>CM067328.1:87047500-88488750 GCA_034376525.1 Nicotiana benthamiana
TTCTAACCTCAACAGTGACCTAATGAAGGTGATGTGTGAAACATTCAAGATTAAATAGAAAAACTTTACGGCTTACAGTCCTCAAATGAATTGATCTGTAAAAGCAGCCAATAAGAACATCAAGAAGATACTAAGGAAGATGATCGAAAAGCATAAACAATGGCATGAAAAGTTGTCATTCGCATTACTGGGTTATCATACCACGGTCTTCACATCAACCGGGCCACCCCTATATGCTGGTTTATGGTACAGAAGCAGTCATCCCCGCCGAGGTTGAAATTCCCTCCTTGAGGGTCACACAATAAGCAGAGTTAGATGACGCAGAATGGGTCAAAAGTTGCTACGAGCAGTTAACCCTCATAGATGAAAAGAGGATGAATGTTGTCTGTCACGGTCAATTATATCAGAACAGAATGTCCAGAGCCTTCAACCTTCTATTATTCACAAACCATCTATCATCTAAGAAAACCTTCTATTATTCGCTCTTTTTGATTCCTGCATTGCATAAGGCTACTATCTGCCTTTCGAGACTAAGCTCTGTCTCCATCTGAATTTTTGCATAAGGCTACTCTCTGCCTTCCGAGGTTAAGCTCTACCTCAATCCTGCATAAGCGTAGTATTTGCCTTATGACACTAAGCTCTATCTCCATCCCATTTTTGCATAAGGCTGTTCTCTGCCTTTCGAGGTTATGCTCTGCCTCCACATTTCATTAGGCTACTATCTGCCTTTCGAGACTAAGCTCTGTCTCCATCTGCATTTTTGCATAAGGCTATTCTCTGCCTTCCGAGGTTAAGCTCTACCTCCATCTTGCATAAGGCTACTATCTACCTTTCAAGACTAAACTCTGTCTCCATCTACACTTTGCATTAGGTTGCTCTCTGCATTCCGAGGTTATGCTCTACCTCCATATTGCACAAGGCTCTTATCTGCCTTTCGAGACTAAACAGTGTCTCCGCCCTGCATGGCTGAAATATCACCGCTTCATTTTTTGACTGGCTGGAACATCGCCACTCGCATCTTAAATTCTCATCTGGCTAAAATATCACCACCTGTTTTAAATTCCCACCCTGGCTGAGAGATCGCCACCCTTTGCATTCATTTGGGTGAAAGACTGCCACCTTTTCATGGACTGAAAGATTGCCAACTCGTTCAAAGGCATCATAGGTCAAAGGCACCATCTGCATAGCCCGAGAACATCAGTTCATGGCCTGCAAACCCTTACTTTTATGCTTTTCATGGCCCAGGACATCATAGTCTGAGGATTTTATCCTAACCGTCAAAAGACAAACATTCATGGTCCAGTAGGAATTCGCATCATGTCTAAATTACGCAAATATATATGCATAGCACACATTTACAGGCGCTCTGGCTGGCTTAGGCCCATCTCAGCAGGAGCAATCCCTCTTCAGTTCTCCGCAGTTTGTCCGATTCCAAGCACCCTCTCAAATCTAACCATCGCGTCCGTTTTTCAGAATTCCCATTAGTATGTTCCGTCAATGGTTCCTAAACTACATATGTCCTGATTCCTGTAAGACCAGGGATATGTAAGCAGCTCGAAAATCAGAGCGTGGTCACTATCCTTTTACAATCACCGTCTCCGATCAAAATTGGCCGTCTTATCTTTACCCGACAACTCTTTCATCCTCCTCGAGGAAAGAGGGGAAGCAGGTAAAGACAACACTTTCCTTATCTATTTCATAATGGAAATACGTTCAAAATAGCATGTATATGCATATATAAACATCCACAAAGGTTTTGGTATTTTTTCAAATTTTTAAAAAAATTTAAAATCAATTTATGGACTATTCTGCACTATAAAATCCAATAATTATACCCAATTTGCATGATTTTTATATAATTTTACAATTTCGTTTGGTATTTTTAAACTAAAATTACATGAAACTATAATTTTAGCATATTTCTTGATTTAATTGCATTTGTAATCGCAGATCAATTCTAATATTTTTAAATTAGTACTTATGTATGTTTATTAACTTAGTATTTTTAATTTACTTTTTAAACATCATTTACTATTTTATCTAATTCAAAATGGGAAAAATTGGTTAGTTAAATTGTAGCCCTTTTTATTTCAATTTTAGCGCTAATTCAAACCCCCAATTACACTACCCAATTTCCGAAATAACACGACCCAAACCCTATTAATCTACCAGCCCAAATCCTCATTTTAAATTAGGACCGTTGATTATTTAATCAACGGTCCACGACTCCCTTCCCTTAATTAAACCAAAGACTCCACCTTAACCATAACCACTTCTCACAGACAGTCGCCCCTGAAACCCTTTCATTCCCAAATTCTCTCTACCACCCTTGAAACCCTAGCCCTTCTCCGGCCATGTTATGACCTTGTTTCACCGGAAACCATGGCCTCTAGGCTTCGTGCAACCTATACTCACCCCCACTTCCTTCTATGACCCTTTTGTTTAAAGATCAAAGTCTGATTTTGAAGACCACCGACTCAAAGGTCCTCCGTCTTGAGTTATATGGCCATGTCCAGTCTCTCCCCGGCGAGTATTAGCATTGTGAGTTCGTTTTTACTCAAAATCAGTCCGTTCCAGGCTTTCTCGTTCTCTAGGGTTTTCTCTGAAACCCTAAGTCTCCAAGGTTATTTCTTTGTTTCTCTTTAATATCTTTTTCAGATCTATGGTATTTTCTAATATTTCAAAGTGTTTTCCACATTTTTTGCTGATTTTCTTTTCAAAATGTTCCTCTTCTTGAAACATAGGGTTTCTCAGATTTTCTGTCTTATTTGCTCTGTTGTGATCTCTTTTACTTTTGCTATAATTCCTAAAACTTTTCTACTATGGCCCTATGTATTTTCTCTACCATGTTGTTCTAGGGTTTCTGAGTAGCTTCTTCATTGTGTTCTTTGCTTTCCTTATGCTTTTCGTGAATGTTTATGTTCATTCTGATTTTATATTCACCTATGCTTTCTTCTTTACATTCGCAAATTGATGAAAACCCTAGATTTTGGGGATTTTTTTAGTTTTGTTTGCGATTGTCTACTGCCTGTTTAAGTTCAAAACCCTAACTGTCTAAACTCCTTTCGTGCTTCTGATTTATTGGTAAGATCTAGAAGAACTTCTAATTCCATTTCATGCTTATGTTTTTCTGCTCGCTGATTACATGACTATTTTGCTAATGTCAGCCTCGCGTGTTTCAATTTGCGCATCTCTTTTATAGTCATACTTTCCCTTTTTAAATAACCCTAATTTTGGGGGGTTGATTTCCTATGAACATATTTCGATTCTCCCTTAGACTGATTTAGACCCACTTTCTGATTTAATTCAATACCAATTTAGATCCTTGTTTCCTTAATTTACTGTGTGATTGGTGATTCTAATCGTGTCTTATTTGCATAAAATCATGTATCTTTCAAAACATTATATGTATTTACCCTTTATTTTATAAATTACTCATGATTCTTGTTTCCATAAATGGAACTCTATTTTATTTGCCTTAAGTCCGAATCCTTAATGAAAGGGAGTCCTTCCCCTAATTGATTGCGATTTGATGCTATGCTTATTTTCCTACCTTATTTACTACTTACATTCAAACTATAAAAAACTCCACCCCTTTTACTTCAAACACGAACAATTACAAGTTCACACCCACAAAACTCTTTCTTCTCTTCTCTGTTCTTCTCTGCTACTTGTTCTGTTGCTTGGGTTTAGCCGGATGAAAGCCAAGGCTAAAATATAGGGTTCTATCTTCTCTACTTGCTTTACTGTTTGAGTTTGCAACTGGTATGTCCATGATTTAAATAACGTATTCCAAAATACCTGTTTATTTACCCTTTTCATATGCTTGTTTATGTTTATTATGCACTTAGACCTTAGCATGTACATCCCTACCCCATATTCCTATGTCTTTGATGTTGTATGATTGTATGAGTACTTTCCTGTACATCCCTTCCACCAAGTCCCCATAGCTTAATTCTGTTTATTTCAAATTTTTTTCCATATCAATCCCTTTCCTTAACCCCTTCGTGTGTGAGTATTGTTTCAGACTAGGGTGGCACTCTATTGCCACACCTAGTTTTAAAACCAGGTTGCTCTAAACCTATACTCAAATCAGTCCCATAATCCCCTATTATTTGTTGAGCTTGACTCAGTTCTGGTGGTGTCCTAATCACCATACAAGCCTAAGTCTTACTTTCTCAGGTCTACTCTTATTTGTTCAAGCCATGTAAAGGGTCATAGGTGTGCCAGTCCCATTCATGGCTAGGTATGACCACCCTTTGCTTTGGTCTCCTCTAATCCCCTCACTTTTTTACACTTAATCTTAGTTCTATAAGTCCTACCCCCCTATGGTAAGCCATACTTAGGGACCCTAGATTTCCCTCTGAACTTGGATGCCTAAGGGCTGGTATTTCAACACATTGCACTACTCTAATCAATCTTTAGGGTGTAAGCATTGTCTGGGCCTCCTGAAAACCCTTGGAACTTTGAAACACTCTAAGAGAAAGCCTTGGAATCTGGATCCCAAATTTGGTAAAATACATGTGTTGGATATTAAGGTTGCTTTGGGCTTCCTCGGGTACGTTTTTTTGGTGTTGATGTATTTATTTCTCTTCCATTTTTTGTAATCACTTTGTAAAAAGACTTGGGGAATATATTAAAAGGGTCGGAGGGGTTTATGTTGTTTTCTTGATTCAACAGGTAGAAATCATGCCCATAGGATTTCAATATTGCAAATCATTTCGAGAGAATGCCTATAGGATCTTAATATTGCAAATCATTTTGAAATCAGGCCTATTGGATTTAAATATTGCAAATCATCTAGAAAGCATGCCTATAGGATGTTAATATTGCAAATCGTTTCGAAATCATACCTATAGGATTATAGGACTGTAATATTGGATACCATTAAGAGATCATGGCTAGCAGATTTTTTTATTAAAAAATAGAGATCATGTCTATAGGAAATGCCTAAATACGTTAGGCAAATAGTAGGTCCCCTTAAAAGTTCTAAAAGCGGCAACCAATCAAGATGTAGATATCATGCCTATAGGGTTCAAACTCGCCTGACCTGTCAAACACTTTCAACAAAAGCTTGTCCAAATTTTTCTGCTTTTGAAACCTGGCCAAGTATTTTCTTTTTCACTATTTTAAACTAATAGACTCTTTTCAAATTCCAACTTGCATCTTTCTGAAATTAACTTTTTAGGTCTTCTGCCTAAATTTGCATTTCAATGCTTTTCGGAAAAACGTTTTCCTGTACGATTTTACTTAAGCAGTTCGGCTATTTTGCAAGTCATTTATGGACTTTTGCAAATTTAAATTTCCCGTTTCCAAAACTCTTCTTTACAGATCCTTGTCTAAAATTAGCGTTTTCTGAAATTACTGGTTTTAAAATACCTTAAGTTCTAACAAACCGGACCCGATGGGCTCAAAATAGACTTATTATCAAACTTTATGTTAAACTAATCTATACACTATTAGTTTTAAGCTTAAGACCAAATCAGTAATTTCAAGTCATACTAAATTAATTGTTGTATGGCTTAAGGGGTTTATGTGCAGCCTTTGTATGTTTGTTTACTCCCCTTTATGTGCTATTTGTTTTTGATTGATGCCTTAGCATTTTTACCTTTAAACTCCATATATGCCCTCATCCACGTTATCCCATTGTAGGATAAGTAGTCCAAATACCCCGGGACTAATAGGTCGGGACGAGTATTAGCACGCAATAAGTAAGCGAGACTAAATGGGCTTAAATACCTTAACGGGGTGGGAAGGGTAGAATATATAGATGATGACGACGCACTAATATCATAAGGCGACCCCTCTTTGGGAACATGTTCGGGATATTGCATCGAATGATCCATATTATAGTTACACCTATGACCCTCTTTAATTTTTTCTTTAGTTAAATATTTTTTTTAAATTTCCCTTTTGCTTGTGCCATCCGTCTTCAAAAATTGTCAACTTGCTTATATTTCTTATATGCAAACTTTGCTCATCTACTTCTTCTCTTCTTAAAGTCACATCTAAGCGAGGCTGGTAACCACACTAGTGGATCTTGAGGGATGCCTAAAACCTTCTCCCGAGATTTTCAAGCCCTTACCCAAACACTGGTTTTCCTTCGAATCCTTCTTCCTTTCTAAAAAATAAGTGTCCTAATGCACTACAATCATTTGGTAGCGACTCTATTTAAACTCTATAGCCCAAATTCCCCCAAAAGAGAATAAAAGAGTCATTCCGCCCATAATGTTGCAAACCCAATTCCCTTCCCTCGGGAGGGAAAAAGGGGGGCGTAGAGAAACCCCCAAACTTATGCTTTTAGCCTATGTTTATACTTTCAAAGTACATAGGGAGGTAGGGTGACAAAGGATAAATCATAATGAAAGGATAAAGCTTGTAACATGGTTGCCAAAGAAAAAGGTTAAAGGTTCAAAATGGGTTGACTAGGAAAAATATGCAAGGGTAGGAAATTTAAGACACAATTGGGGTCCAAGGAAGGCCTAATATCATTTTTCAAACCAAGTTAGTCTAGGATTTCGTTTTGATGCACATTGCGGGCAAGTCCTAGACTACAAATGATTCAAAAAAACTCACAATATCTCATCACATATGGTACATAAACACTCAAGTGGAATAAAAATCTAGAATCCAATTGAAACCAATGACTCAAAGAAGTTACATATAGCATAAGAAGATATTTAGCGAAGCAAAGAGCCACAAAATGCGTCTAAATGTTATGATAATAATCTTTACTTTCATCATTTTTCTTTTTTAGAGATAAAAAATGATATGCGGAGGTTTAAATCATGTTGGTACCAAGCAAGTCACAAATTGGCCAATGGGCACAAACCCCAACTCAAACCACTTATTCTTCCTAAAATAACAAAAGCTATATCTAAACTACAAGAATAATTCCTTAAGAAAGTCTCCTATCTATCAATCATAGGGAAAAGTCGGCAAAAATTTACTAACGAATACCCAGTTCACGAAGAAAATTGGCATCCTCGAAAAAAGAACAATCGTACAAAGAAAATCAAGGATATCATGACCAAAAAATTTAGAAGCTAATAAAAAACAAGTCAATAAAACATAGTATATATTATAATAAAAATTCAAGAAGCTTGTAAACATACTGTATACGAATAAAATTGGAGAGTCCAATTTTACGATCACCGTGTCTTTCCGTAGCTTCACCTCGAAGGCCCGGGGGAATGGTTCGAGGTTTCTACCTAAAGGGTTATTTATGCCCGACCTCGGGGCAGCTTACATAGATGGTTATCATGGATAAACGGGAAGTTCCCTAGGCACGTGGTCAAAGCTGACAATACCTACACGAATAGTATTAGTTTGTACTGCTTAGTAGTTGTACCAACTACATTTGTTTATAATAAAAGCACATTTACAATGTTAGGATATACCCTCCTATATAATGGGGACACTTAGTATTTTTTGCACACAAGAATTTATCACACGACATTCAATATAAGAACAAGAATATTCTCTGCTCTTTAACTTAAACACAATCTCCTTGGATTATATTACTTACATTTATTACTTTTATTTCATAATTGTTCTAATTTATTACTCATTATTGATCTTAAAGAGACTTTATCAAATCTTTCAAAACTGTTAGTCCTTCATCGGCTGTCAATAACTTAGTATCTAACTCGACCTCGAGTCCCCGATTCTCAACCACTAAGTTCGCTTAAACATACTGCTTTTAAAGTTCTTATCTAATTTTTCTAGCCTCACACTTTGCTCTACTGCTTAATAACTATCATAAAAACAAATCACAAATTTTTAGAACCACAAAATCAAATCTAATTGCAATTATCATTTTCAAGATAAACATTTTGGCGCCCACCGTTGGGCTAAAAATAATAGTGATTGTTTTTTTTGCTGGTTTATTGCATGATGAAAGTTATTCTTCACACTTTTCTTGTCCAAGAATCTTTGGTTTCAGGTCAAAATGTCTAACTCATTAAACATACATGAAAACAACAGTCTTGAGGACCATGGAGAGAATGATGTAGCTATTCCAGGTATTGGTGTACCACCACAAAACACTGAGGATGCACCAGAACCAAATCACGTGGATGTGGTCTCGCGCAACGCCAAACATGTCAACATAAGCTCCCACACCAAAGGGAGTATACGCCAAGAAAACGAACAACAAGCTCAAGAAATACCAACACGAGGGGAGCAATAGGTTAGCCTTCATGTTATTTTTGAGATGTTATAGGTACAAGAGTTCGAGATTGCACAACTGCAAAGCTACCAAAAAACTCCAAGCACAGCGGCATAAAAAATAGCCCCTCGAGCCGAACAGGTACTGAAAAGATCGAGTAACAACAGGTGAGCAACCAACCCCGCTATAATGAAGATCTCGAGAACCTCACAAAGAGGATTGAATGAGCGAAAAGATGATAGAAGATAACGACAAAAAGGCTGAGACCTACAATTCAAGGGTCGACTAGATCCCAGATGCAACCCTGATCCTAAAAGGTATTGATTCAAATGCCGCTCCACAACCCATCTCAAAGAAATTCAGGATGTCTGATCTTCCAAAGCACAATGTAACCTCGGACATCAACAAGAACGTCATTTCTTACACTTGTGCGGTGAAGGGCAACGACCTGAGGGACGACGAAAGCGAATCTGTCCTACTAAAGAAGTTCGGATAAACACTCTTAAAAGGGGCCATGATGTGGTATCACAACCTAGCTCTGAATTCAATTGCCTCATTTGCCATGCTGGCACATTCTTTCATAAAGGCACATGTAGGTGCCATCATGGTGGCTACAAGGAAATCCAGCGTCTTCAAAATCAAACAAAGAGAAAACGAGATGATGCCGGTGTTTGTATCTCGCTATCAAATGGAGCGAATGGAATTACCAAGAGTATCTAATGACTAGGCAGTACAACCCTTCACCCAAGGCTTGAACGATTGAAGCTCGGTGGCTTCGTTGCAGATAAAGCAAATTTTGGTTGAGTACCCCGCCGTTACTTGGTCGGATGTCCATAACCGATATCAGTAGAAGATTAGGCCGAGGATGACAAACTGGGAGCCCCCTCAGGCTCGGCATATCCAAGCAGACTCCTGCTAAAGGAGCGAAAGACAAACAAGAAAGGTACTAACCATATATCGAGGATAGGAGAAACGCCCCAAGGTGCAACATACCCCGAAATCATTGAAGGACAGATCGAAGTCAGAATCCTCAGGGACTCCTGAGGAGAGCCACATTCGACAGACACAGAGGACCGACAAAGGCACCCCACCTGTCGGAATACAACTTTAACATTGACGTTTCAGACATCATATATGCCATTGGTAAAATCAGAGAAACTAGTTGGCCAAGACCTGTACTATCAGATCCGTCGCAGAGGAACCCCGACATAGTGGGAAAATTTCACAGTAAACACGATAATAGGAGTGAATATTGCAGATAGCTCTGAGAAGAAGTAGCCCAACTACTCAGCAGAGGGCACCTACGGGAGTTCCTAAGCGAAATCTATTTCGGGAAAGAGAGGCGAACAAAAAGAATGAAATAGATGTGCAGCAACATGTCATCCACATGTACATTGGAGGAATCGACATCCCACAGAAACCCATAGTCAAAAGAACAAAAATATGCATCTCTATGGAGAAGCGAACTCAAGGTTACATATCCGAAGATGCTCTCACATTCAATAACAAGGATATCGAGACCCTATCTTAACGTCATAATGTTGCCTTGACAATTTCTTTTCTCGACAATACATTTCAAATTAAGCCTGTGCTTATGGATCCATACTGCTCGTCCAACAATTCAGATTATGGGTGGTGGAGCAGCTCAGACTGCTCGATCAGATTGTGCCCGCCTCTCGATTCCTCATCGGATTCAACATGGCAAGCAAAACAACAGAAGAGGAAATCACCCTCCTAGTCAACGTGGCGGTCATGACTCAAAATGTCAAATTCCTTGTCATCAAAGGTGACATGAGGTACAACGCCTTGCTCGTAAGGCCATCGATACTCTGCATGAGAGCAGTACCATCAACCCTTCATCAAATGATGAAGTTTTCAATGAAGGACAGAATAAAAACCATGTATGGGGAACAACATGCAGCGAGGGAAATGTTCGCGGTACACGATATGGCACCAATACCAATGCCTCCAACATCAACATAAAAACTTCAAAAAGTTTGTAGGGAGGGAAAAATAAAGCCTATATTAGAGGTCGTACCGACCGAATGCGTAAGAGCCACTGTTACAAGCCTATATTAAGAGGTCATACCAACCCAACACGTAAGAGCCACTATCGACAACCTATATTAAGAGGTCGTACCATCCCCACGCATAAATGTTACTATTGCCAGCCTATATTAAGAGGTTGTGACAACCCTACACGTTAAACCCTAAGAGCCAGCTTAAATTTCAAAAACTTAAGGGTTAATGAGCTCGAGTCGAAATCTGACTTGGAGGCTGAGCCAAAAATAGTTAACTAAAAGTGCCTATAGGGAAAGCGTAAGAGCTATGAGCCAGCCTAACAATCCCTAGGGCCAAACTAAAAACATAAGGGTTTTTACTCAAATGCCAATTCGTCTAGATAATCATTGATAAAACGTCAAAACTCAATACAAAGAAATACATACACAAGAAGTTATAAATTCATGGAAGGAGAAAATCGAAAGGTTTCTTTACATATACACATGTATGAAACAATGCAAGGATACATTTACAAAGTTCTCTAACAACACTGTACAAAGAATCAAAATGAAAAAAAAAATCTATTTTCCATTCGGGGACTGCGGACCCATCGACCTCTTCTACATTATATACGACATCAGATATGACGAATTTAGCATCATATTCAATCGCCTTTCCTGGTCTATCTCATCCGAGAGATTGAAGCCCCTAGTGTCAATCTCTTCGAGATTTCCCTCCGAGATTTACACCAGGAATATTCATTACTTTAGCTCTCTCAATTAGAAGCTACAATTAGCTTTGCCTGAGTTTTGACAATGTCATTTAAATAGACGACAACTTTCCTGTCGGCCTTAGCCCGAATGTCTACAGCTTCAGCCTAGGAGTCTAGGAACTCAAACTTCATCTACAAAAGGTTAGACCTGAAGCCTTGCAATCCTGCTCATCTAAACCAAGTCGTTCTCACAGGTGTTCTAGAGCGGCACTCGAGGGCAGAAACCTTGGGCAAAGCATTCTTCTTAACTGCAACATGGGCATCTATCTGAGCCCTTAGCCCGTTAATCTTATATTTGGCCTGGCCAACCTTGCCCAAAAGACATTCCAGATCCTCTGTCTTTCTCTACAACGGAAATATCATAACATTAATCTCCAAGGATAGAAGATAAATCATGCATTCCCTCGGAGCATAAGTTACATATTTCTCAAGGGATTTCATAGTTCAGGCTCTGATTCACCTCATACACAGGTATACCAACTTTTCTCCCCTATTATCACAAATAATTCTAAGGGATTTCACCCCATCCAAGGCTTTCCTCAACCTGGCATTAAAGCGAAGCATCTTAGGCTTGATCTTGTTCAAAGCCTATGAAAAAAGATCTCAATAAAAAGTGGAAGTGCAAAACTGAAAAACTGATACGACACAAAAACTCACAACAGAACAGAGCTGTTGAGCCTCCTCAAAAGTAGAATGCATAGCTACTATCCTGGTCCTAAAGGCCTCAACAGAATCGCTCCTAATAGGAATGCGATCGTTCGAGACCTCGCTTGAGTCAGGCAGCCCCTGGAATCGAAAACCCTTAGAAGTACCATTGACGGGAAGAGAGGATGACAGCAAAGAATCCTTGTCCCTCCAAGTACTTTCAGTGGGAAAAGAAGATGATGAAAGGTACCACTTTTCTAATGCCGGAAGCCTCGAGTGTTGTGGGATCAGCCGAGACATCTTCTCTAGGCCTCCGGTAAGGACTTGTCTCGCTATGAGCACCTTCGTCCTATCAGGGTTCCTTCCATTTTTATTATTCCCTAGTCCTAATGCCAACGACCCCTCCTCCTCTCCAAGGGAGCACGATTTCACCTTAGAAAATTCTCCAATGCCTGCGATGATTGAGCTAGGTATGCATAAAGGAAAGTACCCTCCAAAGAAAGCAAACCAGACAACATGTACCGTGGTGTTTTTCCTCCTATCTACCCTTGGATAGATCTCGACACTTATGCTCATCATAGGTCGATCGGGCTGCCAGCTTCCAAGCCCAATCCGTCCAGTCGGGGACAACGTATGGCATCCACGGGGCTGCTGCAAAAAATAAAAGGAAAGCATCTTTACAAAATCTGTCTCCACCACTAGAAAAAATGATAAAGAAATAAGTGTACCACTTATATGTGAAATTCCATTCCTCGGGAAACGCCAAGAACTCCATGAGAAGAACATCAACAGTCCTTACTAAGAGGAATCGATTAATCTACCCTAGGTCCCGATCTTCTTCGTCATTGATAACAATCTCCTGGTGGATCAGAATTGAGGGTTGGTACAATCTGGTGAGATGGCTAAGGGTGAACTTGGGCTCGACTTCTTCCGCAAAGAACCTCATTATCAGCATTGTCCTCAAGAACGACGGGTGAACCTATTCTAGAGTAGCCTGATATCTCTGACAGAAGTCATTCAAGACTCTATCGAGAGGACCAAATGTGAAGGGGTACATGCATACATGTATAAAATCCTCTATGTGGGTCGTGATATTCTCTTTTGATGAAGGTACCTACAGTACCACCTTCACTCCCCATCCGCAGTCCCTCCTTACTGCCTTGAAGTGTTCCTATCCTATTGATGAAGTGAAACTTGATGAATGATCCCAATAGCCCTCGACATTGTGAGGTCTCTCTAATGAAAGGTCCCTCCTCAAGACAAAGCATCTTTAGGTTGGCTCACCAGACATAGGCGGTGTACCACCGATTGAGTGGGATGAAGAGGCGGAACCCTTCTTTTCTTGGTGAACAAATTTTGGTGTAGAAGCCGTGGATATGATAAAACTAGAGAAGAAAATGAATACTCAAGTGAAATCTTTGGATTAAAATGATGGAAAGGCTGACGCAAGAAGAAGAACTCTATGAAAAGGGATAGCTGCTCAAAATAGAGAAATCTTCAAAAATGGGGAAACAACTCATAAATAGAGAAAATGATGACTGTCTGCGTACTTTAAAGATCAATTAATTCTGACTAGTCCATTATCACGCTCTAAAAAGTCTATTTGACGGGACCATCCCAGGTGCTGTGTGGTCGTTCCATACAAGTGAAGTTGTGGTACAACGTTCAAGGGGTCAAAGATTCCTACATTGATCCAGCCTAGAGATGGTGCCAATTCTCGATGATCTCTACTACCATAACAATAGGCTCTAAGGAGCCATCAATATCGATCTAATCCTTGAGGTTATGCCTGACCTCGAGGATCATTGTCAAGTGAATATAAGCTCTAAGGAGTTGTCGACACCAATTTGGCCTCGCGATGGTGTCTGATCTCAAGAACCTTTGGTACTGCAAAACGGGATCCAAAAGGGTGGTCAACCTGGCCTCGAGATGGTGCCTGATCTCGAGGACCCCCATTACTATACCTATGATCTATAAGGATCTATCCATATAAACCTAATCAGATGGTAGCCAATCTTATGGATCTTTGCTATCACATGCGCGTATGATTCACCTGATTCCTTATCCCTCGGGCAACCTGAGCCCAAGCCGGTTCTCTCTCGATAATAATTTATAAAGCCTCGAGGCTATTTTCACCTTCAGATCAATTTAGATTCTCTCTCGAATACTTTAGCTCAGCGACCACCCGAGTCCAAGCGTATCCTCATCCAGGGTCAATTTATGACGCCTTAGGACTGTCTTCATTTTTCAAAGAAAGTGTTTAATGTTGCCCGAGTTCAGATAAAACTCTCACTTTGTGACTATTTGAAAGGGCTCGAGGGCTCTCTTTATTTTCCGGTGGTCAAGCAACTTGTCCCTCAAGGACTATCAACGGGGCCTAAAAGTGCTAAGTTTTGTTCTAAAATTTGAGGCCCCACTCTCGCTCGATTCGAAGTTCCTAGTTCTGGAGCCCTAAGTTTGTATCAAGTCAATTAGGGATTGGTCTGAGGAATGATAAAAGGTTTCAAGGAGGTTTTAACCAATCAAGAACTAAGGAAATTCCTATGCCCAAGCTCGGTATTCGGACAGCTCGATGAAGTCACATACTTAGATTCTTTACAAATGCAGAGAGAGGGAAATCCTACAAAAATCAAAGATAAATTGAAGAAAAAATTTTCAATTAGTAAATGATGTTTATAAAAGCCGACGAAAAGTTATTACACAGAAACAAAGAAGTAAAAAATAACAGCTAAAGTGTAATCTTCTCTAGGAGATACATCCTCGAAATCAATATCTGCGAGAACCATTCTTCAGGGACCCCATTTCAATCTTCCAAACAACGTCTTCAAGAACCACATACGAAGTATAAATAGATGAAGAAGAGGTTGTGGCCCTCAAAAGAGCAAAAGCTTTTAACAGGCCGGGAAAATTGTAGCTCAGGGAAAAAATTTGGAAAGTATGGGTTTCGCCAGCACTACTCTAAGGAAACCACTTCTTTAGATAGTGCACCGGTGTGGGATGCAAAATTTAGTATATGGAACCCGCTCACTCCATGGAAAGCAAAAGGAGTGAAGCGCCACACCAGGTTGATGTTACGAGACTGAGCATAGGTTCAGGTTCCACATATCCTTTAATACAGGAATAGATTGAAGCCACTCTCTCATTATTTCGAGCTAACAACAACAACAATAACAAACCAGTGCGATCCTACTCAGTAGGGGGAAAGCTCTGAGAAAGAGCCATGACATAAGCGTCGAGAACGTTTTTGTGTGACCTTAAGGTCATGGTCTTAGAACATGGGAAATGAAGTCGGATGAGGATGAAGAGAAGAAAGGAGTTAAAGTTTGTTGAAGAATGGTTGGATGAAGTTTTAGTTCAATAAAAATTCTATTTATATAAAGGCGGTAGCGTGACTCGCGATGCAATCAATGCCTTTGAGAAACATATCGACTAGTGCAATTAATGTTTTTTGGGAAACAATCGACAAGCACAATCAATGCTTTTTGAGAAACGGATCGGTGGCGATATTATCACTTAGAGAAAATAAACCAGCGGTGCACTGAATACTTCTGGAAAGATGAACCGATGGGACATTTTAGTTATCATAAAAGCTTACATCATAAGCGGGTCTCCATCATGAGAGGTTCGAGGATGTCGATTTCAAGACTGTTTCTTATCATAGTTATTCAATAAAATACGAGGACTATCTGTATATGGATAAAATCAAAGAGCCCAATTTTACGATCACTACATCTTTCCATAACTTCACCTCGAAGGACCAGGGGCATGGTTCGAGGTTTCGACCCCGAGGGTTCTTTATGTCGGACCATGGGGCATTTTCAATTGATGGTTATCATGGATAAAGAGGAACTTCCCCAGGCACGTGGTCAAAGCTGACAACACCTACAAGAATAATATCAGTCTGTACCATACTGCTGAGTAGCTGTAGCGGTTACATTTCTTTATAATAAATGCACATGTACTATGTTGGGATTTCCCTTCCTTTATAAAGTGTACATATGTTATTTGTTTGCACACGGGAACTTGTCACACAACATTCAATAGAAGAACTAGAACATTCGTTAAAACCATACCCGGTAAAAACATTTTCGGGATAAAAACTCAGTCGAAGCAAAAGAGTGCAACAGATGCTTTAAAGCCTTAAGGTCTTCGAGCTGGGTTAGCGCTTTGACTGCTTTGGTCAGGCGCCAGCATAAGGGTTAGTATGAAATATTAAATAAAAGGGAGATGGTTATACCTTAGTGTGGGATGTGTCGGCGAGGTTCCGGGGTCCGACATGTCCCACTTACTCGAGATGAGGACGTGGTATGGTCCTTTGCTTTATTTATCAGGCTTAATCGAAGATGTAGTTTGATTACCCTTCAGCTCTTTTGTGAGTGGAGGTATTGGAACCGGTGTCATGCCGTGCACCACGAACATCTCTGTCACCGCATGCTATTATCCGTAGACGGTTTTAATCCCATCCTTTGTCGGGTATTTCATCATTTGGTGGAGGGTGGATGGTACTGCTCTTGTGTAGGGTATCTGTGACCATCCGAACAAGGCATTGTACCTCATGTCTTCTTTGATGATATGGAATTTGATTGTTTGGGTTGTGCCGGCCATGTTGACTAAGAGGGTGATTTCTCCTTTTTTTGTTTCACTTGCCATGTTGAATTCGTTGAGGATTCTAGTGGAGGGCACAATTTGGTCAAGCAATCTGAACTGATCTATTACCCTCGACCTGATAATATTGTCCAAGCCACCTGGATCCACAAGTACACGTTCTATTTGAAACATATTTACAAGGAATGAGATTACAAGTGCGTCATTGTGGGGTTGAGACAAGGTCTTGGTGTCCTCTTCACTAAATGTGAGGGCATCCGCAGGTATGTACACCCGTGTTCGCTTTTCTCTGGTAATGGATACTTTTATCCTTCTCTTTAGGGGTTCCTATGAGGCATTGATGCCTCCCAAGATTATGTGGATGACATGTTGCGGCTTATTCATTTTGTTCTTCATGTGTACCTCTCTTTCCTTGGAACTGATTTTTGGCTTGGTCACTTAAGAATTCTTGGAGGTGACCTTTAATCAGTAGTCTGGCTACTTCCTCTCGGAGTTAGAGTTAATCCTCGGTCTTGTGGTCGTGCGTGTTGATAAATTCAGAAACTAAGTTATGATCCCTTTATGAAGCATCCGGTTGTACAGGCCTGGGTCACTTAGTATCTCTAATTTTACTAATGGTGAAATGATATCCGATTCTAATAAGTGAGGTGCCTCCATTATCCCTGTGTTCCTGCCAAATCCTGCTCTGTTAATGAGTCCCCGAGGATTCATTCATCGTTCTATCCTTCAATCAATGCAAGGAGGGATATGCCTCGGGGCATTCCTTTTGCCTTCGCTGTATTGCTGATATCTTTTTATTGTTTGGCTTTGGCTCATTTGCCAGAAGCCTGCTTGGGTATACTAATCACTAGAGGGCTCCTACCTGGTCATCTTCGATCCTGATCTTCGACTAGTATCGGTTGTGGACGTCAAACTAGGTCACTGTAGGATACTCAAATAAATTCTTTTTCCACTACTCTGAAGCCACCAATCTTTGTTCATTCAGACCTTGAGTGAAGGCCTGCACGGCCCAGTCATCAGAGACCCATGATAGTTCCATTCATTCCATTTGGAATAGAGATACTAACTCTCGCAGCATTTCATTTTCCCTCTGTTTGAACTTGAACACGTCAGATTTCCTTGTTGCTATGTTGATGGCACCGGCATGTGCTTTTATACAGGATTTTGCCAGCATGGAAAATGATTATATGTAGTTAGAAGATAGGTTGTGATACCACATTGTGGCCCCCTTCGAGAGAATCTCACTAAACCTCTTCGGTATGACAGACTTGATCTCGTCGTCCTTTATGTCATTTCCCTTCACTGTGCAAGTAAAAGCGGTAATGTGCTCATTGAGGTCTAAGGTCGCATTGTATTTTAAGAGTTTTGGAATTCTAAACTTCGTAGGAATGGGTTTCGGGGTCACTTCTTCTAGGAACGGCCTTCAGATGAACTTCTTTGAATCCACACATTCCAGGATCGGGCATACACTCGAAGTTTGGTCGAACCTAGAGTTGTAGGTCTCGACATTCTTGTCATTGGCTTCTATCATTTTCTTGCCAGAGTCAATCCTTATGGTGAGGTCCTCGAGCATCGTTGTGATGACAGGATCAGCTATCGACCTGTTATTGCTCGATCTCTCCGGTACCTATTCGGCCGGGGGAGCTGTCCTCGGTGCTACCGTGCTAGGGGTTTTCTGGTGTCTTTGCAACTGAGTAATAGCTAGTTGTTATGCCTGCAACATTTCAAAAATAACATGATGGTTAACCTCATGTTCTTCCCTGGTTGGGGTTTTCTAAGAGTCTTGTGGTTCTCCTTAATGCACGCTGTTTTGGGTGAGCGAGCTTTTATCGACCTGTTTGGCATCGCACGAGACCGCGTCCATGGGGATCAGTTCTATCGCATTCTAAGGGTTCCAAGATGGTACGCCAGTACCTGGGAAACCCACGCCATTTTCCCCGTGGTTCTCCAGATCGTTGTTTACTCAGTTTGATATATTGACCTGAAATCGAAGATCTTTGGGCAAGAAAAGGCGTGAAAGATAACTTGCATTGTGTTGCTAAACAAGTAAGAAAATACTCACTATTACTTTTAGCCACACGGTGGGCGCCAAGCTGTTTACCGTGAAAATTGTAATAATAATTAAATTTTATTATGGGACTCTAAAAATATGCGATCTATTTTAATGCTAGTAGTTAAGTAGTTGATGCTTTGTATATGGGACTTAGAAACAAAATGAGAGTTAGGATTAATTTGATAGCAAAACCAGTAGGTTATCAATCGGGGCCTCGAGCTTGTCAATTCGGGGGCCTCGAGGTCAAGCGCGTAGCTGGAATGGGAGTTATCGGAGGTAGTTGAGGAGCGGCCAACAGTTATAGTAAAATCAGTGAAGGCTCTTTATGGCCAATGATAACCAATAAACAAAGAACAATAATGAATATAATAATTGAAAGCAATAATATAAAGAGAATATGTTAGAAAGTAACGAGAATGTTCTTGTATATTTCGTATGGAGTAACTTAAGCAACAGAGGTTTACAAAACGATAAAAGTGCCCTTTATTTAGGAGAAGAATCCTTACATAAAACAAAATATATTAATGATAAAGAAGCGGATATGAGACAACTAGATGACACCCTGATTAAGGGTTAGGGTAGTCTACTAGGCTCTGTCAGTCCCAGCCATGTGCCTTGGTAATTCCCATTTCTTTTGTGGCCCCAGTCAATGTTGTCCCAAAATAGGACATCGACAAATCTCGAGGGAGGAATCTCGATCATAGCCTTGTAGTCTCGAGACTTCGGGATTTTCTTCTGAGGTGCCTCGATGACGAGAAATTGGACTCTTCGATTCACCATATACACTTTGCACAACCGCGTATTTGCTCCAATGGCACATTAATAAATAGACTCTTCATCATGTGAATGAGCTTTTTGAATTGATTCTCACCATTTTTCTTCGCAAGCCTTTGATGATATGGAGCACGAGGCCTAGGCATTTGTACCATAGTGATGTTATAAACGTTAATACCACAAAAGAGGGGGGTGACTTGTGTGGTACCTAATTTTCGCTCTAGAAGAACATGGTTCTTCTAGGTGTTATAACCACTACAATTTGCGGAATTAAAAGTAATAAAGTAAAGAATACAGAGATTTTTACGTGGAGAACACCTGGCTCAAAAGGTGAAAAAACCACGACTACTACTCTGTAGGATTTTTTCAAACTTCCACTGAAATCACTTAGCCAATACAGCATTTACAAAACACTTTGTAAACCTAAGGAATAACTCTAATCCATGTGTAGCACACAACCTCAACTGTTGCGACACATTCAAATTAGCCTATAACTTGCACCCTCAAAGTACCTATTACAAATGCTTCTATGAAATCTGAAAAGGTACAACTTTAAACCACTTACTTCAATTGAACTAGAATAACAAAAAATACAACGGAACCGTTTCTTCTATCTCGTTCAAGTAGCTTCAGGAGTGCACACTAAAATCTCACACAAATTGCTTGCAAAATTGCCTTTCTCTTTTGTTCTCAATTTAGTTTAACTTCTGCGTATGTGCAATACATGTAAAAGATAACAATCGCTTTTATTTAATAAGTTAGTAATTAGAGTTTTATTGAGACTCAATTGCTGATCTTTCATCAAAGTTGAGTCCTTGAACAACATAAACTCCAACCCTATCCTTTATCTGAATTGTGTCATCTTCTCATAAGGAGACTTTCTCTCCGCATCCAATATGCAACCTTTCTGATCAGTTCAGGAGATATTGCTTCTTCATCACTGAGATTTATTTCCTTCACGTGTATCTCACATGTATAGGTTGATAAACTCTGTGCTTCACATGATGGACCTGTTCCATGACTGAGTTCATTTGTCATTCTTCAAAACTTCACCTGAACTTGGGACAACAAATTCTCCCTTTATGATGATGACAAACTCTATGCTTTTACTGATCAAAGAAACTGTAAGAACTCACCTTAACCATCAACACTTAACTTAGAATTTTTATCTTATCACTAAGGACCATGTTTAATTTGGTTATAAATATCACATTATTCAGAATAAAAAGTAAAGCACAATATCTCTTCCCCTTTTTGGAATCATCGAAAACTTTCATACACATTCTGAATCCCAGATTTTAATAATTACTCATGGCCATTTGGGCAACTGCAAGTGAAAACATAGGTCAGTTTATGAATAATCAACAAACAAACTTGAACTATTAAGATCAGAATCTTCATAGAGCAAGAGAAACATCAGTTGTCATTGATAGGATATGTTTCCATATACAAGCCAGAAAAAGACAGAAAACCTTCCAAAACATGAGCAAAAAAAAAATAGAAAAAAGTCCCTAATTTGGGTTACTCGGGGGTACTAGACTGGTTAAGAAGACAAGAACTGGAAGACCTAAGGCTTGGAGGAACTAGATAGTTGAGATTGGACAAAGGTTGAGAATATTCTAAAGCATTCCATCACACTTCTCCTTTTCTTTTGCTAGCTCAGCTTTAAGGTCATCATTTTCAGTTTCCATTTCAGCTACAGAAGCCTGAAGCCTAGCAATTTCAGCATCCTTAGTTCCACAATCTTAAACCAAAGGCCTAACCTTGATGTTGATTGGTGTCTTCAGAGATGAACCAGGTTCAACTGGAGTAGCATTGACTTGATAATCACAAGCTAGAAGAGTCTTGACGCCAAAATATTTCTTGTTTGATGTTATCTCTTATTTTTCAAAGTTATATTAAGTTTGTCCATTATAGTAGTAAATATGAACCCATATGAAGTGGCATGAGCCTTGGAGCCATTGATGACCCTATCTAACAATACCACTATGAAAGCAGGCCAATTGATTTGCATTCCTCTCACAAGACACTCCGCAAGAACCTGGTCCATGTAGTTGGCAGTGTGCCTTCTTTCCTATCTGGGCAGTAGGCATTTGTTGACAAACTCAAACAAGACTTTGTGCTCAGACCTCATCTCACTTTTCTTTATGAATCTGGCTTCAAGCACATTTTCAGCAGTTGTAGCATCCAAAAATGGCCACCTTTGCCTTGAATAATCATCATACCCTTCACTAGGTATGTCCAGAACCTCACTCAGTTTGAGTGCATCAAACTCCACTTTTACTCCTTTCACCAGACTAGTGACTACCCCATTCTTCACAGTGGAATTACCATAAATTCAATCAGTTCTTTCCTGGCCAGCCTCCCATCTATTTCTAGGACCATGTCCTTTCATCCTTGTGCAGCTAGAGCATCAACCAATCTCCTCATTCCTAGTTCATCCATGTCCATCAACCGTCTTCCTTTAAAAAAAATTCTTCTGCCAAATATGGCAAACCTATCTTGTTCTTTCTCAAATTCATCTTCTTCTTCTTCTTCTTCTTCTTCTTCTTCTTCTTCTCCACTCCATTCATCATCATCCTCAGTAATTTTTACCTGCTTGCCTTTTAGTGCAGATCTTGTTCTTTTGGCTAAAGAGGGTTCAACAGATATAGGTACAGAGGAAGACTTTTTTGAAGAGGTCTTGGACTTTTTAGATTTGGATGGAGGAACCTCTACAGTTGTTCCCATTTCTTGGTGGATCAGTTCTGTCTCCTCTTCTTCTTCTACTGTCCTCAGAACTTTCTATAACATTTGCTTTAACCTTCTTCTTCTTGCTTTCTTCCAGAGCTTTCTATAACTCTGCCTCACTTTGTTTGCCCCTGCTTCTAGTATCTCTTCCCATAGGCACTGAAGGGACAGTATATTTTGGGATGAAATTTTGCTTTTCTTGGTTGGCTTGGAAGCAGTTGGAGCCTTTTGTGAAGAAGCTTTGCACTTCTTTGGATCATAACTAGTCCAACCCTTTTCAGAAGGTCAGCCAGGAGGTTCTTAGCAAATGAACCAGGTTCATCATGATTCTTGCTTAGATGAATAATCCCTTCAGCCGCCTCCCCAGAAACACTTCCACCTGACTTGTTTCCACTTTCCGCAGCACCTACACAGATAGAAAGAACCTTTTCTTTCCCATTTCCCCTCTCATCACCACTTGCTCCCTCTCTCTATTTTCCTTTCTCTTTACCACCACTCCTACTTGATTCAAACCCCTTTACATCTTTAACAGTGCCAACTAAAACAAACCTATTATCAACATTTTCAACCACAGAAAAAAGAATACCACACAAGAACTTACCTCACCATGGGTTTCTTGAATTTTGTCAATGTCAGATGACCCATATTCTTCACCTTTTCCGGTAGAGACAAAGGACTCAAACTCAGAAATGGAGTCAGATTTTTGAGCAGTGCTTTCTTTCCTTTGGATAGCCTTCAAATTTTCATTTATAACTTTTCTTAGAGCTCCAGAAGCTACAATTTTTCGAGCCGACATTTTCTATCTACGAAACCTATTTTTTGGGGTTTCACTAGCATGAGAAGATGAGGATGTATTACAAGGGGATACTATTGGGGGAGTGCCAGGAATATCTTGGGGGTTAGTCATGGTTGATTTTTTTCTTGCGAAAATTTTTGAATTTTGGAGAAGAAGGGTGATCAGAATTAGAGAGGTATTTTGACAGTTACGGAAATAAACAAAAAGGGATGTAGTGTGTATTTAAAGACAATTAGTTATTAGTGCAGTAACAAAAGCTCCTTCAGACGTCAATTAAAAGTCTAATCAAGGTGTATTTCCAATCTCTTAGTAATTATTAGGCATCGCTGGATTTTAGGCAAAAATCCCGATTATTAGAGTTCTAAGAGAACGAAACTGGTTCAATGCTCAAATGGAAATAATTTCTTGAAGTTTGATGAATGTTGGACTTCTGCTCATGATTGGAAATTAATATTTCTAATTGTGCAGAGTAAAGAAAACATACCTGAGCTTTTTATATGAACGCATACTGATGAACCAAGTTCTTCATATAGAACTCTCTTGAACATGCCTCAAATGCCAAAATAGAAAAAACTTTGTAAGAGATCAGTTAGTCATACATACACATTTCACATGAGTATATTAATTAAAGTATGAAACAGAGTAAGAATTTATCTGGATATATACACAAAGTTAGAACTCCTAACCAAATAATGTTTTTCATTTTTTTCAATTTGTTTTCACAATTTTTCTTCATTGTGCATTCTGAACTGGACCTATTAGGTGATCTTAATCATCCCTAATTCCAACATGTTCCTCTCAAAGTTTTCTCTACTTAGTGCTTTAGTAAAGATGCTGGCTATTTGTTAATCAGTAGCATTGAATTCTGTTGAAATCAATCTTTTCTCATAGTTATCTCTTAATAAGTGTGTCTAACATCTATGTGCTTAGTCCTTTTATGATGAACGTGGTTCTTTATCATACTTTTTGCACTAGTGTTATCACATAATATTGTAATACACCCTACTTCGATTCCAAAATCTACCAGCTATTTTTTTATACATAGCAATTGAGCACAACAAGAAGCAGTAGCAACATACTCAGCTTCAGCAGTAGATAAGGCCACTGAATTTTGCATTTTATCCCATGGCACAAGACATGAACCAAGGAAGTGTGCCATACCTAATATGCTTTTCCTATCCATTAGAAAACCTGCATAATCTACATCAGCATATCCTACTAGGTTGAAATTACTACTTTTGGAATACCAAAGACATAGATAAATAGTGCATTTCAGATATCTTAGAATCCTCTTGACAGAAGTCAAGTGGGACTCTTTAGGATTTTCCTAAAACTAGTACAAAACCCTACACTGGAAACAATGTCAGGTCTATTGGCAGTAAGATACAAGAATGAACCAATCAACTCCTATGCATCTTTTGATCAACTGATGAGCCATGTTCATCAACATGTAATTTTGTGACATTTGCAATGGGTGTGTCTATTTTTTTAGATTCCTCCATTTTAAACTTTTTGATTAGCTCTTTTGTATACTTCTGCTGATGGATAATGGTTCCATTTGAGCTTTGTTTTATCTGAAAGCCTAAAAATAAGTTAAGCTCACCCTCCATGCTCATTTCAAACTCACTCCCCACTAGTTTTGCAAAGTCCTTAGCCTATCAGTAGTGGCCCCAAATATTATATCATCCACATATTTTTGCACAAAAGGAAATTTTTACCTTTTTCCCTTAAGAATAATGTAATGTCAATTTTACCTCTGTTGTAACCATGATCCAGTAGGAATTTTGATAGTCATTTCATACCAAGCTCTTGGGGCGTGCTTGAGCCCATAGAGAGCCTTGTCTGGCTTGTGTCGACGCCCTCTTTTTCCCTAAAAGAACAAAATCGGGTAGCGAGCCTGTATATACATATATTCTATTTCATCAGGATAAACACCCTTAGGAAAGGCTGAAAAGAGCCTTGTTGCTTGCTTGTCTAGCTCTGCTGCTCGTGAAGAGCTAGATCCATAACATTGACGACATTATGGACAAAACAACTCTTATTCCCTTTTGAGGAATCGAGTTATGGATTTTGAAGAGTCACCACCTAATAATTATAGTTCATTAGGACACTTAAAGAAAAGAAGAAGGTTTTGAAGAAAAACTGGAGTTCGGGTAAGGGCCCGAGATTATCTCGAGGGGAAGGTGTTAGGCACCCCTCAAGATCCGCTAGTATGGTTCCCGACCGTATTTAGTTGTGGCATAAAGAAGAGTAGAAGTAAACAGACCCAGCAATCATTCTCACAAGAGATATTAGCGCACCACTGATCATGTCCATATTCTACCTTTCCCAGGCCGTTAAGGTATTTAGGCGCGATTAGTCTCGTTTACTTATTGCATGCTAGTACCCGTATCAACCTATCAGTCCCGGGGTATTATGACTTCTAATCCTAAAGGGAAAGAAAGGGGTAGAGTCATATATGGGGTTTCAAAGGACAAAATACTAGTTTCGGCAACCAAAACAAATAACAAGTAAGGGGTTTGACAAACAAACATGCAAGGCTCACATAAGACCCTGTAAATAAGATAAAAATTAGTTTATCATGCCTTAAACATACTGGTTTGGTCATAAAATTAAAACTTAAGTGGTGGATGGACAAGTTTAACACATAGAATTAGATAAAAAGTCTGCATTGGGCAACTCTGATCCAATAGTTAGGAATTGGAGTATTTTAGAAAAATTATTTTGGAAGCACTGATTTCAGACAAAAGCCTAATGCATAAGAATTTAAATAGGAAGTTGAAATTTCAAAGAATAGAAGTGACTTTGGAATCTGTAAATCTGTTTGAGTGAAATTACAGGAAAGTTGTCAAAAAATGCAAAATACCTTAAGAGAAAGAGCGAATTAAAGGAGTGTTTTGAAAGATAGTTTCAAAAGATAAATAGAATAGGCAGAAGGTTTAAAAGAATTTATTCATAAAAACTTGCAAAGTTTAGAAAAAAGCATTATATGCTAATTAGAATTTTTAAAAAGTGACACTGAAACATTAAAACTAGGTAGCCAAATTTTAGTACTTAATAGATTAAGCAATATGGACTTATTCTGGATTTTATAACTTATTAGGGAAGTGGTAAATAGGTGGCAGGTCTGGTTATCTTACAGTTTTGCCTACATGTATGCATTCCCTATAGACATGGTTTCTATATACAACTAATTTGTATAAATATTAAGTCCTATAGGCAGGATTTCGAATGAATTGAAATATTACTGAATATTACACCTCATAGGTAGAATTTCTATATGACCGGACTGTATGTTATGCATTAAATCTATAGGCATGATATCTAAGTGGCCGAGTTCAAACATTAAAAACCATATAGGCATGATATATAAATGATTGAATTGCAATATGAATCCAATAAGCATGGTATCTAAGTAATTAAACAACAATATTGATCATATAGGTATGGTATCTACCCTTTAACATATGCAAGTAAATATAAACCCCTCTCATACCCTTTACAAATGTACCCCTGAGTCCTTTTTTACAAGGTTATTACAAAATTAGAAGAAAGAAGGTAAAAAAAATACATCAAAGCCCATAGCTAGATCTAAGAAGCCTAATTCAATCTTAATATCCAATATATGTGTTTCACTAAATCCGGATTGCAGATTCCAAGACCTTTCTAATTCAGAGTGTTCAAAGTTCCAAGGAGCTTCAAGAGCCCAGTCAATACTTACACTCTGAGAAATGAACATTGTAACAGAATAGTGCAATTGTGGAATTACCAGCCCTCAAGCATCCAAGTTCAGAGAGAACTCAAGTACCCCTAAGAATGGCTTACCAAAGGGGGTAGAACTTAAGAAATAGGAATGAGTGTAAAGTGAGAGGGTAACCATAGCAGAGGGTGGTCATACCCATCCATGGCATAAGCTGGCACACCCCTGACCCTTTTCTCAGGTCAAACAAATAGGAGTACACTCTGGGGAGTAACAATTATGGTCTGAGTGGTGATTAGGACACTGCCAGACCCATGTTAAAGCTCAACACATAAAAGGGAAGATGGAATGGGAAAGCATTTGAGTGGAGACTCAGGAGAGTCTGATTCTGGATCATGGACAGCAATGTCAGATGCTGCAATGATTTAGAACAATCCTAGCACACAAAAGGGGAATAGGGGGGAGGGGATTTCCATACAAAAGCATACTGACATTAAAAATATAAGAAAGCATAGTAGACTGCAGGTGCAAACACATAGGAGAACATGCTATAGAACATAAACACAGAGTGAAGAAAGGGTAGAAGGAGATAAGTGAATACACATAGTAGGAGAGGTTATTTAACTTAGAAGTACATACCAGTTTTTAGTTCTAGAATAACAGAGACACAACAGCGAGTAGACAGCCAGATAGTTAGCAGAAAACTTCAGCAAGTACTTGGGAGTTCATAGGGAACTCAAGAAATATTTAGACAGTAGGAGATAAAGGAGCAGAGTGCTCGGTAGCAGTAGAGAAGGTAGTAGTAGAGAGAGTAGTAGTAGAGAAAATAGTAAAGCAAGACAGGGGTGATTATGTATTGCAAGGGTGCAGAAATAATTCTGAGAACTGTGTTGTGTTCGAGTGTTTTGTGTAAAAACTTGTGTTGTCTGAAACTTGTGTGTGTTGTGAGCTTTAATAGTGCAAAAAAGAGTAGACAAGAAGGCAAGGAAATAAAATCTCGCTTAATCAAATAAAATCTTCCTTAGTCAAAAGGATTTGATTTCAAACATGAGTGGTAATTAAGGAAGGGAAAACCTTTTAGAGTAATAGAATAAAGGGAAGGTGGACATAGAATCTATTTAAGGTACGACACTATAGTACACGTTTTTGAAAGAATAAGGAAATGAATAATCAAACAGTGGGAAATTCAAAAACCTGGAATGAACTTAGTCAGGAAAACAGGGAAAAGGCTGAGTTGTAAAAACCAGTAGAAAATCAATCGAGCCTTAGTATAAGGAGATTGAAATCAATCACAAGCTAATAGAATCAATTTAGAAGAAAAACCCTTGTATATAAGCATGCTAACATCAAGCAAAGAAGAAGAGATCGGCATAAACAGTTTTTGAATCATACGCAAAATAAAATCAAGTTCTAATTAAGTCTATGAACTCAACATGAGTTAGAGAGCCTAGGGTTGAACCCTAGAACCAAAAGCTAGCACGAATCACAGACACATGTAGCAATCAAAAGCACTAGAGTGAAAGCATGTAAAGAACAAGTTTTAGGAAGCCAAAAACTCAAACTAGTTCAGAGAAGGGATGCCATAGGAGTTTAGGAAACAGTGAAAGAAGCAAGTTCGATAACCCAAATAGATTCAATAAAAGTAAACACTTTCAGTAGGAAAGATAGACGCATAAACATGCTTATGGAAAAATCAGCAGAAATAGTAACACAACAAAGGCAGAGAGACATGCATATTAATGAAAAATCATAAGAAACAAACGAAAATCCCTCAAACATGGCATGAACACATAGATTCACATAAATTAAGAAGAAGAAGAAGAAGAAGAATCGTTTTGGGATTTTTAAAACCTTAATTTGAACAGAAAATTTTAAAAAGGAAAATTATGGAAAATCATTAAAATACTGAATATATCATATTTCTTCTACAGATCTAAGTAAATAAGGAAAGCGAAACCTCGAATCAAGCATTTTAGGGTTTCTCAAAAACCATAGAGAAGAGAAGGCCTGGAATTGTCTGGTCTCTGAACGAATATGGACCATAGCTAAGTTTTTTAGAGTTCCAACACACCGGAACGAAGACGTACAAGCCAAAGGAGCTCAGGTAGGTGGAGGACCTGGATAAGTCCATTGAAGCTTGAGCCTTGGCAGCTAGAATAATCACGGCATGAGGTGAAAGGGGGAGAATATAGGTCGTCCACGGCCTGAGAAGCCATGGACGCCGGTGGATTTTTATCGGAGACGAAGGTAGGCTGCTAGAGTTTAGAGAGAATTTGAGAGAAAATAGGATTTGATGGCATCTGGTTTGGAGAAGTGATTAGGGTCAGAGGGTATTTGGGATTAAAAAAGGTAAGAAGAAGTGTGGGCCGTTGATCAAAATGATCCACGGCCATGATTGGATGGTGGAACTGGGCGGGTTGGATTTAATCGTGTTTGGGGCGGGTAAAATCAAAATTGGATCGTTTAATTGGGGCTGGATTGGGGCCAGAATTGGGGTCCAAATATGGCTAGAATTGAAATGGAAATGGACCAGCTTTTAAATAGCCACTTTTTTCCTTTTTAATTAAGTACAATGATTATAATAGTATTAAAACAAATTGAAAGAATAAAACTAGTTAATAATATATAACACTAATCTAAAAATATTTGAAAAAAATTTGTAATTATAAATCGCATTTAATTATAACATAAGCTATAATTAAAATTTTGAGCAATTTAGCTTAACAATAACAAATAAATTTATAAAAAATATTAAAAAATTACCTTAATTATATTTGGTGTAAATATAAGGGTGGAAAATAAATGGCTCACAAAAAGGACAATTTGGGAATAATTATTGGGGTTTATACAGCTAAAATAGATAATAAATTGATTCTAAAAATGTTTTAAAATTATGGAAAATACAAAAACCTTTGGAGATGCATATATATGTCATTTTGAAAGTATTTTATGATAAAAATATATATAGAAAAAAATTGGGTATTAATAGCTTCCCTTCTTTACCCGAGGAGGATGAAAGAATTGTCGGGTAAAGATAAAATGGCCAATTTTGACAGAAATCAACGATTGTAAAAGAATTCTGACTACGCTATGGTCTATGAGCTGCCTAATTTCCCTGGTTTTACAAGAATCATGCCATATGTAGTTCAGGAACTATTAACGGAATGTGTCGAATGTGGACGCGATGATTACATTTAAAAACGATGGTCGTTTGGTAGTCGGTGTACCTGTAAATGAGCAATGCGCACATATATTGTGCATAATTTAGACATGACGCAAGTTTCCGTTGTACCATGAATGTTGTGTTAGGACGGTTAGGATAACGTCCTCAGACTATGATGTCCCGGGCCTTGAAGATCTTAAAAACAATGATTCGCAGGCCATGAAATGATGCATAGATGGTGCCTCTGAACTATGACGCCTTTGAATAGGTTGGAGATCTTTCAGCCCGTGAAGAAGTGGAAATTTTTCAGCCAAATGAATGCAAGGGTGGTGATCTTTCAGCTAGAGCGAGAATTTAATATGCAGGTGGCGATATTTCAGTCGTTCAAAAAATGAAAGTGGCGATGTTTCAGCCATAGGGTGGAGACAATATTGTCTCGAAAGGCAGATAGGTAGCCTTATGCAAGATGGAGGTAGAGCTTAACCTTAAAAGGCAGAAGATAGCCTAATGCAATGCAGGTGGAGACAGAGCTTAGTCTCGAAAGGTAGATAAGTAGCCTTATGCAGTGTGGAGGTAGTGTTTAATACCAGAAGGAATAAAATTAGCCTTATATAGAAATGCTATATGGAGATAGAGCTTAGTCTCGAAAGGCATATAAGTAGCCTTATGCAGAACGGAGGTAGTGCTTAACCTCGGAAGACAGAAAAGTAGCCTTATGCAGAAATGCAGATGGAGACAGAGCTAAGTCTCGAAAGGCAGATAAGTAGTCTTATGCAGAATGGAGGTAGTGCTTAACCTCAAAAGGCAGAAAAGTAGCCTTATGCAAAATGCCAAAAATGTAAAGAGTGAATAATAATGATATTTTCTTAGGTGACTGTTGATACCCAATTTTTCCCTATATATTTTTGCACTCAAAATACTTTTAAAATAGTATATATATGCATATATAAGAAGGCCAGGGAACTTTGGTATTTTTATTTAATTTTTGAGATCTTTTAAAATCAATTTACTGCTTATTTTTGACAGTATGAAGGCCAAAATTATTTTCCAAATTATTATTTTTAGTGAATAATGTGATTCATTCACATATTTACAACCAAATATAATTTATGTAATGTTTGCACATTTTTTACAAATTTATTTGGAATTGTTAAGGCCAATTGCACAAAATTGCAATTATGACCAATTTCTTAATTAACTATGTTTCATAGTTATTTAAAATTATTTCTAGAATTTTTAGATTACTATTTATATGTACTTAATTAGTTAATTTGCTTTTTAAGCTATTTTAGATAATGTATAAAATTAATTGGGAGAAAATTGGCTATTTAAACTATAGGCATATTTATTTAAAATATAGCCCAATTCAACCCCCCTATTTCAGCCAAATTTTTATCCCAATTTTATAACCCATGCCCGTCAATTTTTTACCCAGTCCACCTTTGACTTAATCTGAGTCGTTGATCAAATGAGATCAAATGGCCCAGATTAAGTTGCATTAATTAAATCTAACATACCCCTCCCAAACCCTCATTCACACAAACCTGTCTCTCTATATCTCTAGCAGATGATCTCCCTTCTCTCTAGACCTTCTAGTTCCTTCTTCTCAAATGAAGTCCATCACCTCTCCGGCCCTACTCGTCCCTCACATCTCTCGACCTCTAGTAGCCATAGAATCCTTGTATCATTATTTTCTCTCTAAAGCTTGAAGCCCAGCAGCTTACGCCATTAAAGACGATCACTGAAGTTTCATTTGGGTCAGTTTTCCGCTTTTCTACGGTGGTTCTTGTCTGATTATGCCTTCTATGGCATTATATACGAGTTTCACGGCCAGGTTCTTCGTTTTCCCTAATTTGTTTGCAAATCGTAATTCTTCTACTCGAACCTATTTAATCTCTACACTTTTAAAACAACTCTCAGTTTGATTTTTTTTCCTACTCTATTTTTTACTTAGTGTTTCCAGTTATTTCAAATTTCAGATGGTTACTATCCTTTCAAATTAGGGTTTCTGACCCCCTTCTTCAAAATCGTTTCTTCTGCTCTTTCTGAGTACTATATGTTCGTTTGTGTTTATTTGTTTTTCTTGTTTATTTGGTGTCCTTGTTAACCCGGGTCCATGCTTTAATTTTTCTTGCTAGGGTTTGTGACCCTTTTTTAATCATTATACTTCTGTTTCTTTTGGGTAATATGTGATTACTCCCATGCTATGTGCTTGAAACCTTTTGTTTTCTGAGTTCCATGTCTTAATCTCTTTTAGGGTTCCGACTCCCCGCTGTTTTATGCAATTTCTTACTTAGGGTTCTTAGTTTTGTGATTTTTGTGCTTAAATAAATTCTAATGCCTTTCTTTACTGAATATTTTGTTAATTCCGAGCATCTTTTTGAATCCCTAATTTGTAAGTGTTCTTACACTGATTATTCAAATTGTTTCCTTGCTTATGAGATTGCTCTTTATGTTTAGGACATATTCTCACTTATTTTTGTCGTTCCCGTGATTCTTTGATTGATTTCCATGGTTAATTTATATGGTTACCATAACTGTGCACTTAAATATATCTTTTGGCTATCCCGCGTATATTTTCCTTGCTTTAAGCATTTGTACCTAAACTCTATTACATGCAGCATACTTACTACTTTTGTTATGGTATAATCAGTCATTAGATTTATTCTTTCCTTACTTGGTAGCCTATAATCCTATTCGAATCATGAGTCCCTTATTAATTTGAATTAAGATCATGTGATTGATTCAAATTAGTATTGTTCTATAATTAGGTACATTTTTCCCTATTCTCAACTATTTTTCAAAATCTATAAGTACTACTCCTCTCTTCTCATTTGTCACAGACACACGAATACAATTTCTCTAAACTTTCTTTCAAAAAACCAACACATTGCATATCTCTCACAAGTTCACACTCTCTGCACTCTTTCTCTCACTTTCTCTACTGTTAGTGCACTCTCTCTTTCTTCTATTTGAACACTCAATCGGCTGAAAGCCACCATTGAGTAAACTTGGTTGTCTACTACACTATTGGGTTTTTGCTACATTATTTGCTCGGGTTGCCTGTTGCTTACTTCTCTGCACTACTATTCTCACCCTGTTGCTCTCATTCTCTGCACACATTGCTCTCCCTTTGTGCACTATTGATCATTGCCATTGTGTTCTATTATCTGCAACTCGTATGTCACATGTTTAGGATACAGCCTCTAAAACAACATGCTTCTATTAGTTTTATACTTCATATTGTTTCTTGTGTGCTTTTACCTATTGTTATGTTGCTCTTATTGCCACTAGCATGTAATTATTAGTCTACCTAGTTTAACTTAACATGTTCTCCCCTACCCCCCTTTCCTTGTCTCAATGTATGTTTTTCCTCTTCCATGTGCATTACTAGCATGTATTCACTCTTGTTTGGCTACTTAACAGCCTTGAAACCTCTCCTTGAGGTTGATTATATTAGGGTTTGGTACAGTAAGAACTGAACCCCTAGTTTGCAACCATGTCTGATTATTTTCCTCCAATATGTTGCCTATGTGTGAGTAGTTGACTTTACTTATTTGTTCCTTTTTCCCATTTGCCCCCTGTTTGTGTGATACACTGAAAAGGTCCAAATGATTTCAGAAGGACTTCTTCAACTCCTTTCAAATATTTTCTTAAACTGTCTCAAACTTTTACAACTCTTTCAACTATTTTCTTATAATGTCTCAAACTTTTACAACTATTTCAACTACTTTTTAAAATTGTCTCAAACTTCTTCAACTCTTTCAACTATTTTCTTAAACTGTCTCAACTTTTCCAACTCCTTCAACTGTTTTTTGAAACTGTCTCTCAACTGTTTTCAACTCTCTCAATTCCAATAACAATCTCATTCATAGAACCTTAGTGTCTGCCCCCCCCCCCCTCTTAGTGTATGTATTGCCTTGGGAGCCCTGAGCACCCATTGAACTTTGATGCACAAGGCTGGCACTTCCACACTTGTCTAATTATGATGTTATGGGTGCTTGGTATTGGCCAGGGGTTCAAATGAACCCTTAGGGAACTTTGCCGCACCCAAGCCTTGGTAATGGCTGTGAAACTCGAAAGAAGTGAGTTTGGAGATCTTGGGCCTGGCTGCAGGCTCCCTATAGAATAGCTTCTTCTTCTTTCGTCACTGTTGTATTTTTAAATTACTTGGTCTGTAATAACTTGTAAGGAACAATGAGGATTATAGTGAAATTGGGAAGGGTTATGCATGATTATTAAGGGTATGGGTAGAACACATGTTTGTAGGATTTTACTCACCTATTTGCGCAATAGAAATCATGTTTAGGACATGCAATTTACATGTGGGAATCATGTTCCTAGGTCTTTACTTTTAGCTTGTTATTTTTATAATCACAATCAGTTAATAATCAAGTTACTGCCATTTCATTTAGATATCATGTTTTAGGGCCTTTATATGCATTAGATATCATGCACTTAGGGTTTTTTACTTGCAGTTGTTGAATGCCTCTCTAATTTTGTTAAACAGACGTGAAACTTGTTAACAAACTCCTCGTTAAAACTAGAACTCATTGCATGCTCACCGTCTTTAATAACGCCTAAGCAAGCCTTAGGCCGGATAAAAAAAATGGGCTAATCACCTTCAAGTCGTGTTCGAATTGATCCGCCTCCCTCTGAATTCATTTGTCTCTAAAGCCCTCTCTATTTTTACTAACTTCTTTCATATTTTTTTACTATCTATGCAAAGGTTTTTACTGTATTTCTTGTCCAGAATATGACTACTATTTCAACTATCTGAGTACTAATTTTTAAAAGCTCAAAAGCCAGTATGTTTATTGTTTTCTTTACCTTCTGGAATCTCAAAATGCTTTCACGCGTATTCATTTACTCCGTCTGTCCAAACACTATTTTACCAGGCATTCCACAAATATTTCCAAATAACTTCTGCAGATTTCTAAACATATACTGCCTATGTTAGTTCTGAACGTTTTCTCTTACGTTCCTTTTCTGCAAACTCTCCAACTTTTGTTTTAATTTATACTCCGGCTTATTTTATAAAAAAACTCTCTTTTCCTTAGACCTTACATGTGTTTGAGACGTGCTAATTATGTGTTTATCCATGGAGGGATATTTGAACCCTTTTATATGCCTTTATATGATTCAATTACGTGTAGTCCTATTTGTTTTTGTATGTCTCCTAGTATTTTAACCTTTAAACTTAAGGGTTCCACCTAGTTCCTACCTCATAGGAATAGCGATCCTAAATGACCTCTAGGATCTATAGGATGGGACAGATAATAGCACGCGATAAGCTTTCGTAACCAATTCACACGCTTAAATAACCTCAACGGGGTGGGAAGGGTATAATATGGAGATGATGACGATGCGATAATATCATAAAGCGACCCCTCTATGGGAATATGTGCAGGATATTGCATCAAATAATCCATATTATAGTTAAACCTAGGACCCTTCTCTCTTTTGTTGGTTTATTTAAATGTTCTTCTATAGTAATGTTTTTTCAAATCAACCCTCTCTTTTATTTAAATTTACGTTCCTTTCTTCCTTAAGGCTTTTCAAGTTGTGTTAATGTTATATGTGTGAACCTTACTTGTTTAATTGTTTCATATATTTATAAAGTCACAATTAACACGGCCGGGAACCACACTAGTGGATCTTGAGGGGTGCCTAACACCTTTCTCCTCGAGATAATCTCAAGCCCTTACCGAACTCCGATTTTCTTCTCGAAATACTCTTTTCTTAAAAATGTCCTAATGCTATTTAATCATTAGGTGTCAAATCTTCAAATTCCATAACCTAATTCCCAAACAGGAAATAGAGTTATTTTGCCCATAATGTCGTGAAACCCAATTTTGCTTTACCTAGGTAAAAAGGGGGCGTCGACAGTGACAGCTGATTGTGATATTGCGGCTGCTGGGGATGTTAGGTGTTGATTGTCACTTTGCAAATGAGCGATTGTTCTTCAATCTTGAAGCGTACGAGTATATGAATGCATTTAATAATTTGCGACCTGGGTGCCTGCATTCAATGAAAAGTTCTGAGTTCTATTGTGGGGAAGGTTAGTTTGTATCCCTGGATCTTGACGTCACGTATCATCGGGGTAGCATTGCTAAATGATAGCAACCCAAATGATGTTTATGCATGATTTAGTAAGCATAACGTAAGTATATTTTGAAAGACATTTTTTTATGAACCAACAACTGCAACATGGTTCAAAGACACGGCAACCTCGTTGCCCCAAATTTGAGGGTCCTCCTCAAAATTCTGCCTCCGTTTACTGGGCAGGTGCTGCTGACGGCGATGCTGAATGACTGAACATGGATTGATTCCACAATGTTGAGGAACCCCTTAAAAATTTCGCCCCAGTTTATTGGGTTGGTGATGATAAGAAAACTGACGACTGACTTCGGAATTTTGAGGGTCCTCCTGAAAATTCTACCCCAGTTCCAATTGCGGGGGAAGATGGAAATTTTTATTAAAATGTGACCGAACCCATAGGGCTGCCTACGTATCCCCTCTTAAATGGGAATCGGGTCAGGCATAGTTGAAATTACATCATGAAGAAAACATATGATCAAATGTAGTATCTATTTGCTGCGTCTGAGTTGATCACCGGTTTTGGCCAGACTTCTTCATCCATTTCGTCAAAAATGAGGGTTCCTCCTGATAGAACCTGGTAAATCATGTACAGACCCTGCCAATTGGGAGAGAATTTCCCCTTGACTTCATCTTGATGTGGAAATATTTTCTTCAACACCAACTGCACTGGCGTGAACTTCCTTCGCTTAACTATCTTGTTGAAGGATCTTGACATTCTATTCTAATATAATTGACTGCGGCAAACTACATTCTTTCTCTTTCCATCTATAAGGGCTAAATGGTCGTAGCGACCTTTCACCCACTCTGCATCATCTAACTACGCTTCCTATATGATCCTCTAGGAGGGCATCTCTACCTCAGCGGGAATGGCTGCCTCTGTACCGTAAACCAGCCTGTAGGGAGTTTCCCGGTTGATGTGTGGACTATGGTACGATAACCCAATAAGGCAAACGACAATATCTTGGGCCACTATTTATGCTTTTCAATCATCTTCCTTTGTATCTTCTTGATGTTCTTATTAGATGCTTCTACACCTCTATTCATATGAGGTCTGTAAGCCGTAGAGTTCTTGTATTTAATTTTGAATGTTTCACACATTTCTTTCATCAGGTCTCTATTGAGATTAGAACCATTGTTAGTGATGATTGGTTCCGAAATCCCGAACCGACAAACCATACTGTCGCGGACAAAATCTGTTACTACTTTCGTGGTCCCTGCTTTGTAGGATACTGCTTCAACCCATTTGGTAAAGAAATCAATTTCCACTAAAATTAACATGTGCCCGTTTGACATGGCATTCTCGATTGGTCCAATAACATCCATTCCCCAAGCGGTGAAAGGCCATGGTGAGCTTGTTGCAGTAAGCTCGTTTGGAGGTACTTTTGTCATATCTGCATGTATCTGACAGCGATGGCACCCTCGAACATACTAGATGCTATCAGTTTCCATAGTCTTCCAAAAATACCCTGCTCGGATTATCTTCTTTGCCCAAACAAAACTATTCATGTGCGGTCCGCAGGTCCCTGCGTGCAATTCCTCCAATAGTTTGGTTGATTCTCTTGCCTCGACACATCTTAATAATCCCAGATCAGGAGTCCTCCTAAAAAGGATTCCTCCGCAATAAAAGAAGTTGTTGGATAACCTCCGGAGCGTGCTCTTCTGAGTAGCATTGGCAAGCTCTAGGTATTCTCCTGTTGTCAAGTATTCTACGATACATGGAACCAAGGATTCCCATCGGCTACCTCCTCGAAAATAAGCTGGTTGGTCGTGAATATTGACGTGGATGGATCAATAAAGTTTGTATCTGGATACTAGATCATAGATGATAAAGTGGTTGGGGCATCGGCGAACTCGTTTTGCATTCTTGGAACATGATGGAATTCTGTTTGTCTGAATCTCTTTCTCAACTCCTGTATTTGATGCAGATAAGGGAGTATCTTGGAATTCTTGGTCACTCATTATTCTCAAACCTGATGTATGAGTAGGTTCGAGTCTCCGATCAGTAGTAACTCCTGAATTTTCATGTCAATCGCCAATTTGAGCACTAAGATGCAAGCTTCGTACTCGGCCACATTTTGGGTAATGCTTACCAGTTTCTGATACCAGGACTGCTCCTATGCTGACTCCTTTGAAATTTTTGGCTCCATCAAAAAACATTCTCCAACCATCATCGGATTCTGCAATGTCCTCTCCTATGAAAGCTACCTCTTCATCAGGAAATCTACCTCTTCATCAGGAAAATCTACCTCTACCAAAGCGTCCCTTGACCTCTTTCTAAATAACATATACAATGTCAAACTCACTTAAACGTATTTGCCATTTGGCGAGCTTGACGGTAGGCATGGGCTTCTGAAAGATATATTTCAATAAGTCCATTCTAGATATGAGATAACTGCTGTAAGCACAAAAATAGTGCCTCAATTTTTGATCTACCCAGTTCATAGCACAACAAGTGCGCTCTAATAAGGAATACCAACACTCGTACGGGGAAAACTTCTTGCTAAGGTAGTAAATGGCTTGCTCCTTTCTTCCGGTATAATCATGTTGTCCTAAGACACAACCAAACGCTCCATCCAATTCTGTGAGATAAAGCAATAGGGGTTTCCCTGGTATACGTGGAACCAAGACCGGCGGTGTTGACAAGTATTCATTGGTTCTGTCAAAAGCCTTTTGACAATCATCAGTAGATTTTTAGCATCTTGAAGATGGGTTCACAAATAGCAGTAGATTGATCTATGAACCGGCTAATATAGTTGAGTCTCCCCAGAAAAATCATTTCATCTTTCTTGTTCTTTGACGGTGGTGTAAGGCCCTGCGAAAATGAGTGCTCAAATGCTAGCAACTCACAAAGCCAAGTCTAGTCTACCTACGTTGGTCGGATTCTTTTTACTTTTTTCCTCTTAATGAATTTGGAGTCGAAGTTTTTCCAGAAAAGGGTCCAATCTGCGGTCCAGAATGCGATCGCAAATCAGGTATGCGGACCGCATTTCTACCGCAGAAAGTTCCAGAGAGCAGTCAAATTTTGGTGTTTAAAATGCTGTCAGATCTGCGATCGCAATATGCGGACAGCATAGTGGCCGCATATGATCCCTGAAGAATTTCAAAGGTCAGTTTTGTGGTGCACTATGCGACTGCAGAATAGGAATGCGGACCGCATATCCACCGCATTCCCAACAAGAGAAGGTCCGAAACTTGGGACCCTTCTGCGGTCTATTCTGCGGACCGCATGTACTTCTACGGTCGCAGACTTGCATTGCAGATCGTGCTCTCCTAGTTATTTTCTAAAATTCTAAACCTGACCCCTCTTTTAATAAAACATCCCATCCCTCATTTTTAACACAATTTCTGAACAAAATAAGAGAAAGGAAGAGAGAGTTCTCGAGAGAGAAAGCTATTTCTTCATCAATTGATCTTTCAAAATCATTAGAGCCAGGGTAATTTTTGTGCTTTGTCTTCACTCAGACTTTACAGGTAAAATCCCTAACCCATTTCCCCCTAAAATTTTCAACTTAAGCTTATGAAGGGAACCTCATGCCCTAGATTCTTAAGCTCTTGATAAAGCCTTCATGCATGTCTTTAAAACCCTAAAATCTAGTGAACAAGGAATGGAGTAGTAATTATGAGTTCCAAATATAAGGCCTATGTGTTGATCATGTACTAGATTGACCCATATTGATATCTTGGTAAATTGGAGTAGAAGATTAAAGGAGATATTCAATTCCAAGTATGTATGACTAACTTTGATCCTTAAGAAATCTCCCTATGTTAATGTGTGAAATTGCTTGATAATTGATATCCATGTGGGGTCATTATGAAACTCATATGATTCAGACTTGTGTGATAACACCTTCTGGAAAAATTTGAGGAAAATGTGATTGAAGGGAATCCTTAAATGGTGAAATCGGAACTATTGTGGTAACAACAAAAATGATTTGGTCACGGATAACTCTTGTGGTAACTTGGATTGTGTACGAATTGGTAAACATGAGGAAGTTGTTGTTGTCAGTTGTGGAAATACTTTACTCCTTTTTATGGTTATTTCATAACAATGTGCTATAGTTGATTTCTTGTAATTATTGTTGTTTGTATGTTGTTTGTAGACTGAGACTGTCAGGCGGGGTCAGGTTGCGTGCCGCAACACGATGAAATAAAGTGTCAGTTGGTGCGATAAGGGTGGCCAAGGTAATAAAGGTGGAAGAGTGATCCAGTATCACTATTGAAATGAATAGAAATTACAACATGATCAATGTGGAATTGGGAAAGGAGACAGCAGGAGAGTTTGTAACTTGTGGGGCACTGATTTCCCCTTTGTTTGACTAATTGTATCCTCTATTTGTGAATTTCTTAGTTGTTGTTTCCATATTTTTTCATCTTTCTACTTGTATATGAAACTTAGGCTTGAGTTTACTTGGGACAAAGTTTATTCATACATACTAGTACAATTCAAATGTGCTGACGTCCCTTTTTCCGGGGGCGCTGCATTCGTGTTATGATTGTACGTGGATCCGTGGTAGGCACTCCAGTCTACCGTCGGTAGCTCCTCCTCCCTCTCTATCGGCAGTGATAGTGATCGGTGAGCCCCTTTCCTTCTGGGGCCCTGCGTGGTATTAAGTTGCATTGGTTAATTAATAATTAATAATATGGGTTAACGCATGGGAAGAGGAAAGGTACCCAGGTCGCTTGACTGGGGCTACCCAGTCGGGCACCAATAATGCCCCTTGAGTTGGGGCGTCACAAAATTGGTATCAGAGCCAGGTTGGTTTAAGGTACCCTAGGACGTTTCGGAGTCGTGCCTAGTAGACCCCTTCTTATCGGTGTATTGTCGACCACATCTATAAGTTGGTGGCTACGCAGGCATTTAGGAAACTATTCCCTTCTTTGTTATTCCAGTTCGTGCGATTAAGTAATGTTGTGTCTAATTCGTGCTTTATTTTGAATTATCATAATCTGGCACCTAAGAAGAAATCTAGACTCGGCCTAGGGGCCAATGCCACTCCTAGTGCGGCTGTGGATCCTGTGCCCACTACCCTGGGTGAGAGTGATTCCCCAGTTTTATATTTGCTTGTTCCATCCATTTCTTATCCAAGAAATCTTGTTCCAGCGGCGGCCGAGGGTACCACTATCCCTCTTGCAGATACTCCTGATCCTAATGTTGCTCAAGCTTCTGGTCTAAGGATTTCTGATGGGGGCCTCAGAGGAGACATCCGTATGTTGACCCAGTTAGTGGTCGCCCATGCCCAGAGATCTCATGGTGCCCCTGTGTTCTCCAGCGGACATGGAGACTCAGCCAGCTCCAGTATTCACCCGTTTTTGCGATTGGATCCTCCAGAGTTCTTAGGCACAGACCCAGTGGCCGATCCGCAGGATTTTCTCGATGAGATGTACAAGTCCCTTCGAGTGATGAAGGTCAAAGAGATTGAGGGGGTAGAATTGGATTCATACAGGTTGAAGGGAGCGGCGCGTTCATTCTTTGAGATATGGGAGGATTCCCGTAAGGAGGGAAAACCTTTGGCTAGATTGGATGAGTTTGTAAATGCCTTCATGGACAACTTCTTGCCAGCCGAGATAATGGAAGCCTGTGCCCCCGAGTTCTAGGTTCTTAAGCAGGGCAGTATGAGCGTGTGGGTGTATCATATGGAGTTTGTGAGGTTGTCCAAGAATGCTCCTCAGGTTATATCGACTATGGAAGCTAGAGTTCGACGATTTGTTCAGGGTCTCAGTCCATTGTTTGTAAATGAGGCTGCTACAGCGGCTTTGCATTTAGACATGAACTATGGGAAGATTGCGGGTTTCGCTCAGGCCAAAGAGCCTAGGAAGTTAAAGATTCGGGCGGACATAGAGAGTAGCAGTAAGTTCGGGTCGATGGATCACTCAGGGAGGTCAGCTCTAGGGAGAGGTTCATCAGGACCATCTCAGTCTTATGCTCAATCCTCAGCCAGTGCACCGCCATTCGTGCACCGTTACCAGTAGAGTAGCCCTTCAGGGCTAGGTTCAGAGAGCAGGAGGCCCGCCACTTAGTTCATTTGGGGATGAGACCTCGACAATAGGGAGGTATATGTCCCAAGTGTGGGAGATTTCATACTGAGGCTTGTTACTTGGATGCTCCAGTGTGTTACAATTGCGGGATGAGAGGTCACATACAACGGGACTGTCGTGCGCCCAGGCAGCGCATGGGTAGGGAACTTGCTTAGTCATCCAGTTCATTAGTTGCTACGTCATCAGTGCGCCATCCATCCCCAGCAGGGCGTGGTGTAGATAGAGGTAGAGCTCGTGGTAGGGACGGACCTAGCAGGTTTTATGCATTGAGTGGTCGTCAGAGTGCTGAGGCTTCCCCCAGATGTTATCACAAGTATCCTATCTGTCCAGACCATGGATTTCTATACTCTTATTGATCTGGGGTCTTCTTTGTCCTATGTTATTCCAATTGTTGCTTCCAGTTTTGGGATTGAACCTGAACAGCTTCTTGAGTCGTTCTCTATATCGACTCCGATAGGTAATTCTAATACAGTCGTGCGGGTCTACAGGAATTGTATTGTTATGGTATGTGGTCGTGTTACCACGCCCGTCCTTATCGAGCTTGGGATGGTGGATTTTGATGTAATCATGGGTATGGACTGGCTCTATTCGTATTTTTCTAATCTTGATTGCCAGACGAGAGTCATGAGATTCGAGTTCCCTAACGAGCCGATTGTTGAATGGAAAGGAAATGGTGTTGTGTCGAGAGGTAGGTTTATTTCCTACCTCAAGGATTCAAAGACGATCAGAAAGGGGTGCATCTATCATTTTGTCTGGGGTGGAGGACACCGCTCCAAAAGTACCTGCCCCTGAGTATGTGGTAGTTGTAAATGAGTTATCTGAGGTATTTCTAGGTGAGCTTCCAGGAATTTCGCCAAATAGGGAGATTGACTCGGGATTGATGTATTTCAAGATACCCAGCCAATATCTATTCCACCGTACAGAATGGAGCCAGCAGAGTTACGGGAGTTAAAGTAGCAGTTGAAGGATCGATTGGAGAAGGGGTTTATCCGGCCAAGTGTGTCGCAATGGGGTGCTCCGGTTCTTTTAGTCAGAAAGAAGGATGGGTCGCTTCAGATGTGCATCGATTATCAGCAGCTTAATACAGTCACCATCAAGAATAAATACCATTTGCCTTGGATAGATGATTTGTTCGACCAATTCCAAGGTGCAAGGTTCTTCTCCAAAATTGATTTGCAGTCCGGGTACCACCAATTGAAGATCAGAGAGCAGGATATTCCTAAGACCGCTTTTAGAACTAGTTATGGTCACATTGAATTCTTGGTCATGTCTTTTGGGCAAACCAAAGCCCTAGCGGCTTTTATAGATCTCATGAATAAGGTCTTCAAGCCATTTTTAGACTCCTTCGTGATTGTTTTCATTGACGACATCCTTGTGTATTCGCGGAGCAGGAGGATTGTGCCAATCACCTAAGGGAGGTTTTGCAGAGTCTTCATCAGCACCAGTTGTATGCCAAGTTTTCCAAATGTGAATTTTGGTTGGACTCCGTCGCTTTCCTAGGTCATGTTGTTTCCAGTGAGGGGATTCAGGTGGACCCTCAGAAGATTGCAGCGGTGAAGGATTGGCCTAGGCCCACGACCCCAACGGAGATCCGTAGCTTTTTAGGTTTAGAAGGGTATTATTGGAGATTCGTAGAGGGATTCTCCAACCTCGCCTCCCCATTGACTAAATTGACGCAGAAATCTGTAAAGTTCCAGTGGTCAGATCCTTGTGAGAAAAGTTTTTAGAAATTAATGTCAAGGTTGACCTCGGCAACAGTGTTGGCCTTGCCAGAAGGCACAAACGGGTTTGTGATTATTGTGATGCCTCCAGGGTTGGATTGGGGTGTGTACTGATGTAGCACGGGAAGGTAATAGCATATGCTTCCAGGAAACTCAAGAATCACAAAAAGTATTATCCGACGCATAATTTGAAGCTTACAGCAGTTGTGTTTGCCTTGAAAATGTGGCGGAATTATCTTTTTGGGGTTCATGTAGATGTATTTTCAGACCACAAGAGTCTCCAGTATTCGTTCAAGCAGAAGAAACTGAATTTGAGGCAGCGACGGTGGTTAGTATTGCTCAAAGATTATAACATGAACATATTGTACCATCCAGCGAAGGCGAACGTGGTGGCCGATACCCTTAGTCAAAAATCCATGGGTAGCTTGGCTCACATTAGAGCGGATCAGAGGCTCCTAGCTCGGGAGGTACAGCAACTGGCCAGTCTCGGGGCTAGTATCTTGGCCTCGAATGAGGAGGAACTTATGGTGCATAACTCAGCAGAATCGTCGCTCATGGCGGAGGTTAAAGAAAAGCAGTTTATTGATTTAGCATTGGCACAATTGAAGGAGGCAGTTCTAAGTAACAAAATTTCAGCATTTTCACTCGGCAGCAACGATGGTGTTATACGGTGCCATGCTAGGTTATGTGTCCCAGATGTGGATAATCTTTGGGAGAGGAAAATGGCGGAGGCTCATCATTCCAGGTATTCAGTGCACCTTGTCTCTACAAAAATGTATCGCGATCTCAAGGAAATCTATTGGTGGACTGGTATGAAGAAGAGTGTGGCGGACTTTGTCTCTAAGTGTCCGAATTTCCAGCAAGTTAAGGCCAAGTATCAGCAGCCGGTGGGTTGACTCAGCTTATGGAAATACCAATGTAGAAGTGGCAAATGATCACTATTGACTTCGTGACAGGACTACCTCGCACTCAGGGCAATTTCGACTCAATTTAGGTGATAGTGGATCGACTCACCAAATCAGCTCTCTTTTTGCAAGTCAAGTCCACCGATACTGCAGAGAAATATGCTCAATTGTATATGAAGGAGATAGGAAGGCTTCATGGTACGCCGCTTTCTATTATTTCAGATCGAGGATCTCAGTTCGCAGCTTACTTCTGGAGGAAATTTCAGCAAGGTTTTGGTTCTCAAGTGAATCTTATCACGGCTTTTCATGCGCAGACCGATGGTCAAGCAGAGTGGACTATTCATATGCTCGAGGATATGTTGCAGGCATGTGTCTTAGATTTCAAAGGTAATTGGGATGATCACCTGCCCCTTATTGAGTTTGCTTATAACAACAGCTTCTATACTAGCATCCAGATGGCCCCTTTTGAAGCATTCTATGGAAGGAGGTGTAGGTCCCCGATCGGGTGGTTTGAGATAGGTGAAGCAGAATTTATAGGGCCAGATCTCGTGCACCAAGCCATGGAGAAGGTAATAGTCATTCAGGAGAGGATGATGACTGCTCGGAGTCGCCATAAATCCTATGCAGATGTGCGCCGAAGAGAATTGGAGTTTCAAGAAGGAGATTGGGTATTTTTGAGAGTGTCTCCTATGAAAGGAGTCATGCGCTTTGGGAAGAAGGGGAAATTATGTCCTAGATATGTCAGGCTATATCATATTACTCAAAGGATGGCCAAGTTGCGTATAGGTTGGAGTTTCCCCTGAAATGTCTTTAGTGCACCCAGTGTTTCATGTATCCATGTTGAGGAAATTCGTGGGTGACCCATCAACGATCGTGCTTGTTGAAGGCATCAAGGTTACATAAGAGTTGTCATATGAGGAGATTCCGGTTGCTATTCTGAATAGACTCCGAAAGTTGTGAAACAAGGAGATTGCTTCAGTTAAGGTGTTATGGCGAAACCAACAAGTCGAGGAAGCTACGTGGGAGGCAAAAGAAAAGATGAAAATAAAATACCCCCATCTTTTGAACAATTCTAGAAATGATCATGCGAATCTTGTCCCTAGGAGAACTAGTATTATGTTCCATTAGGTGTAAGAAACATCCCTTCTCTCCCCCAAGTGCCTTACTATTGTAGTTTCTCCAAGTTGTGCCAAATTTGATGTGTTGTGATTATTTGAACAATGTGCTGTCCTTCTGGGTAGTGAAAGTTTTGTACTCTCATGGTAAGGTGATGTAAGGAGATAATGATTATTTTTGCATGGAGGAATTGTACTGAAATGATTACCTGTATCGTACTATTGTGATAGGTAAATGGCTTTGATAGTATTTATAATTAATGCTTAATTTAATTACATGTGGCTTGCCAAAATGGTTAAAAGTGTATCGAGAGGTTGAATACGTATAAGTAGGAGGATCGTGCATTTTGTAACTGTTATAAGGGTAGCAATATTGGGTAATAGTGCTTGGAAATATGTATTTGGGGCTCTCTGCTAGGTGGTTATGTCCATATTACAAAGAAGACTCTGGTAAACTATTTCTAACAAACTTGAAAGTTAATAAAGGTGTAGGAACTTGCATATCATGTTTCAAACTTATTTGATTTCCAAGTCCTCATTCGAAGACGGATGATCTTAAACGGGGGAGGATGTAAGGCCCCATGAAAATGAGTGCTCAAATTCTAGTAGCTCACAAATCTAAGTCTACCTACGTGGGTCAGATTCTTTTTACTGTTTTTCTCTTTAAAAAATTTGAAGTCGATGTTTTTCCAGAAAAGGGTCTTATCTGCAGTCCATAATACGATTGCCGGTCAGGTATGCGGACCGCATTTCTGCCGCAGAAAGTTATATAGAGCAGTCAAGTTTTGGTGCTAAAAATGCGGTTATATCTGCGGTCGAATAATCAATATGCAGACCATATAGTGACTGCATATGATCCGTGAAGAATTTCAAAGGTCAATTCTGCGGTGCATTATGCAACCGCAAAATAGGAATGTGGACCGCATATCCACCGCATTCCCAACCAGAGAAGGTCCAAAACATGGGACCCTTCTACGGTCCATTCTACGGACTGCATGTCCATTCTTTGATCGCATACTTGCATCGCAGATCGTGCTCGCCCAGTTATTTTCTAAAATTCTAAACCCGACCCCTCTTTTAGTAAAACATCCCATCCCTCATTTTTAACACAATATCTGAACAAAATAAGAGAGAGTAAGAGAGAGTTCTTGAGAGAAAAAGTTATTTCTGCATCAATGGATCTTTCAAAATCATTTGAGCCTGGGGAATTTTTGTGCATTGTCTTCACTCTGACTTCACAGGTAAAATCCCTAACCCATATCCCCCTATATTTTGAACTTAAGCTTGGGAAGGGAACCTCATGCCATAGATTCTTAAGCTCTTGATAAAACCTTCATGCATGTCTTTAAAACCCTAAAATCTAGTGAAAAGGGAATTGGGTAGTAATTATGAGTTCCAAATCTAAGGCATGTGTATTGATCATGAACTAGATTGACCCGTCTTGATTGTTTGGTAAATAGGAGTAGAAGTTTGAAAGAGATATTCAATTCCATGTATGTATGACTAACTTCGATCCTTGTGAAATCGCCCTATGTTGATGTGTGAAATTGCTTGATAATTGATATCCATGTGGGGTTATTGTGAAACTCTTATGATTCAGTCTTGTGTGATAACACCTTGTGGAAAAAGTTGAGGAACATGTGATTGAAGGGAATCCTTAAATGGTTAAATCCGAACTATTGTGGTAACAACGAATATGATTTGGTTATGGATAACTCTTGTGGTACCTTGGATTGTGTACGAATTGGTAAACATGAGGAAGTTGTTGTTGTCAGTTGTGGAAATACTTTACTCCTTGCTATGGTTATCTCTTAACAATATGCTATAATTGACTTCTTATAATTGTTTTGTGTTGTATGTTGTTCGTAAACTGAAACTGTCATGCGGGGTCGGGTTGTGCACCGCAACACGGTGAAATAAGGTGTGGGTTGGTGCGATAAGCATGGACGAGGTAATAAGGGTGGACAACGTAATAAGGGTGGAAATATGATCCAATATCACTATTCAAATGAATAGAAATAATAACATGATCAATGTGGAATTTGGAAAGGAGGCAGCAGGAGAGTTTGTAACCTGTGGGCCACTAATTGCCCCTTTGTTTGACTAATTGTATCCTCTATCTGTGAAGTGCTTGGTTTTTGTTTCCATTGTTTTTCAGCTTTCTACTTGTATATGTATCTTCGGTTTGAGTTTACTTGGGACAAAGTTTGTTCATACATACCAGTACAATTCCAATGTGCTGACGTCCCTTTTGTCGGGGACGCTAGATTCGCGTTATGATTGTACGTTGATCCGTGGTAGGCACTCCAGTCCACCGTCCGTAGCTCCTCCTCCCTCCCTATCGACACTGATAATGATCGGTGAGCCACTTTCCTTCCGGGGCCCTGCGTGGCTCATACCACCTTAGTTGTTATGTTTTGGGATTTTTTGTCGTTATGGTAAAGGTATAGCTGGGGCCTTGTCGCCGGTAAGTATTGTACTATTTTCTTCATATTAGAGGCTCCGTAGACCGGATAATGTGGGTTAAAGGACTAATGTAAAATATGTGCACGTAGTGGGCGCTATAGCATGTAAACCACACTAGTTGTAAATGATAAAAATGAATATCTTGTAAAAGCGGAGTTCTGTTTACTTTCAGTGGCATTACGTAGCATTGGTTAATTAATGATGAATAATGTGGGATAACGCATGGGAAGAGGAAAGGTACCCATGTCTGCTTGACTGGGGCTACCCAGTCGGGTGCTAGTCATGCCCCTCGAGTTGGGGCATGACAGGTGGTAACTCTTGAATGTCTTTGACCTTTGACGAATCTAATTTTATTCCCCGCGACTCATAATGAAACCCAATAACTTTTCGGCTGTGACCCCAAATGCACACTTGGAGGGATTCAGTTTCAAGTTGTATCTCCTCAATCTGTTGAAGAACTTCCTCAAATACTCCATGTGATCTGTTGCTTTCCTGGACTTGATGATGACGTCATCCACATACCCCTCAATTTCTTTATTTATCGTGTCATGAAAGATAGTGGTCATGGAGCTCATGTAGGTAGAACCAGCATTCTTCAAACCGAACGGCATCATTCTGTAACAGTACATCCCCCACGGCATGATGAACGCCATTTTCTCTGCATCTTCTTCATCCATACATATCTGATGGTATCCAGCAAAAAAAATCAACGAACGACTGCAGCTCATGTTTGGCACAGTTGTTGATCAATATGTGTATATTTGGAAAAGGGAAGTGGTCCTTAGGACTGACCTGATTGAGATCCCGGTAGTCAACACAGACTCTAACTTTTCCATCCTTCTTCAGTACTGGTACGATGTTGGCTAACCATGTTGGATACTCTACCACCCTGAGAACCCTGACTTTGACTTGGTTGGTAAATTCTTCTTTGATTTTCAAACTCATGTTTGAATTGAATTTTCTGAGATTCTGTTTTACTGGCGGGTATGTTGGATATGTTGCCAACTTGTGAGCCACAATGGATATGCTGAGACCTATCATGTCATCATAAAACCATGCATAGATGTCCTCATACTCTTTTAGGAACTCTTTGCACTCTTTCTTTTCTAACGGCGACAAATGTACGCTGATATGTGTTTCCTTGACGTTTTTCGTATCTCCCATATTAACAACCTCAGTTTTGTCCAAATTAGACTTAGGCATGTTCTCAAAATTCTCGATCTCTCTGACAACCTCTTCTGGTATTTTATCCTCTTTTGAATCTACGCATGTTTGTTGCATTACCTTGTTGCAAGTCACAATCATTGGTTCATCATCAAGATATGTAATAGTAATGTTGTGTAAAATAAAGTAAATGATAGTGAAAAGTAAAATGTGCGAGATATAAAAATAAACTTGGAAAATGATTTTGATTAAATTCATAAATGTTTGAAACATCGGAGCTCTTTTTAAAAGTAAAGACAATGAGGAAAAGTAAAATCAACTAAAAACTAAAATGTGATGCATAGTGCGTCATTTGGCCTTGCTACCCCGAAGCTCTCCTAGCAATGGTGGTCCTAACTGACCAATTGATGAGGCGTTCTCCCCAATTCACAGATTGAATTGGAAGGCCTTCTTCCCCCTCCTCCTCGAAGATAACACAACAATATGTACCATCCCCTAGAAACAGGTTCTTTATTGCTTCTAGTGCCTCGTCTTCCTCTAATCTATATATAACGCCAGTCGGCTGAAAGGTCTGCTCCAATTGAGGTATAGGGTGTTCCAATGGGTCGTAGGGACCGCGCCATGGTGGGGACCAATGATTGAACTCCTTCCAAGTGTACTCATACCCCAGGCCAAAAGTGGCAACATGCTTCTTTAACTTGATGGGCTTGGTAATTCCCTGAAGATTCTTGCCATGTCCCTTTCCGGGCTCATATCCACTCCAATTTAGAATGCTCTCAATTTTTTATCCCAAAACTTGTCTTTGTCTATGGCGTTGACCATCTCGATGTTGTGGTATTTTTTTCCACCTATTCTCCTTCTACATTCCGATTATCGGGATGGTTTGGTAACTGTATATAGGGTTTCTACTGTCGCCATGAATGATCACTTCCTCATGATTCCATTTTAACTTTACATCTTGATGTAGGGTTGATGTCACAGCCCCAGCAGCGTGAATCCAGGGTCGTCCCAGCAATAAGTTGTAGGATGCTCGCACGTTTACGACTTAGAAGTCAATATTGAACCAAGTAGGCCCCATCTGCAAGCACAGGCTAATTTTTCAAATGGTAGATCTTTGAGATCCATCGAAAGCTTTAACACTGATAGCTCCATATTTGATTTCATGCAATCCTTTCCCCAATGTCCTGCAGGTTGTTAGCGGACAAATGTTAAGGCTGGATCCCCCGTCGACTAGGTTCCTGTTATGAAATAATCTTTGCATTGCGCAGTAATGTGCAGTGCCTTGTTGTGACTAAGCCCTTGTGGTGGTAACTCATCTTCATAGAAAGTGATCTTATGGCTTTCTAGTACCTGCACCACCATATTCACTATTTCGCCTTCTGTTATGTTTCTAGGAACATAAGCTTCACTCAATATTTTCATTATGGCATTTTTATGTGCCTCAGAGATTTGCAGAAGAGCCAGAATAGAAATCTGCGTTGGAGTCTTGTTTAGTTGCTCAACAACTGAATACTCTTGGCATGTATCTTCTTCCAAAGGTCATCGGGTCTAGTTTCAACTGGCCGTCCAGAGGCTTGCTTGCTGGACTCAGCTAACTGTTTTGGGTGTATACCCTGCCTGTCCTGGTCATGCCCTACGTGGCAATTGCTTCTCCAGTATATGTTTTTCCTTTCTTTCTGGCCTCAGCTGTGTAATCCCAAAGTATGATGTTCAACATGAATAGGGTCACATCTATCATGAAAACCAGAATAGGCAACCTGGGATGTAACACGGTAACTTCTAACGGTGTAGGTTCTTTTGGGATACCAAACTCAACTTCGATTGGTTTTGGTGCCTTTGCAGAAGGCACTTCAAACTCGAGTTGTACAAACACATTTACCATGTCCCCCTTAGAGGGCTGCATCTGAACAAAAATGGGATTGACGGTAATTGCTGGTTTCTTAGGTTCATCTCCTTCATCTATCAACCCGATTGACCCCTTGGGGTCCCAATCATCCTCAATCTCGATCATATGGATTCCCTCACCCTTGTGGTCAGGCAGAGGTTTGTTCTGGACATTGGGAGCGGGATCCTTTGCTAAAATGACCTTGTTATCGATCGGAGTTTGAATCTTATCTTTCAACGAGAGTCACTCATTGATAGTGTATTCTTTCATTCCGGAATGGCATGCACAAGTTTTGTTGGGATTGATCCATTGGGAAGGATTTCTGGAGTTATGGTTGGGATAGGAGAAACATAATCGGCTACTTTGAGTTTTTCATATAATTGGTCAATGGAAGGTTTTGGCGAGTGGGTGGTGTTGGGTAATGAGAAGGTTGGGAGTTGTATGCTTGGTACATAGGCGCTGGTTGGGAATATCTTGGTGAAATTGGTTGATATGCGGGCAGTGGAGGTTATTGGTAGGCAGATGATGCCATTTGGTGTGTAGGTGAGGGTGCTTGGTAATTTATGGTAGGTTGATATGTGAGTGGAGTTGAGGGATAGGTTTGGTAATTCATAGGGTAATTGTTCCTTTGCGCAGCCATTACGAAATGCACATCCTTTTTCTTAGATGAGCCACCAGACTGTAAAGCCCTATTGGTAGCTTGTAATGCCTCGAGGTTAGTGACCATACCATTTTTGATGTCTTCTTTGATCCTTTCTCCCAACTTGTTGATGTCGCGGAACTTTTGACCCTCAATTAGCATCAATCTTTCATAGTATTGCGGATCTTGAGCACGGAGAAAGAACTTGTTCATATGCTCTTCCTCCGAGGTCGGCCTGACCTTATCAGCTTCTGACCTCCAACGAGTAGCATACTCTCGAAAGGTCTCTGTGGGTTTCTTCTTTAGATTCTGGATATAGAACATATCTGGTGTGTTCTCAGTGTTGAACCTTAATCGGTCCATAAAATCAGACGCCATGTTTACCCAACTTGTCTATTTCTTTGCATCCTGGCTGATATACCATGATAAGGCATCGCCTTTCAGACTCCTCATGAATAGCTCCATTCGTATTTTCTCATCCCTTCCAACTCCTACCAGCTTATAACAATACATTGTCAGATGGACCTTAGGATCACCTGTACCGTTGAACAACACAAACTTGGGGGGTTTGTCCCCTTCCAGAAGCTCAACATCTGGCTGAACACAAAGATCTTCATAGTTCAACCCTTCAACACATTTGCTACCTTCGATACCTTGGACCCGGCTAGTTAACTTCTTAAGTTCAGCGGCCAATTCTGAATCAGGGAGTCCATGTCATCTGATTCGGGTGTACTTGTGATTGGCTGGGTGTAGTGGGGTATAGTGTCCACAAAGATGAGATTTTTTGTGTGTGGTCATTGGTGGTGTTTTTGGGTTCGGGAATAAGTAATGGAGTGTTGTTGCGTATGTAGTAGGCTTGGGCATGAGTGGGTTGTAGTGGAAGTTGTGGGGTGTTTTGCACATGTATGGGATTCTAGGCATTAACATCTAGAGCAGCAAGAGTGATTGACAGGCTTGCCAGGTTCCAAACTTGATCCAATTCCTCCCGAAATCTTAGCAAAGTTTGCTCAAGATGAGCAGCAGTCTCCTTGGTAATTGCAGCGTTTTGAGAAGTTTCCTCAAGTTCCATTCTAGCATTTGCATCTCCCATTTTTCCTTTGTTCCTGTTTCTGGCTGGACTAGGAGGAGGAGGAGGTGGAGGACCCTTGGATCTTTTTGAGTATGCTGATAGTTCCAGAATGCATGAACTAACCTTTAGGGAGGGGAATAAAAATAAAATAAAACAAAAAGGTAAAAAGTTAGTGAGGGTTCTGAGAAATAATGTTGTGATATTTAAACATGTTGTGCAATTGTATAAGTCATTTCCTAATTTGGTTCCTCGTTGTGCCCGAGGTAGTCCTAGTGACAAAATAAATTTGGAGAACTTATAATGCTAAATGCCTCATTTTATGAATAAAAACAAGACGCGTCTTAAAACAACTGCATAATAAAAATATCACTAATGGCCAGTGGCCTTATTAAATTATTAAAGCAAAAGATCTTAACTACTTGGTCCTAGAAGAACCTTCCCCAGATTCGGCACTCTTGCCTCCCTCATACAGTTGCATCAACTCACGCAGTCCTAATAGCAGATAGGCTCGGGCTAGGTGTCCGCCCGCACTACCCTCAACATTCTGACAATCTTCAATTCTCTTCAAGAACTTTCCATCCAATTCCACTAGACCTCGCTCCAAATACCCAACCGAGTTTTGGCATTGAAAGCCATATACTTCCACTCGTTGATCAGATTCTCGTGGGCTTCCTGTATTTCCTGATGTTCATTCTCACATTCTCGCATCCTCTTGCGCAACTGATTGTATTTGACTTGCTATTCAATTTTCTCATCAATAAGCCTATGGCCATGGACAAACCCTGGACGGCCCAAACCAACGTGATCATCTTCCAATCAACTCGTGTAGTGAGGGTTTGGACGGCCCAAATCAAGCTTATTAGGGTTTCTCATAAACCATAGAGATTAGAAGGCCTGGAATGGGATGGTCTCTGAATAAATATGGACCATGGATAATTTTTCAGAGCTCGAACATTTCGGAACGGAGCCGGTGAAGCCAAAGGAGCTCAGTATGGCGGAGGACCTTTACAGGTCTGTTGAAGGTTTAGCCTTGGAAGCTCGAATAATCATGGCTTGGGGTGAAAGAGGAGAGAATATATGTTGTCCATGGCCTGAGAAGCCATGGACGCCGGTGGATTTTGATCGGAGACGAAGGTAGGCGGCTAGGATTTAGAGAATGTTTGAGAGAAATAGGTATTTGGGGGAAGCTGATTTGGAGAAGTTATTAGGGTTAGGGGTAATTGGGGATTAAAAAGGTAAAAAGGAGTGTCGGCCGTTGATCAAAATAATGAACGGCTAGGATTGAATTGTTGAACCGGGCGGATTAGATTGAATTGGGTTTGGGGTGGGTAAAATCGAAATTGTGTCGTTTAATTGGGGCGGGATTGGTGTCAGAATTGGGGTCCAAATGTGGCTAGAATTGAAATGGAAATGGACCAGCTTCTAAATAGCCACTTTTTCCCCTCTTAATTAATTACAATAGATAAAAATAATTATTAACCAAATTAAAAGTACAGAACTATTTAATAATATATAAACATTAATCTAAAAATAATTAGAATAATTTTATAATTATACAAATGCTGTTAATTATAACATAGGCTATAATTACCATTTTGAGCAATTTAGCTTAACAATATCAAATAAATTTATTAAAAATATGAAAAAATCACCTTAACTAAATTTGGTGCAAATATAAGGGTGGAAAATAATGGCTCACAAAAAGAAAAATTTGTGAATAATTATTGGGGTTTTATACTGCTAAAATAGACAATAAATTAATTTTGAAAAGCTTTAAAAGATAGGAAAAATAACAAGACCTTTGGGGATGCTTCTATATGCATATACATGCCATGTTGAAACTATTTTGAGTGTAAAAATAAATATAGAAAAATTTTGCTTATCAAAAACTTGTACACATGCTCAGGACATTCCTTGCTCTCAAACCCTAAAGGTTGTTTCACAAACAGTTCTTCCTTTAGGTAGCCATTGAGGAAGGCACTTTTGACATCCATCTGATGGAGAGTGAATTCTATGTGTGCTGCGAAGGCTATGAGGAGTCTAATTCCCTCTAGTCTTGCAACTGGAGCAAATGTCTCATCATAGTCTATGCCCTCATCATAGTTGTAACTTTGAACCACCAGCCTTTCTTTGTTTCTTGTAACCGTTGAATTTTCATCAAGGTTGTTTCTGGGGACATCCAGTGCTGCAACAACTATAGGGGTATCAAATTAATAAGCCACACGATGAAGGTATGGGAGAGGGTGATTGAGGCGCGGGTGAGGGAGGCGACAACTATATCTGGGAACCAGTTCGGTTTCATGCCGGGCCGCTCCACCACAGAGGCTATTCACCTAGTCAGGCGACTGGCGGAACAATTCAGGGATAAGAAGAAGGACCTTCACATGGTGCTTATAGACTTGGAGAAGGCGCATGACAAGGTCCCGACGGAGGTGCTATGGAGGTGCTTGGAGGCGAAGAGTGTGCCGGAAGCCTATATCAGAGTAATCAAGGACATGTATAATGGAGCTAAGACTAGGGTTAGGACGGTGGGTGGCGAATCAGACCATTTTCCTGTGGAAATGGGGCTCCATCAAGGATCGGCGCTGAGCCCCCTGTTGTTTGCCTTAGTGATAGATGCTCTAACCCGACATATCCAAGGGGATGTGCCTTGGTGTATGCTTTTTGCTGATGATATAGTATTGGCAGACGAGACGAGGGTCGGTGTTAGTGAAAGGTTAGAGGTGTGGAGACATACCCTCGAGTCTAAAGGTTTCAAAATAAGCAGATCAAAGACAGAATACCTGGAGTGCAAGTTTGGCGACGAGCCGAGTGGGGTAGGCAGGGACGTGATGCTTGGTTCTCAGGCCATCGCCAAGAGGGATAGTGTCCGATATCTTGGGTCTGTGATTCAGGGGGACGGAGAGATTGACGGGGACGTCACCCATCGAATTGGAGCGGGGTGGTCAAAGTGGAGGCTTGCTTCAGGGGTCCTGTGTGACAAGAAAATTCCAACCAAACTCAAGGGGAAATTCTACAGAGCCGTGGTTAGACCTGCGATGTTGTATGGGGTGGAGTGCTGGCCCGTGAAGAACTCCCATGTTCAGAGAATGAAGGTTGCGGAGATGAGGATGCTTAGGTGGATGTGTGGGCACACCAGGCTAGATAAGATTAAGAATGAAGTTATTCGAGAGAAGGTAGGGGTGGCCCGGTGGATGAGAAGATATGGGAAGCGAGGCTGAGGTGGTTCGGGCATGTACGGAGGAGGGGTCCCGACGCCCCGATCAGGAGCTGCGAGCGGCTGGAGATTGTTGGCGGTCGGCGAGGAAGAGGGAGGCCTAAGAAGCATTGGGGAGAGGTGATTAGGCAGGACATGACTAGAATACAGGTTTCCGAGGACATGACCCTTGATAGGGGAGTCAGGAGGTCTATTATCAGGGTTGTAGGCTAGGGGCTCATAGAGTTCTTCGTACGCCTCACCCGGGGTTGGGTGTGGGATAGCAGGGTCACCCATAGATGATTAGTGTTTTAGCTTATGTCCCTTTATGGTTGTTAGTATGGTAGTTACGGTTGTTATTATTGCATGCGACTGTATTTATGTTTCTTATGTTTACATAATTATTTAAGTTATTTCTGCGGGATTTACCAATGCTTTATTGTTTTTTTTTTGTCTTGTTTTTGTTTCTAATTTTGTCTTTGTTTTTGTTTTTGTTTTTGTTTTAATGCAGCTTTTCATTTTATCCTATGCGCCGAGGGTCGAATGGAAACAGCCTCTCTACCCTTTCGGGTAGGGGTAAGGCTCGTCTACATATTACCCTCCCCAGACCCCACCTGGTGGGAATATACTGGGTAGTAGTTGTTGTTGTTGTTGTTGTTGTTGTTGTTTCTGAGGACCTATTTTGTACCACTGACAGATCTGTCATTGGTTGTTGGAACTAATTTGACTTCTTTCAAACTGGTTGAGCTCATCATGCATTGCATTCACCCAATCCGCATCCTACAAAGCCTTAAAAACATTTTTAGATTCAGTAAGAGATAGAAAAGCATCAAAAGCACACATATTCCTTAGTTGTGATCTAGTTTTGACTGCAGAAGTTGGATCAGTAATAATGTTCTCAATGGGATTAGAGCTTTGATACTTGTGAGATTTCACAACCAACTAGTTTCTGCTATGTTTCTCTCATGTTCTGTTGCCGAGGAATAGGTTCATGAACGGGTTGCTTTAGGGAGTTTGATTCAATTTCTCCTTGATTTGTTCCCCTTATCAGGTTTCCCTATTGGAAAGACCTGTTCCATCACATGTTCCTTCTTTTGGTGCCACTTTGACTTGTGCAGGGGATTCATGTAATTCCTTCCAATCCAATGGCTTCATCTTCGTGCTCCTATTTCTTAGAAAGAATGTTAGTTTCAACAAATACTACATGTATACTTTCTTCTACACACAAAGTTCTTTTATTGAACACTTTCTATTCTTTGTTATGTGAAGAATATCCGAAGAATACTCCCTTATCACCTCTGGGATCAAACTTACCTAGGGAGTCATTTCCATTATTGTGCACATAAATCTTGCAACCAAAATCCCTAAGATGAGATATTTTTGTTTCATCCCTTTAAGTAACTCATAGGGAATCTTCTCTACAACGGGTCTAGTCATGCATCTATTGATGATGTAGCATGGAGTGTTTGCTGCCTCTGCACAGAAACTGTGAGGTTGTTTGCTAGAAAGAAGCATGGTCTTGGCCATGTCCTCAAGGTTCATGTTCTTTCTTTCAACTACTCCATTTTGCTGAGGAATCATTGTGGAACAGAAGATATGATCTATACCATTTTCAATGCAATATTCAGCAAACTTTGTATTTTAAATTCAGCTCCATGATCAGACCTAGTGGATGCAAGTTGATTTACTAATTGTTTCTGATTTTTTCTAACAAAAGTAATAACCATATCAAATGATTCATCTTTAGATATTAGACATAGTGCCCAGGTAAATCTAGAATAATCATCAACAAGCACCATTACATATTTCTTACCACCTCTGCTCATGGTTCTCACTGGACCACAAATATCCATATGAACCAGTTCCAACAACTTGCACGTGCTTACCTTTTTCTTGGTTTTGAAGGATGATCTTACCTGCTTCCCCCTTGCACATGCCTCACAAACTTTGTCTTCCTTGAACTTCATGTTGAGTAACCCTATACCAAGTCCTTGGAGGCTAATTTGTTTAGTTGCTTTAGAATGGCATGACCGAGTCTTTTGTGCCATAGGAGGGAATCATTAACCAACACACGTAGGCAAGTGAGTTCATTTTTTCTAAAGAGTGGACAAATATACAATGTAAATAATTTTAACTATTTGTCCCTTCAAAACAATCTTGTCAGTGGTAAGGTTAATCACAAAACATTTGGCAAAGGCGAAAGCTACAAGGTTACCTCTGTCAAACAGTTGTGTTGCACTTATTAGGCTATATTTCAAGCCATCTATCAGGTAGACATTCTCTATGGAATAAGAATCTGTCTTGCCTAACTTTCCAACCCCAATGATCTCACATTTCTTTCCATTACAAAAAGAGACATTACCTCCTTTAAAGTCCTCAAGTGAAAGGAACTGGTCCTTGTTCCCAGTCATATATTTTGAGCAAGCACTATCCATATACCATATTTGGATCCTCCTTTTCACTTGGACCTACATATAGAAATGAGGGGTTAATCTTAGAAACCCAAACTAGTTTGGGTCCCTTTCTATAGGCAAAAGGTTGAATCCGATTCCTTCTTTGCCACCTAGGCAGCTTGTTTTTCTCTTGAAGAAAGGCTTTGTTCTTTTGACTGGACTTCTCTTTTACACTATATTTATTTTTGTAATGGAAGCCTTGGCACAGTGTTTGCAAATTTTATTTTCACGAAGTGTCAGGTACTTGCTTTTAGGGTCCCATTTTGGAGCTTGATTCCCATAGCCATGTCCTCTTTTGTTGCTACTGTGATGCTCTTGTAACCAAGAAAGTGCATTGGAAGCCTTGTTCGATTTGCAAGTTTTTTCTAGTTCATGTTTCACTTTTCCTAGATCATCCTTTAGGACTTTAATCAATTAATCTTTCTTATACAACTCATCTTTTATTTTTCCCAATATTTCCTCTAGAGTGAGATATGTGTGATCAGCTTCTTCTTTCAAATTTCTAGTTTCAGTTTTAAGTTCTCAGACTTAAGTTTTATGACATTGTTGTCAAGTTTAAGAACCTGGTTCTTCAACTCATCATTTTTGTTATGAATCACACACTCTCTAGACAGAACTCCCTTCTCATTGTTAATTATCTCAGAATCATCAATGAAATCTAGTAATAGCTCAGCCAACCTTTCTTTAGACAAAAATTTAATCTTGTCTTTGAGATGAAGAATAGTTACCTCATGTTCATCATGATTCTATAATGGCCCCAAGTGCTTGCTCATATTTAGCTTCATCTTCTAAGTCTTTATCTGAAGTTTCTCCCAGGCAGCAACCATAGCCTTGGTTGAACTTTTGTTCCTTTTTGGTTGAACATGTTCTTTCTTCTTATTCCTTCATTCAGCCCTTTCTTTCTTCCGCTCATTTTCCTATTGAGGACAATTCTTGATAATGCGATCAGTCTTACCACACTTGTAGCAGCCCTCATTGGTCTTTTTTTCAGGATCCCTTGGCTTGTTGAAGGTTATACCTCTTCAAGAATCCTTTCCTCTAATCGGGTACTTTTTGAAATCTCTAGTAATTATAGCCATTTCATCATCCTCCAGATCTGAGCCTTCAGTAACTCTGAGATCTAGGTTTCTCTGCTTCTTGGGTGTATTCATCTTCATGGTTTGCCTCCTCAGTTTATAAGCAGTACGATTTTCAATTAGTTCATCCAGCTAGAGGGTAGCAGTATTCTTATATTCCTGAATTCCAGTGATTTTGCTTTCCATGCGACTGGAAGAACCCTTATCAAAATTTTTTCAACCTTGTCCTCTTCAAGAATAATCCTTCAAAGAGGCTTAAGTTCATTTGTCAGTGTAGTGAACCTAGTATACATCTCTTGGATAGATTCTCCTTCGTTAATAGTATAATTATCATATTGAGAATACAACAGTGTTCCTTCGGATATTTTCACATGAAGTGTTCCTTCAAGAGCCACTTGAAAAGTGTCCAAAATTTCTTTAGCACTAGTACAGCTTTGGATCCTATTGTACTCATCTGGACCTAGTCCACACACAAGCCATTTCATGGCGTTGGCATTTTTCTCCCACTTCTTCAGGTCTTTAGCAGTGTAGTCAGCCCTTGTCATTGGCACATCCACTCCTTCCTCATTTTTCATTCTAGTTGCTAAAGGAACATCAGTGAATATGTCCTAGAGTTCATAGTCTTCTTCTATAATGTGATCCTTCATCCTGTTCTTCCACCAGGAATAGTATTGTACACTGGAAAGTGGAGGCCTAGTAGTGGATTGACCTTCCTAGTTCGCAGGTGGTGCACTCATGTTGATCTTTTACTAAGGTGTTATCCTATTCTAGGATAACCCGCTCATATAACAATTGATGTTCTAAGCATCAATACTACACAAGAGGGGGGTGATTTGTGCGGTACCTAATCTTTGCCCTAGAAGAACCTGCTTCTTCTTGGTATTCTAACTGCTACTGTTTATGGAATTAAAAGCACATAAAGTAAAGAACACAGAGATATTTACATGGAAAACATCTGTCTCAAAAGGTGGAAAACTACGACTTGCTAATCAGTAGGTTTTTCCCAAACTTCTACTAAAATCACTGAGCCAAAACAGCATTTACAAAACTCTTTTTAAACCTAAGAATTAACTCTAATCTCAGTGTTCCACACAACCTCAACTGTTGTGACACCTTCAAGTTAGCCTATAACTTGAACCCTCAAAGTACCTATTACAAATGCTTCTATGAAAGCGGAAACGGTACAACTTTAAACCACCTACTACAATTGAACTAGAATAATAAAAACAACAATTGAACTAGTTCTTCTATCTCGTTCAAGTAGCTTCAGGAGTGCACACTCAAATCTCAAATAAATTGCTTGCAAAATTGCCTTGCTCTTTTGCCCTCAATTTAGTATAACTTCTACGTATGTGCAATACCTATAAAAGAGTACAATCACTTTTATTTAATGAGTTAGTAATTAGAGTTTGACTAAGACTCAAGTGTTGATCTTCCATCGAAGTTGAGCCCTTTAAAAACACAAACTCCAACTCTATCCTTTATCTGGATTGTGTCCTTTTCTCATAAGAAGACTTTCTCTCCTCATCAATATGCAACCTTTTCGATCAGTTCAGTAGACATTGCTACTTGATCATTGAGACTTATCTCCTTTATGTGTATCTTACATGTATAGGTTGATAAGCATTGTGCCTCACATGATGGACCTATGTCATGACTGAGTTCATTTGTCATTCTTCAAAACATCACCTGAACTTGGGCCAAAACTTAGCCTTTTGCACTACCAGTTTCGGTATGTCAACAACGTGCTCCCTAGGCATGTTCATTTCTTCTTGAGTCTCCTCCACATTGTCGTCAATATCAATCCGCACTCCATCATTTTCTTGCACCACATTGTTCGAGATCTCATCTTCTTGTACCACTTGCTCATCATCCACAAGTTTTCTTTGACTTGAGGTAGGTGTACCCCCACCTTTTCCACTTCATGTAGTAATAGTCATGGTATGTACTATGTTGTTCCCGCCCTTTGGATTCACCACCGTGTCACTTTGTAGTGCCCCCTTAGGACAAGTGTTTAAAGCTTGAGAGATTTGACCTAATTGAACTTCTAATTGCCCTAGTTATTTTGACTATTCCAATATCCTTGATTGTTGTTACTATTGCAATTCCGTTTATTCTTACCACCATTCCAATTACCTTGGTTGTTAGAATTTCAATCCCCTTATTTTTTGTGAGCTCTCCATTGTTGTTGATTCGGGCATTGAGAGTTGTTTCTTTGCCCATGGAAGTTGTTCACATATTGTACTTCCTCCTCTTGTTCATTGTAAGATTCATCTTGATTAAACGCACTACGTTCTTGCACATAATTTTCCACATGGTTTTGCACTTGTGGACCCTTTTTCCTTCTCTTGTTTACCGCCATACTAACTCCATCCATTGAATTGACATGTATAGGACCTTTCACTTGTTGAAATTGAGCCTTGGCTCATTGATTTATTGTGGTGGTCAACACGGCAATGGCTTTCCCATGATCATGCAATACTTTATGTAAGTCAATCACATTTTGATCATCTTGAGGAACATTTTCTCTACTTTTCCTTGCCGATAAAGTATCCGCCATTTCATATAATATCTCACAACCTTCCACATACGATGTTATGAAAATTTCCACCGACAAGTTTGTTGACCACACGTTGATTGGTAGTATTGATCACCCGATAGAAAGTTTATTGAACTATAGCCGCCGTCATGTCATTGTTTGTCCACTCTTTCATTATACTTTGGCACCACTCTGATATTTAATGCAACAATTCATTCGGTTCTTGTTTGAATGCTAGAATCTTTTCTCTAAGAGTAGCCATATGCTCGGGAGAATAGAACTTGGAAATACATTTCTCTGCAAATCCCATGTATGGATGGAATGGTTTGGAAACCATTATAACTAACCCAAGGCTTTTTCCCTTAGAGAGAAAGGAAATAGCCTCAATCGTAAAGCATCCTCAGAGTTGTTTATCAATTTACTCCCCCCAACAAGTGTCCACAAACCCTTGCAAGTGTTTGTATGAAATTTGACTCGAAGCATCGGTGAAGAATCCTCACTACTCTAGCAATGTGAGAATTGCATTTGTGATTTGAAAGTTGCCCGCCCTAATGCGGGGAGAGACTATGACACTTGCATACCGTTCTTTTGGAAACACCCAGTGTGGAACCGCTCTGGGTGGAGGTGGGAGTGGAACGGGAATGTTGTATTAAGGCAGTCGGCCTCATCTATTTTCCGAGTGGATCATTTTTATTGAGATCCATTTTTGCACCAATATTTATTTCAAAAAAAAAATATTAGTAACACAGAAGGAGAAGAAGACAATTCACACAAAAAATCAAATATAGTCCAAGTCACACCTCTATTTGAGGTTATGAAATGGTCGATCCAATAGTAATATCCAACAGAGAACCGGGGTCGAATTGCATAGGGAGCTACAAAAATGGGAATTAGAGGTATATATTATGGTGAATGAGTTTGAACTATCTTAAATTGCATTTCCACAAAATTGGTTGATTCTAGGTCTAGGTTAAACTAAGTTTTCAAAATAAATAACTGAAACTAAGATATTATTTTTGTTGTTATTTCAAATATTGAAAAGGCTTAGAGATATGACCTTCACCAAGGGGTTTGCCTAACGGATTGTAAACTTTAAATCTTGTCTTTTTTGGTCGGGGTGTAATATCTCTATCAACACTCTAGTACCCACTCAATACCTCTCAGTAAGAGAGTAATGTTGCTCAATTTGGATTTCTCAAGTACAGATGGGTATTGAATAAAACAATTGATAAAATGCTAAAGTTGGATTTTACTATCTCTAGATTCAACCCTTTTTGGGACTAGCAATCTCTTGATTTTGTTCCAATTTCTCAAGTAAAGATCAACTGAAATAGGCATGAACTAATGTTTGCAACCAAAGATGTGTTGTTCTTTACTAGAACTAACTTTTGATGCTGAAATAAGGTGTAATCACTTTGGAATCACCCTTCAACCTTTGGAATATGATTAGGAAGGTTAGGAGTAGTTTGTTAATGAAGAGTGATAAAAACATGTGAAATTAAAGTCTGTTCAAATCATTTAAAGTTAAGTAGGTCAACTACCGCGTACGTGGTTCCCATTGCGAGATGCTTGTGCAGTTTTGTAGAAACGTAAATATTTCTATACTCCTATATCGTATCTATAAATAGTTTAATGCATTGGAAACTAGACTTATAGACCTTTAATATAATAGTTGTACAACCCCGTATTTCATATTTATTGAGATAAATGCTCTGCTACATTTGACCTAATTTTCAACATATTTATGAATGTCACTTATGATGACTTTTGCCGACTTTTGTTTCATAAGTCGCTTAATTATAAAACTTAACACACGACTATTGTACTAAAATACCTCATAAAATAAACTTCTTATCATGCTAAGCATCATACTCTCATCATAAAGTACAAGTTATAACATTCCCAACTTGCCGACTTTCGATAAAACTTATTTTCTTCGATTCATTTGGCTTCTAAACAATCCAACCCTCTTTATAGTCGCTGCTCTTGGTCTTAGATATTTTTAATCTCCAACATAACATGATTAACTTACTTTATTCAATTTCAAAGAGGATCTCATTTTCGAGCTTACATCAATTGACTTACGACATACTTTTATGTACAAAAATTATAGGGTGTAACACTATGAGTCATCAAGGTCAGTCTCAGCTTCAGCAGTCACAATAGCCATGAGAGTGCTTTATGTGTGGAGGTACGATTCATATCACGAGGTTCTGTCACAGGCTTCAGAGTAGTGGGCCTTAGAAGGTTTCTCATGTTATGATTCCAGCACTGGATGCTCAGCCAGTTAGAGGTGGGGGTTAGACAGCTAAAGGTGGTGGTCAGGTCGTTAGAGGTGGAGGCCATCCAATTAGACGCAGAGGTCTGAGGTCTGAGGTCTCAGGTCAGAGTCATCTAATGTTCTCATCACATGTATTGTTCTGGTCTGCCGTTGAGAGCCACAATTTTATTTGATCTGGGCTCTACGTTTTATTAAGTGTCATCTTATTTTGCTTTATATCTGGTTATGCCTTATGATTCTTTGAGTGATTCTGTTTATGTGTCAATGTCTGTGGGAGATTATATTATGGTAGATCATGTTTATCGCTCTCGTGTGGTTTCTATTAGAGGATTTGAGACTAGTGCAGATCTTATACTTCTTGATATGGTGGACTTTGATGTTATCTTGGGCATGGATTGTCTATCGCCTTATCACACTATTTTGGACTATCACGCCAAGATTGTGACATTATCCATGCTGATGTTTTCTCGATTAGAGTGGAGAGGTACTATTGGCCATTATTTCTTATGTGAAGCTTTGGCATATTTGGCCTATATCTGTGATCCTAGTGCAGAGGTTCCTTCCATGGATTCAACATCAGTTATGCGTGATTTTCCAAAGGTGTTTCTTATAGATTTTTCTGGGATGCCACGCGATAAAGATATCGACTTCTGTAATTACTTGGCTTCGGGAACTCAGCCTATTTCTATTCTACTATACCGTATGGCCCCAGTTGCATTGAAGGAATTAAAGGAGTAGTTGCAGGATTTTCTTGATAAGGGATTCATTAGACCTAGTGTCTCTCCTTGGGATGCACCGGTATTGTTTGTGAAGAAGAGTGATGGAATAATAAGGACATTTATAGTCTATCAGTAGTTAACCATGGTCACTATCAAGAACAAGTATTCACTACCAAGAATTGATAACTTATTTGATCAGCATCAGGGTACCACACTGTTTTCCAAGATTGACTTGAGATCTGGCTACCATATGTTGAAGATTAGAGTATCGGATATCACTTAGACAACATTTCTAACTCGATATGGACATTATGAGTTCTTTGTGATGTCATTTGGCTGGACTAATGACTAATGATATTTATGAATTTGATGAACAGAGTGTTCAAGTCCTATTGTGATTCTTTTGTAATCATCTTCATTGAAGATATTTTGGTCTACTCCTATAGTTGAAAGGAGCATGAGCAGCATCTTTAGATCGTACTTTAGACTCTGAGGGATCGTCAGTTATATGCCAAGTTTTCAAAGTGTGAGTTTTTGTTGAATTCGGTTGCCTTTTTGGGCTATGTTGTATCTTTCCAGAGCATTACAGTGGATCCTAAGAAGATTGGGGCGGTTCACAACTGGCCTAGACCTCTTTCATCTATAGAGATTCGGAGCTTCCTGAGTTTGGTAGGTTATTATCGCCGGTTCATGGAAGGATTTTCATCTACCTCAACCCTATTGATGAATCTGAACCAGAAGGGTGCTCTTTTCAGATGGTCTAACGAGTGTGAGTTAAGCTTTCAAGAGCTCAATAATTCTGAGACTACAACCCTTTTGTTGGTGTTTCCTATAGGTTTGGATTTTTACACAGTGTGTTATGATGCATGGGGTATTTAACATGGCATGGTATTGATGTAGGATGGTAGGCTAACTGCCTACGCATCTCCATAGTTGAAGGTTCATGAGAAGAATTATCTTGTTCATGATTTAGGATCGACATCCATGGTTCACGCGCGGGAGATTTGGAGGCATTGTTTGTATGGCATTCTATATGAGGTCAATACCGACCATCATAGTCTCTTTGTGGTAGTGTAGATGGCTAGGGTTGCTAAAAGACTATTATATAACCATATTATATTATTTTCGGAAGGCCAATATAGTGCTCGATACATTGAGTAGGAAGGCAGAGAGCATGTGTATTTGGTATATTTACTAGTAGCAAAGAGGCTACCTATGTATGTTCAAGCTTTAGCTAACCGGTTTTTGAGATTGGATGTTTTGGAGCCCAATCAGGTTCTTACTTGTATTGTAGCACAATCTTTGATGTTAGAGTGTATAAAGGCTCGCCAGTTTGATGATTCTCATTTTTTGGCATTGAAGGATACAGTGCAACGAGGTGGTGCTAAGTAGGTTGTGATTAATGGTAATGGTGTTATGCGGTTTCAAGGCCGGATTTGTGTTCCAAATGTTGATGGGTTGAGAGAGTTGATCCTTGAAGAGGCTCACAGTTCTTGATACTCCATTCACCTAGGTGTCACGAAGATGTACTGTGACTTGAACCAGCACTATTGATGGTGAAGAATGAATAAAGAAATTGTTGCTTATGTATATTGGTGTTTGAATTGTCAACAGGTGATGTATGAACATCAGAAAGCGGGTGGATTGACTCAAAGATTTGAGATACAAGAGTGGAAGTTCGAGTGTATCACTATGGATTTTGTGCTAGGCTACCACAAGCCTTGAAAAAATATGATGCAGTCTCGGTTATTGTGGACCGGTTCACTAAGTCTACCAAATTCATTCTAGTGGCGACTTCATATTCTTCAGAGTGATTAGCTCAGGTTTACATTGATGAGATTATTAGCATGCACAATGTGCCCATTTCTATCATTTGTGATTGAGGCACACAATTCACATTGCATTTTTGGAGAGTCGTGCAGCGTTAACTGGGCACGTGGGTTGAGATGAACATAGCGTTTTATCCTCAGATGGACGGACTATCCAAGAGCACCATTCAGATCTTGGTGGATATGTGACGTGCTTGTGTTATATATTTTGGAGGTTCATAAGACTAGTTCTTACTTCTTGCAGAGTTCGCCTGCAACAACAGTTACTAGTTGAGTATTCAGATGACACCATATGTGGCGTTATATGGGAGGTGATGTCGTTTGCTGATTTTTTGGTTGATCCCGAAGGGTCTAGATTGTTGGGCACCTATTTGGTCCATCATGTTATGGAAAAGGTTAAGGTGATTCAGGAACGACTCTGTACAACTCAATCTAGACAGAAGAGTTATATGGATTTGGAGATCCGATATGTAGCTTACATGATGGGTAAGAAGGTTCTTCTTCAAAATTTGCCTATGAAGGGCATGATGTAGTTTGGAAAGAAGGTCAAGTTCAGCCCAAGAGTTATTGGTCCATTTTTTATCTTGGAGAGAGATGGGAAGGTTGCCTACAGGCTTGCATTTCCTCCTAGCCTATCAGGAGTACATCCGGTATTTCATATTTTCTTGCTTCGGAAGAAAATGATGACAAATCGCATGTTCTAGACTTCATCCTTGTTAACCTTGATGAGAATTTAGCTTTTGTGGAGGAGCCGGTGGCTATTCTAGACTGGTAGGTTTAAAAGTTGAGATCCAATAGTTTTTCTTCTGTAAAAGTGCAATGGACAGGTCAACTGATTAAGCAATGTTCGAGTCCAAGTCTGATATGCGGAGATACCCATAACTTTACACCATTCCAGGTACTTTTCTATGTCCGTTCGAAGATGAATATTTTAGAGGTGGAGAATGGGACGACCCGGTAGGTTGTTTTGAGTCTAGCCCTTGTTTCCATATTTCGAGACCTCTATTAGCTTCATTTGATATTTTTTGGTTTGCATGCATAGCCCATCACTTTTCGAAAAGATTTTTTATGAAATTTTGATAAAAATAAAAAAAATATGACTAAAGATGAGGGTTTAGTTGACAATGGTCACCATTTTGAATAAATGACCCAGGATCGATATTTTGACAATTTTGGTAGTTTGTATTGTAATTTTGGACTTGAATTATTTCACCAAAGGTTAGCAATTTGAATTTTTGGAAATTTACTATGTTTGACCGTAGGTTAACTTTATGGTTTTCGAGTTCGGTTTTTTATTTATGTAATTAAAATAGATTCTTTTTTTTATTTAAACTTGTCTGCAAATTTTGGTGATATTCAGAGATGGTTTGATAGGATTTGCATGCTTGGTTGTAAATCTAGTTGTTCTTAAGTTTTCTTTTGAATTTCATGCATTTGGATGCCTGATTCATGGTTCTAGATATTATTTTGGTATTTTTCTTGCGTGATCAAGCTTATATTATGTTATTATACCTCTGTGCATGTTTGGATTACAGCCCAAGGAGCTCGGGTGAGTTTCAGATACTTAACGAACTATTTATCGCATTTGAGACTTCTGGGCTTCTGACGCACTGATCGTAATTGTGATCCATGCTTTGCATTTGAGGTGTGTACAATACTTGTTGCAGGGTAAAAATGATGAAAATGGGACTTAGCTAATTTTACACTATTTCTCAACTATATTCGTTCTCGAGACAATTTTTCAAGAATTTCTTCTTCTCAAAATCATTGGTAAGAAATACTAATCTACTTTCTTTAATTCCCCTCTACTTTTCATGGGTTTTTAATATCAAATCTAGAATTTTCATGGTAGAAACTAGGAGTTTTGTAAATGTGATATTTAGATCTCAAATTGAGGTAGAATTTTAAAATAAATCACATAATCGAGCTCAGAGGTAAATGGGGAATCGAGTTTTGGTCCGAATCTCAGATTTCGACCAAGCGAATTTTGGGTTGACTTTTTTTACTTTTGCATCTTTATTAAATATTTAATCTTTTTAACTCGGGGGTAATTTCTAATGTTTATTTAAATAGTTTAAATAATATTTGGCTTGATTTGACTGGTTTGGATGTTAATTCTAAAGGAAAGGCCATGGTTGAGTATAGTTTTGATTGCGGAGAGAGGTAAATATTATGTCTAACCTTGACTAGAGAGAACTACGACTCCTTAAACTATTCTTATGTTAATTATGTGGGAAAACATTGTACATACAAGATGACGTGTGTATATACAACATCGTAGGATGTAGCATGCAGGATTGGCCTATTTATTTCCTTGTCTTTGTTATTCCATGTTATCTATTGTTATATGCTTTAATTGGTGCATGTTCCTACTTGACATCTATGCTTTACTTTTTAAATTGCACTTAGTTGTTACGTTCTTGATTAGTTCATTTCTCACCCAATAATCCGCTTACTTGCTACTTGTCCCCACTTGCCTTAACTGTATATTCTCATTGTCACAAGTTTTACATGCCTTTATTGTCCTTATATTACTTGATTCACTCTATCATGTTATTTCTCTTTTGTGAGCTATTTAGCTATTCATATTTTGATGAATCGATATGTTTTGAGATTTTGAGGTGTTGGATATTCTCTATTATATTGGTGGATCTTAAATGTTCCATATGTTTCATCTTCTTATGTGTTGATATCTCATATTTATTGGTGTTGAGTTATTTATGTTAATAATTTAAAATTGGGATTGCATTACGTCGGTATTGAATGAAATAATATAGTGGGATCGGGTTTCACGGTACAATGATATTAAAATTATATGATACGGTATGTAAAAATAAGGACGAAATATGATATGAACAGACGATGATATGGTGGGATCGAGTTGCGCGCAGCAACAATTTGATGTGTTGTAATTGATGAGGCAGTAGAGATTATTTTCGATAGTGTGATGTGAGATTTCTGATTATGTTATTCTAGCCTTCTGGTAGTTGATCTATGGGTCAAGTTATGTGAGTTTACTCTTTTGTTTCTATTCTTACTTTTCAGTTACTACTATTCCACAGAGGTTTATTGTGAGTAACTCGCCATAGCCTCGTCACTACTTCGTTGGTTAGGCTTGGTAATTATAAAACACATGGAATCGATTGTACACATACTATACTTATATATTTCTAATGTAAATCCTGGTATTGGTCCTAGGGGCGCAATGAAGACTGCTCGGATGTGACAGCTGCATGAGACTTGAGGTAGAGTTTCTAGCATTCGCAGTTCCTGAAGTCCCCTTCTACCAATGCCTTACTGTTATTCTAGTTTAAGATAGTATTGTTTTACTTCAGCCATATTTGAAGTATTCCAGATGCTCATGTACTTGTGACTCCGAATTTCTAGGAGAGGTTTAGTATCGCGTTACTCATAATAATATTGTGTTCATTTCTAATTTTAATAATTGTTAATCATCATCACGTTGTTATAATTGTTAAAAATGGTTAATTAATCACCTAATGTTGGATTTCCTATACCGTAAATATTAGGCGCCATCATAATCTTAAAATTTAAAATTTTGGATCGTAACAAGTGTCAAACTCTAAAAAGTACTTAAGTATGCAAAAGAATCCAGCCGAATAAAATAAAACAGTAAATATGTCCCAGTGAGGGGATTCAATATCTTCCGTCCGGTGCATGCATTATTTGTACACACTTTAGAATCAATTGTTTTTTTCGTATTCAGTGGATAGCCAATTCTCAAAGAACTTAAAGAAGTTGAGTTATATAGTTGTAATAGCATGCCAATTGCTTGTAATTATTTTCTAACAAACCAGATTATGTAAATATTGTTTACACTTCATAAAACTTAAAGCTTACTCTCATAACCACACAATTATAGTTCAAAAACATTTCCGACTACATAGGAAATAAGAAACAGTTGCTTAGAGAGCCCTTTTCTCTTAGCCTCTCTTCTCCCAGTACTAGTATATCCAAGGGATGACAATAAGGAGCCGTCTGGTATGTTGTATAATGCAATTAACTATGGTATAAGAATATGTATTGTGCTAATACATTGTTTGGTTGTGATATCAAATGTTGGATAGTTAATCCATGTATTTTATACACCAATTTGTCACGTCCTTAGTGTTTCACTAAGTACACGTATGGTACTTGATAACTCGCTCACGATCTTGCACAACTTACTAATGTTCTTGTTATGCCAAACCAGCCTTACTATACTCAAGATCGCTAAGAGAGTGTTAGAACACAAGAGAATTACCAAAGGAATCTTTTTATTAGAGAGAACTTGATTGTCTTGCTTGGTGAATTACAAATGAATGGTCTCCTTTATATACTAGTCTCCTAGCGGCTAGTGTATAAATATTAATTGATACACAAGTTCTTAATATTTACAAGTAAGTCCCTTCTCTAGAATTCTCTACATCACTAGAATCTTCCAGGGACTTCCCTAGCAAATCCATAGGTTTTTAGAGTCTTCCTCGGAAAACCTCTATATTTATTTAGAATCTTCTCACAACTACTACTTTATTACGTATGTAAGCTTCAACATGGAATTAATATATTCCAAATGGTACGTACGTGGCATGATTATGTGGCGGTTCATGACATTCTCCCACACCCAATTTTGTGTGCCTTCGGCACAAAGCATTGACACGTATGCGCGCACCTCGCCTTGGCGACGTCGGAAATCTTTTGTCCATTAGCCATGATGCCCTATGAAGTGATTAACCTTCCCATGATATGAGGTACTAGTCAGCTCTGTTTTTCTCCCATTTGAACTTTTGAAAGCTAGCAATGATGTCCTCGATCCTCCGCCCACCGGATGCCTCTTCTTGCTCTTGGCCTGAATCCTCCCATGACTCAACTAAGTCTAGCAGTTTCTCAAGGATTGGGTCCATGCTTCTACTCCCTATTTGGCTTCCCTCCATGGTCCAGCCTTATTGGCAAACTTGAACCCTCTGCTTGGTGTATCTTCTGAGTCCGATGGCATCCATCACTTTGTAATTCGCCATCCTCTTCAACTATATCCGCCCAACGTTTCTTGCTGCCACCATGCTCTATTTCCATGGGGCCAATATAGGCTTTGGAATCCCCTACTTTCGGCTTATACTCCAAGTGCATCCCTCCAATGCAGGCGGTTTCTCTTGTGTTATCCTTATGTGCTTGAGCAAAGTTCCCTATCATTGATGCAAGCTTCCGCAACTCTAGGCATTTACTTGCCCAATGTGATCCTTCACAAACGTAGAAACCTCGCATAGGCATGTACTCGCTGCCGTTTTCCGGCCCCTTGCCGATTCTCCTGGACCCCTGTCCGTTATGGGATGGCCCATTTCCATAACCCTAGTATATCTCGGCTATGACTTTCCCATTATCCTTGTCATGATCTCCCCCATCCATTTCGGTGTTTCCTTATGTGGACATGGCAGGCTCCATCTTGAAGTAAACAAGTGACTCGGCTAGTGCTATGGCCTCGTTAAGGTTGGCTACTCTATGTCTTCTTAACTTCACCTTTGCCCAATTTTGCAAATCATTCTGAAGTAGAATAGGGAATCTACCTTGGACAATAACATGATTTGCAGCATTAAGGTATTGAATTCACTCGCATTGTCCCGAATTGTGACCGTCTATCAGAGCTCCCTTAGCTTACGCCTAGCCTTATACACCGCATTCATCGAGCACAATTGCTTCTTACACCCCTTCTTGAACTTCTCCTATGTCTCAATCTTGCATATCCCCTTTTTCCCATGTTGTCACACTTTGGGCGCAACCACAGCGCGATAGCCTCTGTTAAGTACATTGAGGCGTTTCATACCTTAACAACTTCTTCGTCCTCCTTGACTAACTCAAAGTACTAGTCCATCCTCCAGAGTATGTATGCCGCCTTGCATGCTTCTCGTGCACCGCCATACTTCTTTCTCTTAGGGACCTTCACATTGATCCCTTCTGAAAGTACCAAGCCATTGGTAAATTCGGGCATGATTCCCTACAAAACATCCTTCTATCAATCTCTTGTATTCTTTCTAACATACCTTAGTCATAACCTTTGCTCTGATACCACATTGTCACGTCCTTAGTCTAAAACTAAGCACATGTACGGTACTTGGTAACTCGCTCACGATCTTGCACAACTTGCTCATGTTCTTGCTATGCCAAGTCACCCTTACTATACTAAGGATTGCTAAGGAAATATTATAGCACATGAGAATTGCCAAAGGAAGTTTCTACTTCTTGTGCATCACAGACACCTTTGAATACAGGGGGTTTGGGAGCCTCAATATTTGCCTCTCTTATAACTACAATGTTTCTGGCTACCTCGGTCACGCCACCATCGACATTCTCCTCAAGTGACTCTATCTTTGCCTTCATAGCATCGATAGAACTCAAAACCTCCATGAGTTACTCTAAAGGTGGTGATGGTTTACCTCATTTCCATCTCAGATTGAGTACGTCCCTCCAAGTCATTTTGGATACTCTCAATCTCTTCAAGAATGTACCCATCAAGAACGCTAAGGGTGTTTCTACCTTCTCCAAGCGTTGGACAAAAATCTCCATGGCGTCCATCCCCATGTTCATCTTTATCACCCACATTTTACCGAGCGAGATGTCCTTGGGTAGGACCTCCACTTCATCCTGGCTAGCCTCAGTGGCGGATGGTTCTTGGGATGTAAGCACCTCGTTTGGCACAATCTCTGGCGGCACCTTCTAGCTCTTGTTAGTGGCATTTCTCTTTTTGTTGTGGCCCATCCTGTCAGCAGCATCCTGGATGATGTTGGCAAGGTTGTTGGTAGCATTAATTTCTCCATCGTTCGCCATTCCCTTAGTCGAAACCTTCGCTTTGATATTGCATTGTTACGTCCTTAGTCTTTGACTAAGTATTCATACAGCACTTGACAACTCTGCACGATATTCCACATCTTGCTAAAGTTCTTGCTATGCCAAGTCATCCTTACTACACTCAAGATCGCTAAGAGAATGTAAGAACACAAGCAAATTGCCAAAGGAAGCTTTTGTATTAGAGAGAACTTGAGGGTCTTGCTTGGTGAATTACAAATGAATGGCCCACTCTATATACTTGTCTCCTAGGAGCTAGTGTATAAATATTAATTTTTACACAATTCCTTAATATTTACAAGTAAGTTCCTTTTCTAGAATTGTCTACATAACTAGAGTCTTCCTAGGATTTTCCTAGCAAATTCATATGTTTTTAGAGTCTTTCTAGAAAAACCTCTATCTTTCTCTAGAACCTTTTCACATGCTAAAAGCTTGACGCTGTTAATTTACTTATAGACGGATGCCCTATAAATATGAGTTACTCAAACCATAAAGAGGCCAAAGCTTACAGCTAGGTGCTAGCCTAGATGGAGCAATTCCAACAACCAGAGCACTACCACCCGGAATGGGCTAAAAGCTGTGTACTTTCTCCAGCTTATACGGGCCAAACTATGCGTGCTTTGTAGGCTCACACAACTAATACACTTTCATATGCTATGCTTCCTTTAGAAATTGGAATATAGCTACTTTTAACACTTGCTATTAAAGTTTAGCTGATATTTAAAAAGCGATAGCATTTAGCCATTTTTTCACACAAAGAATATTTGAACAAAAAAACTTTTACCCAGTGGTAAATCCCGGATTTTGAAGTTATGGGTGCTCCCCGATAAAGACTTCAAAAGAAGAGGAAAACTAAATTTACTTGTGGGTGCTCACTTAATATTTATCTAAATATTTATACAATTTCCTATGTAAATTTACTAAATATGATCAAAGTTAATATTTGCTTAAGCACCCACAAATGCCCAAGTGCATCTGATACTGCTCTGTCACAATCCCAATTTTCCTCCCTGGGATATCGTGAAGGCTATCAAACATGCGGAAATAACTGAATTAATAATTTAAAATCTTAAATCTCAACAACTCAGTATATGTGCTAATTTTCCAAACCTGGCAAAATAGAAGTCACAATCTCTAAGAAGTAACACTGAATATCCCAATACATCAGAGTCTAATAAGGGTAAGGAAATAACATGACATAGTTATAGGGGGACTCTGAGGCCTCTTGACGTCAGCAGGTATAACTTGAAGTCTCCACGTACAGATTCAACACTGCACCCACATATACCCCATCTCTTCACATTCATAGGAACTCCCAGGTGATGGAGAAAGGAGCTGAAAGGAACCCCTAGAAGCGGAATGACTAAATGATGCACATGGCACATAAGAGCCCTGAACTAATGGAGCACGCGCTGAATTCTGAGCTGGAATGGTACTAAGTGACGATTGGCTCTGATGAGAACTGTGAGAACTATGACCCGATGACTCCCTACGATAACTTGGGCGAGCTGGTTTAGCATGCCTGAATGGACGGCCTTTGTCGTGCTGAAAGTGACCTCTCGACGGAGCACCACTATAACTACCATATCCTCGAGGTCCCTTGGCCTACCTCTCCTCTCGCTCTTGGAAACAAACAGACTCAAACTCACGAGCAATAACTACAAACTCCTTGAAAGTTGCACCAGTCACGCTATCCCTGGTCATGACAATACGAAGCTGATAAGTGAGGCCATCAGCAAACCCCCTAATCCTTTCTCTATATGTCGGACCAACCAAATTGCATGACGGTATAGCTACGAGAAACTCGTCTCATACTTCGTCACAATCATCTATCCCTGACGCAACCACTCAAATTGCCTACGCAGCTCCTCTCTGCGAGACTGCAACACATACTTTTGCAGAAAGATAACGGAGAACTCTTGCTAGGTAAGGGGTGTTGCACCGCCAGGCCTACACCTCTCAAAAGCCTCACAACAAGTGAAGGCAGCTCCAAAAAACTGATAAGTAGTAAAACGACCCCACTGGTCTCCGGAATACCCGCTATACAAAGCATACTCTAACACTTAACCAAAAAACCCTAGGCATCCTCGCCCTTTGTACCACTGAAGGTCGGAGGCTGAAGTCTACCGAACCTCTCCAACCTACGCTGCTCGTCCTCTGGCATGGCAGGAACTACATAGTCCTGAGCAAGTGTAACTAGTTGGGCTAGATGTGCCCTATATGTCTGAAGTCCTTGCATGACCTGCTCAGGTGTGCGAGCAGCTGAGTCTGATTACATCACCCAGCTTGAGAAGTAGCTACGGCTGTAGTAGTTGAGACCGCCTGAGCTAGGCCAATGCAAACTGATAGAATATGATCCAAGGCCTCCTGAAGACCTGGAATCACAGGTAGGCACAACTGGTGCCTGAGCTAGTGTTGTCGAAGCATCCAGAACTGGGACTTGATCCTAAATTGGGGTGGTTGGTGAATTTGCAGGTGTTGCCCTAGCTGCTGTAGGGGCCACACCTCTACCCATACCGCGACCACAACCGCGTCATCGGCATCTAGTGGCCAAAATCGGTGCCACTAGTGGTCGTCCATCCTGACTGGTAGCGCATGTCCTCACCATCTGTGAAAGAATAGAATAACAGAAATTTAGTCCTCGAATAAATAAATTAGCACGACAAGAATTTCAAGAATATAAACTTTTTCTAAAGATTTTGAAACCTCTCGAGGGTACATACAGACTTCTCCGTATTGATTCGCGAGATTCCACTAAACCTGATCATGACTCGTGAGACCTATGTAACCTAGGCTCTGATACCAACTAGTCACAACCCTAAACTTGGACCATGTCGTGATGGTGCCCCTCGTGAAGACAAGGCCAGTCAGCACTTTCCCATTTCAATTTTTGAGCAACTAAAACAGTAAATATTAAGTCTTAAACATGATAAAAGCCCTAAAACAAAGCAGTGCACATTACAGTTTGGGGAAATAAAACCCAACAAAAGTCCAAAGAGCGCAGACTAGCCACGGAGCTTGGATACGGTTTCCCGATCGGAGATCCATGGATCACATCCTGATATCGGGGTATCACCAGCCATGAGCATCTACAATCCAGAATAAGACCAGAAAGCCTACATAGTTTAATACAGATCTAAAACAGAGAGAAATAAGATAAGGGAAGAAGTACTAGGCTGCGAATGTCGATAGCTACCTAGAGAATCCTCGAATCCGCCTGAGCCGGAAAGATCAACACTCGGTAGCTGGACCTTATGCATCTGAATCTGCACACGGGGTGCAGGGAGTAAAGTGAGTATTCCAACCCAGTGAGTAATAATCTTAAATAAAGACTGAGGAGTAAGAAATCATGTAAGGCACATAACAGGCTATAAGGAAGAGTAAAAACCAGTAAAACAATGAAGCAGTAAAGAGTGTAAAGCCACTGAGTTCAGTTTAAAATTCATAAAATTCCTTTGGAACAATTAATCAAGTAAAAGGCATGCAAATAGGAAAGATAAATACATAAAGGATCTCCCCTCGGGCTCAATGTCAACACAATCCGCTCCTCGGGAAATATCTCAGAAACAATACCATCCCCTCAAGCTATATCTCACATCACAATGGGTAACCGCACTCACTAGTAGTGTGTAGACTCCTAGAGGGGCCCCTTACGACTCAAGTGCAATATCAAACCATCTTGTGGCATCATCACTAGGCTCTCGGTCTTATATCACCAAGCCACCTTGGGGCATACAAACCTCAGGCCCTCGACCTCAAAATCAAAATTAGTGTTTCCTCACAACATTGGCCCTTAGCCTTACTCAATCAGAATCTCACAATCCACTTGGACAACAGTAAAACATGGTACTCAGTCAAATTATAAATTAAAATATCATTTTAAGTGTTAAAGCAAAGTAAACATGGCTGAGTTATGAAAATAGTAGAATATAGCATGACTGAGTTCAAGTATAAAGTTAAAACAATAAGGAAATATTAGTAAAAATCTCCTTAGGGTTCAAATAGTTGGCACGAGACCCAAATATGACATTCATCCCAAAACATGATGATAGCAAATAGATTTCAGTCAAATATGTGGTAAAATAGTCACTCGGGATGGACTAAGTCACAATCCCCAATAATAATCAACCCGACGCTCATCATCTAGCGTGTGCTTCATCTTAATATAGCACAACGATGTGCAATTCGGGGTTTCATACCCTCAAGACAACATTTACAATCATTAATCAGCACTACTCAATCCAAATCTCTAGCTCACAATGCCTTTGCCCCTTGAATCAGCATGTGGATGCTCCAAATCTAACAAAAATTAGTTCAAAACTGTCAAAATATGCTAAGGGAAAAATGCCCACTTGAAGGAAATCAAATTACAACATAAATTCCAAAATTGGCCAAACCTGACCCCCGGTCCCAGGTCTCGGATTTCGGTAAAAATCACATCAATGGGTTCCTTATCACTCCCCGAGTTTATTCATACCAAAAGCATCAAAATCCAACCACAACGACCCCTCGAATCACAAATTCGAGGTCTCTAATTTCAAGCTGTAGTTATTCAATTATAAGCTTAAGTTCCATGGCTAATAAGGTAGATTTCACACTAGAATCGAGTATTAAGTCCATGAATCTTACAGCCAAGTGTTTCCCCTTGAATCCCTCTTCAATCCTCATAAAAATCTCCAAAATAGCTCAAAAAAGGAGGAAATAAACCCCAAAATTGCAGACAAGACGACTATTTAAATAGTCTGCCTAGGCCTCAAATCTTTCTTCGTGAACACGGTCAACTCCTCGCATTCGCAAAGCACAAAATAACTTTGACCAAAAATCAGCTTATGCGAACACGACCTACCCCTCGCGAATGTGATGGTTCCTCAACCTAACCCTTCACGAACGCATTCCCTCTCTTGCGAACGCGATGAATAACTCAACCTCAAACCTAGCTGCTCAATTCCCTCTATGCGAACACGATGTAAAACGAACCCAGCACTTCGAGAACGTGGAGCCATTCTCACAAACATAAAGGCTATAATCTCAGCCTCATCAATTAATCCTTCACGAACGCGAGGACCTACTTGCGAACGCACAGGTCAAATTCTATGCAACACTTCATCAATTTTTCTGCAATTCTCACCAACAAGAAATGGTCTGATTGACCACCCGAAACTCACCCGAGGCCCCCAAGACCTCAACTAAACATGCCAACATATCCCATAAAATCATTCATACTTGTTCCAATCTTCAGAAAGCTCAAAAAATATCAAAACAGCATCGGATTCAAGCCTAAGAATTCCAAAATCTTTTAAAATACGTTTCTGATAAAAGAATCGAACCAAACTATATATGAATGACCTAAAATTTTGAAAAAACATCCCAAATGATGAAACGGAACTACTGTAACTCTCGGAATTCCATTCCGACCCTTATGCCAAAATCTCACCTATTAACCAAAAATCGCAAAAAATCCAATTTTGCCAATTCAATCATTAATCTACTCCGGACCTCCAAAACTCATTATGATCACGCTCATAAGTCTCAAATCTCCTCCCGAAGCTATCCGGGCCATCAGGACTCACATCCGAGCCCTCTAACACAATAGTCAACATCTTGTTGACTTTTCCAACTTATGCATCCTCAAAGACATTAAGTGTTTCAAACATTACCAAATTATTTCCGAACCCGAGCCAACCAACCCAATCGTATATAGAACCGATACACAAATTAATAAGAAGAAGAAATGGGGAAAATGTAGCGGTAACTCATAAGACGACTGGATGAGTCATCACAGTATTCCACCCCCTACATATATAAGTTATCCCATTACTTTTTTAGTCCAGGGATAACTTATCCCAAAATTATTAACCAAACAAGGAATAAGGTGGGTGATGTTTTAGACGTCAATACCACACAAGAGGGGGGTGATTTGTGTGGTACCCAATTTTCGACCTAGAAGAACCAGGTTCTTCTAGGTAGTCTAAATACAACTGTTAGCGGAAGTAAAAGTGCATAAAATAAAGAACACAGAGACTTTTAAGTGAAAAACACCTGGCTCAAAAGATGAAAAAAACACAACCTACTACTCACTAGGATTTTCCCAAACTTCCACTAAAATCACTGAGCCAAAACAATATTTATAAAAACTCTTCGTAAACCTAAGGATTAACTCTAATCCCATTGTAGCACACAGCCTTAACTGTTCCAACAACTTTAAGTTAGCGTATAACTTGAACAATTCAAATTACCTAGTACAAATACTTCTATAAAATATGAAAGGTACAACTTTAAACCATCTACTAGAATTGAACTAGAATAACAAAAAAATACAATGGAACTGGTTCTTCTATCTAATTCAACTAGCTTCAAGAGTGCACACTCGAAACTCATATAAATTGCTTGAAAAATTGCCTTGCTCTTTTGTTTGACTTCTACGTATGTGCAATGCCTGTAAAAGAGAACAATCACTATTATTTAATGAGTCGGTAATTAGAGTTTGATTGAGACTCAATTGTCGATCTTCCATCGAAGTTGATTCCTTGAACAACACAAACTCTAACCCTATCTTTTATCCTTATTGTATTCTCTTCTAATAAAGAGACTTTCTCCCCTTGTCAATTGTGCAAACCTTTTAGTCAGATCGAGAAATATTGCTTCTTGATCAATGGGGCTTATCTCCTTCATATGCTTCTCACATGTATAGGTTGATCATTACTGTGTTTCACATGATGGACCTAGTCCATTACTGAGTTCATTTGTCATCCTTCAAAACTTCACTTATTCTTGGGCCAACAAATTCGCCATTTTGATGATGACAAACTCTGTGTTTTTTAGTGATTAAAAAACTTGTGAGAACTCAGCTCAACCATCAACACTATACTTAGAAATTTTACTTATCATCAAGTACTAGCTTAATTAGGTTATAAATATCACCTATTCAAACTAATGAATTGTGTAAAGCACAATATCTTCCCCCTTTTGGCATAATCGAAAAGGTGCATACTTAATATGAATCCTAGATTTTAATAAGTACTCATGACTACTAGGGCAACTGCAGGTGAAATCATGGTGCAATTATCAAAAATCAACAATATATTTAAACTATCAAGATCAGAATTATCATAGAATAAAAGAAAACAGCAGTTGCCATTGATAGAGATATGCTTCCACAAACAGACTACAAAAAGAAAGAAAAACTTTCAAAAGGTGAGGGAAAAAATAGGAAAATCCCTAATCCTGGTCACAGGGGTTAATGGAAATACTAGACTTGTAAGACAAGTGCTATAGGACCTAAGGCTTGAAGAAACTAGAGGGTTGACTCTGGAGAAGTTTCAGCATATTCTGAAGGATTCCATCACTCTTCTTCTTTTCTTTTCTAGCTCAATTCTAAGACCATTCTTCTCAGTTTCATATTCAACCAACAAGCCTTGAGCCTAGAAATTTCAGCACCCTTAGTTCCATATTCCAGAACCAAAGTCCTAACCTTGTTGTTGATGGGTGTATTCAGAGATGAACCAAGTTCAACTAGGATGGCATTGAATGGATAGTCACAAGCCAGCAGAGTCTTAATGCCAAAATTTTCTTTGCTTGATGCCGTTTCCCATTTCTTCAAAGGCACATTCAGCTAGTCCAAAACTGTGATCAGGATGAAGCCATATGGAGTAGCATGAGCCTTGGAGCCATTGTTGACCCTGTCTAGAAATTTGATAATGAGGAAAGGCCAGTTGATTTGCTTTCCTCTAGCAAGGCACTCCATAAGAATCAAGTCCATGTAGTTTGAAATATGTCTTCTCTCTTATCTGGGTAGTAGGCACTTGTTGACAAACTCAAATATAATCTTGTGTTCAGGGCTTATCTCACTTTTCTGCATAGCCCTGGCTTCATTCACATCCTCTGAATCACAGAATCTCTTGGTGATATCAAGAGCAGTAGATAGGGAGTCCAGGCATTACCGCATTTGCCTAGTGTAATCATCAAACCCTTCAGAGGGTATATCCAGAATTTCTACCAGTTTCTTAGCATCAAACTGTACTGGGACTTCCTTCACCAATCTACTGACAACCCTATCCTTAAAAGCAGTATTAGCCATGAGCTCAATTAGTTCATTTCTGGCTAGTCTCCCATCCATCTAAAAGACCATGTCCTTCCAACCTTGAGCAGCTAAAGAGTCAACCGACCTCATCTTTCCTAGCTCAACCAGGTCCTTCAACAATCTTCCTTTTAGAATTTTTCTTCTGCTAAAGATGGCAAACTTATCCTGTCCTTCTCAGATTCCTCTTCTTCTTCTCCACTCCACTCTTCCTCATCTGAATCTTTTGCTTGTTTTGCTTTCAATACAAACCTTCTCCTCTTCGCTAATGAGGGTTCAGCAGACACGTGCATAGAAGAAGACATTTTGGAAGAAGTCTTGTACTTTTTAGGTTTTGGTGTAAGAACCTATACTATTGTACCCTTTCTGATGGACCAGTTCCATCTCCTCTTCCTCTACAACCCCAGAGCATTCTACAATCTTTCCCTTTCCCTTTTCCATTTTCTTTTTCGTACTTTCTTCTAGAGCCTTCTATAAGTTAGCTTCACTTTGATTTACACTACTTCTAGTGGATCTTCCCTTAGGCACTAAAGGGGCAGTAGGCTTTAGGGATGAAGTCATTCTTTTCTTGGATGGCTTGGGAATGGTTGGGGCCTTTTGTGAGGTAGCTTTGCATTTCTTCCGGTCATATATTGCCCACAACCCTTTTAGAAGGTCAGCCAGAGTTTCCTCAGCAGATTAACTAGGTTCATCTCTTTGTTTGCTTAGATGAACCAACCCTTCAGTTTTTTCCCAGAAGCACTTCCCCCTGACTTTATGCCACTCTCTTCTGCAACCCTACATATAGAAAGAATTGTTCCTTTCCCTCTTCTCCTCTCTTCATCACTTGCACCCTCTCTCTCTTTTCCTTTCTTTTTACCTACACTTCTACTCGATTCAGCCAATTTTACCTCTCTAATAGGTCGAACTACAACAAACCTAGTTTTTAAGTCTTACCTCAACAAGTGTTTCTTGAGTCTTCTTAGAATCAGAAGACCCATGTTCTTCCCCTCAGTCCGCATATTGGAAGGATTCAGACTCAGAACTGGAATCAAAATTTGGAGCTGGGAATTCTTTAACTTGACTGGTGTTCAACTTCTCATTTAAAACATTCCTCAGAGCACTAGATGTTACAGTTTTTCGGGCAAGCATTTTCTGCCTTCTAAAACTAGGTTTTGGGGATACGCTGGATGGAGTAGATGAGGAAGAATTTGAGGGAGATGGTGGTGGAGGAGTGCATGATGATCTTATGGGTTAGACATGGTTGATCATTTCTTGAGAGAAGTTGTGAATTTTGGAGAAGAGGGCAATTAGAACTGGAGAATTATTTTTGACGATTTTAGAATAATGAAGAAGATTAGAGATGTGATGTGTATTTAAAGGAAATTGGACATTAATGCAGTGACAATAGCTTTTAAGGGGTCAATTAGAAATCTAAGCAAACTGTAATTCCAGACTTTTAATGATTATTTGGCTTTTTCCTAGATTTTAGGTAAAAAAAACATAGTTTTTAGAGTTCTAAATGGAAAAAACTAGTTCAATGCCTCAACGGATAGAATTTTCTAGGAATTTGGTAAGAATAAGACTTCTGCCCATGATTGAATTGTTAATCTTTCTAGTTATGCAAAGTATTAAAAACATACATGAGCTTTTATATAAACTATACTGCTGAACCAGGTTCTTCATATAGAACTCTCTTGAACATGTATTAAAAGTCATAATAGAAAAAAATTTTAAGAGATTAGTGAATCATATATACACGTCACATGAGTATGTAATTAAACTATGAAGCTGATTAAGAATTAATCTATATATTTACAAAAAATTAGAATTCCTAGCCAAAACAATTCCAATTTTTTTCATTTTTTCATTCTGAGCTGGGCCTATTATGTGATCTTAATCATCCCTAATTCCAACTTGTTCCTCTCAAAGTTTTCTCTACTCAGTGCTTTAGTGAAGATTTTAGCAATTTACTTATCAGTAGCACAGAATTCTATGGATATCAGACCTTTCTCATTATTGTCTCTTAAGAGATGGTGCCTAATATCTATGTGCTTAGTCTTTTTATTCTTTTTCATACTTATAGCACTAGTATTACCACAAAATATAGGAATGCAACCAACTTCAATATCAAAGTCTACCAGCTGCTGTTTGATCCATAATAAATGACCACAACTAGAGGCAGCAGCAACATACTCAGCTTCAGCAGTAGATAAGGCCACTGAGTTTTCCTATTTGGTAGCCCATGACACAAGACATGAACCAAGGAAGTGTGCCATACCTGAGGTTCTCTTCATATCCACTAGAAAACTTGCATAATCAGCATCAACATATCCTACTAGATTGAAATTTCTACCTTTAACATACCAAAGACACATATCAATGGTGCATTTCAAGTATCTTAGTATCCTTTGGAGGTCTGTCATGTGAGACTCTTTAGGATTTGCTTTAAATGGAGCACAAAGTCGTACACTGAAAACAATGTCAGGTCTGCTAGCAGTTAAATACAAAATTCAACCAATCATACCCCTATACAACTTTTGATCAACAGATGAACTGGTTCATCAACGTCTAATTTAGTAGCTATTGCAATGGGTGTGTTTATTTCTTTGGTTCTTCCATTTTAAACTGTCTACTTCTTTGGTTCTTCCGTTTAAACTTTATGATTAGCTCCTTTGCATGCTTCTACTGATGGATCATGGTTCCATTTGGACTTTGATTGATTTGTAAGCCTAAGAAAATTTAAGCTCCCCCATCATGCTCATTTCAAACTCACTCCCCATTAATTTTGCAAAGTTCTTACTTATCATGTCAGTAGTGGCCCCAAAGATTATGTCATCGACATATATCTGTACAACAAGGAGATCTTATATATTTCCCTTAATAATAAGGTACTATCAATTTTACCTCTCTTGTAACCATGCTCCAGCAAGAATTTGGACAATCATTCATACCATGCTCTTGGAGCCTGCTTGAGTCCATAGAGAGTCTTGTCTAACTTGTACGCATGCTCAGGATATTCCTTGCTCTCAAACCCTAGAGTTTGTTTCATAAACACTTCTTCTTTCAGGTAGCCATTCACGAAGTCACTTTTGACATCCATTTGATGAAGTGAATTCCATGTGTGCTGCAAAGGCTATGAGGAGTCTGATTGACTCTAGTCTTGCAACTGGAGAAAAAGTCTCATCATCGTCTATGCCTTCCTCTCGGATATAACCTTGGACCACCAGTCTTTCCTTGTTTCTTGTAGTTGTTCCATCTTCATCAAATTTGTTTCTGAAGATCTACTTTGTACCAGTGACTTATTTATCCTTAGGACTTGGAACTACATGCGAAACTTAACTTCTCTCAAACTGATTGAGTTCATCTTGCATAGACCTATTCTGCATCCTACAAAGCCTCAACAACATATTTAGGTTCAAAAAGAGATAAAAAGGCATCAAAAAAACACACAATTTCTTTAATTGTGATCTAGTTTTAACTCCAGATGTTGGATCAGTAATAATATTCTCAATGGGATGAGAACTTTGATACTTATGAGGTTTCACAACCAACTAGTTGCATGTTCTGTTGCAGAGGAACGGGGTCATGAACAGGGTCCTATAAGGGATTTATTTCAATTCCTTTTTTATTAGTTCCCCTATCAGGTTCCCCTTGATGGAATAACCTGTTCCATCACATGTTCCTTCTATTGGTGCCACTTTGACTTGTGCTGAGGCTTTGGTCAAGTCCTTTACCAATCCAATGGCTTCATCTTCATATTCCTGTCTCTCAAAACGAATGTTAGTTTCATCAAATACTACATATATATTTTCTTCTACATACAAAATTCTTTTATTGAACACTTTATATGTCTTATATGTTAATAATATCCCAAGAATACTCGCTCATCACATCTGGGATAAAAATTACGTATGGAGGCCTTTCCATTATTGTGCACAAAGCACTTGTCCAAATGCCCTAAGATAGGATATATTTGGCTTTTTCCCTTTAAGTAACTCATAGGGAGTCTTCTCTACAGGTAGTCGGGTTATGTATCTATTAATAATGTAAATGCATTATTTACAGCCTCTTCCCAGAAGCTATAGGGCAGCTTACTAAAAAGAAGTATAGTCCTAGCTATGTCTACAAGAGTCCTATTCTTTATTTCAACTACTCCATTTTGGTAAAAGCGAAGGAGGGGAAGTGTGGCTTGCTTAGTTGGTAAAAGCACCTCTACCTATGACCGTTAGGTCTTGGGTTCGAGTCACCATGGAGGGGAAGTGTGGAAGAACTATAAATCCTCCTAATTTAGGAGGGGGTAAAAACTACTCCATTTTGTTGAAGAGTCCAAGGGGCAGAGAAATTATGATCTATACCATTTTTATCACAGAATTCAGAAAACTTAGAATTTCCGATTTCAGTTCTATGATCAGATCTAATGGATGCAAGTTGATTTCCCAATTGTATTTTTGGCTTTTGTAACAAATGTAGTAAACATTTCAAGTGCTTCATCTTTAGAAGTTAGAAATAGAACCTAGGCAAATCTATAATAATCATCAACAAGCACCATTACATATTTCTTTCAACCTCTACTCATGGTTCTCATTGGATCACAGAGATCCATATGGACCAGTTCCAACGACTTGGTTGTGCTTACCATGTTCTTGCTTTTGAAGGATGATCTTACCTTCTTCCCCCTTGCACAGGCCTCACAGACTTTTGTCTTCCTTGAACTTGATGTTAGGTAACCCTACTACCAAGTCATTGGAGACTAATTTGTTCAACTGATCCAGACTGGCATGACCAAGTCTTTTGTGCCATGGGGGGGATCATTATCCAGCACACTTAGACAAGTTAGTTCATTTTCTGAGAGATTGTACAAATATACAATGTAAATATTGTTAACTCTCTTTCCCTGCAAAACAATCTTGTTAGTTGTAAGATTAATCACAAAGCATTTAGAATAGGTGAATGCTATACGGTAACCTCTATCACACAGTTGTGACACACTGATCAAGCTATATTTCCAGCTATCTATCAAGTAGACATTCTCAATAGAGTGAGACTCTATCTTACCTACCCTTGCAACCCCAATGATCTCACATTTCTTCTCATTTCCAAAGAGACATTACCTCTCTTTAAGTCCTCGAGTGAAAGGAACTGGTTCTTGCTTCTAGTCATATGTTTTGAGCAGCCACTATCCATATACCATATTTACATGTTTCCCTTTATTGGACCTGCAGAAAAAAATCAGGGGTTAGTCTTAGAAACACAAACTAGTTTGGGTCCCTTTCTATGGGCAAAGGGATAAATCAGATTCCTTCTAGCCCACCCAGGTAGTCTATTTTTTTCTTGAACAAAAGTCTTGTTCTTTTGACTAGCCTTTTCTTTTGCATTACATTTATTTTTGTAATGGCCAGTCTTGCCACAATGTGTGCAAATTTTGTTTTCATGAAAAGTGAGGTACTTGCTTTTATAATCCCACTTAGGTGCGTGAGTCCCATAACTAAGTCCTCTTTTGTTGCTACTATGATGTTCTTGTAGCCAGAAAGGTGCATCAAAAGCCTTGTTCCATTTGCAAGTTTTGTCTAGTTCATATTTTACGTTCCATAGATCTTCTTTTAATACTCTTATCTGCTCATCTTTCATGTACAGCTCATCCTTCATTTTTCTTAAGTTTTCTTCTAGTGTGAGATGGGTGTGATCAACTTTCTTCTTTCATGTTCCTAGTTTCTGTTTTAAGTTCTCAGACCTAAGTTCTAGGACACTAGTGTCAAGTTCAAGAACCTGGTTCTTCAACTCAGCATTGTCACTTTTACTCTCATTACCCCTCGACTCTAGATTTTTGCACTTGGATTTTAGAATCATGCATTCCCTAGACAGTTCTTCCTTCTCATTGTTAATTATCTCAGACTCATCAATGAAGTCTAGTAATAGCTCAGAAAACCTTTCTTTAGACAGGAATTTAATATTGTCTTTGAGATGAAAAATACTTACCTCTTGTTCATCATCTGATTCTTCGATGCCCATAAGTGCATGTTCATCTCCAGCTTCATCCTCTGAGTACTCATTTGATGTTTCTCCCCAAGAAGCAACCATAGCCTTTGTTGATCCTTTGTTCCTTTTTTGTTGAACATGTTCCTTCTTCCTGCTCCTTCGTTCAGCCCTTTCCTTCTTTCTCAATTTCCCATTAAGGATAGTTCTTGATCGTGTGATCAGCCTTACCACACTTGTAGCAGCCCTCATTGGTATGTTTCTCAATAACCCTTGGTTTGTTGAAGTTTTTACCTCTTGAAGAATATTTTCCTCTCATCAGGTACTTTTTGAAATATCTAGTGATCATAGTCATTTCATCATCCTCCAGATATGAAGCTTCAGCAATTTTGAGTTTTCCAATTAGTTCATCCAGCTTGAGGGTAGCAATATTTTTTATTCCTGAATAGCAGTAATTTTGCTTTCCCAAGAGATTGGCAGAACCCTTGTCAAACCTTCTCAACTTTATCTTCTTCTAGAATAATCCTTCCAAGAGATTTAAGTTCATTTATCAGTGTGGTGAACCTTGTATGCATCTCTTGGATGGTTTCTCTTTCCTTATGGTGAAATTTTCATACTAAGAGTACAACAGTGTTCCTCTTGACCTCTTCACTAGAGGTGTTCCTTCATGATCCACTTGCAAGGTGTCCCAGATATCTTTAGCAGTGGTACAGCTTCGAATTATACTATACTCATCTGGGCCAAGTCCTTACACAAGCCATTGCATAGCTTTAGCATTCTTCTCACACTTCGTCAGTTCTTCAGCAGTGCAGTCAGCTCTAGTCTTTGGCACATCTACTCTTTCGGCATTCTTCTTTATAGTTGCTAGAGGGCCATCAGTGACTATGTCCTAGAGTTCATAGTCTTCTCCTATGATGTGATCCCTTATTCTGTTCTTCCACCAAGAATAGTACTGACCATTGAAAAGTGGAGGCCTAGCAGTGTATTGCCCTTGTCAGTTTTCAAGTGGTGCACTCACGTTGATCTTTTCCAAAAGTGTTACCTCTTCAAGTATAACCTGCCTCTGATATCAATTGATGTTATAGACGTCAATACCACACAAGAGCGGGGGAGTTATTTGTGTGGTACCCAATTTTCGATATAGAAGAACCAGGTTCTTCTAGGTGTTCTAAATAATGCTGCTTGCGAAATTAAAAGTGCATAAAATAAAGAACACAGAGATTTTTACGGGGAAAACACCTTGCTCAAAAGGTGAAAAAATCACGACCTACTACTCAGTAGGATTTTTCCAAACTTCTACCAAAATCACTGAGCCAAAATAGCATTTATAAAAACTCTTTGAAAACCTAAAGATTAACTCTAATCCCATTGTAGCACACAGCCTCAACTGTTGCGACAACTTCAAGTTAGCCTATAACTTGAACACTCAAAGTACCTAGTACAAGTGCTTCTATGAAAGCTGAAAGGTACAACTTTAAACCACCTACTAAAATTGAACAAGAATAAGAAAAAACACAATGGAACTGGTTCTTCTATCTCGTTCAAGTAGCTTCAGGAGTGCACACTCGAATCTCACATAAATTGCTTGCAAAATCGTCTTGCTCTTTTGATCTCAATTTACTTTAACTTCTCCGTATGTGCAATGCATGTAAAAGAGAACAATCATTGTTATTTAATGAGTCAGTAATTAGAGTTTGATTGAGACCCAATTGCTGATCTTCCATCAAAGTTGAGTCCTTGAACAACACAAACTCTATCACTATCTTTTATCTGGATTGTGTTCTCTTCTCATAAGGAGGCTTTCTTCCCTTATCCATTATGCAACCTTTTCGATCCGATTAGGATATATTGATGCTTGATCAATGGGACTTATCTCCTTCACGTGCTTCTCACATGTGTAGGTTGATCATTACTGTGCTTCACATCATGGACCTGGTCCATTACTGAGTTCATTTGTCATTCTTCAAAACTTCACCTGTTTTTGGGACAACACCGGGGATTATTGTAAATCAGAGTTAGTAACCAAACAAGTAATAAGGAGTAACTTATCCCAGGACTAGTCATGGGATAACTGATTTTGGGATAACTTATCACATGATTAATAACAAACAAGGAATAATGAGTTCTAAATTTTATCATAGGATTATTTTTGTTTATCCATCCTGCCAAACAACCCCAAAAAGTCGGCCCAAAAAGTGGCTAATCCAACTAATTCTTTCTCCTTTATCACCATAAAACGTGGTGGGAGGGGGTGTCCAACGATTCCCTCCTTTTTCTTCTTCTTTTTTTTGGCCTTTTCATTTGTTGTTTGGTATTCATATTGACCGCACTTTATTTAATTAGCTTCGCGTAAAGCTCTTTAAATGGAGAAGCGGTCTCTTCTCTAAAGATATTTCCAAATATAAAGTTCAAATATAAGACCTTTAATTAAAAATAAAGAGATTCTATTCATTTTATCACAATCCTTAATGGTCAGATTTTATATATGTTTTGGTTCCTTTTTTCTTTGGTTGATCATTTTAACCGAAGGAGCCTCCTTTTCAGGGAACCTGTGATGGAGACATTGTTGCTGCTTGAACCAAATGATATAAATTTAGTATGCCTCTCATAATCAGGCACATGATTCGGAGTGGTATATGTCTTGCCCTCGAGGTTGGAAGAAGAGCTATAGTTTATCGACAGATTCCAAGTTAACGGTGGCATCCATATAATATAAAATAAGATTGGTTCAATGGGAACACTTGTTCAGTACATACGGACAATCAAGTTTTGATATGTCAAAATTAGATATCTCGTTGTCTCTTTTAGAGGCATAATCTAAAATTCTGAGTTGATGAAATCCAGCTCTAGATAATGATAACGTGAAAAAAGTTCTATTGCATTTATCTTTATTTGGACAAAAAGAAAATACAAGACGAGATATCTTTTTTATTTTAGAATTGATTATTATTAAGTCCGTCCCTCGGCCTAATAAATTAAGGACGAAACTAGACCTACATACTAACTTAAGGAACAATGTAAATCATCATTTTTTGCAAAAATGAAATTGTAATTTTATTTAATTTTATCCAAATTAAAATCTGTCAGAATGCCAGCTCAGAAAGGATAAAAAGAATAGGCGGCATGTCACAAATACACTGGTATAACTCCTCGAATTTAAAGATAAGGAATAACATCCCTTATCAAAGGTCAAATAAGTCAAAATCTTACTATTTTATGGAATAGTTTTTTCTTCTCATATCAGCTAAATTCTTTAGGTACTGGAGACTGGAGACATAAAAAGTATCGTTATTCTCTTTTGCTAAATCCAGAAAGTGTTCTATTTTTTTATAAAATCGACACACTCTCAGTGATGACCTTACGACAGAACATTGCTAAAATTGAAGACCCAAGCAATTTTCTTACCACTGCTCCATTTCAATTGGATACAATAACACCCAATATAATTTTATTTAGTGGGGTTTAAGGATGATAGTGTGTACGCAGACCTTACCCCTACTCTTGGATAGAGAGGCTATTTTCAAATAGACCCCCGGCATTTTTCCCTCCAAGAACTTCCCACCTTACTCTTGGGGAGACTCGAACTCACAAGTGGGGGTCGCTTGCCATAAAAGCAACCCCTCTTGTCCTCCATTTCAATTGGATGCGAAAAGTAATTCTATCCAGACAAAATATAGAGGTATAAAACAAACCAAATTAAAAAGACAACTTGTATATATATATATATATATAACGAAATAAACCAAAAGCTGTCTCCAAAGGGAACATGTTACCAAACCATTCATGGGAACAAATGATTTATAGTATATTATGTGAGAAATTTAAATTTAGAAGCATAACAGGTCACAAACATCAAAAGAAGTATCACGTAACTTTGCCAATAGGATGTCAATGGAAGATATGAAAACTGAAGGAACACGTTAATCTAAACACATCAGATATAGTGTAAATTATAAAACGAGAACTTACTTTTTCTTTGTGAAGTGAAAGCGTAAACGGAATGAACCACGGCTGGAATTACTGGTCGGAGGTGGTTGTCACGGTATATTGGAACAACCCCCAATTCCACAGTCAAAACTCTAGTTCGATTGTGAGAGAGAAAGAGCTTAGACAAATACTATAAAGTCTGTATCTTTAAAGTACACACTAAGTGCACTTATATAGGGAATATGAGGGTTAACTAATAACCCTATTGGGCCTTAGAGCACCCCTTATGGGTGGACCCAATATTTCCTACATCTCCCACTCACACATAATGGCAGTGCTTGTCTAGCTTGAGAAACATATTCTCCACTTATCTCCTCAATCATTCATACATGGAAGTAGACCGTGCGACCAGCATACTATGAGAGCTAAGTGCTATACATCTGTTAGGAGTATATAGCCTCTCGTTGAGCGTAAACCTGCAAGTAGATCATAAAGAATGCAGTACCCTAGATCATGTAAATCACATTTGATATAATCTCATATATCATTATTTCTTGTATTCACAATCATAACTCATAAGTCATAATTGGTGCACCAGTGAATACAAATAAATGAGATTCCATCAATGATCTTCCTCTTCTCACGATTCCCTTAACATTAGTATGATTGCATTTCTAGTTATGCTCCGCTAGACCGAATCTGTGTGCATGGTCTTTTGGAAACACACTAAGATAGCTAACACCACACTAAGTCTCAAGTATCAGATCAGAGTCTCAAAGGGTAAAACAATCTTGAGCTATCATAAAAGCTCTGGGTCTCACACAACAATAAGTTGAGAATTGACTTATGTTAACCCAATTGGTCGACATTAGCACACATGGTATGAAACATGTGCTACAGCATTTTCTCCCTTTTCCCAAGGAGCGTATGTCTTTATCTCATAAAGAATAGTGTACAGATAATATTTAGACACCATAAGTATCTAAATTTGAGTTCTTTGGTTTACAATATCATTTTTAACTCGCATCTCGCTCACAAAGTAGATTAGGTGAACATTTTTCATCCTAATTGTTAGATAATACGCTTAACGCTAGAGGGGGGTGACTAGCGTTATAATAAAAATTAGCGTAAACTTGCGGAATTTAAAAATTGCAGGAAGTAAATAAGTGCGATAAATAATAAAGTACGCACAGATATATTCTGGTTCACCACAACACGTGGCTAGTCCTGTCCCCGAGAGACTCTCTCGAGATTTTCTACTAACTTGTCAAGCTTACGGGTGCTCAACAAACCTTTACAACTTGAGGACACAAGCCTCAACACCTTTGCTCGGAGATACAACACTCCAAGACTTCAACCAAGGAAACACAAGTTCCTCACAACAAGAGAATCACAATTCTCTTACAAGTGTACAAGACACTAAACACTCAAACAAAACACTCCTTAATGAGTAGATATGAGTAAAAGAAGTAAGCTCAAGATCACAACAACTTTGGACAAGAATATGGCTCTCAAAACTTATGTAATGAATATAAAATGATTAACAATAGAGTATGCAAGCTTATAGCAATTGTATGATCAGTTGTTGTGTGTTGTTGTGTTTAAAACACTGAAATGAAGCTGTATTTATAGTTGAAAAACTTGGCATTACCGTTGCCTAATTGCCAATTTAAGAGTTGCTAATTTTACTGAATGACAATCGATTGTCAAGAAGCCACAATCGATTGTTTGCCAATCGTTCCAGAAATCAATCCCAGATTTTACGCGTAACAATCGATTATCCAAGATCAACAATCGATTATTAGCAACGTTCAAAAAATCATTTCCAGATTTTACGTAAAACAATCGATTATACAAAATAAATAATCGATTATTCAGCAACGTTCAAAAAATCCTTTCCAGATTTTAATTTCAACAATCGATTGTACAAAATCAACAATCGATTACCTGACGGTATTTGAAAACTTTACGACAACGGTCAGCTTCACAATCGATTGTGCAATGTTAACAATCGATTATTTATCAGACTTTGAAAATCATTTTAGACACTGCCTCTTCACAATCGATTGTTATATACTCACAATCGATTATTTAATAACTTTGAAAAAGTCTGGAAGACACTGCCTCAACACAACCGATTGTCATATGTTCACAATTGATTATTTTGTGACTTTGAAAAATCTGATGGACACTGTCTCTTCATAATCGATTGTCATTAACTTCACAATCAATTATTTTGAGCGTTGAAAAACTTTGATGGACACTGCCTCATCACAATCGATTATCATTAGCTTCACAATCGATTATTCTGAGTTTTGAAAAACTTTGATGTACACTGCCTCATCACAATCGATTGTCATAAGGTTCACAATCGATTGTCATGCAGGTTTGAAAAACCTAATGCTCACTGCCTTAACACAATCGATTGTCATTAGTTCATAATCGATTGTCATGCAGTCTTGGCTTAACATAATCGATTATCATAAGTACATAATCGATTATCTTAGTCCAGATTTTAGAGGCATGTTTAAAAATCATTTTGACTAAAGTAAATATGCATGATTTAAAATCATTTAGCATTAAATTAAATATGCATGATTTTGTAAAAATACTTTTACGAGAGAAGCCATGTCATGAGTCAAGTTGTCGGAACAAGATCACAATTAAGAACGACTCATGTAAAACTATAAAACTTGGTCTTGTGCTTGAATCTCGTTATATATATCAATTGTGCGCTTGTACTTGAGCTTCGTCATATGTCAATTTGCGCTTGTTTGTCATTCATCAAAACCTACACATATGAACACACGTTTTAGTATAATGCTTTGAGAACGTGTTTCCAACAATTTCCCCCTTTTTGATAATGGCAAACTTTAAGCGGGATATGCAAATTAGACAATTCATAATGACGATTTAAGACAAGTAAATATATACAACAAGTATGCAAAATTAGTTCCCCCTCAATATATGAATTCCCCCTCAATTAATAAGAATTGAGAGTGCATACCCGTTATCTTCCCCCTTTTGCCATTAGCAAAAAAAATGTAATAAGATGCCAAAGATGTAAATAAAGCTTGTTTATTTATTGGAAAGAAACGTGATTACTTAAAGAGAGTACAGTAACTCAAGTAATAGCAGTACAATCGATTATTGATACGAGATAATCGATTATTAGATGACAGAAACCGATTTTTCTGAAGAAGACTTGATTATTGCGCGTCATGCTTTATAATTCTCCCTACCTTTAGGGCGATACCTCGATACTTCTTAGTGTCGACTTCCTTACCTTTCTCATCTTTGTCTAGATTATCGGATGTGCTCATGGGAGTCGCCATTGCTTTTGCATTGTTCATTTCAAATCGTTTCAGCAATTCTTTGCAATATTTGGCTTGGCAAATGAACGTACCTTCTTTCATTTGCTTTACTTGTAATCCCAAAAAGAATGTTAACTCACCCATCATAGACATCTCAAATTCGCTTGTCATTAAATCGAAAAATTCCTTGCATAAGACATTGTTAGTAGCACCAAATATGATATCATCCACATATATTTGAACTAATAAAATATCATTGTTTTTATGCTTAACAAAAAGGGTGGTGTCAACTTTCCCCCTAGTGAAATCATTTTCCAATAGAAATTTACTCAATCTTTCATACCAAGCTCGGGGAGCTTGTTTTAAACCATAAAGAGCCTTTTTGAGTTTGAACGTGATCGGGAGATTTAAAATCTTCAAAACCGGGGGGTTGTTCAACATAAACTTCTTCTTGAATAACACCATTTAGAAAATCACTTTTCACATCCATTTGATATAAATTGAAATTCATAGAATAGGCAAATGCGAGTAATAGACGAATAGCTTCTAATCTAGCTACAGGAGCATATGTTTCTTCATAGTCAATACCCTCTTCTTGATTATAGCCTTTTGCTACAAGCCTAGCTTTGTTTCTAGTGATTACACCATTTTCATCTAGTTTGTTTCGAAAAACCCATTTCGTACCAATTATGGTATGATTTTCGGGTCTTGGCACCAAATACCAAACGTCATTCCGTTTGAATTGGTTAACCTCCTCTTGCATTGCCAAGGTCCAAAACTCATCCCCAATTGCTTCGGAGATGGTTGTTGGTTCAATTTGAGAAACAAAAGCAGTATGACCTAAGGTGTTTTTAAGGGAGTTTCGAGTACTTGCCTTTTCTCCGACATCGCCAATTACCTGTTCGAGTGGATGATCTTTGATTGTCCTCCACTCGTTATGCGTTTTCGTTTCATTCTCCAATTGTGGCGCTTCCTCCGTTGGTTGTTCTTTATTTTCCTTAGGCGTTTCCTCTTGTATTTTGTCTTTCAAGCTATCTAAAATACCTGCAAGATCAAAACCGGAATCCTTTCTCACCAAGCGAGCATTATTTTCGGAAATACAACATGAGGGGATTCCTCCACAGTTTCGGTTCTTTTATTAAAAACCCTATATGTTTTGCTACGTGAAGAGTAACCAATGAAAATTCCCTCATCGGACTTAGCATCAAATTTTCCCAATTGATCTTTTCCATTGTTATGAATAAAAACTTTACAACCGAATACTCTAAAATGGGAGATATTTGGTTTCCTTCCCTTGTAGAGTTCATAAGGGGTCTTCATGAGTATTGGCCTTATGACTACTCTATTTAAGATGTAGCATGCGGTACTCACGGCATCCGCCCAAAAATGTTTGGGAATCTTAGCCTCTTCGAGCATGGTTCTAGCCATCTCTTCGAGACACCTATTTTTCCTTTCCACCACCCCATTTTGTTTTGGTGTTCGTGGAGCGGAAAAGGTATGCTCGATACCGAGTTCGTCACAAAAGTCCGCAAAGAGATTGTGATCAAACTCTCCTCCATGATCACTTCTAATTGAAGTGACGGTTGTTTGCTTTTCGTTTTGAACACGTATAAGGAAATATTTAAAATTTTGAAAAGCATCACTTTTATGGGCAAGAAATAAAGTCCAAGTAAATCTAGAATAATCATCAACAATCACAAAAGCATAATGATTTCTTCCTAGACTTTCAATGCGAGATGGTCCAAATAAATCCATGTGAAGCAATTGCAATGGTCTAGAAGTTGAAACAATATTTTTGGATTTGAAAGATGCTTTTGTTTGCTTCCCTTTTTGACATGAATCACAAATAGAGTCATTTTCAAATTTTAAATTGGGAAGACCAATAACTAAGTTTTGAGAAATCAATTTGTTCAAAAGATGCATGTTGATATGTGCTACTCTACGATGCCATAACCAAGTATCATCCTCTTTACTCATAAGACAATCAACATATTCGGGTGAGGAATTAGCAAGATCAACCATATAAATATTATCCACTCTAAAACCACGAAGGATAATATTAAAATCACTACGTCTAAACACTAAGCATTCATCCGAATCAAATAGGGCAAGATTTCCCTTGTCACGTAATTGACTTATGCTCAAGAGATTATGCTTTAAACCTTTTACAAGTAATATATGCTTAATAGAGGAATTTTCATCCTTACCGACCGATCCGATGCCAATAATCTTTCCTTTATTGTTATCCCCAAAAATCACAGTTCCTCCTTCTTTGTGTTCTAGTTGAAGGAATTTGGATTCGTCTCCCGTCATGTGCTTGGAGCATCCACTATCAAGGTACCATAGTACACTCGATCCCTTCAAACATACCTACAAAACAAATTAATGCGTTTTAGGTACCCATGCCATTTTGGGTCCTTGAGGGTTAGGCATATTATAAAGATGCGATTGAGTGATATGTCTATGTCGTGTAAAACATGCAGGAGCAATATGACCAATGCGTCTACAGTAATGACAAGTCACGTTGGGGTTATGCATCCTTCTAAGTTCATAGTAACTTGATGGACGAAAATGATTTACTCTATTTTCATTATGACTATTTCGCATTTCATGAGAACCATTTCTCCTACTATTAGTTCTAAAATGAGCAGCATTTCTAGAGTAATGGTCATGTCTAGATGTTCTAAAAGGTTCAAAACTCCTTCTAGTGTTTGGCCTAGAATATGCATCATTTCTAGGGTAGTCATTTCTAGGTGGTAAGTTATTTCTAGGTCTTCTAAAATGTTCAACATTTGGTCTAGCATGCATATTTGTTCTAGGATTGCTATTTCTAGGATAAGCATTTGTTTTATTAATCCTAGGTTGAGCCTTAGGTGGTTGGAGTTTGGCTTCAACCTTTTCTTTAGGCTCATTCTTAAAGCCTATGCCATGCTTGGTTGATTTCAAATTAACAAGGACCTTATTCAAATTTTTGTAGGAAGAATTAAACTTATCTAAGGTACCTTTAAGTCTATCTACCTCATTTTTTAGATGAATGCAAGAAGAACAATTTTTAATAGAACTTTCGGGCTTGTCGGCGCTTCTTTTTCCGAAAAACTTGTTTTCCTCTTTCAGCTTCTCATTTTCTAAAACCAGTTTTTCTAAATCCTTTTCTTTCAAAGAAAGCTGTTTTTGAAAATCTTTTTCTTTTAGAGAAGCATTTTCTTTTATGCTCTTGACAGTTTTTGAAGCCTTAATAAATTCAGTATATAGCTCATCAAAAGCAGTTCGCATTTCTTCAAGAGTAAAGAAGTTTTTAGAAGAGATTTGACATACCTCATCTTGCTTGTCTTCTTGCGCCATAAGACAAAGGTTTGCGGCTTCGTCTTCTTCTTCTTTGCTTGACTCATCTCCGGAGTCTCCTCCCCAAGAAATGTATGCACGTTGCTTCTTAAAAGGTTTCTTCTCCTTTTTGATGTTTGGGCAATTTGATTTGATGTGCCCGGTTTCACCGCATTCATAGCACTTTATTTCTTCGCCTTGCTTTTTGCCCTTTCGTTCATACTCCTTTCGCATGAACTTTTGAAATCTTTTGATAACGAGTCCAAACTCGTTGTCTCCGTCCTCATCAACTTGAGGTTGGCTTGTGCTTGCCTTAAGCGCTATTCTTTGCCTCCTTTGATCATCAACAAGAGGGTTAAGTATAGTAGACTCATAAGTCTTAAGGTTACCTCTTAATGCGTCGATGGTGACATTTGAGACGCCAATGGATTCTTGGATTGCGTCGGCCTTTGATCGCCATGCCGGAGTGAGACTTCTAAGAATTTTTCGAACAAGTTCTCTATCCGTGAATGTCTTCTTGAGAGCATGTAGATCATTTAGGATTATTGAAAATCGTTCAAACATTTCATCCACCTTTTCACCTTCCTTCATGTGAAATAATTCATAAGCATGGGTTAGGAAATCAATTTTGGCTTCCCTTACCTGGTCCGTACCTTCGTACGTAATTTCCAGCTTGTCCCACATTTCCTTCGCCGTTGTGCAACACGATATTTTCCTGTAATCGTCAGCATTTACAGCACAATATAATAAATTAATTGCTTTAGCATTATTTTGCACCTTTCGGATATCATCCGCGTCATATTCTTCTTCGGACTTGGGAACCCATTTGGTTTCAACCTTTTTGGTTGGAATTTGATTTCCCTTCGTTATCACCTTCCAGAGATGAAAGTTGTTTGCTTGAACGAAGATTTTCATCCTCTCCTTCCAGTACGTATAGTTTGTACCGTTGAATAGAGGTGGTCGTGTGGAGCATTGTCCTTCATCAATTCCTGCAGAAGAGTCACGAGTAGAAGCCATGGATGGTTCTCTCAAACTGTTAAGTCTTCAGAGAGTTGGGCACTGATACCAATTGTTAGATAATACGCTTAACGCTAGAGGAGGGGTGAATAGTGTTATAATAAAAATTAGCGTAAACTTGCGGAATTTAAAAATTGCAGGAAGTAAATAAGTGCGATAAATAATAAAGTACGCACTGATGTATTCTGGTTCACCACAACACGTGGCTAGTCCAGTCCCCGAGAGACTCTCTCGAGATTTTCCACTAACTTGTCAAGCTTACGGGTGCTCAACAAACCTTTACAACTTGAGGACACAAGCCTCAACACCTTTGCTCGGAGATACAACACTCCAAGACTTCAACCAAGGAAACACAAGTTCCTGACAACAAGAGAATCACAATTCTCGTACAAGTGTACAAGACACTAAACACTCAAACAAAACACTCCTTAATGAGTAGATATGAGTAAAAGAAGTAAGCTCAAGATCACAACAACTTTGGACAAGAATATGGCTCTCAAAACTTATGTAATGAATATAAAATGATTAGCAATAGAGTATGCAAGCTTATAGCAATTGTATGATCAGTTGTTGTGTGTTATTGTGTTTAAAACACTGAAATGAAGCTGTATTTATAGTTGAAAAACTTGGCATTACCGTTGCCTAATTGCCAATTTAAGAGTTGCTAATTTTACTGAATGACAATCGATTGTCGAGAAGCCACAGTCGATTGTTTGCCAATCGTTCCAGAAATCAATCCCAGATTTTACGCGTAACAATCGATTATCCAAGATCAACAATCGATTATTAGCAACGTTCAAAAAATCATTTCCAGATTTTAATTTCAACAATCGATTGTACAAAATCAACAATCGATTACCTGACAGTATTTGAAAACTTTACGACAACGGTCAGCTTCACAATCGATTGTGCAATGTTAACAATCGATTATTTATCAGACTTTGAAAATCATTTTAGACACTGCCTCTTCACAATCGATTGTTATATACTCACAATCGATTATTTAATAACTTTGAAAAAGTCTGGAAGACACTGCCTCAACACAATCGATTGTCATATGTTCACAATCGATTATTTTGTGACATTGAAAAATCTGATGGACACTGTCTCTTCACAATCGATTGTCATTAACTTCACAATCGATTATTTTGAGCGTTGAAAAACTTTGATGGACACTGCCTCATCACAATCGATTATCATTAGCTTCACAATCGACTATTCTGAGTTTTGAAAAACTTTGATGTACACTGCCTCATCACAATCGATTGTCATAAGGTTCACAATCGATTGCCATGCAGGTTTGAAAAACCTGATGCTCACTGCCTTAACACAATCGATTGTCATTAGTTCACAATCGATTGTCATGCAGTCTTGGCTTAACATAATCGATTATCATAAGCACATAATCGATTATCTTAGTCCAGATTTTAGAGGCATGTTTAAAAATCATTTTGACTAAAGTAAATATGCATGATTTAAAATCATTTAGCATTAAATTAAATATGCATGATTTTGTAAAAATAGTTTTACGGGAGAAGCCATGTCATGAGTCAAGTTGTCGGATCAAGATCACAATTAAGAACGACTCATGTAAAACTATAAAACTTGGTCTTGTGCTTGAATCTCGTTATATATATCAATTGTGCGCTTGTACTTGAGCTTCGTCATATGTCAATTTGCGCTTGTTTGTCATTCATCAAAACCTACACATATGAACACACGTTTTAGTATAATGCTTTGAGAACGTGTTTCCAACACTAATGACCTTATGTTATTGTTTAAGCGACATCCTAATTTTAAGCGAATAGCTCTCAAATTATTCTTATGATAATTTTGCTGAAAATCATGTCTCATCTCCTTATATCACTAAGATAAGGAGGCGGTTTCATGTGTGAGAAGGCCAACCTCATGTCTACTCGACATACTTATAAAATATGAACAAAGAATGTACATAACATTCAACAACAAAAATATGTATGTATGTAAATCAACTTTATTGATCATAAAAGAACATCTATTTGAGCACACGGGAAAACAAATAACAAAATAAAGTATCTCAAAGTCTACGAAAGCCTTGAGACCTAGTGTGTCTCACAAATGCATCTCTAGACAAAGGCTTGGTTAATTGATCTACTAACATATCTTTTGTAGACACATACTTCACATTCACTACCTTGCGTCTAACCATATCTCTCGCATAGTTATACTTGATATCTATATGTTTGGTTTTACAATAAAACTTCGGGTCCTTGGTGGAGGATACTGCAGCCTCATTGTCATAGTAGACTAACACTGGTTCAGTATTTTCAGCAATATCCAACAAGTGCTCCAAGAACTTTTTCAACCAAACAGTTTCTTGTATTGCTGATGCGAGAGCCACGTATTCAGCTTCCATCGTAGATAGTGATACACATGATTGTTTCTTACTACACCCTGATACGGCCCCATCACTGAGTAAGAAAACATATACTGAGGTAGACTTCCTCTCGTATAGATCTCCTCCATGGTCAGTAACACTGTATCCAACTAATCGCAAATCCTTGCCGCCTTGATAAAAAAGGGCATAATCAGCAATTCCCTTCAGATATCTCATGATCCTCTTTACTGCTTGCCAATGTGCTAAACGTGGGTCGGTTTGATATCTACTTACCAAGCCAACTGCTTGACAGATATCAGGTCTAGTGCACACCATTGCATACATTAGACTTCCGACTGCACTCCTATAAGGAACTCGGCTCATTATTTATGTCTCTTCAGGGGTCTTAGGACACATTTGACTTCCCAAGGTATGGCCTTTACTGATAGAAGTTTCAACTGGGCTACTATTTTGCATATTAAATCGTTCAAGAACTTTTCTAATGTAATTTTCCTGTGAGAGATACAATAGTTTCTTTGGACGATCTCTTGAAATCTTAACTCCAAGAATATATGCAGCTTTACCCGTATCTTTCATCTCAAATTGGGATGATAACCATGACTTTATCTCGGTTATAAACTCCTTATCATTTCCAGCTATAAGTATGTCATCTACATACAATGTTAAAATTACAAGCTTGTTTCTTGATTTCTTGGTATAAACGCAATGTTCTTCATCCATCATGGTAAAACTATTGGATACAAGAACATTTTGAAAGTGTATACACCACTGCCATGAAGATTGCTTGAGGCCATAAATAGACTTCAAAAGTCTACAAACCTTTTGTTCGTGGCCCTTTTCAATGAAACACTCAGGTTGTTCCATATAGATTTCTTCATCTAGTTCTCCATTGAGAAAGGCACTCTTTACATCCATCTGATGTAATTCAAGATCCAGGCTTGCAACAATAGCTAGAACCAGGCAAACCGAGGTAAACGTACAGCAGGCGAGAAAGTCTCTTTGTAGTCTATTCCTTTCTGCTGTGTATACTCTTTCGCCACTAGTCGAGCCTTAAATCTCTCAACAGTGCCATCATCCTTTGGCATAATTTTGAGAACCCATTTCCTCCCAATTGCTTTGCGTCCTTCAGGGAGGTCAACTAGTTCCCAAACTTTGTTGACTCTCACAGCCTCCAATTCATCTTCCATTGCGTTTGTCTATTTATCCTTTGAAGGGCATGAGAGAGCCTCTTTTACATTATTAGGCTTGTTTTCTTCTTGTAGGAGAATCATAAATAGTTCTCTGCCTTCAACATCAAATTGTCGACGGGGAATCTTTTTACGAGAACCACGTCTTACTTGTGATTCATCATTGTTCCCATTTGGATCAATGTTTCTCCCACACGGATCAAGATCTGTGACCATCTCGCTCCCACTTGGAACAAGATCCATTTGGTCACTTCCACTAATAGTAGAAGGATTACTTCATTTGCATCTGATGATGAAGGAGGTCTTTGATGAGAAACTAATTTATCATCTTCTAAAATTCTCCCACTCGAATGAAGTGATCCTTGTACTTCTTGATCCATTATCTCAAATAAGGTTAGGTCTTGACCTACCTCTCCCTTCTTAGAGAACTCATCCTCTAAGAATGTGACATCCCATGATTCAAACTCAGTTACACTCCCACTGTCTTGCTGACCTATAAACACATAACCCTTTGAGGTTTCGGAGTATCTTATAAAGATAATTTTCTTTCCCCTCATGCCCAATTTGCCATATTTGTGAGAGGAATCATGCGTATAGGCAGCACAACCCCAAGGCCTTAATACACTTAGGTCGGGTTGTCTTCCAGTCCTTAATTCATATGGAGTGATAGTAACTGATTGTAGGCACTCAGTTAAGTACAAAGGTAGCAGTAAGCAACGCATCACCCCAGTAACTAATTGGGAGGTTAGCTTGTACCATCAATGACCTAACCATTTCTATGAGCGTTCTGTCTCTTCTCTCCGCAACACCATTTTGTTGTCGAGTATTTGGGATAGTCAACTGATGAACTATACCCTTTTCATTACGTAAATTATTAAAATGAGTTGATGAATATTCACGACCACGGTCAGTTCGAAGAGCTTTTATCTTCTTGTCTAATTGATTTTCCCCTAAGTTCATATAGCTTTTGAAGCAACTTATTGCTTCTGATTTGTGGGAAATCAATTATACATAACTGAAACGTGTAAAGTCATCAATGAATGTGATGAAATAATTTGCTCCATGCTTAGCCCTAACATTCATAGGCCCACATATGTCCGAATGGACTAATTGCAAAGGATATTCGGCTCTAGTTGCCTGACCAAAAGGTTTTCTTGCAGATTTTCCAGCTAGACAATTTTCACAAATGGACAATTCCACATGTTCAATGATGGAAAGCAAACCTTGTTTTGCTAACCTTTGCATTCTTTGTTGGCGAAAATAACCAAGTCTAGCATGCCATATATCTACATCAATATCATATTTATGTGAAGAAACAAACATAGAAAAACTTGCATTATTATTAAAGGAATCATAATCAAAATCCATAATAATTAAACCATCGTAACATGACCAAAACCAAATAAAGTTGAACTAAAAGTCAACTTGGCAGAATGGCCATGATAAAATAAGTCAAATCCTAACTTAAGCAAAACTGAAACTGAAATAGCATTCCGGCAAATTGTTGGTGCAAAAGAGAACATCGTGTAGTATTAGGTCTCGACCACTACACGGGACTAACTTGCATGTTCCGATCCCTTCAACATCAACTTTACTGTTGTTGCCTACACATATCTACTTTGCTCCACGTGTAACTCGCCGAAATTCAACAGGCACTGCGTTCCCAGGCTATGTGGTCCGTTGCTCATGAGTCTACAATCCACAAAGGATTAGATTCAGTTAGAAAAATAGAACTAGAAACACAAAGTTCACTAATTCAAGCATCGTGAGATACCTTTCTAGGAGGCTCAAAGCAATCTCTAGCATAGTGACCCTTCTTGTCACAATTATAGCATTTCACTTTAGCGACTTTCACATGTTTGGGCCGTCTGTTCTTGCCTTTTTCAGTCTTCGCTCTTTTAGCATGCTGAACTTGAGGTGGTTCTGTCTTTTATCCACAGTTCCTTTTCTTTGAATCACTCTTGATTTTGGAGGGTGTTGCCATGTGCAACTCATCTATTGGCTTTGCAGTCTCAAGTCGTTCCTCCTCTAACTCAAGGTGTCTACGGACATCTTCCAGAGTTTTGATCCGCTCATTATAGGTCAAATGCATTTTCATATGATCCCAAGAACTAGGTAAAGAGCGTATGACATCTTGGATTTGTTGTTCATCAGTCAACATATGACCATCATCTTTTAACTCCCCGATCATATTTGTCATTTGCCTCAGATGTGTTTTCATTGAATGTTCTGGGCATTTCTTATATGAGTCAAATTTGATCGTTAAGTATCTCAGCCTTGTAGTGGAACAGGTACCAAACCTTTTCTTCAAAGCATTCCAAAGATCCATAGCCCTTTAGTGATCCTTAAACTCCGGGTTTCATAATTGTCACCATTGAGTTTCAACCCTTTGTTGAGCTCATCAACAATATTTTTCAAAGTAGTAGTCATTCTTTAACAAATAAAAAAAATAAAATGAGGATCATAAAAAATAACGCAAGGGACGATGTTCTACATACATATATATTATGACACTAAGCACCAATTGATAAAGTTAATAAACACATATATTAATTATGGAGTCGAAATTTCACTATGTTCTCGATCATCGTCCAACAATTAAAATATCATGAAAATTAACCTATTCAATTATCTAGCTAAGTGTCTTAATCATGTTTAAGACAAAATAATTATCTATCATGCTTTTACAATCCCATGTGGATTATAAGTTAACAAATAACTTATATTAGCATGTAAATAAAATTAATGTCAAGCTAATTAGCATTTATTACATGCTATTCAAATTCACATAAAATTTATTTTAATGTTAAACCAATTAACATATTAAACATGTTAAACAAATTAACAAGTATTGATCATATTAAACTAATTAATATTGATTTCATGCTAAATAAATTATCATAAAGCATGTGTTAAACTAATTAACAAATAAATATAATGTTAAAAACATTCTAGGTAATTGGGGTAATAAAATAATTATAGTTCATAAAAAAATATAATTACTAAATTTATATTTTGGATATTAGTCCATATAACTAATTTTCTAAATCTGAAATTTATTTAAAGAAATAACATTACTAAATTTAAATTTAATTTAGGCCATTAGCCCAATAATTAAATTAAACAAGACATATAAAAAGTGAGCCTTTAGCCCATGATTTAAATCTGCTATCATATAAAGAGGCCCATGAAACCTCGTAAACCCTACTAAATAGTTCTGCCACTTAAAAAAAGGAATTTTTACCTATTTATACCATATAGCAAACCTTATTATCAAAAATATTCGTAATATTGTATTTACCCACCTAGTCCATAGTTTTGATACAAAATATGCACCAAACCAAAAATAGATAGATTCTACCCTAAAAAGGCTCCAAATTTTTAGGAATCAGATTTAATGGTGATAGAATCACCATTAATTTTGAAATTTAAAACGGAAGAAAATTCATTAGTGTAATTCTCTCCTTCTCCATATATTTTCCACCATTGATAGCCATTAAAAAGCTTGAAAGCTTTGAATTCAAATTTGGATTATTAAAAATCATTATTTGTTTGGATTGGGTGTTGTTGTAAATAATTCGAAAAATGTTTAGGAGTTTATATCTCAATTTTGAGGGGTTTTGATGAAGATTAGACTTGGTTTTGACTGAATTTCAGATTGAAACTCGTCGAAGAAGAAGAAGAAGAAGACATATTTTTCCAGAAATTGTAGTTAAATTGTAGTTAATTTGTAGAATTGTAGATAAATTGTAGATAAAATATAGATAAGTTGTAGATAAATTGTAGATTGGGAAGACTAAAACTTCTACAAGTCTTCTACAATTATGTTGAAAATACCAATTATGCTACAATTGAAAATCCCTTGGATTGGGTGTTGTTGTAAATAATTCGAAATATGTTTAGGAGTTTATATCTCAATTTTGAGGGGTTTTGGTGAAGATTAGACTTGGTTTTGACTGAATTTCATATTGAAACTCGTCGAAGAAGAAGAAGACATATTTTTCCAGCAATTGTAGTTAAATTATAGAATTGTAGATAAAATGTTGATAAATTGTACATTGGAAAGACTAAAACTTTTACAAGTCTTCTACAATTATGTCGAAAATTCCAATTATGCTACAATTGAAATGAGAATTGGAATATCAAAATTCAATGTATTCAGTTTGTAGATACAATTTCTACAAATAAACTACAAATCAGTTTAAGTATTGTATAAAGTTGTATTGTTACATTTATACTACAATTAAACTACAATCTTATGTCAAAAAAATTTAAGCATACCAAATTTAATCAATTCTTAATATTCAAAATTTCAATTTTGGGAGTGCCGCAAATTTGGAAAGGGCAAAAACGATTTATATGCATTGGCTGTTGTTGTGATAATTTATTTTATAACAGCTAATGCATATAAATCGTTTCATTTGAAGTCCCATGATTTGCAATACAACTTTGTCTATGCATGTAAATATCCTCCTGGCTTCAGTGAATCATTGCGTATTTTCTGTTTTGCTATAATACTTGACATGGAAATGAAGAGAAAAAAAAAATTAAATAGGTAACGAAGAAGCTATGACTTTGGTGAAAGATATGCAACCAAACAGAACACTAGGAAATAGAAGAGGAAAAAAAGGAAAAAGGAATATATGCTCCTAAAATCATGTCTATAACAAATGAAGCAATAATTATACACTTAATTTGAATTATGGTATATAAATTAAAATTTGGTATGCTTAAATATAGTAAACACAAACCTTAAACATGAAAGATAATAAGGTTTTGTTATATGTTATACATATGTAGAAATCCTTAGAAAAAATTGCAAGACAACATGAAGTGGGCCTTTAGCCCAATTAATTATTAGTTCTGTCCACTTGCTTTTTAAGAAGCAACAAGAAGCCCAAGTTTATTTTATAAAATAATTACATAGGCCTTGACCTTTCAATAGGAAAACTAGGTTTTAGTACTCCTTCTATCTTGCGAATTTTCCGCCGTCAACTTTCTTTATTGGAGCACAAAGCTCCATCAATATTTGAAATAGAGAAATTTTTGTTTCTCTTCTTTCTATTGTTATTCTGCCGCTTTCATAGAGAAGCTCTAGTTTCTCCTCCTTTTTTTTTATTTATAAAACATCACCGTTCTTTGAGTCTTTAACAGTGCTGGTAGCAGTGGCGCGGTGGTTTAGAGGCGGCTGTTTATGGCTACTAGGGGTTAAATTATACAATCAGTCAGTATTCATTGAGCAAAAAAAATAATATCAGATTACAAAAAAAAGTAGACTGTTTTAAAACTTAGTAGTTTCAAATCAGTGCAGGAAATTGTTGTCCATTACATACAGAATATTAATAAAATATTCATAGATCTAAAGTCAACTTACTGAATATTTTCTTCAATTCTAGAAATTGATTTCTATTTGATTCGATAAAAAAAACGTCATTCAAAAGTTGAATAGATTAACCACTTCCAATTGCATAGGAAATTCAAAATAAATATACACATAGTTCTAGATTCACGTAGAAAAGAAATAGAACTATTTAATCAATTTTTCGAACGGGAAAACCAGCACGTGGCTTTGATACCAATGAAGGAACACGTTAATCTAAACACATTAGTATAATGCATAAAAGCGTAAGCGTAAAGGCAATGAACCACGGCTGGAATTACTGGTCGGCGGTGTTGTCACGGTATATTGGAACAACCCTCAATTTCACAATCTAAAAATACTGTAAAGTCTGTATCTTTAAAGTATAAGAAATATTAGGATTAACTAACCCAGTATTTTCCTACAAAAACCAATAATAAAAGCTCTGCTTTAGTAAAAGAGAGCAAAGTTTTGCACACAAGAGGCGTCAAATGCCATTAGTTACTGCAAATATTTCAACAATAAGTTAGACATTGCGTTTGCGCTTGCAAATTGGAATCTCTATTGTGCGCTCAATCGTGTTTACCACCTTAGCTTGAAAAGTTTCTTCCTTCCGATTCTTATCAATTTTAAAGGTAATATAGTATTCAAAATAACGACAACCTTTGTATTTATACAATTGGGGTTGCACTGATGGTAAGCAACCCCCATTTTCAATCGAGAGTTTGTGAGTTTGAGTCTCCCCAAGAGCAAGGTGGGAAGTTCTTGGAGGGAAGGATGTCGGGGTCTATTTGAAAACAGCTTCTCTACCCAAAGGTAGAAGTAAGGTCTGCGTACACACTACCATCTCCAGACCCCACTAAGTGAGAATATATTGGGTTGTTGTTGTTGTTTGTTGCCTGTATTTATCCTCACTATCTCCTTAGTACTGTATTCCTTCCACTACAGTTAACAATAGGTAAAAGTCAACACCTACGAAAGAAGTACAGCAGGCAATGGGAAATAAGAAGGTACGGATCATACCTTTTTTCTCTTTTTGTCAAAGTACTTCTTCATTGCTATTGAAGCATAACCATTGATCCTGATAAGGTAGGCATCCACATAGGTGTGTCCCAGAATTCATCATCATTTTGAAAGGGCACTCTATGCCTTATGATCAGCAATATCATCTGGAAAAGACTGCTCCAATAGTTATTCATTCCAGCCATCTTCATTCCTCAATTCTGCTACTTTTTGAAGATGTTCATTAATGTAAAAGTCTGGAGGTAGTACATGATACAAAGTAACAAGACCAGTCCAATTCTCATGACATACATTTGTAGAGACCCTATTCATCTCCCTAAGTATTTCGTGCTACACTTCCTTCCTTGCTTCCAACATTTTCCTCCATATATGTGACCCCTCTCTAAATTGAAATACTGAAGGTATCTCCTTATTGCAGTATTTATTCCATATGAAATTGGACTATACGAATTTGGATGTCTTAAACTTCCACCATAAGTTAAAAAATAATGCTTTGGATACATCAAACAATGACCTAAGACCTATTCCACCCTCATCTTTAGGTAGACATAGATTTTGTCATTTAGTCCGGTGCATGTTTCTACCTTCTTCCTTTATACTCCAAAAGAACCTAGAAAATGTCTTATGTAGATTCTCTAATATGTTATCAGGAAAATCCAACACTGATAGGATACGTGTACGCATGCTTTGGAGCACACTTGATATGAGTGTTGCTTACCTTCATAGGATAGTTGCTTGCCTTTTCGTGAATGAAGCTTGGCTTTCACCTTCTTGATGAGATCATTGTAGTACTTTCTCTTCCTCGGGTAAAATATTTGATACCCAAGGTAAGTAAATGGAAACTCACCTCTTGTGAATCCAGTGATAGCCCCTACTGAATTGAATAAAGATCCAGCCACATTTAGCATGCATGTAGAAAGAGCTTTTGGCTTTATTGATCAACTGGCCAGATGTGCAACCATACTTATTCAGCACCTCAACTATCTTCTCTAATGAATATGGTTCAGCAGAAGTAAAAATGATAGTATCATCAACATAGGCTAAGTGGTTCAAAGGATTTGTCGACTTAGTCATGCCATAACCCCCAAACCTCCTATCTTCAAATAATTTGTTCAAAGATCTTGATAATACCTCAGCTGAAATGATGAACAATGCATGAGATAGTGGATCACCTTACCATTGATCAACACTGAATACTAATTATTAGCCAACAAATTTCATGACCATTTTGATGATTCGGGAATTTGGACTCAATTTTGTGATCTGAACACATATTTAGACTCATGGGATGATCGTGCGGATATGATGATATTGTTGTTGTTATGGCAGAGTTCATTTCTCGTGCAGATGATTATGGCACGAGGTGTTTGCCGTGCGATTGATTATGGTACGAGCTCTTAATATAGATATATAAAGGCAAGAATTATACATAAAATTAAATAAATACAATTTTTTCTTAAAAATTAAACTATAATTTTAATTTAAGTTTTATTGCTCATTATTCTTCAAATTAAAAGAAACACATATATGGTAGTACACTGTCCACGGAAAGCCCTTGTGATGTTAAAAAAAACAACTAGTTTATATAGAGAGATGACATAAGGAGGCAGCTTTAGACAAGAGGTGTTGCTCTGATGGTGAGCAACACCCACTTCCAATCGAGAGGTTGTGAGTTCGAATCTCCCCAAGAGCAAGGTGGGAAGTTCTTGGAGGGAAGGATACTGGGTTGTTGTTGTTGTTGTTGTTATTGACATAAGGAGGCGGCAGACAAAGTCAATACAATTGAAAAGAAATACTGAATCGCACAATTGATTTGTTTCCCTCTTAAGGTTTTTTCCCAAATACACAACACGGTTATTTTTTCAAATACAGAACGCGGGGTTTTTTCCTTCTCTAAGATGGCTCTCAATTTCTGAAACCCTTCACATTGCAATACCAAATTCTAGGGCTCAAGGGTTTCTCCAAACTACAATTATTCTCGACCCAAGGCTTTCCTCTCGTACGGTCAAAATCCTCGGCAAAGACGGAAGAAGGTAATCCACATACATTCTTGCTTCTTCCTCTAAATAGCTTTTTACCTTCTTTGTCCATGTTTTTAGGCTTTAACTTTGGTCTTGTCATGTCATGGTCTTAATATTCATTATAGTTGTATTTGTCAATTTTCGAGGCCATTGTGAGAGTTTCTTTGAAGAGAGATATGTGGAATGGCTAAAATAACTTCATCAACTAACTTTGAGAAAAGGGCATCTTCAAGAATGACCCAACTTTTCCAAGATGTTAGAAAAGACTTGTCTGTGAAGCCAAATTGATGGGTGATACCGTATTCGAGGAGATGAAGGAGCATTGGGAGTTTCCTCAATTTAAGTTAAAGTTGGAACAAAACAAAAGGAATCTTGATGCAAATGCAGGTGCCTCGGTTCATACAGGTGGTTGTATACCTCAAAGCATAATTTGGAAGAGACTGGTACTATGTAGATCCTTTTTAATTTTTTTTGTTCTATTAAATGGATCGTATAAATGTTGATAGCATATACATCTTTCTTTAATTACAGAAGGAAGCTACGGGAAAAGATCCTTCATTTTCAGAATTTTATTTTCGTACCCATCGAAAGGAGAAAGATAAAAGTTGGGTAAATGAGAAAGCTGAAGCTGCTTATGTAAGTCTTCATTCTACACCATATATTATATATATTTATTGAAATTATGTAACTGTCCTTACTCTATTAAGTTGATAAATAAATTGGTTATTTCAGGAAGAGAAGAGAAATTAATAGTCCAAGTAATCAATAATTGGCAGCCAATGAGTGCACCAATTTGGAATCCAGCTGCTAGGACTCATATTTTGTATTGCTATTTATCAGATGTTTGGTGGTAAGTGATTTTGTGCTTCTAGTCAAAAACAAAAATTTGTTCTAGTGGAAGATTGCATTATTAGCTCTGTTTATAAAGCAAATAGGAGTTGCAAATACTAGTTGTTATGATAATGAAAGATATAGATGGGTTCATGCCCCTGAAGGTCCATTTCCAGGAATTGATATCCTGTTCAAAACAAGTTATCGTAGAATAGATTTCTATCTTTGCATCTGATATAATGAGTTTTCTTCAACTTTACTAAGCATAGCAGTAAATATTGATTCTTTGTAGCAGTAACTGCGAAGTGGAATCTGTCTTCCTTCACATGCATCTCTTTAAACGCTTTGGTCAAAAAAGTACTGAAACTTTATTGTGATTTCCTGGATTTATCTTCATTTCCTCTCTTCAAGGACCACAATCAAACTGTCTAATGTATTGATGCATGTCATTTTATTGAAGTATAATATAATAGATTCTGCATCCAATTTGAAACATTCAATAGACAAATACTGAAGTTTTAGTTTAACGTCAATTTCCTTTCGTATTGTCCCTCTCAATCTATGCAGTCCTTACGTTCTAGCTTTATATCTGGGTGCTCAGAAAAATATCAAGTACTCAGTATCTGTTTATTTTATATGTGACAAGAGGGGTTGCTCTGATGGTAAGCAACCTCCACTTCCAATCAAGAGGTTGTAAGTTCGAGTCTCCCCAAGAGCAAGGTGGGAAGTTCTTGGAGGGAAGGATGCTGGGTTTCTATTTGGAAACAGCCTCTCTACCCTAGGGTAGAGGTAAGGTCTGCGTACACACTTCCCTCCCCAGACCCCACCAAGTAGGATTATACTTGGTTGTTGTTACTGTTGTTGTTGCTGTTGTAGGCGCAACCAAACTATTCGTGCTTTTTGATTTCCAAATAATAACTTCTATGTTCCTTCTCACAGGTTTGTGACACTATTGACAAGTTTGGTCTTTATGTTCCTAACTCCTAACTTATGCACAAGCTTGCTCTATGTAATTATCCTTTTTGGTTTAATTCATGTAAACATCTGATTAATTGTGCGGAGTCTTTGCTCCATTTCTTCGGTATACTCTAGTCCAATTAAAATGTCAGAGAAAGATGTACCTTTTTTTTGGTAATTAAACTTTTCATTAATCACCAACAAAGTTGCATTACAAAACCACAGTCGGGTGCCAACTTAGCCGACTGTCTGATTGCTAACATAATAACTACTTTCCAATTCTAACTATCTAGGTTCTACTATATGCTAAGGTGCTGTAATAGTTGTCTAATTTTTGGGGTGTCTCTAATGTTACAGTTGTATACTATGTCTTCAGTAGATCAGTATTACATCGAAAAGTCTTGTTGAACACTCTTGCATTCCTCTCCAGTCAGATAGCATATGTAACTTCAGCTGTAACCATCTTGAAAATGGCTGCACCACATATTCTACCTTTGGCTTTGGCAATCAACCATTGCATTTGCTGCCTCCAATTGCCTCTAAGTGTATATTGTTCCTGTAGCCAATTCATTACTCTTCTCCATATATCCCCAGTGACAGGGCATTTTGTGAGGAGATAGTCTCTTGTTTCAGCTTGGGCTTGGCATAGAGGATAGTGTTGCTCAATTCCCATTCCCCAGCGGACGTAGTCTGTCTCTTGTTGGTAGTCTGTCTTGTAAGGCTAGCCACAGATTGAACACTGCTTTTGGTCTGGCTTGGTTCTGTATAATCAAGTTCTTCCATGGGACTGGTGGTACGTCTTGTAACTGCAACTGGTACAACTGTTTGGTGGTGCATTTCTGATGTCTCCAGTTTTGGAACTTTTGTAGGGTATCCCTGGACTGAATGATCTTCTTAACCATCCAGCTGGCTTGGGCAGGGAATGGCACAGTATCTAATGGCCTATCTTTGATGTAGTACACTGCGATCCACCGGATCCACATCTTGTCCTTCTTATGTGATACGTCCCAACAGGTCTTTGCAATAGCAGCCTTGTTCCACAGTTTAAGGTTGGTTAGATTCATTCCCTCTATTGACTTTGGAGTGCACATTCTATCCCATGAGATGTATGCTTTCTTGGTGACAGTATTCTTACCAGACCAAATGAAGCTCCTGCAGATACTTTCAATCATTTTGAGGACTTTCACTGGGAAGATGAACAACTGAGCCCAGTAGGCTTGAATACCAAAGATGACAGATTGCACCAGTCGTAATCTTCCAGAGTAGGACAGGGTTCTGGCTGTCCAAGAAGTGATCCTGGCTGTGATTTTCTCCACTAGGGGTTTCCATTGCAGTAAGGTGAGTTTCTTGGTGCTCAATGGTACTCCCAAGTATTTGAAAGGGAGTTGGCCTGGTTCATAGCCAAGATGATGGAGGATCTGTTGTTGTACTAGTATTGGCACTCCCCCAAAGTAAACTCAGCTCTTGCTCAAGTTGGCTTTGAGACCTGAAGCTGCCGAAAATTGGGAAAAACAGTTGGACAATGCCTTAACAGAGTTGAGGTCCCCTTTGGCAAACAGTAACAGGTCATCTGCAAAACACATATGTGTGATTCCCAGTTTTTTACATCTGGGGTGGAATTGGTATGCTGGGTCATTGCGTAATTCAGTGCAGGCACTGCTTAAGTACTACATGACCAATGCAAAAAGGAATGGGGACATGGGATCCCCCTGCCTCAATCCTCTTGCTGCATGAAATGGAATTGTTGGCTCTCCATTGACCAGGACTGTGTAGCTCACTGTTGATATGCATTCCAGAATCCATGTTGTGAAAGTGCTGGGAAAGCCTATCTGTTCCATGAATTGCTTTAGAAACACCCATTACACTGAATCATATGCCTTCTGGAGGTCTATCTTGATCATGCATCTGGGGGAGATGTGCTTCCTAGTGTAGCTTTTAACCAGTTCATGGGCTAGGATGATGTTGTCCTGGATTTTCCTGCCTGGAATGACGCCTGGCTGGGCTTCATTAATGAGGCTGGCCATCACCTTCTGCAGCCAATTTGCCAATACTTTGGAAATGATTTTGTATAGCACAGTACTGCAGGCTATAGGTCAGTACTCTTTAACTGAAGCTGGTTTGAACATTTTTGGGATAGGAGTGATGGTGGCATAGTTGATTGGTCTGCACATTTTTGCTGAGTTGAAGAACTGCTTGATGGCCTTAGTGACTTGGGGACCAATGATTTTCCAGCTCTTTTTGAAGAAGACTGCATTGTATCCATCTATGTCTGGTGCTTTGTCATCTCCAATAGCTTTGAGGCTGGTTGTGATCTCTGTATCAGTGACTGGGGCACATAGTTCCTGTCTTTGCTGTTGGTTCAGTTTTGGGCCATTGGACATGTACAATGGGTTGATGGCAGGTATAATTGGTTCAGCAGTGCCCATCAATGCTTTGTAAAAGCCCAGTATTTCTTCTTTAATCTCTGTAGGTGTAGTTAGCTTGATACCCTGTGCAGTAGTAATTTCATGAATCTGCTTCTGCTGGCTTCTATCTTTCATTACTGCTATAAAGTATTTAGTGTTGGAATCCCCCAGTTGTACCCACTTTGCTCTTGCCTTCTGTTGCAGGACACTCTCTTCAATCAAAGACCAGTTTTCCAGTTGTATGATCAGTTCTTTCTCCTTCTGTTGTAGTGCATCACTGTAGGCCTGGCTCAAATGTTTTTGTATGGTTCCCAGTTCCTGTCTAGTTTGGTCAATTCTGCTTGTAATTGTTTTGAATTCCTTGCTATTGAGTATCCTCAAAGGCTTCTTCAAAGCTTTAAGTCTGTCCCATATTAGTTTCATAGTATCTATCCTCCCCTCTTGCCAAACAGTTGTCACAATGTGTTGGAAATCCCTGTGTTCAGCCCATACATTGAAGAATTTGAAGTGCCTCTTCCCTTGCCATGTGGGTGGTTGTAGTGTTAGTATCATTGGGTTATGGTCTGAAATTAGTGGTACATCATACTCAGTGACCACCTGATGCCAGGTGATCCTCCATTCATAATTGCCAAACACTCTGTCAAGCCTGCTCCATACCCTGTCTTCACCAGTTTGCTTGTTAGTCCATGTATAGTAGTCACCTCTCCAAGGTAGTTCAGTCAGTCCAGTAAGCTGTAGGCAATTGTTGAAGTCCACTGTTTCTGGCATTCTAACTGACTTACATGACTGCCTGTCTCTGTCACACATGATTGCATTGAAGTCCCCTGCTACAACCCAAGGTTTTGTAATTCCTTTTGCCAAATTCTGTATACTGCTCCATAGAGTTTTCCTCTGCTCCAGCCCATTGAATCCATAGACCATAGTGAGGAAACTATTCAGGTTTCCTGTTCTGCTGGAAACCCTACTGTGAATCAGCTGGCTTTCCTCCAGAACACTAGTGACTGTGAAGATCTTTGGGTTCCATAGGATCCAAACTCTACCTTTTTCCCCTGAGACATAATTAGTTAGGACACCCCATCCTGGTGCTAATCGGTTAGCAATTCTATTAGCATGAACTTGTCTAACTTTTGTTTCTACTAGCCCTACTAAGTTAATGTTATGTTTCCTAATGTATTCCCTGAATTCCTTCTGTTTGTACCTCTTATTTACACCTCTTATGTTCCACACTAACCACTTCATTGATAAGATGTTGATGTGATATTCTCGACCTCCCCTGGAGGTTCATCTTTACTAGTAGACACTGCTGCAAACCTGTTACTCACAGTTATTAGTGATAGGGGGGAAGTTGATACTGTTGAGAGTTGGGCTGTGTGTTTGCTTTCCTTTATCATTGCTCTTAGCAGTCCTCTGGTCCTGGGCAGATTGGGGATGCTGCTGTAGTTCAGTAGGTACCTTTGCTGATGATTGTCTCTGTATTGCAGGTACCTTGGTTCTCCATTCCTGGACTGGTTTGGGCTTCCACACCTGAGTTGGTTGTTTAGGTATCTGCTTATGCAAATTGGCACAGTACTGTCCAACTGTTTGACATTTCTCACAAAATGAAGGCTTCCATTCATATTCCACATCTTGGATAAAGCTCTTCCCATTTGGATCCATTACTGTTATTTCAGTTGGCAGGGCTTTGATCACAGAAACTTCAATGAGCATTCGAGCATAGGATATCCTTGTCTGTTTTGCAGTACATTCATCGGCAAAAATTGGCTTGCCTAGGACACTAGCTATTCGACTGAGGGACCTCATACCCCAGCATGACATTGGCAGTTTGGGGAATTTAACCCACAGGGGTATTTCAGTTGGAAACTCTTCTGAAAAATCAAACTCTGGTGTCCACTGTTTAAGAATCATGGGCCTATTGGTTATTGAGTAAGGGCCAGCACAGAATACCTCTTTAGCATCTACTACTGTCTTGAATTTGACAATGTAGTAACCCTCTTCATGGTATAATAAGTCAGGTTCAGGAACATGGGACCAGTGGTGGTTTATGAATCTTCTCATGGCATTGAAGCTGGGCCCGTCTCCGAGAATGTATACCACTAGGGCACATTTTCATTTAGCTTCTTCCTCTTCCACCTCTGCTTTTTCCAATTGCACTATGGGTTTCCCTTCAACTAGGGTTGGGGCGATGTAATCAAGTGCCATACCATGGGTCGCGCATCGATTCTTCTGGAGAAGTGTTGACCATGCCTTCGTGGGTTGTTGTACTGTGTTTGTAGCAATCTCTGGTTGTTCTTCCATGAGTGTTGTTGGTTGCATGGTCGGTTCTATCCCGGGTCCTGTGTCGGTGGTATTCGGAGAGGTTGGAGTATCTTCATCCTCTGTTGTCACTATTGTCTCTGTGCTCGCTGCTGTTTCGGTGACTATCTCCACCGGTGGCGCCGTCACTTCCACGGCGTCTAGGGTTCCCTGCGATGGCAATTTCTGCTTCTCCTTCTCTGTGTTTTTCTCCAAAATTAGTTGGTTAAGCTTATCGAAAGTGTCAATCGGAATTTTCCTTGGTCTTCCCCTTCCTCTGCTTCCGCCTTTCGCCATCGCAACTCAACCGGCGTACGTTCTCTAACGTGCGCCGGAGAGATGAGAGAGACGGAGTATATGATTGATAGAGAAAGATGTACTTAGTGCTAACATTTGTCAAAATTATTAATATTTATTTAATGTAAAATCACTAATATTTGTTTCAATGCTTTTGTGCAGATTAATTTTGAAAAAAAGAATGAAGAATTATTAGCTTCCCAAAGTGTATCTGTTGATGGAGAAACTAATTCAGCTAGCGATCTTTCTCAATTAAGTGAAATGGATATTTGGGTGCTATCAGTTGGTGGAAAGAAAGAAGGAAGAATTGCAAGTCTTGGCTCATTGGGTCGATCTTTAAAAGTTATTAAGCAAACAACATCTGATGTGTAGGAAGAAGTTGATGATCGGATTAGAACGCAAATTCATGCGTTAAATGCTGAGTTATATAATCAGTTGGAAGAAGCACAACGCAAAAATGAAGAGATGAGGCATCAAAAGAAACGTTGAATTTGGACATCGTATGAGGATTTTGTGGTCGTTTTACCAAGGTTTGCCCAAATTTTTCAAGTTAATGACGCAATTGCCCCTAACGGCGTATTGAAAACCTGCACTATTTGCAAATCTTAAAACCTACATATCTCCTTCATTATAAGGTCTTGAGTGATTCACAAGCCTAATCTCATTAGAATTTCACAAGGAATCCATTGGAAGTAGCAAAATGCGTGAACAACATACCTATAATGAGCATGTCGAGTTCTCTTCCAATTTTTGAATGGGAAGAAGCTTCTGAGGTGATTCTTAAGAGAGAAAATCAGTGGGTATCGCAGAGGTAAGTTATTTGATTATTAAAACTCGTTTGTAGGTGATTATAAACCATAATCCCAACCTTTAATTCATGAAAAATAGTAGAAAAATAGGATTTTGGGCCCTGAGATTATGATACCATTAGGGGTCGATTTAGGGATCAAACGGAATCCGATATTGGTGTTCTTTATATGTACGTACTCGTGGCGAGATGAGGAATCAAAAGATGTAATTTTCAGAATTTTTCGAGAAGTGGGCTCGGGTTTTGCCAACTTCGTAATTTTTAGTATTTTCCGAATAATTTTAGTTGAGTTATGTTTATTTAGCCCATATTTATGTATTTGTTGTGATTTTGACTGGATTCGACGCGCGAAGAGGTTGATACAGGAGGAAAGGGCATCGCGGGCTAGTCTACGGCCTGTTAGAGGTGAGTAGTTTGTATAGATGATGGCCTGAGGGTTTAAAACCCCGGCTTACCACATCGTGACGCTATGTTAGGGCGTGACTCGCACCCCAGTGCAGGTGCGATATGGTATATGATTGGGGATTGTGACTTGGTCCGTCCCGAGAGCTGAATATAAATTATTGGCAGCTGATACACACATTGTGTTGTTGATAATTGGGCTTAATGCCATGTTTGGGTCCTTATGTCAATCTGTAGTACCCGTCTAGGGTGAATATCTGTGTGATAACATGATTTGCATAGTTATTGATCTCAGTATTGTGCTTAATCATTGTTATTAAATGCTAAGTCACCTTATTCCTGAAATTGATTAATTTAATTACATTTACCTTACAAATTGTAAAAAAATATGGGAAGTTAGATTAAATCTGTTATGTGACTCATATGCACACTGTGGGACTGAGAATGGATCAGGCTACACGGTGTAGCGATTATATACATTGGGTCGGGCTACACGCCGTAGCGATTATAGACATTGATATTGAGGCCGAGAGCATGTTTTATGCCAATACCTATGTGATATTGCGCTTGGGCTGAAGGAGCCCCTCAGGAGTCTGTACACACTCCCAGTGAGCAATGTCGACGTTAAACAAATATGGTTGGCTCGGGCTGCATGCCGCATCGTATTTATGTGCTTTGCATTGCATTTTTTATCTGACTTGATTGCTATTTTGATATTGGTTTGCTGTAAATTCGTAGCTAGAGTATAGGACTGTAGTTTTAGCCTTGCTTTGTGGGATTTCGTGGATTTCTTACTTTCAGATATTTTTCTATGCTTATTATTCCTGACTCGGTAGTACTTACCCCTACTCCCTGCACTTTGTGAGCAGATTCAGGTACACCGGAGGCTTAGCTGATAGTCTCCAGATATTTCCAGAGTCGTTGAGGTAGCTGCATGACGTTCGCAGGACATGGTTGCTCTTCATTTTGTAGTTTATTATTATTACATACATTTTCAGATTTTATTATTTCCATTCAGATATTTTTATCCAGTTTCGCCTACAGGTCGAAGACTCGTGACCCCAGATCTTTGGGAGTGATTATTCAGATTTCGTAATATTCTATAATTATTATCAGATTATTATTCTAAATTACTATAATATTCATAAATTGTCGGTTTTGAGACTTAATGTTAAATTGGAAACGATTGTTGGTCAGGCTTACCTAGCTTTAGGGCTGGGTTCCATCACGACCGGGTTTGGGTCGTGACACCGGCAAAGAGATGTTTGTAATCGATGAAGTAGTACCAGTATCGCTTTGTCAATAAAGGGATCAGAGTCAAAGGGAGAATAAGAAGTCAAATAGAAACCACAGGCACCGGCCTCGGCCACATCAGAGGATCAGGAAATCTTCTATGATGAAGATTATATGATACCTCAAACCTTTATAACCCTCGATGATTATGATAAAACGAAGTCAACAGTCGAGGAGCTAGAACAACTTATACTGGTTGAACACATACCCGATTGAAAGATATTGTTGGGCACAGGATTAACTCCCGAGCTCAGGAAAAAACTTGTTCAACTCCTTTTAAATAACATGGATTGTTTTACTTGGTCCTATCTAGATATAGCTGGGATCCCACTGGAGATCACAACACATCGATTGAGCCCGGACCCAATGTTTAGACCGCTAAAGCACAAGAGAAGGCCTCATTCTGAGGTAAAACATGCATTCATCAAATACGAGGTAACTAAACTTCTCAAAATAGGATCTATCAGGAAATAAAAGTTTCTTGAATGGTAGCAAACATAGATGTAGTCCCCAAGAAGGGGAACAAACTTAGAATACGCATAGATTATAAAGATTTAAACAAAGAATGACCCAAAGACTCTTTTTCTCTGCTAAATGAGATTGTCAGTGTCGTATGGAAAAACCAATTTCAAAAACGATTGAGAGAAAAGAAAAGAGAATTAAGAATGAAAGAAAGCTTGATTTCATTAATGAAAGCTATTACAAAAAAATAACACGGTGTCAAGGGGGAGATACACTAGTACAAAGAATTATTTTCATGCTTGAACATTTGGTTGCTTGATATCCCCTAATAATGCTTTAAAAAATAAACCAAAGTTACATGACTTGACCTATCTAAGCTAGAGAGACATCACGAAATACAGGACGTAAAACTACTCTTTATTTACAAGAAAAGGATTAGATTCCTATAAGATAGAAGCAGGTCCGTTGGCAGCAACTATGTCTTTAGCATCAAAGTCTGCGACGGTGCACTATCTGTACGCACGACGCTGTTGGCATTTACCTGTGACTTGACACTGGCGAGGGCTATTGGTGGGGCAATATAGACACAGGCATGCTTGTCACTTGCCTCGGCCAAGAACACGGGCCGTCCGTGGCGGTAGGCAATGAGAGACTTGCAAGGACGTCATGGCGCCCATCCAAGGGGCCAGGGGGTATGGCTGGAAAGTCACCCACAACATTCTCCACCACCTGATTTGGCGACATCCTCAGCACCTTACTTACAAGATAATAATCGATCAAGATCTTGTAGGCATTGAGGTTTTTCCCCTCTCTCATTGAAACATGAACCGTTCGATCAACGAAAATAGCTTCTTCACGCCTTTTCTCGGTTGAATTAGGGCCTCGACTACTGGATATTTTGAGTTGGCTCCATGAAGGATCCTCCATGTCTTCCCGAAAATGTTTTAGAAGGCTGACATGGAAGACTAGATAAATCTTCCACCAGGCTGGGGTATTCACCCGGTATGCAACTTTCCCAATACGCTTCTCAATGGACAAGAGTCCAATGTACTTTTGCAATAGGTGAAAGTCATGGACCCATTCAAATAAGTATCACTTTGGAATTTTCACCATCACTTTGTCTCCTACTTGATATTTAACAAAGCAATGATTTTGATCAACATGCATAGATAGTAAATAGAACCTAAATGTTGGCCAGGCAATTAATCATAGAATTGAAGAAACAATCATATATTAGTGAACTATAATCAAGGTTAAGTCAACTTTAAATAACAATGATCATGCCTAAAGAACAACCCCAAAACTATGAATTTTAACCACTCATGATAATATCAAAACAAATTCACAAGTGTTGAATAATTAAGAATACTAGTAAAACATGAAGAAAACTTAGATATTGTTGCTCCTTGATGTTCCCCGTGTGTATTTTTCCTTTAAAGTGGTGTCTCTCCACTCAAAAAAAGACCTAGTCTTGCTTTTATACGCGTCGGGTGGGTCTTGGGCCAAAATAACCTTGTCTATAGGAAAGATTGCCTGTCACCAGCACCCAGGGTAGCATGGGGCACTATCCCTGGCACTTGGAATTTTTTGATTCTGGAAACTGCGCCACAAGTAGCGCCCCACGCTGCCTGAGGCGCTACAAATCGCCATTTTCTAACTTTGCTCATTTGCTCTAATCTCGCACCTTTCGCACTATATTGCCTCTGAATGATTTCTACATATAAATACACTACGTATTGGCATAAATCAATATATTCACATTCGAAATTCATAAAACACGAATAAAATGCAAGGCGATATGCATAAAAATATGCACATTTTAAGCCAAATATCATCTAACCCTATTTTCCTTGCCGTCCTTGCATTTGATTTGTATCATTCCCCAACAATAGGATACATCTGCATAGAGCTTATTGTTAGTGATGTCTCTTTAACAAAAGAGTACATATGCTGTAGATTTCAAGGTCAAGTATATCGAGTTTGCAAAAGGTACTCCACTTGCCATTAGACTTCCTACGGAGAAATACTGTAAAATTCAGGCTTCTAAAGACAATTTTTCAAAAGAAAATTCAACATAGCAAGGAACTACCCTTGTATAATCCCTATAGTACTGTATGTAGTTTTAAAATGGCAACTTAACTGAAACTTCAATTTTCTACTTAATTTTTTCTTGGGTCCTATTTTTTCTGCGTATATTCTACCCTCCACAAACTGCACCTGTAGGAGTACACTAATTTGCTGTTGTTATTGTTGTTCTTCTGTCCTATCTTAGTTGATATTGTTTCTTCGAGAAGAATAGTAGGATATTTACCCACCTTTTTGGTTTTTAGCATATGTTCTGACACACAAGGGCGGAGCTATAGTGTTGGTTGCGGTTCGACCGAACCCAATAACTTTTATTCATATCTTATATTTTATATAAAAAACAATGTATAAATAATTAATTTAGAACCCAATAACTTAAATGACTGTAATCTCGAACGCATAAAGTTTAAATTATAGCTCCAATTCTACTGATCCATCATCAACTTCCTAATAAAGGCTTTACCAAATAGGGAGATATGTAAAGAAAGAGACTTCACATTCCCATTTTTTTTTCCTATCTTTCATATTCTGTCAATTCCTTACCTCCAGAACCAAGTCATGCACTTTTAGGTAAATACTACAGTATCTTCTGTTAAGATTGAATGACAATCTTATAATTCAATTTGAATGCTGAAAATTAAACAATCGACTGGAAAATTGATGCCTAGCTTTTTTGCATGCAACAATTATGCAGCTACATTTTACATTATACAGCATAAAAAACAAGTTTAAGGAAGCACAGAGATATCACCAACAACAACAACTACCCAGTATAGTCCCATAACATGGAGTTTGGGGAGGGTAATATGTACACGGACCTTACCCTTATCCGAAAAGGCAGAGAGGCTGTTTCCAATCGACCCTCGGCTCAGTAAAGGAAAGGAAAAACAAAAACAAAAACAATTAAATATTAACAATTTTACGGTGATGATGCAAAATCAATTAAACATTCTCAATTTGGAAACAATCCAGGAGCCTCTCGTAAACCCTCACTTATTCCTGTAACAAACTGAAAGCATATACAAGTAGGGCAACTGGGCAAGAATGAAGAGAAGCCAATCTTACCCACAATAGTCAGAACCAACTCCAAAATTAACCTGCGGTCCTCCACTCCTTAACCTAAATTTGAAAGATCAAACTTAGGAAGCGATTTGCAACCAGCAACTTCGTCCTTATCTCCTGTCATACGAGATAGCAACTTGTGATAGACAGCTGAATCAAGACAATTTCTGATTTCAAACTATCTACAGCTTGTCCTTCCGAGAATACGTTTTATCTTTTTAATTTGTTTCTGGGTTGAAATGAATAAGAAAAACAAGGGCTGACCGAGTGGTGAGAAGCGGGTTCAACTGAACCCACTTCGTCAAAAAATAGTATTGTGAATATTTTTAAATTATGACTAACGTAAGATAAATTTTGTATAAATATTATTTTTAAACCCGCTTATACGGCTTATACGCTTATGCTAGTTATGGATTTATCTGATTGAACCTACTTGCACAAAATCCTGGGTCCGCGATAAAATTTCATATATAAAGTCACACCAGTAAAAGTGAGTAAATTCCATAACACATCGGATGTGCTAATCTGAACCGCACTTTGAACGCTATCATATAAGATCGTCAAACTTAATGACTGAAACTTGACCATAATCGGACACTAAATCACATTTCTGCAACTCCATCGAGTAGAGAAGGAACACATTTTACTCAAAATAGATTGCATTGGTCCTTTGGAATTAATTTTAATTAATCTCTCTATTTCATATTATTTGAGGTAGTATAAGAAAAATTGAAGAAAACTTCTAAAACATATGGTCTTAAAAAATTAAAAGGTAAAAGATTTATGGGACCGTACCATCTGTGTGATTATATAAACTTCTCACTAAAGGCAAAAGGATAAAAAAAAAATTTAATTAAATTATTTACAAATTTAAAAATGTATTTGAACAAACTAAAAAAAATTACCACAAACAATATAAAGATGAGGGAATATTTGCTTGGATTTGCTTATCTGGCGAACTTATTAGTATGCATGCTCACTAGACACACATACGTGGCAACTTGCAAAAGATCAGAGCATTGTTCACCTCTTTAGCACAAACTTGCAAAACAACAACAATCGTCGTGGGTCGACGATACTCACCCACACAAAAGTAATTTAACGAACTAGAAAGCTTTTACACAGCCTAACACCTACTTACAAGGACCAAAAGGAAAAGAGGCCACATGAAGCTCTTATACATGCAAGAGTCAAACTTAGGAACTTCTTTCATTTAGTCTAGCAGCTGCAGCCACAGACGCAGCTACTCCACCGGGATAAGTGGTCAAGTCTGGATTATTCCGAAGCTCCGCTTCCATCACCCCTTCTGCATCTTGCCTTGTCGCTGCCTTATCAGCCGCTAGTTTACCACTGGCACCCTATAATGTAACAAAATATAAGTACCGATTATCGACTTGGACTACTGCAAATCGATCACAAATTTGGTTATATTCCCAACTAGCTAATGTTGTTTATACGAATTATATGCACATATCCGATGACCAAAAGGAATTAACTCAAATCTCCTGACAATATAACAACTTCACAATGTAAAGGTAGCATTTCAATATTGAAACATATATCCTGCTTATTTTCAAATTTCTTAATCTCGCCTATTTTTACTTATAACTTTATTCAAAATTCGTATTCAAAGAACATAATGGAACAAAATAGTTTCTTTTTCGAAATTATTGATCTCACTTTTTATGGAGAGAATACATAAAGTTCTAACTCTATATTCAAAATTCAAAGGATTAGTCAAACTTCAACAAAATAATTTTCATTAGTGGTCAACAACCCGTTTTAGAGAGTTTAAAAGGACAAATTATACTCCGAAGTTAAGATAAATGCAACAGCATATTAAAGTAACGTTAACTCTTACAGTCAAAACATCGCTAAGTTTGATTTTATCCACATCTTGAGTCAATCCCTCATTAACAGAAGCTGCCGACTGAGCTGTGGCCGCTAATCCTCCGGGAGTTACGACGCTAGAACCGGTGGCCCTGACTTCTGCGGCTTGTATAGCGGCTGCATCGCTCTGCTCCACCGGCTTGTCCCCGGCTGTGAGTGCCGTTGCCGCAAGAGCTTCTCCTATTGTTATAGGTGCTTCCTCTGGTTCTCCTCCAGCTCCCCCTACTGTTGCCGTTACTGGAACAGGCTCCACAGATTGCCCCAATACCTGCAATTTTCAAATTATGCTCTACGTGTTTGTCGTTTACAATATACAAGGATGCCTAATAAAATTTTATAAAGAATTCAAGAACTTGACACTTAGCAGAACAAACTATATATGTTTTGACTTTTGAGCAAAATTTATAACATGAAGAGAAGAGACAAATCTTCCAACTAATGATAAGGGAACAGGAACTATAAAAGAGAGACCTGCCCAGCAACTGATTCTGTAATAATACGTCTGCCAGGAACAGTAGTTTCGGTAATGGTAACACCTTCATCACCAGCAACAGTAGTGGTAGCCTGGTGGCTGACAAGCCCACTTCTTTCGTTTTTGGTAGCAGCAGACTGCATAACAGCAGCGGGACCACCTTTTTGGGTCTGACCAAAGACCATGGTTTCAGCACTCTGCATCATCGCTGCATCTTGAGGTGCAATTGGCTGCTTAGCTAACTCCCCTCTTACATTAAATACGTCTCCATATTTTATGGCTTCCTGCTGCTCTCTTTCAGACCTTTGAGGTTGTTCTTGACTCATCTTTAATTTCCTGTTTTCTTGATGCTTTACACTTTACAGTGTGTTGATGTTATTTTCTCTACTTACTAAGGAAGGAACTCATATGCCTTGATTATGTACCCTGCAGTGCTTATGGCCGACCAAGTTAAGGAGCTGACACCTTGCAACTCTGTGCGAACGTGGCAGGCTTGTAAGCAGGTACGATGACTCAGATTTTGTACCTTTGAATGTTCTTGAATAGCCAACATATCTAAGTTACAAGTGTATTTGCTGAATGCTAAACTGGATTATGACAATTGTTACCTCACTAAGAAATCGTGTTTGGTTTTGATTATTCGAATTATTACTGCTCTTCATTAGTAACTGGTTAGTGAAAAATCAAACGACAATAGCAATCAAGATTATAACTTTAATTTGTTGTATAACCATATCTGATAAATACTTTTCTATCTTTAAATCAAGTAAAATGATGTACTACAAAGAGATAACTCGATAGTCACTTAAAGCGCCCACAACCCGTGGTTACATGCTAACTCTCTTTCCCAATTTTGTTACACGATTTTGGAATAGATTAAGCAGTTATAAAAACTATATTTGTCACTCGAGTAAGTAATTTTTGATGTCGAAGCTTATCATACAAGCTTTATGAATTTAGTGGGACTACATTGAATATGCTGTTAAACTGCTAATATATACTTCTTCGTTTCAAATTAGATAAGTTGTTGTACTGCTAATATATACTTCCTTCATTTCAAATTAAAATTAGATAAGATACTTTCCTTTTTATTATATTTTAAAATAAATAATATATTTTTAAATTTAAATATAATTCAATATTAGACTATCATTTTATCATTAATGAGAAGCTTTTATACAACAACAATCCAGTATAATCTCACTTAGTGGGGTCTGAGGAGGGTAGTATGTACGCAGACCTTACCTCTACCCTAGGATAGAGAGGCTGTTTCCAAATATACTCCCGGCATCCTTCCCTCCAAGAACTTCCCACCTTGCTCTTGCGGAGACTAGAACTCACAACATTTTGGTTGGAAGTGGAGATTGCTTACCATCAGAGCAACCCCTTAATATTATGACCCCACAAAACTTTTACCCCTTAAACTTTTAAGATAATAAGTTTTAAAAGAAGACCTTATCTTAGCTGTTTAAATAAAGCAGGGCTAGGTCTTTATCCCCGAATTCACTGATTCAAGGATTTTAAATGGGATCGACAAAAGAGTTACAGAAAATACCGCTATCTAAAGTAACCTTGCTGGGGGCTGCGTATAGTATTCTAAGATTTCTTCAACCCACAGAAGCTTTGGTACTCCATTATTTATCATCAAAATCAAAGTCATTTCAACTATAACTATATATCGGTCTTTTCTTTCGGACATCCCATTCTGCAGCGGAATATGAACACACTCTATGTGTTTTCTTGAGTGAAGTTGGGGTACCCCTCTCTCAAAAGGGCTACAAGTGTTAATGATCCTTTTACACGACGATTCCACCTTTCTCTCTTTGATTTGAAAAGAAGGTGAGAGCCTTAACCCTCTGGTGAAAGCCTTAACCCTCTGGTATGTGGGTAAACCCTTCAAAGATAGAAAGCCAGTGTCCTCTTTGAAGAGTTCTCGGTGAAAGGATTGCTAGCATCCAAGGATGATCTGAGCTGAGATCTAGTACCAATTTCCTTAAACTCTGTACCGAGTTAAAATAACTCGCTAAATTGAAACGGAGAAAGTAAAAGTTTCTTGTCCATAAGGTTATTGCACTAAACATAAATCCCTCAGTGGCTATTACTTATGAACAACATTGGCCAAAATGCGTAGAGGACACATGCGGAAACCGAGGAGCTGTAACTCGTTCTACAACTACTTTTTCCACCAGTATTGACTTATTGAAATATCGATCTACATACATTCGTTGTGTCAATTTGGCTTCATTTCTTACCATCTGTCATAGGCTACAAATCAGAGTACAAGCTTCTTGGAGCCAATTTTCAAGGAGAAAGCAAGTTAATAAGTAAACACCACAAGTATTTTCATGATAATAGCCAATTTCACACAACTTCAGCATCCGAGCTACAGTTTCCTGAGGGTTTATTGTACACTAAACTCTACAGCTACAAAGTACGCGGAACCAAGAGCTTGGCCATTGTTCATGAGGCAGGAGCCCCACTGCTTACCTCCAAACCATTTCCTGCAGATTCAGAACCATATGTCATTGAATTGTAACTTTCACTACCACTAAGTACCTCTCTCGAAATCTTTACCTAATTTGGTGCACAAAAGAGTTTGATATACTAGCATAGACATCCAGTAAGACACCCTTTAGTTTTCTCTTCTTCTCTAATTGAGTATATGGCCATCCGTTTTCATTAACTATTATCCCGGTTGATATGTGATATTTGCTTACACAAATAAAAGGAAAATCTCACCATCTGGATCAAAGAAGAAAACTTGTTTGGTCTTGCCATCTGGTTGAGTCTTCTCGTGAACTTCAATTCCTTTCTCCTACACGGCCAAGTAAAGAAAAAAAGCAATGATGAGCAGAGATCAATTAGTCATTGATAACCCAGAATTGAGAAAGAAACCAGTCTAATCTATCAATATAACACCCCAAATGCATCTGATCTTTGCCAAATTCATATCAAGTGTTGGTTTTGGTATTGACCATTGTATGTTTTCATTAATAAAGAAGTTGTAGAACATAGACACTGGTCTTCAATTCATGCTCGCTTTAGTAATATCTACAATAAATACTAGCTATAGCTCAGCAAATGGATATGCCCTAATTAGCTATCAGCCTATCCAACTTTCAATTGCTTCATCATCTCAGCTCACATTAGGCTAATGCAACAACAACAACCCAGTATATTCCCATAAGTGGGGTTTGGGGAGAGTAATATGTACGAAGATCTTACCCCTACCTCGAGGGGCAGAGAGGTTGTTTCTAGCAGACCCTCAGCTCAAGAAAGAAATAATAATAACAACAACAACAACTACCCAGTATACTCCCACCAGGTGGGGTCTGGGGAAGGTAATATGTAGACAGCCTTACCCCTACCCAAAAGGGCAGAGAGGCTGCTTCCAAGCGACCCTCGGCGCATAGGACAGAATGAAGAGCTGCACTGGAAAACAAAGAAAAGAAAACAAAAAAAAGAAAACAAAGATAAAGTTAGGAACCAAGACAAGACAAAACACAATAACAAAACAAAGCATAAGTAATCCTGCAGAAATAACGTAAATGATTATGTAAACATAAGAAACATAAATACCGTCGTATGCGACAATAACAAGCGACAACTATCATATTACCAACCAAGAGGGGACCTACGCTAAAACACTAGTCATCTACGGGTAACCCTACTATCCCACACCTAACCCCGGGTGGGGCGAACGAAGGACTCTAAGAGCCCCTAGCCTGCAACCCTGATTCTAGACCTCCAGACTCCCCTATCAAGGGTCAAGTCCTCGGTAACCTGCATACTAGTCATGTCCTGCCTAATCACCTCTCCCCAATGTTTCCTAGGCCTCCCTCTACCCCGCCGACCACCAACAATCTCCAGCCGCTCGCAGCTCCTCACCGGGGCATCGGGACCCCTCCTCCGTACATGCCCGAACCACCTCAGCCTCGCTTCCCGCATCTTCTCGTCCACCGGGGCAACCTCTACCTTCTGTTGAATAACTTCATTCTTAATCTTATCTAGCCTGGTGTGCCCACACATCCACCTAAGCATCCTCATCTCAGCAACCTTCATTCTCTGAACATGGGAGTTCTTCACGGGCCAGCACTCTGCCCCATACAACATCGCAGGTCTAACCACGGCTCTGTAGAATTTCCCCTTGAGTTTGTGTGGGATTTTCTTGTCACACAGGACCCCAGAAGCAAGCCTCCACTTCGACCACCCTGCTCCTATCCGATGGGTGACGTCCCCGTCAATCTCTCCGTTCCCCTGAATCACAGACCCAAGATATCGGACACTGTCCCTCTTGGCGATGGCCTGAGAACCAAGCATCACATCCCTGCCCACCCCACTCGGCTCGTCGCTGAACTTGCACTCCAGATATTCTGTCTTAGATCTGCTTATTTTGAAACCTTTAGACTCGAGGGTCTGTCTCCATACCTCTAACCTTTCACTAACACCGGCGCTCGTCTCATCTATCAATATTATATCATCAGCAAAGAGCATACACCAAGGCACATCCCCTTGGATATGACGGGTTAGAGCATCTATCACTAAGGCGAACAACAGGGGGCTCAGCGCCGATCCTTGATGGAGCCCCATTACCACAGGAAAATGGTCTGAATCGCCACCCACCGTCCTCACCCTAGTCTTAGCCCCATCGTACATGTCCTTGATAACTCTGATATAGGCTTCTGGCATACTCTTCGCCTCCAAGCACCTCCATAGCACCTCCCTCGGGACCTTGTCATACGCCTTCTCCAAGTCGATAAGCACCATATGCAGGTCCTTCTTCTTATCCCTGAATTGTTCCGCCAGCCGCCTGACTAGGTGAATAGCCTCAGTGGTGGAGCGGCCCGGCATGAAACCGAACTGGTTCCCAGATATATTCGTCGCCTCCCTCATTCGCGCCTCAATCACCCTCTCCCAAACCTTCATCGTGTGGCTCATTAGTTTAATACCCCTATAGTTGTTGCAGCACTGGATGTCCCCTTTGTTCTTGTACAAGGGCACCACTGTACTCCACCGCCACTCATCCGGCATCCTTTTAGTCTTGAAGATCACGTTGAATAGCCTAGAGAGCCACTCCCCTCCAGGTTTACCCATGCACTTCCAAAACTCCACCGGGATCTCGTCAGGCCCGGTCGCTCGACCCCTACTCATCCTACGCAACGCCCCTAAGACCTCCTCCACCCTAATGCGCCTGCAGTACCCAAGGTCTCTATGACGCTCTGAATGCCCCAACTCCCCTAGCTCTATGCTCCGATCCCCCTCCTCGTTAAGAAGTTCCCGGAAGTACGCCTGCCACCTCTGTTTGATTTGCGATTCCCCCATCAGAACTCTACCATCCTCGTCCTTGATACACCTGACCTGGTCTAGGTCACGAGCTTTCCTTTCCCTTGCTTTAGCCAGCCGGAATAACTTCTTATCCCCACCTCTCTCCCCTAGTTCCTCATACATGCGACCGAACGCCGCGTTTTTAGCTTCCGTGACTGCCATCTTAGCTTCTCTTCTCGCCTCCCTGTAGAACAACCTGTTCACTCTCCGCTCCTCCTCGCTTGTGCTCCCTGCCAACCTAGCGAACGCCGCCTTCTTCACCTCCACTTTTCCTTTGACTACCTCGTTCCACCACCAATCACCCTGATGACCACCTGAATATCCCTTAGAAACCCCGAGCACGTCCCGTGCTACCCCCCTAACCAAGTTTGCTGTCGCTGACCACATAGCGTCCGCTTCCCCATAACTTCTCCAAGCTCCGCCCTCCACTAACCTCCTTTCCAACTCCTGAGCTTTCTCCTTAGACAAAGCTCCCCATCTAATCCTCGGTTGACCCCGGGCGCCCCTCCTCATCTTCTTCACCCAGAGATCAACATCCATCACTAGGAGCCTATGAAGAGTTGAAAGAGACTCTCCCGGAATAACCTTGCAATCCTTGCACAAACCCCTGTCGCTCCTTCTGATGAGGATGTAATAAATTTGAGTCCTCGCCGCCGCACTCTTGAAGGTGACCAAATGCTCCTCCCTCTTCCGGAATGACGAGTTCGCAATCAGGAGCTCGGAAGCCCTGGCGAAATCAAGCAGCGAAGTGCCTCCTCCGTTCCTGGCCCCGAAGCCAAAGCCCCCGTGCACCTCATCGTAGCCACCAGCCTCAGCCCCAATATGACCATTGAAGTCCCCTCCAATAACTAACTTCTCCGACTGGGGAATACTCCCCACCAGATCGTCCAAGTCCTCCCAAAAGCGCCTTTTAACCTCCTCGGCTAAGCCTGCGTGCGGCGCGTAGGCGCTGACAACATTGAGGACCCCACCCCCAATAACCAGCTTAATAGACATTAACCTATCGTTCACTCGCCTAACCTCGACCACAGACTCCCTTAGGTCCCTATCAACCAAGATGCACACTCCATTCTTACCCCTCTCGAGCCCAGAGTACCACAGCTTAAACCCATCAGCGTCCCGCGCCCTAGTCCCTTTCCACCTAGTCTCCTGGAGGCACGCTATGTTAACCCTTCTCTGTTGGAGAATCTTCGCTAACTCGATGGACTTACCCGTCAGAGTGCCTATGTTCCAAGACCCAATCCTTAATCTATGGGCGACCGCCGCCCTCTTCCCACCCTTACCTCCTGCCCTACCCGAAATGCCACCCCCTGCACCCCTACACACCCCCGCTACCACCCCCCCCCCTCCTGAGGACATGACCTTACGATATCATCACTCGCCGCGGCCACTATCCAGTGGCACACACGCACTAAAGCTAAAAAAGCAGATGTAGCAAACTAGATAACAACATAATAGACCACAATCGGAATGCTAGTTAAAATACGTCAAGAATGTGCACAAAATAAGCAAGAGAGCGGGAGGTACCAACTCCCGGTGGAAAAACCTGGAAGTGTGCTTTGCTGCGCCCGAGTTCTCCTGAATCTGAGCAAAGTGCGCGGCTCTATTGCGTCCTGCCGTGAGTCTGAATGCGAGTTTGGACGGTAGTTGTCGGAGATCCTCGCCGTTGAAATAGGTACCTGTCCAAGAAAATAGAACACACCCACAAAAAGCAGGGGATAGAATAGAAGGAAAAGAGTAGGAGTTGCCGTAAAATTTCCGGCGAAAAGCAAGGTGGCTAAATGAACAATAAAGGATGAAAGTGACCAGTGAAAAATTCCGAGAGTACCAAGTGGGTCGGAAATATGGGGGGAGAAAACTGTCCAAAAGAAGCCGGTGGAAAAAGTGCCGGGAAGTGGGCCCACGCGCGCGGCGCGTGGAGGACAGGGGCGGCGCGTAGGCGGCGCGTGCGGCTGTTTCCGGCAACGAAATTTGCAGGAAATGTGCGCCTTACACTGTGTGTCACGATGGTGTGGGAGGTGAGTCAAAGAAACCCCCGAGGGATGTCGAAACACTGTCGGAACACTGTTCCAGGCAGTGGGGTAAGGGGGGCGAAGGTGGGGTAGGGGTACTTACCTGGTGGTTACCTGGAGGTTCCGGCGACTCGCCAGATGGTGGTGTTGGAGCTGATGGTGTGTGCTTGGGGAAGGGATCGAAGAGAGAGAGAAGAGAAGAGAGAGAGAGAGAAAGAGAGAGCCCTCAAGAAAGAAATAAGTGACGATATATTAGTACTAGCAATAGACACATAATAAATAACATAAAATACACAACATAACATAAAATAACAAAATAACACAATATAAGGAATATAGGAAATACGAAAAAGAGGAAAGTATACTAATATCTAGAATACAAAGCCCTGCATCAGTAGTTGATCGGTAGCATACTAAGCCTAACTCCCAACTGTCTAGTTTCGCTCTAGCGCGCAGTAGAAATATTCCCAACTTACACCCAACCTACAACCTTAATGCCAATGCATTTCTATTAAATACAAAAGCAAGAAAAAATTTGATGCAGTAGTGGGCAGAACAGCTCCAACCTCCTTGATAAAAAAGGCAACAATCGACATTTCTTCCTATATGACCCTTCACATATATCATTCAAAGGAACGTCGTCTAAACAATTTTATTTTCCAATTTCCATTACAAGAATTAACGTCATTTAAAGGGAAAAAGAAAAAAATGGATAAAAAGATACAAAAAAATCATCAAAATAAGGATGATACCCGCACTTTGACATCACATTTAACATAATCAATAGGAAATAGGAAAATCTAATAGTTACAAATAAAATTCCTGAGAAAAACTTTTTTCTTTTAGTCATAAACAATTACTTGGGGAATAATAACCAGAAAGTGAATTTAAAAAGAGAGGACTCAGTTAAACCTTGAGAGTCTGAACAAAAGAATCGAAATTGGAGACGGAGAAGCAGACATGGTGACCTCTAGGCAGATTCTTCGGGTCTGCTACGGCTGACGTGGCACTCCAGGGCCCTTCTGGAAGCTTCGTACTGGGATCCCTCTCGATAAGGTGAAGGTAGAAATTAGATGGTGCCAGCTTCAACCATATCACATCAAACTCAAATCTTGGCGCTTCCACTTTCTCAAACCCAAATATCTGCAAAAATTCCCATAACCAATTTTCATCAGACAATCAATTATGTCTCGTTTTGTTTTTGGAAACATCTATAAGATATGATATGTGTTTATTCTACTCTACTTTAGAGTTTAGACATAGAAAATTTTATGACATGAAAATTAATCTATAGAATGCAAACCTCAATGTAATATTGGGCAAGGCGTTTGATGTCAGAGGATTCTCGGGAGACATGATTAAGGCATGTTCCTTGTGCTGCCATTTTTTGCTGTTTGTCTGTGTTTAGAGAATACAACTGCACGTTCCTGTAGTGAGAAGTGAGGTGCTGAATGTATATTTATCTCCTTCGCTTTCTCGACTACACGTGATCGTTTTTGGTGCTGGGTTGATTGTTGGACTTGCCGTTAAGCCCATTAAAATTGGGTAAGCAAAAATTTCAAGGGCACCCAATTTTGGTGGTTTCTATTTAATCTGCATTAATTTTTTTAAATTTTTATAGATAGTATCCAAAGTATAAATAATTAGAATTTTTATATCATATAGTAAATATTTACATTTTATTTATTATAAATAAATACGTCTTATAAAATTATATTCTATAACTATTTTTTAGATTTTATAGTAAATTATATATTTATGGTCACTTACTACTATTAAGCCATTAAATATACTGTGAAATATTTCTCTCTCTCATACTTTCTATTCTCTCTCTTCTAATAACATCGGTATTGTATACAATTTTGTTAAACTCGCGTGTTCTCTCCACTGTCTCTTTCAATCCAGTATCTTCCCCACGAATACAACCACCATTATTAATTGATTCATCTCCATTCTCTTTCTCAAGTTTCAAACAAATTAGAATACCTTCTTTCTTTAACTGATTTTCAAACAAATACCTTCTTTCTTTTTTTCTTACACCTAATTAGAATATGTACACAACATTTCTTTATAATTAAAAGGATATGAAGAAACAAACTGACAGGTTTTTAGTGTTACAAAGAAGAAAAAATCAAAATTAGAAAAGATTTATGCAACTAATGATGGATAAACAAATTCATACCATAGATGATATAAGCGAGTTTTCTTGCATCAACAAGAGTCATTGATAGTTCTCTAGCAAAGTCTCTGTTTCCTTTTGATTTTGACCAGACTTACAGAATATGAATTATATTCTACAGTTTGTATTTATATGTTTCAAACATATTGTCACACACCCTTTTTACCAAACCTCACTAAACCTTCTTAATAAATAATATGATTTAGTAAAACTTGAAAAGGATTTTTCAATTAAAACGTGACAAAAATTATATGCAAAAGGAAAATAACTCGGAGTCGCCACCTAATGTTGTTTCGATGTGTCAGGTCACCGTTTTTCTAAAAATAATTTTTTTCTTTCAAAACATTTGAGACTCCAAAACTAAGTCAGAACCCGAATCAATTCGGGTAAGGGGGTTCATTTGACTCGGGAAAAAGGTGTTAGGCACTCTCCAAGTCCCGCAACTAGAATGGTAGCGTACTTGATCTAGTTGGCTCTTAGAATATTCAAATTGAGGTAAAAATAAATACGGAAAAGCAAATAACTACACACGAGGCTCGAGGTCATCCCCACTGATGGTAGGGTATAATTATGTAGTTTAGTCGATTATTACACTCTAATTTACTGCACTATAGTTGAGTTTGTGCTTTAATCGCTAGTATTTGCACTAACGGTATGTTTTATGCCTTATAGGAGTGATTCTGAGCTATATAGATGATACAGAATGAATTTAAATGATTTGAAGCTTTGAGGTATGGGTAAAAGCTCAAGGAATTAAGCCGGGATCGCGTTCGAGGGTCAAATTTGATAATTAAATACGAATGAAGACTCGAAGAGGCATATTGCGCACTGTCTAGTAAAATAGACATAACATTTTGCTCAGAACTCTGTTTGGGCTCCATAATATATAGCTAGAAAGATAACTCAAATGAATACAACTTTTATGTGTTACGGTTTACCAAATTCCAAAAGGAACAGGGTAAAAACCGCAGTTACGGTAGGAGCGCGATAGAACTGCGGGAGAAGGGAGTCGCGGACAATTGAAGAATCTAAGAGGGTGTTTGGTCGCGGTTCTGGCATAACCGAGGCAAAACCGCGGCAAGACGCATAAATTTTAGGGACCAAAGTGTAAAATATGGGATTTTAAGCCCTAATTCCTATATTAAACCAAGGAAAGCGGCCAAGATCAGAGAGAGGATAGATTTGAGACACAGATTCGACCAAAGGAGGAAAGAACGCATTGGGAGCGAGGCGGAGAATTCTTCCACGAGTTTTTCTTTTCCCTTACTATTTTTCATTATTAGTTATGACTTTTAGTACTATATTTTTACATACTATTATGAATAGCTAATTTGTTATCTAGAGTTTTCATAGAACCTTTTGTAGGATAAATTCTTGTTATGTTTTTATATAATCGAGCCGTAACTTTTCTCTATTTGTTCAATCACGTTTATATTGTGGTTGATTTAAGAGATCTCAATTAGTTGTACCTATTTAGTAGGCATAACTCGGGAGAGAGTGCATTTTTAGGTAATTGCTGAACGACACCACTCTCAAAGTATATGATGGATCAATAATCAAGGGTTTAAAGGTGGGATTATGGATAACGAAGCCTTGGGTGCGATCTGAAGTGAGCTGTATTATAAGTCAGCTAGCGTAGCTCGGGAGAGTGCGTCTAGTAAATTCTCGTAATTACTCGGGAGAGATTTACGGTAATAAGAGTGCTCTTGATCGGTAGAGAATACTTAGGCGAAATAATAGAAGACATAGTGGAAAGAATTCCAACAATTGGGAAAATCATAACTCTAGACCTCCTTAATCTTATCTCTAACCCTTAGTATATTTAGTTATTAATTTAGTATTCTAATTTGTTTGTTGATTATTTAAATACAAAAATCTAAATATCTATAAGTTAGGAATTGTTCAAGCTTGTCTTCTTGGTGATACTGAACAACTGTAGCTAGACCTTAGTTCTCTATGGTATTCGACTCCGGACTTGTAAAATGGCTTATATTTGCAACGACCGCATTGTCCTTTTTATAAGGCATAGTTGGGCGTGATTAAATTTTGGCATCGTTGTCGGGGATAAAACAATAAAACAAAGACTCGAGGAGGCATATTGTGCACTGTCTAGTAAAATAGAAACTTGTTTCTCAGAAGTCTATTTGGGATCCACAATATATGGTTGGAAAGTAACTCAAAGAGCTACAACTTTCATGTTTTACGTTTTTATAAATTCCAAATAGAACAGGGTGAAAACCGCATTCAAAACCGTGATTGTGGCAGAAATCAGAAAGCTTGTCTGGTCGCGGTCCTACCGCATTTTGGCCGCGACCGCGTCGCTCCAGGCGTCAAAAATAAGTCTTATTTCGTCCGTGACAAGGTTATTTCGTCCCTACACTATTACAACTAGTATAAAAGGGGTCCTATACATATTTTGAAAGGAGGGGAATATATTTTGGACAAAAATTAGAACTAAGGAGGCAAGAGACACTACTTTAGGGTTAGACAACTCCCTTGGAGGCAAGAACACATTGGGAGCAAGGAGGGGGGATTCTTCAACAAGTTTTTCCTTTCTCTTCATATTTTTCATTGTTGGTTATGACTTTTGATATAGTAGTTTTACATATTATTATGAATATTTAATTTGTTATCTAAGGTTTTGGTGAAACCCGTTGGGGATGAATTGGTTCTTAAACTAATATAGTTTTGAGTTAGTTGTTAATCTCTATTTGTTCAACTACGTTTTGATTTTGGTTAATTGAAAGGATCCTCAATTAGATGTTCCTATTTATTATGTATCTTCTTGAGAGAGAGTGCATAATTAGGTAGTTGTTTGAACAACATCACTCCCCGAGTATAGACGAGAGTTATAACCGAGGTTTTAGAGGTTGGATTAGAGATAACGATACCTCGGGTGCAATCTAAGTGAACTGTAATGTGAATCTAGCTAGCGTAGCTAGAGAAAGTGCATCTAGTAAATTATCATAACTGCTTGAGAGAGATTTATGATAGCTGGAGAGTTCATAATTGATAGAGACAACTAAGTAACAACTATAAAAAATATACAACCAAGGAAATCAACAACGGGGGAAACCATTACCTTAGACCTTTATTCCAATTCTTTACAATTCAAGCATAGTTAGTTTTTATCTGTTTATTTATTTTCAGTTTTAGAAAATTGTTCAATCTTGTATTCTTAGTGATATTAAATAGATATAGCTAAGCCTTAGTTCTCTGTGGGATTTGACTCCGGTCTTTTAGACCGGATTATATTTGCAGCGACCGCTTATCATTTTTAGGACTAGAGTTGGGTGTGATCAAATTTTGGCGCCGTTGCCGAAGAACTAACGGTGTAGTTGTAGTTGTATATATTGCTCGGTTTTGAGTTTGAACTTTTCTTTTATTTTATTTTTTCCTTTTTTTTTATTTTTATAGCTATTGATTTGAGAAACATGACATCTTGGAATTATGGGAATTTAGATGTAGATAATTCTACTATTGATCACTATACATATTGTGAAGGAAACCACATGTGGCAAAATTTTCAAAATGTTCGTGAGAGCGAATTGTGTGCACCAACTCAATCTTATTTGTGGAATGTGTGTGATGTGGTGGTGGTAAAAATTTCACCTTTGTGGTTGTGCTTGTATTTCTTATTTTCCCCAACCCCTTACTATGATGGTTCTTCCTTTTCTTGTGAAGTTATAGGAACAAATAACCTAGGAATGCAGATATGAAGGAGATCAAGGATATGCTAAAGTTCCTTATGGAACAAAACAATGAAAAATAATTGCAGATAGAAAGGCAAGAGGCAACTATTCGCAAGTTGGAGGCTCAATTTAGTCAAGTAGTTGGAGTTGTTAATGCTCAACAATCCAATATTGGGGATAGTAGCCAAGAAGAGCATGAATTGGAGGTGTTAAATGGAGGGGTCCATAGCAGAACCCCAACACTCTAACCATCTAGAATTTGAGGATACCGATGTTGAAGAAGTAATACTATAGAGTCAACCAGGGACGTTGAAGATACAAATTTAGTTGACTATAGTGTTTTGGGTGTTGAGCAGGTCGAAAATCTTGAAGTTCATGTATTGGAGCGTTTTGAACCTCATTCCAAACACTTCTATACATTATGTTCGGATGGTGAAATGAGAATGGATCTTTACGAACATAAAAAGCAGTCCAAAGAAGAGGTAGATGGGCCTTATATTTTAAAATTCTCAAGGCCATCTAGGCAAGGTGACACTCCTCGATTGAGAGCCAAAAAGTGCATAAGACTTTATCTAATTCTCGACTCGCAAGAATTTGTACCACCCCAAGAGCATAATCATAAGCTTGAAGCAAAACTTAGATGTGATTCATAAGTTCGAAGTGGAGGAAGATAGTGATTCACGTCGTGCTGCGACGTTAAATCAAGCGCTTGTTGGGAGGCAACCCAGCTTTACTGCTTTCTTTTATTTTTTATATTAATTTTTTTCTAGTATTATTTTTGTAGTGTCAATTTTTTATTTTCTAGGAGCATGGAAAGCAGAGGTATTGGAAGGATGCAATAATAAACCAAATGGTTGGAACTAAGTGTGAGGTACCCGCAGAAAGGACCAAGCTTGGGAGAAGTCTGAGTACCCCATGAGCTGGTAATGCTTCGGCCTTTGGCCTACCAGGGAGTTTCTTTTACCCTCGTATTAGTATGGTGTGCATTGGGGACAATGCACAATTTTAAGTGTAGAGTGAGGAGATTATCTGGGTGACTTTCTATGCTATTTTATTTATATTAGCTTAGTAGAATTTTTTTTAAATAAAAAAAATTGGACTTTTCCCGACGATGGATCTATTAGACAATTTTATTGAGCGATTTAAGTCTAAATAAAAAGTAAAAAAATATTTTCTTTTGTTAGGTAGTGTAATAATTACCCCTTGATTTTTCTTTAAATCACGGTTCTTTTCAAAGGGTTTTGTTTGACCAGGTGTAGTTAGTTTTTTTGGGAGTACGAGTCACTGTGTTGTGTTTTGAATTGAAGAAATATCTCTTGACCTTGTTATGCCTTAAGAATAGTGAGTATGTTGGTTGTGACTCTTAGGCTCGGTTTTTGACTCTTGTAGAAGTACCTTAAATTGTATGATCTTAACTTTTCTTAACCACTTTGACTAGAGTGTCTTGATGATCCAATCTTGAGTGAGTCATGTGCCATGTATGTGTATGGATTTGTTTTATTTTGTGCATTTCATTTGATGCCTAGTACTTGCCCCGTATATTTGCAAAGCAAAATATTAGTTTTATTCAGTCTAGGAAGTGATGTAGGCATTTCTTTGTATGGCCATATATGTATATTTTATCCACCTAATTGTTATGTATCGTAGTTAACCCCTTTGAGCATGTAATCTTGTTTCTTTGGGAACAATATTACAAGTCTTACCCATTTGTTTGAATTAACCATCTATTTCAACCATGGTAACCTCTCATGAGCACTTGAATTGTTTATGAACTTTGTAAAAGTTAAAGTGTTGGGTGGTTGGTTTGGCTTTTGAGTGGAACCAATGAAATAAGAAGAAAGGATGCATTGATTTGAAAACCAAGAGCCACTTGAATTGAAAAAGAAAAGAAAGAAAAAAGCAATATAGTTGTATTGTTGTGAAAAAAAATATTCTTTGATAGTGGTGACTCTTGATGTAAGTGTGCTTAAACAAGTATGAGGTAATATACATTAATGTGAAGGTGGAGTTTGTTTTGACATAAGTATGTGATTTGAATGTTAACGTATATGTATTAAAGTGCTTAGGGATGTGTAGTCACTCTTATATCTAAATGTATCCTACGCATCCCGTAGCCTACATTACAACCAAATAAAGTCCTAATTGATCCTATATTGAATGAGCTTGATTAGCGGAATAGTACACTACGGGAAAGATTATGGTGCATCTTTTGTGGCATATGAATGTTAATTTTGATAGTGAGTGAATTCTTTCAATCTTGAGTTCCTAAGTGTTCTTAAATTTTATTATGTGGAACTACTCTCTTTTATTATGTGAGGGCACTTGATTCATGAAGGAAAGGTAATGTAAGTCACCTCTATGTTAGAGTAAGTAGGTGAGTTGTGAGTAATGCGTGGTACTTGTGAGTCAAATCTTGAGGTGAAGATGTAACGCTTTTGTGCTTAGTCTATTTTGAGTACTCTGTGTGTGATGAGTTAGGAGAATTGTTTAAAAAGGTCGCGTCTATAAAAATATAGTGTAGTTTGATTGCTCGATGATGAGAAATGGTTTAAGTGTGGGGTATTGATGATAGACTATAATTACGTATTTTAGTCGATTATTACACTCTAATTTATTGCACTATATTTGAGTTTGCGCTTTAATCGCTAGTATTTTGCACTAATGGTATGTTTTATGGTTTGTAGGAGTAATTTCGAGCTATATAGATGATATATAATGAAATTAAGTGATTTGTAGCTTTGAGGTCTGAGTAAAAGCTCAAGGAATTAAGCTTAAATCGCGTTCGGGGGGGGGGGTCAAATTTGATAATTAAGTACGAACGAAGACTCGAAAAGGCATATTGCACATTGTCTAGTAAAATAGACATAACTTTTTGCTCAGAACTTCATTTGGGTTCCATAATATATGGTCGGAATCTCAAAGAGCTATAACTTGACAAAATATCATGGTATAGCCAGTTTTTACACTGGTCAATCAAAAATAGCCAGCGTTTACCAAGTTAATGAAAAATAGCCACTATTTTGCAACATGGACGGGTCCCATATAATATACTGAAGTTCTGATACATTTGTGTACTAACTCTAGCATATTATGCTGGACTGGTATACTTTGCTAACTCCTGTATAATATACGGGAGACTGGAGCACCAGTGCTCCAAACTCCAGTATATTATACTAGACATTTATACTTGTTGGAACTCCCGTAAAATGTGCGAGAGTTCCAGCATAATTATGCTTGAACTCCCGGAAACTTTGCGGGAGTTCCAACATAGCTATCCTGGAACTTCCTTAAAATTTGCGGGAGTTCAAGCATACTTATGCTGGAAATCCTGTAAAATTTGCTGGCGTATTTTTTGAATTTTGAATAGTATTTTTGCTCAGATTTATCTTTACATAAAAAGTGGCTAAATTTTGATGACATTTGAAACTTGGCTATTTTTCAACGACCAGTGATAAAAATTGTTATTTTTAAATTTCTCCCCTACAACTTTCATGTTTTACATTTTTTCAAATTCCAAATGGAACAGGGTGAAAAACTGCAGTTATGGTAGGACCGCGGCAGAAGGCAGTCGCGGACAACTGAAGAATCTGAGAGGGTGTTTAGCCACGGTTCTGGCAGGACACCTAAATTTTAGGGACCAAAGTGCAAAATACGGGATTTTAAGCCCTAAACCCTATATTAAACCAAGGAAGCTGGCCAAGATCAGAGAGAGGATATATTTGAGACATAGATTCGACCTAAGGAGGAAAGAACGCATTGGGAGCATGGATGAGAATTCTTCCGTGAGTTTTTCCTTCCTCTTCCTATTTTTCATTGTTGGTTATGACTTTTAGTATTGTAGTTTTACATACTATTATGAGTAGTTAATTTGTTATCTAGAGTTTTGATAGAACCTTTTGTAGGATAAATTCTTGTTATGTTTTTATATAATTGAGCCGTAGCTTTTCTCTGTTTGTTCAACTACATTTATATTATGGTTGGTTGAAGAACTCTCAATTAGCTGTGCCTATTTAGTATGCATAGCTCGGGAGCGAGTGCATGTTTAGTTAGTTGTTGAACGGCACCACTTTCAAAGTATATGAGGGACCAATAATCGAGGGTTTATAGGCGGGATTAGGATAACGAAGCCTCGGGTGTGATTTGAAGTGAGCTGTATTAAAAGCCAGCTAGCGTATCTCGGGAGAGTGCGTCTAGTAAATTATCGTGATTACTTGGGAGAGAGTTACGATAATAAGAGTGCTCATGATCGGTAGAGAATACTTAGGTGAAATTATAGAAGACATGGCGGGAAGGATTCCGACAATTGGGAAAATCATAACTCTAGACCTCCTTAATCTTGTCTCTAACCCTTAGTATATTTAGTTGCTAATTTAGTATTTGAATTTATAAGTTGATTAGTTAAATACAAGAATCTAAATATCTATAAGTTAGGAATTGTTCAAACTTGTTTTCTTGGTGATAGTGAACAACTGTAGCTAAACCTTAGTTCTCTGTGGGATTCGACTCCAGACTTGTAAACCGGATTATATTTGCAATGACCGCATTGTCCTTTTTATAAGGCATAGTTGGACGTGATCACCCACCTAATAAAACAAAAACAAAAGTAAAAAGTAAAAAATACTGTTCTATGCTTCCTCAAAGTGTTCCATCGCTGACCTTGAAATATAAATACTTCGGGGCATACCCTGGGTAAAATATATACAAACCCTCGGGACATACCCCAGATAAAATATATACAAACCCCTCGGATCATACCCTGGATAAATATAACTAAGGGAACAGACTCTCCTCTAAACTAACAAAAATCTTATGGCTTGCCTATTCAAATGTGATCGGCCTAAGCATACTACTAGCGGATAAATAGTGAAATAAATAAAACACAACTAAAAGAACAACCCATGGCATGCTTCTTTTTTGATTTCTCATTTCATGTATTTAGATCGAGCTCAAGCATGTGTAAATTCAATACTAACGAGCCCGTTGTTTTCCATCCCCAATACACAACAGATAAACAAGAATGTGAAGTTAACCCCAATTCCATATTACTTCATCTTAAATTCATGTTTAATTCTTAAATTACTCACTACTCCTCACATATATTATCTCATTAATTTATATCCCAAATATATTCAGTCAATGGAATTCATTCAACTAAAACAAAGGCAAGTTGTAACTCAATCACAAAAATTCAATCAAAATAGCACCCAATTAGCATAATAATAGAAGAAGAACTAGATGGACTTTCGATTGAATTTAAAATTCGAATGCTAGGATGACTCTGACATTAATAAGCGAATGGGATCGCGACCAAACGAACATTGAACCAGCACCGGAAACCTTGACTCAAACTCAACTTCGAATGACATCCATGTTAAAAAAACAAACAAAATTGACAGACAATGGTAAATTAACAAACAAAAGTGATCTTGATCAAATCCAACCGACTGCTTTAGTAGCCGTGCCTAATTGGAAACAAACTTCCGATAAACCATGGAACCTTCACGAAAATAAGATTTCAAATTGTAACTTTTAGTCTTCAAGTAAACCTAGGAATCAACCAATACGTTCAAACTTTCCCATCGATTGCTTTTAGTAATTGCGTGACAATTCTTTTTTGAAGCATGTGTATTTGCTTTGGCTTTGTCATAAACATGAGATCGTGTTAAATGTTTCTTTGTTGTTCTATTATTCAATCAATAAAGTTTATTCTCATACAAACTTCCCCGATGCAAGAAGTAGCCGGGAAAAGGCGCAAAGTTGTCTCAAAAACCGAGATCCACACTGGGGTAACTTGCGCGAACTAATCGACAGGGCAACACATAAATCGTGCGAAATCTAAAATCAAAGCTGGCCGCTAATGCCCCATACGAATAACGATGGGCCATGCAGGAGAGAAAGTTCAACGAAAATTGCAAAGTTCAACGAAAATTGCAAAATTCAACTGTGGTTGAAAAATGACTCAGGCTACGTGCCTTTGCCAAAAAGTTCAACTGCAAGTTGAACTGGGACTCAGGCTATGCGCCTTCGCCAACAAAAATTACAAAGTTCAACTATGGTTGAACAACGACTCAGGCTACGTGCCTTTGCAAAAAAAGTCCAACTACAAGTTGAACTGGGACTCAGGCTATGCGCCTTCGCCAACAATAATTACAAAGTTCAACTACTATTGAACAGCGACTCAGGCTACGTGACAACGCAAAAAAAGTTCAACTGCAAGTTGAACTGGGACTCAGGCTATGCACCTCCGCCAAAACAAATTGTAAAGTTACACTACGGTTGAACAATGACTCAGGCAACGTGCCTTCGCCAAAAAGTCCAACTACAAGTTGAACTGAGACTCAGGCTATGCGCCTTCGCCAACAAAAATTGTAAAGTTCAACTATGGTTGAACAACGACTCAGGCTACGTGCCTTTGCCAAAAAGTCCAATTGCAAGTTGAACTGAGACTCAGGCTATGCGCCTTCGCCAACAAAAATTGCAAAGTTCAACTACGGTTGAACAACGACTCATGCTACGTGTCTTCACCAAAAAAGTCCAACTCCAAGTTGAACTGGGACTCAGGCTATGCGCATTCGCCAACAAAAATTGGAAAGTTCAACTACGGTTGAACAACGACTCAGGTATGCGCCTTCGCCAAAACGGTCAACTGCAAGTTGAACTGGGACTCACGCTATGCGGCTTCGCCAACAAAACCTGCAAAGTTCAACTATGGTTGAGCAATGACTCAGGCTACGTGTCTTCACCAAAAAGTCCAATTACAAGTTGAAGTAGGACTCAGGCTATGCGCATTCGCCAACCAAAATTGCAAAGTTCAACTACGGTTGAACAACGACCCAGGCTACGTGCCTTCACAAAAAAAGTTTGACTGCAAGTTGAGCTGGGACTTAGGCTATGCGCCTTCGCCAACAAAAATTGTAAAGTTCAACTACGGGTGAACAATGACTCAGGCTACGTTCCTTCGCCAAAAAGTCCGACTGCAAGTTGAACTAGGACTCAGACTATGCGCGTTCGCCAACAAAAATTGTAAAGTTCAACTACGGTTGAAAAATGACTCAGGCTACGTGCCTTCGCAAAAAAAAAGTCCAAATGCAAGTTGAACTGGACTACGCTATGCGCCTTCGCCAACAAAAATTTGCAAAGTTCAACTACGGTTGAACAACGACTCAGGATACGTGCCTTTGCAAAAAAAAGTCCAACTGCAAGTTGAACTGGAACTCAGGCTATGCGCCTTCTCCAACAAAAATTGCAAAATTCAACTACGGTTGATCAACGACTCAGGCTACGTGACTTCGCCAAAAATTCCATTTGCAAGTTGAACTGGGACTCCGGCTATGCGCCTTCGCCAACAAAAACTAGAAAGTTTAACTATGGTTGAACGACGAATCATGGTGCCTTCACCAAAAAGTCCAACTGCAAATTGAACTGGGACTCAGGCTATGCACCTTCGCCAATAAAAATTGCAATTTCAACTACGGTTGAACAACGACTCAGGCTACGTGCCTTCACAAAAAAGGTCTGACTGCAAGTTGAACTGGGACTCAGGCTATGCGCCTTCGCCAACAGAAATTGCAAAGTTCAAGTACGGTTGAACAATGACTCAGGCTACGTTCCTTCGCCAAAAAGTCCAACTGCATGTTGAACTGGGACTCAGGCTATGCGCCTTCACCAACAAAAATTTCAAAGTTCAACTACGGTTGAACAACGACTCGGGCTACGTGCCTTGGCCAAAAAGTCAAACTGCGAGTTGAACTGAGACTCAGGCTATGCGCCTTCGCCAACAATAATTGCAAAGTTCAACTACGGTTGAACAACGTCTCAGGCTATGTGCCTTCGCCAAAAAGGTTCAACTATAAGTTGAACTGAGACTCAGGCCATATGCCTTCACCATCACAAACCCGATCTCGTCCAAACAACAAAGCTGAATGCCTTCGTCCTCAAAACTAAAAAGCAACCGGCGAAGAAACAAGTTAATATTCCCCCGCCAAATTCGGCCATTCAAGTAAGTACGCCCAACTCAAGTCAAAATTCGGGCCGCGTAAAGTTCGGCCCCGATCGAAACACAAGGCTGCATTTCTTACCATTGTTCCAGTAGTTCGACCACTCCCGAACTGGGACTGAGGCTAAGTGCCACTATAACCAAACAATGGCCACAACTTTGAGGCTAAGTAACACTATCGCCAAATAACATCCACAACTTGTTTACACCAAGTATAAGGCTGTGTCCATAAACAAAAAGCGCTCAGTCGCGGTCAAGGCCGTTATCACTAGATAGCCGACCTAGCCTATGACTGAGGCTAGCAAGCAACTCGACGACGGTTGAGGGCACCAGAGCTATCATTATGTTACGACTAAAGACAGAGGAAAGGTACAAAACAAACATCTAGCCGAACAGAGGAAAATAAAATATTATATATTTACATCTGAGAATCGCAACGGGTCATCCCCGCTTATACCCGGCCGAGGCCGAGAAATAAAAAAAAATGATAGCCAAACAGCAATAACAACTAGTAAAACAAAATAAAACCAACACTTGAAAAAAATTTCATTCAGCACTTCCCGTGCCACCATCAAGACCGCAAGCGCCCACGGCGCCATCTTTAGCTCTTGAGTGGACGGGTCAAAGCCGCAATCGACACGAGCATCACGAGAATTTTGACGAGCTTCCTCATATGAGGTTTCAAGCATAATGTCGGCCTCCCACAGTCTCTTGTACACATTGAGCTGGTCCTCGACAAAAGTCCACAGGTCAAGAGTCGGGCCAAAAAATGCAGCCTGATCACTCAAACGCAGATTCTCGGCCTCTAAGGCCGTAATCCGATGTGCTGCAGTCTGGGAATCCCATTCATAAACACCAATACATTCCTCTAGCACTCCTTCTCGAAAGGATGCAGCAACCCTCTCTAGTTCCCATTACCGTTCAGGGACATGGTATGCCGTCTCCAACGTCCCGACCCTCGATATGGCAGCCTCAAGGCAGCAGCCTCGATCCCCAAAGCGGCTACCTACCTGTTCAAAGTTCAAGGGCCTCAAACGCCCTGGCCTGATGTTGGCATACCTTCTTAGCAGTAGCCCGCCTCTCGGCCTCTGTCTCCTCGTCTTTACAACGAAGTTGTTCCTCAAGAATGTTGACCCTACCAAGGGCCTGTTGCATTTGCAGTTCTCGCCTCGCCAACTCTTCAACAAGGTCCCGGTTCTGGGGTTCGTCCCTCATGTGGTCACACATCTCGCGGAACTGATCCCAGTAATGACGATATTATTCCAGCACCCGTGAGCAAATCCCCGAATGGACCTTGGCTCGGCGGATTCTCTCCACCTCCAACAAAAAGAGCTACATGAACGAGGTAATAATCAGAACAAAAAAACAGGAAAAGTAAAGCAAAGAAAAAGATGAACTAAAAGTCACTAAACATACCTTCAAACTCTGTGCGGCCACCTCGCCCATCAACCCGACGTCTGAAATGCCCCGCAGTGACGCACTATCTGCCTCTGAGCATAGTACCTCGAACAACGGCACCAAATTCTCCTCTTGAAGCAGCAAGTTCTTCTCCGTTAAGACCTCCACGTAACGGAGCCGCCCTTCAGTATACACCGTTGTGCGGGTGTGACCATCCTGAAGCATGCAGGCGTCGTCAGGATCCAGGTCAGACTCAGAGTCCGACCCTTCACCCACGACGCCCCTCCCTCCGCCCACCGATCGGGAAGTTGAGGCTCCCGCCCCCACCAACACCATGGCGCCTGATTCTTCTACCAATGCAGTTGCTGAGGAACCACCTCCCCTCTCAGCAACTGGAACTGATAATTGAACTACTAAAGCGTAGCGTCGACAACCGGGGCAACCCCCACTGAATGCCCGCCCTCAAGGGCAGGAATCACCGTTGGAATCTTCTCCATGTCTGAAGGCGGAGAGTCCAAGTTTATCACCACTGGAGCAAGCGTAAATGCAACCCTACGCCTGACTAGTGGCCTCTCATCTTCCTCCTCATCCTCGCCCGGAGCCAACTCCTCCCTGGGGCGTACGCTCCCCAAAGGCTCCTCGAGTCGAGGTGCAGATTGTGTTGGGGAATGGGCCGCTAAGGATCAACCGAAGCCGCCTTCGGCATTGGAGGTTGGTTCTGGCATTGTTACAAGTCTCGCAGTCACGCGCGGCCTGCAAAAGGCCAGTTGAGGCACCGTCACGCGACGTGCCCTCCCTGATTAGAGGTAAAAAAAAAAGTTAAGAAGAATCAAACAAGAATTAAGCAAGGACATAACGAAGCTAGAATGCTCACTCGAAGCAGGCCTGCTACCGTGCCTTTCCCAAAATGACGGCCACGTGGAAATCCCCACTGTGTGAGGGAGCACGGCTTCGACCCATTCATAAATGCCAGGCAGTGGAGCTAGTGGCAGCTGTTCAGCTATGAACAAGAGGTAAGGTTAGCGCTTATCAAGACAAGACTAAAAAAGACAGAATAAGGAAACTGACGAAGATAAAAACTTACGTGCATGGTTCCGCACCTCTAGGAATCCAGTGGCACACGACACCAGATGTTCAGTCCTGATGTAGAAGAAGTTTTCATAAGTATGAGGCTCGACCGCATTATCCAACTCCGCGGTCAAACCCCTCACTCCATGAAGGACAACCCAAATCATCGTACCATGGACCCTCTGAGGAGCGTAGAGGGTCAACACGTACTGCAACATGATCTCTCTCCGGACCAGTTCAGCATATATGATAAGCATGGCGAAAATCTTGTAAAATGAAGGAACGAGTTGGCCAGGATATACTCTGTAGTAATTGCAAAAATACACCACCAACATCGAAAGGGGGATCCTAAACCCCAACCTAAAAGGATAAGCGTAGAAAATGCAATACCCCCTAGGGTCGGTATGGACACTCTCCTCACGCCTAGCAAGGGATATATCGGCGGAACGGGGAATGCACCAGCGCACCTGTAGCTGGTCGATACCCACTTCCCCCATCAGTGGGGCCTTATCCACCTGATTTTTCCCCCCATCGGTGATGAAATTAGTCGCCGGGCCTCTGGGTATGGATAAAATATCAGCCACCGACGGGACTCCCCAAATTTTTGCTGATTCTGTGGCTCTTACGGCGGCAGACGATCCATCAGCCGCCGGAATATTCGCCGGAGCTAGAGTAGCACAAGAATTGCTTGCTATTTTTTTGATAGATAAGTGAGAATAGAATGAGATTCACGGAAAAGAAAATGAAGATGGTGTCGAACGAAGAACAACAACAAACCAGAGAGAAGATGAACTGATAAACAGGAAGCTTCTTCAGAAATCACACTTGGACAATTGATGGAAATGTAAGAGAAGAATGACAAAACCCCTCATTTATAAACAACACCAGTGGCTTTTTCGAATTCCAATAATTATCATTAATTGCATGGCCAACCGCAAACGGTTCGGTTCTACAGAAATGTGTGTCATTATGATGAGCACCACGAAATGGTTGTTCGATCACAAACTAACATTTTACCTTGGAAATGTTTACAACGACCTGAGGTTACCAAAAAGACGTTCCACACGCCTGCGAACTTTGGATGCCGCTTAGTTATGTGCTAGGCGCATCCGTACGTTTCTCAGCCACTCAGCATACGTATCGACCATCTAAGATAAGGTAACATCTTACAAGGCTGGAGGTTGACAGTATGAATATGCCGCCCCCGCCTAAAAAGGTAATAACCACTCCACATATATGTGTATATATAAGGCTACGGCCATCTCCAGTAAACAAATGGCTAAGGCCTCCCACAATATTAAGGCTACGGCCATATCCAGTAAACAAACGGTGAAGGCCGCCCACAATGTTAAGGCTACGACCATCTCCAGTAAACAAACGGCTAAGGCCACCCACAATGTTAAGGCTACGGCCATCTCCAGTAAACAAACGGTCAAGGCCGCCCACAATGTTAAGGCTACAGCCATCATCAGTATAAAAACGGCTAAGTCCGTCCATAGTATTAAGGTTATGGCCATTACCAACGTATAACTGGCTACGGCCATCCTCAACATACATGCAAACAATTCGGTGATGGTCGAAATCGCTCGTATGGTCAAGGACATCAACACAAAAAGGCTAAGGCCATCCAATTTAATGGCACGATCCCCCACATAAAAATGGCTAAGGCCGTTGTTGACCTCAATCAAAACTACGCCCGGAAAAGTTCGCTCATCAAGCCCGATCAAGGCCGACCTCGATAAGCGAAGGGACTAATTGTACGGGTCAAAATATGACCTCGAGATAATTAACGAGATTAATTATATCTTAAGACTATTCGAAACTAAAAAGTGATATGACCACTTATTATTCGCCGTGCCCAATCATCGGCTGACTCACTCGTTAAGGCTACGACCAATTCACCATCATAGGGACGGGACCTCAGGGTAGTCATGGCTATCGCTGCAAGCTCACATATCTTGTATTTATAAATATAAAGAGAAGGAGCCCTAGAAGGGGGGCTGCTTTTCTCCTTTATTGTGATTTCCAAGAAAACATAGAAGATCATTATAAGGCTCTGAACCTCTCCATGGAGAGTCAAACAAAAGCAATATTATCAATAAAAGACTTCTTCCTTCTTCTCCTTAATAAATAAAACTTGTCTCGTGCATTTTCCATTTGGTCTTTTCATTATTATATTCTGCTTTGATTGGCACTTGATCTATTTCGATTGTTTTTAGGCTTGAAAAGTGTATAAAAACTTTGAGCTAAACACACTTGTATCTCACAGTATGGTTCATCTTTTCTTCATGGTAAAGAGATAGATATATTATTCTACTTCAAAATTTTCACTAAGCACCCAAAATAAAGGAATAATTGTGCATCATCCCCATAAATACGGAAATGATAATGAAATGTGAAAGCATTTCTTATAGAAACATGATAGGTTATATGTGTATCCCTATTATATTTTGTTGATCTAACAAAATTACAGATAAGAACCAGATAAGGAACCCGATACACAAAGTCTCTAGTTGGAGAGACACTCAACTCTTCAGGGTCAAAGGAACAGAAGAGGGACCAGATAGCTATACCTGATACACAACCTCAAGAACTTAAAATCACCAAGTCTCCAATTGGAGAGAGAGTCAACTCTTCAGGGTTAAAGGAACAATAGAGGGAATAGCAGAAGGACCAAATAATTATCAGTTCCCGAGGAGTCCGTACAAGTCAACTACCCCAGTTGTAAAGTTGCTACCTGCACACTGTACAGTGTAGAACTAGTGCAGCAATTAACTTTATGGGGAATACCCTTTACCTAACTTGCTTACATCATTAAACTAATATCACAAATGAGATGTTAACATCAATTAAAGGTAAAACAAATTACTTGCACATTCAAGAACTCAATCAAGCATTCTATCAAGTGTGTGGCCGTCTTGCAAGGGATTCTCAAGGGCATCAAGAACAATGAACAACTTAGCAACAGACCAGTTCCCCATATTGTGTTATTATATATCCTTAGTTATGTTATATCTTTGTTGAAGTTCTTACTTGTAATTCCTACTTAGCTTACTTAGAGGCATTATGTACGAAACCCTTTGTAAATCATAAACCCTTGTATTTGTGTCTTGGTTAGAGTTAGTCGAGTTGTAAAGTCTTTGTAATAGAGTTATTACAAAGTGGCTTGTAATAGTGTTGTTACAAGTTAATGAGTGATTAAGTATTTGTAATAGAGTTATTACAAAGTGGCTTGTAATTGTGTAGTTACAAGTTAATAAGGGATTAAGAGGTTAATTTCTATATTACAATAGGTTGTAATCAAAAGATTGCTTAGTAGTGAAGTTAAATTCCTAGAAGGGAAGGTCGTGGTTTTAATCCCGTCGGTCTAAGAATTTTCCACGTAAATTCCTTTGTGTCATTTTCTTACTGCAATTTTCATGTGTTCCATTAAACCTAATAGAGAACCTAGTTCTTTAAGTTTGGTGGACACTTAAATTCTATCAATTGGTATTAGAGCAGATTCTTCCCATTAGGTTAACACCTAGAAAGGATCCTCATGGATGCTCCCCCAAACTTCGAAGAAGGCCAGTCTAGTTACAAGCCACCATTTCAATTGCCAATATTATGGATGATGGAGGACAAGGATGCATGACTTTTTCATGGCTGATGATTCAGAGCTCTAGGATGTCATCTGTGACACACCTTTCATTCCTACAAAGACCATTATGATCCCACAGTGACATTCTCTAAAACTAGAAAGTAATATTATGATGTTAACTGCAAGGCTATTGAAAAGAGCTTTCGAGATAAGAAAATTCTCGTATGTTAGATTGGACCATTTCAGTATAATAGGATTTCAGCATGCCAATCAGCTAAGGATATTTGGGAATCTCTCCAAATAGCTCATGAAAACACATGTGAAGCATTCCAAGATTGACATGCTAACCACAGAGTATGAGCTTTTTAGAATGAAGGATGATGAATCCATTTAGGATATGCACACTCGCTTCACATCTATCATCAATGAGCTTCACTCACTATGAGAGATTATCCCTAGGAACAAACTCATTAGAAAGATACATAGAGTATTACCTGGTTCCTAGAAAAGCAAGGTAAATGCTATCACAGAAGCAAAAGATCTGCAGAAGTTAACCATGGACGAACTTGTTGGCAATATGAACGCTTATGAAATGAAGAAGAAGAAGAAGGAAAATTAGATAAAAGAGCTAAAAGGGGAGAAGTGCCTAGTCCCCAAGATGGATAACAATGACTCAAGTGGTGGGAATGCTGATATGTCCTACCTAAAAAAAAACGTTTCAGAAAATGGTTCGCAGAAATGGAGGCATTCCAAAAGGGAGCAGCTCCAGCAAGCCAAATAGTTATGACCTATGTCATAAGTGCAGCGAGCCAAAAAACTTCATCAAGGATTGACCTTTTCTCAAGCAAGATCAATACAAATTCAACATTGAAAAAGCAGCAAAGAGGAACCAGGTTCCTGACAAAAGATTGAAAAGAAAAGACATCACAGACAACATTGTGAAACAGGCTCTTGCTGCATTGGGAGACTCTTCCAGCGAATTCGGAGAAGTTGATGGGCAAGGTTACAGCTCCATGATGGCAGTAGAAAGTGAAGCAGATGATTATGATTCCATATTTACTCTAATGACTAAATCAGATGAGGATGAGGAAGATAACAATGAACATGAGGTAAACCTTCTGGATGTTCAAATAATTTTGAAACCCTATTCTCAAAAGAAGCTTATATCCTTGGCTAATGTTTTAATTGATGCATATCAGTCTTATCAATGATAAAAATGTGTGAACCGTGGAAATAGGAAAAATAGAACGCGATAGAGATAATCTAGTGGTGGTTATGGATGATCCAAAAGAGACCATTGAGAGTTTAAAAGGGGAAAATGATATCGTCACTGAGAGAATTGCAAACATAGAGCATGAGAGAGATGAACTATTGGTAGTAGTTGTAGACCTAAAAGAAATTGAGGAACTAAGAAGGGAAAATAGGCCTTTGAATATTCAAAAGGGAAAAGAAGCTGCAAGTGAGACACACCTTAGGCTTGAAAATGAGCGAATATCAATGAAATCTAGCTTGAGAAAAACTTACAACTTCAGGTAGATCTACGCAGAGTGAAGAGTGACTTAGAAAAATCTCTTAAGTGGACATGGTCCTCCGATGCAATCACTGCTATGTATATGAACAATGGGGAAACAAAAAGGGAATCGAATTCCAAAGAGAAAGGACTCCCTACAACCCTCATGGGAAGTACGTTATTGTACCTGCTACCTGGATCTGCAATAATTGCGGTAACATAGGGAACTTTAAGGAAACCTGCAAGGCCAGATTTCACTCTCAACAAAAAAATAAAGTTTTATGCCTGGTCCCACATAAAGTTTTTTTAATGCCTGCTTGGACCAACACAGACCCCATTCACCCCTCTCTTCATTACAAAGGGACCCAAACTCGTTTAGTTTCCTAAGTCTAACCCTTGATTTTGTTATGCAGGGAACGGTGAAAAGGATCAATCAACAACGGTACATAGATAACGGCTGCTCAAAGCACATGACTGGAAGTACAAATGATTCTTTTTCACTGAAGGCCCTACATGGAGGGAGTGTATCTTTTGAAATGGCAAGAATGGATATATTTTTTTGGAGTTGGAAGGATCGGAAAGTCTATTTCCCACTCTATTAAAAATTCATACTATGTGAAGAGGTTGAAGTATATCTTACTGAGTATCTCACAAATCTGTGACAAGGGTAACAAAGTGGAATTTGTATCTAAAATATACACAGTCACAAATCTTATGACTGGTGAAGTGATGTTAGTGGCCAAAAGATACAAAAACATCTATGTTGCTAACTTTGAGTCCTTGAAAATAGGAATTTTAGTTGTCTAAGTGATATTGATGATAACACTGAGTTATGGCACAAAAGGCTGGGTCATGCAAGTTTCACACTACTGAACAAATTGGTCAAGAAGGACATGATTCGTGGTCTGCCCAAGTCAAGCTTCAAGGATCACAAGTGTGATGCATGTGTAAAAGGAAAGCCAGTCAGATCCGCTTTCAAGCCCAACAAAGGAAGTTATCATCTCAAGGCCACTTGATCTCCTCCATATAGATCTATGTGGACCAATGAGGGTGCCAAGTAGAGGAGGAAAGATGTACATATTTTCGTCATTGTGGATGACTACTCCATATTTACATGGACCTTGTTCCTCATAACTAAAGATGAGACTCCAGCCGACATAGAGGAACCTGGTCCCTCAATCACAATATCTAAAGCAAAAAATAAAGTTGAGGATGTTGTACATGGAACTCCAGCTCCTGAGGTGAGGAACATAACACATGGATCAAATCCTAAAGAACCTGGATCCTCTCATAATGAGATTCAGGTGTCCAACTGGAAGCACAAGAGCTCACACCCTCTTTAAAACATAATCACTCTTCTTAATTCAGGAATTCAAACCAGATGGAAGGCAAGAAACTCACATAACTTTTCAAACTTTCTCTCTCAAATAGAGCCCAAGAATATCACGAAAGCATTGAAAGATGCAGAGTGGATTACAACTATGCAAGAAGAGCTCCTTCAATTTGAGAGAAACAATATGTGGAACCTGGTTCCACAACCTACCGATAGAACTATTATAGGAACCAGGTGGATATTAATTCAAAAAAAACTTGATTAAACTTGACAAGTCTTTGTATGGGTTAAAGCAGGCTCCCCATGCTTGGTATGAAAGGTTCTCAAAATTCCTTATAGAAAATAGCTTTACTGGAGGAAAAATCAACAACGCTCTTTTTTTGAAGAAATGAGTAAGGAACCTACTCATTGTGCATATCTATATTGATGACATCATCTTTGGAGCAACAATTGACTCTCTATGTGATGAATTTACAAAACTCATGGGAAGTAAATTTGAAATGATCATGATGGGTTAATTGAATTTCTTCTTGGGTTTACAAGTGAAGGAAACTCCCAATGTGACAGTGACAAGTCAACAAAAGTACATCAAGGAGCTGTTGAAGAGATTTGATATGGAAAGATAAAAAATCATTGATACTCCCATTGCCCTTCACTCGCCTGGACAAGGATTAACCAGGTTCCTCTGTGAATGAGACCATGTATAGAGTTTTCAATCTAATTCAAAGGAATCTCATCTGAAGGCAGCCAAGAGAATCTCAAGATATCTCAAAGGGATGTAGGACCTAGTTCTCTATTATCCCTCAGAAGATAACCTTTACTTAAAAGGTATGTTGATGCTGACTATGCTGGGTATCTGGCGGATAGGAAAAGAACTTCTGGCATGGAACATTTTCTTAGTTCATGTCTAATGTCATGGGGCATAAGAAAATAAAACTCAATGGTCCTTTCAATTGCTGAAGCTGAGTATATGGCAGTTGCCTCTTGCTATGCTCAACTACTGTGGATCAAGCAGCAGCTAGAAGATTTTGGTGTGTTCTCTGATTGTGTGCCCTTACTATGTGACAAAACTAGTGCTCTTAACATGTCAAAAAATCCAGTTCAACACAGGAGAACAAAGCATATTGATGTGGAACATCACTTTCTCAAAGACAATGTTGAGAAAGGGCACATATGCATGAAATTCTGCATCATAGAAGATCAAATTGCAGATATCTTTATCAAAGCACTAAGCAAAGAGCATTTTGAAAAGAATCGCTTGGCACTAGGGTTGATGAAATCAAGATGAGGTCCTGGTCCCTCGATTATTGGCTACAGAAGAAATGTACAAGTAAAATAGCTAAAAAGTGTTTTGTACAATGTCTAACTCATATTTATACCGTTATAGGTAGACACACATGACGATTGCAGAGCAAACAAGCAGCTGATGAGTTGCACATTGGTCAAAGGATGAGGCTTACATTTGCAAAATCTGTCAGAGAACTCGATTCATGTGATATAGGTTAGTAGCTCCACTTTACTCTCATGTACAATTTTTAAACCGCTGGAATGGAGCCACGTTATTAAATTGTCAGTTTCTCTCTTTCCCGCTCTTTGAACCCAAGTGTCGCATCTGAAGCGTCCCGACTACCCAAAATTGATACATATTCCTAATTGGTTCCTCACACCTATTAAATAACTCCTCTCACTGTCACTTTCGTAATTGTTCACATCAAAGAATCCAGAATTCCTCTTTTCTTCTTCAACCCACCACTCTCCACCATGTATGAAAATTATTTACAAGAACATGAAGCTAAAAGAAAATACGATGTCAATATCTGCTGATGGAACTCTGGCTGGAGGTTATGAGGAGTCTCGAGGTGAGGAAAAAGGTGCAGAAGTTAATGGTAGGGAACTGGTGCCAGTCAAAATTTTGGCACCTGACAGTACTAATAGGAAACCAATTGAGGGACATGATCCCTCCGCCAAGAGGAGCCCTCTACTTTCACCTGGGACAAAACCTCTGGTTCTCCACAAGAACCCCATGATCCTACTTCCTCTCTTCATTTCTATGCTGGGCATATAACAATTGTGGCTCCTGAGATGAAATCTTTGTATGAGGAGGAGAAGGAGGATAGTGAAGAAGACGATTAAGATAATGTGGCTCTGGCGAGCTTTATTAGTGCTAGGATTAGAAAGGCACCTCCCCAAGGGTCATCTTCTAAGAGAACCATCACGAGGTTGCAAAAGAAGGAAGAACTTAAGTCCATTTTAAGGAAAAATAAAAAAGAAGAAGGGGAGATTGGTGAAAGATGAAAAGGTTGTCAATGAGAAGGCAATGGCTCCTACACTAGTTGTGAATGTGGATGAAGAGGTAGAAAAGGAACCTCGTCCCTTGGTTCATAAGTCCTCAAAGAGACTTACTGTTTCAAAGTCCAATAGGGAGTCATCTTGAGTGAAAAGAGTTGAGGATGAAAAATCTGGTGAGAAAGAGGATGAGAAAAAGGTAGAGGAGTCCTGTGAAAAAGTGGCTCAGGAGTCTGCTGAGAAGATCTCCAGAAATCTGTAGAGAAAGGAAAGAGTGTAAGAAAATCAATGAAAAGGAAGATTGATGCCAGAGAGGAACCTGGTTCCTCCAAGAAGACCAAGATTTGTGACACCCGGGACACTGGCAAGATTTGTGGGGCCATACATAAGGATGTTGAAGGCTAGGAATGTCATTCTCGAAGGTCAGATCAGTTAGATTTAGGAGGCACCTGGTTCCAGCAGCTCTCAAAGCACTAAGGTTACTCGTCTGACAAAAAAAATACCGACCTTAAGAAATAGGTTGAGGACCTGAACGTGAGACTGCTCAAAGAGCAGGTTTCATCCAATGCTTGAATGGACATCCTTCTTCGAACCTCTGCCTCGTCATCTAGGCTTTCCCTTCCTGTGCTCCCTAAACAATGTCCTTTCCCAAGTACCAAGTTCTTAGTGTTTGTCCTCTATCTTAGTTTTGATGATTTTTGTGATTGGCACTTTTTTATTTTTTATTTTGTGGATGTGTCTAGAAACAATGGAACTTCTTCCTACTTAATTATCCAAAATAAAGAAAGGCTTCCTTCTTTTGTTGTATATGCCTTGTTGTAATGTTCTGTTTTCAATCATGTTTGTTTGCACACATGTGGCATGAGTTGACCAAACAGAACTTCTTTTTGCTTAATGCTTGTTAATGATCTTTTTATGATGTCAAAATGGGGAAAAATAATTGAGGGGGAATAAGATGGGGAACAAATTTAGGGGGAATACAGGAAATGCGAATGCCATTATGTTTCTTTATGGGAACTTGAATTTTAAGTTTTTCATAGGTTATATGTGTATCTCTGTTATATTTTGATGATATGACAAATTTACTGATAAGAACATGATAAGGAACTTGATACACAAAGTCTCCAGTTAGAGAGACAATCAACTCTTCAGGGCCAAAGGAACAACAAAGGGAACAACAGAGGGACCAAATAGCTATAACTGATACACAACCTCAAGAACTTAAAGATCACCAAGTCTCCATTTGGAGAGACATTAAACTCTTTAGGATCAAAGGAACAACAGAGGAAACAACAGAGGGACCAGATAACTATTAGTTCTCGAGGAGACTGTACAAGTCAACTGCCCCAGCTGTAAAGTTGCTGTTTGCATACGCTACACTATCGAAATAGTGTAGCAGTCAATTTTATGGAGAATGCCCTTTACCTAACTTTCTTACATCATTCAAGTGATGTCACAAATGAGATATTAACATCAAGAAAAGGTAAAACAAATTACTGTCACATTCAAGAACTCAACCAATCATTCTCTCAAGTGCTTGCAAGTGATTTTCAAGGGCATCAAGAATAAAGATCAACATAGCAACAAATCAGTTCCCCATATTGAGTTATTATATGTCCCTACTTGTGTTGTATCTTTGTTGAACGTTCTTACTTGTAATTCCTACTTAGCTTACTTAGAAGCATTGTGTAGGAAACCCTTTGTAAATCATAAACCCTTGTATTTGTGTCATTGGTAGAGTTAGTCAAGTTGTGAAGTCTTTGTAATAGAGTTATTACAAAGTGTCTTGTAATAGTGTTGTTACAAGTTAGTGAGTGATTAAGTCTTTATAATAGAGTTATTACAAAGTGGCTTGTCATAGTGTAGTTACAAGTTAGTTAGGGATTAAGAGGTTAATTTCTATGTTAAAATGGTTGTAATCTAAAGATTGCTCAATGGTGAAGTTGAAATCCTACAAGAGTAGGTCGTGGTTTTAATCTTGTTGAGCTGAGAATTTTCCACATAAATTCCTTTGTGTTATTTACGTACTGAAGTGTGCCTGCGTTATGTTGAACTTGATAGAGAACCTGGTTCTCTATAGAATTTGGTGGACCCTTAAATTCTATCAAAACGGTAAGGGAAGAGAGGATTATTGTCATGCCCCGAACCTGGGCTTGGACGTAACACGACACTCGGTGCCTAACTACATGTGAACGAACGAACCAACTGGCTGGCTGAATCAACATGTGATATCATAACATACTGAGTGGGGAAGATCTAGATGATATAAATCAAATACAGAAACACTAATATTGGCCTGAAACATATATGTAGCAACATTGTTTAACCTTAAGTCCCTGTGACTCTGTCTCACTGTTATTTTAGTCTGTGATGTCTATAATGAAGTACTGAAAATACTAACTGTCTGAAAATACTGAAGATTGTAAGGTAATGATAATGCCCGAAAGAACTGGGGATTACCAAATAGCTGGTACGAGAATCCTAACGTTCTAAATCGTCAACCTGTAAATCATTACCTGCATCATATGATGCATGCCTGGGCAAAAGGGACGTCGACACATTTGAATTGAACTTGTATGTAAAGCAACTGAAAGAAAGAATTATAAATGCTGAAACTGAAACTAAGCTGATAACTAAGAATTGATAACTTAAATGATATCTATTGAAATTGAAACTGAAATGATAACTGAAGTGATAACTGACAATTGAATTGATAACTAAAATGGTAACTAATAATTGAACTGAACAAAGGAAGTATGAATATGAATACTCCCTCTTCTGAATGATGAAAAATCTGTTTGTCTGAATAAGCTACTACCTCGGTCCCAATATATATGTGCACAAGCTATAGTCTCAGGCCCAAGTATACATATACATAACTATGGTCTCAGGCCCAAATATTCATAATGTATAAACTACGGCCTCAGGCCCAAATATGCATAAATCATAAACTAAGGCATCAGGCCCAAATATTCATAAAGTATATAAACAACTGCCTCAAGCCCAAATACAAATGTTCAACATTCAGGAACTGAGAATCATACTTAAATACATGATGCTAAAATACTAAATCATATTGAGTTAAATGATACTTGAATGATGAATAGAGCTAGACTAAAACATGTATTCATGAACTGATTATGAAGATTGAAACTTCAATTGTTTATGAAATGTTGAGTACTCTAGACTGAGACTTATGGGCATCAAACTCACATCTATATTGATTACGTATTGATTTCACAACGTTCAGAATGAAAGTCACGAGTTACAAAGCTAGAGAATATGAGTTATATAACTATTCAAGGAACTAGGCATAACTATATTTCTGAGGTAATTAGTAATGTGGTAAAAGAAATATAGTGTAGGGAGAATCATTAACATTCCCAAACATAGAGAGTTAGCCTCACATGCCTTAGCTTCCTGACTTGAGCTTAATACAACGTTTTTAATCCTTTCAATCTTAATCTATAGCAATACAAGTAAAAAGGATTCCATATTAGTTATGATACTCATGTTTTGGTCAATTAAGCATTTTATCAAACACTTGGTGAGAATAAAGCTTCATTGTCCTTATTAATGGCGTTTCTACACCTAATAACCGATTCTCGTAGTCCTACATAAGTTCCAAAGTCTCAAATTATTATAATTTGAGCACGTGATTTTTTCCCTATATATGAATTACTCCAAGAAAATTCAAAAAAATAAGATAATTTTGTTTATTTGCAATTGTCTCTGAATTTTTTGTTATTTTCCTTGTATTATTCGCATTTTTTGTATGACATGGTTATTTGTTAAATTAATAAAAAACACCTCTACCCAACCCAAAATCCCTGACCCGGTCCATTTCCACCCCCTCCATTTTTGATTTTTCATATTTTTCTTTCCTTTTCATTTTTTCACTTAACAGAAAAAACAAATAACCGAACCCTAAAGACCAAAAACTCTCTCTAGCCGCCACCCCCTAATCACCCACCCCCCTCTCTTCATCTTCTCCAAACACACCATTAAACCCTAGCCCCCAAGCACACCCCCATGCTCACCCCCCGTCGATCAGCCCCTGCCCTTCCCGTCTTCTTCCCCATCACCGGAACGCCAAATGACCACCCCTTCCCGTCTTCTTCCCCATCGTCGACCACTGCTTCTTCTCCAGCCCCACATCACGCACACACACAGCCTTCACGTCCACCAACTACTTTCGTCGAACTTCTACCTCCACCAGCAATGAAACAACCAAACGACCCTCCATAACATCAGTCTAAAACCACCCGTCTCCCTCCGTTTCAGACCAGCCTACAGACGAACCAGTCCGACCAGCGTCACCCTCCATCGTCATCGTCTCCAACCAGTCGAACCCAGTCTGATTCTGCATCGTCGCCCCCATATCCTTAGCAACCAGTAGCAGCAACCTCCCCGTCGTTGCACCAGACCCCAGTCGATCACCCAACGCGCACCAGCCTACACATCCCCAAATGATCCCCTACTGTTCCGTTGACCAATTGAACCCTTCGGAACTCCTTGAACGAACCAGTCTACTCACCGCCATGGAGTTTGTCGATTTTGTTTTCCGAGTTTAGTTCAAGTTTCCGGGCAGATTTATTTCTGTTCGAGTTCGTTGTTGTTCCTATCCGGTTAGTTGGTTTAAATTTCATTTTTATCCGTATTTTGTTTGATATTCTCGAATCTGAAATCAATATGTGTTTGATTCTTTTCTTGTTCGTTGTTTATCATTTCTTGAGTATTTCTTCAGTTTGTTTTCAATCATTTGTTCTTGTTTAACTTTTAGTTTAGAGGTATGTTATTTTAATCACTTGAATCTTTTATCTTGGTTGTAATGTTATTGGATTTAAGTTAAAGTTCAATTGATAATCGAGTTTAGTGATTTGAATTTGTTTGTTTATTCTGTTAAGTTTGATTTGAATCCGAGTTTAGTGATTTGAGTCTACTTGTTTGTCATGTTCAGTTTTGTATTGTGGTTGAATATGAAAGTATGTTTGTTGTTAAAAATATTTTTTAGACAAAACTATTTTCGTTGGTTCTTTGTTATTCATCATATAGTTTGAATTTATTGATGGAATTTGATTAGAAATCTGTTATAGCTGTAGTGATTTGGTGATTAATTAGGAATTATTTATGGTCATTTGTTAGTTTGTTAGAGATTGGAGGATTGTGGTATAACAGTAATTTTCAGTAATTGCGGGGGTATTTTGGAAATTGATTAAATGTGGGACCATAACTTTGGATTAAAATAAGAGGGGACAAGAGTTAGTGGGGAACAAGGCATAATGATGTAAAGTAAAAAGTTGGGGTAATAATAAAAGGTTGTCTTTGACTTCTGAAAAAGATAAAAAGTCACATAGTAGAAGAATATTGGGCTGGAAGGTAAAAGAGGCTAAAGGGTTAGTAATAATAGTTAAAAAAAGGGAATGGACGGAAAAGGGGACTACCTTTGGATATAAAAGAGGACTCATTTGACACTTAGAAAAAAGAGGGATTTTGGAGATAAAAAATTTCAGAACTTAAGGGGAATAAGGAGGAAAACGGAGAATAAAAAAAAGAATGGAGAGAAAAAACGAATTAGAGAGCTGAAAACCCCACTGTTTATTTGAAGCTTCTCTTTTGCTTCATTGATTTCATTTCTCTTGATTCAAATACACTAAGACTTATCTTAAGTAACTCTAGTGCATCTTTGAATTCATTTGGCTTGTGTTGATATTGTTTTGGGTTAAAGTCCATTTCTGTTGGTATTATCTGGTTTGATTTTATTGGGTTTCCGGTATGTTGTTGTTGGCATTTCTGGGATTCTACTAATTTTTGATCAGTTACTGCTATGCTGCTCATTGTTGTTGTTATTGTTGTTGTATTGTTACTACTGGTGCTGATTCTCGTCTCCCTCTTCTCTTGTTTCCCAATACCAGGTACACGACTGTAACACTAGCTATTGTAAGCTAAAAATGTGGAAGCATGAATACATATGAAATAATGGAAGTTTGAAGTTGATTTAGTTTTAAACATTTCTTTTTCACTACTATTATGTAAACTTCTATCACTTAGTAATTTTATAGAATATGTAGGCCCATTATACTTGAAGTTAGGATCATAGTACTAATCGTTAAAGTCATTAATCCAATAGGCATGTGTTGAGTTCAAGCAAGATGAGTTAATGATTAAGTTGAACAAACTTTCGCAAGCATTAGTAATCAAGGTTGATTTTGATTTCAATTAGTTGTAAAGAAATAATTTCAACGGTTCAATTCATCTTACAATGTGGGTTAGATTAGTTACAGGATAATTAGTTTCCTTTTGATAAATATTGATTGTCAATCTCATATTTGTGTAATATTCCTTTTCGTTTAAATTTGTCTCAAGCTAGTAACCAGTAAGTGATGGCCTTTTAAACATGTAATTAATTAAGATTTTTTCTCTTTTATATTAGTGAAAAATTTAATAGAAATGTAGTCACTTTAGGATATCCTTTAAATAAATGAGGTGTGCCTCGCCAAAATAAATTACAATTTGCGGGGCCCTCAATAAAGGTTCAAAATAAATAATGTTTAGAAAAATCGGGAAGGGTCGTTTAGCTAATTGCATGGCCTTCCGAAAATAATAACGTGTTAGACTTTATAGGTGCGTACTTTAATAATATTATCTCCCTAAACCCGGGTGCACATTTGTGTGACCCAAACCAAATCTCAACGTAGTTGAAATGTGTCGATAACCATGTGTACATTGACTGTGACGTAGTTCGACATACGCTTTCACAGCGTTGTAATTCTCTGTTAAAAATAATAGTAATAATAATAATAATAATAATAATAATAATAAAAGCGGATAAAAGTTAAAATTAGCATATAAGTAATAATATATTTTAAAATCAGATAAATAAGCCGAATATGACAATTGAGCGACCGTGCTAGAACCACAGAACTCGGGTGTGCCTAACACCTTCTCCCGGATTAACAGAATTCCTTATCCGGATTTCTGGTTTGCAGACTGTTAAACAGAGTCATTCTTTTCCTCGATTCGGGATTCAACCGGTGACTTGGGACACCATAAATCTTCCAAGTGGTGACTCTGAATTAAATAAACAAATCTCATTTTGATTGTTCTTTAATTGGAAAAACTCCCTTTATGCCCTCGCGGGGCGTAAAAAGGAGGTGTGACAGCTACGGTGACTCTGCTGGGGATGTAACCCAGAACCACTGGTTCAGGGTTAGAAATTCGATCTTATAATAAATTGTTGTATTGGGCTTTCTTTATTATCTGATTTTATTATGTGATTGAGCTTAAATGTGCAAAAAATGCTGCTTTTTACCGCTTTGATATTATTTGAACTGTCTATATAAACTGTGCTGAAACCCCTCTCTTCTCCTTCCTAAGGAGTGCATGCTGGTCGTGACTTCTTTCTGTTAGTGTCATTATCCCAATATAGAACGAGGATTTGGTGGAGTTGCAAAATCGGAGGATCTTTTGGTTACCGGTACGCAGTTCCCATCCTCGGCTCGAGTTGTCCACTCAGGTAAGCCAGGTCTAGAACAAAAAACCCAGGTTTGAACCTAGTATTACAAAAACTTTATGTCGGATCCCTATTAGGAACATTTATCTACATCAAGTGCATTTGACTTAGCGGACTCAACACAAGGGTTGGGTCCGTCTAGGACAAGCAACCTGAAGTAAAAAAGACCATCATGCTCCATACTGTGTGATTTATGCATTTATTTGTTGCATGCAGACATGCCTACGAAAATTGGGAATACTAGAAAATCGAGAAAAAAAAAAAGAGAAACAGCAGTTTAGAGATAACTAGAGTCGAAACTCTACCGAGAAATTTTTAACAAAAAAATTTGAAAAAGAAGGAAGTGTGTTTTCGAAAAGAAAGGAGTCTTGTTCTTTTTAAAATCTAGCTGGTTTTTCCTGGCGAATTACGCCGGTTTGATTCTCGTAGGGTGTGAGATATGTAGGCAACCCTCGTCGGGTCCAACCTCCCCTTTTCAAAAAATAGAAAAAATGTCAGGTTTTATTTTTCGTCATAAAGAAGTCGGGTGGCAGTGTCTTTTGTCAAACATAGCCAAAATTTCCCGAAAGGGACGCCAGAAGGCTGACTTCGCACAAACAACAACCTTTGGGTTTTTTTTTTAGATTTGGGCCGATTAGCCCACACAGCCTTAAAATCTTCGTCCCCGAGGCGCTGAAAGGCCGTGTTTGCAAAACTAGGTCTTTTGTTTTAATTTGAAAAAAAATAAAAAAGAGTCAGTGGGCAAGTTGATTTTTGATCAAAATAAGTCGAGCCAGCTTCAACGATGTCTTAAACTGTTCTTGCCGTCGAAAGGCTATTTCCGTAAAAAGAATGGACAAGTTTGTGAAGTGTCATGAAATAATTTTTTCGGCCTCAAAATTCATGTGAATTTGGGAAGGGGCCACGTTGGCGAAAATAGCCATTTAGCAAACATTGGGAAATAGGGAAAAAAATCTGGCCGTTTGTTTTTGAGTTTGTAATTCTTTTGATTAGGGAGTGGTATGTTTTGGTTTTCAAGTCGGTCGGTCGTATTTCGTCAAAGTCTGTTAGTATGGTCAATTTTTAAACCGTTGTAATCATGTTTGTTTTATTATGAAAATTGAAAATTCCAAAAACTAATGTTTATTTTTGTTTAACTTTTGTTGTTCCGAACTACGCAAGGCATGATTCATGCTGGGTCATGATACGTAGGCAATCTCCATAAGATTCGACCACAACAAAAAAAAAGAAAAAAATGAAAAGAAAATAAAAAAATGAAAAAATGCAAGAAAAATTAAAAAAATGAAAAATGTTGATAACAACAAGGACTGGTTGGGTCCATTATAATGTGGTTTGAATTGTGAAGAAAATTAAGGTGGCCGGTTTGTGGTAAGCTGGAAACACAAGATCCAGGAAAACCTGATTGTGATCCAAGTGAGTGACACCCAGAATATCGTGCAGAATCCATTACCTACACATCATGATATACACTTTTTTGGGGATGAGGCCTGACGACATGGAGTATGAGAATCATCTCGGGAACCTGCTAATGGAAGATAATGATGTTGAAATTGGAAAAGGCTCTACTGAATCTAATGAAAAATTTTATGGCTAAGATTTCGTGCTGGGTAATTGGAAAGACGCTCCATTTTTGGGTCAGTCGGAGAGGAGCTTTGGTGGTTTATATTGTTGTCATTTCTGTTGTACGGGTTATTTTAAGGGTTGTAATCCGGATATTGTCTTGTGACTCAAACCCTCTTATCCTTTCATATTGTCTAATGTGTTTAGTCCTAGTGGTTTGTTTAGTGTTTTCCAGGTTTGTTTCAGTTTCATTCCAAGGGTTGTACTCCAGTTAGTTTTGCATGTTTTGTTATTTAAACCAATGCACCATTGTCTAGTGCAAGTTCTGGTCTTTTGTTACCTCTAATTTTCTTCTTTGCTTAGTTTTTCTTTACCCTTTTGTTTTGCTTTTGTTCAAATGCCGATTCTAGTAACATGACATGCGCACACAGTTTAGGGCCTAATATTAAAAGTTAATCATAAACCATTGGGAGGTGATCAAGACATCTAAAGGAAATAAGAACGGTTTGAGATTATTTGGAGCCTGAGTCATGTGAAACTGGGGCAAGTGAAACAAAAAGAAAACTGTAACATGCCATGGGGGTCGTTCGTCATAATGAGAGTGAGAGTGTTTCCCAACAGTGCTTTAAAGGTAACAAATGAAAAGGGGAATGTGCGGATATAGCATAATCAGAAAAGGCTACAAATCTTTGTTTAATTGTGTTATTTGCACTTGGCATGTTTTGAAGACTGGAATGACGAAGGCATTTTGTTCTGATAACTTAACACTTTATCCTTCGTTACCCTTTTAAGCCTTAGTTATTTTCTTTCATACCCTTCATTCGGAATCAGTAGAAAGGTTAGAAATACAAACGTGGAAGAAAAAAAAAAGAAAAAGGAAAAGAAAGCAACAAAAAAAACAAAAAACAACAAAAGAAAAAAAGAAAAAATGATAACAAAAACAAAAGAAAGTCAGAAGAAAACAAAGGAATTGGGAACTACGTTTGCTTTGATTCCTCTAAGAGGATACGTCGGCAATTCACAGCTCGGTCATAGTATAATAAGAAAATCAAAAATCCCCAAGCAAGAAACTAGGGCAAAGGTTGTGCTTGTTGTAAATAAATCTAGTTCCGAAGGTTGTAATTTTGAACCCAAAATTGATGCATTTTTTATGCATTTTAATACCCATTTTTATCCAAAATCCCACATTACAGTCCAAAGAAAGACCTTTTGACAAGTCTTCAAAAGATGCCAAGTCAGACAAATGAGAAAGCCTTACCAGTGAACATAACACTCTGATCCCCAACAGAAAAGACTCCAATACCCTACAGATAGGAAATAAAAATAGAGTCGGATCGGTAGAACCCCAATCCCCAACTGAAAAGTAATACAAATGAGAGAGTCTTATCAGTGAAAAACTTCACGGGCACCATAACGCGATGAAAGCTGAGAGAAAAACCAAAATGAGAGAGGCTTGATAGTGAAAACCCTTCGGGCACTACAAGTCGAATAAGATTGAGAATCAGATGGGGAATCACCAAATGAAGATCTTGAAAGATGGTTGACGGCAGAGGATAGGCCACACGTGCATGTCATGACCATTAGAGTCGGTATCCACGTTTTATAGGTTTTATTTATAGTTCTCTTGTTAGAGATTCATATCCTCCCTTTGTCTTTTATTTTATCCCCTTTTATCTTTCTCCTTTCATAAAACATTTCCCCGGTAGAGTCTGTTTAGTCAGAACAAGCGAGGAATGACTTCAAAATCTGCCATCAACCGCCCAATTATGCAAGACGAGATCTGACTAGTACATCCAAGTGGTATGAGTCAGGAATTCTTTGATTTGAAGCAGGTAAAATGAAATGGCATTGATGGAGGAAATGCGTGCTACAAGGAAGATCATCAAACTGGGGCAGAAAAGTTTCCTTTCATTTATGAAAATTTTCTGGAAATCAGGTATGCACTTGGGGAAGAAGGAAGATAAGACAAGCCTTAACGAAAATGGTCTTTGAACCAATGTCATCCCCAGAATAACAAGTTTTAATGAAGGAATTTGTATCCCCAGCGGACAGAATGAAGCACCGATTTTGAAGGAATAAAATTCCTCCAGCAGTGTTATCCTCAAAAACGTTATCCCCAGATGATAACACTTTTATTCCCAGCGAAGTTGAGAGAAAATAATTTTTTTGAAGGAAGTAGAAAAGGAGGGGAAGAAAAGTAATTCCCCAGCAATGTCATCTCCAGCAAATAATATCATCCCTAGAGAGTTTTGATAGCAAGATGGAACGAGGAAAGGAGAAAGCAAAAGACCATCCCCAATAGGAGTACCACAACCAACCACCGCACATTTTAAACTAACAAATTTTTCTTTGATTTGAAGCAGGGAAAGAAAATGTTATTGATGGTGGAAAGACATGCCACGAGGAAGATCACCAAAACTGGGGCAGAAAATTGTTTGCCATTGTTGAAACTTTTCTCGGAGGAAGAGAAAATCAATTCAAGTTATAAGGAAAAAACCATCCCCATCAGGGGTGACATGACCACTCACCGCACAATAAACTGATGAAATTTTCTTTGACGTAAGATGGTGATGGAAGCTATGTCCATATCAAGATCTCCACATCATATCAAGCTTTTTGCGCTGCATCAATCTTTGTAATTACCAAATCGAGCACCACATGTCAGGTTTGTCCACCTTCAAATAGGATATACATGGGACTATCCGCCCTCGAATAGGATATAATGGGCCTATCCGCCCACGAAAACAATATGATGGGTTTATCCTCCCTCAAATAGGATATGATGGGTCTATCCACCCTCGAATAGGATATGATGGGTCTTTCCGCCCTCGAATAGGATATTTTGGGTTCTTCCACCCTCGAATAGGATATTTTGGGTTCATCCATCATCGAATAAGATATTTTAGGTTTGTCCACCTTCGAATAGGATATTTTGGGTTCATCCGCCCTTGAATAGGATATTTTAGGTTTGTCCACATATTTTGTATTTATTCGCCCTCGAATAGGATATTTTAGGCTTGTCCACCTTTGAACAGGATATTTTGGGTTCATCCGCCCTTGAATAGGATATTTTAGGTTTGTCCACCTGCGAATAGGATATTTTGGGTTCATCCGCCCTCGAATAGGATATTTTAGGTTTGTCCACTTTCGAATAAGATATTTTGGGTTCATTCGCCCTCGAATAGGATATTTTAGGTTTGTCCACCTTCGAATAGGATATTGGGTTCATTTGCCCTCGAATAGGATATTTTCGGTTTGTCCACCTTCGAATAGGATATTTTGTGTTCGTCTGCCCTCGAATAGGATATTTTGGGTCGTCCGCCCTCGAATAGGACATTTTGGGTCATCTGCCCTCGAATAGGACATTTTGGGTCGTCCGCCCTCATATAGGACATTTTGGGTTCATCCGCCCTCGAATAGGATATTTTGGATTCATCCGCCCTCGAATAGGATATTTTGGGTTCATCCGGTCTCGAATAGGATATTTTAGGTTTGTCCACCTTTGAATAGGATATTTTGGGTTCATCCGCCCTCGAAAAGGATGTTTTAGGTTTGTCCACCTTCGAATATGATATTTTGGGTTCATCCGCCCTTGAATATGATATTTCAAGTTTGTCCACCTTCGAATATGATATTTTTGGTTCATCCGCACTTGAATAGGATGTTCTAGGTTCATCCGCCCTTGAATAGGATAATTTAGGTTTGTCCGCCTTCGAATAGGATATTTTGGGTTCATCCGCCCTCGAATAGGATATTTTAGGTTTGTTCACCTTCGAATAGGATATTTTGGGTTCGTCCGTCCTCGAATAGGACATTTTAGGTCATCCGCCCTCGAATAGGAAATTTTGGGTTCATCCGCCCTCGAATAGGATATTTTGGGTTCATCCGCCCTTGAATACGATATTTTGGGTTCATCCGCCCTCGAATAGGATATTTTTGGTTCATCTGCCCTCGAATAGGACATTTTGGGTTCATCCGCCCTCGAATAGGATATACTTGGTTCTATCTGCCCTAAAATAGGATATACTTGGTTCTATCCTCCCTCAAATAGGATATACTTGGTTCTATCCGCCCTCAACTAGGATATATTTGGTACTATCCGCCCTCAAATAGGATATACTTGGTTCTATCCGCCCTCGAATAGGATATACTTGGTTCTATCCGCCCTCAAATAGGATATATTTGGTTCTATCCGCCCTCAAATACGATATACTAGTTCTATCCTCCCTCAAATAGGATACTTGGTTCTATCCGCCCTCAAATAGGATATACTTGGTACTTTCCGCCCTCAAATAGGATATATTGGTTCTATCCGCCCTCACATAGGATATAGTTGGTTCTATCCGCCCTCAAATAGGATATACTTGGGTTCATCCGCCCTCAAATATGATATTTTGTGTTCATACGGCCTCGAATAGGATATACTTCGTTCTATTTGCCTTCAAATAGGATATACTTGGTTCTATCCGCCCTCAAATAGGATATATTGGTTCTATCCGCCCTCAAATAGGATATAGTTGGCTCTATCCGCCCTCAAATAGGATATACTTGGTTCTGTCCGCCCTCAAATAGGATATACTTGGTTCTGTCCGCCCTCAAATAGGATATACGTTGCTCTATCCGGCCTCAAATAGGATATACTTGGGTTCATCCACCCTCGAATAGGATATTTTGTGTTCATCCGGCCTCGAGTAGGATATTTTGGGTTCATCCGCCCTCGAACGGGATATTGAATTTAATCCATCCTCAAAAGGACATTCAATTTATTTCGAGCCAAGTGGTCCTGCCTGTATAAACATTTCCAAAATATATATTTCATTGCCAAATGCATTTTATTTTAAAGTTTTTGTTAAGATTAGGCGCCCACCTGTATAACAAGGGAATACATTTCATGTCTTAGCATTTAGGCGCCCACCTGTATAACAAGGAAATACATCTCATGTCTTAGCTAATTAGGCGCATACTTGTATAATGAGAGGAATACTTCATGTAATTGAATTAGGCGCCCACCTATATAACTAGGGAATACACTTCTTGTCTTTGCATTTAGGCACCCACCTGTATAACTAGGGAATACATTTTTCTTTTACATTTTATGTATTGAAATCAGCAACCCCACAAAAAAGCAAAAGGTTGCAACAAAAATCCCCAGCATAAGGAAGAAAGTCATATCCCCAGTGGAACGAACAAACGATGAAAAATGGTATTCAGAAAAGCAAAAGGCCAGTGTCATCCCCAAGTTTGCGGAACGAAAAAGCACCGAAAGAAACACAAGCCAACAAGAAAGCAAGGCAACAAAAACAAGTTGAAGATAGATAAGATCTTGTGATCCGTAGTCTAGCCTAGCTTCTTATTTTCTTTTTAGCACAGTGTAATAAGGAGATCGGTGAAGCAGTGGTAACAGCATGCAGCAACAGGAACAGCAAAATTCAGTCCCAGGGTAGTCTCAACTACCAAAACTTTCCGAACTACATTAACTTGATTCTCTTTTAGCCAGAGATATGTAGGAAATCTTCGAAGCAAAGGTTCTGTTAAATCTTTCAAAAAAGGCTTCACATGGAGTACTCGAACGGGCAAAAATCTCTCATACCCGCTCACTTTATCTTTGCACGAAAACCTTTTGTGTTTTCAGACAAATAGGGGCAGCTGTGAGTACGTGATTTTTGGCCTATATATGAATTACTCCCAGAAAATTCAAAAAAATAAAATAATTTTGTTTATTTGCAATTGTCTCTGAATTTTCTGTTATTTTCCTTGTATTATTTGCATTTTTTGTATGACATGGTTATTTGTTAAATTAATAAAAAATACAAAAATATGTCGCATTTGCATTTAAGATTTAATTCTACAATTAGGAGTAATTAAGTTTGTTTTACTAAATAAAAATCATAAAATATGCATCTTTCGCATTTTTAGCCTTTAATGTCCAAACTGCGTGATTGTGTTTTAATTTTTATTTAATTTTAAGTGATAATTGTTACTAGTAGTTAATTGGTATTTTAATATAATTTTGGTTTTTATAATTTAATCTTTGCATTTTAGTTTTATTAATTAGGAAGTTGAATAAATAGAAAAGAACAAAAATGGTAAGAAAATCGGATTGGGCCCCTAATTCTAATGTGAATTCACCTGGCTCAAATGTCTCACAAACCAAACCCAAAACACCTCTTCCCAACCCAAAATCCCGGTCCATTTCCACCCCCTCCATTTTTGATTTTTCAGATTTTGCTTTCTTTTTCATTTTTTCACTTAAAAAAAACAAATAACCGAACCCTAAAGACCAAAAACTCTCTCTAGCCGCCACACCGTAAGCACCCACCCACTCTCTTCATCTTCTCCAAACATACCATCAAACCCTAGCCCCCAAGCACACACCCCGTCGAGCAGCCCCTGTCCTTCCCGTCTTCTTCCCCATCGCTGGAACGCCAAATGACCACACCTTCCCGTCTTCTTCCCCGTCGTCGACCGCAACTTTTTCTCTAGCCCTACATCACGCACACACACCGCCTTCAAGTTCACCAACAGCTTCCGTCGAACTTCCACCTCCACAAGCAACAAAACAACCAAGCGACCCTCCATAACATCAGTCCAAAACCACCCATCTCCCTCCCTTGCAGACCAGCCTACAGACGAACCAGTCCGACCAGCGTCGCCCTCCATCGTCATCATCTCCAACCATTCGAACCCAGTCCGTTTCTACATTGTCCCCCCACATCATTAGTAACCTGTAGCAGCAGCCTCCCCGTCGCTGCACCAGACCCCAGTCGATCACCCAACGTGCACCAGTCTTCACGTCCCCAAACGTTCCCCTACTATTCCGTTGACCAACTGAGCCCTTCGAAACTCCTTGAACGAACCAGTCTACTCACCGTCATGGAATTTGTCGATTTTGTTTTCCGAGTTTATTTCAAGTTTCCGGGAAAATTTGTTTCTGTTCGAGTTCGTCGTTGTTCCGATCCGGTTAGTTGGTTTAAGTTTTATTTTTATCCGTATTTTGTTTGATATTCTCGGATCTGAAATCAGTATATGTTTGATTCTTTTCTTGTTCGTTGTTTATCATTTCTTGAGTATTTCTTCAGTTTGTTTTCAATTATTTGTTCTTGTTTAACTTTTAATATAGAAGTATGTTATTTTAATCACTTGAATCTTTTATCTTGGTTGTAATGTTATTGGATTTAAGTTGAAGTTCAATTGATAATCGAGTTTAGTGACTTGAATTTGTTTGTTTATTTTGTTAAGTTTGTTTTGAATTTGAGCTTAGTGATTTGAGTCTACTTGTTTGTCATGTTCAATTTTGTCATTGTGGTTGAATATGAAAGTTTGTTGTTAAAAATATTATTTAGTCAAAATAATTTTAGTTGGTTCTTTGTTATTCATCATATAGTTTGAATTTGTTGATGGAATTTTATTAGAAATTGGTCATAGCTGTAGTGATTTGGTGATTAATTAGGAATTATTTTTGATCATTTGTTAGTTTGTTACAGATTGGAGGATTGTGGTATAACAGTAATTTTCAGTAATTGCGGGGGTATTTTGGAAATTGATTAAATGTGGGACCATAACTTTGGATTAAAATAAGAGGGGACAAGAGTTAGTGGGGAACAAGGCATAATGATGTAAAGTAAAAAGTTGGGGTAATAATAAAAGGTTGTCTTTGACTTCTGAAAAAGATAAAAAGTCACATAGTAGAAGAATATTGGGCTGGAAGGTAAAAGAGGCTAAAGGGTTAGTAATAATAGTTAAAAAAAGGGAATGGACGGAAAAGGGGACTACCTTTGGATATAAAAGAGGACTCATTTGACACTTAGAAAAAAGAGGGATTTTGGAGATAAAAAATTTCAGAACTTAAGGGGAACAAGGAGGAAAACGGAGAATAAAAAAAAGAATGGAGAGAAAAAACGAATTAGAGAGCTGAAAACCCCACTGTTTATTTGAAGCTTCTCTTTTGCTTCATTGATTTCATTTCTCTTGATTCAAATACACTAAGACTTATCTTAAGTAACTCTAGTGCATCTTTGAATTCATTTGGCTTGTGTTGATATTGTTTTGGGTTAAAGTCCATTTCTGTTGGTATTATCTGGTTTGATTTTATTGGGTTTCCGGTATGTTGTTGTTGGCATTTCTGGGATTCTACTAATTTTTGATCAGTTACTGCTATGCTGCTCATTGTTGTTGTTATTGTTGTTGTATTGTTACTACTGGTGCTGATTCTCGTCTCCCTCTTCTCTTGTTTCCCAATACCAGGTACACGACTGTAACACTAGCTATTGTAAGCTAAAAATGTGGAAGCATGAATACATATGAAATAATGGAAGTTTGAAGTTGATTTAGTTTTAAACATTTCTTTTTCACTACTATTATGTAAACTTCTATCACTTAGTAATTTTATAGAATATGTAGGCCCACTATACTTGAAGTTAGGATCATAGTACTAATCGTTAAAGTCATTAATCCAATAGGCATGTGTTGAGTTCAAGCAAGATGAGTTAATGATTAAGTTGAACAAACTTTCGCAAGCATTAGTAATCAAGGTTGATTTTGATTTCAATTAGTTGTAAAGAAATAATTTCAACGGTTCAATTCATCTTACAATGTGGGTTAGATTAGTTACAGGATAATTAGTTTCCTTTTGATAAATATTGATTGTCAATCTCATATTTTATTTATAATTTCATTTTTGTAATATTCCTTTTCGTTTAAATTTGTCTCAAGCTAGTAACCAGTAAGTGATGGCCTTTTAAACATGTAATTAATTAAGATTTTTTCTCTTTTATATTAGTGAAAAATTTAATAGAAATGTAGTCACTTTAGGATATCCTTTAAATAAATGAGGTGTGCCTCGCCAAAATAAATTACAATTTGCGGGGCCCTCAATAAAGGTTCAAAATAAATAATGTTTAGAAAAATCGGGAAGGGTCGTTTAGCTAATTGCATGGCCTTCCGAAAATAATAACGTGTTAGACTTTATAGGTGCGTACTTTAATAATATTATCTCCCTAAACCCGGGTGCACATTTATGTGACCCAAATCCAAATCTCAACGGAGTTGAAATGTATCGATAACCACAGGTACATTGACTGTGACATGGTTCGAGATACGCTTTCACAACGTTGTAATTCTCTGCTAAAAATAATAGTAATAATAATAATAATAAAAGCGGATAAAAGTTAAAAGTTGCACATAAGTTATAACATATTTTAAAATCAGATAAATAAGCCAAATTTGACAGTTGAGCGACCGTGCTAGAACCACGGAACTCGGGAATGCCTAACACCTTCTCCCGGATTTCTGATTTGCGGACTGTTAAACAGAGTCATTCTTTTCCTCGATTCGGGATTCAACTGGTGACTTGAGACACCATAAATCTTCCAAGTAGCGACTCTGAATTAAATAAACAAATCCTGTTTCGATTGTTCTTTAATATAAAAAAACTCCCTTTATGCCCTCGCGGGGCGTAAAAAGGAGGTGTCACAGCTACGGCGACTCTGTTGGGGATGTAACCCAGAACCACTGGTTCAGGATTAGAAATTCGAGCTTATAATAAATTGTTGTATTTGTCTTTCTTTATTATCTGATTTTATTATGTGATTGAGCTTAAATGTGCAAAAATGTTGTTTTTTACTGCTTTGATATTATTTGAATTGTATATATAAACTGTGCTGAAACCCCTCTATTCTCCTTCCTGAGGAGTGCACGCTGGTCGTGACTTCTTTCTGTTGGTGTCATTTTCCCAATATAGAACGAGGATTTGGTGGAGTTGCAAAATCGGAGGATCTTTTGGTTACCGGTACGCAGTTACCAACCTCGACTCAAGTTGTCCACTCAGGTAAGCCAGGTCTAGAACAAAAAACCCAGGTTTGAACCTAGTATAACAAAAACTTTATGCCGGATCCCTATTATGAACGTTTATTTGCATCATGTGCATTTGATTTAGGGGACTCAACACAAGGGTTGGGTCCATCTAGGACAAGCAACCTGAAGTAAAAAGACCATCCTGCTCCATACTGTGTGATTTATGCATTTATTTGTTCAGACTTCCATGCAGACCTGCCTACGAAAATTGGGAATACTAGAAAATCGAGAAAAAAAAGAGAAATAGCAGCATAGAGATAACTAGAGTCGAAACTCTACCGAGAAATTTTGAACAAAAAAATTGAAAAAGAAGGAAATGTGTTTTTGAAAAGAAAGGATTCTTGTTCTTTTTAAAATCTAGCTGGTTTTTCCTGGGGAATTACGTCAGTTTGATTCTCATAGGGTGTGAGATACGTATGCAATTTTCATCGGGTCCAACCTCCCCTTTTCAAAAAATAGCAAAAAATGTTAGTTTTTATTTTTCATCATAAAGAAGTCGGGTGGCACTGTCTTTTGTCAAACATAGTCAAATGTTCCCGAAAGGGACGCCGGAAGGCTGACTTTGCAGAAACAACCACCTTTGGGTTATTATTTAGATTTGGGCCGATTAGCCGACACAACCTTAAAATATTCGTCCCCGAGGCGCTGAAAGGCTGTGTTTGCAAAACTATGTCTTTTTTTTTTTAATTTGGAAAAATATTAAAAAAGACTCAGTGGGAAAGTTGATTTTTTATCAAAATAAGCCGAGCCATCTTCAACGATGTCTTAAACCGTTCTTGCCGAGATAGCCTTAGAGTATTCTTCAGTTGTCGAAAGACTATTTTCTTAAAAGAATAAACAAGTTTGTGAAGTGTCGTGAAATAATTTTCCCGGCCTCAAAATTCATGTGAAATTGGGAGGGGGGCACGTTTGCTAAAATAGCCATTTGGTTAAAATTGGAAAATATGGAAAGGAAGCTGGCCGTTTGTTTTTGAGTTTGTAATTCTTTTTATTAGGGAGTGGTATGTTTTGGTTTTCAAGTCGGTCGGTCGTATTTCGTCAAAGTCTGTTAGTATGGTCAATTTTTAAACCGTTGTAATCATGTTTGTTTTATTATGAAAATTAAAAATTCCAAAAAAAATGTTTTATTATTGTTGAACTTTAGTTGTTCCGAACTACACGAGGCCTGATTCATGCGTGGTCATGATACGTAGGCAATCTCCAAAAGATTCGACCACAACAAAAAAAAGGAAAAAATGAAAAAGAAAATAAAAAATGAAAAAACGAAAGAAAAATGAAAAAAAAAATGAAAAATGTTGATAACAATAAGGACTGGTTGGGTCCATTATAACGTGGTTTGAATTGTGAAGAAAATTGAGGTGGCCGGTTTGTGGTAAGCTGGAAACACAAGATCCAGGAAAATCTGATTGTGATCCAAGACAATGACACCGAGAATATCTTGCAGAATTCTTTACCTACACATCATGATATACACTTTGTGGGGATGAGGCCAGACGACATGGAGTATGAGAATCATCTCGGGAACCTGCTAACGGAAGATAATGATGGTGAAATTGGAAAAGGCTCTGCTGAATCTAATGAGAAAAATTGTGGCTAAAATGTCGTGCTGGGTAATTTGAAAGACGCTCCATTTTTGGGTCAGCTGGAGTGGAGCTTTGGTGGTTTATTTTGTTGTCATTTCTGTTGTCCAGGTTATTTTAAGGGTTGTAATCCGGATATTGTATTGTGACTCAAACCCTCTTATCCTTTCATATTGTCTAATGTGTTTAGTCTTAGTGGTTTGCTTAGTGATTTTCAGGTTTGTTTCAGTTTCATTCCAAGGGTTGTACTCCAGTTGGTTTTGCATGTTTTGTTATTTAAACCATTGCACCATTGTCTAGTGCAAGTTCTGGTCTTTTGTTTCCTCTAATTTTCTTCTTTGCTTAGTTTTTCTTTACCCTTTTGTTTTGCTTTTGTTCAAACGCCGATTCTAGTGACATGACATGCGCACACAGTTTAGGGCCTAATCTTAAAAGTTAATCATAAAATCATTGTGAGGTGATCAAGACATTTAAAGGAAATATGAACGGTTTGAGATTATTTGGAGCCCGAGTCATGTGAAACTGGGCAAGCGAAACATAAAGAAAACTGTAACATGACATGGGGGTCGTTCGTGATAATGAGAGTGAGAGTGTTGCCCAATGGTGCTTTAAATGTGACAAATGAAAAGGGGAATGTGCGGATATAGCACAATCAGAAGAGGCTACATTGTTTAATTGTGTTATTTGCACTTGGCATGTTTTGAAGACTGGAATGACGAAGCCATTTTGTTCTGCTACCTAAACACTTTATCCTTCGTTACCCCTTTTGAGCCTTAGTTATTTTCTTTCATACCCCTCGTTCGGAATCAGTAGCAAAGGTTAGATATACAAATGTGGAAGAAAAAAAAAAGAAAAGGAAAGAAAAAGGAAAAGAAAGCAACAAAAGCAACAAAAGAAAATAAAAGAAAAGAAAAAATGATAAAAAAAACAAAATAAAGTCAGAAGAAAACAAAGGAATTGGGAACTACGTTTGACCTGGTTTCTCTAAGAGGATACGTAGGCGCTTCACAGCTCGGTCATGGTGTAATAAGAAAATCAAAAATCCCCAAGCAAGAAACTAGGGCAAAGGTTGTGTTTGTTGTAAATAAATCTAGTTCCGAGGGTTGTAATTTTGAACCCAAAATTGATGTGTTTTTTATGCGTTTTAATACCTATTTTTATCCAAAATCCCACATTACAGTCCAAAAAAAGACCTTTTGACCAGTCTTCAAAAGATGCCAAGTCAGACAAATGAGAGAGCCTTACCAGTGAACATAACACTATGATCCCCAACAGAAAAGACTCCAACCCCTTACAGAAAGGAAATAGAAAAGAGAGTCAGATCGGTAACACCCCAATCCCCAACTGAAAAGAAATATAAATGAGAGAGTTTTGTCAGTGAAAACCTTCACGGGCTCCATAAGGCGATAAAAGCTGAGAGAAAAATCAAAATGAGAGAGGCTTTATAGTGAAAATCCTTCGGGCACTACAAGTCGAATAAGATTGGGAATTAGATAGGGAATCACCAAATGAAGATCTTAAAAGACGATTGACGGCAAAAAATAGGCCACATGTGTATGTCAAGACCATTAGAGTCGGTATCCGCGTTTAATAGGGTTTTATTTATAGTTTATCTTGTTAGAGAGTCATCTCCTCCCTTTGTCTTTTATTCTATCCCCTTTTATCTTTCTCCTTTCGTAAAACATTTCCCTAGTAGAGTTTGTATAGTCAGAACAAGTGAGAAATGACTTCAAAATCTTCCATCAATTGCCCAATTATGCAAGACGAGATCTGACTAGTACATCCAAGTGGTATGGTCAGCGATGTTGAGAGGAAATAATCTTTTTGAAGGAAGTAGAAAAGGAGGGAAAGAAAAGTAATTCCCCAGCAATGTCATCTCCAACAAATAATATCATCCCTAGAAAGTATAGATAGCATGATGGAACGAGGAAAAGAGAAAGGAAAAGATCATCCCCAACAGGAGTACCACAACCACCACCTCACATTTTAAACTACCAAATTTTTCTTGGATTTGAAGCAGGGAAAGAAAATGTTATTGATGGCTGAAAGACATGCCACGAGGAAGATCACCAAAACTGGGGCAGAAATATTTTTGCCATTGCTGAAAATTTTCTCGGAGGAACGAGAAAATCAATTCAAGTTATAAGGAAAAAACCATCCCCAGCAAGAGTGGCATGACCACTCACCGAATAAACTGACGAAATTTTCTTTGATATAAGACATGGACGGAAGCTATGTCCATATCAAGATCTCCACGTCATATCAAGCTTTTTACGATGCATCAATCTTTGTAATTACCAAATCGAGCACCACATGTCAGGTTTGTCACCTTCAAATAGGATATACATGGGACTATTCGCCCTCGAATAGGATATAATGGGTCTATTTGCCCTCAAGAATAATATGATGGGTTTATCCGACCTCAAATAGGATATGATGGGTCTATCCATCCTCGAATAGGATATGTGGGTCTATCCGTCCTCGAATAGGATATTTTGGGTACATCCGCCCTCGAATAGGATATTTTGGTTTCATCCGTCATCGAATAGGATATTTTAGGTTTGTCCACCTTCGAATAGGATATTTTGGGTTCATCCGCCCTTGAATAGGATATTTTAGGTTTGTCCACATATTTTTGATTCATTCGCCCTCGAATAGGATATTTTAGGTTTGTCCACCTTCGAATAGGATATTTTGGGTTCATCCGCCCTCGAATAGGATATTCTAGGTTCATTCGCCCTCGAATAGGATACTTTGGGTTCATCCGCCCTCCAATATGATATTTTAGGTTTCTCCACCTTCGAATAGGATATTTTGGGTTCATCCGCTCTCGAATAGGATATTCTAGGTTCATTCGCCCTCGAATAGGGTAATTTAGGTTTGTCCACCTTTGAATAGGATATTTTGGGTTCATCCGTCCTCGAATAGGATATTTTAGGTTTGTTCTCCTTCGAATAGGATATTGTGGGTTTGTCCGCCCTCGAATATGACATTTTAGGCCGTCCGCCCTCGAATAGGACATTTTGGGTCCATCCGCCCTCGAATAGGACATTTTGGGTCGTCCGCCCTCGAATAGGACATTTTGGGTCATCCGCCCTCGAATAGGACATTTTGGGTCGTCCGCCCTCATATAGGACATTTTGAGTTCATCCGCCCTCGAATAGGATATATTTGGTTCTATCTGCCCTCAAATAGGATATACTTGATTCTATCCGCCCTCGAATAGGATATACTTGGTTTTATCCACCCTCAAATAGGATATATTTGGTTCTATCCGCCCTCAAATAGGATATACTAGTTCTATCCACCCTCAAATAGGATATACTTGGTTATATTCGCCCTCAAATAGGATATACTTGGTTCTATCCGCCCTCAAATATGATATACTGGTTCTATCCGCCCTCAAATAGGATGTACTTGGTTCTATCCGCCCTCAAATAGGATATACTTGGTTCTTTCCGCCCTCAAATAGGATATAGTGGTTCTATCTGCGCCCTCAAATAGGATTTACTTGTTTCTATCCGCCCTCAAATAGGATATACTTGGCTTTATCCGCCCTCAAATAGGATAGAGTTGGTTCTATCCGCCTTCAAATAGGATATACTTGGTTCTATCCGCCCTCAAATAGGATATATTGGTTCTATCCGCCCTCAAATATGATATACTTGGCTCTATCCGCCCTCAAATAAGATATACTTGGTTCTATCCGCCCTTAAATAGGATATACTTGGTTCTATCCGCCCTCAAATAGGATATCCGCCCTCAAATAGGATATACTTGGGTTCATCCGCCCTCGAATATGATATTTTGTGGTCATACGGCCTCGAATAGGATATTTTGGGTTCATCCGCCCTCGAACGGGATATTGAATTTAGTCCATCCTCAAAAAGACATTCAATTTATTTGGACCCGAGTGGTCCTGCCTGTATAAACATTGCCAAAATATATATTTCATTGCCAAATGCATTTTATTTTAAAGTTTTTGTTAAGGTTACGCGCTCACCTGTATAATAAGGGAATACATTTCATGTCTTAGCATTTATGCGCCCACCTGTATAATAAGGAAATACATCTCATGTCTTAGCTAATTAGGCGCCTACCTGTATAATGAGAGGAGTACTTTTCATGTCTTTGCATTAGGCGCCCACCTGTATAACTAGGGAATACACTTCTTGTCTTTGCATTTAAGCACCCACATGTATAACTAGGGAATACATTTCTGTTTTACATTTTATGTCTTGAAATCAGCAACCCCACCGGAAAGCAGAAGGTTGCAACAAAAATCCCCAGCATAAGGAAGGAATTCATATCCCCAGCGGACCGAACAAAACGATGAAAAATGGTATTCAGAAAAGCAAAAGCCCAGTGTCATCCCCAAGTTTGCGGAAGGAAAAAGCACCGGAAGAAACACAAGCCAACAAGAAAGCAAGGCAGCAAAAACAAGTTGAAGATAGATAAGATCTTGTGATCCATAGTCTAGCCTAGCTTCTTATTTTCTTTTTAGCACGGTGTAATAAGGAGATTGGTAAAGCAGTGGTAACAGCATGCAACAGCAGTAACAGCAAAATTCAGTCCCATGGTAGTCCTAGCTACCAAAACTTTCCGAACTACATTAACCTGATTACCTTTTAGCCAGAGATATGTAAGAAACCTTCGAAGCAAAGGTTCGGTTAAATCTTTCAAAAAATACTTCACATGGAATACTCGAACGGGCAAAAATCGCTCGTACCCGCTCACTTTATCTATGCACGAAAACGTTTTTGTGTTTTCGGACAAGGAGGGGCAGCTTTGAGTACGTGGTTGCCTATATATGAATTACTCTCAGAAAATTCAAAAAAATAAAATAATTTTGTTTATTTGCAATTGTCTCTGAATTTTCTGTTATTTTCCTTGTATTATTTGCATTTTTTTGTATGACATGTTTATTCGTTAAATTAATAAAAAAATACAAAAAATATCACATTTGCATTTAGGATTTAATTATACAATTAGGAATAATTAAGTTTGTTTTATAAAATGAAATTCACAAAAATAAGCATCTTTCGCATTTTTAGCCTTTAATGTCCAAATTGCGTGATTGTATTTTAGTTGTTATTTAACTTTAGGTGATAATTGTTACTAGTAGTTAATTAGTATTTTAAGATAATTTTGGTTTTTATAATTTAATCTTAGCATTTTAGTTTTATTAATTAGGAAGTTGAATAAATAGAAAAGAACAAAAATCGTAAGAAAATCGGATTGGGACCCTTATCCTAATTTGAATTCACATGGCCCAAATGTCTCACAAACCCAACCCAAAACACCTCTACCCAACCCAAAATCCCCGAACCGGTCCATTTCCACCCTTTCCATTTTTGATTTTTCAGATTTTTCTTTCTTTTTCATTCTTTCACTTAAACAAGAAAAAAAAAACCAAACCCTAAAGACCAGATCGAACATTTTAGAACTTAAGGGGAACAAGGAGGAAACTAGAGAATAAAAAAAATAATGGGGAGAAAAAAAAAGAATTAGAGAGCTGAAATCCCCACTGTTTATTTGAAGCTTCTCTTTTGCTTCATTGATTTCATTTCTATTGATTCAACTAAACTAAGACTGATCTTAAGTAACTCTAGTATATCTTTGATTCTATTTGGCTTGTGTTGATATTGTTGTGGGTTAAGGTCCATTTCTGTTGGTATTTTTTAGTTTGATTTTTACTGGTTTCTGGTATGTTGCTGTTGGCATTTCTGGGATTCTACTGGTTTTTGATTAGTTACTGCTCTGCTGCTCAGTGTTGTTGTTGTATTGTTACTACTGCTGCTGATTCTCGTCTTCCTCTTCTCTTGTTTCCCAATATCAGGTATGCAACTGTAACACTAGCTATTGTAAGCTGAAAATGTGGAAGCATGAATACATATGAAATAATGGAAGTTTGAAGTTGATTTAGTTTTAAACTTTTCTTTTTCACTGATTTATAGTTAAAATATTTTATGTACTAATATTATATAAACTTCTGTCACTTAGTAATTTCATAGAATCCATAGGCCCACTATACTTGAAGTAAGGATCATAGTACTAATCGTTAAATTCATTAATCGAATAGGCATGTGTTGAGTTCAAGCAAGATGAGTTAATGATTAAGTTTAACAAACTTTCGCAAGCATTAGTAATCAATGTTGATTTTGATTTCAGTTAGTTGTAAAGAAATAATTCCAACTGTTCAATTCATCTTACAATGTGGGTTAGATTAGTTACAGGATAATTAGTTTCCTTTTGATAAATATTGTTTGTCAATTCCATATTTTATTTATAATTTCAATTTTTGTAATATTCCCTTTTAAACATGTAATTAATTAAGACTTTTTCTCTTTTATATTAGAGACAAATTTAATAGAAATGTAGTCACTTTAGGATATCCTTAAAATAAATGAGGCATGCCTCGCCAAAATAAATTGCAATTTGCGGGGCCCTCAATAAAGGTTAAAAAAATGTTTAGAAAAATCGGGAAGGGCCGTTTAGCTAATTGCACGACCTTCCCCAAAATAATAACGCGCTAGATTTTATAGGCGCGTACTTTAATAATATTATCTCCCTAAACTCGGGTGCACATTTATGTGACCTAAATCCAAATCTCAACGGAGTTGAAATGTGTCGATAACCACGGGTACATTGACTGTGACGTGGTTCGAGATACGTTTTCACAACGTTGCAATTCTCTGTTAAAAATAATAATAATAATAAAAGCGGCTAAAATTTAAAATTTGCACATAGGTTACAATATGTTTTAAAATCAGATACATAAGCCGAATATGACAGTTGAGCGACCGTGCTAGAATCACGGAATTCGAGAATGCCTAACACCTTCTCCAGGGTTAACAGAATTCCTTATCCGGATTTCTGGTTCGCGGGCTGCTAAACAGAGTCATTCTTTTCCTCGATTCGGGATTCAATCGGTAACTTAGGACACTATTAATCTCCCAAGTGGCGACTCTAAATTAAATTAATAAATCCCATTTCGATTGTCCTTTAATTAGAAAAACTCCCTTTATGCCCTCACGGGGCGTAAAAAGGAGGTATGACAATAATCAACATCATTCTTCATTACCCATAAGGTAAACAACACCCTTAACCAATAGTCAACAATCAACAACCTAAACCTATAATCCGTTCATATTTTTCTGTCAAACCCATCAACTCATATCTCATGAACTAGAGTCTATAATCATTAATTCAATGCTAGAATCAACTAGAGGGTGAAGACATTACCTTTTTGAAATTCAATCCCCTTGAATTCAAGTTCTAGGGTTCCTTCTCTCAATAATGATGTCCCAATCAAATATCTAATGATATAGAGGGTTTACCCATGTTCATAAGATGTTGGAAAATAAAAATTAACTTAGAATCACCATTAGAACTTAACTTGGATGATGGATGGACCTTTAAAGAGTCAGGTTTTTGAGAGTTCCCCTTCCGAGAGCAAGTTTTTGTGTTTTGGGGATTTGGGGGACGAAGCAGGGCTTTAAAATGACCCCCAAGTGCGCCCTCTACGCACCTGAAGGCCTGCCCACGCACTTGACCGCGCAAAATGGCAGTGTCACTAAATATTAATATAACAATTAATTATTTTTCTTGCCTAAAAATTATACCGAGCTATTTAAATATAATATTTTATTAATTATAATTAATAAACTATTATTGTCTCCTTCACAAAAGGGCTCTAATTTGATTTTGTCTTTGAGCTTGTTACTTGAACTAAACTTTACAGAATTGATGGTATGTCGATATTTAAATCTCAGGCCTTATGGAAAAATCTGATTTGAGGAAACATGAACAACTTAGAAATGTGGAAAAGTCACATTTAAAGAAAATAGTTACACAATTTAAATAAATTGTTTTAAGTAAAATATTATTTAATTTTTGATTCCTAAATATTAGGAGCTTTTACATAGTTCAAATAAGAAAGTATTTTATATATATTAAATTTAGTTAAATTTTAAGTCTTAGATATTAGGAAAATAATTATATTACAATTACAATTTTATCCAATATTAACTATATTGTTAGAGGATAAATAATATTTTGTTAAGGATATTTGTGCTTTTAATATAGTATATACATTATTATGCCATGATGTTACCCCAAAAAAAGCGTACTAATACAGTATTTTAATATTTCATTTCTTGATTTTCTTAAAATTTCTGTCTTTAGCTCAATGGAAACAGTGGACCATTAAATAAAATCTCTGGGTCAAAATCACTTTTTTTTCTTTAGGAAAAGCTTTTTGTCAATTTAAGTATTTGACCATAGGGAAAAAAATATTGATTTTGGCTAGAAGCAAAAATAACTTTTAAGAAACAGAAAAAATAGCTTCTCCCTTAAAGCACAAGCAGATCCAATTTTGACTTTTCTTCTTGTCAAAATATCTTTAGCAAAATATTATATATACCAAAATAATCATACTTAGTTTAAACTATTAAGTAATAGTAGATAATAATATTTGGGATGAATTTTTATATTTATTAAATTATTTTTTGATATATTTAAATTATCTGAAAGAATAAAATACTTTTTAATTTTATTTTTATATTTTACTTAAATAATAAGAAACTAATTATTATCTTAAATTATAAATATTTGCAATTATTTATCTACTTATATAGTATTATTTATTAAGCAAATCTCTTCATGTATTTTTTATTATTTTATATTTACAAGAACTTTTTGAAAAGTTTGACCAAATACAAATTATTATTGGATGATATTTTTCAAATTAATTAATTAAACAAAATTATTTTCTTAAAATTAGCAGGTATTTCGAGGTTGGCCAAATGTACTACGTAGTATTAATCACTAACCACTGACAGTCTGACTCAGTTCCTCGGTCCTGTGCAGCTACCATACAAATTCGAGTCCTCTCAACTATTAATCATAACGGAAAAAACGAAAGTAACTCTTTAATTTTGATCATCCGTCTCAACTCAAGCTCTCCTCTCAATTATTTCTCTTCATCTCTCTGCTGCTGCAGCAAAAGCACATTGTGGGTTCCTTTCAATTTGGCCTACAGTTCTCCCTATCAACAGTAAGTTTTCCATTAATGTAAACTTTTTCTTAATTTTCTTAGAGCAATTGTAATGCACTGAAGGTTCTGTGCATGTTTATTTCCAAGTGAATTCAAGCTTCATTTTTTTTTAGCCGTCTCAACAAGGATTAGAGATATTAATTAAGAAAATGAAATCTTTTTTTACCCCATCAAATGAAAGAAAAAGATGTGGAATTTGGGTCAAATTTTAGGAATACAAGGTAGTAAGCCTTGCTAATTTGCTCATGCATTCTATAGATGACTTCTTGTTTTTTAATTGGTTAGTCTGACTAATTTGAATCGAGGAAAAAAAAATTTGGTTTATAAAAAATGTTTCGATAATGCAAAATTATACCAGCAATTAAGCAAATTTTGTTGAGAAAAGTATATTTTTAGCCGTTCCCAAAAAAAATAAAAAAAAAATAAAAAATAAAAAAAATATATATATATATACACACACACATTTACATACATATCTTATACACTTTTGGCTAGTGAATGCAATTAATTTCGGCCAATCAGTTTTGTCCGGGCTAGCTTGCACGTACCTCGACTATTCCAACCGGTTGCACCTCGATTATTCCAACCAGTTGCACCTCGACTATTCCACCGGGTACCTGCTATCTCTTACCAGCACAGATACCGCTTTAACTCTGGCCACCAAGGCTTAAGCAGATGGGAAGAAATGAGGTAGTGTCTTTTGTCTCTTTGGGTAGCTATTATGCAAAATTTAGACAAAGGTTTTTGGTTAAAGATTAGATGTTTAAGTTTAGCTATCTGAAAGTAAAAGAACACAATTAATTTGGAAATAGTATACATATTTTGGCACCTTTCCAGAAATTAAGTGCAGAATTTAATGACCTACTGTTAGTGGAGCTCCATTTAAAGTGTTAACTGGCCCGAACATGTTCGATGTTTGGTTTTATATTCTCTGTATCAAATCTCCCGCCTCTCATTCTTGTTATAACATTCAAATTGTGTAACTTTCTTGATTTGTTTCAATCTTTCTTAAACAGTGGATGAATTTGCTTGGTTTTCACATAACTATAGAGCAGCATATACTGGCTTTTACTATTAATTCTAAGGATAATACTACTTAACAACTTTTAAGTAGTCATGGTTCTTCTCTCTTGGATAGCTTCTTGATTCTGAAGTTGTTTTTTCAATTGGCAATATGCTGTATTTGAACACGAACAACGGGATATAGTCCATGATTTTTACTTTACTACATATTCTTCAGCGCAGAAAGTTCTCCAGTTTGTATATCAGGATTCTTGACCATAATCTGTGTTGTGCATCTCTTTCAAGTTACAAATGAAGAAGTGAATGGAATCGGGAATTTGACACCTCATTATGCATCATTAAGAATGTAAAAGATTGTCATACATCAAATAGTTCAAAGTGCTTTCAAAGTTACGTATCATATCCATAGATCTTAGTGCATACTTACAAAGAACATAAAATTAATCAGCATCTTTAACATATTCATAGTGGAAGGTGGCGAGAAGATTAACACTTCCGAGGCAAATAATAGCTGCATGATTCCAAGAGAAGGGGATGGTTTACATCTCAAGCCTGTTGCATGTTTGGAGTCAGGAGAAGGCTTACCTTATGCGCCTGAAGATTGGCCATATCCAGGTGATATTTGGACTTGGAAAGTTGGAAAAAGAGTCAAAGCTTCAGGATACTTTCAAGATAGATACTTGATTGCTCCAAAAAGGCTTCAAGAAACCCCAAGAAAAAAAATGTGGTTTTTGAGCAAGATTTCTCTTAAAGACTATATCAAAACAAACTTCCCTGAAGCTGATATCAATGCTTTTTTCTCGTCATTCGTTTGGGAAATTCCAGCTGAATTCAATGCTTTTTTCTCGTCATCTGCGGGCAAAGGTTAGTATGAGAACTATGCAACTTTCTGACACTTCTTGATGGGATATTGTACAATGTCATGTATGTTTAGTTTTCTCTGTGATATAATATACTGATAGATAAACTCCCTTTCTATGATTACACAGTTCTGTCTCTTGGCCTCTTTCTTTTCATTTTGGTCACCATATAGGCTCTTTAGACTTGAAAATTGCCAACCGCATTAGCATAATAACTTTATATCTGTTACATTCTCGTGTCTAATCATGGTGTAATTACTTAATGTCCAGAGCTGCCTCAAATTGCATTATTATTGTTGCTCTTGATTATCACTGTTTACTTGCAGCTGTCTCTTGTTCTTGATTTGATTAGGTTCTATCACAGCGCTGTTTCAAAGCATCTTACCTGCCACATTACTCGTTTTCTTTTGGTGTGAATCTAATGCTGGATTTTTGTTATCACCCTATGCTACTTCCTTGTTTTGAGACACCTGAAATCCTTTGCTTTGAAGATTGCAATATCCGGCAGTCGCAATCTTTAACACCTTAGTAGAGGTTAGGACCAGGAATCTTCTTCATATGCTTTGGCTTTCAACTAGGAACCCTTTTGGTTTAACTAATTAAAAGTGTTGATAAGCATCAAGTCCGAGAAGCACTTGTAAGTTCTGATTTTAAAAATAAGCAGTTATGCGTTTGAATATGAGTGCTACAACTAATAAGAAGCAATTAATGTGCTTGGTAAAAAAGGTAAAAAACACTTTTTCTGAAATGCCCATAAAGTTGTTTACATAAAATATAAATTTAAAAGTATCTTTACATGGAAAAAGGATGAATGGTAGAAATGGAATGGAGAAGATAAAATTACTAAAGATAAAATTATAAAAATCTTAGTCAAGCCAAAACGTGCTTATTAGATAAAAAGTCATAAGTTGGTGATAGCCAACTTATGGCTTTTGGTTGTATATGCAAAGTACTCTTGGTGTTAAACCGGGTAGATAAGTTAGAAAGTGCTTACAAGCTAACTTTACTAGCTTATGAGCTTAGGACTCATTTGGCTTAGCAAGATGAAAGTAGCTAATAAGCATGAAGTGTTGAAAACTAATTTTATAAATAATAATTACGTCCTTGTATAGAAGTGAGGAAGCTCATACATTAAACAGTTGATGTGATTGGTAAAAAAATGCTTATTTTTTTTAAATTGACTAACATGTCCTTAAAACTATTTAAAAAAAATATAAATTCAAAATTATCTTAACAAGGAGAAGGACGAATGGCGAAAATGGAATTGAGAGAGACCCAGACGTTTTGTTTTGGGAAAGATATGTCAAGGATTGCAGAATCCATAAGTTGGGGTTGACCAACTTATAATGCAGATAAAATGGTAAAAACTTTGGTCAAACAAAAAATATTTAAGTTAAAAATCAGTAAGTTTATAAACATTTTTGATCAAACCAAAAGTGTTTATATGTGATCTTTTACTGATTTTGGTTTATAAGCACTTTTGGTGTTCATCAAATGCATTGATAGTAAACAACATTGGTAAGCTGGCTCACCATCTTATAAGCTATCCAAATGCCTTGATATTAAAGATCATGACTTCTTCGGTGCTAGGCTTGTAAACGTGGAGATTCACCCTTGTGCTGTAGATCATAAGAAGGTTCTTCATTTTCATGTATTAGTCAAAAATAAATAAAAAACGTCATATTTCTAAAATAAAGTGTGAGAAATAATGACACGAAAAAATTATATTATTAATAACATAAGTATTTTCACAATAGCCCTATTTATATACAAGGTTTACATAGTACTATATAGCTATTTTTAGATGTGGGATAATATATATTACTACTAACTATTTAACACTCCCCCTCAAGCGTAGTTGGTACATATAAACCATATGGACTGAGTTTGTTACAAATGTAACTAATACGAGGACCATTGATGGACTTGATGAAAGTATCTGCAAGCTGATTATTGGACTTCATAACTTTGTAACAATATCTCCTGAGAGTATCTTTTCTCTGGCGAAGTTACAGTCAATCTCTATATATTTAGTCCTCTTATGAATTACTAGATTTGATGCAATATAAAAGGCATCCCGATTATCATGCACAAGTTCCATCCTACTGATTTTACCAAATTTCAATTCCTTGAAGAACTGCTTGATCCAAACTAGCTCACATGTTGCCATAGCCATAGGTTAATATTCTGCTTTTGCGCTAGATCGATCAACCAAATTCTATTTCTTGCTCTTCCAAGACACCAAATACTTTCTATTAAATCACAATATTCTGACGTATCACGTCTATCAGAAGGTTATCCTACCCAATCAACGTCTATGTATCCCATGATATGCTCATGACCTCTTGGAGAGTCCATAAATTGACTTACAATGCTCACAAAAAAAGGAAATATCAGATCTTGTTACCGTGAGGTAATTTAACTTACCAACCAGCTGCCTATATCTTAGAGGATAGCTAAGAGGCTCCCCTTATGATAGAGGTTTAGCATTTAGACCCATATGAGTGTTAATAGGCCTACAACCCATCATTCATGTCTCCTCAAGAATGTCTAATGCATATTTTCGTTGTGAAATAACAATACTTGAGTTAGACTGAAGGACCTTAATACTTAGAAAATACTTCAATCTATCCAGATCCTTAGTCTCGAAGTGCTAAGAGATATTGCTTCAAACTAGTGATGCTATCTTGATCATTGTAGGTAATAACGATACTCTCAACATAAACCACCAAATAAATACACAGATTTGAAGCAGAATGCCAATAAAATATATATAGTAATCAACTTCACTACCGGTCATCTCCTGAATAACTATGCTTAGTTTACCAAACCAAGCTCGAGGAGACTGTTTTAGACCATAGAGTGACTGGTGCAATCAACGTATAAGGCCACTAGACTCTACCTTAGCAACAAAACCAGGTGGTTGCTTCACATAAACTTCATCCTCAAGATCATCGTGAAGAAAAACATTTTTGAATCTCTAAGTGATAGAGATACCAATGACGAACAACAACCATGGATAAAAATAGACGGACTGGTGCTATTTTAGCCACGGGAGAGAAACTATGACGGTAATCAAGCTTAAAATATCTGAGTATACCATTTGACAACAAGGCGGGTCTTAAAGCGATCAATCAACTATCTCGACCAACTTTGACTGTGTAAACCCAATGACAACCAATAGTAGATTTACCTAAACGAAGAAGAATAAGTTCCCAAGTATCACTCGCATGTAAAACAAACATTTCGTCAATCATAGCCGGTAGCCATCTTAGATGAGACATTGCTTCACCTGTAGACTTACGGATAGCAACAGAGGACAAAGAAGATACAAAATCATAATAGGGATGACATACGATGATAACTTAAATCAATATAATGTGTGGTTAGGATTAAGTACGGATCGTATACCTTTTCGAAGTGCTATCAGCGGACTAGGAGGAGACAAGTTCACAATAGGAGAAAAGTCAGGTGTAGAATGTGAATCAGCTGGGCCTGCTGCTAAACTCGAACGACGACGATAAGCCAAGAGTGGTGTTCCAGTGCTGGGTATCTAGGAAGAGCAATACTAGATTCTCAATGATCGGTATGGATAAGACTTATGTGACTGAGGATGTAGAAGAAGCTATAATAAACTCCTCAAGAGTCGTTATGGGTAAGATCTTAAATATATTAAGGCGGTTAAAAGAGATAAAATAAGGTCGAGACTCGAAAAATATGACATCAGCGGAGATAAGGTATCTACAAAGATCAGGTGAATAACAATGATATCCCTTTTGAACTGGAGAATAACCAAGGAAGACACACTTGGGAGCACGAGGAGCTAACTTATCTTTCGAGGAGTTAACTTATCTTTCCCAGGAGCTAAGTTATGAACAAAGCATGTGCTCCCAAAAACACGAGGGGAAAGAGAGTATACGGGTGACTGAGGATGTGGAATCTGACTCTAGATGGAAGATGACAATGTCCGATTAATCAAATAACAAGCCGTGAGAACCACATTGGCCCAAATGCAACGGAACATAGGACTCAATAAGAAGTGTGCGAGCAGTCTCAGTGAGGTGCATATTTTTTCTCTCAGCTACCCCATTCTGCAGAAGGGTATACAGCCAAGATGTCTGATGAATAATTCCTTGAGAAGTCATAAATTATTGAAATTAAAAGGATATGTATTTTAAGGCATTATCAACTGCGAATGATGCGAATAGAAATACCAAACAGATATCTTAATTCAACACAAAAACTCTTGAATATAAGAAACTCATAACGATCTTTCATTAGTAATATCCATGTACATCTCGAGTAATTATCAATGAAAATAACAAAAAAAAATTAAATGCTAAGGTTGAACTGACTGCACTAGTATATCAGAATGAACTAAAGAAAAAAGGGACTTTGCACGACTCTCAGCACTAAGTAGAAAGGTTACTCGGTATGTCCACTCAGTTGGCACGACTCACAATCTAATGTAGACATACTAGACACTAGGCACCATCTTCTGAAGCTTGGATAAACTCGGATGCCTAAAATGTCTATGAATTAGGTCGGGAGAATCTATAACAGACATGTAATGGAGGGATTGAGTGAGTCAAGGTAGTAAAGGCATTGTGATTCACGCCCTGTGCCAATCGTGTGTCCTATAACGCAATCCTGCATAACAAATATGTCATCAATAAAATATATACACACATTGGAAACTATGAGTCAACCGACTAACATATGCAAGATTAAAAGGACACCCATGGACCTAAATAACAAAATCTAAAGTGATAGAGTATAGGAGATTAGCTTGTCCAACTGCTTTTGCTTTTGTTTGGACTCTATTTGTTGAAGTAATATTGGGAACAGATTGTGAATAAACAATATTTGACAGAAGTAAACCTATTACCTCCATGACTCATGGTCCAAGAGTAGTAGATTGAGAAACACAAGCAAATGAGTATCAATCTTAGCAACATAGGCTATTTGTGGAGGTGTCTGCTTACTTGCTCGATACTGAAGAAACTCATTATATTTTCCTCCAAATAAAGAAAATCTTTGGTTACTTGTAGTCTCGATTTAAGCAACATGAGTATTTTTGGGTGGTCGACCATGCAAAGAGTAATACACATCACGAGTGTGTCCAAGCTTATTACAATAAGAATACTTAGGTGGAGATCTTCCAAAACCACCTCCGTCTTGTCTATTCTCCATAGTCTTAGATACTCGATTTTCCACTCAATGAGATGCGGGAAATTAGCTGTCTGTGATGAGATTACTATGTGACTGGGCACTATAGCAAGGCGAAGTAATTGAAAGAATAATTCATACAAACGGTAGGGAGAGTCGGATTAGCCAAAATTGGTCGCATACTGAATCAAGGTCATTAGGAAGTCCAGCAAGTGTAAGAACTAGAAACGTCTTCCATCGTTGCTCTTGTTGCTTTTCAATACTTGTAGAAACTACCATCAACTTCTCAAATTTCTCCAGACTGCATATACTTATCCCAAAAGAAGTAGACATATCCAATTCCTATTTCTTCAAATTTGTCATCCGTGATATCACAAAATAGAAATGAGATATGTCATTAGTGTACAAAGTGCGAGTCAAACTAAATGACATGTCTTGAATGGACGAAACAGGGGCATCAATTTGAAATTAATAGATCGCCACGGGATACGTAACTGAGCATCGATCTTCTCCCAAGCCTTTTTGGTTAAGTGATCTTGAACACCTGGACCCTTGTACCTGAACTCAACTGAGGAAGCCCAAGATAAGTAGTTTAAACTTCCCATTAAGGATTCCGAAATTATCATAACACTTGAACTTCCAATTCTCTGGGTTTTTGGAACCAAAAATATCCAACACTAGAGACATGATAAGATCGAAGAGAGTTTTAGCAAATATAAAAAAAAAATAGAAAAAGAATCAAAGGATAATCATTGTAGCTCGCCGAAAAATTTCAAAGTTCTCTGAATCGGTAGGAAATAGTGCTGGTGGACTCAGAATCATCTCACAAGCAATATATCCTTAAGAAATTTTGTCGAGAACTAACCGGAAAGTGCTTCATGCGTAGGCGCATATGTCAGACGCGATGCCGGAGTCGAGGTTCTTACCAGTGTGTGGGAGCACGTGAACGGGGCTTTGCTAGAGAATCTTACTGGGGTTTGGTCGCTTGTGATAGGGAACCTTGTGGTAGTGTTGGATTTTGTACAACACTAAGGAAAAGAGAGATAATGCAAAGCAGCCCTAAAAGGTCTCCGGAAATTGAAGCACGTCGACTGCTTGTCTTGGTTTTCTTTCCCAGATGCCGCTAATAACACGGAAAGATTGTATTATTGGTAACTGTTTTTATAATAGCCCTATTATATACGACGTTTACAAAGTGTTATGTAGCAATTTTTGTATGTGGGACAATATGTATTACAACTATCTAACATAAGGTTTTATGTGATCATATCTTTTCTGTTATTAGTTAAAAACAAAATAGTGATGATTTTATCTTAGATGTAAGGTTATGTCCAAGCTTGTATTCTTAATTAAAGACAATGTTTATAGTGTTTTGAAGTGATCTAACTAGTTCAGAACTTGCTATCCAATAAGTAGGATAATATGACCTCAAACTTTGTTTTAGACACTTGAATTGAGTACCATTTTATGAATGGATCCCTTCCTGTTCTTCTATCTCATTCCTCCAATTTCTGTATATCCTTCTCCCCCTTTTCCCTTCTCCCTTGTGGTGCTCTATCAATTTTGGTGTGAACAGAAGTTATAATTCATTACGCTTCACCCACTACTTATAAAACAACCCATTCGTCTACTGTAATGAAGATTTGAGATTAGCTCAATTAGAATGTTAGAGGAGAAAATGAATGAGAAGGTTCTAGAGAAGAATCTCCATTGAGAGTAATCTGAGCTAAGATATCTCCAAATCTTAAAACAATGAGTTATGGTCTATATATACACACTACAATTAGTTGCAACTAATTCTCCTAATTCTTCCGATAACATCTACTGTGTCCAATCCCATAATTAGTTATAACTAGCGCTAATAACAAACTAATTCTTCTGCCTCACGTGCTAGTCACGTGCTCGTTCCTTTCCCAATACTCCCCCTCAAGCTAGGTGGTGCAAATAAATTGAGTACTCCTAGCTTGCTCATGAGGTATTCATATTGTGATCTTACCAGGGCCTTTGTAAACAAGTCTGCTTCTTGATCTTCTGACATGAAATACTTGGTTCTGACCTGCCCTTGTTGAATTATCTCCCGGATGAAATGTAAATCTATCGCTATATGCTTTGTGCATTCGTGGAATATGGGATTTGTAGCAATTTGGATTGCTGCTTTGCTGTCACGGTGTAATTCCACTGGAAATTCAACCTCTGCACCTTATTCTTTGCAAAGTCCCGTTAGCCATAGGATCTCTGAAACTTCAGCAGCCATGCTCCTGTATTCTGACTCTACTGAGCTTCTCGATAACTGAGCTTCTCGATATTGTGCATTGCTTCTTTGATTTCCAAGATACTAAAGAATCTCCCAGCTTCGTCACATATCATCAGCATCACAAAAGATTGTGAGCTTTGTAGACTATTCTGCGCTCATTAGCAAAACCCAATCCTGGAGCACCTTTTATATACCTCACAACTCTAACTGCAGCTTTCATGTGTGATTTCTTTGGGCAATGCATGACTTGACTTAATACATGCACTACATAGCATATATCTGGCTTGTCATGGTGAGATACAATAGCTTTCCCACCAGCCTTTGATATGGTCCTGCATCTGCCTACTTCTCATCTTCTTTCAGGTTTATGCATTGTTCATACTCCTCAGTAGCGAGTTTCAGATTGCATTCCATTGGTATAGCTGCTAGTTTTGATGTTGCCAATCCAAGATCAGTGGTCAATTCTATTGCAAATTTTCTTGATTCATCAATATCCCTTCTCTTGACCTTGCTATTTCAATTCCAAGAAAAAACTTCAACTCCCCTAAGTCTTTGATTTTAAAGTTACATTGCAATATGGAATTTGCCTCTGAAGTTAGACAGTCATCATTCCCGGTTATGAGAAGATCATCCACATATACCAAAATGATCACTAACCTAGTGCCTTGCTTCTTTGTGAACAAGGAATAATCAAAGTGACTGCACAAAACCTGAACTGAGCAATGACTCAGTCAATTTTAGATTCCACATTCTTCAAGCGTGCTTCAACCCATAAAGGGATTTATGCAGCCTATATACTTTCTCCTTCGGGTTGGGAAATCCCTGAGGTATGCACATATAGACCTCTTTAGTGAGGTCTCCTTGAAGAAATGCATTGTAAATATTCTTTTGGTGCAAATTCCAGTTTTTGCTGCTGCCACAGCTAGAACTACTCTCACTGTCACTGTCTTGACTACAGGAGAAATAGTTTCCTAGTAGTCTAATCCTTCAACCTGATTGTAGCTTTTGGCCACTAGCCATGCCTTGTATCTTTCGACCTCTCCATTGGCTCTATACATTATTTTGGACACCCATTTACACTCAATAGAAACCTTTCCTGCCGGTAAGTCTACTAGTGTCCAAGTTCCATTTTCTTTGAGTGCAGTCAACTCTTAGTCCATAGCTTCAATCCACTTGGGATCTGCTGCTGCTTCCTCATAGCTCAAACACCAGCATGACTCAAGTAGTCTTGCATTGGATACTTGCAAGGGTGTTTCCTAGCAGAACCTGTCAGTGACCCATTGCATACATAATCTTGCATCCGCACAGGCTTTCACAGTCCTGCCTGATTTCCTGATCCGATCATCTGTATTGTTAAGTGTAATTGCATCTAAATTAGAATTAAAAAACTTAGATACATTGCCACTTCTTAAAATTTTCATTGTTACACCAAACTTGAGTCTTTATTAAAGCTAGAACTTTTCTCAAGCATATAACCACATCACGCTTGAGTCTTAACAAGTAAATCCATATCATCCTACTGCAGTCATCTACTATGTATAGTAAGAAAAAATTTATGTCCATTTTGAGTTGGCTCTATATGGGCCCCATACATCTACATGAATCAACTCAAAATGCTTATTTGATCTACTTGTACTCTTTGGAAAAGGCAATCTTCCTTGTCTAGCTAAGGGACAGATTGTACAATCCCTTATTCTATCACTACTACTCTTGAACTACATGTTTGGAATCTGCTTTACTACTTTCTTAGGAGCATGTCCAAGTCTTCCATGCCAGACTCCCAAGTCCTCCTCGTTTATAGAATCATCATGTAAGCGTACACCTGCAGCCTTGGCTTCAGTTTTCTGGTGATGCAGATTGTACAAGCCATCTAGTTCCTGTATGATTCAAAAATCAGTATAGAAGGATATGAAACATTGTAAGTCCCTTATAGGTTTGAAACGGACAATAGGTTGTATTTAAATTCTGTAATATAGAGCACATTCTTAATGATGCCACTTTTACCAATTTTACTTTCTCCCCGTACATACAATGTCTAGTGAGCACCTTTGGTTCATTCTTTATACTACCAGTGTCTATCTTATCAAGCAATTCTCTTGTGTGAACCATGTGATTGGTCGCACCAGAATTTGCTATCCAATTTTCATTCTTTACTTTTGTCATTTGTGGCAGTAGTCTTAGTTGTACGTGCAAAATTTTTTATGTTATCACCTGCATCCTTGTTGATTAGCTTTAGGATCTGGTCATATTGTTCCTGAGTGAACATGATTGCCTGTGCTTGTGAGGTGTATTCATCATCTGCTGCCCCTCCTGTGATACTGCATTGTACACTGCTTTAGCATTGGCTACTGTGCTTCTTGTGTTGGTGCATTGACAATTGGTCGTTGCCGGAAGCTATTTGCCTTCTTTCTCATTTTAAAGTCAGCTGGGTATCCATGTATTTTGAAGCAGGTCTTTCTTGTGTCTCCTTTGTAGTTGCAGTAATCACTGAACAAGTTGTTCCTTTTAGGCTTGTAACTGTTTCCTATGTTCACTCCTCCTTTATTAGTGAATAGTGCTGTTCCATCTGCTATGTCAAGAGCCTGTGTAAACTTTCTCAAGGACCTTTGACTTTCCTCAGAAACTATCATAGAATATGCCTTATTCATAGTAGGCACTGGTCTCATCATCAAAATTTGGCTCCTAGGTTGTGCATACGTTTCATTTAAGCCCATTAAGAACTGTAACAACCTCTGATATTCAAAATGCTCAGAATAGCTCTTGGATTCTGGGCAGTCACATCCAGGTCAAGAGTATGATTAATGCATCTGATATTCAAAATGCTCAAAATAGCTCTGGATTCTGGGCAGTCACATACAGATCTCTTCCCAAACCCAAAGATCTGTCAATTTTGAGAAATAAGCATAAACAGAAGAAATTCCCTGTGATAAAGTAGCTATTTCCTTATGCAGAAAGAAGATACGAGATCCATCCACTTTTGTCATACTTATCCTTCAAATCTGTCCAGACCTTGTGTGCACTTGATTTGTACACAATTCCACTGAGCAATTTCTTGCTCACAACATTCATAATCCATGACAAAACTATTGCATTACACTTCTCCCAAAGTTCATGCAATGATTGATCAAACTTTTCCTTTGTACATCGTCCATCAACAAAACCTAGCTTACTCTTATCAATCAACCCTATTTTCATAGATCTACTCCACAATGCATAGTTCTCAGTTCCAGTTAGCTGAATCAAAATCAAGGAGCTACCTGGAGTGTTTCATGGTTGTAGATACTGGGAATGATGACGGTCTATGGTTGTTCCTGTGCTGGTTCCAGTTGAGGTTTCTTCTCCAATCACCATAGCTGACAAATTCAAGTAATCTAAGTCTTCGTTTTCACGATTTACAGAATCGTCGATCGCAAATTGAAAATCGCAAACCATAGCTCAATCAATCCAGAAAATCCCAATCAATCTGCAACAAAATGACTTTACAGAAATCAAAAGATGATAATCGCAGTGAGCATGAATCTATCTCCCGCACTCTGATACCATAATGAAGATTTGAGATTAGCTCAGTAAGCATGTTAGAGGAGAAAATGAACGAAAAGGTTCTAGAGAAGAATCTCCATTCAGAGTAATCCGAGCTAAGATATTTCCAAATCTTAAAACAATACAATGAGTTATGGTCTATATATACACACTACAACTAGCTGCGACTAATTCTTCCGTTAACATCTACGATGCCCAATCCCATAATTAGTTATAACTAACTAACAGCTACTGACAAACTAATCCTTCTGCCTCACGTGCTAGTCACGTGCTCGTTCCTTTCCTCAATATACTGTCCACAAATAAAACAAGGTTATCATTCAACCAACATCTTCATTATTTTCATTTGTGGCATGAGAGGTGCCTCATTCTACGGAAGGATCAACTACAATATTTTGTTATTTAAGTCCTTTGGGAGTTACGCCAGCAATCTTACTCATCGATGCCGAATTTTCTTATCCGCATAGAATGATATAGATTGTGAAACTATTATTTATCTTTATTTGATAGTTACAAATAAGATGAAGATAATCTTGTCGTAAGGATAAGGTTTTATTTTATTTTATCCTTTTAGTTATTAGATAGAGTAAAATAGAGATAACCTTACCTTAGATTTTAGATTTACCCAATTTCATCTTTTTAGTTAGAGCTAGAGTTATAGTTTATAAGAGTTGCAATCTCTCTATCCTAAAATATGACGGCATCCTCGGGAGGTCAACTACAAGTCAAGTAAAGTGGGGAAAAATAGACCTTGGAGTAGAACCTTTGACAATATTGGAGGATATGAAGTCTAGTTCAACTGAAGTGCTTGGAAGGCTAAAATATGAAGATTTGCTTGTGAAGGAACTCAAATGGATCCAACTTGAATCCTCATGCCTTGGAAGAGTTTGGAAGGCCTCAAAAGAATCTCAACTTGTTGGAGGTTCACGGTAGTTCATAAAGTGTCACATCTTGATCACATGCCACTTAAGTTATATTATTAGCTTTAGTTGCTGGTTTTCCTTGTTTAGGTAGGTGAGCCTAATTTAGATAGGCTTAGGAATTTTTTCGTTATAAATAGCCTCTAAAACGTGAGAGGCACTACGTACATTCTCCTTGGTGAGGCTTAAGAAACCCTAATGGTTCTTGAAGAACTCTACAGATTATTCATTCAAGTGAGTGATTTTTCTTGAGGTAATCAGGGTTCTTTCTTGTTTCTTGATATCTTAGGTTCTTTATTGGTTCTCTACAGGAAGTGTTGTGTGTATAAATTTCATTGCCATTAGTTGCTCAATTTAGGTTGAAGATCCTTAGAGCCTGTTTGGATGAGCTTAAAAGCTGGTCAAACCAACTTTTAAGCCCTTTTTAACTTGTGGAAAAGTTTGGCAACCAAAAAAAGAGCTTAAAAAAGTTAAAATTTGCTTAAAAAAGCCAAAACCAACAAGTTGGGTAAACCCAACATTTTTTAAATTGGCTTAAAAGCCACATTGCTTTAACCAAGGGTATTACATTTTTATTCTTATAATTTTTCTTAATCCCGAAATTATCCCTCTGTGAAAACCCTAAAATATACGATAACTTTCTTTTCTCCCTTCCTGTTGCACTGTGCGTTCTTTCTTCCACTTCTTGTTGCAGACTCCCCAACTTCAGCTCCAGTATTTGGTTTGTTCCTTTCAATAGTGCTTGCTATCGTAAGCTCATGGGGTCATTATCAAAGATGGCGGACTGCTTGTATTTTGGGTCTCAAGCAATTTTATTCCTTGAAAAAGAATCTGGAGGAATTGACAATTTTGTCCTGAAAGAAACTATAAATAAGCTAGATGCTGATTTCATGCTTTTCAAAGATTTTATTGGCTCTTTTGTTTTTTGTTTTTTATTTTTTTGTTTTTGTTTTTCCTTTCCTTCACTGAGCCGAGGGTCGATTGGAAACAGCCTCTCTGCCCTTTCGGGTAGGGGTAAGGCTCGTCTACATATTACCCTCCCCAGACCCCACTTTGTGGGACCATACTGGGTAGTTGTTGTAGTTTGAGGTAGGGTATGATGTTTGCTGCTAATGGTTTGCTCCTAGAACCTGGTTCATCAGGATGGATGCTCGAACCTAGTTCATGTTAATAAGTAAAATGTACATATATTAACATGAAAATTGTACATAAGATGGGAAATGTACCAACAACAAATTTTTTCAAAAAGAAAGAATAGCAGTTTTGTGTAAGTTCTTAGTTTTGTGTTGCCTTCTTTAGTAGTTTGATGCATTGATTTTATATTCTAAATATTTATTAGTTAGAGGAACAAACTATTTTTCTTTCCTCTACTGTACAAGCTAAAAATGAGCGTTCAAGAATTATATTTGTAAAAACTATGTTAAGTAATCATTTAAATTGAAATTAAATTATAATAATTTTGAATCAAATAATTTTTGTTTTTGTCTTTGTTTTTGTTTTACTGCTGTTTTTCCTTTTATCCTATGAGCCGGGGGTCGATTGGAAACAGCCTCTCTGCCCTTTCGGGTAGGGGTAAGGCTTGTCTACATATTACCCTCCCCAGACCCCACCTGGTGGGAGTATACTGGATAGTTGTTGTTGTTGTTGTATATTGTAGGAATCAACTCCTTTATAATGTTAACAACTTTAAGGATATTTCTGTCTTTTCAATAGAAAAAAGTGGCACTTGTTTACCAAACATTTCAACAGTTTTTTTTAAGCTTAAGCACTTTTATCCAAATAGGTAACTACTTATTTATAAAACAAGTTTCAACACTTAAAAGCTATGCTTAAAACCTATTTTTTTCCAGCTGATCCAAACGGGCTCTTAATCTTGCATTATAGGTTTAGTTCTTGCCCATTCTTGAATACTTGTTCTTGTCCTAGTGTTATTCTTTATCTGGCCTTTTCAATCTACCTTGTTCTTTCTTTATTCTCTTGTTTTTTCTGTTTTCTTTTGATTTTCATCTTGTTTAGGGTTTGATTTAAGTGTCTCTTTCAATTCTTGATCATGTACTTGATGTCTTGATGCGACATCAAGCAAGCTAAAAATCCAAGAATTCATCGAAGAGTAGGATTCTTTTCCTTAAAGATTGGGATTTCTTATATTTTGTTTCCTAGTAATTTAATTTTTTCAACAACAACAACAACTACCCAGTATAGTCCCACGAGGTGGAAAAATTGCTACTATGGAGAATGGAACTTGTAACCTTTTGTAATTTTTGACACTCCTTAACCATTGCACTAAGAGTAACTTAATTTTTTTAGTAGAATTATATTTGTAGTTCTAGTCAAACTAGTATTGTTAGTTGGTATCTCATTCTTACTAGAATTCTTTTTCCTATTTTAGTTAGTGTAAGGATGCATTGGAGAAAAATCTATTATTATGTTAATTGAAATACAATGAACTCTATTTATAATTATGCATAATATATAGCCTACTCCTATTACCTATGGGACTATGACTAATTACATATATATATTCACATAGCTATTCGAACACTCCCCTTCAAGCTAGTGTGTACAAATCATATGTACCAAACTTGAAACATATATAACTAATATGAGGACCATGAAGGGACTTGGTGAAAATATCTGCAAGCTGATCATTCGACTTCACAAACTTTATAGTAATATCTCCTAAGAGTATCTTTTCTCTGACGAAGTGACAATCAATCTCAATATGTTTAGTTCTCTCATGGGACACCGGATTCGATGCAATATAAAGGGCAGTTTGATTATCACACGCAAGTTCTATTTGGCTGATCTCACGAAATTTCAACTCCTTGAGCAACTGTTTTATCCAAACTAGCTCACATGTTACCATAGCCATTGCTCGATATTCTGCTTCTGCACTAGACCGAACAACGATATTTTGTTTCTTGCTCAAGACACTAAATTACTTGCTACTAAAACACAATATCCAGATCCAATTAGCATCTAAGTATCCAACGATCCGCTCATGGCCTCGATCCTCAAACAATAGTCCTTTGACAGATTTTATATACCGAAGAATGCGGACAACTGCATCGCAATGACTATCACAGGGCGAATCCGTAGACTGACTTATAATACTCACAGGAAAGGAAATGTCAGGTCTAGTCACTGTGAGGTAATTGAATTTACCAACCAGTCGCCTATATCTTACGGGATCGCTAAGCGGCTCCCCCTGCCGTAGCAGAAGTTTAGAATTCAGATCCATATGAGTGTCAACAGGTCTACAACCTATCATTTATGTCTCCTCAAGAATGTCTAAGGCATACTTCCGTTGTGAGATGACAATACCTGAGCTAGACTGAGTGACCTCAATACCCACAAAATACTTTAATATGCCTAGATTCTTAGTCTGAAAGTGATGAATGAGATGTTGCTTCAACTTAGTAATTTCATCCTGATCATTGCAGGTGATAACAATATCATCAACATAAACCATCATATAAATATAGAGATTTGAAGCAGAATGCTGATAAAACACAAAGTGATCAACTTCACTACGGGTCATGCCAAACTCCTAAATAACTGTGCTAAACTTACTAAATCATGCTCGAGGAGACTACTTTAGACCATAGAGGGACCGACACAACCGACATACAAGGCCACTAGACTCCCATGAGCAACAAAACCAGTTGGTTACTCCATATAAACCTCATTCTCACGGTCATCGTGAAGAGAAATATTCTTAATGTCCAAGTGATAGAGAGGCCAATGGATAGAAAAATACGTACTGATGCTATTTTAGCCATGGGAGAGAAAGTATCACTGTAATCGAGCCCAAATCTCTGAGTATATCCTTTGGCAATAAGACAAGCCTTAAGTCGATCAACCTGGCCATCTGACCAACTTTGACTGCATACACCCAAGGACAACCACTAGTCGATTTACCCGAAGGTAGAAGAACAAGCTCCCAAGCACCACTCGTATGTAAAGCAGACATCTCGTCAATCATAGCTTGTCGCCATCCTGGATGAGACAGTGCTTCATCTATTGACTTAGGGATGGAAACAGAGGACAAAGATAATACAAATGCACAATGGGGTGATAATAGACGATTGTAACTTAAACCGACATAATGAGGATTAAGATTAAGTGTGGACCGTATACCTTTCCGTAGTGCAATCGGTTGACTAAGATGATCAAGTCCGCAACATTAGCACTGTTAGGTGCAAGATGTGAATCAGGTGGGCTAGATGCTGGGCACGGATGGCGATGATAAGTTTGGAGTAGTGTAGCTGCAGAAGATTGAACTGGAGCTGTAGGTGGTGGAGCTACAACGGGAGCTGTAGGTGGTGGAGCTGGAGTTGTGGAGGAAAATGTATGGGAGATCGTGATTGAATCTCCGAATAGATGGAACTGGTAGCACTTCCGAAATATCTAATTGATTACCTGCAACTGTGAAGTATGATTGAGTTCCAAAGAAGGTAACATCAGCGGACATAAGGTAGCGCCGGAGGTCAGGAGAAATGCATCGATACCCCTTTTGCCTTCTCGAGTAACCCAGAAATACATACTTAAGAGCCCAAGAAGCTAACTTATCTTTTTAAGGTTATGAACAAAACACGTGCTCCCAATGATACGAGATGGAAGAGAGAACAAAGGTAAGTGGGGAAACAGGACAGAGAATAGAGCTTGATTCTGGATAGCCAAAAGTGGCATACAAATAATAAGATAACAAGATGTAAGAACTGCATCCCCCTAAACACGCAACATAACATGAGATTGTATGAGTAGGGTACGAACAGTTTCAATAAGATGTCTATTCTTTCTTTCAGCTACCCCATTTTATTGAGATGTGTATGGACAAGATGTTTGATGAATAATACCATGAAAGTTCATAAACTGCTGAAATGGGGAAGACAAATATTCTAGGGCATTATCACTACGAAATGTGCGGATAGAAACCCTATATTGGCTTTGAATTTCATCGTAGAAGGTCTGGAAGAAAGAAAACAACTCAGACCAAATTTTCATCAAAAATATTCAAGTGCACCTGGAATAATCATCAATGAAATTGATAAAGTAGCGGAATCCCAAGGTAGAACTGACCCGACTAGGACCCCAAACATCTGATTGAACTAAAGTCAAAGGTGGCTCTGCTCGATTATCAAGATGCCGAGGGAAATGGGAGCGGGTATGCTTACGAGCTGACATGACTCACATTCTAGGGTGGGCAAATGAGATAAATCGGGTACTATTTTCTGAAGTTTTGACAAACTAGGATGTCCCAACCATTTATGCAATAAATCTGGTGGCTCAGTAACATGACAAGTTGTTGAAGGAAGACAAGATGTGAGTCCATGTGATTTTGCAAGGATAGGGTAATAAAGTCCATCTGATTCACTCCTGGTACCAATGATCCACCTTATGCTGCGTTCCTGTATACAAACAACGTCATCAAGAAATAAAACAAAGTATTTAAGTGATTTGGCTAAGCGACTAACGGCTATAAGATTAAAAGGACTACGAGGAACATGGACTTGCTTAACTTATTCCCGTTGCCATGGTTTGCACCTATTGGCCATTGTAACGGTTGGAAGAGATTGAGAATATGAAATAGTAGTGAAAAAGATTTGTTACCAAAGATGTGATCAGATGCACCTGAACCAATGATCCAAGACTCGAACGATGGAGATTGGGAGATACTAGTCACGCTATTACCTGTTTGAACAACAGAAGCTATCTCTGAAGATGCATGTTTACCTGTTTTGTACCGAAGGAACTCAATATAATTCGGTAAAGAGACCATCCAACTATTCGTAGTATCGGATCCCATTTTGCTATGACCAATTTCTCAAATTCTTGACTAAAAGTTGTATGGTTAATCTTGGAATGCCAAATTAGAACACTTTTTTTTTCTTAATCAGATGGAGTTGATCAAGGTCTTCAGTTGAAATAGTACAATTAATAACTCCTATGGGAAAATTGATGAAATAGCTTGGAAAACACTCTTCACAATAGGAAGAAAACACTGATCAAACCGGAAAATTTCTAACTTATTGGATTGGAAAGAAAATTATATGGACAAGCTCGGAATCACCTCTCGAGAAAGCTATCCTAAAGAAGCTGGGCCGAAAAATCGCCGAAACAACCTTCACGCGCCGACGTGTGGATCGGAGGTCTCAACGGAAAATTCACTATCGACAGAGCGTGAGGACGCGTGACAGGTATTCTGGCGGAGATCTTTTTCAGGGTTGGTCGACGGAGGGTGATCTACCTCGTAGTGGTGTTGGTTTTTGTACAACAACGACAAAAAGGAACTTTTAAATTGGACAAACCTGCAGTCACCGGAAAATTTTCTTGTTAACTGATTTCTTCTTCCCAGAGTTGTTGGAATTTCGCACAGCGATGAATCTCTCACGTTAGCTCTGGTACCATGTGAGAATGCACGGGAGAAAAATATATTATTATGTTAATTGTAAGACAATGAACCCTATATATATGTACACATAATATATAACCTACTCAGTGTTACCTAATAGACTGAGACTAATCACATATATATGTATTTTTTCTAAACCCCTCCCAAATTAGGAGGATCTATAGTGCTTCCACACTTCCCCTCCCTGGTGACTCGAACCCAGGACCTAACGGTCGTAGGTAGAGGTGCTTTACCAACTGAGCAAGCCTCACTTGTCAATTACATATATATTTACATAGCTATTCTAACAGTTAGGATATGTTTTCTTGAACTTATTCTTATTCTAGTTTAATTAGGATTAGTTTTCCGTATCCTTATCAATTTTACTCATTCTAAGGCGTATTTAAAGGGCTTAATTTGCTGAAAATAGATATTGGTGATTAGTATTTCTAAGCTCTTGCTTCGAAAACGTGATTTACTTTATATTTCACTGTTCTTCCTTTATTCAACGGTTTTTGCAATCTTGCGGGATTGAAGAACGTATAGGTGAGGTTTCTTTTCATCTTAAATTCTTCTAATGAGAGTTTGAAATACGTTTTCGCTAGTTTTGTGAAAAACTTTAGTGGGGTACTTTTATTTTTCTCTCTTCTTTGTACTTGAGAGATGCAAAACCTTGAAAGTACGACATGTTTTTTTGCAAGTTCTTGAGTCTTTATGCAATCTGATTGTATCTTCTTGTATTCTTTTTCTTAGTTTTATTCTTTCTTGGCTAAGGTTATTCTTGTTGTTTGCTCCTCTGTTTGGCCGTGCAACCTCCTAGGTTCTCTTTAATCTTGTTCCTGCCTTAAAATTCAAGTGAGTTAATACACTGCCCAATCTCCGTGTTTATCAAAATAGGACCTCTTGTACTTTGATTGGACACTTAAAATGATGAATTAATATCTTAAGAATTTATCCTCCCGTATTCTTCTTTCATTTTCTATTTCTCTCTATCATTCTCCCCTTTCTCCCTTTTGGTACTATAACACCTCGAGGTGTCATCAATTTTAAGACTATTCTTTTATTCTGCTTCCACCCCGTGGCGAAGGTTGGAATACATTGTTATATACAAGTTGACTCAAAAAAATACTAGAATGTTACACCTACGATTTTGAATCTGTGACCTAACAACTTATTTGGATGTTTGTTATATGTCGTTTCATAATGTGTCGTACTTTATTGTATTATATTTTGCTATATTGTTATTTATCGTCGTTTCATGCTGCCAGAGACCAGTAATATTACGAATAAACTTATAAAATTACAAATAAAAGTATGATATTAGGTAGAATAATTATATAAAAGGTAGGATATCGCATGGAAGCAGCCCTCTGCCCTTTTGGGTAGGGGTAAGACTGCCTACATATTACCCTCCCCAGACCCCACCTGGTGGGAGTATACTGGGTAGTTGTTGTTGTTGTTGTAGGATAGAGGATAAGATAGGATTATTTAATGATGAAGAAAGGCAAGATGGGAGGAAAAAATAAGGTAATGATGCGACCACAACAACTCGGTTGTTACATAAAATGACAATTTTTGTTGTTACGTAACGACGGATTTAACAACACGATAGAATAAAATTTAAGTAACAATTAAAACAAATATTATATTCAAAGTAATGATACGATGCAATACAACATGTAACAACCATCCAAACAAGCTATAAAGTAATTTTTTAACCCCCCTTGCCACTATACTCAAACGTTCCCTTGTGTTAAGGGGGTTCAACCATTTATATGTAACAAAAAAAATCACGTCTTCTCTATTTACACAATATAATATTCCGGCGAAGGGAATTCAGTTGAACACTCGTACCAATACCTAGCTACACCCCTGCTTCCTCCTCATGGGGTTACTTTACTCTAAAGGTCATGAGATATTATTAATACCATTCTGAAAGATAATAAGGCAGGTTATGGTCCGGAATCCTGGCACCATGTAAATGGCCTGAGCTCTGGCTTAGGTTGCTTAATATAATTATTCCTTTAGCATCGGCAGTCTTCATTCCTGCTGAATTGGCCTTTCTATTTTACTCACAAGTTGGCATATACCTTAATTCCAATAAATTTGCCCCACGAGTGCTATCCATTAATAGCCTTATTATAAGGTGGCAACTTGCTGCAAGTCATTCTACACATGTTAGCACTAACTTATTTCCATAGGACATCTTAATTACAAGGTGGCAAACCTGGCTGTATGTTTGTAGCTGTTAATGATGTTGATTTTTAAAACTTTTAAGCTAGGTATAGGTCATTTTTAAAAATATTTAGATCACACTAGTTATACGTTAGAACCCAACTGAAGATAGCCTTTGTGAAGTTCACAGCCTTGGGTCTTTACTTTGTCTTGATACTAACCACAGAGATTCAGTTCCACTTTTCTAGCCGATTATTAGGACAAAATTTTTTCTTTTTGCTTTCTGATATCCACGATGCTTTGTATTTACATGATAATGTTTGTTTTTGCTTTTTAGCTGTCCTTAAACCCTTTTGTGGAACATGTTGACGCTCATACGAACGTAGTTATTATTCCTCAACATTTTTTTTTGCACACTTCACGTTCATCTACAGCAGAAGCTAAACCACAATCTCAATCACCTCATTCTGGAAAGGCCTGTAAAACTGGTCAAGAAGGAGGAACTTCTTCGCGGAAAAGGAAGTCCGACGTGAAGCAGCAAGGACGGTATTTATGGAAGAAAGTTCATTCTAACATCAATTATGCCGAAGTCCCCGATGCACTCATAATTAAGGAAGAAAACATAGAAAACAATGAAGCACCAAAAGAACCAGAAAGTTCATTGTTGGAGAGTGTTCCAGCATCTGATGACAATGCAACAACCATCACTCTAGCCTGCCAGCAGGAACCATCAACTTCTCTCAAGGAATTTCCTGTTGAAGTAACTCCAGAGGATTTCGATAATTATATTAATTCACTTGATGACATTCTACTTTTGCCTCTTCACCAAAGTCCAAGCATTAGCTTTGGCTCTTGGAGAGAAAAAGAAATGACTGAAGCTCGAATGAAACTTGTTAACCTCCTAAATATTGGTTTTCCTGCTTTATTTACCTCTGAAAAAATAACCGAAATCACAACCTTGTCTTTGGAGCTCCAAAATGATCCTAACCTCAGTGCTAGAGAGCTTTCGATGCTAAAGCTAATCCAAGAAATCCCAATGGCCAGCAATTACTTCCTGAAAGCTAAGGGATTAGCTAAGGAAGCTGACAAATTCTTTGCTGACCTCGAGGCTAAAGTGACTCATGTTTCTACGCTAAGGGATGAATACCATGCGTCAAAGCAAGAAATAGCTCTACTTGAGGTTGAAGACGTGTCTACTTCCTCAGCTATAAAGGAAATTGATGAAAAGATTGCCATCTTGCAATCACGTCGAGCTGCATTATCTAAGGTTGCTGACAGGACTAACAAGAAGATAGCTGAAGCAAAAACAAAGCAAAGAATGGTCATGGACAATCTTCCAAAGATAGTTGATGAAATTCAGGTGGCTAACTCCCAAAGCTCAGAATGGAAGCTCAAGAAACAGAAGTCAGCAGAGAAGGAAGTTGAGATATTGACCAAATTTGCTCCACTCAAGGGATTCTCCATCTAATTTAACTTTCTGTTGTACTTGCCTTCATGTTGATTCTATCTGTATCTGTCGTTATATTTATGATTTCAAGCCTGAGGAAATTGATTTAACCTTCATTGCCATCTAGGGCTTTTCTGTAGGTTATCTAGTTTTCATGAATCTCTGGTCCAAAAAGGAAGAAAAAAGATAATCTCTCCTCCTCTATATGATGTGTCAGGGTATTTCCTATGTAGAACTCTTTCGCTGTAATATTTCGGATAAACCTTCTGCTATTTTGATTAAAAAAATGCTCACGAGAGGTTAATTAGCCAGAAGGGAAATGCAACTGACTTATTAAAATGCCAATATGAGATATGGACTAAATAAAGGTAAAAGCCAGTTGAACTGGGAAACAGGCTATGGGTTTCCTTTTGCCTACAAGAAAGTGTGCATTCTCCTCTACGAGTTTAGTTCTAGATACTTGGTGTATTCTCATAACCTTTCCTATCATGTTTTGCTCTAAAGATTTTGGGAATTTTTTCCATCTTTAGTAGAAGTAGGATTTTTCTCCTAAGCCATCTCAAAAGTAGTGGTTTTCTTCTAGGTAGAATTCAGACAACTTATAATCTCAACAATTACAATAATACAATTGCAATGAATGATAGATCTTAGGCTAAAATTTTTAAACCAGAAGACACGATACCAGGAAAATATATTGTATTGTTATGTAAAAAATCAGAACGTTTTGCCTAGTGAAGTTTATATCTCCTGTGTGGTTTGCGAGCTATTGCAGTGAGCAGGTTACTCAGTGTGCACTCCAAGGATAGCGGCTGCGGGTTTCCTATGAATTTTTCAAAAGAAAAAATTAAAATGTCTTTATCACCTCTTAGGTTGTCTTCCTTTATATTTACGAACTGATGTGGTAACTCTTCAAACATAACGTGAAATGGATACTCAACAACTACTAGTGTAATCTCAACTTTACCTCGATATGTCAAGAGTTTTAGTTCACAAGATGTATCATATGTAACCCTTCAAACATATATGACGGAAAATGGATACTCAACAAACTGCATAATCTCATCGTTACTTAAACATGTTAAGAGTTTTTATTCACTAGATGTATCATTTATAACTCTTCAAACATAAATTGAAATGGCTACTCAACAACTTGTATAATCTTTTTCTTACGCCACGTTTGACCCAATATATAGATCATGGTTCAACCAATTAGATTTAAATAAAGCAGAGTCAATCTTAACTACTATTAATATCCTAAAGATGAGATAACCCATTTTATAATAAAATAATATGCGTATGTTAGGTCGGATTACAATAAATATGAACAATGTCAACAATAATTAATGACTCAAAGGGAGTGGGATAACATTAGCGAGCAATAAATAGCAATGGATGGTATTTATGTAAATAAGAACATATGAGTCACCCGAAAAGGGTTGAGATTTGTCGATATTCCTTCTAACAATGATGATTGATTGATGAGCCTAGACAAGAATCTTAGTAAAAAGGTATTTTTTGTATGTTTGCAATATGGTCAGATTCTCCCAGTAAAGTCAATGTGTTTTCTTACATGTGAATATCTTATGTCTCTATCATTGTATCTTTTTCTCTTTATAGAGAACATATTCCTAAAATCCCTAATAGTTTAGGTGCAGAGAATTTCTACTTAAATATTCTCTTTAGTGTCCTATGTTAAAACTAGCCGTTATAACTCTGTCTAAGATGCTCGACCTCCGCCTTGATCTAAGATGACTTCACGACCTTGATCTTCGCCAACTCTTCGATCGCACCCTTCATCGCTTCAAGGCCACTTTGACCTGGGGCAAATCTTTGTTTAAATCTTACTGATAACATGTGGTGGCCGATGGAGGCTATCATAATGCTGTCGTGGCTTGCCTATATCAAATATATGTTGGCCCATACAAGAGTGTTTTTGTTCAAAAAGATGTATCATGTATTCATAGAGGCTTTAACTTCATTGTCTCCCAACTTTCTTTATGTTTGTAATCAAATGAATGAGACGCACAAACTTAGTTGAGTGGAGAGATCAACTAAGAGCCCTTATACATACTGCCTTGGTTCGGTTTTTATCAAGAATCTTTTTAGAAACCATTATGCTTTAGTGGTTGTTAGCTAATTGTAGTTTACTATAATATTTTCTATAGATGTGTTTTCAAAATTTTTTTAGAGTGTATTCAATGTATTTAAGCTACTTTATTTATGGATATAATAACATTTCTAGGCGTGAAACATGAGATTACAGCTCGATAGATTTTTGTATACGATTGTATTCACGGCGTGAAATAATATATTACAGTTAGACATATTATTGTATTTGATCGTATTCACGATAAATATATTTGTGAATACAGTAACGTAAATAGAGCAATTCATGGTCTATTAGTTGTTTTTAAACGGAAAGTGAATCAATTATGTGATGACCCAGGTCATCACTTTCTTTAAATTATGTATTCCAAGCCCTTGAAAACGTTATTTAGAGTCACCTAGATTTGCGTGCGCATTCCAAGCGCGTAACCGAAAAGCTTAAATATGAAAATATGTGAAAATAATAAACATTTAGCTATAAAGTGAGTTAAATTGACTTTGGTCAACGTTTTGAATAAACAGACCCGGACCTGTAATTTGACGGTCCCGGAGGGTCCGTAAGAAATTATGGGACTTGGGTGTATGCTTGGAATCGAATTCTGAGGTCCCAAGCCCGAGAAATAAATTTTTAAAGAAAATTATTTTCTGAAATTGTTTAAAGGAGTCTGAAATGAAGTTTGATTAGAACATGATGGTATCGGGCCCGTATTTTAGTTTCAGTGCCCGGTACATGTCTTATATATATAATTTAAGACGTTTCTATGGAATTTTGGGAAAAACGGACATCATTTGGCGTGATTCGGACATAAATTGCTTAAATTAACGTTTAAGAAGTTTGAGAAAATTCTTTGATTTTGAGGTTTAATTCATTATTAATGATGTTATTTTGGCGATTTCATCGCACAGATAAGTTCGTATGATGTTGTTGAATTAGTAAGTATGTTTGATTAGGAGCCCCGAGGGCTCGGGTGTGTTTCAGAAGGATTTGGACTTAGGAAAAGTTGTAGGATTTTGCTTTTCAGTGCCAAAGGGATTTTACCTTTCGCATTTGCGTGGTCCCACTTGCGAACACGTAAGGCAAATATCCTAGGTGCCCAATTTCTTCTTCGTGAACGTGAAGCTCGAGATGCGAACGCGAAGATGAGGGGGAGACCCTTCGTGAACGCGTCCTTGCACTTGCGAACGCGACGTTCACCCAGTTGTTTTAAAAGACCAAAAAAGTAGACACTACAGGATTATACCAAAATTTCATAACTTCCCAAATTGGGCGATATTTGAAAGGGGGTTTCACCACTAGACTGATTTTCTTCAATTTTCATCAACATCCATTTGATTTTTAGGCTTATACAATGTGATTAAGGGTAGAAAAATTAGGGATTTGGTAGAGTTAGGACTTTTTGATTATTTGTGATTTAGACCTCGCTTTGGGGTCGAATTCTGGAACTAATTATATATTCAGGCTCGTGGATGAATGGGTGATCGAGTTTTGGTCCAAGCCTCATGTTTTGACTAAGCGGACCGGTCAATTTTTTTGATTTTTGGGAAGAATGACTAGAAAGCTACGATTAAGTATTGGAATTGAATTTTTAGCATTTATTGATGTTATTAAGTCGAATATGTACAGATACAATTGATTTGGAGCCGAATTCGAAAAAAGGCAGTATTTGGGTTGGCCGTGGAAGTTTGAGTTAAATGTTCGGTCTAACCTTAGCTTGAGGAATTAGGAGTTGAGTCCTATTTTCTATTTGCTTCTTGTTGAGTACAATGTATAGGCATGATGATAAGTATCTATGCATTAGTGTCGAGCATGACTGTGAGTCTTAAATTGATACTTGTTTTATTCTTAAATGATACTATGGATGCTTTAGTGGGTAAATTCTTTACATTGAGAAAAGGCTTAGTTTATTTTCATGGAATCTACTTATGATTGAGTACTGGTGATAACTGAGATGAGGAGTTGGGTTAAGATTGGTTATAGCTGATTCTCCCTTACTGGGATGTATATACTTGTACTGTTGAATTCCCTTGCCGTAATAGTGTAGTTTATTGCTGATCCCTTGCGGGGACGATTATTATGATTAGTGTTGACCGTATATTTGGAACGGATTGTGCGCCGCAATATTTTTATTATATATGGATCGGGTTGCACGCCGCAACATTATTATATATGGATCAGGTTGCACGCTACAACAATGTTATGCTGGATCGGGTTGCACGCTGCAACAAATATTATATTGGATCAGGTTTCACGCCGCAACAGTTATATAGATAGATCGGGTTGCACGTCGCAACAATGTTAAATGATAAGGGATCGGGCACGCCGCAGCATTACTGTATTGTTGTAGATATTGTACCACCCTTTCATGTCTCTATTTAGTTTCTGCTAGATTTGATATGTTCCCCGAAGCATATACCCCCTCCCATTTAAACTGCTTATTCCTATTTATTTTTCGCCGTATATTATATAACTGCACAGGTTTATCTGGAGTCTGGTCCTAGCCTTGTCACTACTTCACCGGGGTTAGGCCAGACACTTACCAGCATATGGGGTCGATTGTGCTGATGCTATACTCTGCACTCTGTGCAGATCCCAGAGCAACATTGGGATAATAGCTTGAGAGCCAGCCTTCAGTCCACCGAGATTCCGAGGTAGTCCTGCAGGTGTCCGCAGACTGGTTGTCTATTCTATATGTTATTATGATATGTTACCACTTGTATCCTAGACAGATTCTGTTTCTTTCTTTCAGACATTTATATGTAGTAATCATAGACAATCCATGAATATTGTGACACCGGTTTCTGGGTAGAGACATATGTTGGATTTTTCGCATTTATTTTGGTATTATATTCGTCTAAGTCATCTGCTAAATTTTCATCTTTCGCTATTATTTAAATGTTTATCACTTGTTAATACAAGTTGTTAAAAAGGATTAAAATGAAAGAGTTAAAGATTTCTAAGCTTCGTGGCTTGCCTAGCTTCTACGAGTAGGTGCCATCACGACTCCCGATGGTTGAAAATCCAGGTCGTGACAAGTTGGTTTCAGATCTCTAGGTTACATAGGTCTCACAATTTATGGACAAGCTCAGTAGAGTCTGAGGGATCGGTACAGAGACGTCTGTATTTATACCCCAGAGTCTACAGAGTTAGGAAAACTTTACATTTGTTCTTTCTTGTCGTACGGTTTTGTTTCTCAATGCTAATTGAATTTCTACTCTGTTTTTTACAGATGGCGAGAGCATGCTCTTCCTCATCCACCGCTCAATAGCCCAAGCCCCTAGCAGTAGCTCCCACGGGTGGTAGAGGTAGAGGCCGAGGCCGTGCTAGAGGCCGAGGTAGGGGCAGAGCTCAACCCCAAGCAACAACACCAGTGGCGGAGCCTCAGGTTTATTTCAATTAGGAAGTTCCGACCCCAGTAGTTCTGATGGGCCCAACTCAGTCCCACGTCGACGCCCCTTTTCTATCATGTACCAGGGAGTCCGAAAATTGGGTATACGACATTATAGGAGGACAACTCTTTTATTCCCTTGCGAGAATTGGGTTTTTGGAATTTGGAGAGTCGCCGCCTAATGATTATAGTGCATTAGGACACTTTTAAAGGAAAGAATTGAGAAGAAGAACTAGAGTTGGGTAAGGGCTTGAGATTATCTCGAGGGGAAGGTGTTTGGAACCCCTCAAGATCCACTAGTGTGGTTCCCGGCCATACTATAATTGTGGCTTTAGAAGGTAGAAGAAACAAATAAGGTTTTCATATAACAACTACAAATAAGTTAAAAGCTTTTAAAACAGAAGAAGGGAACGAGAGATTTGAGAAGATTAGTTTAAAAGAGAAAAAGACTTAAAAGAAACATAAAAAATTAAGGGAAAAGGGGGTCCTAGGTTTATACATAATATGGATCACATCAATGCAATATCCAGCAATCAGTCCTCAGAAGAGGGGTCGCACGTGATACTAGCGCTGGATCATCATATTCATATTCTACCTTTCCCACCCTGTTATGGTATTAAAGTGCTATTAATATCGTTTAATTATTACATGCTAGTACCTGTCCCAATACTATCAGTCCCGGGGCATTAGGACTTATAATCTTAAAGGGGAAGCAAAGGATGGGGGCCTTTAGGGAGTTTAAAGGATAAAATTCTAGTTCGACGGTAAAAACACCTATCAAATAAAGGGAAGAACAGACAAGTAAGATAAGGCTCAAATAAACCCCTGAATTCAGGTAATCATGCAGTTTAGCATGTGTTTGCAAATACTGATTTGGTCTTAGATTAAAATTAATCAGTGAGCGAAATGGGTTCAACACATATATTTAGACAGAAAGTCTGCATTATGCAACTCGGATACAGTTATCAGGGATTAAGGCATTAGATTAGCACAAATTTATTTAAGAAGTACTGTTTGTAAAAGATAACTATGCGGAAGAGTTTTGAAAGAAAAGGTATGCTACAGACTTAAGAAAATATTTAGAAATAAGTTTCAAAAGAAACGTGGGATGCTCTGTTACAAATTAAATACAGACAATGGTTTAAAATTTTTAGAGAGGGTGGATTTGAATGAGTTAGAAAAATGATTTAAGACGACAAGTTCAGAATTTGAATTAGAAAATACGTTTAAGCAGAGTGTTAAAAGAAGCAATTTTAGAAGAGATGTGCAAGTTAAAGAAATAGATTTTAGAAAAAGAATACACTAATCTGGGAGAGAGTTTTATCAAAAGTTGAGTTTCGAAAATGTATACTGATTTAGGCACAAAATAACTAGTTAACCAATTATTATTGATTTAAAAAAAACAGACGAGGCGAGTTTGATTTTAACAGAAGCTCCTATAGGCATGATATTTACAAATTATTGATTACAGAATCTGTTGATAAACTTGTGGACGGATCCTAAAATTTTGCCTAATGTTATGAAGAACGTAGATCCCTATCTATATGATTAATTTCAGAAAGTTAAATGTTATGTCCTATAGACATGCTTTCTATGTGATTAGATAACAGTAAACGCTCCTACAGGCCGGATTTCTAGGTGATTAAAACATAAAGTCCTAAGATCATGATTTCTACCTTTTTTAATGCAAGAAAGTAAAGACCCCTCCCACACCCTTTCCTATTTTCTCCGGGTTTATACAAGTTATTAGAAACCAAAAAAAATATAGAAAAATACATCAAAAACTAACAGCTAGATCTGAGAACCCTAATTCAACCTTAATGTCTAATAACATGCAATTGAACCAGTTCCAGTATCCAAATTTCCAAAGCCTTCTCTTTATCCAAGGTGTTTCAAAGTTCCAAGGAATCTCAGGGATTCCCAGCATTGCTTACACCCAAGATGCCATTAGAATTAAAAATAGTGTAGTGTGGAAGAGCCAGCTCTCAGGCATCCAAGTTCAGAGGAAGCTCAGGGGTCCCAAAGCATGACTTGAAAGAGAGGGGCATAACTTAATAGCTAAGAATAAGTGCAAGTGAAAGGGGAACTGGGGATCCATGACAGGTGGTGGTGTTACCTAGCCACTAAATAGGCTGGCACACCCCTGACCACCTGCTTAATCAAATAAATTAGGAGCAGACCTTTGGAGGTCAGACCAAGGTTTGGATAGTGATTAGGACATTGCCAGACCCAAGTCTAAGGCTCAAAACACATAAAGGGGAAAGGGAATGGGGATTGATTGAATTTGGGATTCAAAGTATCCATCCTAGAAGCATGGACAACAATATTAGAGTGTTGTCATGCCCTGAACCATAACTTACACATAAAGGGGTAGGAGGTAAGAAATTCACATAAACATTGCAGAAAAGCAGTAAACATGAAGTACAAACAGAACTAAAATAAAATACATAGGATTTAAAATAGGACAGACATACCAGTTGCAAAGTAACAGAAAAAGAGAAATAGAGCACTTGCAATCACATCACAAGGAAAATCAACTCAAGATTTCAGCAGAACACTCGAAAGTTTTGAGAAAACTTTAAGTATTTGAGAATGAAAAGAGAAGTAGTGCATAGTGTTGGAAACACGTTCTCAAGGCATTATACTAAACGTGTGTTCATATTTGTAGGTTTTGATGAATGACAAACTATGCGCAAATTGACATATGACAAGGTCCAAGCACAAGCGCGAAATTGATATATAACAAGATTCAAGCACAAGACAAAGATCGAGATTAAGTTTTATATGAGTCGGTATTTAATTGTGATCTTGATCCGACAACTTAAACTCAAGACTTGGCTTCTCTCGTAAAAATACTTTTAACAAATCATGCATATTTAATTTAGAGCAAAATGATTTTAAATAATGCATATTTACTTTGTCAAAATGATTTTTAAACACGCCTCTAAAATCTGGACTAAGATAATCGATTATGTACTTATGATAATCGATTATGTTTAAGTCAGCTGCTTGACAATCGATTGTGAACTAATGATAATCGATTGTGTTAAGGCAGTGAGCATCAGATTTTTCAAATCTGCATGACAATCAATTGTGAACCTTATGACAATCGATTGTTATGAGGCAGTGTCCAAAGTTTTTCAAAGCTCAAAATAATCGATTGTGAAGCTAATGACAATCGATTGTGAAAGACAGTGTCCATCAGATTTTTCAAAGTCACAAAATAATCGATTGTGAACTTATGACAATCGATTGTGTTGAGGCAGTGACTTCCAGACTTTTTCAAAGTTATCAAATAATCGATTGTGAACTTATGACAATCGATTGTCAAGAGGCAGTGTCTAAATTGATTTTTCAAGACTGATATATAATCGATTGTTAACTTAGTATAATCGATTGTATAACTGACCGTTGCCAAAATATTTTCAAATACCGTCAGGTAATCGATTATTGATTTCCTATAATCGATTGTTTTAATTAAAATCTGGAAAGGATTTTTTGAACGTTGCTGAGTAATCGATTGTAGATTGTTGACAATCGATTGTTTTACGTAAAATCTGGAAAGGATTTTTTGAACGTTGCCAGTAATCGATTATTGATCTTATATAATCGATTGTTATGCGTAAAATCTGGGATTGATTTTTGGAAGAACTGGCAAACAATCGATTGTGGTAACTTGACAATCGATTGTCACTGAGTAATTTCAGCAACTCTTAATTGGCAATTAGGCAACGGTAATACACGGTTTTTCAACTATAAATACAGCTTCAATTCAGTCTTTTAAGAACAACAACATACAAGAACTGATTATACAATTGCTAAAGCTTGCATACTTTATTGCTTATCATTTTATATTCATTACATAAGTTTTTGAGAGCCAAATTCTTGTCGAAAGTTGTTGTGATCTTGAGCGTATTCTTTTACTCATATCTACTCATTAAGGAGTGTCTTGTTTGAGTACTTAGTGTTTTGTAAACTTGAAGAGAATTGGTATTCTCTTGTTGTAAGAAGGAACTTGTGTTCCCTTGGTTGAAGTCTTGGAGTGTTGTATCTCCGAGCAAAGGTGTTGAGGCTTGTGTCCTCAAGTTGTAAAAGTTTGTTAAGCACCCGTAAGCTTGACAAGTTAGTGGAAATCTCGAGAGAGTCTCTCGGGGACTGGACTAGCCACGGGTTGTGGTGAACCAGGATACATCGGTGCGTTCTTTCTTATTTATCGCACTTATTTATTTCCTGCAATTTTTAAATTCCGCAAGTTTACGCTAATTTTTATTATAACGCTATTCACCCCCCCTCTAGCGTTAAGCATTTGTGAGAAAGAGAGAGTAGTTGTTCTCGACCGATTGTCTTCGTTTTATGAAAAGGGGAGGGCTAAGCCCTTTATATAGTTTTCTGGAAACAAGTGAAGTAGGCAAAGAGTGCACAATTTTTGAAATTAAATCAATTAGCATTAATCAAGATAACTGGACTCCTTTAATTAAGTGGTCTAGTTCAAATGATTAGTCATTCTAGAATAAGGAAGAAAGAACCAGTTTATTTAGGTTGATTAGGGTAAAGAACCCATATAATGCATAAATAAGGTCATATACAGAATTGGTATTTAAGGAAAGAGGTACAATAGTGTGAAAAATAACATATAAGTTTAAAAATCAGTTAAAGGATCTGCAGAATCACAAAACCTAAAGTAGTTAAGGAAATAAATAATTTGAACGTTGGTACAAAATCGCCGAGGATAGAGGATCAATTCTTTAAGGAAAATATAAGTAAGTTAAAATAGATTCAATCAAAGAAATCAATGGCAAATCACTCAGCCTAATTAAAGGGATGTAAAAACTAAATCTTTTAAAGTGAGGTTTATATATAAAGTATGTAGTTCGAACAAAGAAGAGCCTTATATTGATAAATCTCAGAGCCAAAGGCAAGTAGGACTTCGAGTTTGATTACAGTTTTGTCATGAGCATGTAAACCTAGGGTTTCAGAGTGAAACCCTAATGCCCTTTACTCGAAGGAAAACCCCCCAAAATTTAGGGTTTCTCATGGAATCAGAGATGAGAAGCCATTCAAAACCACAGAGATAGACAAACATACACAAGCAAGAATACAGAAATTATGAGTTCAGAAGAACTCAGAACCAAAATTAAAGCACAAGTTTGAACACATATAACAAAGAATGAGAATCAAACCTAGACTAGCATGAGAACAAACAACAGAGAGAATCTCTGTGGTAATCATGTAAGAAAATCAGAGAACAAACTTAAGACATAAACAAACAAGCATAAACACACGCAAGAGAACAAAAGAATCAGAAAACTCTTTAAAGAAAGTTTTCAAAACCCTAAATCGGATTCGAACAGTTTTGAAAAAGGAAAATTGGGTAAAAGCTCTAAAACATCACAAACAACATAGATCTAGCACATATATGAAAGAATAAAACAAAAAGGAACCTCGAATAGGCTAGGGTTTCTGAGAACCCTAAAAGTCGAGAAAGACTTGGAAGTCACGAGAGCGGATCTGAGTTGATAAGGTGAATCCAGGCTTAGGAGGCTAAGGCACACGAGAGAAAGGTCGGGAACGGCCAAAGAATCTCGCATCGACCAAGTTCTGGATGAAGACCTTCGAGGTCTAGATTCGAATCATTAGGAGGCAGGCATGTGAGAGCAGTAGATGGTGGGTAAAGGTCGTCCATGGCTAGAGCAGCCATGGATTCTGGTAGAGTTTTGATCGAAAAGAGGTAGGTAGTGATTAAGGTTCGAGAGCATTTGAGAGAGAAGAGAGTTTGAGGCCGGCGGATTGAGAAAGTGAGGTAGGGTTAGGAGTTGTTTAGAACTAAAAAAGGTAAGGGGAATCTGGGCCGTTGATCAAAATGAATAACGACTCAGATTACAGGGGACACATGTCAGTTCGGGTTTTGGGTCGGGTCAATTAGGAAATTGGGTAAGGAATTTGGGGTCAATTTGGGTTGAAATTGAAAAATGCAAAAGGGTTAACTTGTAAATAACCATTTTTCCTTGTTTAATTTACAAAAAATAGCAAAATAATTTATGGATATAAATAAAACATGCTAAAATGATTAATAATACATAATTATCAAATTAAAAATAATGGAGGAATGTAATGCTTGTATCATCTGCACTTCCAAGACATAGATTTACTGTATGGTTGGCTGCTCATCAGAAGTTACCTACCATTGAGAAACTGCAGATCATGGGCATTCAAACACCAACTCTGTGTGCATTTTGCAAAGGATATGATGAAGAGTTCAAACACTTGTTCTTTGGATGTGCCATTACCAGTAGAGTTTGGAGGAGAATTTGTAAATGGTTGGGACATCCTAGAACTACAGTATGCTGGGAGAATGAACTAAAGTGGATCTGTAATAATGCAAAGAGCAAAAGCTGGAAGAAAGAGGTCACTGCAGCTGCATTTGTGACCACTGTTGCATTGCTATGGAGGTATAGGAATCTGATCAGATTTGAAAGCAAGACCTTTGATGAAGATCAATGCTGTAAGGAAGTAACAATGCTGTTACATACAAGAAATAGGAATCGAAAGAAGTGGAAGGATAACTTACAAAATCTCTATACATTTCCTTAGTTGGTTGAGAATTAGATGTTAGTTTGCTTTGTATATAACATGCTTAGTTAAGAACCAATTGTAACTAGAAGGAGAGGAATGAGTAGTAGAAGTCCATACTACTACATTAGGACTCATTGTATATTTTTTGATATCAATACACACTATCAGTTAAGCTAAAAAAAAAAAATAATGGAGTCAATTTTATAAATATAATTACAATTAAATCTTAATAGAGGCTAATATTGCAATTATGTGCAATTTAGTTTTAAAAATGCTAAACAAATTTGTAAACAATCATGTTAGCCATATATTGGTATGAAAATGAGAATAAAAATAAGTTATCCACCAAAATGATAATTTTGGGAATAATTATTGGATTTTATGGTAAAAAAGACAATAAATTTGTTTAAAAATCATACAAAATGCCAAAACCCTTTCCTGTGCTTATATATGAGCATATGCTATTTTGGAAGTATTTTGGGAACAAAATTACACAGGAAAAAATTGGGTATCAACAACTGCCCCTCTTTACCCGAGGAGAATGAAAGAGTTGTCGCGTAAAGATAGGATGACCAATTTTGGCCGGGTCGGCGAGTGAAAATAAATTTAACTGAGCCCCGGCTTCTGAGCTGCCTACATATCCTTGATTTTATAGGAATCATGACGTATGTAGTTCAGGAACCATTGACGGAATGTGCCGATGGAGATTCGAAAAGAACGGACGCGATGCTAAGATTTGAAAAGGTGTTTGGAGTCGGATAGGCTTGCGGAAACTGGAGCGGGATCGCTCCTGCTGAAATGGCCATTGGCTAGCCGGTGTACCTACAAGTAAGTAATTTGGCATATATTCTGGGCAATTTAAACATGATGCAAGTTCCAATTGGACAATGAGCGCTGCCTTTGAACAGTTAGGATGGCATCCTTAGACTATGATGTCCTGAGCCATGAAGAGCATAAATAATGATTTGCAGGCCATGAAATGTTGTTCTCGGGCTATGCAGATGGTGGCTCTGAACTATGACGCCTTTGAATAAGTTGGCGATCAACCTATGAAAAGGTGACAATCTTTCAGCCGATGAATGCAAAAGGTGGCGATCTTTCAGCCGAAGAAAATTTAAATGTGGTGGCGATATTGCAGCCGTATGAAAAATAAAGTGGCGATATTTTTGCCATGCAAAATGGAGACAGTGCATAGTCTCGGAAGGCAGATAAGTAGCCTTATGCAGGATGGAGGTAAAGCTTAACCTCAGAAGGCAGATAAATACCTTATTCAAGATAATGCAGATAGATACATAGCTTAGTCTCGGAAGGCAGATAAGTAGCCTTATGCAAGATGGAGGTAGAGCTTAAGCTCGGAAGGTAGATAACTAACCTTATGCAAAATGCAGATGGAGACAATGCTTATTCTCGAAAGGCAGATAAGTAGCCCTTATGCGAGATGGAGGTAGAGCTTAACCTCGGAAGGCAGATAAGTAGCCTTATGCAAAATGCAGATGGATACAATGCTTAGTCTTGAAAGGAAGATAAGTAGCCTTATGCAAGATAATACAGATGAAGACAGAGCTTATTCTCGGAAGGCAGATAAGTAGCCTTATGACAGATAATGCAGATGGAGACAAAGCTTAGTCTCAGAAGACAGATAAGTAGCCTTATGCAAGATAACGCAGATGGATACATAGCTTAGTCTCAGAAGGCAGACAAGTAGACTTATGCAAAATTCATAAGTAGACAAAGCTTAGTCTCAGAAGATAGATAAGCAGTTTTATGCAAGATAACGCAGATGGAGACATATCTTAGTCTCGGAAGGCAGACAAGTAGACATGCAAAATGCATATGGAGATAATGCTTAGTCTCGAAAGGCAGATAAGTATCCCTATGCAAGATGGAGGTAGAGCTTATCCTCGGAAGGTAGATGAGTAGCTTTATGCAAAATGCAGATGAGAACAATGCTTAGTCTCGAAAGGCAGATAAGTAGCCTTATGCAAGATGGAGGTAGAGCTTAATCTCGTAAGGCAGATAAGTACCCTGGTGAAAAATGCAGTTGGATACAATGCTTAGTCTCGAAAGGCATATAAGTAGCCTTATGCAAGATGGAGGTAGAGCTTAACCTTAGAAGGCAGGTGAGTATCCTTATGCAAAATGCAGATGGCGACAATGCTTAGTCTCAAAAGGCGGATAAGTAGCCTTATGTAAGATGGAGGTAGAGCTTAACCTCAAAAGGCAAATGAGTAGCCTTATGCAAAAGGCAGATGGAGACGATGGTTAGTCTCGAAAGGTAGATAAGTAGCCTTATGCAAGGTGGAGGCAAAGCTTAACCTTAGAAGGCAGATGAGTAGCCTTATGCAAAATGCATATGGAGATAATGCTTAGTCTTGAAAGGCAGATAAGTAGCCTTATGCAAGATAATACAGATGGAGACAAAGCTTAGTCTCGGAAGGCAGAGAAGTAGCCTTATGAAAGATGGAGGTAGAGCTTAACCTCGAAAGGCAGATAAGTAGCCTTATGCAAGAATGTAGGAACGTAAAGGATAAGATTTTCTTAGTTGATAGCTGATTACGATATCGTGACTGCTGGGGAGGTTGCATACAGATAATGATTGGGAATAACCGATTGTTCTGTAAGTTCCACTCCTAAAATGTACGATTGATAAATGTGTCAAATGATTTGCGACTTGGGTGCCTGCATCAAAAGAAAAATCATGAGTTCTGTAGATGGGAAAGGTTATTTTATCTTTTCGTGGCTCCTGACGTCACACATCATTGCGGTAGCGTTGCTAAACGACAATGATTCAAATGATAGTTATGCATGATTTAGTAAATATAACGTAAGTATATAGTCGATAATAATTTCTTTGAATGAACCAACGACTGCAACGTAGTTCAAGAGATTGCAACCTTGCTTGCTTCGGAATTTTGATGGTCCTCCTCAAAATTCTGCCCTATTTTACTGGGTTGGTATTTCTGAAGGCTGCGCTGAACGACACAAAAATAATCATCCTCGGAATTTTGAGGCCCCCCTCAAAATTCTGCCCCGGTTTACTGGGTTGACACTTCTGGTGATGAAAATGCTGAAACTAACTTCAGAATTTTGAGGATCCTCCTCGAAATTTTGCGCAGTTCAATAGTGGGAAAAATGAAATTTTATTAAGTTATGACCAAACCCATAGGGCTGCCTATGTATCCCCTCTTAAATGGGATTTAGGTCAGGCGTAGTTCAAATTAGATCATGAAGAGAAAGCATATGATTACACATAGTATCATTTCACTGCATCAAAATTGATTAGTTTCGGCAAGACTTCTCCATCCATTTCTGCAAGAATAAGGGCTACTCCAGTTAGAACCCGGTGAACCATGTATGTACCCTGCTAATTAGGAGAGAATTTCCCCTTGGCTTCATCTTTATGTGGAAATATTTTCATCAATACCAGCTGCCCTAGTGTAAACTTCCTTGGCTTAACTCTTTTGTATAAGGCTATGAACATTCTGTTTTGATATAATTTACCATGGAAAACTGCAATCATCATTTTCCTGTCTATAAGGGCGAATTGCTCGTAGCGACTTTTTACCCATTCTACGTCGCCCAACTTTGCTTCTTGTATGTTCCTTAAAGAGGGAATTTCTACCTCGGGGGGAATGACCGCCTCTGTACCATAAACCAACATGTAGGGAGTTGCCCCGAATTATGTGCGGACTATGGTGCGATATCCCAATAAGGTGAATGATAACTTCTCATGCCATTGCTTATGTCTTTCGATCATCTTCCTTAGTATCTTCTTGATATTCTTGTTGGCTGCTTCCACAACTCCATTCTCTGAGGTCTGTAGGATGTAGAGTTCTTGTGTTTGATATTTAATGTTTCACACACTGCTTTTATTGAGTCGCTGTTGATATTGGAACCATTATCAATGATGATTGATTTTGGAATTCCGTATCGGCAAATGATATGGTCGCGGACAAAATCAGCCACAACTTTCTTAGTCACTGCTTTGTATGACGATGCTTCAACCCATTTGGTAAAGTAATCAACTTCCACTAAGATGAATCTGTGTCCGTTTGATGCGGCAGGCTCGATTGGTCCGATAACATCCATTCCACAAGCGGTGAATGTCCATGGTGAGATTGTTGTAGTAAGCTTGTTTGGAGACACCTTTATTATGTATGCATGTATCTGACAGCGATGGCATTTACAAACATAATGGATACAGTCTGTTTTGATAGTCATCCAGAAATATCCTACTCAGAGTATCCTTTTTGCTAAGACAAAACCATTCATGTGCGGTCCGCAGGTCCCTGCATACACTTCTTCTAGTAACCTGGATGCTTCCTCCTGTACAGGATTCCTCCACTGTGAAAGAAGTTTTTAGCTAACCTCCAAAGTGTATGCTTCTGAGTAGCGTTGTCAAGCTTTGGGTATTATCCTGTTGTCAAGTATTCTTTGATGTCATGGAACCATGGTTCCCATCGGCTTCTTACTCAAAGTGAGCACAATATTGATATGATACCGGTCATCATATCAATATTCTACCCTTCCCACCCCGTTATGGTATTAAAGCGCGATTAGTCTCGTTTACTTATTGCATGCTAGTACCTGTCCCAATCCTATCAGTCCCAAGGCATTAGGACTTCTAATCCTAAAGGGGAAGCAAAGGATGGGGGACTTTAGGGAGTTTAAAGGATAAAATTCTAGTTCGACCTTCAAAACAAGTATCAAATAAGGCTCAAATAAACCCCTGAATTCAGATAATCATGTAGTTTAGCATGCCTTGGCAAATACAGATTTGGTCTTAGATTAAAATTAATCAATGAGCGAACTAGTTCAACACATATATTTAGACAGAAAGTCTACATTATGCCACTCAGATACAATTGTCAGGGATTAAGGCATTAGATTAGCACGAATTGATTTAAGAAGTACTCATTTTAAAAGATAACTATGCAGAAGAGTTTTGAAGGAAAAGGTATGTTGTAGACTTAGGAAAACATTTAGAAATGAGTTTCAAAATAAAAGCGGACTGCTCAGTTACAAATTAAACACAGACAGAGTGGTTTAAAAATTTTAGAGGGGGTGGATTTATGAATGAGTTTCAGAAATGATTTAAGACGACAAGTTCATAAATTGAATTAGAAAATAAGTGTAAGCATATTATTAAAAGAAGCAATTTCACAAGAGATGTGCAAGTTAAAGAAATGGATTTTAGAAAAAGTATACACTGATTTGGGAGAGAGTTTTATCAAAAGTTGAGTTTCAAAAACGTATACTGTTTCAGGCACGTAATAACTAGTTAACCAATTATTATTTCTTTTACAAAAAATAGACGAGGTTTAACAGAATCTCCTATAGGCATGATGTCTACAAATTATTGATTATAGAATCTGTTGATAAACTTGTGGACGGGTCCTAAATTTTTTCCTAATGTTATAAAGAACGCAGATCCCTATCTATATTATTAACTGCAAAAAGTTAAAGGTTAAGCCCTATGGACATTCTTTCTATGTGATTAGATAACAGTAAACACTCCAATAGGCAAGATTTCTAGATGATTAAACAATAAAGTCCTAAAATCATGATTTCTACCCTTTTTAATGAAAGAAAGTAAAGACCCCTCCCACACCCTTACACTATATTCCTCGGGTTTATACAAGTTATTACAAACCAAAAAAATATGGAAAAGTAAATCAAATGCTACTAGCTAGATCCGAGAAGACTAATTCAACCTTAATGTCTAATAACATGCGATTTAACTATTTCCGGGATCCAAATTTCCAAAGCCTTCTATTTACCCCAGATGCCATTAGACTTAAAAATAATGCAGCGTGGAAGAGCCATCTCTCAGGCATCCAAGTTCAGTGGAAGCTCAGGGGTCCCAAAGCATGGCTTGCAAGAGAGGGCCAGAACTTAATAGCTAAGAATAAGTGCAGGTGAAGGGGAACTGGGGAGCCACAAAACAGGCTGGCACACCCCTGGCTACCTGCTTGATCAAATAAATTAGGAGCAGACCTTTGGAGGTCAGACCAGGATTTGGACAGTGATTAGGACATTTCTAGACCCAAGTCTAAGGCTCAAAACACATAAAGGGAAAATGGAATGGGGACTAATTGAATTTGGGATTCAAAGAATTCAGCCCAGAAGCATGGACAACAATATTAGAGTGTTGTTATGCCTTGAACCATATCTCAGACATAAATGGGTAGGGAGTATAGGTATTCACATAAGCATTGCAGAAAAGAATATAGTTCGAACAAAGAAGAGCCTTACAATGAAAATCTCAGAGCCAAAGGCAAGTAGGACTTTGCGTTTGATTACAGGATCGCCGTGAGCCTGTAAACTTAGGGTTTCAGAGTGAAACCCTAATGCCCTTTACTCGAAGGAAAATCCCCCAAAATTTAGGGTTTCTCACAGAATTAGAGATGAGAAGCCATTTGAAACCATAGAGATAGGCAGACATGCACGAGCAAGAATACAGAAATTAAGAGTTCAAAAGAACTCAGAACCAAAATTAAAGCATGAGTTTTAACACATATAGAAAATAATGAGAATCAAAACTAGACTGGCATGTGAACAAAGAATAGAGAGAATCTTTATGTCAATCAGGTAAGAAAATGAGAGAACAAACTTAAGACATAAACAAACAAGCATAAACACACGTAAGAGAGCAAAAGAATCAGAATACTCTTTAAAGTAAATTTTCCAAAAACCCTAAATCTGATTCGAACAGTTTTGAAAAAGTAAAATTGGGGAAAAGCTCTAAAACATCACAAACAACATAGATCTAGCTCAGATCTGAAAAAATAAAATGAAAAGGAACCTCGAATATGTTAGGGTTTCTGAGAACCCTAAAGGTTGAGAAAGGCATGGAAGTCATGAGAGCGGATCTCAGTTGATAAGGTCGAATTCAAGCTTAAGAGGCTAAGGCACGGCGGAGCAAGGCCCGAAAGAGGATGGGGAATTGCTTGAATTGGTTATTTCTAGGGCGCCCGTCCTTTGCAAAGGGCTCCCTTAGGCGAGCGTGTTGTGCCCGGGGCCAGCTCCTTAGGGGTTGCTGGGGCAGGACTCATAGGATTATGTTCTGATTTGGAAGAAATTCGGCGTCTTTATTTTGCGGTGAGTTTGCGCATAATTTTCCTGTATCCCGTGCCTTCCTCTTCTTATTGGATCTTCCCTGTGACAGGCTTAAATCAGAGGTTTTTTCGATAATAGGCCTAATTTCAGAGGGTCCTAGATGAGGAGGAATCCCTTAGGATTCTTTGCAAGGAGGAAGAAGTTAAGCTGCTGTATTGGTGATACGAGGCATATCGGAGCTCGAATAATGAGAGCTATATGGTGGAAGTGGTAACTTCCTGTAGTGCGTTTTTGCATGTTTCTAACCACAAGGCTAATTTTTTCTTGCCATATCGGTTGTAGAAAACGACAAAGGCCTTCGAGTTCCTTAAGGGCAGTGTGACCCGCGTTAGAGCCGCTTGCGATGAGATAAAAGTTAAAGTGCAAACTCAAACCCCAGAGGAAATAAGTATTTTGGCTAGGATCCCTTCCCCCGAGGTTCAACTCGCCTTGACCCGTGATAACGCCAAAGTTCAGGCAGAAATGATCAACAAGCTCGATTCTAATCTCTCGAATAATTGATGCCCGGGCGGAAGCGACATTAAGCCAAACTAGGGCTGATCATGAAATAGAGATGTGCATAAAGGATATTACTGATGTTCAATCCGAGTTGAGGCGAAGCCTTTATCATGAGAAGAGGATCGAGGAATATGTCTGTTATCGCTCCTGAAGAGAGGTATACGAGGAGGTTGGAGCGATGGTCTTCATTCTCTCAGAGGAATTAGATCAAGCAAGGTCGGTTGAGAATGACGCTCAGTCACTCCTTTTGGACGTTGCAGAGGGCAATCTTGGCGATTTACATCCCTTTGGTGCAAAATATGGGCTATGTTGTTTTGGAATTCTGTTTCCAATGCACACAGGGCATGCTTGTAGGTGGAGAATGTTCTTTCTTGCATGTAATATAAGGAGAATCTCTTTTAATGTTTTCGTTCTTATTGTATCTTTTTATGTTGTTGCTCTCGATCGTGAAGACTGATTTCGGAACTGGTCCTCGAGCTGCGCCATGGCTTGAACTTTGATCGGCCTTCTATCTATTTTCTACCTAATTGGTCAGAGGGTAATGACCCTTTGTGCCCCCTGGCTGAAGCGGTTCAGGGGGCACACGGCCTGGAGATTCGTCCTGATTGTCAATAGCATTGTTCGGTTTGTACCTTTAAGTGTATCGCGATTGAAGTGTCCCCGAGCTCAGTCATCGAGTTGGGATCCAACACGAGTTTGATATGCCATTGGCCCCGTTCAGGCTGGAGATAATGGCCTTCAATTTTTGCCCTTGGGAATTTGGAACATTTTCATGTCCAGTATTCGAGTCGTGTTGCAACTCGGGCTATAATCGACCTTTGATCATTCCGAAGATTCCAACTGGCGATAGTAGTGTCGGTGTCACGCCCTTGAGCATACTTTAAATTTTGGTTCCCAATCTATGAGTCGTGTTGTGACTCGAGCTGTAATCATCACTTGAATCATTTTTTTGGCCAGCGACGGTGGCTCTTCTGTTGCTAGGTCGTCGAGACCTTTTAGTATGAGGCTCGAAAGCGTACTTAGTCGGTGATAATGGCATTTATGCTGTTTGGTCATAGGGACCTTTTGATATGAGGCCTGGAGGATTTTCTTAATTAACTATTTTGGATTTGGTCTCCGAATTGGATTATGACTCGAGCTCACTTGAGTCCTCAAGTTGTCAATTGTCAAGCTGGCGACAATGGTGCTTACACTTATTTGGTCGTAAAGACCTTTTGATGTGAGGCCCGGAGGCTCTCTATTGGCTTTGTTTCCTCTCATTAAGGCCTTATTGAATATGTTTTCCTGACCTGTCATCGGTTTTAAAAGAACCTCAATTTCAAGTCGTAGTTGGCGATGTTTTGAACACCTTGTAATGTTCCTAGCTCATAGGTCTACTAGATCGACGCTTTTGCAATTTTAGAGCCGATGCGGTCGGGATTGGTGTTTTTTCCTGTTGAAGGAAGCCTTTTTTAACATGTTCTATTCGAGGTTGATTCGGAGGATTTTTTAACGACTGTCGGGCGTCCCCAAGTCGTGTTTCTAGGCTATAGCAGCCGTTATGACCGGAGTCATGTGTGTTTATTCGGGGCCATTTTTTATCCCGAGTAGCAATTCTAGGCGTCTACACCGAGGGTATGCTCTTTGGGGATTCTTACAAATGCGACTTATAGCCTAGTCAGCAGGATTGTTTCATCCACGTTGAGGTCTTACAGTTTGTCATGCATGTTGAGGTCTTACAGTGTATGGAGAATAGATCTGGTTGTGTTGAGGCTGCCCATTAGGGTCTTACAATTTCGTATTTCTAGTGTATGGAGATTGGAGATAATTTTTTGAACTACTAAGCCCCGTAGTATCATTTTCGATAGCTTTGTGAGCTCAGAGTTTCGACCCCGAGATAGGGTGTTGTCGAGTTGCTTTAAGACTCCGAGTTTTTTTGGGACGTATTTGATGGAGAGATTCCTTGCCATGGATAAGCCGGATAGTCTTCTTCGAAGCATAGAGTGCTTAAAAAATACTCTTTATTGCTCGACGAAAATATAAGCTATAAATACATATTGTCCTGTTGTGCGATTTTGGCCCTCGCAGGTGCGGCTTCTTTTGATTTCTCGATGTGCTCGCACGATTCCATATTGGAAAAACTTTTATTGGAAGGAGGGTTGCAATCTCGTCGGGCCCGCTTCCCGGGGATGAGTAGTTCTGCTAATAATCTTGTTGGAGGAACCTTCTTCCCATTAAAATACGATCGATGAGAGGATGCCCGGCGGGCCCCGTGGTGGCCGCGAATCCCTTTGTGGAGTCTAGGGTCATCGAATGCCTCAATTGGATGCCTGCATATAGATTAGTAATAAGAGGTGCGGTGGCGGCGCTCCAGCAAGTAAGCCCCGCTATAGTCGTCTTCCATGTCCGGCCAAGACGGACTAGGGATGTGATTATCCTTATCATTTGACCTCCTTCGAGGGTAATGCCAGCCATGGGAGTAAGGTGACGGATCTTTCCTTGTCACTCATAGCGGGATGCTTTAGCCCCGCATCCGTCGCGGGGTCTCACACCTTTAGCGGAGGAGGATCAGTGTCGCGCCCCAGGAGATGTGTTCCCTGCTGTATGTTCAAATCTATGCGTCCAATGCGCTTGATGTATCATTGTGAGCTTGGTAAAGCCGCGCAAGGGGGGTGATTTGGTCGTTGGGGCTAACGCCATCAGGAGCCTATCAGAAGTCTTGCCCGAGAGCGACGTTGACCCGGATCGTCTTATCGGCTTCGGCCCGACATCATCGGTATAATTTGGTCAAACCACCTGTACCCACAAGTGCATTTTTTATTTGTAATGAGTCGAATGAAAGAGGTATTTACCAATATGTTAATGTGATGCCGAGGTGGATTCTCGACGTCCTTTCCTTCGAATGAGACGGTGCAATTTGGGAGCATTTCCTGGGGCCATCCTCTTCTGGTGATAGGAGCTTGCACTCTATGTCCTACGGATCTTCGCGGGGTGCTGCCAACCTTTTAGGGTTGTGACGACATGTTGCAGCTTGCCGGTTTTATTTTGTCCGATCTCTTTTTGTCCGCAGAGTTGGATCCTGGTTTGCTTATTTGGTGACACGTTATGGCAACATTTTTTGAATGGCGTAGTGGCTGCCCCGCTGGGTTTATGGCTCCGAGCGCCTTGGGATCCTCAAGGTGGGCCATGGTTTCCTTGGAGGGGCTCTAGCTAAATAGGTCCTCGCCACCTGTATTCCCTGACTTTGCTTATGATGAACACCTTTCTTGGAGTTGCAACGATGGAATCGCGCTCAATCGGGTAAGGTTTCTTTGTTGCCCATGTCTTATTGAACCTGGTACCGTTGGAGGTTTCTCAAGGGTTTTGTCCTCGGATTATTACCTTGTTTCCATGAGGCGCAATGCACGTCGAATCATCTTTCCTGTTCATGCCATATGGATGATGGCTCAATTCATTCAGTGTCAACTCCTCTGCTTCGGACCTGCCCTGATATGCTGGACCCGAGGAGGTTTGTCGATAGCTGTCCGTGATCCTGATTCTGTTTCGGTGTTGTCTTCCAGCACCGACCAAGCCAATACCACATATTTGACCTGGCTTTGTTCTAACTGCTCTAGAGTCGTTGGGTATGCTATGCTCGGTTTTTGGGCATAGGCTTGTGCTTCCCAACTATTTGGGACCAGAAGCGGTCTCATTAGGGAGCGGGTTATGGCTTTTCGCGGTGCCTTATCTCTTCTTCTTCCGGCTTTTGGTGCACTGGGACGTTTTTGCATTGCCCTGATAGCATCGGTGCACGCGTCCATGGACCACACTAGTACAGTGAGCGAGTCCTTCAGATCAGGTGCTGAACAATAACACCGCGTTGTGGTTTCATTAGAGGGAGTCTCTCCAAATTTCCTTATCGGGACGGGCCCGAATTCTCCATCTTGGAGGTCGTTGTCCCTGGTCGGTCGTGTGTTAGTGTTGATGCGCTCATGAGGACTTGGTGTCCTACCATTCCTGGGGTGCTTCGTTCTTTCTCACTTTCGCGAAGTGCATCCCGACATCAGATCTCTAGGAAACGGTTGATGTAGGGATTTCCGCGAGCATGATTCAATCTTTGAGACGAGGTCTTCCATCATCCTTATTGTTGTAGGGTGTGTTGTTGTTTCATCGTTCCCCGATATCTCGGGTGCTGGTTTGATATAAGGGGGTATTTTGGGTGCTGCCACGCTGGAAGTCTCTGGGCGGTTCTGCAGCTCAGTGATACCCAAGTGATGATCCTGCAACAGTTCGAAAATAATACAAAGGTTAGATTCTTGCCTTGACCGAGCTGATATCTTTCGGGCTTCGGGTTGATCGATGTGCTTTGTGCCATCATCGGGCGCGAGACTGCATCTCCCTGCTGCGGGATATGCAAATCTGTATTCACTCAATCCGCTTTAGATGCATTATCAAGGTCCTGCGGTGTCACGCCAGCCGTTGGAACGGCCATACTGCTCTCTTTGCGTTTTTCGAGGTTATCATTCTTGATTTCCTTTGTCAAGCCGATCCTTGACCTGAAATAGTAAGATCTTGGGCAAGAAAAAGTGTGAAAGATGTCGTGTGTTCAAGTGATGAAACTAGCAAGAAAAAAATCACTATTATTTTTAGTCCACGATGGGCACCAAACTGCTTACCGTGAAAATGATAACAACAATTAAATTTGTAAATGAGATTCTAAAAATAATCGTCTATTCCCGAGCTAGTTTGTGAGGGTGTGTAATGTTGAAGGGTGAAGTAAAGCAATAAAAATCGATTTAACAAAGCGGTAATCGAACCAGTAAGGGTACGTTCACCGGGCTCAAAGCAAGCAAGTGGGTACCTCAAAGCCGAGCCTCGAGCCTATATCGGGCTTCTCGAGGATAATCGAGAAGGGGATAACAAGTAGAATATGATTAAGCCATGCTCTATACTACTAATATTTGGTAAAATAATGAAGAACAAGCAAAGAAATAATAAAGTACTAAAGCGGCCTCGAGGTCGATGAAGACAAGTGTCTAAGAAGAAAGAGAGAGAGAGAGAGAGAGAGAGAGAGAGAGAGAGAGAGAGAGAGAGAGAGAAATAGAGAGAGAGAGACAGAGGGAGAGAGAGAGGGAGGGAGAGATAGGGAAAGAGAGGGGGGGTATTACTGCATTTGTTAAGAAGTGGAGCAACCTTAGTCCCCTACAAGGTAGGGTGAGTCCGCTTTATATAGGCGAGGGAACTCGGTATAATACACATATGACTGTGAGAGTACAAGGATGGGTTAGCTTGACGTGAGACATCATAATAGGCTCTAGGTAGGCCGGACCCGTTAGGCATAGCCACGTGCTTTGGAGACTTCTCCTTCTATCCAAACTCGGACCTTGCTTCCTTCGCGTCAGACTTCCTCGAGCCCCGAGGCCCACACTCGGTCGAGGCTTCCCACCTTCGGAGCCTCGAAAAAAAAGCCTTCGAAGCATCTTAACAGCAAAAAAAAAAGTCTTCTGATTTTGTCGCGTACATTTCCTTTGACCAATTTTTCTCCTATGCGATCGCGACCATGTCCTCGCGAACGCGATTCTTACCCAGACGAACCTTTGCGAACGCACTCCCCCTCACGCGAACAAAATGAACAACTTGACCTCAAACCCAGCTGACAAAATTCCTCTACACGATCGCGAATGCGATGCATCACTTCCTAGCCTTCTGCAAACGCGAATCCCTTCTTGTGAACACGAAGGATAAAATTCTACTGACTTCTTCTAACTATTCACGAACGCGAGGGTCCACTCACGAACGCAAAGAGTAAAAACCTACAATAGCTGAACCTACAACTTCTGCAATTTTCTCAAATCCAAAATGATCTGATTGACCACCCGAAACTCACCCGAGGCCCCCAGGACCTCAATCAAAGGCACCAGCATATCCTTAAAACTTATTCAAACTTGTTCCAATCTTTAAAACACATCAAATTACCCAAAACACATTGGATTCAAGCCTAAGTTTCTAAAACAAATTCCGTTTGATAAAAAATCCAACCAAAACCACACCCGAATGACTTGAAAATTTGCACACACATCCCAAATTACCCAACAAAGCTACTGCAACTCTCGTAATTCCATGCCGACCCCTATATCAAAATCTCGCCTACCAACCAGAAATCGCCAAAATATCAACTTCGCCAATTCAAGCCTAAATCTACTCCGCACCTCCATAACTCATTTCGACCACACTCCTAAGTCATAAATCACCTCTTGAAGCTAACCGAACAATTAAAACTCACATCTGAGCCCTCTAACACATAAGTCAACATCCAGTTGACTTTTCCAACTTAAACTTCCTTAAAAGAGATTAAGTGTCCCAAACCTTACCAAAATCATTTCGAATTTGATCCGATTAATCCGATACAATAAAACAAAGATAACGAAACAAAAAGAAGTTAAAGCGGGCAAAATGGAGTGGTAACTCATGAGACGATTGGTTAGGTCGTCACATTAATTTTTGGCGATTTCGGTAAAAGATTGCGTTTTCACAGATATAATTGAAAGGCATGCCAATTTTTCTAGAAATGTGGACAATTTTTTTTGAGCATTTTATCTCTGAGTTATTCTTTTATTACTTTCAGTATGTTGATATGAGTTGTTGTTGTCCGTTGGTGTTGGACCCGACCTATGTTCCATATCGTCAATAGTTTTAACCTAAGGTTTGGTCTGGTACTTATTGAGTACATAAGGTCGGTTGCACTCATGCTACACTTCTGCACTTTGTGTGTAGATCATGAATGTTGATGTTACTGTGTATTGCAAGGGATGGATTTGAAGATGTATCTGTATTCCAGTTGTAGCTGCCTCTTGTTCATGGTAGCCTTAGACTTATAAAAATCTATTTATGTACATTTCGAACAAGCAATGTATTTATTTCATACCATCTTTGTAAATTCAAATCTTAGAAGCCATGATTTTTACTACCAGACCTTAGGAAATGTATCAGTTTCAAATAATTCTTGTATTTAATTGTCTTTTTAATTTTATTGGAATTGGGTTATTGTCAATAGTTTACCAACCGGGTTAGGTTATATGCCATAACAACTAGTTGGATTTTTGGGTTGTGAAACCTTGTATGTAATAGTACAAATATAGGCATGAAATGCTATATGGGATACACTTGAACAATTGATGAAATAAGAAAGTTTGTTCTTCTTTTTTATTCTGTTACTTATTTCTTGTGTATATAGTTACTTTGATCTATGTTCTTAACACATTATCAGTACGAAAAGCTTTCGTTCTCCGGGTTGAGTTTCAAGTTCCTCAATTCACCAAGGTATGATTAAATGATGTTTTCTTTTTGTATTTTCGATTTTACGAAAACAAATTTGTAGTAACTCATTTTACAAGAATAAATTATTATAAAATAGTGATGCTAGTCCTATTGCAAATTCGTTGTGCGCTTCTAACTACCGACATGTGCAATTTTTATTTTTGTTGTCATAATCAATATTTATTCATGCTTGATGAATAAATTTTGGTTTATTTTCTCCACTTGTATGCATAATACCAATTATCAGTTTTTATTTAGAAAACTCTTAATGTTCTTTGAGTTGACTAACTGATTTTATAACTTATACATATGAAAAAATTATTCTTCGGCACTATACTTGTATTTATTATTTCTAACTTACTTATTTTCTTTGATAATGTTTTCATCATATCGACTTTGTCGAAGCTTGATTTATGGCACTTGATATTTCTGGAAAGAATTACCTATCAAGGATTCTCGATATTGAAATTCACTTATGCTAAAGATTTTGGTGACACCATTACTCATGGTGATGAGGCATCAATCCAGGAAAAAGTGAAGGCCGTGATTTTCCTTCGTCATCATCTGGATGAAAGGTTTGAAGTTTGAATATTTCACAGTGAAAGATCTAATTGAATTGTGGACTGGACTAAAAAAAAATATGATCACTTTAAGGCTACGGTATTGCCAAGTGCTGGACACACTTACAGTTGTAAGATTTCAAGACCGTAAGTGAGTATAACTCTGTTGTATTTTGAATAACTTCCCAATTAAAATTATGTGGGGATATTATGAATGATGAGGATTTGTTGGAAAAGACTCTTCGGACTTCTCATGCCTCAAATATGGTGTTACAGCAACAATACCGCATAAGATATTTTAAAAGTATTCTGAATTGATCTCATGCCTTCTGGTGGCTGAGCAACTTAATACCCTTTTGATAAAATATCATGAAGCTCATCCCATAGGGTCAGCTCAATTTTCTGAAATGAATGTGGTAGCGAGACATGATAAGTCTGAAAGAAGACAAAATAATTAGCATGGCCATATGAATGTACGCGGGCGTAGAAATAGCAAGATATGATATAACAATTGTCATCATGTTGATCATGGAAAACGAGAGAACAATATGGGTTCTCAAAATAATCATTCAATAAGTAAAAGCATTAACTATCGATGTGGCATGAAAGGCCATTGAAAAAGGGAACATCATGCACTTGAGCATTTTGTCAGGATTTATTAAAACTCCATCAAAAGAAAGACAAATAATATTGGGACATCTTCTTTTAATGCCCCAGTAGAGTCTCACTTGACCTTTAAAATTGATTTTGAAGTAAGGTCTTCAAACAAATATGACGATAATGCTAGGAAAAATCTTGATTAAGCCTCGATAATCTTATTCATTTAGAAGTTAAAGACTTGTTTGAGATTAAAATTGAAGTTTGTTTATAATATTGGCGAATGCAATAATGTTGTCATATTTTATTTTATATATGTTGTTTCTGTCTCGTCCCTAATGTTGTTTTTATTTTCAAGTTGTACTTAAGTTTTCTTATGGTGTTGTTAGTTTTTTTGTATCTCTTATGGTGTATTTTTTTATGAATAAAAATAAACTTTTTCAGTCTTCAATTGGATCCAAGATGAGTAATGAAGCTTTATGTCTTCTGGATAGTGGTACAACTCACAAACTATTGAGAGAAAAGAAATTCTTCTCTTATTTTGTTATAAAAAAGGCATATGTTAATTAATATCTGGTAATAAAAAATTAATTGAGGGCTCTGAAAGAGTGGCCTTATTACTACCTGGAGTAACGATATTAGTTATTAATAAAACACGTATTATAGTAAGTCTCAAAGAAACTTGTTGAGTTTCAAAATTATTCACCAAAATGGCTACCATGTTGAGACCTATAACGAAGGAAATGTTGAATACATTTATATTACTACAATAAAAGAGGGAAAAACTGTGTGCATGAAATATTACACGCATTTTCTTCAAGGTTGTATCACATAAATATTGTTTGTCATGACCTTGTTTTTCTAACTTAGAATGTCGTGATGGTACCTAGTCTCTAAGACTAGGTAAGCCTAACATTTAATAGTAACTCAACAAGAATAACCAACAGGAATACTAAAATCGAACTAACAAAAATCATATAGTCTTCCAAAACAGGATCTCAACAACAACTTTCCTAAAACCAGAGGAACTGGGTCATATACTATATAGAGTAAACTAGAATGTATACTACATCATTGTCTGGTTGAAAAGACAACAGGAAGTAAAGATAAATGAAGGTAGTCATTCAGACGCCGAGCAAGTATATGTGATTACACAAAATATCATCACTTATTTTAAAAATAAGTTCTATATTTTGAGGCCTTGAAAACCTCTTTCTGTCTCACCTCGATTTGCATACACAGTCCAGGGGCGTAGACAGAAAGCCATTATGTGAAAATCTTTAAAAAAATAATAATTTTTTCCTTCAAAATAAATTTAAGTTGACTTGGGTCAATATTTTGGATAAACAAACCCGCACCTGTGATTTGATTGTCCAGGAGGGTCTGTAGGAAAATATGGGGGTTTGGTGTATGCCCGGAATCGAATTCCGAGGTCCCGAGCCTGAGAAATAAATTTTTAAAGAAATTTTTTTTCAATAATATATATATAGGTTTTTGGAAATGAAATGTATTTTGAATATTATGGTATCGTGCACGTGTTTTGGTTCCGAAGCCTGATATATGTCTTATATGTGATTTAAGTTGAGCCTGTAAAATTTGATAAGAAATGAAGGTCATATGACGTGATTCGGAACCTTAGTTGTAGAATTTAAAACTTTGACAATTCATAAGAATTTCTTTTATTTTGATGCTACATTCATATTTGTTGATATTATTTTTGTGATTTAATTCCACGAGAAAGTTCATGTGATATTTTTGGGCTAATGTGCATGTTTGGTTTGGAGCTCCCGGGGTTCGGGTGAGTTTTGTATTGGTCACAGAATGGAATTTAACTTAGGAAGTAGCAGGTTTTTCAGCTTGTATATTTCAGGTCTGCAGGCTTCGCAAGTGCGAGAAAATCATCGCAAGTGCGATGTCTGACCTGGGCTGCCTTAGTCCAAATTCGACTTCTTTATCGAAAATGCAGCATCGCAATTGTGAATGGTTCCTCGTAAATGTGAAGGTGACCGAAAATGAGCTGGGTCGCAAATGCGACAAAAGCTTTGCATTTGTGAAGTTGGGAGTCTGAGAGGTTCGCGATTGCGAATCCTGGTCGCAATTGCAACACCTACAACTTTCAAAATCATAACTTAGATGCATTTCAACCATTCTTCAAACCATTTCAAAACCAAAACACTCTTGGGCGATTTTCAAATATAAGTACTTTTCCAAATCGATTGTAAGTAGGCGCCATCACGACTTTCGAGAGTGAAAAATCCGAGTTGTGACAATTTGGTATCAAAGGGCAAGGGAGAGGACGAGGGCGAGGCCTTGCTACAGGCCGAGGTAGGGGCAGAGTTCAGCCCAAACCAGTAGCACCAGCGGCGGAGCCTCAGATTGAATTTGATGATGAGGTTTCGATAGAGGTAGGTCTGGTGGGCCCAGCTTAGGTCCTAGAGGGGTTCATTGCTACCCCCAGTACTCCAAGATGTCCTGATCCATCTCGTGGGCCTTTGTGAGCGTGTCACTCGGACATGCTTACTTCTTGTAGCACCAGCCATCTCTTAGGCTGGAGGAGGAGCCCAAACTTCTAATACTCGCACTCCAGAGTAGATGGCTCCCTAGTTTCAGACTCCAGCAGCTTAACCAGTTGAAGCAGCTCCACCAGGTATGGTAGCTCAGACCGGTGATGGAGCAGCTATGTCTGTCGATGCCTTGTGGAGATTGGACAGGTTCACCAAGCTCTTCACTACCACTTTCAGCGGTGCATCCATTGAGTATCCCAAGGATTATTTTGATAGTTGTCATAAGTTTCTTAGGAATGTGGGAATAGTGGAGACCAATAGGGTAAGCTTTGCTACTTTTCGCTTATTTGGATCTTCCAAGACTTGGGGAGGGATTACTGTTTCGCCAGACCAGTTGGGTCACCAGCTTTGACTTGGGATCAATTTTCCCAGCTATTTTTGGAGAAGTTTCTTCCGGTCACTCAGAGAGAGATCTGTTGGAGGCATTTTAAGTGTCTCCAGCAGGATTCTATGATTGTTACTCTGTACAAGACCAGGTTTATCAATTTGGCCCGTCATTCTCTACTTATATTGCCCACTGAGAGAAAGAGTGAGAAGGTTCATTGAGGATATCATTCAGCCTATTTGACTTCAGATGGCTAAGGAGATGGGGAGTGAGATTTCTTTTCAAGAGGCGGCCAATGTGGCCAGGAGAGTTGAGATGGTTCTATCGCAAGGAGGTGGTCAGGGGTCTGACAAGAGGCCTTGTCATTTAGGAAGATTTAGTGTCGCCTCATCTGGAGGAAGGGATTTGTTATGGTAGAGGTCATCCTCCTAGGCCTTTTTAGTCAGCACTTTAGGTGGCTGTGGTCTCACATGCAGTGTTCTGATCAGTAGTCCTTTAGTGCACCACTAGCTCCTATCAGTGCACCGCCGCTCCAGAGTTTTTGGGGTAGTCATTCAGTTCGTCAGGGTCAGCACTCTCAACACTTGAGGGCTTGTTATACTTGTGGTGATATGGGTCACATTGCTAGATTTTTCCCTCGAGCATCAAGCAGCTCTCAGCATCAGGGTTCCCGTACCATGGTTCAGGCGTCGAGTGTTACACAGCACGCTCTGCTAGCTAGAGGTAGATTTAGAAGTGCTAGAGGTGGTGGTAGAGGTATTAGAGGTGGAGGTCAGGCTGTTAGAGGTGGAGGCCAACCAGTAGAAGGCCATCCAAGAGATATAGTTTAGGGTGGTGGGGCCCAGCCCAGATATTACACTCTTCCAGCCAGGCCTGAGGCTAAGGCTTCCAATGCAGCTATCACATGTACGGCTCTGGTTTGTAGTAGAGATGCTTCAGTTCTATTTATCCAGGATCTACATACTCGTATATGTCATCTTATTTTGCACCGTATCAAGTCATGCCTAGTGATTCCTTGAGTGCTCTTGTATATGTGTCTACACCAGTGGGTGATTCTATTATGGTAGATCATGTCCATCGTTCGTGTATATTTGTTATTGGGGGTCTTGAGACTCGTGTAGATTTATTACTTTTGGACATGGTTGATTTTGATGTCATATTGTGGATAGACTGGTTATCACCTTACCACGCTATCTTTGACCATCATGCCAAGGCTGTGACCTTAGCCTTGCCGGGCTTACCTTATTTAGAGTAGAGAGGGACTCCTGGTCATTCTACCGGTAGTGTTGTCTCATATATGAAGTTTCGGCGTATGGTCGAGAAGGGTGTTTGGCCTATTTGGCATATGTTCATGATTTTAGTGCCGAGGTTCCTTCTATTTATTCAATGCCTGTTATTTGTAAGTTTCCTGAGGTATTTCCTTCATACCTGCAGGGAATGTGGCCCGACAGGGATATTGACTTCTGCATTGATTTGGCTCTGGCACTCAGCCCATTTCTATTATGTCGTATCGTATGGCCCTTTCTGATTTGAAAGAGTTGAAGGAGCTGTTGTAAGACTTGCTTGAAAAAGGTTTCATTAAACCTAGTGTCTCGCCTTGGGCGCACCAGTGTTGTTTGCTAATAAGAAGGACGGGTTGATAAGAATGTGTATATATTACCGGTAGTTGAACAAGGTTACAATCAAGAATAAGTATCCATTGCCATGGATTGATGATTTGTTTGATCAGCTTCAGGGTGCCAAGGTATTTTCGAAGATTGGCTTGAGATCTGGCTACCATCAGTTGAGGATCAGGGCATCCGATGTCCCTAAGAGCTTTTCGCACTTGATACGGGCATTATGAGTTCTTGGTGATGTCATTTGGGTTGAGCAATGCTCCAGTAGCTTTTATGGATTTGATGAACCGAGTGTTCAAACCTTACTTGGATTCATTCATGATAGTCTTTATTGATGATATTTTGATCTATTCCCGCAGTCGGGAGGAGCATGAGCAGCATCTCTGAGTGGTCCTCTATACTTTGAGAGATAGTCAGTTATGGTTTAGTTCAATTGATTCTTTGGTCATGTTGTATCAACAAAGGGTATTCAGGTAGATCTGAAGAAGATAGAGGCAGTCAAGAACTGGCCTAGACAAGCCTCAGCTACAGAGATCCAAAATTTCTTGGGTTTGGCAGGCTATTATCATCGGTTTGTGGAGGGGTTTTCGTCTATTGTAGCCCCAATAACTAGGTTGACCAAGAAAAAAAAATGCCCAGTTCATGTGGTCGAACGAGTGTGAGGCAGCTTTTAGAAGGTCAAGACAACTTTGACTACGGCACCAGTGTTGGTTTTGCTAATAGGTTCAGGGCCATATGCAGTTTATTGTGATGCATCTCGTATCGAACTCGGTACGGTGTTTATGCAGGATGGTAAGGTTATTTCATATTTTTTGCGTCAGTTAAAGATTCATGAGAAGAACTATCCGATTCATGATTTGGAGTTAGAAGCCATTGTTCACACATTGAAGATTTGTAGGCATTATCTATATGGTGTGGCATGTGAGGTGTTCACAGATCACAAGAGTCTGCAGTATTCTTTCAACCAGAAAGAGCTAAATTTGAGGCAGAGAAGGTGGTTGGAGCTATTGAAGGACTATGATATCACCATCTTATTTCATCCGGGAAAGGCTAATATAGTAGTCGATTTTTGCGTAAAAAGTCAGCTAGTATGGGCAGTCTTGCTTATATTCCGGTCGGTGAGAGACTGCTTGCTTTGGATGTTCAGGCTTTGGCCAATCAGTTTGTGAGGTTGTATGTTTCTGAGCCCAGCCGTGTGTTATCTTGAACAGTCGCTCGTTCTTCATTATTGGAGCGTATCTGAGATCGGAAGTATGATGATCCTCATTTGTGTGTCCTTAGAGACATTGTGCATCACGGAGGTGCCAAGAAGGTTACATTAGGAGATAATGGAGTTTTGAGGCTGCAGGGTCGAGTTTGTGTGTCTAATGTGGATGGGCTCCAGGAGTTGATTTTATAGGAGGCCCATTGTTCCCGGTACTCTATTCATCCAGGCGCCGCTAAGATGTATCAGGACTTGCGGTGGCATTATTGGTGGAGGAGGATGAAGAAATACATTGTTGCATATATGGCTCAGTGTTAGAATTGTCAGCATGTTAAGTACGAGCATCAGAAGCCTGGTGATTTGTTCCAGAATATTGAGATTCCTGAGTGGAAGTGGGAGAGTATCACCATGGAATTCGTTGTTAGACTCCCACGACTCAGAGGAAATTCGATGCAGCGTGGGTTATTATTGATATGCTAACTAAGTCAGCACGTTTCATTCCAGTGGCAGTTTCCTATTCTTCCGATAGGTTAGCAAAGATCTATATCCGGGAGATTGTCCATCTTCATGATGTGTCGTATCTATCATTTCAGACCGAGGTACACAATTTACCTTACATTTCTGGAGAGCAGTTCAGCAGGATTTGGGCACACGACTTGAGTTGAGCACAGTGTTTCATCCTCAGACAGACAGACAGTCCGAGGGGACTATTCAGATTTTGGAGGATATGCTCCAAGCTTGTGTCATTGACTTTGGAGGCTCGTGGGATTAGTTTTTTCCTTTGACGGAGTTTGCCTACAACAACAGCTACCAGTCGAGTATCCAGATGGATCCTTATGAGGCTTTATATGGTAGGCGGTGTTGGCTGCCGGTTGGATAGTTTGAACCAGGAGAGGCTTGGTTGTTGGGTATAGATCTAGTACAGGATGCCTTGGACAAGGTCATGATCATTCAGGATAGGCTTCATACAGCTCAGTCCAAGAAAAAGAGTTATGTCGACCGTAAGGTTCTTGATTTTTCATTCATGGTCGGTGATTGGGTGTTGCTTCGGGTGTTGCTTTGGGTGTCACCTATGAAGGGTGTGATGATATTTAGGAAGAGAGGAAAGCTTTGCCCTAGGTTCATTGGCCCGTTTGAGATTCTTGATCGAGTGGGAAATGTGTCTTACAGACTTGCATTGCCGCCGAGCTTATATGTCGTGCATCCGGTGTTTCATGTGTCCATGCTTCGGAAGTATCAGGACGATTAATCACACGTGTTAGATTTCAGAACTGTCTAGTTGGACAAAGAATTGTCCTATGAGGAGGAGTAGGTAGCTATTATAGATCGGCATGTTTGTCAATTGAGATCGAAGAATTTCCCTTTTGATCGCGTTTAGTGGAGAGGTCAGCCTGCTAAGGAATCGACCTAGGAGTCCGATTTTTATATGCGGAGCCATTATCCCCATATTTTTCCCAACTCAGGTACTTCCTTCTTATGTCCGTTCGAGGACGAACAGTTGTTTTAGAGGTAGAGGATGTGATGACCCAAAAGTTCATCACTTGTTTTAGAGATAAATTCTATGTTTTGAGGCCTGGAAAACTTCTTTCTGTCTTACCACGATTTGCGTGCGCAGTCTGGGCGTGTAGCCGGAAAGCCATTATGTAAAAATCTCTGAAAAATATTAAATTTTGCCTTTAAAATGAGTTTGAGTTGACTTCGGTCAACATTTGGGTTTTTAACGGACCCAGACTTTGATTTGACTATCCCGAAGGTTCCATAGGAAAATATGGGACTTGGCCGTATGTCCGGAATCGAATTTCGAGGTCCCAAGTGCGAGAAATGAATTTTTAAAGAAAATCGTTTTCTAGAATATATATATATAAGTTTTGGAAATGAAATGTGTTTAGAATTTGATGGTGTCGGGCCTGTATTTTGGTTTTGCAGCCCAGTACAGGTCTTATATGTGATTTAAGTCGAGCTTGTAAAATTTGGGAAGAAACAGAGGTCATATGATGTGATTCGGAACCTTAGTTGTAAAATTTGAAACTTTGAATGTTCTTTAGATTTTCTTTTATTTTAATCCTAAATTCATAGTTGTTGATGTTATTTTGGTGATTAGATTGCACGAGCAAGTTCATATGATGTTTTTGGGCTGGTGTGCATGTTTGGTTCGGAGCCCCGAGGACTCGGGTGAGTTTTGGTCAGACCATGGAGTGGAATTTAACTTAGGAAGTTGCAGGTTTTTCAGTTGATATGTCGCAGGTCTGATTGCGAAGCCTGGCTCGCAAATACACGAAAAACATTGCAAATGTGATGTCCGACCTGGGCGACCTTGGTCGCAAATGCGACTTCTTTATCACAATTTCGAATGGTCCCTCGCAAATGCGAAGGTGACCGGAAATGAGATGGGTTGCAAATACGACAATAGCTTCTCATTTGCGAAGTTAGCAGTCTTAGGGGTTCGCAATATCGCAATCGCGACACCTGTAACCTGCAAAATCATAACTTAGATGCATTTCAACCATTTTTCAAACCCTTTCAAAACCAAAACAATCTTGAGCCATTTTTCAAAGACAAATACTCTTCCAAATCTATTGTAAGTCATTTCTAACTTGTTTTTATTGATCTTTAACATCTTTTCTCATGATTTCAACTCAAAATCAACGGTTTTCATGGGAAAATTGGGTATTTTGGGTAGAACCTAGGTTTTTCAAATTTTGGGGATTCGGACCTCGATTTGAGATCCGATTTCCAATAAAATATATATTTGTGTTCATGGGGGAATGGATAATCAGGTTTTGGTTCGAACCTCGGGTATTGACCATGTGGGCCAGGGGGCGATCTTTGACTTTCTGGGAAAAACTTTAGAAAACCTGTTTTCATGCATTGGAATTGATTCATTTAGCATTTATTGATATAGTTAAGTAACTTGTGGCTAGATACGAGCAAATTTATGGTGGAATCAAGAGGTAATGCGATATTTGAGACGTGAATTGTGTTCGTGGCATCGAAGTAAGTGTTTGGTCTAACCTTAGCTTCAGGTATTATGATTTTTGTCCTATTTTCTATGTGTTATCTGTTGAGTACGACATATAGGCATAGTGACGAGTATCTATATGTTGGCGTCAAGCATGCCCGTGAGTCTTATATTATTATTAATTTGAATTTGTTTGTATTGTTCATGCCCTAAGTGATGATTTCTATTTTTGAGCAAAGCTTGTGGAAGTAATAGTGCTATTTGAATATTGAAGAGCGTTGGCTCGAGTTGTACAATGAATTGTGGAAGTATAATTATCAATTGAACCTTATAGAGCATTGGCTCAAGTTATGAAGTAAGTTGTGAAGAAATGTGAAAAAGAGAAGAGGATCATTATATTATCTCCCTTGCAGGGATGTTATTGATTTTAATGTTATCTCCCTTGTCGGGATGTTAATTCCTTTGATATTGTTCCCATGCCGGGATTTTATTGTAATTTTGTTTATTTCCTTGCCCTTATTGTTTGTTATTGTTGTTAGAGTGAGGAATATTTTTAAAGCACGAAGGGTGATGACGTATATGATTTTTTGAGGAAGAGTGTAAAAGTACGAAGGTTGATTTCGTACCGCATGATGTACAATTATGTGCCGATTATATTGATTTTTATGGTAAAGACAAGAGTGAAAGAATGAAGGGTGATACTGTGCAGATTATATTGATTCTTATGGTGAGGACGAGAGTAAAAGCATGAAAGGTGGTGCTGTGCACTTGTTTAATTTCCGATTCTTGTTGATACTTGAGTTATGGTATTCCTTATATTTACTTGTTGTCATTCTGTTATCATTTGATGTTTTCACACAGCATGTTTCCCCCTCCCATCCTTCACTGTACATTCCTGCTTTTATTTTTCACTGTATATGATTTAATTGCACATGTTTATTTGGTAGTTTGGTCATAGCCTCGTCACTACTTCGGCGAGGATAGGCTAGACACTTACCAGCACATGGGGTCGGTTGTGCTGATACTAACTCTGCACTGTGTGCAAATCCCGGTACTAGAGCATACGATCCATAGCTTTTGGTTGCTACCTTTAGTCCATTTTGAGATCCAAGGTAGTCTTGCATGCGTCCGCATACCCTGGCATCTCCCTCTATCCTCTCATCCTATTTCATTTATGTATTTCAGAAATAGTGTTGCATTTATTTTTTGGATCTTATTTGTAGTATTTCTTGATCGTTTGTGAAGTTGTGACATCAGTTCTAGGTCGTCTTTATTTAAGAAATTGTATTGGAAATATTTAAATGGTTTTATTTGTTTCTTTCGCTTTTTTAAATTTTGTTGTTTGTAAATTGTCGATTCATAATTGCTAAAGGATTAAAAATGAGAAAAGGTAAATTTTTCAAACTGTTGGCTTGCCTAGCTTTCACTAGTAGGTGCTATCACGACTCCCGAGGGTTGGAAATCCAGGTCGTGATAGTATATCTTGAAGTCTCTGAAAAGCAGCTAACAGTAGATCACTAACGTCCAGTATAAGCAGGTGTAGTTGGATCTGCACAAAATGATGTGCAGAGGAATAGTATGAGTACACCACAACGGTACCCAGTAAGTATCAAGCCTAGACAAGGCCTAATTAAGACATACTAGGACATAATAAACCGAATGAAAACGTAATAATAAGAAGTAATGGAAAGCAGGGAAATAAATAATATGAAGCAAGTTAATAACATAGACTAAGGAAATGATTATAAGTATAGAGATTATATAAGAGAAGCAATTGAAAATAACCACAATCATCATATGCTGACGATTACTGATAGAATAAGGAAGAACAAACAACAAGAAGTGTTCCCACCAATAATTCATTGCAGCATGAGATAAACAACAAGAATCACAAAGAGGTACCGCCTTGTGTAAAATAAGAATCACAACCGAGGTACTGCCTTGTATTCACATTTTTTCAATTTCAATCACAATCTTTCCTTATATCGCCATGTGAGCCTTACATTTTAATATTTTTGAAATATTTTTCCCAAATGGCTACACGCACTTTAGCCCACCTTATGACGCCGCGCGGCTTCACGTAATTCCCTTACAAGAAACACGCACATAAGTCATACCTTATGTTGCCGCGTGCATATTAACCCATATCCTTATACTTCCGCATGCCGATCAATATCACAACTCAATAACAACTCGCACCACAAGTGCCCATATGCCACAACTAGCCAATCAGTAATATCTATATTTTCACAACAATAGCCCATGGAAATATCATTAATGACAATAAATATAAATTTCTCAAAAAGAAAGATATCTCAACCATTAACACTTTACCTCAATCTGATAACGACTTTCACAACTTCAACAAGAATAACTCACAATGCGAGAGATGGTGTGTAACAATAACTTTAAATAATGATAATCAACAATGAAAGAGATTACATGTACAATGACTTCAAATAATTATAATCAACAATGAAAGAGATAACATGTAATAATAACTTCAAATAATGGTAAATCAAAAATGAAAGAGATAACTTGTAACAATGAAAGAGGAAACAAGTTCAACTAAAGCATAAGAGTAAAATATCGAGTAGGATATAGAACAAGTGTTAACAAAGTCATTTCACGCATGTAAGGATAGACTAACATAAGTAAAAGTAGATTGACTATGAGAATTTAGAACATGATATGCGTTGATACCCATTTTGTCCTCATATTTTACAAAGTTATCCATATACTTTCAAATATCAGTTTGCACTATTACCCAGGGGTTATATAAGTATTTTCAATAATTTCTAAAGGATTTAAAATTGATTTTATTGCATTTAATTTGTCAATTATACCTTCAAATTATTTTTTATTTTTTGGTACACTAGGCAATCGCCTAGGGTTAGGGTTTATAAATAATAGGAAAATGAAAATTACAACAATTAGGAGAAATAAAATAAGGAGGATTACACCGGTAATGCTACCCATATAATACAACCAGCATAGACCTTACCTTAGCTATCCTATTGAGGCAAAAAGCCTCCTGGACTAGCAAGCATGTAAAAAGAAAGAACTCGTAAGAATTAAGAATTGACTGATCATCACAGAGTTTATAACATGCTTTGTTATGATATTACATAGAATAATACTAATGTGATGGTAAAATAAACAGATGAAGAAGCCATAAAGGTGCCCTCTTTTCTCTTTTGTTGTGAAAGTTTCGATTTGTAAAATGTTGTCTTCTTCCACATAATTTTTCAAAAGGTCTTCAAAATTCATGTTTTATTCTTCAGGCGGTTGGATTTTGAAAGTATTGTTTGAGCGACCTGTTTTTGTTTTGCATTTCTCATTGGAGGCCTCCTTATGTTGACGTCTTCGAACACCCTGTCGTCCCAACTTCTTTCCCTTTGACGAGACTTCTTATTTCTTGCACTTTGCAATGGTGACAAATCTCCTTTTGTTGAAGCGTCTGCTCAACATAACTTTAAGATATCCTCTTCTTCCCATTCTTCATATATATGGCTTCCTGTCAAAATAGGATTAGTATCTGTATTTACCATCGCGTCCAAAAGTTGTATTTCCTCAGCCGATATTACTGAAACAGTTGTGACGAGCTGCCCCGCCTGTGAACTTGCTTCTGTCTTGCTATCAGCAGAAGTAAAATTAACATTCCTTTGGTGCTTCTGATTTGAAGCAGTGTTTGCGTCATGGCATCCAAAAATTTCTTGTCCTCTACATTAGAGAGTGGTTCTGTTGTTGTAGGGTGACTTAATCATCCAAATTTATCGCTTTACACCCACATGTATTTTATAATATTTTACCTTATTTTTACGTAATTACATTTTTATTTTTCTATTTTATCTACACTATTTACAAAAATAGACTATATTCTATAAATAATTGCGTTAATTATATTATTTAGGTCAAAATAGTCTTTTTATATTTTCATAATTTCGAGTTATTGTTTTTAAGTATGTAATGTATCAAATAATATTTTTATTATTTATTAGTCAATAATAATATTTTTCGAACCCCGCGTATAGTGGCCGCTTAGTGCTTCCGGTTGTCCTTTATTAGGCATTTTCTACAAATTATTTTTGTAGGAATTTTGTGTATTTTAGTTATAGCGCAATATAGGGCTAATTTCGGACAAAAATCAAACCAAACTAGACGACCCCAATGACTTAGCCTGGTTATGACCTGGTCGCGACCCACTAACAACTTCATCATGGCTATTGATCGCTCAATATCAATGGCCATCTCTCACTCGACCTTTGTAAATTAACCACAGACCCAAAACTCTACCCATTTCCCTCAGACTACCACTCTAAAAACCTCTCTTCCTCTCCTTCTCTTCTAGAGAAACCCTAGTGTAACGACCCCAGTTCGCCCTCCGTGAATATGTTGTGACGGCACCTAATTCCTACATCTAGGTAAGCGTAACAGTGCCGAAGATAAATCATAATTGGAGAAGAATAATTTAAACCTAAACTAGTAAAATAAACAATATTTAAGGTGCCGCTCGGCACATACAATAACAACTCTCAAAGCTAACAAAATTCCCAAAACCCAAAATCTCACAAATCACAAGATAAGGGACTCCTCGGTCAGCGGACATAAGAGCTATACTTATTATAGAAAACGGAAAGGGACTCCTCGGTCTGCGGACGTAGCAGATATACCTCAAAGCCTCTACCAAAACGACTCCTTCCAAGGTTGACAGAACTGAGTGGGAGTACCTTTATCTGCACAACAGCAATGTGCAGAAGAGTAGCGTGAGCACACCACAATGATGCCCAGTAAATATCACGACTAATCTCGATAGAGTAGTGACGAGGAAGAGTCAAGACACCTACCAGTCAAATAAAAAGTATGATTATAGGATCAGTTGAAATGATATATTTGTTTATGTAAAGAGTTCACGAAGTGACCAATAATGCTACAATCAAAAGGATGGACAAAGAACAACAAGTAACAACGAGAATATATGAAATGATGATACAAAATGACGGAAAAATTCACAATCCAAATCCTAATGTCACAACACAATAAGGGGAAAAAATACTCATATCCTACGATGATGTTCACATAAGTTCTTATTCAACTATTTCCAGGAATTTTCTAAATCTCGGACAAATCACAACTCACGATATCCTAGCATCTGAAATCTAACACTTGGCATCATGTGTCCCCATCAGTCTCACAGGCATGCTGATAACTAGCTGGCCAACTAGGATCACTCTCACATATATAATGATTAAATGAGGATGTATATTTACCCTTAGCAAAATCAGGAGGACTTTATATCTAATAGGAGTGTTCGACTACGTGTACGCTTCTGCAAGTGCTTTAACAAGATTGCTACAAGCTAAACAAATTTAAGAAGACGAACGGGAAGCGCGTACGATGTTTCCTCATAACTTCTGTGCAATAAAGCTCATACAGGTAAGCAACCCACAATCACTAAATTTAAACAAAGTAGGAATGCCTCACAGGCGTCACAATTCATTATAATCAATCCCTGAAATAGCCCCTTATTTCTCCACGTGTGCAAATAGTAATATAACAAGAGCCGCCTTATTTTACCACACGTGCATCATAATGTTCCCACCTTATTTCGCCACATGCGCAACCCACACATAAGCATATAAATGTATCATGCCTTATTACGCTGCATGCGCAATACATCAATAGCAACAATAGCACGGCAAAGACCTCATGCAACCCCTCAACAAGAACCGCACGGTAGCGACCTCCTGCATCATAATATCGACAACTGCACTGCAAAAACCTCGTGCACCACCATCACGAGTACAACACAATAAATGACACTATTTACAAGAACAGGGCAAAGGAATCAACTCAGGTACTTCCCTTCACTAGGAGATGGTACAACTAACTCACAAGGAATAACTATAACAGAGAATACTAAGCGTAATAAGAACAACTCAACAAGCGAGAAATAATATGAAACAACGATTCCATAATACGTAGTTCAACAAGGAAGTTAACATGAATCAAATAATTTCATATAAGGAAATATCAACGAAACCTAGGATATCTAACTTCTTTTAAAGTTGGGCAAGTTACGAAGAATATACAACCATATCAATTAAGGATGAGCAGATGGAATATAATCGTAACCTCAATTAAGACCAATTAATTGCCTGAGAGACACTAATGATTTCTAAACAGAGACAAGCATTTACGAAAAATAATGTGCCCATAGAAGGGTAGGGATCTTGAGTTAAACGAAGTAATGGTCAATTAGGAAACAAGAATAAACCAAAAAAGGACAAATAAAGTCCAAGTAAAACATGTAGAGGTAAAACTAATAACAGGGAACTCAATTATATCAAGAACAACTTCATACTCAGTGATTACAAGGATCTAAGAGCCTAAGAGATGCAAATTTTCCACAAATAAATCTGAGCACGCACTCATCACCTCGTGTACAAGGAATACAATCAATAGAGAAGACTAAAATCCAAAAGGGAAGTCCCCCACACAAGTTTAGGCACGATAATTACCTCGAATCGGCTCAAAATCAACTAGAAACCACGCTCTTGCCATGAGTACTCTACTCCAAATGGCCCAAATCTATTCAATTCAATTACATAACGTAAATAACATCTATAGCAATTAATTATATGATTTAATTCAAAGCCAAGACGTGAAATTAGGTCAAATAACCAAAACGCCCCTCAAGCCAACATCTCGGATTTGGGTGAAATTAACATTTTCAGAAACCTTATACTCTCTCGAGTCTAACCATATAAAAATCTCTCAAATTGGATGTCAAAACCCCACTCAAAATTCAATAATTCGGCCTAAGAAGTTCTACTAAATTTTCATTCAAAATCCAAAATTAAAGGATGAATTTAAGAGAAGATTCATGGAAATTAGTCTAAATCGAGTGAGAAGGGCTTACTCAAGTCCCCCATGTGAAAATTCCTTCAAATATTGTCAAGAACCGAGCTCTATAAGTCGAAATATGATAAAAATGGTTAAACCCTCGAATTTGGGATTTAATCTATCTGCCCAGGTATTTGTTCATCGCGATTACGGAAGAAGGGACGTGATCACGTAGAGGAGATTCAAGGATGCCCAGAAATACACATCACGTTCACGTGAAGTGGGATGTGAACGCGAAGAAGGGTGGGGTGGTGGCTTACGTGATTGCAGAGGTGTTTATGCGAATGCGAAGAGTAAAAATGGCTAACTGACCCAACTCCTAATTCCTACTATGCGAATGCGGGGCTAAAGATACGATCGAAAGCATAGGAAAATAGATCTTCGCAATCGCGAAGTATAGGAAAATAGACCTTCGCGATCGCGGAAGGATATACGCGAACACAGTGAATAAATAAGCAGATCCTCGCGAACGGGTGAAGACAGATGTGAACGTGAAGAAGGATTTCAATGTGGTCTTCAACCATGCATCGCGATTACGGGAGAATCTTCGCGATCGCGTAGAAGGATATCAAAAGCAGCAGCAACAACAGTTCAAAATAGGGAAGAAAATTATCCTTAGCCCATCCGAAACATACCCGAGGCTACACGAACCCCGTCTACTCATACAAAAAAGTCATATAACCTAACACAGACTCGCTCGAAGTTTCAAATAACATAAAACAACATCAAAACGACGAATCAAACAAAAAATCAAGCTTATGAACTTCCAAAATCTTCAAACATCGAATCTCATGCCGAAGCCAATCAATTCAACTCGTAATGGCGCCAAATTTTGTGGACAAGTCCAAAATGATATAACGGAGCTTCTCCAACTCTCAGAAATGCATTCTGACTCTGATATCGTAAAAGTCCATTGTGGGTCAAAATTCTTCAATTCCCAAACTTCAACTTTTCCAATTTTTTCCAAAATGCCTCAATTCACTCTACAGACCTCCAAATTAGAATCCGGACACGCGCCTAAGTCCAAAACTACCATACAAAGCCGTTGAGATCATCCACGTCCCATTCCGAGGCCGTTTACCCAAAAGTCCAATTTCTGCCAACTTTTCACTATTCAAACTTTCAATACTAGATTCTTTCTTCCAATTTGACTCTAAACCATCCGAAAACCGAATTCCACCATGCATGCAATTCGATACTCATATTATGAAGCTATTCCATACCATATGCCACTAAACGGAGCTTAATTTCTCAAAATAACTAGTCGGGTCATTACATCCTCCCCCTATTAAAACCAACGTTCGTCCTTGAACATGCTAAGATTCGCCTTGAAGTCCTCAAGGCACTGAGTGCGCACTTCCAACATACACCCGCGGGTAATCCAACGTCATCCCAATCCACCTAAGCATGATGACACCATCTCAACTGAAATTTAGCCTTTCTAGCACTACCAATAAGCCTTGAAGCCAGAATTCTCACCTTCCATCTGTTTCCAAAAGACCTGATTCTAAATCCATATCCGGTACCAGTCTCAACCAGCTACTTCAATTAATTCCAACACACATAGGGTACAACCACACAACATGAAACATCACACATAGGCCCACAATAACATTTCTGACATTAATACTTACTTGAGATCAAATCTGTACCGGCCATAAGCCTCATATTCCATAAGAACTTTTTTCAAACCTCCACAACACTGGCGATGATACAATAACCACGAAAACCACATAATAAAACACATGAATAACCAAATATCAGCTAATACCAATGGGTACACACCCCCACAAACTAGAACTCAAGAAACATAAAACGAAATGAATGAATATGGGAAGGGAAAACACATAAGGGAACTATCAAACAAGTGAGACTAGTACAAATTTTCTAAAACACTAATCTACAGAACGTTCTAACAGGAAAGAATGAACGCATATAAAAGACTCACAAGGATCTTATACTGATATAACCCTCACTGTGGTACATAGCCCAGTCTCAACATATCGAATCACCTGAAATAACGAGGGTCCCGCCCTCAATACTGAATCACAAGTAGGGTACACATCAATCCATCTAGAGACTCTCACTAGTTCAATTTTGCCTACAAATTACAATACAGACTAACTCTCATACCGGTGGAGCATAGAAATCACAGCTAGTAACCAAGTATACTAAGAAATCACATCAAACCTACCGAAACAGACAACAGGAGTTTACTACTAGCCTCATAACTATCAAGAACAACTAGAAGCAGATGATAGACACAGCTATCACTCATAGAACCTCCCAACATGATAAATACATAAACAGAGCATATATCATGAAACGCACCCATAAATGGAACAACAAACAAGGGAACTCACCCCGATAAGCAGAACTGTGATGAACTACAGATAGTGCCCCTCTATAACAAATCGAATTCATACCTGAATGACATTCAGTTGGCGCACCGGCCTTAAGCCTACTATATGAAACACATCAACGAGTCAAACCTCCCTCTCTTGGGTGCCCTCTACCTGCCTGATTACCTCGCTGTGACACACCAGTTCAAAGTCTGGTACAATATCTCACTATGTGGCTAGTATCTCCACACTCAAATCACCCTCTCTATTGATGAGACGGTGGGAAATGTGAAGTACGGGTACTCTGAGACCCATGAACACCCGAGTCACCATGCAAATCTTGAAGCGCGAACTAAGCTGGCTGACCTGCAAATCCTCTACCATGATGCACCCTGCCTCCAAAATAAAGGATCGGTATATCTCTCCGGTCTACGAGGTCTCCTCGCCTCCTCAAACTCTCTCTCTCCTAATCTCATCTACTCTTTCTCTCTCTTGTGACCCTGACTGCCCTCTCTCTCCCTAGTATGCATATCCCCTATCCTCCTAGCAATGTTCACCACCCGCTGATACGAAATATCCATCTCAACTCACGAGCCAAGCTAGACCTTTTGCTGGTAATAAGCCTTTCAATGAACCGGCGAACCTTCCTGAGAATAGTAGAAACCAAGGCTGGGTCATGTCTAGCCAAATTGGTGTAACAGACAGCATACTCCGAGATGGTCATAGCACCCTGGCGCAAATGCTCAAACTCCACGCGCCATGCATCTCTGAGGCTCTGAGGAACAAACTCTCTCAGGAACATTTCTAAAAACTGGGTCCAAGCCAGTGAAGATGCCTCGTCTGGGCTATCTAACTCATAGGTGCACCACCAATCATAGGTGGCTCATCGAAGCTGGAAAGTAGTGAAGGAAACCGTGCTCAATCCAGAGATACTCATAGTACGGGTAATGCGGTAACACTCATCAAGAAACCCCAAGGCATCGCATGATGCTAATCCACTGAATACTGGAGGGTCTCGGAAGCTGCTGCCATGCCTTCAGGCTGAACTGGTGCTGCAGGCGATGCAGGAATAATCTCAAGGACTTACTCAACATGCGCTCGCTGCTCAGGAGTGTGGGAGGTGAGAGTCTGTGCTCCTCCCTCGGCCTAAGATGTGGCTGCAGCAAGGGGAAGAAACCTTTCCTGAGCCAAAGTGGTGTACATGCTCATGAACTGTGCCAAAGTCCCCTGAAGAGCTGGAGTAGTAGTAGTAGAAGGCATGTCAGCTGCCTGGACTTCGACTGAATCTACTAGTGGTACCTCGGCGGTAGCTCACATTGGTTTTCCCGTTGCACCACGTGCGCGTCCTTGACCTCTACCCCAGCCCTGACCTTCGACGGATGCAGTAGGGGGTGTGGGTGCCTGATCACCTCGGGTAGTACGTGTCCTCACCATCTGTGAGAGAGTATTAGACAGAAGTTTAGGACTGTGAATGTCAAAATCTCACACGACAGGGAAATCAAATGAAGTGGAATTTTTCTAACAATTATATAGCCTCTCGCAGATAAGTACAAATGTCTCTGCATTGATCCACGAGACTTTAATAAACCGGCTTTTGATCCGTCACTCCTATGAACCTAGAGCTCTGATACCAACTTGTCATGACCCTAGTTTGCCCTTCGTGAACATGTCGTGAAGGAACCTAGTCCCTACGAATAAGTAAGCTTAACAATGCAGAAGATAAACCATAATTGCGAAAGAATAATTTAAACCTGAACTAGTAAAACAAACAGTATTTAAGGTGCCGCTCAGCACATACAATAACAACTTTCGAAGCTAACAAAACTCTCAAAACCCAAAATCTCACAAATTACAAGCTAAGGGATACATAAAAGTCTCTAATCAAGAATGTTTATACAAAGGGAAAATGCTGAAAGAGCTATACTTATTATAGAAAGCTGGAAAGGGACTCCTCGGTATGCAGACATAGTATATATACCTCGAAGTACCGAAACGCTTCCTTCCAAGGCTGACAAAATTGAGAGGGAGTACATGTATCTGCACAACAAAAATGTGCAGAAGAGTATCATGAGCACATCACAGTGGTGCCCAGTAAGTATCAAGACTAACCTCGATAGAGTAGTAATGAGGAACAATCAAGACACCTTTCGATCAAATAAACAGTATAATTATAGGATCAGCTGAAATGATATATATATTTATGTAAAGAGTGCACGAAGTGACCAATAATGCTGCAATCAAAATGAATATACTTCTATTTTTTTCTTCTTTAGCATAAGGTTTGCCTCCTACTACTGAATCATAAGCATCTAGATTTTTTTAATATTAACGACGAGATCTATTATCACTTTTTGCATGTCCTCTAAAATTTAATGTAGGTGAATTTTCTCCCAATTTGTGGCCTCCCATGCTATCCAGTATATAAATAGACAAATGCTCTTTTCCATTATCGATATCAATAGTATGACCAATCATTGTGGATATAATGGTAGATTCCCGGGACCAAGTTACTATTATTTTTTTTTCTGCTTTTGTGTTAAGCTTATCAATTTTTTTAATAAATGATTAGATACAAAGGGATTTTTTTAGTGAACGTGTTACAAGCTTACTCCTATTTATTTTTTTTGTAAAAACAAAGAAGTTAATTCGATTTTCTCTCCTATTTACTATGGTGACGAAGAATCAAATTATCACTATATTTTTGTTCCTTTTTCAATTCACAATCCAAATCTTAAGGTCACAACACAGTAATGGGAAAACAAAAAAATACTCATATCCTACGATGATGTTCACATAAGGTCTTATTCAACTATTTCCACAAATTTTCCAAATCTCGGACAAACCACAACTCACGATATCCCAGCATCTGAAATCTGACACTTGGCATCATGTGCCCCCATCAGTCTCACAGTCATGCTGACAACTAGTTGGCCAACTAGGGCCACTCCCACATATATAATGATTAAACGAGAACGTACCTCTACCCTTAGTAAAATCATGAGGACTTCACATCTAATAGGAGTGTTCAATTACATGTACGCTTGTGCAAGTGCTTTAACAAGATTGCTACCAGGTAACTAAACGTAAGAAGAAAACGAGCAGCACGTACGATGTTTCCTCACAACTTCAATGCAATAAAGCTCATATAGGTAAGCAACCCTCTATCACAATATTTAAACAAAATAGGAATGCCTCCACAGGCCCTCACAATTAATTACAATAAATCCATGACATAGCCAACCTTATTTCCCCATGTGTGCAAATATTAATATAATAAGTGCCGCCTTATTTTGCCACACGTGCATCATAATTTTCCCATCTTATTTCGCCACATGCGCAACCCACACATAAGCATACAAATGCATCCCGCCTTATTACGCCGCATGTGCAATACATCAATAGAAACAATAGCACGACAAAGACCTCGTGCAACCCCTCAACAAGAACCGTACGGCGTAGACCTCATGCATCACAATATTAAAAAATGCATGGCAGAAACCTCGTGCATCACCATACGAGTACAACACAACACATGACAATATTTACAAGAACAAGGCAAGGGAATTGACTCAGGTACTTCCGTTCACCAGGAGACGGTACAACTAACTCACAAAGAATAACAATAAACTGTGAATACTAAACATAATAAGAACAACTCAACAAAAGAGAAATGATATGAAACAACTATTCCGTAATACGTAGTTCAACAATGAGGAAATTAACATGAATCAGATAATTTCAAATAAGGAAATATCAACGAAACCTAGGATATCTAACTTCTTTTAAAGTTAGGCAAGTTACGAAGAATATACAATAATTTTAATTAAGGATGAGTAGAGGGAAAATAATTGTAACCTCAATTAAGGCCAATTAATTGCCTGAGAGACACTAATGATTCCTAAACAGATACAAGCAGTTATGAAAGATAATGTGACCACAAAAGGGTAGGGATCTTCAGTTAAACGAAATAATGGTCAATTAGGCAACAAGAATAAACCAAAGAGGGCAAATAAATTCCAAGTAAGACATGTAGAAGTGAAACTAATAACAGAGAACTCAATCATATCAAGAATAACTTCATACTCAGTGATTACAAGGATCTAAGAGCCTAAGAAGAGCAAATATTCCACAAATAAATCTGAGCACGCAATCTCACGTCGCGTACAAGGAATACAATGAATAGATAAGACTCAAATCCAAAGGGGAAGTCTCCCACACAAGGTTAGGCAAGATACTTACTTCGAACCGGCTCAAAATCAACTAGAAACCACGTTCTTGCCATGAGTACTCGACTCCAAATGGCCAAAATATATTCAATTAAATTACATATCGTAAATAACATCTCAAGTAACTTATTCTATGATTTAATTCAAATCTAAGACGTGAAATAGGTAAAATAACCAAAACGCCCATCAGGACAACGTCTCGAATTTGGGTGAAAGTACGGTTTTAGAAACCTCATACACTCACGAGTAGAACCATATAAAAATCTCCCAAATCGAATGTCAAAAACCCACTCAAAATGCAATAATTCGGCCTAAGCAGTTCTACAAACTTTTCATTCAAAATCCAAAACTAAAGGATGAATTTAAGATGCGATTCACGAAAATTAGTCTAAATCGAGTGAGAAGCACGTAACCAAGTCCCCCATGTGAATATCCCTTTAAAACTTTCCAATAACTGAGCTCTAGAAGTCAAAATATGATAAAAATGGTGATACCCTCGAATTTGGGATTTAATCTGTCTGCCCAGGTATTTAATCATCGCTATCACAGAAGAAGGGACACGATCGCATAGAGGAGATTCAAGGATTCCCAGAAATACATATAGCGTTCACGTGAAATGGGATGCGAACGTGAAGAACATTAGGGTGTGGCTTATGCGATCACGGAGGTGTTTATGTGAATGTGAAGAGTAAAAATGGCCATTTGACCCAACTCATAATTCCTATTATATGAACGCGGAGCTAAAGATGCTATCGCGAAGCATATGAAAATAGACCTTCATGATCGCGGAAGGATATACGCGAATGTAGTGAATAAATAAGCAGATCCTCGCGAACGCGTGAGAACAAATGTGAAGGCGAAGAAGGATTTCGAGATGGTCTATAACCATGCATCGCGATCGCGGGATAATCTTCCTGATTGCGTAGAAGGATATCAGAAGCAGCAACAATACCAGTTCAAAATAGGAGGAAAATGATCTGTAGGCCATACTAAACACACCCGAGGATCCCCAGACCCTGTCTAATCACACACACAAGTCATAAAACCTAACAAGAACTTGCTCGAAGTTTCAAATCACATAAAATAACATCGAAGCGATGAATAAAACCATAAATCAAGCTTATGAACTTCCAAAATCTTCAAATATCGAATCTCATGCCGAAGCCTATCAATTCAACTTGGAATGGTGCCAAATTTTGCAAACAAGTCCAAAATGACATAACGGAGATGTTCCAACTCTCGGGATCACATTCTGACCCCGATATTGCAAAAAGTAAACTGTGGGTCAAACTTCTTCATTTCCCAAACTCCAACTTTTCCAATTTTTGCCAAAATGCATTAATTCTTTCTACGGACCTGCAAATTTGAATCCAAAAGTGCGCCTAAGTCCAAAATCAACATATGAAGCTGTTGAGATCATTCACGACTCATTTCGGGAATGTTTACTCAAAATCCCAATTTCGATCAACTTTTTACTATTCAAACTTTCAAAACTAGATTCCTTCTTCCAATTTGACTCTAACTCATCCAAAAAACGAATTCCACCATGCACGAAAGTCGATACTCATATTTTGAAGTTGTTCTAGATCTTATGTTGCTAAACGGAGCTTAATTTCTCAAAACGACATGTTGGGTGATTACACCTTGCCACCTCACTCAAATCCCAATCCTAATCTGGTATCACATGAAATTATTCCATGTCTCATTTCCTTTGTTCTGCACACAGAGATTCTGAACATCTTCTCAACATTACAATGTTTAGTACTCAGTTATATATGGAATTTAAATCAGTAGGTATTCATTCGATTCTGATTCTGTATTATATTTATGTTCTTGACTTGATGCATTCACTACCAGGCTATATGGGTCCCGATAAGTGAGATCTTTGAGTATTGTTTGTTCTACGTATTGAACTGTAGTTTGCCTAATTTTTCTTTAAATTGATTCTAAATCAATTTGCATGTTTTCCTTCCTTATGTGTGTTTGATTGGATGTGTTTCCTTGTTTGTGTGTTTTATTTTTCTACTGTAAAACCCCTCCTTAATTTCCCCTATAGGCAGACCTTAATCATTGTTATTCTCTCTCTCACTCATTCTATATTATTCTAAAACATGATCTCTTAGCTGGATAAAAGCCAAGGCCACAGAAATCCTCTCTATCTACCTCCCTAGTGCGAGCACTGCTCGGGGTTCGTTCGAAGCTCCTGTAAACTTTGACGAACTAGGGTTTGGAGTTCTTGGTGTTGTTCGTACTGTGCTGCTAGAACATGGTGATTCTCTTCTATTTTTTGTTAAATCTGCAAACTAGTAAGTGTTCAAACCCTCGCAATTATGTTTCTTCCCTATTTGTGGTCATACTTTTGAACATCTCTGTTATATGGATCTCTCTACGCCAATATGATACTGTACTGACCTTGCTTTGAATTTCTTCTGCGATCCTTCATTAAAAATTGTATAAATTTGCATATGTTCATTCATGTATAGTCAATTTGGAAGAATTCCAGGTTGTTATGCTTGTTTGATGAGGTCATGTTATGTATGCTTAAATTCCTACATGACCGTTCAGTATTGAACCCTTTCTTGTACCTTATTTGGAACATTTGTGATGAATTTCATATAGAATTAATGCATGCCCAGAATTTTCCCTAATAAGTCTCTTCCCGGTGAACCCTTTATGTGTAATCTACTGTTACCCTGCAAATTGAACCCTCACTATCCCGTGTTACAACATTGTCTTAATATCTATCCAAACATGTCTCTTTGGTATTACGTAACTCTGATGATTGTACACTTTGACTTGTTAATCTTGTACTCTTTAGCATTTCCTAAGACTTCTAGGATAAATTTCAATGTTTAGCTTCTTCTCTTATGTATGGTCGACTGACATGAGTCCTGATGTCTGTATGTCCTATTATCCTAGAGCTGGTATATTCTTTTACCTACCATGAGTTTCTTTAAAATCCTTTTAATATGATCAATGATCATCATTTTAAGTTTCATGTACAACTAAGTGATAGGTTGGCCAAACTATACCACTAGTATGTTGTTATGTTGTTTGTAACTGCATTCTCATTAGACTCCCATGTTAAAACCTGCATGTAAAGATTGTACTCTACTTGCTTCATGTCTATGATTATGCTAGACTATCATCTGAAGTTCTTTACGTTTGTTCTGAATCATGCTTTATTTTGAAACTCTATTTGGAGTGGCTTGCTAGCTCATATTGTACAATCTTATCACTTTAAACATTTTTTATAATGTAATCTTGTCTATGTGCCTTTTGGCTTATAGCTGTTGGTAGCTATAGCTTTAAGAGCTAAGTGGGTGGACTTCAGTGTTTGCTTAATTAATTTAGTGAGTAGTTGTTTGGTCAAGTTATTCATCTGCCATTGATGGGTGAGTAAGTCCCCCATTTTTTTCTGGTATGGGTCCATGTGTGAGTCTAAACCTTGTAATTGGCATACTATAATACTTGAGTCAAGTTTGAGCCTAGATTTGCTATTGGTGCGAACGATGAACTTGTTGAAGGCCCGAGCAGTACTGGGTTATCTCCTCTTAGGCCTACCCTATTTGTGGGGCATATAGTTATTTTAATACTGTGATATTTAAGATTATTTTTCCTTACTTCGGGGCCTATAGTAATTTGTAAATATCAATTGAGAAGTTAATGAAACGGGGGGAACGGATATATCCATTTTTTGCATAAAAGGGTAGAAAACATGCCTATATGGTCTAAATGCTTTATTTTCTATCTTGTTTGACATGCTCTATTTCTGTACACTGATAGAAAGCATGCCAATAGGAACCCTAGTATTTCACTTCTCGACATGTCTTATTCCTGTACAATGTTAGAAAGCATGTCTATAAGAATCTAAGTGTTTAAGTTGTTCACTTGTTCTACTTCCATACGCTATTAGATAACATGCCTATATGATTTAAATATCATTGGTTATTTTCTCAACTTGTACTACTGCTATGTGATTGTTAGATATCATGACAATAGGAGCCCGTTGAGTAATTAATACTTCCTTCCATCAATACTCATCTTGATACCATGTCTATAGGGCCTTACTTGATTAATTAAATTGACGTTGTTGATGTTCTTATCACACTTCCCACCTAGAGAATACGCTTATAGCGATAAGTAAAATGAATTTGCATTCAAATACCAACTGTTTAGAAAATATACATATAGGATACCGCTACTCACTTGGAAAGTGTGCCTATAAAATCAAAGAAGAATAATTTTGAGTTTTCAATAGCTTCACAGCCCAAGCTCTAATCACCTAGAGATCATGTCTATAGGATTTTAATAATGAATATAATATGTTGCTTCGATGACCTGATTAGCAGTACTATTTATAAGATTTTATTAAACCATGCAGTCACGTAGAAGCATGCATATAGGTTTTGAACAACTTTAATGAGCCTCGGTTCTAAACCTGCCTATGACCCTCTACTGCATAATTTGAAATGTGTTAGCATAAAATTTGTGACTGTTTCGCGTGCTTTTGTGCTTATGTACGAATGCTAACTTAAGCCTTTAATTTCTATTTTGTGCAGTCCTACCTGTTTTGAATGTGCGTCTAGTTTTATCATTTTGAGCACCCTATGAAAAGTCTAGAACCACCCAGGCAGTAGGTTCAAATCCTCCTAGACCATAGACATGGGACGGGTAATGCACGCATAGGATGCGGTTTAGAATTGAACTAGAGCGCTTTAGGTAAAAAACTTTAACATAGTAATTGGTAGCAGGAGATTATAGTCTGTGCCCGCTGAATATGATAACCAACCCCTACCTTAAGGGAGTTGCAAAATATTATTTATGTTGCACGAGGTAATCCTTTAGACTAAAAACTTAAGACCACCCATATATATTTGATGCTTGCAGATTTGTTTATTTGGTCTTAGAACAAATTAGGTTGTACGTTGTAATCTCCAAAGAGTTGAACCAATCATCTATTAATGTATAGTCTATTTCCTTCATATGTGCAATCTTCTTTATACTTGTTTTACATCAAAGTTAGATAAATATCTAGATTCCCTATCTTCCTTTAATTTATATGATCACATAGGAAACTTATAATCCGATAATCCCACATAGCATAAACTTCAGGTGGAAACCATATTTGTGGACCTCAAAGAGTTCCTAACACATTCTCTTAGAGGTAATTTGAGCCCTTATCTGATCTTTAGTGATACAAACTAGTTAAAACAAAGTTATTTGCAAACAAGTTCCCTAATGCACCTTAAAATAATTAGGTGGCGACTCTTCTCTTTTACCATCCATTTTAAAGGGGTTTCACATGTCAAAATCCACTTACACGAAAAACGTGGCATGAAAATATGACAATTCAATTAAAGCATGGAAAGAGTCTAAATAGTGTAAACCGGTCAAATACCACATATAACCCGTGTATCCACTCATTACCTTGCGTACAAGGCTTTCATATAATACAAATGACACAAGTAATCTCAAATCCTAAAAGGTAGGTCCTCCACATATAGGTAAGTAAGATGTTTACTTCAACTATGCCAATTCAACCCTCCCAAATAGCTTCTCCCCTAAAATTCTCCTCCACACGGCTTAAATCTAACCAAAATTGATTTAATATCATCAAATAATGCAGGGGAAATCATTAAAAATAAATAAAGTTATGAACTTTACACATTTCCAGAAAGTCAACAAAAGTCAATCTGGGGTCTACCCCGATCAAAACTCGGGTGTAAGGGTAGATTTCGGCTACCCATAACCCCACGAGTCCATATATATGATTATTTTCTAAATACAAGTCCTAATAGACTCTCAAAATTCAAATTCTTATTTTTCAAAAACTTGACAAAGTTTCACAAAGTTTCATTTTGATTCACATGATTTTGATGTTAAAATCTAAGATATATTGATGAAACATAGTTGTAAATAGATTAGAATCACTTACCCAAAGTTTGTAGATGAAAATTCTTTCTCCAAATCGCCTCCTACCGAGCCTAGGGTTCTAAAATGAGCAAATATGAGAATCCCGACTTCCAACCTTCTTTATCAGGTGCAGATATTGCAATTGCGACATGGGTTCGCAAATTGAAACCCTGGAAATTGCGAAGAATTCATTGCAAATGCGTCCACTTACCATCCTACAGGGACATCGCAATTATGATAAATGGGTTCGCAAATGCGAATCTTGTCCCTTCACAAAGGTAACACTTCAGATGAAAATGTGAGCTACCCAAAATCCTGATTTAATCTGCAATTGCGAGCCAGGTGTCACAATCGTGATACCTGGGGGCCCGTGCTAAGCTCGCAATTATGAACTCGCTGTTCGCAAATGCGATACCTGAGGCATCAGCACACCAAATCTTGTATTTCAGTTCAAAACCTTCTGAAACATGTCTGAAACTTGTCCGAGCAATCAGGGCTCCGACCCAAACATCCACACATGTCTAAAAATATCATATGAACTCACTTGCGCGATCAAAACACAAAAATAACATCTAAAACTACGAATCGAACACTAAAATGCATGATTTCAAAAATCTCTAGAATTTTAGCTAAACGTACGAATCCTATGAAATCAATTCTAAACAATACCAAATTTTACAGACAAGTTCTCAATAGCATAACGGACCTATTCCAAGTCCCAAAATCAAATTTCTAAATCGGTTATTAAAATTTAACCTACAGTCAAACCTTTCAACTTCAAATTGCCAAATTTTGTGAAATAACACAAATCGATTTGCGGACTTTCGAATTTAATTTCGGGCATACACCCAAGTCCAAAATTACGACAAAACGCTATCGGAGCCATGAAAATTCAATTCTATGGTCGTTTTCATCAAAGTGAAAGTTTAATTAACATTTTTAATTTAAGCTTCTGAGTCAAGAATCAAAGGATCCAAATCAACCCAAAAGCTTCCCGGACCAATAATAATCAACTCCGTAACTTAGAAAAACAATAAATATACATGTGTGAAACATAAAAAGGGGTAACGGGGTCCAATTACACAAACGGCCGATGGGGTCATTGCTCTCTCTCCCTCTTAAAACAAACGTTCATCCTCGGACGTGCATAAGGACATAATTGAAGTGATGAATAGATGAGGATAATGGCTCCACATGTAGTACTCGGTCTCCCAGGCTTCCTCGTTGATCGGATGACGCCTCCATTGAACCTTCACTGAAGCAATATCCTTTGATATAAACTTCTGAACCTGTCTGTCCAAGATAACCAATGGCTCTTCAATATAGATAAAATCTTTGTCCAATCGGACTGAGCTGAAGTCTAAACATGAGACGGATCACTATTATACTTCCGGAGCATAGAAACACAGAACACCGGATAAACTGCAGATAAACTAGGTGGAAACGCAAGCTTGTAGTACCCCTCACCAATCCTCTCAAGGATATTAAAAGGTATGATATATCTAGGGCTCAACTTGCCCTTCTTCCTGAACCTCATCACACCCTTAATGAGTGAAACTTGGAGAAAACCTCGCTCTCCAACCATAAATGCTACATCAAGAACCTTCTGATCGGCATAACTCTTTTGTCTAGACCAGGTTGTACAAAGCCGATCATGAATCAACTTGACCTTCTCCAAGGCATTTCGAATGAAATTTGTGCCTAATAACTTAGCCTCATCTGGCTCAAACAAACCAACTGGAGAACGACAATGTCTCTGATGTAAGGCCCCATAAGGAACCATCTGAATAATCAATTGGTAACTGTTGTTTTAAGCAAACTCTACAAGCTGCAAGAACTGATCCCAAGAACCCCCAAAATCCATAGCACAAGAATGAAGCATATCCTCCAATATCTGAATGGTGTGTTCGGAATGTTTGTCCATCTGGGGGTGAAATGTGATACTCAACTCAACATGTGTGTCTAACTTACGCTACACAGCTCTTTAGAAACGTGAGGTTAACTATGTACCTCGGTCAGAGACAATGGATACCGACATGCTATAAAGTCGGACAGTCTCACGGATATAGATCGGAGCCAGCTGCTCTGAAAAATAGGTGGTCACTACTGGAATGAATTGAGCTGACTTGATCAATCTATCCATAATCTCTCATACCGTGTTAAACTTCTTCTAAGTCTGTAAGAGCCCAAGAACAAAGTCCATGGTAACACGCTCCTATTTGCACTCGGGAATCTCAAGTCTCTAAAGAAACCTCCCCCCCCCCCCAGTTGCTGATGCTCATACTTCACCTGCTGGCAATTTAGGCATCGCGCTACATACTCCACTATGTATTTATTCATTCTTATCAACCAATAGTGCTGCCTCAAATATTGATACATCTTAGCGACACCCAGATGAATAGAATATTGAAAATTGTGGGCCTCTTAAAGAGACAAGACACACAACTCATCCATATTAGGCATACGTAAACGGCCATGCATCCAGAACACACAATCATCTCCGATAGAAACCTCCTTAGCATCGTCATGCTTATTTCTGTCCTGAGGACAAACAAATGGGGATCGTCATACTGATGTTCTCTAATATGATCATATAAAGAAGTCTAAGAAACCACACAAGAAGAACTCGACTTCGCTCCCAAACATCCAATCTAACAAATTGGTTGGTTAAGGCCTAAACATCTATGACTAGTGACCTTTCTACTGTCGGTAGCTATGCTAAGCTGCCCAAGCTCTCCGCCTTTCAACTCAAGGCGTCGGCCACCACATTGGCCTTCCCGAGATGATATAGAATTGTGATATCATAGTCTTTAAGCAACTCTAATCATCTCCACTACCACAATTTAAGATCTTTTTGCTTGGAGAGATGCTGTAGACTGGGCGGTCGATAAAGACCTCACAAGGGACACCGTACAAAAAGTGACGCCAGATTTTCAATGCATGAACAATAATTGCCATTTCCAAGTGGTGGATTGGATAATTCTTCTCATGGGTCTTCAACTGCCGAGTAGGCAATCACCCTACACTATTGCATCAATATCGCGCCAAGGCTAACACGTGATGCATCACAATACATAGTGTAAGACCCCAAACCCATAGGCAACACCAACACCGAGTTGTAGTCAAAGCAGTCTTGAGCTTTTAAAAGCTAGCCTCACACTCCTCGAACCATCTTAAAGGAGCTCCCTTTTGGGTCAACTGGTCATAGATGTAGCAATGGATGAGAAAATCTCTATGAAACAGTGATAATACCCAGCCAATCTAAGGAAACTCTGAATATTAGTAGATAAAGACGATCTAGGCCAACTCCAAACTGCTTCAATCTTCTTCAGACCTACGTTGATACCCTCACTCGGTACCACATGACCTAAAAACACTGTGGAATCAAGTCAGAATTCACACTTTGAAAATTATACATATACTTTTTTTTTCTCTCAACATTTGGTTGGTTTAGGGTTGATCTTCGATGGCTTGTAGTTTATGTTGAACCCACACTATCTTTTAGTTTTATCTTAGATGCCTTTGACTATGGCTACTATTACTGCATGTTATTCATCTTCTGTTTTTATGTTGCTGTTACTATATTGGTTTTTACTGGACTTACTAATGATTTCTCTTTTCCTTTCCTTTCTTTTCTTGTTTTCCTTGTTCTATTCTATCTCTGTCGTTCTGAGCCGAGGGTCTATCGGAAATAGCCTCTCTGCCCCTATCGGGGCAGGGGTAAGGTCTACGTACTATGTGGGATTTTACTAGGTAGTTTTTGTTGTTGTTGTTGATTTTCCCGGCTGCGGGAGTACCAAGATGTCATCAATAAACACAATGACGAATAAATCAAGATATGGCTGGAATATACTATTCATCTGGTGCATAAATATACTGGGGCGTTGGTCATCCCTAATGACATCACAAGGAACTCGTAGTGATACCTAGTCCTAAAGGTAGACTTTGGAATATCTGGATCCAGCTGATGATAACCTGACAGTAAATCAATCTTTGAGAACACTCTGGCACCTTATAGTTGATTAAATCAGTCATGGATACATGTTCTTCTCTGAAACCTTGTTCAACTACCGATAATCAATACACATGTACCTAGAACCATCCTTCTTCTTCACAAACAAAACCAGAGCACTCCAAGGTGACAAACTAGACCGAATGAAACCCTTATCACGCAACTCTTGCAACTGCTCCTTTAACTCATTCCTCTCAACTGGGGCCATATGATATGGTGGAATAAAATGGGTTGAGTGCCCAACAACAAGTCAATACCAAAATCGATATCTCTATAGGGTGGCATGCCGGGAAAATCTGCTGGAAATACATTTGGGAAGTCTCTCCCTACCGAAACTGACTCAACGATAGGAATGTTAGCACTGACATCTCTCACAAAGGCTAGATAAGCATCACACCTCTTCTCAACCATTCGTCAAGCCTTTAGGAATGACAAAACCCCTCTACGGACATAATCTAATGCATATCTCCATTCTAACTGTGGCAAACCTAGCATAGCCAATGTCGCTGTCTTGGCGTGACAATCTAAAATAGCATGATCAGGTGACAACCAATCCATGCCCAAGATAATATCATAGTATACCATACTAAGCAATAATGGATCAACTCTAGTCTCAAAACTACCAACAATAACTAGACACGACCGATACACACGGTCCACAATAAGAAAATATCCCACAAACGTGGACACATAAATAGGAGAACTCAAAGAATCACAAGACATATCCAAATATGAAGCAAAGAAAGATGACACATATGAATATGTGGATTCCGGATCAAATAAAATTGATGCATCTCTATGACAAACCGGAACCATAACTGTGATGAATACGTCTGAAGTGACTGCCTCTGTCCTATGCAGAAAGGCATAGAATCTAGCATGGTCTCCCATTCTAGAATGACCTCTACCCCTACCCCCCCCCCCCAGGTAGCTGTGGGCATAGAGCCGAAACTAGGGCAGAAACCATGGCCTGACAAGTATGTGGACCTGACTGAATCCCTAGATCTTGAGTAGTTTGTAGAGATGCACCCCCTTGAGTCCGGGGCGGTCTCTAACTATATTAGAAGTATAGCTAAACTCAAAGAAAGCTCTTGGTGGGCGTGGCTGCTGGGACGGGCTCGATCTTGGTCGGCTGGACTAACCGTTGAAGGCACCTCATGTAGAAGGTGTACTAGAAAGTGGCTGAGCAAAGTGTGCAACCTGAGACCTGGGAATAACCGGAGCACCACTAGAAGTTGGAAGTTCTATGTGAACTGGAAGGCTCACATAGCCTCTACCATGATGAGTTGTAGCTGAACCGTGGCCTTCACTAAGTCATCTTGTACCTCGAGGCCTTTAGGCCTCCTATCCTCTCTCTTTCTCTCTCTCTCTCTCTCTCTCTGCTCTCTCTCTCACGGCCTCGTATACCCTCCAACCTCCGTTCAATCTCTACCACCTGCTAATATTGGTTATCTAAATCCATATCTCGAGCTATACTAAATATAATATCATAGTTTAGCCCCTCACATATCGATGAACTCACTCTCTAACTATAGGAACAAAGGTAGGTGCATGTCTGAAGAAATCACTAAATCGGACAGCATACTCTGACACTATCATAGTACCCTAGCGCAGCTGCTCAAACTCCACACTCCATGTATCCCTAAGGGTTTGAGGAACAAACTCTCTCAAGAACATATCTAAAAACCTAGTCCATATAAGTGAAGCTATATTGGCTGGGCTACCCTCCTGGTACACTCGCCACCACTGATACACTAGCACTAATAGTTGGAATGTAGTAAAAGTAACCCCAATCTGTCTCCACAATACCCATGGTACGGAGTATATAGTGGCACTCCTCTATAAAATTATATGCATCCTCTAAAGCCAAACTACTGTAAGTAGGATGGTGATACTTCTTGAACCTCTCAAGTCTAAGCCTCTCCTCCTCAGATGTTGTTGTCCTAACAATAAGTTGTACTGGTATAACCTCTACGACCTGATCAACATGGACCATTTACTCTGGGGTACGGGTCGTGGGAGTCTTAGCTCCTCCCCCATCCTGAGTTGAGGCTGGTGCAAGTGGAATCAACCCCGCCTGAGATAGAGTACAAAACATGCTCAAGAACTGTGTGCGGGTCTGAAGTGCAGGGGTGGAAACCGGCGCCTCGGATGCCTATCCCATAATTAGAGCTACTATGTCATAGCATAGGTAAGTACTCTATTTGCACCATATTCCCCTCCTTAGCCTTTGCCCCGGCCCTAGCCTCTCAGGGATCTAGTAGGGGGCATGGGTGTTTGATCATTGGATCGAGCAGTGTGTGTCCTCGCCATCTGTAAGACAACAAAAAGTCCAAGAATTAGTTTTCAAAGTCAACAAATCTGTGCAATAAAGGATCAAAGCAGTGAAGTTTCTCTGACAATTCCATAGCCTCACTGATAAGTATAGACATTTCTATACCGATCCACAAGATTCTACTAAACCTCCTTATGACTCGTAACACCTACGAACCTGGAGTTCTGATACCAACTTGTCACGAACCTATTTTCTCACGTTAGGATGTCATGATGGAACCTAGTCTCTAAGAATATGGAAACCTAACATTTAATAATAACTCAACAAGAATATTTAACAGGAATACTAAAATAGAACTAACAATACTCATATAGTCTTCCAAAATAGAATCTCAACCATAACTTCCCAAAACATATAGAATTGAGTCATAAGCACTACAAAGTAAACTAGAATGTCTACTACATCAATGTTGAATGAAAATACAATAGGAAGTAAAGATGAAGGAAGGTGACTCTGAGGCCTACGAATGCCAAGCAGGTATACCTTGAAGTCTCCAGAAAGTAGCTAATAGTTTATCACTAATGTCTGGCACGAGCGGACATTCCTGGATCTACAAAAAAAAATATGCATAAGCATAGTATGAGTACACCATAATGGTACCCAGTAAGTAATAAGCCTAACCTCAGTAGAGTAGTAACGAGGCCAAGTCAAGACACATACTAGGACATAATAAATAGAACGAACACCTAATATAAGAAGTAATGGAAATCGGGTAAATAAGTAATATGAAGCAAATTAATAACATAGACTAAGGAAAGGATGGTAAGCATAGAGATAACATAAGGGAAACAATTGAAAAGAATCAAAATGATCATATACGGACAATAACTTATGGAACAAGGAAGAAAAAAGCAACAAGAAGTGTTCCCACCAATAACTCTTTGCAGCATGAGATAAACAACAAGAATCACAACGAGGTACCCCCTCGTGTACAATAAGAATCAAAACTTAAGTATTGCCTCGTATTCACATTTCTCAATTTCAATCATAGTCTTTCCATATACTGCCGCGTGAGCCTTACATTTAAATAGTTATGAAAGTATTTTCCCAAAATAGCTACACTCACTTTAGCCCACCTTATAACGTCGTGTGGCTTCACATAATTCCTTTACAAGAAACACACAAATAAGTCTTATCGTATGCCTCCGCATGCACATTAACCACTATTCTTATAACGCCTCATGTGCATCAATATCACATTATAATAACAACTAGTACCATATGTGACCATATGCCACAACTTGCTAATGATCATTAATATCAATGTTTTCACAATAATAGTCTATGGCGCAACCACAATTTGTACAAGAATACAAACAATAATAATGAATGTAAATTTCTCAACTAGAAAGATATCTCAACACTCCTCAATGTGATAACGACTTTCACAACTTCAACAAAAAATAACTCACAATAGAAGAGATAATGTGTAACAATGAATTCAAGTAATGATAATCAAAAATGAAAGAGATAACATGTACAATGACTTAAAATAATAACAACCGATAATGAAAGAGATAGCATGTACAACGACTTCAAATAATGGTAATGTTACACCTCATGTTTTCGTATGTGAGAGTACGTCGTAAGTCAATGTATATAAGCTCATAAATGATATTATCTTTGAAATTACATAAAGTAAGTTACAATGAAGGTTACAAACATTTGAGTTCGCTAATACCAAGCACCAAGAGTGTTGGAAGGCTTAGAAGCCAAAATAAATCAAAAATAATTAAGTTTCGTCGAAAGTCGACAAGCTAGGATGTTATAACATGTACTTTTGGGGTGAGATTAGGGTTCCTAACATTATAAGGAGATTATGTTATGAGTTATTATAGTTTTATGATAGTCTTGTGCTATGTTTTGAAGTCAAGCGAGTTGTGGAACAAAAGTTGAAAAGGTCATCACAAGCTACATTCATAAATGTGTTGAAACTTAGTTCAAATGTAGTTGAGCTTTTCGCCTAATATACTTGGAATTAGGGGAAAATATACCTATAAAATTTAATATCTAAGAGTATATTTTCTAACTCATTAAACCGTTTTTCGTTACTCCATTGGAGTAAAGATATATCTATAGTTTCACGCAACCACATAGGTGACAAGTAGGTGTGTCACTAAAGCTTTTTGAGCAATGTATTCCGTATGTTATATGAAGTTTTTTTGGGAATATTATATACCAAAGGGCATGTCTTGGAATTTATTTCTACTTCTCTTAACCGTTCATTCATACAACATCTAGATAAAAAGATATAAGCATCGGAAAAAAGGTCAACGCTAGGGAGCCAAGCTAGCACCTCTTTGACTTTTCAAAAGTTTCTATATGTAGGGTTTTAAATCATGTTTCTCCTCATTTTTCATATAACTTGACCAGAGAACCCCCAAAATCGTACCCTTAGTCTCTCCACAAGGGTTAAAAAGAAGATTAACATCCCAGGTATGAAATCAAGTCTATGATGTAAATATCGTTGTATCGCCTCTCTATTTCGTTGTAGTTTGAGTTTTGGAAGGTACTTCATAGTAAAGAAGAAGCCTAATTTCTATATTTAAGCTTTTAAATGTTAAGGAAGGTTGATAAATTATTTCTTAATAGTTAGAACTCACGGGACAGTGATCAGAAGCTGTAAGTTTGATTTATTTCACTTTTAGTGGACTGTTTTGTAGTCCACTCGTGTTGGCCTCTTGTGTTGATGTTATATGGAGTTTTAGAGGATAAAATTTGTGTATCAACACCATATAATGACATAATGGTGGGCTCGTCTTTCGTCGTTACATTTTGTTAGGTTGTTTGGCATTACTTTGGTTGTCATTTTATGTATGATGTGATTAGGGTGTGTGGGCTATTTTGTGGTATATATGATGGAGATAAGGTTGGAAAATAATGCATACATGTTTTTATTGATGTGTTATTGTTGTTGTTAGTATATGGTATTGGAGAAGGGCCTTGTTACATGGGATATGTTGCCCAAATTTACGTAAGCGAGCTACTAGTTTAAGTTGCGGACTTAGCCTTTACTCATCACTGATTTTGAATCTCCTAATGCTAGATTGAGTTGCGTTATTTGCAGAATTTTATGGAAGGTATTAAGCACTCAACGAATTTAAGGTACGTGAAGGCTAAACCTTTCCTTCATTTTGGCATGATCTCGTAACTACATGCGTTTGATAATGAGTCATGAAGAGAAGTTCCTATTCCTAAATTTACATATATTATCCTAGTCTCATAATCTACAGTATTGTTCCCTTATCGGGACTTTATTATTCAGTTTAGTTTTGTCTTTTTTCATCCAAGAGAGCAGAGAAGCTAAATATGTACAGTATTAAAGTATTTTCACCACCATCGATCTATAATTGATGTACATGCCCTTATTGGGAAATCTCTGATCAGATGGTAAGTTATATATTGAGCCTACTATGACCGAGCACCTATGAGCGAGACCAGGTGGCCGAGATACAAAGCTTAGTATGGTCGAGCGCCTATGAGCGAGCCTATTATGGCAAAGTAGTTACACGTATCAAGCCTTATAGGGCCGGAGAACTATTTTACTTACTATATTGAGAGAGATGAGTCAATATCAGCAGGTAAGCATATCTTCAAATTATATTTGATGCCCATGTACTTTCATTTATTTTATTATCATTTCAATTTTAGCTTTCAGTTATTTTGTTACCTTACATACTTGGTATGTTATTTCGTGCTAACGTCCCTTTTGTTGGGGACCTGTATTTCATGTTTGCAGTTCCTGATAGACACCTTGATAGATCTTCCTAGTAGACAAAGTCAAACATCAGCTTGGTTGGTAAGATCCACTTCCTCGGAGTTACCAGGTCTAGACAGTGGAGTCTATTTTATATATACAGGTTTGATAGGTAGGCCGACGCCCTATCCCAACCATGATACAATTCAGTTATCCTTAGAGGCATGTAGACGAGTCATATACATTTTTTATATTAGTATTGTGGTTTTACCAACCCTATGTAGATGTTTAATTTGGTATTACTTGTTGTAGATATTATTTTAAGATGATTCAGAATATGGCCTCATCGGCCTAAGTTGAGGGTTACCCCTCCAAAGTTCACAGTTACAAAGTGGTACGCCCAGGCCGAGTATAAAATCGGGTTCCGGCTAGACCTCTTCAGGCTTGGGGCGTGAAAAACTTGGTATCAAAGCAGTTCTATCCTAGGGAATTTACAATCTGTGTCTAGTAGAGTCTTGTTATAGGTGTGTTGTGCACCAAACTTACAAGTACGAGGCTACAAGGAATTTTGGATTGTCACTCTTTCTTATTACTCTAGATTATATAGTAGAGTTCAGTTGTAAGAATTCAATCTCATAAATTTTATTTTATTTGTAATACAATGATACTTATATACAGAAAGATAATCTGTAAGAGATTGAATGTGGCTGTGGAAGATTTGAGTTAGAGTCTCAATTCTGCATCATGTTTATGATGACAAACGTGAGGTCTTTAGTAGATCATGTGTGTACTATGATGTGTAAGCTTCTTGATAAAGAACCCCAATGCATGAATATCTATCCACTGATATGGTAAAAATAAATAAAAGAATCAGAAGGTAGATAAAACTTTCAACAAGTAAAAGAAGCAAGGTGAAGAAGTGTACGAGGTACCCAGTTAGTGAAGATTATCAGTATTTATAATTCAGATAGAGAAATATAAGTATTTGAGTTACCGTCAACAGTATCAAAAGTATGTACAGTTGGCCACACCCAACTTAGTTATGCCCTATGGGAGCTAACAAACATTAGTTAAGAGAAGGAAGGGATATAATGATCAGTTTGGGCTTAGAGTAACACAAAATGGTGGATATATTGTTAGCATTAGCTGACATTTCCGAAGGATATTGCAAACGTAGTAATAGTTCTCCGTGTGAGCCATGCCGATGGTGCACTCTAGAATAGTAAATTTAGATATAAATACTAGAATGTCCAGAAAAATATTAGAAAACAAGTAGTAGAATCCTAGAAGGGATAAATATTTACCTTTGTATGGCTCCCATCCCTAGAAAATAGAGAATGCTAGGCTACCCGAAGAGCTAGTGGATAGAGCAAGGGGAGCTAAGAGGGATAGAATGTTTTGTTGAAGTTTTCAGAATAAGATAATAGACAAAAACATTAGAAGGAGAATAAGGAGAGAGTAAATAAATTATTATGAGTAAGATGTGATAAATGGGTGATAATGGTAAATCAAAATATGATATGATGACTGAGTCTATAGTCATGTGAAGGAAAAGACAAGAGGTGACTGGCCTTGAGACAATAAAAGATTATAGGCCAAAAGTCATATCCTCATTTCAAGAAATGAGTTGTTGAGTCCAACGTGATTACCAGAACAAAAATTTAGACCCCCAGAGCAAGAGAGATCAGCAAGGGCTAGTGAACAAGATAAACTGAACATCAATTAGGGATTGAATAATGTGATAATAGTGAATATCAAGAGAATTTCAAAGATTGCATTCCAATAATAGAAAAATGGAAAACAGAAGAATAACCTTTAAAGGGCATCCAGGAAGACGCTCCGCCAAAGCAAAAACTTTGAACAAAGTTAAGCTTAAGGGACTAAGCATGATAGTTACACTAGGTGTCACCCTCGTACGTAAGGAATTCAATGATCCCTGGTAGAGAAGGGTCACTGCAAGGCTAATAAGAGTTAGCAAAGACATGAAAAGAAGCCAAAGATGAAGAGGTAAACCATATATAGGTAAATCTTCATATCATTAAATGCTAGTGCTCCCCTAAAAGGGGGAAGACAATGTGATATGGTAGTATGTCGGAGTTATGTAGTTCAATATGTCGGAGTTATGTAGTTCAAGTAACTATGGAATAGTAAAGAAAGAGTGTGGAGAAAGGTGAAAGGAGTGAGATCGCATTTATTCAGATATAATAGATATGTTACGATTCTAGAACATTATTCAAGCACGATGTCAGGAGAGGTAGTAAGGGTTACCACAGTAGATGTTATTGATAAATAAGTGCGAATGAACATTTGATCCATTAGGAGCCAGTGCAAAATGTAAGTTAAGACAAAAGACATATCCCAAGATAGGTTACACAGAATATAAATATGAGCATGGACTGAAGAACAGTTGGTAGTTGATTCAGGAAGAGCTTAGTCATGGCTAGACAAGAGGTCTCAGATAAATTAGTAGATCATGCAAGATAAACCTAGTGAACCCCAACATAGGGAATTCAGTCTCACATATACGACATTGTAATCCTTGAGAAATATTCAAATAGGAGTTGAGGTAGTTATAGTTGTCGTAAAAGTGTTACAAAAATAAAAGAGAGTGCCACGGGGGAGACAACAAAAATTTAAGTTCAGAAGTAACTCTATAAGAGCAATGGCACGGAGGTATGTAACTAAAGAGATTTATAGGCAAGTAAGCACATCGAAAATTCCACCGAGTATATGATGTAATAAGCTCGTGGCTTTACAGAGGGTCTCCCCTAAGTGCTAATAAAAGACTAGCTGAGGAAATAAGGAAGAAGGTTTAAATATAAGAATAGTGAATAAATGATCATGGAACAACAAATCTCACTACAATATTATATGCATTTCATAAGAAAGTAGCACCTATTCCAATATATTTGGGCACGAAGATAAGCCAAGTATTCATAAAACAAGTGGCAGAACGACTAAGAAAAGTAATTGTTTACTTTTAATAGAAGCTTAGAAGGAATTATTCGATCAATGACCGAGAGTTAGTTATGTTACGAACACACTTAAGATTTTGGAGTTTTATCCATGCAGCATATATGTTGACAATGATACAACTATAGGAGACTCCAACATAAGTTAAAAGAAAGAATTGAGTCCACGTCACAAACAAAAGCCTAAACTAGAATGATATATCATGGATCTTACATGGCATCCACGAGTGGCTAAAGTAACAACTAATACCCTGAGCTGCAGATCAGAAGATAGCGTAATCCTACTTAAAGGCTAAGATAGAAGAGTAAACTAAATAGTTACATCGGCTAAGTGAATTAGGAATCTGATATTAGACCCCTATGAGTATAGAAATCGTGATTTAGAACATTGTATAATCATTCTAAATATTAGAGGTATAAAAGAGATAGTACAACTGCCATATTCTATAATGGACCTATGATAAATCTAGTTAGAAGAGTACTAACCTCATAAGAAGTCAGTATGAAGCTTTCGTCGAATTGTGTATGAATATGAGGTGCAAGCATTATAGTAGAGCTTTAAGGTGTGGATGTGAATTCCACCTATGTGGAAGGGAGATATGAAAGAGATAGACGATATGATGCTGGATTTAAAGGTAAGTAAGGTATAGGTGAAGAAGGTACAAGATTCCCAAGTACAGAAGGTTACGAATAATCCATATATCAAATAGAGGGCTGGAGGCATCGTAATTCTATATCAAAAATGATAGTGGTGTTGTCAGTGGTATATCTTCTAGCCTATGGTTTACAGGTACAGAGAGGTCTATTAAGAGAGTAAAGAAGAGTTAGAGACGATATGATATCTCGCTTGAGGTTCTATAATAACATCAAGAAATCTATGTTTCTAGCAAGTTAAAAGAAGGTTGTGAGTAGTATAAATAGATTTGTGTAGGTCGCAAGCTAAAGTATGGTAGAGCGACAAGGTCTTAGTTAGATAGGAGTAAGGATTAAAAAAGGCGAGTGAAAAGGGGACAAGAATAGGTAAGGCCTCAAGATTTAGCCCATGAAAACAAGAGGGTTGATGGTTTCCATAAGTTATAAAAATCTTGGTATAGCCTAAATGAAATCAAAGGAGTTTAAGACTGGGAGCATTTAAAAGAGATGGAATGATGCCCTAGTGGTAGAATAAGGGTGTAATTGTGATAGATAACAGGATGACGCTTAGGCATTTGATTGGGTAATGATTCAAATAAAAGGGATTTCATGAATTGTAAAGGATTAAAATACCCACATAAGGTGAATCACATTGGGATGCTATGAAATAATGTTATTGAAGTATTGTATTGTCCCTAAGTGGATTGGGAAAATAACTCCAGATGTTCCCTGATAAGACGTGAGACCTAGTGACAATATATTACGTAATATGTTTCAAGTCAGTGGTAGATTGTAAATTACCATGAAGGTGAATCAACAATAGTAAGATAAAAATTACAAAATATGAGATGATATTAGTCTGTCATTCTTAAGATGAACAATAATGAGAAAGCAATAAAGGACTTAGATTTATACATATAGGATAAGCAACGAGAGAGTAACCTAGAGTTGGGTATCAAACCTCGGAATAACAAACTGAAGTAAGAGCTATAGTATAGCATGACCTACCTAGATGCAGTAAATCCATAAGGATATATAACCGAGGCTATGAAAAAAAATATAGCAATAATCGTAAGTTCGATAAAGTATCACGAGAAGGACTTCAGTACACCTACAGATGCCTAGAGGGACAACTTGCCATAGTGTCGACGCCCCCTTTTCCCCAAAAAGCAAAATTGGGTTATACGACATTATGGGCAAAAATGACTCTCTTTCCCGTTTGGGAATTGGGTTATGGAATTATAAGAGTCTCCACCTAATGATTATAGTGCATTAGAACACTATAAGAAGAGAGTATTTTGAGAAGAAAACCAGAGTTCGGGTAAGGGCTTGAGATTATCTCGAGGGGAAGGTGTTAGCCACCCCTCAAGATCCACTAGTGTGGTTCCCGACCATGTTAATTATGACTTTATAAAAGATGAAGTAACTAAACAAGTAAGGTTCACACAAGAGGGGTCGCTTTATGATATTATCGCATCGTCATCATCTCTATATTCTACGCTTCCCACCCCGTTGAGGTATTTAAACACATTGGTATCGTTTACTTATTGCATGCTAATACCCGTCCCATCCTGCTAGTCCTGGGGTATTAGGACTTCTAATCCTAAGAAAGGGTGAGAGAGATAGGGAATATATGGAGTTTCAAAGGTAAAAATACTAAGACGACAGTCAAAACACATAGCACATAAGAGGTATGCAGATAAGACAATTAAAGGCTCAAATAAACCCCGTAACATTACAAGCAACTAGTTTAGCATGACTTCAAGTACTGATTTGGTCTTTTAAAAAAGGTTAAAGAGCAAGCAAACTAATTTGGCACATGGAAGTTAGATAGAAAATCTTCTTTGCACCTTCCGGGCCTGTTATTAAGAATTGACAAGTTTTAAAATCTGGAGAAAAACGTTGGTTTTAGACAAGAATCTATTAAAAGAGATTCGTAAGTTCAGGAGATGTTTTTTTAGAAAATGGCTTACATTCAGTCGAACGGTTTGAATACAAAAGGATGCAGGAGAAAAAATTTAAAAGACCTTAAAGCATTAAACTTAGGTAGGCAGAATGTTTGAAACCATAGATTTAACATTTTAAAAGGACGTTACAAGTTCAGAGTAATGTGAAAGGGGCAGACCTGGGCTCGATTTAAAAGTAAATAGACTGAAACATTTTTAAGCAATGGACATACACATTGATCTTTGTTCGTTACTACTTTTTTACAAGTTTGGACAAACTACTGTTTTGCCTAGCGTTTATATGGTTCATATAGGCATATTTTCTAGGTGAGATTATAAGAATGCTAACCTATAAGCATGGTTTCTATATGAGGCTATAAGAATGCAGACCTATAGACATAATTTCTATTATGAAGTTGATGCAATAACGAAAAGGCTATACACATGATATCTATATGAGATTAATGCAATAATGAAAGCCTATAGATATGACAATCTATATGAGATGCAAGAAAGTAAGCCCTTATAGACATGGTAACTATATGATATTGATGCAAGAAGTAAAACCATATAAGCATGGTATCTACATGAGATGATGCAAAAAAAGTAAAACCCTATAGTCATGGTAACTATATGAGATGGCGCGAGAAAGGTAAACCCCCTCCCGTATCCCTTTCACTAGATCCCCAAGTTCTTTTATTACAAGTTATTTACAATAATCTGGACCAAAAAATAACATTAAAGAAAATAAAGAATACATCAATACTACAACAGGCCCGAAGAAGCGCAAAGCAACTTTAATGTCCAACGTATGCCTTTTACCAAATCCAAGCTCACAAATCCAATGCATTCCCATTATAGTAGTGCAAGTGTGGAATTACTAGCCCCAAAGCATCCAAGTTCAGAGGAGACACTGGGTCCCCTAAGCATGGCTTACTAAGGGGAAGTAGGACTTAAAGCAGTAAGAATAAGTATAAAGGTGATAGATTAGGGGAAGACCATTGTAGGAGGTGGTCATACCTAGCCTATGGAGTGAGGCTGGCACACCCCTAACGACTTACAAAGGTTAACAAACATGAGCAGACTTGTAAACCAGTCAAACTAGGGCATGTATGGTGACTACACCAACAGGCCTTTGTCAAGGCTCAAACACATAATAAGAGGGTAGGAGATGGGATTACTTTGAGTATAGGTTCTTGACAATCTTAGTTCTAACCTAGGAGTGGCAATGAGATGCCACCCTAATCCAGAACACACTCTCATTCAAACAGGGATCAGAGAAAAAGAAATCACATAAGTATATAAGACTAAATTAAAGAGATTCAGTGGAAAGGGGGTGTATAAGAACTCAAACCACATAATGAATAATAAACATCCAAGAGAAAGGACTGAGCATGCTGAACTGAAAATAAAAACACAAACAGACAAGGAAAAATGGAGAACTAAACATGCTGCAACTGAAATACACACATACAAGGGAAATGGGTAAAGGGATTCAACATGTTAAAGCATAAACTGAACAGACAAAGGGAAAAGGGGAAGGGGATTAAACATGCTGAACTTAAATTAAAATACACAAACAGATTTGGGGAAGGGATTAAACATGCTAAAGTTCAAATTAATAGACTAAGGGGAAGGAAAGGGGCTGAACATGCTAAACTCAAATTGAAATACACAAACAGTGCGCAGGGTCAAGTAACAACTAGTTGGAAGTTGATGGTATAAAGTTAGGAGCCTATCAGTTGCAACTTGAATAATAGAGCAAGTATAGATCTTTATAATTAGCCTTGGCTTTCAGCCGGCTATTTCTTAGCAAGAGAGCAAGTAACAGAGAAGGAATGTAGAAGAGAAGAGAGTTTTCAGTGAGAATTAGAGAGTACTCATGTTTTCAGTGTATGCTAGTGAGAAAAAGTGAAGGCCTATTTATAGTTTGAAAGAGATGCAACACTGAAGTCAAGAAAAAATTCAGCTGTACCAATCCTAAATAATCAAGGAGAAGGCTCCCTTTAATTAAGGAACCGGCTCGAAATAGCTAAGCTTAGGTCTAATTTTGGAAAGAAAATCGAGTACTAGTCATAGAATATAGGGTAAATTCATATAAAGAATTTGAAAATCACACGGGTAAAACACATAAGGCAAGTAATCACCCAGGAAATAAAGGAATCATGATACCAATCTGTTGAACTTAGTCAGAGAACAGGCCTTAATTAGAGAATCAAACAAATTATACGAAATTAATTAGGGTTTAGGAGAAGGGGGAAAGGGTACTATCAAAGATGAATAGGTTTGAACAGGCATAAACTAGAAGCAATTATAATAACATGTAGCAAAAAATATGAGGAAGCAGCCAGAGGGGGCTACGGTTTCACAGAGAGAAAATGGAAAAACCCTCATAAAACTAGGGTTTCCATTACAAATCAGAGCATAAGGAATATAACAGATGAAGATGAACGAAAGCAGAACAACATAAAGAAAGCGTAGAATACATGAACTGAAAACCATAGAAAGTAAACAGTAAAGCAAAACACCTTAGATTCATGGTAGAAAAATGCATAAAATCATAGTAAAGACATAGAGAAGAACACACAGTAGCAAATACAGTAATGAAATTAGAGAAATCATGAAAAGTCATAGAAACCTAGGTTTTAAAAGACGAACAGTTTGAGAACAAGAATAGGCGAAAAAGAGATGAGAAATATTTTGTAAATATTTAGAAAATCACTAGGATTTTAGAGGGAATCATAAAGATGAACACAGAGAAGAACCTCGAACGTTAGGGTTTTCATATAAAAGTCTCGAAGTAGTGAGAAAAGCCTAAAATGGACTCGTCGAAGTCGGTAAAGGGCTCAAGGCTTTAAGGCTTGCCGGGAAAGGCAGGATACGGCTGCAAAACCCCAGTAGAGGACCCTTGGTCTGATCATCTTTGAAGTGGGGTTCCGATCTTCGAACCCATGACCCAGGAGAGGTGAGGAGTTAATGGATAAAGGGAGTTTCAGGTCTTGGACGGTCATGAACGACGGTGAGGTAGCCGGAAATGACTTAGGGTATGAGAGCGCTTTGAGAGCTTTAGAGATTCAAATGCGGGGGGTTCAGAAGACTGATTAGGGCTTGGGGGTTATTTGGGATTTAATTTTGGTAAGTGGATTGTGGGTCGTTGATCTGTGAGATCAACGGCCAGGATTAGAAAAGGGTTCGGGCGAGTTAGATCTAGGTGTGTTTGGGTCGGGTGATTTTGGAATTTGGATCAGGCAATTAGGGGTTCAAATGGGGTTGATTTGGGTTGCAATTTAGGCTAAAATTGAAAGATTAAAGGGCTACAATTTAAATAGCCATCTTTCCCGATTTTAATTTTATAAAAAAAGTAAACAATGCTATAAAAATCCAATGGAAGTACTGAGTTAATAAGATATGTCCAGGAATTAATTAAAAATATTAGGAATGACTTTATACTTTAAATACTTATTAAATTGAGAAATAGACTAAAATTGCCATTTAATGCAGTTTTAGTGTAAAAATACCTAATGGATTTGTAAAATTCTGTAAAAGTTATATAAAATATATTTTTATGTAAATAAGAGAATAAAATAAATTACTTATAAAAATCGCAAGATTTGAGACTAAATATTGGATTTTATAGTACAAAATAAATCGTAAATTCGCTTTAAAAATACCTGAAAAAAAGTATAAAAATACCAAACTTTTTGTGGATGCTTATTTATACATCTATATGCTATTTTGGGAATATTTTGAGCATAGGAATACATAGGAAAAAATTGGGTATCAACAGTTGCCCCTCTTTACCTGAGGAGGATGAAAGAGTTGTCGGGTAAAGATAAGATGGCCAATTGTGACCGGAATTGGTGATTGTAAAAGGATTTCGACCGCGCTCGAGCTTTTGAGCTGCCTACATATCCTTTTTTTATAGAAATCGGGTCGTATGTAGTTCAGGAACCATTGGCGGGATATGCCAATGACAATTCGGAAAAAGCGAACACAACGGGGTTTGAGATTTGTCAAGGGTTCGGAAATCGGACGGGTTGCGCATAACTAGAGCGGTACCACTCCTACTAAGGTGGTCGTGCCGGCCGGTGTACATGCAAATGAACGGTGTGCGGATATTTTGCATAATTTAAACGTGATGCAAGTTTCCATTGGACCATGAGTGCTATCTTCGGACGATTAAGATGGCGTCCTCAGACTATAACGTCCTGGGCTATGAAGAGCATAAAAGTAAAGATTCGAAGGCCATGAAATGGTGTTCTTGGTCTATGCAGATGGTGCCTCCGAACTATGACGCCTTTGAATAAGTTGGCGATATTTCAGCCCATGAGAAGGTGGCAACATTTCAGCCGAATGAATGCAAGGGTTGGCGATCTTTCAGCCGAGCAAGAATTTAAAATGCAAGGCGGCGATATTTCAGCAGAATGAAATAGGGTGGTGATTTTTCAGCCAAATGCGAAATAAAGGAGGTAGAGCTTAACCTCGAAAGGCATGGAGGAGCCTTATGCGATGCAAAAATTCAAATGGAGACAGAGCTTAGTCTCGAAAGGTAGAAGATAGCCTTATGCAAGATGGAGGTAGATCTTAACTTCGGAAGACAAAGAGTAGCCTTATGCAATGCAAGAATGCAGATGGAGACAGAGCTAGTCTTGAAAGGCAGAGAATAACCTTATGCAGGATGGAGATAGAGCTTAGCCTCGGCAGGCAGAGAGTAGCCTTATGCAGGATGGAGGCAGAGCTTAGCCTCGGCAGGCAGAGAGTAGCCTTATGTAGGATGGATGCAGAGCTTAGCCTCGGAAGACAGAGAGTAGCCTTATGCAGGATGGAGGCAGAGCTTAGCCTCGGAAGGCAGAGAGTAGTCTTATGCAATGCAAAAAATGCAGATGGAGATAGGCTTAGTCTCGGAAGGCATAGAATAGCCTTATGTAGGATGGAGGCAGAGCTTAGCCTCGAAGGTAGAGAGTAGCCTTATGCAATGCAAAAAATGCAGATGGAGACAGATCTTAGTCTCGAAAGGCAGAGAACGACCTTATGCGGGATGGAGGTAGAGCTTAACCTTGGAAGGTAGAGAGTAGCCTTATGCAATTCAAAAAATGCAGATGGAGATAGAGCTTAGTCTCGGAAGGCAAAGAATAGCCTTATGCAGAATGCAGAAATATAAAGGAGAAGGTGATGGTGATCTTCTTAGCTGGTATATGATTGCGCTATCAATGACTGCTGGGGAAGCGTTGAATGTAGATAATAAGCCTTTGCAAGGTAAGTAATGGTTTCGAGAACTTCAGTTTTGTAAAGCACCTGCATCGCCTATTTGAATCCTTAATTCCTGCATCCAAAGAAAAATCATGAGTTCTGTAAGGGGAAGGTTAGTTCGCATCCCTCGCCTCATGGCGTCTTGTACCATTTGGGGTAGTATTGCTGAACGATAGTGATCTAGATAATTTCATGCAAATTTTGGAAATCGTGATGCAAATGTATAAGTATAAGTAAAGAAAAGATAATTTTGTTTTATGATGAACCACAACTGCAACGTGGTTCGAAGCACGGCAACCTTGCTGGTCCCGGAATTTTGAGAGTCCTCCTCAAAATTCTACCCCAGTTTATTGGGCTGGCACTGTTGACGGCGGTGCTGAATGATTGAAAGCGGATTGAACTTAGAATTTTAAGGGTCCTCCTCAAAATTCTACCCCAGTTTACTGGGTCGATGCTGATGCGAAAATTGGCAAGCTGACTTCGAAATTTTGAGGGTCCTCCTCAAAATTCTGCCCCAGTTCAAGTGCGGGGGAAAATGGAATTTTATTAAAGATGCGACCGAACCCATATGGCTACCTATGTATCCCCTCTCAAACGGGAATCAGGTCAGGCGTAGTTCAAATTATATCATAAAGAAAAAAGCATACTGATTAAATGTAGTATCTCTTCAGTGCATCAGAGTTGATCGGTTTAGGCCAGATTTCTCCATCTATTTCTGCAAGAATAAGGGCTCCTCCAGTTAGAACCCGGTGAACCATGTACGAACCCTTCCATTTGGGAGATAACTTCCCTTTGGCTTCATCTTGATGTGGAAATATCTTCTTTAACACCAGCTACCCTGGTGTAAACTTCCTTGGTCGAACTCTCTTGTTGAAGGCTCTGGACATTCTGTTCTGATATAACTGACCTGCACAGACAGCGTTCATTCTCTTTCTATCTATAAGGGCTAATTGTTTATAGCGACCCTTGACCCATTCCGCGTCATCTAGCTCAGCTTCCTATATGATTTTCAAGGACGGAATTTCTACCTCGACGGGAATTACCACCTCTGTACCTTAAACCAACATGTTCGGAGTTGCCCAGGTTGATGTGTGAACTGTAGTACGATAACCCACAAAAGTGAATGACAACTTCTCATGCCACTGCTTATGCCTTTCAATCATTTTCCTTAGTATTTTCTTGATGTTTTTGTTGGCTGCCTCCACAGCTCAATTCATCTGAGGTCTATAAGCTGTAGAATTTCTGTGCCTAATCTTGAAAGTTTCACACATCGTTTTCATCGAGTCACTGTTGAGGTTGGACCCATTATCAGTGATGATCGACTCTGGAACACCGAACCGACACACAATATGATCTCGGGCAAAGTCTGCCACAACTTTCTTGGTGACCGCTTTGTATGATGCTACTTCAACCCATTTAGTAAAGTAATCAATTACCACTAGAATGAACCTGTGTATGTTTGATGCAGCAGGCTCGATTGGTCCAATAACATCCATTCTCTAAGCGGCGAACGGCCATGGTGAGCTCGTTGCAGTGAGCTTGTTCGGAGTTTCCTTTCTCATATCCACGTGTATCTGACAGCGGTGACACTTTCAAACATACTGAATGCAATCTGTTTCCATGGTCATCCAGAAATATCCTGCTCTGAGTATCTTCTTTGCTAGAACAAACCCGTTCATGTGCGGCCCACAAGTCCCTGAGTGCACTTCCTCCAATAACTTTGTTGCTTCTGTCGCATCGACACACCTCAATAGTCCCAAATCGAGAGTCGTCCTATAAAATATTCCTCCGCTGAGAAAGAAATTGTTGGACAACCTTCAAAGCGTGCGCTTCCGAGTTGCATTAGCAAGCTCTACTCTTTGATGTCGTGGAACCAGGGTTTTCCGTCGGCTTCTTCCTCATCATGTGCACAATATGCCGGTTGGTAATGAATCTTGACCTTGATAGGGTCGATGAAATTTGTATCTGGAGGCTGAATCATGGATGATAAAGTGTCAAGAGCATCTGCGAACTCATTCTGTATTCTTGGAACATGCTGGAATTCTGTTTTTTTTTAACTTCTTTCTCAACTCTTGTATGTAGTGCAGGTAAGGGAGTATCTTGGAATCCTGGGTTGCCCATTCTTCTCGAACCTGGTGTATGAGTAGGTCTGAGTTTCCGATCACTAGAAACTCCTGGATGTTTATTTCAATGGCCAGTTTAAGCCCCAAGATGCAAGCTTCGTACTCGACCATATTATTGGTGCACGGGAACCTGAGCTTGGTGGATACCGTGTAATGTTGACCGGTTTCTGATACTGGGACTGCTCCAATACCAACTCCTTTGAAATTTGCGGCTCCATCGAAAAACATCCTCCAACTGTCATAGGATTCTGCAATATCTTCTCGTATGAAAGTTGCTTCCTCATCGGGAAAATATGTCTTCAGTGGTTCATACTCCCCTCCAACAGGGTTTTCTACGAGATGATCTGCCAAAGCCTGTCCTTTAACTGCCTTCTGGGTGACATAGACAATGTCTAATTCACTCAACAAAATTTACCACTTGGCGAGCTTACCGGTAGGCATGGGCTTCTGAAAAATATACTTTAGTGGATCCATTCTTGATATAAGGTAGGTAGTGTAAGCACAAAAATAATGCCTCAACTTCTGAGCTATCCAAGTCAAAGCACAATAGGTGCGTCCTAGTAAGGAATATCGAGCCTCGTGCTAGGTAAGTTTCTTGCTGAGGTAGTAAATAGCTTACTCTTTTTCCCCGTCTCATCATGTTGTCCTAAGACACAACCAAATGCTCCATCCAAAACTATAAGATAGAGCAATAAGGGCCTCCCAGGCTCAGGCGGAACCAGGACTGGAGGCGTTGACAAATGTTCCCTGATCCTGTCAAAAGCCTTTTGACATTCATCGGTCCATTTGGTGGCGGCATCCTTCTTCAGAATTTTGACGATAGGTTTGCAGATGACGGTGGACTGTGCTATGAACCGGCTGATATAGTTGAGTCTCCCAAGGAAACTCATTACCTCTTTCTTGCTCTTTGGCGGTGGCAACTTTTGAATATATTTGACCTTTGATGGATCCAGCTCTATTCCTCGGCGACTTACGATGAAACCCAATAACTTTCTCGCAGGGACCCCAAATGCACACTTGGCGGGATTCATTTCAAGTTATACCTCCTTAGTCCGTTGAAAAACTTTCGGAGGTCCTCTATGTGATCTGCAGCCTTCCTGGACTTAATGATGACATCGTCCACATATACCTCAATCTCCTTGCATACCATGTCATGAAAGAGTGTAGTCATGGCCTTCATGTAAGTAGCTCCCGCATTCTTCAACCCGGACGGCATCATTCTATTGAAATACTTTCCCCAAATCGTGATAAACGTCATTTTCTCTGCATCTTCTTGTCCATCCATATCTGATGGTACCCCGTAAAGCAATCGACGAATGACTGCAACTCATGCTTGGCGCCGTTGTCGATCAAAATATGTATGTTTGGAAAAGGGAAATCGTCTTTGGGACTGGCCCGGTTGAGATCTCGGTAGTCGACACAGACTCTAACTTTCCCATCCTTCTTCGGTACTGGCACAATGTTAGATAACCAAGTTGGATACTCTACCACTTGAATAACTATGGCTTTGACCTGCTTGGTGACCTCTTCTTTGATTTTTAAACTTATATCTTGCTTGAATTTTCTGAGCTTCTGTCTTACCGGCAGACATGCAGGATCTGTAGGCAACTTGTGAGCGACGATGGATGTACTGAGACCAGTCATATCATCGTAAGACCATGCGAAGATATCCTCATATTCCCTCAAGAACTCTGTGTATTTCTCTTTTTTCTGTTTGTGATAAGTGCACACGGATGCACGTCTCTTTAACATTCTTTGTATCTCCCAAATTGACGACTTTGATTTCATCCAAGTTGGACTTAGGTCTATTCTAAAAATTCTCGGCCTCTCTGAAAACCTCTTCTGGTATATCATCCTCCTCTGAGTCTATGTCCGTTTTTTGCATAGCCTCGTTGCAAGTTACAGTTGTTGGTTCATCATCAAGATACGTAATAGTAATGCTGTGTGAAAATAAAGTAAATAGCAGAGAAAAGTAATGAATAGCAATATATTTGATAAACTGAAAATTCTTTTGATTAATTCATAAATGTTCAAAACATCGGAGCTCTTTTGGAAAGTAAAGACAAATGCGGAAAATAAAGAAAGCAACTAAAACAAAGATGCATGATGCTTGTTCAGCCTTGCTACCCCGAAGGTTTCTGGGCGATGGTGGTCCTGATTGACCAGCTGGTGAGGTTCTCCCCTCGGTTCAGAGCTTGAACGGAAGGGACTTCCTCCCCTTCCTCTTCAAAAATCACACAACAGTCCATGTCCTCCAGAAACAGGTTCTTCATCGCCGCAAGAGCCTCGTCTTCTTCGACCCGTAGAGAGTGTCGGATGGTTGAAATGTCTGCTCCAATTGAGGTATGGGGCATTCCAATGGGTAAATGGGACGCGCCATGGTGGTGACCAGTTTTTGAATTATTGCCAAGTGTACTCGTACCCCAGTTCGAAGGTAGTACCATGTTTCTTCAACTGGAAAGGTTGGTGATACCTTGAAGATTCTTACCAAGCCCTTTTCCTAGTTCATACCCACTCCAATTTAGAATGCTCAACCTTGTTTCTCCACCATTTTTCCTTGTCCACTGCGTTGACCCGCTCAATATGATGATATGTTTCTCCGCCTATTCGTCTTCTGCCTTCAGCCATCGAAATGGTCTGGCGACTGTATATGGGGTTGCTACCGTCGCCATGGACAATTACTTCCTGATGGTTCCACTCGAATTTCACAGCCTGATGCAAGGTGGATGCTACAGTCCCAGCGGCGTGGATCCAGGGTCGTCCCAGCAGTAAGTTGTAAGAAGCTGGTACGTCGATGACTTGGAAGTCAACATCAAACCAAGTGGGCCCCGTTTGCAAACACAGGCTAATCTCCCCGAGAGTGGACCTCTGAGAACCATCAAAAGCCTTAACATTAATAGCCTCATCTTTTATCTCATGCAATCCTTTTCTCAACTTCTTGAGGGTGATCAATGGACAGATGTTGAGGCTAGAACCTCCGTCGATTAGGATCCTGGTGATGAAATGATCTTCACATTGCACAGTGATGTCTAGTGCTTTGTTATGACTGAGCCCTTCAGGTGGAAATTCATTCTCGTGGAAAGTGATCTTGTGACTTTCCAATACCTCCCCTACCATATTTGTCATCTCTCCTTCTGTTATGTTGCTCGGGACATAAGCCTCACTGAATATCTTCATCAAGGCATTCTTATGCGCCTCGGAACTCTGTAGCAATGCTAAGATGGAAATCTGCGCCGGAGTCTTGTTTAGCTGTTCAACAGTTGAATCTTTCTCCAGAGATCGTCAGGTCTAGTTTCAATGGGACGTCTAGAGGCCTACTTGCTGGACTCAACTAGATGCTCTGGTGTGTATATCTTACCTGTTCTAGTCGTACCTTGTACGGCGATTGCTTCACTTGTGCATGCTTTTCCTTTCCTTCTCGCCTCGGCTATGTAGTCCCAGGGTATGGAATTTGACTGAAATGGGGTTATGTCTTACATGGTGACTGGAATGGGCACCCTTAGGGGCACCACAACAACTTCAATTGGTGCGGGCGCCTTTGAAGTCCCGAACTCCACCTCAATTGGTTTTGGCGCTTTTGCATGAGGTGCCTCGAACTCAAATAGTACATATATATTCACCATGTTGCCCTCAGATGAATGGATTTTCACAATAATGGGATTAACAGTGACCGCCGGTTTCTTGACTCATCTCCTTCAGATATCAAACCGATCGAACCTTCGGGGTCCCAGTCATCATCAACCTCAATCAAGTGGATGCCACCACCTTTGTGGTCTGGTAGAGGGTTGTTACGAATATTAGGAGTAGGCTCCTTAGCTATGATGACCTTGTTATCAATTAAGGTCTGAATTTTGTCCTTCAACGAGCGGCACTCATCGATGGTATGGCCATTCATCCCCGAATGGTATGCGCAGGTTTTATTTGGGTTGATCCATTGGGAGGGCTTTTATGGGGTTATGAATGGGATGGGTGTAACATATCCAGCGGATTTGAGCTTCTCATACAGATGGTCAATAGGTTCAGCAATAGCGGTGTACTGTTTGGGCGGTCTGCGGTCAAAGTTTGGTCTTGGTCGTGGAAAGTTTTGGCGAGTAGGTGGTGATGGATAGTGAGGTGGTTGGGAGTTGTATGCTTGGTATACAGGTGCGGGTTGGGAATGTCCTGGCGAGGTGGGCTGATATGTTGGTGATGGGGATATTTGGTAGATGGGATGTGGATTTTGATAGGTAGGTGACGGTGCTATGTAATTTAGAGAGGGTTGGTATGTGAGTGGGGTCGGAGGGTATGGTTGATATTTCATGGGAGAGTGGTTTCTCTGTGCAGCTATTACGGAGTTTACGTCCTTTTTCTTCGACATACCACCAGATTGTAAGGCTTTGTTGGTGGCCTGCAGTGCCTCACGGTTAGTAACCATACCATTTTTGATACCCTCTTCAATCCTTTCTCCCAGTTTGATGATATCAGGTAATTTCTTCCCCTCTATCAGCATCAATCTCTCGTAATACTGTGGGTCCTGAGCACAAACGAAAAATCTCATTTGTTCTTTTTCCAAAGCCGATCTAACCTTGGCAGCTTCCGACCTCCAAGGATTAGCATACTCGTGAAAGGTTTCGGTGGGTTTTTTCTTCAAATTCTGGATATAGAACACGTCCGACGCGTTCTCAGTGTTGAACCTGAAACGGTGCATGAAATATGATGCCATATTTACCCAACTCGTCCACTTCTTCACATCTTGGCTGATATACCAAGATAAAACATCACCTTTCAAGCTCCTCATGAACAGTTTCATGCCGATCTTTTCATCTCTACCAACTCCCACTAACTTATCACAATACATCCTGAGGTGCACCCTGGGATCACCCGTACCATCAAACATTTCGAACTTAGGAGGTTTGTACCCCTCTGGGAGTTCGACATCAGGTTGAACACAAAGGTCTTCATAAATTAGACCCTCTACACCTTTATTACCTTCCACGCCTTGAACCCTGCTAGTTAGTTTCTTAAGTTCACCAGCCAAGTTCTGAATGAGTGAGTCTGATTCTGACATATCTGATATGGGTTGTGCATAGTATGGCACAATATCCACAAAGATAGGGTTATCTTGACTCGATAGAGAAGGATGAGGAGGACCCTTAGATCTTGTTGAGTATGCTGATGGTGCTAGAATGCACGAACTAACCATTGGGGAGGAGGGAAAAATAAAAGAAAAACAAAAAAGGTAAAAAGTTAGTGCGGATTCCAAGAAAGAAAACATTGCGGTATTTAAACACGTTGTTGCAAGAATATAATTTGTTTCCTATTTGGGTGCCTCGTTGTGCCCGAGGTAGGCCTAGCGACAAATATGATTTGGAGAACTCGTAATACCAAATGGCTCATTTTATCGACAGAAAATAGAACGAGTCAAAACAAACTGAAATAAAAGAAATTGGCACTAATGTTTAGTGGCCTTATTATATCAAGAAAGCAGTAAAAATCCTAACTACTTGGTCCCAGAAGGACCTTCCCCAGATTCGGCGTCTTTGCCTCCCACGTACAGTTTCATCAGCTCGCATAGTCCCAGCAACAATTAGGCCCGATCCAAGTGCCCATCTTCGCTACCTTCAGCTTCCTAACAGTCGTTAATCCTTTTCAAAGCTTGCCTTCCAGCTCCACTAGACCCCGTTCCAAGTAACCTAAATGGTTATTTGCACGGACAACCATGTCTTTCCACTCATTAATTACCTTTTCTTGTGCCTCTAGCATTTCCCGATGTTCACTTTCACACTCTCGCATCTGTTTGCGCAGCTGATTATACTTAACCTTTATTGCATCCTCCTCATCAATAACCCTGTGACCATGGATGAAACCCATTTTTCCCACGCCAATGTGATCATCTTTTAGCCACCCCGGATAAAGCGGCGCGTGCCCTGCCTGATGCTTGTCTGGCTCCATAGATTCCTTTTCCAAAATGAGTTTGGAGTTCCACATATGTTGAGCCCGACACCTGTGTGGGCTATCGTCATCTTGGAAGTCAGACCTGTAGTGACTCATCTTTTCCACCCTTGGTATAATCTTCTTCCTTCCCGCTTGCCTCATGACTCGGAGAGGGACATAAGGGTATGTTCCTCTTAAGTCGATGAGTACAAGGAATGGTGCATCCCTGGACCGAATGATAAAATCTCCAGTTGGAACACTCGTACATTCATTGTACCTGCTCTTCTCTCAGATTCCCCAATAGTTCCACCCATCTAGTGGCGTCTTCCGGGTGAGTGAACATATCCGGCATGAAGAGCATTCGCTTTGGATGATGGTAAGCGATATGATCATCCCAATCTCATCGTATGATCTCCTGTCTATACTCTCCTTTCGGAAGATGTTCAATGAGCCAGAGTTGTAGTAGCAAATTGCACCCTTCAAAGTGCGGAGCCCCTTATTGACATTTTTCTAAGGCTGTTCAGCGTGTATCGTGGGTGCTATGCTGAATGTCTGACCGTCGATACCCTCCATTACGGCTTTAGTTACCATGGCTAGTCTTGTATGGATTCTAGCCTTCTTCATTGGAAAGACTATCATGCCCAGGAAACAGAACATGAATACAAAGGCTCTCCTATGTATGTGCCCCAAAGAGGTGAGGGCGAATTCGTCCATGTGAGTGTGGTATGATTTTCTATGTTTGAACCTTTCATACATGAAGTCGAAGGATATGTAGGAGTTCTTCAGACTAGTCAGATTACGAGTCTTCTTGAGCCCCATCATTTTTAGGAACCCTCTACCTTTGCGGTTTTCCGGCATTAGCAACCCCGGGCTATCCCAAGGAATTCCGGCTAGACCCACAATTTCTTCCAATAGCGCCGTCATTTTCAATGCCCCCGAAGAGGAAGACGGACCGTTCACTATCCCAAAACATAGTAGCAGCTTCCACAATCTTGTTATCTGGCCTAATTTCCAGGAGTGAATGAAGATTTCCTAAGTGCTTGCGGACAAGAACCCGATCAATACCATGCAAATCATCCCACCAGCTTAGCAACCATGGATGAATGTTTGATACCATACCGAATCTGGGGACCTCGTGCCTCATTTCCTGCAAAATAGAGAGTTAGTACCTGAACCCCACCGGACTCGATTATTTAAATCAATAATTAGCAAAAATTTAATTCTCCAAATCAATGCACATACCGTGAATGTCCGTTTGGGTTTCGAGGAAACCCGATTGACTGTTTTGTTTAGGCTATCCTAATGAGTCATTATCAGACAAAATAACTGACTCGGCTAAGCTTGACCATGATGCATGAACATTTAAATAGATTAAGGTTTCTATTTGAAGTGCTAGAAAAGGTACCCTTGAGCGGAATACTCAAGAAGAAAAGGCACTAAACCGTCGACTACACCGTTGATCGATTGGTTTTACCGCAAATATGCCTTTGCCAAATTTAAGGGGTTTGTAATAATGGAATAGCACAACCACTCATTATAACTGTTGCTATAAGATTTGTTTGGCATGAATGGAAAATGATGTTGAAGGATGCAATTACAACTGAAATAAATACATGTATTTTCACGTTCATACAATAACGATTACAATAAATGCTCGAAATTTAAGATGGGATTGAAATAAAGTGAGGTAATAAAGCAGAAAAACAGAAAAAGAAAGACACAAAGAATAAAGTTAGTAATTATGAAGAAATGATTAAAGCAATAAATAAAGGTAGTAAAGAAAGCAATAAAGTCACAAAACACGTCATGGTAAAAGCCTTAAAGAAAAATCCCCAGCAGAGTCATCATGCTGTCGACGCCCCCTTTTTCCCTAAAAAAAAGCAAAATCGGGTTTTACGACATTATGGGAAAAAACAACTCTCATTCCCATTTGGGAATTGGGTTATGGAATTTGAAGAGTCGCCACCTAATGATTATAGTGCATTAGGACACTATAAGAAGAGAGTATTTTGAGAAGAAAACCAAAGTTCCGGTAAGGGCTTGAGATTATCTCGAGGAGGAGGTGTTACGCACCCCTCAAGATCCACTAGTGTGGTTTCCGGCCGTGTTAATTGTGACTTTATAAAAGATGAAGCAACTAAACAAGTAAGGTTCACACATATAACATTCACACAACTTGAAAACGCTTTAAAGAAGAAGGAAGGACGTAAATTTAAAACAAAGAGGGGATTGATTTGGAAAAGCATTACTATAGAAGAACATTTAAATAAGGCAAACACAAAAAAGAAGGGTCTTATGATTAACTATAATATGGATCATTCGATAAAATATCCGCTCATATTCCCAAAGAGGGGTCGATTTATGATATTATCGCATCGTCATCATCTCCATATTCTACCCTTCCCACCTCGTTGAGGTATTTAAACGTGCTGGTATCGTTTACTTATTGCATGCTAATATTCGTCCCAACCTACTAGTCCTGGGGTATTAGGACTTCTAATCCTAAGAAGGGGTGAGAGAGATAGGGTATTTATGGAGTTTTAAAGGTAAAAATACTAAGACGACAGTCAAAACACATAGCACATAAGAGGCATGCAGATAAGACAATTAAAGCTCAAATTAACCCTGTAACATTACAAGCATTTAGCATGACTTCAAGTATTGATTTGGTCTTTTAAAAGAGGTTAAATAGCAGGCAGACTAGTTTAACACATGGAAGTTAGATAGAAAATCTACTTTGCGCCCTCCGGGCCCGTTATTAAGAATTGACAAGTTTTAAAATTAGGAGAAAAACGTTGGTTTTAAAAGAGAATCTATTAAAAGAGATTTGCAGTTTCAGGAGATTTTTTTTTAGAAAACGGCTTACATTCAGTCGAACGGTTTGAATACAAAAGGATGCAAGAGGAAAAATTTAAAAGATCTTAAAGCATTAAACTTAGGCAGGCAGAATGTTTGAAACCATAGATTTAACATTTTAAAAGGACGTTACAAGTTCAGAGTAATGTGAAAGGGGCAGACCTGGGCCTGATTTAAAAGTAAACAGACTGAAATATTATTAAGCATTAGACATACGCATTGATCTTTGTTCATTACTGCTTTTTTTACAAGTTTGGACGACCTACTATTTTTCCTAGCGTTTATATGGTTCCTATAGGCATATTTTCTAGGTGAGATTATGAGAATGAAAACCTATAAGCATGGTTTCTACATGAAGCTGTAAGAATGCAGACCTATAGACATGATTTCTATTATGAAGTTGATGCAATAACGAAAAGCCTATAGACATGATATCTATATGATATTGATGCAATAATGAAAGCCTATAGACATGACAATCTATATGAGATGCAAGAAAGCAAACCCTTATAGACATGGTAACTATATGATATTGATGCAAGAAGTAAAACCCTATAAGCATGGTATCTACATGAGATGATGCAAAAAAGTAAAACCCTATAGCCATGGTAACTATATGAGATGATGCAAGAAAGGTAAACCCCTCCCATATTCCCTTTCACTAGATCCCCAGGTTCTTTTATTACAAGTTATTTACAAGAATCTGGACCAAAAAATAAAATTAAAGGAAATAAACAATACATCAATACTACAACAGGCCCGAAGAAGTGCAAAGCAACTTTAATGTCCAACATATGCCTTTTACCAAATCCAGGCTCCCAAATCCGAGGCTTTCTCTTTAGAGTAGCGCAAGTATGGAATTACTAGCCCCAAAGCATCCGAGTTCAGAGGAGACTCTGGGGTCCCCTAAGCATAACTTACTAAGGGGAAGTAGGACATAAAGCACTAAGAATAAGTATAAAGGTGATATATTAGGGGAAGACCATTGTAGGAGGTGGTCATACCTAGCCTATGGAGTGAGGCTGGCACACCCTTAACCACTTACAAAGGTTAAAAAATAGGAGCAGACTTGTAAACAAGTCATACTAGGGCATGTATGGTGATTAGGACACCAACAGGCCTTTTTCGAGGCTCAAACACATAATAAGGGGGTAGGGGATGGGTTTACATTGAGCATAGGTTGTTGAAAACCTTAGTAAGGAGAGGCAATGAGATGCCACCCTAATCCAGAACACACTCTCATTCAAACAGGGATCAGGGAAAAAGGAGTCACATAAGTATATAAGACTAAATTAAAGGGATTCAGGGGAAGGGGGTGTATAAGAACTCAAACCACATAATGAACACTAAACAGCCAAGAGAAAGGACTGAGCATGCTGAACTGAAAATTAAAACACAACAGACAAGGAAAAGTGGAGAACTAAACATGCTGCAACTGAAATACGCGCAGACAATGGAAATGGGGAAAAGGATTCAACATGTTAAAGCTTAAACTGAACAGACAAGGGAAAAGGGGAAGGGGATTAAACATGCTGAACTTAAATTAAAATGCACAAACAGATTTGGGGAAGGGGATTAAACATGCTAAAGTTCAAATTAACAGACTAGGGCGAAAGGAAAGGGGCTGAACATGCTAAACTAAAATTGAAATACACAAACAGTGAGCAGGGTAAAGTAACAACTAGTTGGAAGTTGATGATATAAAGTTAGGAGCCTACCAGTTGCAGCTTGAATAATAGAGCAAGTATAGATCCTTATAATTAGCCTTGGCTTCATCCGGCTAATTCTTAGTAAGAGAGCAAGTAACAGAGAAGGAATGTAGAAGAGAAGAGAGTTTTCAGTGAGAATTAGATAGTACTCGTATTTTTAGTGTGTGCTAGTGAGAAAAAGTGAAGGCATGTTTATAGTTTGAAAGAAATGCAATACTTAAGGCAAGAAAATATTCAGCAGTACTAATCCTAAACAATCAAGGAGAAGGCTCCCTTTAATTAAGGAACCGGCTAGAAATAGCTAAGCTTAGGTCTAATTTTGGAAAGGAAATTGAGTACTAGTCACAAATTATAGGGTAAATTCATATAAAGAATTTGAAAATCACACGGGTAAAGCACATAAGGCAAGTAATCGCCCAGGAAATCAAGGAATCATGATACCAGTCTGTTGAACTTAGTCAGAGAACATGCCTTAATTAGAGAATCAAACAAATTGTACGAAATCAATTAGGGTTTCAGAGAAGGGGGAAAGTGGTACTATAAAAGATGCATAGGTTTGAACAGGCATAAACTAGAAGCAATTAGAATAACATGTAGCAAAAAATACGAGGAAGCAACCAAAGGCGGCTAAGGTTTCACAGAGAGACAATGGAAAAAACCTCTTAAAACTAGGGTTTCCATTGCAAATCTTATCATAAGGAATATAACATATGAAGATAAACGAAAGCAGAACAACATAAAGGAAGCGTAGAATACATGAACTGAAAACCCTAGAAATTAAACAGTAAAGCAAAACACCTTAGAGTCATGGTAGAAAAATTCTTACAAATCATAGTAAATACATAGAGAAGAACACACAGTAGCAAATAAAGTAATGAAATCAGAGAAATTATGGAAAGTCATAGAAACCCAAGGTTTTAAAAGACGAACAGTTTGAAAACAAGAATAGGCGTAGAAGAGATGAGAAATATTTTGTAAATCTTTAGAAAATCACTAGGATTTTAGAGAGAATCTTAAAATGAACACAAAGAAGAACCTCGAACAGTAGGGTTTTCATAGAAAAGTCTTGAAGTAGTGAGAAAAGCCTAGATGGACTCGTCGGAGTCGGCAAAGGGCCCAGTGCTTTAAGGCTTGCCAGAGAAAGGCCGGATACGGTTGCTAAACCCTATTAGAGGACCTCTGGTCTGATTAGCTTGGACGTGGGGTATCTTCAAACCCATGACTCAGGAAAGGTGAGGAGTGAAAGGATAAAGGTGTTTTAGGTCTTGGACAACCATGAACGTCGGTGAGAAGCCGAAAACGATTTAGGATTTGAGAGGGCTTTGAGAGCTTTAGGGATTCAAAGGCGGCAGGTTTGGAAGACTGATTAGGGATTGGGGGTTATTTGGTATATAATGTTGGTAAGTGGATTGTGGGTCGTTGATATGTGAGATCAACGACCAGTATTAGAAAATGGATCGGGCAGGTTAGATGTAGGTGGGTTTGGGTCGGGTGATTTTGGAATTTGGATCAGGCAATTGGGGGTTAAAATGGGTTGATTTGGGTTCCAATTTTGGCAAAAATTGAAAGATTAAAGGGCTACAATTTAAATAGCCATCTTTCCCAATTTTTATTTTATAAAAATAGTATACAATGCTATAAAAATCCAATGAAAGTACTGAGTTAATAATAAGATATGTCTAGGAATTAATTAAAAATATTAGGAACATATTTGTACTTGAAATACTTATTAAATCGAGAAATAGTCTAAAATTGCCATTTAATGCAGTTTTAGTTTTAAAATACCTAATGGCTTTGTAAAATTTTGTAAAAATTATATAAATTATATTTTTATATAAATAAGAGAATAAAATAAATTACTTATACAAATAGCAAGATTTGAGACTAAATATTGGACAACATAAGTCGTAAATTGGCTTTAAAAGTAATTGAAAAAATGTAGAAAAATGCCAAACTTTTTGTGGATGCTTATATATGCATCTATATGCTATTTTGGGAATATTTTGAGTATAGGAATACATAGAGAAAAATTGGATATCAACACATAGTTTCGTATATATTCACAAAGTGAGGCCTAGATATTGGCTAAAAGCTAGAGAAAATATGAGAGGAATTTCGTAGGTGCCCGTATAAGGACAAAGTCGTACATGCTACATAACAGAAGGTAGAAATCATTACAAGATGGGAAGAACTTCGACCACATGTCGTGGGTGGAGAACGAGGCCTAATAAGTTATGATGATAAGCGCATCATTCAACATTTGAGGATGAATGTTCCAAAGTGGGATGATGTTACACCCCATGTTTTGTACGTGAGAGTACGTTGTAAGTCAACTAATGTAAGCTCGGTAATGAGGTCATATTTAAAAGTACATAAAGTAAGTTAATCATGTTACTATGGAAGTTATATATATCTTAGATCACTAACACCAAGTAACAAGAGTGTTGGAAGGCTTAGAAGCTAAACGAATCAAAAAAAGGTTTCATCGAAGTCGACAAGTTGGGATATTATAACATGTACTTTTGGGGAGAGACTAGGGTTCCTAACATTATAAGGAGATTATGTTATGAGTTATTTTAGTTATATGATAGTTATGTGTTATGTTTTAAAGTCAAGCGAGTTGTGGAACAAAAGTTCGAAAAGGTCATCAAAAGTTACATTCATAAATGTGTTGAAACTTAGTTCAAATGTAGCTGAGCTTTTCTCTTAATATACTTGGAATTAGGGTTTGATATACCAACCAAATTGAATATCTAAGAGCATAGTTTCTAACTCATTAAACTATTTATCAATGCGACATAGGAGTAGAGATATATTTGCAATTTTGTGAGACTGCGCAGATTGCATAGGTGACAAGTAGGTGTGTCACTAAAGCTTTTTGAAAAATACATTTCATGTCTTATATGAGGTATTTTTTGGACATATTATATACCAAATTGAAGGTATTGGAATTTAGTTTCTACCCCTCTTAGCCATTCATTCATACGACGTCTAAATAAAAAGATATAAGCATCGGAAGAAGGGCTAATGATAGGGTACCAAGCTAGCACCACTTTGAATTTTCAAAAGTTGATATATATATATATATATATATATATATATATATATATATATATATATATATATATATATATATATATAGGGTTTTAAATCTTCCTTCTCCTCATTTTTTGTAGAACACGACCATAGAACCCCAAAAAACTTACTCTTAAGCTCTCTAAAAGGGTTCCAAAGAAGATTAATATCCCGAGGACGAAATCAAGAAGCGATAATTAGAACGACCCCTAAGATATAAGTATCGTTGTATCGCCTCTCTTTTTCTTTTTAGTTTCAGTTTGGAAGGTACTTCATAGTTAATAAAATGCCTAATTTCTGTATTAATGCTTTTAAATGTTAAGGAAGGTTGATAAATTTGGATCGTTAGAACTCGGGGGACGGCGATCGGAAGCCGTGACTTCAATTATTTCACTTTTAATGGACTGTTTTGTAGTCCACTCATGTTGGACTCTTATGCTGATGTTTTATGGTGCCTTGGAGGAGAAACTACGTGGGGAAACAATACATAATGACGGAGTGGTGGGCTGGTCATTCTTCTTTACATTTTTAGGTTGTTTGGCACTGCTTTGGTTGTCTTTTTATGTATGAAGTGATTAGGGTGTATGGGCTATTTTGTGTTATATTTTGATGGAGATAAGGTTGGAAAATAATACATACATGTTATTATTGTTGTTTTATTGTTTTAGCTAGTATATGGTATTGGAGGAAGGCCATGTTACAGGGGAGATGATGCCCAAATTTATGTAAACGAGCTACTAATTTAAGTTGAGAACTTAGCCTTTACTTGGCATTAATTTTAAATCTCCTATGTTGTTGTAGATTGAGTTGAGTTGTTTAAAGAATTGCTTTGAAGGTGTTAAGGAATCAACGGAGTTAAGGTATGTTAAGGCTAAACCTTTCCTTCATTTTGGCATGATCTCGTAACTACATGCATTTGATAATAAGGCATAAAGAGAAGTTCTTATTCCTAAATTTATGTATATTATCCTAGTCTCATAAGCTACAGTATTCATCCCTTATTGGGACAGTTTAGTGTTGTGTATATATATATATATATATATATATATATATATATATATAGTATTAAAGTATTTTCAACCCCATCGAGCTATAATTGATGGATAGGCCCCTATTGGGAAACCTCATATCAGATAGTAAGTTATATAGCGAGCCTACAATGGCTAAATTCCTATGAGTGAGCCCAGATGACCGAAACATAGAGCCTAGTATGGTCGAGCACCTATAAGTGAGCCTACTATGGCAGAGAAATAACACATACCGAGCTTTATAGGGCCGGAAAGCTATTTTACTTACCATATTAAGAGAGATGAGTCAATATCATCACGTAAGTGAATCTTTAAATTATATTTTGACACCTAGGTACTTTCAGCTATTTTACTATCAGTTCGGTTTCAGCATTCAATTATTCTATTGCCTCACATACAAGGTACATTACTTCGTACTAACGTCATTTTTGCTGGGAACGTTGCATTTCATGCCTACAGGTCTTGATAGACAGTTGGATAGACCTTTCCAGTAGACAAAGTCAAACATCTGCTTGGTTGTTAAGCTCCGCCTCCTCAGATTTACCGGGTCTATACCGTGGAGTCCATTTTATATATATATGTTTGATGGGTAGGTCGAGGCCCTGTCCCGACCATGATTACAGTTATCCCTAGAGGCTTGTAGACAAGCCATGAAATATATATCAGTATTGTGGCTTTACCAGCCTATATAGATGTTTAGTTTGGTATTTCTGGTTGTAGACATTATTTTAAGATGATTTAGAATATGGCCTCATCGACCTAAGTTGATGGTGTTTACCTTGAAAATGGTATTGACAATTATATTTGATTTTTGGTTCTAAAAATATGTCATTTATCTTAATACTAGTTGTTATGTGAATAATGCTAAGTATAAATGAACAAGAAATAATAAGCAAACCACTGTAGTCACAAGACTGAAGGCCTCGAGCTCGGAAATATGGGACCTCGAAGGCAACCTTTTACAGTTGATAATGAACGATAAATGAGCAATAAATGAACAAATGATGAACAATAAATGAAGGAAAATAAATGAGGAGCAATAGAGTAATTATTGAGTATGTTTAGGCAAGAGAAGCAGTTAATGTTCTATTGTATTCCATATTGTCCGTTACAAAATGATAAGGGTCTCCTTTTACATAGGATAGGGGAATCTAAACATAGTACATATCTAATAATGATGAGGAAATTCTATTGGTACATTTGTATAATTGCTTAGTATGGATTTGTACTATTCTTGCAGACTTGGTTAGCTCTAACCACATGTATTTGGGAATTTTTCCTGCCTTTCCATGACGACCATCGATTATACTACTTTAAGGTCGACCATAATGGTCCTTCGATATGCTCCCTCGAGGGACATACCTCGGGGTCATACCTCACGCTCTGCTTCGGGCTTCTCGAGGTTGGATGTGGAGCAGCCCCAAGTTTGGTCGTATACAAATAGCCACCGCATTTCTTAGAATGAAATGATAAGAAACGAACTTAAGTTCTTGCCTCATCGACACCCCATTGTGATGTTAGCCACGTGTGATCATTAAATGGCATGACAGAAAAATTTGTACATGGGTATTATCAGACACAGTTCTTAAAAATCCCACGAAATGCTATTGGTCGCCCTTTCAACTCCTCCAAGTGACTTATAAATACTCCAATTCCCTATCTTTCAAACCTTTGCAACATCTTCAGGTCTTCAAATCTTTGTTAACAGCTTCCTGTCTTCACCCTTCTTCTGTGTTCACTTTTTTGTCAACTTGCTTTGAAATATTTGTTACAACCATGGCCAAAACTTCTAGGATAGTACTTCGAAAAGAGGAAGCCCTGTCTTCATCACGCTCGTTTAAGAGCAAAAAGGTAGTGCCTCCCAGCATTGAGGAGTGCATTCCAGGGCCCTTCAATACATCGTCCGATATAAAAATTGAGAAACCTTCTTCGATACTGGGCTAATGCGAGCCCATGTCTCAGTACATCATTTTAATAATCGACGTAGAGAAGGTAAAACTAGATTGCCACTGGGGAGAGGCACTAAAAATAGAGATCCCTTTAGTGGAAGAGGATGTAACTAAGTACAAAGTTGGATTCCTTAGTGTATATACGTATCCCTTTACTCTTAGGCCCATTAGATTCTTCCTCTCCACTGATAGATCCAATGATCCTCGATTTTTGCCGACAATATCGAGTGACGCTTGGTCAGATTTATCCTTTTTTTAGAAACATCTATTTGATTAGATATTTCCGAACATGGTCAGGGAGATGGATTTCACCCTCGGCCATCTGATTAGATTATATAGCCCTCCACTCTATCGAGGGGGCTTAGTTAAGTTGTGGTGCCGATTTGCCAAAGCATTTTTTGCCAGCATCGAAGAAGATAAAGACCGGGGGTGGATGAGACGCTTTGTTTGAGCAAAGACTTTGGACCTCATCCATGCTGAGAAGATGTCATTACTTGAGGAATGGCATATGAGGTGTAAGTATTGTTACACCGAGCATGTTTTATCATCTGAATGCCCTTTTTTCCTCTTTCTAACTAATTCCTTTCTCTTTTGAATTGATTCCTTTCTGGTTTCTTAGCCATTGTGTGGTTCCCTGGCGTAGTCAATGACCTCTTGTGCCGGGTTAGACTTTTAGGCTCCACCTCTTCATATAACAAGCGCATTTGGTGTGATCTGTCCAAAACTCGATGGGAAGCCAAAAATCGTGGTACGCTCTCACCATTGTCACTTCTAAATCCCTTATGAATAGATTCTTGGTAGTATATTTAACGTTTTACGCTTGTCTAGGCCTCGGGTGTTAGATAATACGCTTAACGCTAGAGGGGGGTGAATAGCGTTATAATAAAAATTAGCGTAAACTTGCGGAATTTTAAATTTGCAGTAAATAAATAAGTGCGATAAATAAGAAAGAACACACCGAAGTATTCTGGTTCACCACAACCCGTGGCTAGTCCAGTCCCCGAGAGACTCTCTCGAGATTTTCACTAACTTGTCAAGCTTCCGGGTGCTTAACAAACCTTTACAACTTGAGGACACAAGCCTCAACACCTTTGCTCAGAGATACAACACTCCAAGACTTCAACCAAAGGAAACACAAGTTCCTTCACAACTTGAGGACACAAGCCTCAACTACCTTTGCTCGGAGATACAACACTCCAAGACTTCAACCAAGGAAACACAAGTTCCTTCTTACAACAAGAGAATAACAATTCTCTTCAAGTGTACAAAACACTAAGCACTCAAACAAGACACTCCTTAATGAGTAGATATGAGTAAAAGAATACGCTCAAGATCGCAACAACTTTCGACAAGAGTTTGGCTCTCAAAAACTTATGTAATGAATATAAAATGATAAGCAATAGAGCATGCAAGCTTATAGCAATTATATGATCAGTTGTTGTGTGTTGTTGTGTACTCAAAAGACTGAATTTAAGCTGTATTTATAGTTGAAAAACTTGGTATTACCGTTGCCTAATTGCCAATTAAGAACTGCTGATTTTACTCTGTGACAATCGATTGTCAAGAAGCCACAATCGATTGTTTGCCAATTGTTCCAAAAATCAATCCCAGATTTTACGCTTCACAATCGATTATCTAAGATCAACAATCGATTATTGGCAACGTTCAAAAAATCATTTCCAGATTTTACGAAAAACAATCGATTATACAAAATCAATAATCGATTATTCAGCAACGTTCAAAAATCCTTTTCAGATTTTAATTTCAACAATCGATTGTACAAAATCAACAATCGATTATTCAGCAACGTTCAAAAAATCTTTTCCAGATTTTAATTTCAACAATCGATTGTACAAAATCAACAATCGATTACCTGACGGTATTTGAAAATATTTTGGCAACAGTTAGTTATACAATCGATTATACTAAGTTAACAATCGATTATATATCAGTCTTGAAAAATCAATTTAGACACTGCCTCGTGACAATCGATTGTTATATACTCACAATCGATTATTTAATAACTTTGAAAAAGTCTGGAAGACACTGTCTCAACACAATCGATTGTCATATGTTCACAATCGATTATTTTGTGACTTTGAAAAATCTGATGGACACTGTCTCTTCACAATCGATTGTCATTAACTTCACAATCGATTATCTTGAGTGTTGAAAAACTTTGATGGACACTGCCTCATCACAATCGATTGTCATGCAGATTTGAAAAATCTGATGCTCACTGCCTTAACACAATCGATTGTCATTAGTTCACAATCGATTGTCATGCAGTCTTGGCTTAGCATAATCGATTATCATAAGTACATAATCGATTATCTTAGTCCAGATTTTAGAGGCATGTTTAAAAATCATTTTGACTAAAGTAAATATGCATGATTTAAAATCATTTAGCATTAAATAAAATATGCATGATTTTGTAAAAATAATTTTACGAGAGAAGCCATGTCATGAGTCAAGTTGTCGGATCAAGATCACAGTTAAGAACGACTCATGTAAAACTAAAAAACTTGGTCTTGTGCTTGAATCTCGTTATATATCAATTGTGCGCTTGTACTTGAACTTCGTCATTTATCAATTTGCGCATCGTTTGTCATTCATCAAAACCTACACATATGAACACACGTTTTAGTATAATGCTGGAGAACGTGTTTCCAACATCGGGGAAGCCGTTTCAATGAGACCGCCTCCTCTTGGCGAAGAGGAGACCCAAAAGCCTGCCAAATATAGAAAAAGAAGGAAAGAGATGTTGGAGGAGTCTCCGAAAGCAAAGAGATCCAAGGCTCGAAAGCCTAGGGCCGATGGAACGGTCCAAACTTCGGAAGCTGATGAGAGTCTTCGTGCTGAAGATGAAGATGATGATGGTTGCCTATTCGTACATCAGGTAATACAAAGCGTTGATGCTTTGAAGGTTGCTAGGCAGAAGACTGTCGAGCCTAAAGTGGCCAGTGCGGCCCTGCCTCGTATTAAGAAGACCTCAGAGAAGGGTGTGGATGTAGTCCCCGAGCCGACCACTAATTAGGATACAACTTATGTCGATGAGCACGTGGTTGGTACATTTGGAGGATCCAGCTCCGAGGCCCCTCGAGCGCGAGAGGAAGCCCCGATAGAGGTTCATGCCTTAGGCCACCTTCAACCAGGCCCGTTGTTTTCCTCAGGGCAAATACGGGATGCTCAGAACAAGGAGACTCCATGTGGGGGAATCCTAGGGAGAGGATCACATATTTGGAGATTGCGTTGCCTGTATTGAAGAGGATGATGATCTCAATTCCCCAATCATCCTTCAGGAGGCTTGGAAACTCCAAAAACATGTAATTTTGACATAACCTTTGTGCCTTGAGTTTTGATCTTTGTTTTTCTAACTTCTTTCCTTCGTTCTACAGTTCATGATATTTTATGACCAGGCCTTCTCCAAGTTAAGAGTTGAACTGACTTGTAGTGAGGAGGAGTTGGAGAATCTTGCCAAAGATTTGAAAGAGCTAAAAACCATATACGCCGGAAGGGAGGAGGAACTGAACAGCCTTCGAGCAAGCTCGGAGAAAGTGCCCAAGAGCGGGCCAACTTCATCGAGCAGTTAGTTTGGTATTCATGAGATTGCTTTTTTGCTTTCATAACTTGGTGTTTACTATCTTAACTAGGCATTTGTAGATTGAGCGAAAGGATGCCTTAGAGGAGCAGACTTGGGAAGATATTGAAACCAAAGATGTCGAGGTCATTGAGCTAAAACGGTGCAAGGATAACATGGCCTTGGAAAGGAATACTCTCCGAGGGGAGGTAGCCTTGACCAAGGGTCTTCTTAAAGGTTCTAAGGAAGAGGCTCACCAATTCCGGGCGCTTCATGCTGAATCAGATGTCGTGTTATCCATGTCCAAGTCTGACGCTGTTGCACTATTATCCTCGTATCAGGATGACATTGATGTAGCCAATACTCAAGCTAGGGAGATATATGGAGGGACCGAGCTCAAACTGGTTTGCGCCCTTCCGTATGCTTGGCTAGGGGATCGTAGAAAGGCCCTCGAGGAAGTGCACACCATGGGTTTTGATCTTTCTGCCAAGATCGAAGAAGTGAAGGCCTTGAAAGAGGAGTCAGCGGCTCTGACTACTTTGGATGAGGTCTCTACGAGTGGCTCGGGGAGTAATAAAGATGAAGATTGAGCCACTTTTGCTCTTTTAACTTCTTCTTCAATAAATGGACCCCGTATATGAGTTTGTAAATGCACCTTTGTAAATATATTTTCCGAATGCAAAGGATTTTCTTGTTTAATGTCTTCAAAGTTTTGTCGTTTAGTGTTCACACCGAAGTCAAGATTCTACCTTGAATTTAACTTCTTCGAACTCAGTCTCGGAGTGACAAAGACCATCTAGATGGGGTTGTTCTGGTTTCAATTGCATACCTTCCCTAGGTTGGTTGGTAAGGACTCGATTTGACTCCTGGATGCCTCGAACACGGGGTAGTAGCATTATTCCTGTGACATGACCATGAAGAGACTGAAATGGCCCCGTTGGTACATTTCCCAAAAAGACATAATCGCATCGTGAGAGTTGATTGGTTATCAGAGTTAATGAATTGTCACCGCTCTTCTTATATATACTTTCCTTATTTTCTTTGAAGGCTTTGCTACTTTGTGCAACTACCTTTCCCTCTAGAGTTCCTTTTTTGCTCTAGTTGCAGTGTTGCATCAGACCAAAGCTTTCTCCTGAGTTTTCATCTTCCCTTTCTTGCGTTGAAAGAGCTTGGCTACCATGCCGAAATCCACGTACCAGGAAGAGGAAGTCCCACCTCTACTTCCCGCCCGGCTGGTGGTACACCGCAGGAATTTGGTGAGCTAACTTAGAACTGTTTCATCTCGAAGAGAGATTTTATGGTAGAGAAACCACTCGACATTCTGGGCCATCAAGAATATGCATCAAGGTTCATTTGATCAATAGAAGAGAGACACCTCAAGGCTGTGAGGAGAAACTGTAGATGGGGAAAAAGGTAAGGCTACAGGTACTCTCTCGGGAAGAGGATATTATTTTTTTTAGGTAAACCACTAGGCAAACGCCTAGGGCTAATTTTCATTAATAACATAAAATAAAATTACAGCAATTAGGAAAAATAAAATAAGGGGGGAAGAACACCGTTATTGTTACCCATATAACAATAACCGGCGAAAACCTTACCTTATTAATCCTATTGAGGCCAATAAAAGCCTCGAGAAAATTTTAGCCCACGTAGAGGGAAGAGGATATAATATCCCACGTAGGGGGAAGAGGATATAATAGCCCACATAGAGGGGTTTATAAATGTGTACATGTACCCTTTTACATTGGGTCCTTTCGACCGACTTGTGCTCAAATTCTGTCAGAGATATCGAGTTACTTTGTCTTAGATCCATCCATCCTTCTAACGGATTATGCTATTAATGAGATTTTTCGCTGAAAAGGCCGAGCTTAAGTTCACTCTTAGCCATCTTATCAGATTGTATCAGCCATTACACCATTGACGTCTAATTACACTATGATGTCGAACCACCAACCCCTTTATTTCAAGTGATTAGGAGGCCATGGATCGAGGATGGATGAGTCAGTTTATTCGAGTGAGGACTGTTGATATTATTCCTACGGAGTTCCTGCCATTTCTTGAGAAATGGAATTTCAAGCGTAAGTGATACACTGTATTCTATTATTTTTGTTCACGGTGGAGCCAGACTCTGTCAGGGAATTTTATTTTCTTTTCCGTAGTGATCCCGTGGATGCCAAATGAGGTCCTCGATCTTGTAGGCTGGGCCAGCAAAATGGTAGTCTCTTTGACTTATAACGAGCGCAATTCGCGAGATTTGTCGAAGGGAAAATGGGAGGCTAAGCACTATGGTATGTGTTATGTAGTATTTCTCTTGAGGAGTACTTTCCCTTTCATACACTAATTTCTTTGTTGCAATAATTGGTGAGTTTTCTGAGGTGAGACCATCCCCTTTCGAGGAGGAGGAAGAACCTTTGATTTCTGAGACAGAGAAGGATAATAAGCAGAAAAGGTCCTCAAAGGACAAGGATTCCCATGGCAAAGCAAGATCCACCCAAGGGTGCGAGGAGGACGTTGCCGCTGACGAAGAACTCATTTTTATCAGTTGCTCTATGGACATTAATGTACCTGGAGAGGATGAGTCTATATTTATGACTAGAACTAATAGGCCTCCCGAGACTGTTGAGCCTGCTGGACTCGATGACCCTAGTCTTGAGGGAGAGATTCCACAAACAAGGAAAGGCGTCATCACCAGGTTTGGCAGCTGGTTCTCGGACATCATAAAGTACTCCAAGGGGAATGGGCTTCGACGCTTCTTCACGCAATAAGAATGCCTCGGGTTGTCTTACCAAAGCTGATAAGACCAAGCCGGTAGATGCAAAGTCGACCTTCGAGGAAGCTCAACGGCTCTACTCTATGGTTAGTTTGAAGTTATTACAACTTTTCCAAATTCATGTTACCTTCTTCTTAACTGAACTTTTATTTCTCATAGGCCTTCAATAAGCTCAAATCTGAGCTTCTTGTTGTGAGGCTAAGAAGAAGACAAAATAGCCGATACATCTTCGGCCGGAGTTGGACTGAAGCCGTGATTATGAAGGCATCCTCGAGAAACAGGTAACTTCTATTTTGAGGTAATATAGGCTTGTTCTCCTATCTTTGGAAACTAAGGTTTTGGTATTCCAGTTGCAGAGTAAGACAGAGACATTGAAGTGTCGTCGGGGCGAAGCCAACCAGGTCAATTCTGAATGCAACAACTTGAAGGCACAAATAGATGCTCATATTGCGGCCAAAAGGAACACTTTGGCTAAGGCATCTGCCCTCGAGATACAGCTTCATAATCGCAAATGCAATACTTGAAGCATTAGCACACCAGATCCTATATTTTAGTTCAAAACCTTTTGAAACATGTCTGAAACTCGCCCCAAGCCCTCGGAACTCTAACCCAAACAACCACACAAGTTTAAAAACATCATGACAAATCGTTCGTGCAATCAAAACACACAAATAATATCTAAAACTACTAATCGAATACAAAAATGCATGAATTTCAAAGTAAATTTCAAGAATCTATAGAATCACAACTAAACATCTGAATCCTATCAAATCAACTTCAAACGACACCAAATTATGCAAACAAGTTCTAGATAGCATAATGGACATATTCCATTTCCCAAAATTAAATTCTGAACTCGATAGCTAAAAGTCAACCTACAGTCAATACTTTCAATTTCAAATTGCCAAATTTCGGCAAAACAACACAATTCAATCTATGGACTTTTGAATTCAATTCCGGCATACGCCCAAGTTCAAAATCACAATACAAAGCTATCACAGCCATCAAAATACCTTTTTGGGGTCTTTTTTACAAAATTTTAAGTTTGGTCAATATTTTTAGTTTAAGCTTCTAAGTCAAGAATCAAAAGATCCAAATCAACCCGAAAGCTTTACAAAATGAAACTAATCAACCCCGTAACTCATATAAAATAATAAACATATATGTGTAAAGTACTAAAAGGGGTAACATGGTGCAATTACACAAAAACGATCGATCGGGTCGATACATTATCGTGGTTGAATCACATGCCATAGTAAACAAAAGGTTTACTACTTCTAATGATTTTATCATTTGGCATGATCAACTGGTCCATCCCGGTTCTAATATGATGCATAGAATAATAGAGAATTCAAATGTGCACACATTGAATAACAAGAAGATTCTTCAATTTAAGGAGTTCTCTCGTGCTGCTTGTTCTCAAAGAAAATTAGTTATTAAGCCATCAACAGCTAAAGTTGGGATCAAATCCCTGCATCTCTGGAACTTATACATGGAAATATATATGGGCATGTACACCCTCCATGTAGACCATTCAAGTATTTTATGTTCTTGGTAGACGCATTTACAAGACGGTCACACGTGTACTTTTCAACTCCCAATACGACATTAGTGAGATTGTTGGTTGAAACAATATGTTTAAGAGCACAATTTTCATATTATGCAATTAAGACAACTCGTCTTGATAATTCTAGTGAATTAAAATCTCAAGCTTTTACTAACTATTGTATGGCCACTGGAATAAAAGTTGAGCATCTTGTTGCTCGTGATCACACTCAAAATGGTCTAGCATAATCATTGATTAAATGCTTCCAATTAATAGTTAGATCATTGCTAATGAGGACAAAATTTCCCCTTTTAGTATGGGTACATGCTATTTTGCATGCAGCAGCATTGGTGTGCATAAGGCCAACTGGTTCTTATGAAGTCTCGTCATTATATTTAACTTTTGGTCAGGAGCCAAATATTTCCTACCTATGAATTTTTGTATATGGTATATGTTACAATTTTTTCACCATAACGCACAAATATGGGTTCTCAAAGAAAGTTGAGAGTATAAATTGGCTATGACTCTCCTTATAATATTAAATATCTGGAGTCTATTATAGGAGATTTTTTTACAACCAAATTTGTTGGTTGTCATTTTGATGAATCGGTTTTCCAAATATTAAGCGGAGAAAATAAATAGGTGAAAAAATATAGATTGGAATACATTATCTATCTCGTAGATTCTTGAACAAATCAATATGAACAAGAAGTTCAAGAGATAATTTATATGCAAAATGTTGCAAATTAACTACCAGGTGCATATACTGACATATCACGAGTTACTACATTACATTTCTAATTGTAGCTGCTCCAATTCGAGTTAATATCCCAGTTGAACGGTATGATAATACAGATGAGTCTATGTAATGACTCGACCAGTCGTTGTGATCCCTAGTGCGCCGTTCAGTAGTCTGAGGCCATGAGCAGCTTCATTTCAGGTATTGTGACTTGTATGCATGGTCGAAATTAAAATTCAGGAAGATCGGAGTTAAATTTAAATGAAAATTTTCATTTCAGAAGCCTTAAGTTGGAGAAAATGACGAAGATTGGGATTTGGAGAAAATAACCTCGAAATCAAGATCTGAAGGTTCCAATAGGTTCGTATGATAACATTGAAATTGGGCGTACGCCTTGTTTGGGTTTTTGATAAGCCGAGAGCGTTTTGGCGCTTAGTGTGGAAGTTAGAATTTTGGAAGAAACTTCTTAAGTTTGGCTTGAAGTGCATTTCAGCGTCGCCAATGTCCGTTTGGTATTTTGAGACTGGGAGTAGGTTTGTATGGTGATTCTGGTGTGGGAGCACGAACGGAACTAAATTCATAGGTCTGTAGGTCATCATGAAGCCATTTGGCTAAATATAGAAATTTTAAGGTTTTTTAAAAGTTTGATCGGGAGTGGACTTTTTTATATCAGGGCTAGAATCTGATTTCGGAAGTTGGCGTAGGTCTGGAATGTCGAATATGACTTGTGTGCAAAATTTGAGGTCAATCAGACATGATTTGATATGTTCAAACGTCAGAAGTAGAAGTAAGAAAGTTCAAAGTTCATAAAGCATGGATTGGAGGTCGATTGGTTATTTTTGCGTTTTTTGATTTGATTTGAGGCCTCGAGCAAGTCCGTAATGGGTATTGGGACTTATTGGTATAATTGGTTGGGGTCCCGGAGGCCTCGGGTGAATTTCGGATGGTTAACGGATCAAAATTGGAATTTGGGAAGGCTTGAGGTTATTGCTTCTATCATAATCGTATCTGCGGTTCTTGGATCGCAGATGCGCTCGAAACCTCGCAAAAGCGAAAAGGGGCCAGGCCCAAGGAAATCGCAAAAATGGCCTAGGGACCGCAGAAGCAGATCCGCTTAAATGGCTCCCAGACCGCAGAAGTGGCCCAGCTCCCCTTGCCCCAAGCTGCATAACAGGCCATCAACCACAAAAACGGTATCCGCAGAAGCGGAATATGCAGTGCTGAAGCGAAAAATGCTGGGCAGTAGGCTTGTTTTAAAATCGTGATTGGGAGTTCATTTCTCTCATTTTTCATGGCTTGGGGCGATTTTTGGAGAGCTTCAAAGAGGGATTCTCGTCTGCTATGATAAGGTATTATGAGTTAAATACATTGATTATGTGTGGATTTTAGCATGTAAATGGGTAGAGAATTGAGGGTTAGAGGAAGACCTAGAAAATTAGAGTTCTTGGATTTTGACCATGATTTTGTTTATGGAATTAAGAGAAAATTATATATTTGAGTTCCTAAGTTCATGGGCAAAGTATATCTTCGAGAAATTTTGGATTCCGAGCATGTGGGCCCGAGGGCATTTTGTCAACTTTTCGTTCGGGGATAGAAATTGTTGTAATAGTTGTAAAGTATAATTGAGCATATATTAATGGATCTGTATGATTGTTGGCTAGTTTTGGAGCATCGTGTCGGAAGAATGTAGAATGACAGTTATGGATATTCAGAGCGAGGTGAGTCTCCTTTCTAATCATATGTGGGGAATCTATCCCATGTATGAGTTAAATTGATTATGTACTCCTAATTGTGGGGGCTACATACGCACGAGGTGACGAGAGTCCGTGCGTAGCTACTATTATGCTATTGTCCGAGTAATCTTGGACCCAAAAGCATGTTATACTTGGATTAATTGTGAACCCATTGATGGCTTGAATTACTTAAATCACATTAAATTAATAAATGGATTTTTGAAAGGACTTAAGCTTCTTTTTTCTCAAATTAATAAAGAGAAATGACATATCTTGGATATTTGCTCCATGTTGACTTCTTGACTGATTGTTTGTCTATGTTTATTTATTTTGGAACGGGCCGAACGCCTCGGTAGATTAATAGAAGCATCTATAGGCACGACGTCGACCCTCGGCAAGTGCACATTTATTTCTGTTAGATCGGGTCGTCGCCTCGGAGTGATTTGTGCATGCTTGTATTGCTGCCTGGACTTATTTAAGTTGTTACATGCCTCACTTTGGCTCGAGATCATCTTGTTAATAATCAAAAGAAATCTAAGGAAAATTTTCCATGAAAGAATTATATGTTTACTTGTTTCCTCTATCTGGATTAGAATCATGTTTATAAGAAAAAACCACTGTTTAATATATATATTAAGGATGAATAATTATTGGACTATTACAGAGTGTCAAAATTGACCATCTCGTCTCAACTCCTTTGGGATTAGGCGGGATACTCATTGGGTACACATTGTTTTTGTACTCATACTACAATTGTTGTGCATTTTGTTGCACAGGTATATATGACTCCAGTGGTCTACTAGGCATAGCAGCGTGGAAGATTCTAACTAGGTGAGCTGCATCTCTCGAGATGGCCGCAGCTAGGGTACCCCCTTCCAATATACTGTATTTACTTTTTGTCCTCTGTATTTCGGACGGATATTGTATTTTATTTCTCTTATCAATAGATGCTCATGCACTTGCGATACTGGGTTCTGGGATGGTTTGAAGTATTGTATTAATTGCTTAATTTTTTAAATTGACTTGAAACTATATTCTTTAAAATTTCTAAATAATGAAGGAAAAATCCTGGATTTCAAAAATGTTAAAACGAGATTTAATTTAGTATTTGAGATGCCGGTCTGACAGCAGTGTCTAGTGCTACCACGATAATAAGTGGATTTTGGGTTGTGACATGATGGTATCAGAGCACTAGGTTCCCGTCAGTCTCACGAGTCATGAGCAAGTCTAGTGGATTCTCGCGGATCGATACAGAGACGTCTGTGCCTATCCTCGGGAGGCTACAGGGCTGTTAGGAGTACTTCCCTTCTTGATTTCCTTATCGTGCAGTTCGATTCTTTTGAGGCTAGTGCCTTTGGTTCCTTCCTGCTCAATCTTACGCAATGCGAGCGCTTGTTAGAAATTGAGAATTTGAATAATTAAAATGGCACTACACATGTGGTGCGGGATGATTTTCCCGGTTCAGCTGATTGGACTGCTATAGTCGCTTTATAGAGGGATATTCTATTGTTTCAGCCCAATAATCGAACTTCTAAGAGCCTTGAGGCTAGGCACAAGTTGCCATGATTCTTATGAGCGATTATTCCACAGTGTTGTTATGATGGTATGATGTTTTCCCATGTGTCGGGGCAGTGATTGAATGAAGGGATGTTTATTCAGCGTGTAATCAAGGGATTCTGTATTTTATTCCCGATAGGGGAAAAGGCAGTCGGACTAAGAATGGTCAGGTGTGGGCTGGTGGAAGTAATGATGCTTGGTATTTGCAAGCGTCGTTGATCTTTCTTTTTTGAGAGGCTGTCGTGGTCTTGATTGAACGTACTAAGTTGTTGGTGTTATAATCTGCTACAATTCTCCTTTATGGCAGAATATTGTGAAATAATATTGGAGATACAACTGTTAGATATCTCATAATGCGGTGGTTTAAGATCGAATCAAAATTTCTAATGTTGACGACTCGATAAAGATGACCTTTAGAAAGGTTCTAATGTTAGCAACAATGGTGGATTCAAGTTCCACCAAGATAGATTTTATTTAAGGTAACAATTGAGCAGCAAAGTATGAGGAAGGACATATGGGAAGTGTCAGGTGGTGTTTAAAACTTAAAGAAGGCCAAGTATGAGGAGCAAGGTCGAGTGGTTAGCTAAAGAGATGATTTCTGCTAAAGCGGGAGAGTGGCGGGTGTTGCATATGGGCTTGGTAGTAGGATGACTACGCGCCTTAAGGAGAGTTTGGATCAAATTGGGAATCTTAATTATTAGCGATTGAAACCTGCGGGTATGATGTGAAGTATGGGCTATTATGCGGCAGAAGATTGATATGGCGGAAATAAGTTGCTTGAAATGGAGGAGGGTCTAGCACAACCCTGAATTTGGAAGGATGTTGCTGCATATTTAATTGATGTCCGCGAGGGGCGAATGAACTTGTGCAACTGGAAGTTGAGCTCGGACTCGCGATGGGCTAGTGGTTTCATAGTGAATGTACCCCGCACAGCGGCGTGGGAAGATATCGGGAAGTGATTTCCCTAAGTGGGTTATTCCCCATGAGCAGGTTAGCGATCGCGTAGTCGGCGAAGCTTCTACAAGAAATTATATTGGTTGTTCAACAAGGAGATCGGTCGTGCGAATATGGATGATGATTCAGAATATGAAAGATAGGGATTTACATGAAGATTCTGAGAAGTTTTGATAATTTATGGTGCAAGGTTATGTCAATAAGAGGTAAGAAGGTCCGGTAAACTATAGAATTATGAAATTATGGCTTCAAACTAAGTGGGAGAGTCCCACCGCTTATGATTGGACTGTATAATTATCTACTTGCGTGATTTTTGGGTATTAGCATATTGATGGATGATTTCAGTTATGAAAAAAAGACCATAAGTTGGCCTTGTTGGCTCATGTTCGAACTTTGGAAAAGATTTAGGATTTATGCCTTGTATAGATGCAGGTTTCAGAGGAAGTGATCTCGCGGGTGCTTCGTCGGGAGGGTATTCGTATGTTATAAGATTTATGGAGTGAATTATGATCGGGACCCAATTAGAGCGGGTGGCTCTCAATAATGGTCCTAGTGAATTCAAAAGTTAAGATATGATGCCTAACAATTTCGAGTCGATAGGTACGGCTAAGAATCAATCTTGGAAAACAGCTTATGAGAAGAGGCACAGAATATTCTGTGATGGTTGGCTTGTGATGTAGCAAGTGGGAGGTATGAAATGGTTCGTGAGATTTGAGACAGCATGGTCTCGTGATTCAAGATCACTCGCGGAGAGTGTAGATGGAGTATGTTATGTATGGAATGGAATTAATATTATTTCTAAGGCAATCAAGGATAAATTAGAAGAAGGTAGAATGATTAACCATAGTTTTGAAGTGGCAAATTAAGAGCAATTGGACAGTGCTACAACGGATCAAGTTATGTGTATTATTTGTGGCGACACGTGTGAGGCTTGTCGGCCGCTATAATTGATGTTATTCAGAAATATTCTTCTGTTATGTCTTGTTAAGTGAAAGCAGATTCCGGAAGGGCTATGGTGGCTTGGACCACTACTTGCAGATTTATATATTCTACGGTTATAGGAATTTACCCGCGTATTGCTATAATTCTTCTGAAATGAGTTAAGTTTAGTTCTTATATGGTGAGGTGTTAAAATAATAATGGTTTCAAAATTATGATGAAAATCCTGTTCTATCGTATATTGGCACGTTGGGTGCAGTGAGTAGCATGGAAATTCGAAGCGAGGATCAAGGTTTCAGTTCGGTATTGACAAGGATGTCACGGGCTCGGATGATCAAGGAATGGGTTGAACGATTAGAGTAAATTGGAATTGTCTTCAGCATCACCTGAGATCGATGTTTGTGGAAGAGAGGTTTTGCATCCTGGTTAAGGATTCTTGATCGCATTTCAGTATTAGTGCGTCTGATGGTTTAGATGTGCGAACCCGTTATTTATTTTGAAAAATTATGGGAGTATGTCCCACGGAAAGATTGTATAAGTGTGACAGGTAGTCACTTGATTGGCTAAATATTTAAACCAAGTATGAGGATTGTGGTAATTTCACTAAATTTGAGAATTTATGCCTGGAGGGCACTTTGTTTATTGGGTTATGAACTGAGGAGGTTGCTCCGGTTATGATGGTTGTTCTTATGTGATATGAGGAAAAGGGGAGTTACTATGGACCTTTGAAAGGTTATTAGCCAAATTGGTGTAATAAGAAGTCGACTTGAGATCAATGGGTTGATTTATATGTAAACAACACTTTATATCAGGCCAGTTGTGTATGCTTTAGAGACTGTTCCTTATGGAGGGACAGTCGGGGTGTTATTTTATCATCATCTATTCCAGGTAATGATGTATGGCGTCGTATGAGTTATGAGATGGCTTGGTAAATTTTTCTTATGTGCTGAGATTCCGCGTGGCGATGATGTTATGTGAGTATAATGGCTCTTGAGATTCAAATCTTGTATCGCACCTCAGTTGTTCTTGAGTTTTGTAGCATATGGCGCTATGTGTTTTGATGGTATTATGCACTTAGCGTGCTTGCGATCAAAATTCGATATTTTTATTATAATGAGCAGATTTAGCTCGAAGTTTTATATCTTTATGTGTGATTTATGTGTGAATCAGGTGGCACGCCGCCATGGGTATGTTATTTGATCGGGTTGCGCACCGCAACAATGTGCTGTCGAGTCTGGTTTCCTATATGCCATTTTTGTGTGTTTCGTTTCCTATCTTTTAGGGAAATTCCGTATTAGTGCGAGGATAGGTAATTCCTTCCAGAGTTCGATTTCCTGTTTCTGTTGTGTTCGGATTGATGGCCTATTGGCACATTGTGGCGTCATATGAGACTTGTGATCGCATTTGGAGTGGCTCATTGCCTGAGCAGTTCGTACTGGGCGAGATGATATTGTGGGATTTAGGATCAGTGCAATCCGATTATATAAAGTATATTAAGGAGCGAAGATCATTATTTGGTTCAGAATGTGGTAATGTTTCTTGTCAAAAGTATAGACTCGATGATTGGTTGACTCGGCAGTTGATTATGAATTTTAGCATCTCATACATCGTGGTGGTATTGTAATAGTTAGAGTAAGACCTGTGTAGGTCATGAGGTGCAATGGGAGCATTGGATTTGAGGAATTTCGATTAATTCAAACAGAAATGTTGTTCATGGTCCTATGAGTAAAGTGATGCAAAGTGTGAATTCAGCAGAGTTATGAAGTCATGTTTGAGTACAGCATATAGTGATTGATACGGTGATCGTATGTTAGAAATATGCCTGACATAGAATTCCGGATGTTGGAATTGGGCTCTAAGGCTTATTTGCTTGAATAAATGGGAGTCTCTTCAAAATTTATCGAGCTGATGTGCTCAGCTAAGTTGTGGTAGCACGGGAAGGTGCACGAGGTGCTAAGCAGTGATTTTAGGCTACTTCGGTATAGTTCTTAGCACGTTCGAGAACGGACATATGTTTAAGTGGGAGAGAATGTAACGACCCGGCCTTTCATTTTGACCCCTAGTGTGTAGTTTAGCAGTCTGAGGCCATGAGAAGCTTCATTTCAGGTATTGTGACTTGTACGCATGGTCGTAATTGAAATTCAGGAAGATCAGAGTTAAATTTAAGTAAAAATTATCATTTAAGAAGCCTAAAGTTGGAGAAAATGACTAAGATCGGGATTTTCAGTAAGCAACCTCGGAATAGGATCTAAAGGTTCCAGCAGGTTCGTATGATGATTTCGAACTTGGACGTATGCCCGGTTCAGGTTTTAGATAACCCGGGAGCATTTTGCCGCTTAGTGTGAAGTTAGCATTTTGGAAGAAATTTCTTAAGTTTCGCTTGAAGTGAATTTAAGCGTTATCGATGTCCATTTGGTATTCCGAGATTAGGAGTAGCTCTGTTTGGTGATTATGGAGTTGGGAGCGTGATCGGAAGTGAATTCGGAGGTCCGTAGGTCATCTTGAAGCTATTTGGCTAAAGATAGAAATTTGAAGGTTTTTGAGAAGTTTGATCCGGAGTGGACTTTTGATATCGGGGTCTTAATTCAATTCCAGAAGTTGGAGTAGGCCGCAATGTCGAATATGGCTTGTGTGCAAAATTTGAGGTCAATCGGGCATGATTTGATAGGTTTAAACGTCGGAAGTAGAAGTTGGAAAGTTCAAAGTTCATAAAGCTTGGATTGGAGGTCGATTGGTGATTTTCGTGTTGTTTGATATGATTTGAAGCCTCGATCAAGTGCATAATGTATTTTGGGGCTGATTGGTATAATTGGTTGGGGTCCCAAGGGCCTCGGGTGAATTCCGGAATATTAACGGATCAAAATTAGAATTTATAAAGGCTTGAGGTTGATGCTTATGTCATAATCACATCTGCAGTTCTTGGACCGCAGATGCAGTCGAAACCTCGTAGAAGCAAAAAGGAGCCAGATCCAAGGAAATCGCAAAAGCGACCCAGGGACCGCAGAAGAGGTTCCGCTTAAGCGGCCCCCAGACCACAGAAGTAGCCAGCTTCCCTTGCCCAAAGTAGCATAAGCGGCCATCAATCGCAAAAGCGGTATCCGCAGAAGTGGAATATGCACCGATGAAGCGAAAAATGCTGGGTAGTAGGCTTGTTTTAAATCGTGATTGGGAGTTCATTTCTCTCATTTTTCATGGCTTGGGGCTATTGTTAGAGAGCTTAAAAGAGTAATTCTTGTCTGCTATGATAAGGTATGTTATCTCCACCTATTATGAGTCAAATACATTGATTATGTGTGGATTTTTGTAAGTAAATTTGTAGAAAATTGAGGGTTAGAGGAAGACCTAGAAAATGAGGGTTCTTGGATTCTGACCACTATTTTGGTTATGGAATTAAGTGAAAATTATATATTTGAGTTCCTAAGGTCATGGGAAAAGTTTATCTTCAAGAATTTCGGATTCCGGGCACGTGGGCCCAAGGGCGTTTTTGTCAACTTTTTGTTCGGGATAGGAATTGTTGTAAATTGATTTGTAAAGTATAATTGAGCATATATTAGTGGATTCGTATGATCGTTGGCTAGTTTTGGAGCATCGTGCGTTGGTGCAAGTTTTCAGATTAATGTAAAATGCCAGTTGTGGATCATCGGAGTAAGGTGAGTCTCCTTTCTAATCTTGTGAGGGGGAATTTATCCCATAGGTGAGTTAAATTGATTATGTGCTCCTAATTGTGGGGGCTACATACGCACGAGGTGACGAGAGTCCGTGCGTAGGTACTGTTTTGCTATTGTCCGGGTAGTCTAGGACCCAAAAGCATGTTATACTCGGATTAATAAATGAATTTCTAAAAGGACTTGAGCGTCGTTTTTCTCAAATTAATAAAGAGAATTGAACTATCTTGGATATTTGCTCCATGTTGATTTCTTGACTGATTGTCTATCTGTGTGTGTTTATTTTGGAACGGGCCGAACGCCTCGGCAAGTGCACATTTGTTCCTGTTGGATCGGACAGTCGCCTCAGTGTGATTTGCGCATGCTTGTATTGCTGTTTGGACTTATTTAAGTTGTTACATGCCTCACTTTGGCTCGAGATCATCTTGTTAACAATAAAAAGAAATCTAAGAAAAATTTTCCATGAAAGAATTATTTGTTTCCTCTATCTGGATTAGAATCATGTTTATAAAATAAAATCATTGTTTAACATATATATATATATATATATATATATATATATATATATATATATATATATATATATATATATATATATATATATATATATATATATATTAAGGATGAATAATTATTGGGCTATTAGAGAGTGTCAAAGTTGACCATCTCATCTCTACCTATTCGGGATTAGGCGGGATATTCATTGGGTACACGTTGTTTTTGTACTCATACTACACTTGTTGTGCATTTTATTGCACATGTATATTTGACTCCAGTGGTCTACCAGGCATAGTAGCACGAATGATTCTGGGACTAGGTGAGCTGCATCTTTCGAGGCGGTCACAGTTAGGGTAGTCCCTTCCAGTGTACTGTATTTACTTTCCATCCTGTGTATTCCGGACGGATGTTGTATTTATTTCTCTTATCAGTAGATGCTCATGCACTTGTGACACTGGGTTCTAGGATGAATGGAAGCATTGTATTAATTGCTTATCTTTTTAAATTTGACTTGAAACTATATTCTTTAAAATTTCTAAATAATGAAGGAAAATTCCTGGATTTCAAAAGTGTTAAAACGAGATTTAATTTAGTGTTTGAGTTGGCTGACCTGATAGTGGTGTCTAGCGCCACCACGACCCTTAGTAAATTTTGGGTCGTGACAGCCTAGGTCACACCTTAAATGTGGTACACAAATTGGTTCTAAGAATAAGAATCCTCAAAAAAGGAAAGGAGCAAATGATCAAGTTGATCATAGTATGGAGGCAATTGCTCAAGAAGAACATAAAGACATAACAATTAATAAGACCACATGGGAGGTTCAAGTACCTAAAAATGATAAAAATAAAGAGATCTCAATAAGTTATGTATCCACGGGAAAAAAATGAAACCAAAATAATATTATTGTTGACAATAGTTTTGCATATAATGTTGCAGTTGAAGTAATGCAACAAGATGAGGATCTTGACCCAAAATGTGTCGCTGAATGAAGGTAGAGAAATAATTAGCCAAATGGAAAGATGCAATTCAAGAGAAATTGGCTTCACTTGAAAGACCTAAAGTGTACGGACCAATAGTTCGAACACCTAAAGGTGTCAAGCGAGTGAGGTATAAATGAGTTTTTGTGCAAAAACAAAATGAGAAAGGTGAAGTCGTAAGATATAAAGCACGATTTGTGGTACAAGGGATTTCACAAATGCCTGACATTGATTATATATGACATATTCTCCTATGGTGGATGCAATTACCTTCAGATATATAATAAATCTGGTAATTCATGAAAAGTTTGATGTGCGGTTGATGGACGTGTTACGGCCTATTTATATGGCTCATTGGACAACAGAATTTGAATGAAAATTCCTAAAGGAATTAAACTTCCTGAAGCATATAAAGTTCTAGGGAAGCCTGTTCAATAAAACTTAAAAATATCATATATGGATTGAATCAACCAGGGCAGATGTAGTACAATAGCCGTAATGAGTATTTGCTAAATGAAGGGTACAAAAATGACCCTATTTTCCCTTGTCTCTTTATTAAGAGGTCTGGATCTAAATTTATTATCATAGTTGTGTATGTTAATGACCTAAATATTATTGTCACTTATATAGAGCTTCCAAAGGCTATAAAGTATTTGAAGAGATAATTTGAAATGAAAGTTGTTACTAAGACAATTATTGTCTTGGCATATAATCTGAGCATGTGACAAATAAAATTTTCGTCCATAAATCAACATACACTGAAAAGGTATTAAAGCGATTTTACATGGATAATGCACATCCATTGAGTACCCTGATGGTTGTGAGATCGCTTGACATAAATAAAGATCCATTTAGACCTCAAGATAATGATGAAGAGCTTATTGGTGATGAAACTCTAAATCTTAGTGCATTTGGAGCACTGATGTATCATGTCAATAGTACCCAGCCATTGCTTTTGCAGTAAGTTTATTAAAAAATTCAGCTCCTCCCAACCAAGAAGATATTGGAATGATGTTAAACATATAATTAGATATCTTTAGGGAAATATAGATATGTGATTATTTTATTCTAATGAAATCAAGTCAGAATGGATCGGGTATGCAGATGTAGGTTATTTGTCTGATCCACATAAATCTAGATCTCAAATATGCTATTTGTTTACATATGGAGGTATACATATATCACGGCGTTCAATGAAACAAACAATAACTACCACTTCTTCAAATCATGCTGAGATAATAGCCATTCATGAAGCAAGTCGGGAATATATTTAATAGAGATCAATGGACTCAACATATTTGGGAAATGTATGGTTTTCTTATGAAAAAGGATAGTCCACTATACAGAGACAATGCTGCTTGCATTGCTCGACACAAAGGAGGATGCGTCAAATAAAACAAAATAAAGTACATTTCACTAAAGTTCTTTCTCAAGCATGATCTTCAACGGAATGATGAAATTAACATTTACCAAATTCGTTCATGTGATAATTTGGCTATCTATTCACTAATTCATTACCAAGATTAACATTTGAGAAGCTGAGACAGAAGATTAGAATGCACCGCCTTCGAGAAATAAATTGATGTTTTCATGAGGTGGAGTAAGATACGCACTATGCTCATTTTCCCTTAACATAGGTTTTGTCCCACTAGATTTTCCTAGTAAGGTTTTAAACGAGTCAATAAACAAAGCGTATTACAGCTATGTGTACTATTTTTCCTTCACTAAGATTTTTTTTCACATAATTTTTTCTTAATAAGATTTTAACGAGGTATATTATCTATATTTGGACATCCAAGGGGGACTGTTGTAAATTATTAGTAAAAATGATATGTGATACACTTGAACAATTGATGAAATAAGAAAGTTTTGTCTTCTCCTCTTATTCTATTACTTCTTTTCTTGTTTAATATTGTTACTTTGAGCTATATTTCTTAGCAATTTATATGATTTTTTTAAATATTTTATACACATTGGGCACATTTGCTAAGACTAGTAAATTAAGAAAACATATAAAAACACTGCATCTTTTGACTCACATTTGGACATGTCACATACAACATGGTTTGGATGGTCCTCACTTGTGTATTATATCGCATTGTAATTTTAAATACAATATTTATTTTGATTGTTACTTAATTTTTATCGTATCGTATCGTTAAATCCATCATTATGTAATGACAAAAAGTGTCATTTTATGGAACAAATTTGGCATGATCGCATCGTTATTTTATTTTTTCTCTTGTCTTGCCCTTCCTTATTACTAAATAATCGGGGTAAATTATGCTCCTTGTCACTTGGCCCAACAATCCATCAAAAAATGACCCACGTTTGAAGCTCTTACCGGATATGGCCCCGGTTGTACATAATCTGAAAATTATTTTCACCAGTTAACCCGCCTTATTTTTTTTTTCTTCATTCTTCTTCTTTCTCTTTCACGACTTTGCACCGCAAAATTTCTCTTCCATTATATATTCTTCAATTCTCCTTTCAGATTCAAAGTTGATAATCATTATTAAGATAAGAAAATAAAATACCACTTAAGAGAATTATTATCTTTGAAGTCACCATTAAAGGTCATTCGAAGCTTCAGTTTTAGAAATTGGATTTTTCGATTTTGTTAGTTGCTTGGATTAGGTGTTGGCCCAATTTATTGGGATCGTCAAGGGGAGTTTAAAACATAAATTTGAAGTGATTTGGAGCAGACTTAAGCTAGATTTGAGTTGAATTTCAGAAGATGCCCAAAGAAGAAGAAAACCCGTGAAGCTCCATTAATAGGATTCGTTTGTATAATAGTGTGTAAGTAATGTATAATGATGTATAAACACCATTATTATTTACAGGTATTTGGTGAATATCTCACACTACTACTACTACTACTACTACTACTACTACTACTACTACTACTACTACTACTACTACTACTACTACTACTACTACTACTACTACTACTACTACTACTACTACTACTACTACTACTACTACTACTACTACTACTACTACTACTACTACTACTACTACTACTACTACTACTACTACTACTACTACTACTACTACTACTACAACTACTACAAAAACATCAACCACTACTACTGCTACTACTACTACTACTACTACTACTACTACTACTACTACTACTACTACTACTACTACTACTACTACTACTACTACTACTACTACTACTACTACTACTACTACTACTACTACTACTACTACTACTACTACTACTACTACTACTACTACTACCACTACTACTACTACTACTACTACTACTACTACTACTACTACTACTACTACTACTACTACTACTACTACTACTACTACTACCACTACTACTACTACTACTAATACTACTACTACTTCTTCTACTTCTACTACTACTACTACTACTACTACTACTTCTACTACTACTACTACTACTACTACTACTACTACTACTACTACTACTACTACTACTACTACTACTACTACTACTACTACTACTACTACTACTACTACTACTACTACTACTACTACTACTACTACTACTACTACTACTACTACTACGACTACTACTACTACTACTACTACTACTACTACTACTACTACTACTACTACTACTACTACTACTACTACAACTACTACTACTACTACTACAACTACTACTACTAATACTACTAAAACTACTACTACTACTACTTCTAAAACTACTACTACTAATACTACTAATAATACTACAACTACTACTACTACTACTACTACTACTACAACTACTACTACTACTACTACTACTACTACTACTACTACTACTACTACTATACTATATATATATATATATATATATATATATATATATATATATTTATATATATATATATATATATATATATATATATATATATATATATATATCGTATAAAATTGTATAATATTGTATAAATATGTATAAGCATCTCTGACAAACTTTTTCTACGATTTTCACTTGCAATTCTTGATTAAAACTATTCCAAATCTCCATTAAATGACTTCAACTTTGTATATAGTCTACTTAGACTAGTTATAATAAGTTCAAACTATACCCACTCCAAATTTCTCACAAAATCATATTCAAAATCTAACAAGATTAGCTTTAAAGAAGATGAGATTTTAGATTTCTCGCGTCTGTTTTTGAATTTTCGTAGTTGTGATACGTTTATACAAACTTGGGGAAAAAGGAGAATGGAAATGTTTCACACATGAAGATATAAAGCATAAAAAACTAAAAAAAAATTAGATCTAAGCTTATTTATAATTTGGCTATACATTTAGAAACTTGTAAGTAGGCTAAAATAACGCAATGCCAACTTAGGGAGTGTATTATTATGTTTTTTTGTCTTAAATAATACTATTTTATCCTTTATCCTATATTTTTTATATAATAATTCTATTTGTTACTTTATTTTTTTAATAATATTTGTTAACACCTAATTTTTTATCATATTTGAATATTTCCCACTTTTCTCACCAATACCCCATGATTTCCCTCACATTCCCACTTCTACTCTTTACGGCTCACATTTCCACTCATAACCCTTTTTCTCTTTATTCCCCACTTTTCCTTGTCCCCCACTTCACCCACTCTCTCCACTCTTGTCCCCCACTTTTTCCCCACTCACAACACTCACCCCTCCATAAAACACACCCTATACAATGAAGAGAGGGATCAGATGAACACAAGGAAGAGGGGGGACATATGAGATAGAGAAAAAATATCTGGGAGAAAAGAGAGAAAAAAAAGAGAGAGAAGACAAAAATAACATAGAGGGGGAGACATTTTCAAAGGCTCAAACTAGTGTTCATGTGGAGGACCATTGTCGGCCTTCTTACTCATGGTGAAGAAGATACAAAAATAACAACGACCCTCCAGCATCGGCCACCCATCCTCCTCCTCGCAACCAATCGACTCTCCAGCCATTTCACGATGCCCAGCTTTATCGTTGCCCCGACCACCCCGTCGTCAACCCTCCCAAACAACCACCAAACGACCACTGTCGACACCCCAAAAATGATCACTTCTCCGTCACGCACAAATAGCTCGTCACCTCCACTCCTCCAGTCGACCACCCACGCCTGAACCTGCCATCCAAACAGCCCCCACGTCCAGGGCAGCTGCTCACCGTCCCTGAACCACCAACAACCCCACGACTCCACCAGTCACCAAGCTCTAAATGAACCCCAACCCCAACCAACCCTACTACCCAAACAACCTCCAATCAAACCACCAAAACAGTCTGTTTCACCTCACACCAAATGACCACCCTTCATCGCCATGAAACAACCACCCAAAACCAGCTGAAACGCAGCACCAAACCACCCAAAAATGGTCATCGTCTCGTCATGTTTGACGATAAACAGAGGTCTGTTTTAGTTGTTTGAGTTCGATGAGGGTGTTACTGTTCTAGGTAGATTTTTGGTTTTGGTCAAGGTTCGATTGAGTCAGAGTTTTGTTCCGAGTTTGTTTTTAGTCATGGGTCATTGGTTCTGCCCGTGGTTCCGGTCTATGGTTGTCGCTGTCCATTTTTTTGGCGAGTTCGAGTTGCTGAAACTCGACGTTGCTGTAAACATGAGTATTCTTGTTACATTTTTGTTGGCTCGGTGTATTCTTTCCTTTCACGTCTTGACTCGGTAAATTTGAGTAGTAATAATATATTTGTCGTATTTTAAAGTTTATATTGTCATTTTTGTTTATCACTAATTGTTAGTTGTTTTCCTTTTGTTGTTAGATTGTTAGATTATTATATTATACTTCATTAAACTTGATTAAGAAGAAAAAGAATGTTAGTTTATAAATAGCGTCAAATTATTGATTTGTTGAAATACTCTTGTTTATACAAAATTAGATTAAAGGAATCGGGGGTGCATTTCATATGACTCGACTCCAAATTTGAACAAAGTTAAATAGAAGCGTGTCGTGAACCAGGGGTGCCATGGCTTGAGTGTTTAAAATAACCTTGAATTTTTCCCGAAATGTTAAAAGCTGTTAAAATAATAGCACCCATTTTGCTTTAACTTTAACTTTTGCTTTAACTTTCGCTTTAACTTTAACGTTTGCTTATGCTGTCCCTTTACGCTTTAGCTTTAACTTTTTCTTTTGGCTTTAGCTTTAGTTTAAACAAATGTACAACATGTGTTTATTGTTGTTTGAAGTATTTTTAAGTTTGTTGTCAGACGAGCATCGCTAGGCAAAACACATAAATTGTGGGGCCCTCGTAAATGTATATAAAAATACTTAGAATTTGGGACGGGCCTTTTAGTGAATTTTGTGGTCTTCAAATCCAAATCTCAATGAAGTTGTAACGTGTCAAAAACTGCGTGTACATTTATGTGGCGCAGTTCGAGACGCATTTCACGACTTGCAATTCTCTTTTAAAATAATAAATAATAAGAGCGGTTAAAAGTTAAAATTCGGACATAAGTTATAACATGTATTAAAATCAGATATTTAGCCATTACAACAATTTAAGCGACTGTGTTAGAGGGTGCCTAACACCTTCCCTCGGGTCAATAAAATTCCTTACTTAGATTTTCTGGTTCGCACACTTCACTTGGGAAGTCAAATATTTTCCTCGAATTGGGATTCAAGATAAACCGGTGACTTGGAACACCAAAATCCAAACATATCCCAAGTGGCGACTCTGAAATAAATAAATAATCCTATTTCGAATACTGTAACTTAAAATGGAAAAACTCCCTTATGTGTCTATCCCTCGGGTAGGTGCGCAAAAAGGAGGTGTGACAGCTCTGGCGACTCTGGTGGGAATATAACCTAGAACCACTGGTTCAGGGTTGGAAATTCGAGCTTAGATAAATTGTTATGTTTGGCTTTATCTGATTTTGTTACATTATTTGTTCTTACTGTGCTAGTTGACTGTTTTACTACTTTGATATTATTGAACTGTATTCTAAACTATCTTCTAACACACCCCCTCTGAGTCTTTTGAATATAACCTCGCAAATCGTGGATACGCGCCCCATTCTTTGTTAAGATAAAGCCGGTGGGCCTGGGCTCCCGGTGAAGGATTATTAGTCACCCATATTTAAGAACGGGGAGGGTCCAAAAGCTAAATTCGGAAAAGCATTGCTCCCAGTACGCTACCCCTTCCCAACTCGAGTTGCCCCGCTCGTTCAAAGGCTAGTCTAGATACTCCTCAAGGCAGTAAAACCAAGTATGACAAGACTTCATGCCAGATCCCTAGTAGGAACGTTTTATTTGCATCATGTGCATTTGACTTAGGGGACTCAACACAGGGGTTGGGTCCGTCTAGGACAAGCGACCTGAAGTGAAAAGACCATCCTGCTGCATTCTATCTGTTTTATGCATTTATTTGCTTCGGACTAGCATGCTGACCGGCTTTGAATACTGAAAAATTGTGGAAAAAAAAGCAAAAAAACTAGCAGTATAGAGTGTTAATTACATATTTATAAAAAATTAATTTCCAAATAGTGACGGAACTCTACCAAAACTTTGAAAAAAAGAATTTGAAAAACAAAAGAAAAGAATCTTGTATTCAATTTTAGTTTTGTTTTCCTTATCGAACTATGCGGGTCTGATTCTCACCGGATGTGAGATACGTAGGCAAACCTCATCGGTTCCGACCCCAATTTTCAAAAAATTCAAAAATATTTTTCATTAATTCCTTCTTAGAAATCTTTCCTTCGAAAAATAAAAAAAAGTTTTCTAAAAGTCAAAAAGATAAGGAATAAAAAAACCAAAATCGAAACTTTGGGTTTCCGTCATTTTGAAGTATTTTTTCCAAAAAAATCCATAAAAATTAGAAAACAAAAATTCAAAAATACTTTTTTTCCTTTAGAAGTCTTTACTTTGTAAATGTCCATAAAAATTTTGAAAAGTCTAAAAATATTTTTGCTTTTCTTTATGAAATACTTTTGTAAATAAATAAAAACTCATAAATCCAAAATATTTTCTTAAAAGTCTCTCTTTCAAAAATTAAGAGGCAACCTCCAAAATCCAAAATTATATTCTTTCTTCTTTAGAAAAAGAGAAAACAAATGGAAATTCAAAACAAAAATATTTTCCTTTTACTTTTAAAATTCCCAAAGTTCAAATAAAAAAAATGAACTTTTTTAGAAGTCTTTCTTTCAAAAATAAAAAAAAATAAAAAATTCAAAAAAAGTTCCTTTTCTTCTTTTAAAGAATTTTTTTAGAAAATTCAAAAAACCAAAAAAAAAAACAGAAAAAATATATATTCACTTTCTTCTTTTAACGCATTTCTTTCAAAAATTCAAAAAAAAGAATTAGCTTATTTTATTCCCGATCCTTCCGAACTACACAAGATCTGATTCATGCGGGGTCATGATACCTAGGCAATCCCTATTGGATTCGATCATAGTCATAAAATTAGTTGAATGAGAAGATAAATTAAAAAAAAGAGTGAAAAAAAAGAAAGAAAGGAAAAAATAGCGACGAGAAAAAAAGAAAGAGTGAAAAAAAATGCAACCGCTCAAACACATGGTAGAAGCGTTTAACTGCTAGGTGCATTGCATCCCAATGTGCGATTTCCTATATGTTAAATGTCTCAAACTAACAAGGTTGTTGGTGCGAGCAAATTAGCCAGGTTCTGTTCAGTTGGTTGGTTTTATTGGTATGCAGTGATGAACGTGCAACTTTGCACAAAGCCACAACATTATACACAAAGCCGAGCTCCACCTCCTAGAAATGCCCATCCTTACCAAGCTTCATATGATCCACAATCAGATGTTCCCTAGTACAATCATCGCCCAAGAGAGCCTTTCAGAAATAATCAGTTCACCCCTATTGGTGAATCGAACTCAGGCTTGTTCCAAAAGCTTGCCAGGCGAGGTCTGATACAGCCAGTGGCCCCAAACCGGCTGAACCTCGAGTTCCCCTCGCAACAAGCTGATGCCACACATGAATACCACTCTGGAGCAGTGAGGCACAGTACAAAGGACTTTTGGACCCTCAAAAAGGTAGTTAAAGATTTGATTGAGGCTGAAAGAATCGTTTTTTTGGGTGAAGCTGAGAAATTTGATCTGGCACTGAAAGTCATTGCAGCCATTGACGAGATAGAAGAAAATCCAAAAAATGGTTGCCAAGCATGAAAGTTCCCCATCATACGGGAGTCTCGGTAGCCAGTCTTGCTATCATTTCTGCATCTGGATTATCTCAGGGTGTGATCCAGATGTTTTACTTTATTGTCTTACTTTCTGATATAAACCATTATATCCTAAAAAAATCAAAAATCAAGAAAAAAATGAATATTTCATTGTCCATGAATGTCTCTTCTCTTAATCATGTCATTTTTCTTTCTTATTCTCTTTTCAATTTTGTTAAATGCAGATTTCAATAACACGATATGCTTGCGGACTTCATGCACGGATCCTGAAAGTTGTCAGACCTCGAAATAATGAGTCAAGGATTGGATCGCAATGAAGATAAAGTTTAAGGAAATAAAACAAAGAGTTGGAACAACTGAAGGAAAATTGGTTCCCGAATTGGAAAGGTCCATACATTGCAACAAGAGTACTGCCAAAAGAGTGCGTTGAACTTGGGACACATCGAAGAAATGTCCCCAAAACAACTGTCAATGCAAATGCAGTCAAAAGGTACTTTATTTGATCCTTCATAAAATTCTAATATCCTCCGTTAGGATGACGAAGGCTTTGATTCTCTCTACCTAAACACTATCAAACCTTTGCAAACCCTTTGAGCTGGTCACCATTCTTTGACTACCCTCTTTGGAACCTGAAAGTGTCATTAAAAATAGGGAAAATGGGGAAAAAGAAGAAAGAATTGAAAAATAAAAAAATCAAATAGAAGAAAAAGAAAAATAAAAAAAAGAAGGAAGAGGAAAGGAAAAAGAAAGAGAAAATGAAGCAAAACAGAAAAGCAAGAGAAAATCAAAAATAAAGTTTCTTAACTACGTCCAACTTGATTCCGAAAGGAAATGTAGGCAACCTCTCTTTGGGGTTCAGTCACACCAAAATAAAAATCCAAAGTCCCCCAAAAGGTGAAACTGGGGCGGAAATCATAATGGTTCAGCGACGTTTTCGCTAGAAAGGTTCCAAAGTTGTATCTCAATCCAAATCCTTTTTACCCAAACCCTGTTCAAGTTCTTCCGATCAATCGGTGTGAGTGTTCAAGGATCAGAGAATGCAGTTACTTGGATCCATGCAAGCAAAATGAAAAATAAAAAATGAGAGAGTCTTGTTAGTGAAAACCCACACGGGCACTATAAGGTGATGGTGAGAAATGAAATTAAAAATGCCAGTTCGTGAAACCTCGCAAAAGATGCCACTGATCGAAAAGAGGATCATCATAGCCATCAGCGCCAGCAAAGTTCTTGCAAGGTTTCTCAAATTTTGAAGCAAAAGTTGTGATGAATTTCTGAGAATCGAACGGTTTGCACAGATAAGGCATCTGGTTCAAAAGGAATGTCATGTTCATTGAAGTCCACATGTACTCCAGATAAGTCCTTCTTTCCTTTCCCCGGAAGGGATACTTTCTGTTATAAACTCATTCTCCATTCCATTGTTTGTTTTCTTTGAATCCCTTTCGGTCTAACACTGTTTCGAAACTAAGACAAAGAAATGATGGCAAGACAGATTTACAAGGTTCTCATTTGGTGCGGGCTAATGTGCAAAAGATACCCGGGTTCAGTAGGTGCACCAAGTCAACCTCGATTGGCCATGCGAGTCGCTGCTCCGGAATTGAAAACTCTTAAAAGGAGAAAAATCAAATCAAAGTGCTTATAAAGTGAAATAAAGTTGGAAGAGGTTAAGTCCCACGCGACTAGCCGTTGTAGCAAAGTTTGAGGAGCCAAAGTTTGCCCAATACAAAAAAGAAAAAATAAGAAAAAGAAAGAAAAGGAAGTCAGAAGGAAAGGCCTACGAAGGCGAAATAAAGTTTGGAGGTTGAGTTCCACCGACCAACCATCATGGAAAAGTTTGGAATAATCAGAGGTTCTCCAGGGCCTGAAATGAATCGATCTTCATCAAAGAAGTTGGGCCGGGATCGAGTGATCAAAACGAATCAAGGCCACAAAACCAACTACTGTTTCAAACTAATAGTTGTTGTTTCTTTGAAAAATTGAAACAGGTGCGATCCAAGCAACCGTGCAAGAAGCAGGTGCAACCAAAAAGGAAAAGAAATACGCAAGTGCAAGAAACAACTTTGCAACAAGGAATCAACCTAAAAGGGAAGTTTCCTCCAAATTATTTCCTACATTTTACTAAACAGAAAAAATGAAAAAAGAAATAAGAAGAAAATTCCTAAAAAAAAAAGTTTAGAATCCCCAATATCAACCTTTTCCGCCAATATTAGGGCTCCAACCCTAAGTTGAGATTTTTAGACATAGGGTCTCCATTCCCTAGTCGCCTATACCAATATTAGGGCTCCAATCCCTAAGTTGAAATTTTAGACATAGGGTCTCCATTCCCTAGTCTCCTTTGCCAACATTAGGGCTCTAGTCTCTAAGTTGAGATTTTAGACATAGGGCTTCCATTTCTCTAGTCGCCCTTGCCAACATTAGGGCTCCAATCCCTGAGTTGTGCTTTTTAGACAAAGGGCCTCCATTCCCTAGTCGCCTTTTGCCAATATTAGGGCTCAAATCCCTGAGTTGTGCCTTTTTAGACATAGGGTCTCCATTCCATAGTCATCCTAGCTGATACTAGGGCTCCAATCCCTAAGTTAAGCGCTTTTCCTTTTAGCCAACATTAGGGCTCCAATCCCTAAGTTGAGCATTTTTTTACTTTAGCCAACATTAGGGCTCCAATCCCTGAGTTGAACATTTTCTCTTTAGCCAACATTAGGGCTCCTATCCCTAAGTTGAGCGATTTTTCCTTAGCTGACACTAGGGCTCCTATCCCTGAGTTGAGCGTTTCCTTAGCCGGCATTAGGGCTCCAATTCCTGAGTTGAGCATTTCCTTAGCCGACATTAGGGCTCCAATCCCTAAGTTGAGTGATTTTTTGCTTAGCCGACATTAGGGCTCCAATCTCTGAGTTGACCGTTTCCTTAGTAGATATTAGGGCTCCAATCCCTAAGTTGAGAGCGATTTTCCTTTAGCCTTCATGTTTGATGACGAACAGAGGTCTGTTTAGCTGTTTGAGTTCGATGGAGGTATTACTGTTCGAGGTGGATTTTTGATTTTGGTCAAGGTTCGATTGAGTCGGAGTTTTATTCTGAGTTTGTTGTTAGTCATGGGTCCCTGGTTCTGCCCGTGGTTCCGGTCTATGGTTGTCCCTGTCCATTTTTTCGGTGAGTTTGAGCTGCTGAAACTCGACGTTGCTATAAACGTGAGTATTCATGTTACATTTTTGTTGGCTCGGTGTGTTCTTTGCTTTCACGTCTTGTCTCAGTAAATTTGAGTAGTAATAATATATTTGTCATATTTTAAAGTTAAAATTGTCAAGTTGAGAGCGATTTTCCTTTAGCCTTCATATTTGACGACAAACAGAGGTCTGTTTTAGTTGTTTGAGTTCGATGGAGGTATTACTGTTCGAGGTGGATATTTGGTTTTGGTCAAGGTTCGATTGAGTCAGAGTTTTGTTCTGAGTTCGTTGTTAGTCATGGGTCCCTGGTTCTGTCCGTGGTTCGGGTCTATGGTTGTCCCTGTCCATTTTTTCGGTGAGTTTGAGCTGCTGAAACTCGACGTTGCTATAAATGTGAGTATTCATGTTACATTTTTGTTGGCTCGGTGTGTTCTTTGCTTTCACGTCTTGTCTCGGTAAATTTGAGTAGTAATAATATATTTGTCGTATTTTAAAGTTAAAATTGTCATTTTTGTTTATCACTAATTGTTAGTTGTCTGCCTTTTATTGTTAGATTGTTAGATGATTAGCTTAAACTTCATTAAACTTGATTAAGAAGAAAAAGAAGGTTAGTTTATAAATAGCGTCAAATTAGTGATTTGTTGAAATGCTGTTGTTTATACGTAGTTAGATTAAAGGAATTAGGGGTGCATTTTATATGACCCGGCTCCAATTTTGAACAAGGTTAAATAGAAGCGTGCCGTGAACCACGAGTGCCATGGCTTGAGATGTTTTAAATAACCTTGAATTTTTCCAAAATGATAAAATTGTTAAAATAATAGCACCCATTTTGCTTTAATGTTAACTTTTGCGTTAACTTTTGCTTTCCCGTTAAGCTTTAGCTTTAACTTTTTTTTTTTGGCTTTAGCTTTAGTTTAAACAAATGTACAACATGTGTTTATTGCTGTTTAAAGTATTTTACGTTTGTTGTCAGACGAGCCTCGCTAGGTAAAACACATAAATTGCGGGACCCTCGTAAATGTATATATATTAAAAATACTTAGAATTCGAGACGAGCCTTTTAGTGAATTTTGTGGTCTTCCCAAAAATAATAACGCGTTAGACTCTTTAGGTGCACATTTAATAATGTTATCTCCCTAAACTCGGGTGCACATAAAATCTCAACGAAGTTGGAACGTGTCAAAAACTGCGTGTACATTTATGTGGCGCAGTTCGAGACGCATTTCACGACGTTTCAATTTTCTCTTTTAAAATAATAAATAATAAGAGCGGTTAAAAGTTAAAATTTGCACATAAGTTATAACATGTATTAAAATCAAATATTTAGCCATTACAACAATTTAAGCGACCGTGTTAGAACCACGGGATCCGGAGGTGCCTAACACCTTCCCTCGGGTCAACATAATTTCTTATTTAAATTTTCTGGTCCGCGGACTTCACTTGAAAAGTCGAATATTTTCCTCAAATTGGGATTCAAGATAAACCAGTAACTTGGGACAGCAAAACCTAAACCTATCCCAAGTAACGATTCTGAAATAAATAAATAATCTCATTTTGAATATTGTCACTTAAAATGGAAAAACTACCTTATGCATCTATTCCTCGATGTAGGTGCACAAAAAAGAAAGTGTGACAATATTATAAATTTATTCTTTATGTTATTTGTATATAATATTATGAAATGATGCCAAATATACAATTTATCTAAATATTAAAAAAACTAAAATACAATACTGTAAATTGGGTGGATTTCTTTTGCAAAATGCCAAAAACCCTATTTGCTTAGTCATCGACTTGAATTTTGGAATGCTGTCGAGGCACAAGAAAGGAATCTCCGGTGGCCGCTATTCTCGGGGAACTCGACATTTATCAGCTCTAAGGGGGTTTTAGGGTTTCCGATTCCGAATTCTATGATTCTACGATTCCACTGTAGGTATTCGCGAATGCATAGATATGTAATGAAACATTTGCTTTGAATCGGCTTTATTCCTCGACTTACGGTTGGCACAGGCAATCATTTTTTTAATTCGGAAACCCTAGCCTACCTTTAATTTTCTCAGGTATACTCTTGAATCCACCGTGAGCTTGTTGATAATGCTTCTATATATGTAGTTTATTTACATGCGTTTACTGTTTTTAAGTAAACGACGTTGCTTGTGAACACCTGACTGAAGCCTTTGAAGTTTGAACCATTTGATTAAATAAAGCCATTTTTTGACAAAATAGTTGCTTGAAGTAAATCTTTCTTGGTCAGCTATATGTAAAGTAAAGCTTTCTTGGTTAGCTATATGTAAAGGTTTTCTAGAGCTAGACGCACATGCCACCACTCCTTCAGAGACCGAAGAAGTGCGAAAAGTTTCAATCTATCTCTATTTTCATTGTTTAGGTTAGATTGATCCAATTTGAGCCTTTATTTTGTCAATCACTAACATAAGGATGTGATGCTGAGATTATAAGGGGAAGAATGAAAATTAGATACATTGTCTGATATTTTGTAATGATCACTGTCTGGAAATTCTTGTGGTCAATTGGCAAAAATCCTGAGTCAAATCTATCAAAACAAGGAGTATTTCCTGTCGGACACATAAAATTGAAATTAATGGTTTCTAATACATCTCTGTTGCCAAAACGCGCGTTAAACATTGTATTTGTTCTGTCAGGCAGGGTCACTTTCATAGCTTCAATTTGCAAGGTTCACCTTCTGACTAGAAAACTAAGGACAAATTGGATACGTAGATTTTGTGGAGATACTGTGGACTATTCTTTTATCTATGATCTTTACTATCATATTCTTTCTTTTGTCCAATTATTAGCTAACTCGTTTTGTACAGAGGCATAAGTGCCCGCTTTGACTTTTTAATCTTAAGCTGCTTTTATTATTTAATCGTCAGAAAATGTGTTTGCCTTCTGACTTGTACTTGTGGTATGTCTTCTTCATTCTTCTGCTGGATGGCTAAACGAGTATTATGCATTGCTGTAAGACTGTAATTTGACAAACCTTTTCTTTCTTGGATTTTAAACTGATATATTCTACGAGTATTATGCATTGCTGTAAGACTATAATTTGACAAACCTTTTCTTTCTTGGATTTTAAACTGATATATTCTTTTCTTTGTCTATCTGCACAGTTAAAACATCTAGCTACATGTCATCCAACGATGATCCAGTGGAGATTGACAGTCCTGCTGCATGTAATGGAGATACACTTAGTACCAATAAAAACAGACTTTACCTTTATCCTGTTTCTGTCAATGCTTCAGGTGAAGGTTTACCATATGCTCCTGCAGATTGGCCGAACCCAGGTGACAAATGGGCCTGGAAGACAGGAAAACGAATAGCAGCTGCTGGCTACTTTCTTGATAGATATCTGTATCTTCCACAACGTCTTCGGGGGAAGCGAAATGCTTTCGCAAGTAGGCTTTCGGTGGAACAATACATCCGGTCTGAGTTTCCAAGCGTAGATATCAAGGAATTATTTGCATCATTCAGTTGGAAGATTCCTTCAAAACTATTACAAGGTTGGATTTGATATGGCTTTTTGGTCATTTGGTACGTTGATTTTTCTTCTGTTTTTGGAATTTGTAAGAAACTTTTAGACATAGCTCAATGCGGCTACACCACTTTCAAGGAAAATTTACCTCATCCCAAAAAGAAAATAACCACTTTCAAGGCAAAATTATGCAGCTCGGAGCACCTATACGAAAGTACCCATCTTAAGCTCTAGGCTCTGCATATATAACTTTGTCTTGGGCTTTGCGCCATGTTTGTTGAGCTTTCTATATTGGGGAGTCTATTATATTTGCTAAACTTTAACAACGCCATTACGCCAATTTTAGAATACTTGATATTCTAAAAATGTATATATCAATTAAGAAAGAACTTTTAATACTCTCTTCATCCTTATGTATCTGACACCATTTGCCTCGACACAGAGTTCAAGAAAGAAAGAAAGTCTTTTGAAACTTATAGTCTAAAACATGCCAAAGATACTTTTGCGACTAAAATAGTTTCATTAAGGATAGAATAAGAAGTTTAAAGTTAAATTAATTCTGAATATAGAAAGGTGCAATTCGAAATGGGATAGAGTGAGTATTAATATATATATCTATACTAACAACAAATTGTTCGGAAGAAAAAGTCATTGTATCATTAGTTTTTCTTGAGAAAAATGGTGTCTAATTCATTAGCTCATTAGAACACTATACACGAGCAATACACATATAGTTCGATCGTATCTTGACCTAGATAATCTTCCATCAATTAAAGTTATCAAACAATCTTTTTTTGTTTTGTTTATGAAGTACGATATATCATTGAAAGGGCATCAGGAAGATGCCAGATTATAGAAGACAAAAGCATGTTAACTCTATTACAAGAGTGTCTATGCTAGAATCAGGGAGCTAACAAAGTCCAAAAATTGTCAGCACTATTTAAGGTAAGAGAGCTCCAACTGAACAAACGAACTAAATATTTAGTTTTCAGGGAATGCGTTGGAGATGAGATTCCATCAGAATAATTGCAGTTTCTTCCTTTCCAACACACCAAAATATGATTGTTGGGAAACCTCCGAAAAATGCTGATATAGCCTTCCTTGATGTACTGAGGCTGGCACAGAATAGGGAAAAAAGGAAAAGGAAGAAATACCAGATATCAGCAACTGAGCAGTGGAAAAACAGATTAGTTAACACTTTCTGAGCTTTGTTGGCACATGTAGCATCTGTTAACTAAGACACCGTTCCATCTGCTAAGGAGGACTGTGCATAATATGGTAAATACCGAATTGCCGTACCGAAATCGAAAATTTTGGTATATGTTTGGTATTTTGGTATTTGGTTTACGTTTTTAAAATAATTTTGTATTAGGTATGGTATTTTGTATTTAAAAAATAATATTGAAATATCAATACTGTACCAAAGTATATACTGAGTTACACATTACACATATTATTAATTAACATACTAAGTTACGCAATACTTTTCTTTGGCATTCGTGTTGAGGTTGGTAGTAAATCCCATGTACTTCTTTAGGAAAATGGAGGAACCAGGTAGGATACAGATTTTGATTTTTACTTTCTTGGTTGTCAAGTAACTTAGTATTTCAATGGTTTTAGGGTTTTTCTTACTCCGTTACTCTTGTATTGTTGTTGCATATGTTGGATTAGTCCTTGTTGTATTTTCTCATTTCAACAATTAACTCTAAGTAAGTAACATGGTATTTCCAATGATCAAATGTATTCCTCTATGTACCTTTTGCTCTTAGTTGATAATTGATTGTTTTGGACATAGATTTTATCAACAACCAGGTGAGTAGAGCTTAGAACGTTTTCACTGAGTACTTTAATAATATTCAAGCCTAGTAAATCGAAATTACCGGACGGAATAAATCGAAACCTAAAGGAGAAAAGCTGAACCATAATGAGTGTAATTAGGTATGGTATTGGTATGTAATCTTAAGAACCGAAAATGCCGAATCAAAATGACTAAATGCCGTACCATACAAACCGGCGAACACCCTTTCTGCTAAGATTGTCTTGTGTGACAAGAGAGGGTTGCTGAAGTGGTAAGAACCCTTCACCTCCAACCCTGAGGTTGTGGGTTCGAGTCACTAGGGGAGCAAAATAGAGGGAGCTCCTATGAAGGGGTTAAAAAAGGGTTGTCTCGTGTTAAACAAGCTTCATTGAGGGAAGTCCATGTGATGCAAGATATTTTAAGTGGTAGTCTGGTCCTCCAGACATGTTTCCGAGGCCAGTCCTCTTGCATTCCCTTCTAAGAGAACATAAGGTTGTAACCTTCTTTGGTTGTGATCTTCGGTTCTTTGGAATTTCCCTTGACGATCCTGGTGGGCGATTGATATTCCGTCATGAAATCCTTCGGTGTAGCTAGGAGAGCAAGTAAGTCATTAATTTCCAATCATGAAGATTCTTTATAAACACTAGATTCTAGATGTTTTCTATATTTTGGGTAATATTTGTATCCTTGTAGCAGGCAATATGATTATATCCTAGGTATGAATCTTTTAGTGTTATATTGACAAGCCATATGTCTTTCTAAAAATTAAGATGTAGACCATTATCAATTGTTAAAGATGTATTCTGGAAGAAATCATTTTGCAAGTTGCTCTATGTTTCCATAGACCAATTCGATAAGGCCATCTCTAAACCTTGCCTTAATTTTCTCCTCCAAAATGCAGTAAAATTACTCCAACCATTGCACCATTTTTTACTCTAAAAAAGAATATTCCATTTTACATTCTTCCCTCTTCAATATTATATTATTATCTTTTATTTAAATTTTATTCTCTTATTTCTATTAAAGAAAATCTATCTTTTATCTTTTTTACATATTCATTATATATAATTTAATATAAAATTATTTTATACTATAAAATTTTCAATAATATAATTTGTAAGCAAGTATTATGGATTATATATATTGACGGATAATTCAAATAAAAGTGAAATCATTGAGATACAAGATTATTTAATACATATTACATTATGGTAAAATTCGTATTAACCATTACATAAATATTCAACTTCCACCTCTAGTATGCTCCCAAAAATGATCTATTAATGCATTACGAATGCAACATGAGCATCTTTGTCCTTAATTTTTTTGTGTCGAGCTAAAAATTGCTCAAATTGATGATTTTCATCTACTGCCATTTCTACCATTGCAGGTGGACATTTCATTGGAAACAGCCTCTCTGCCCTTTCGGGTAGGGGTAAGGCCTGTCTACATATTACCCTCCCCATACCCCACTTTGTGGGATTATACTGGGTAGTTATTGTTGTTGTTGCAGGTGGACATTCCAAATCATCTTTATTGGTGCATTAAGATCATGTTCATCCTCTATTATCATGTTGTGCAATATAATACATGTAGTTATTATATCATGTAACACTTCTTTTCTCCAAACGACATACCTTCATACTAAGTTCTTATGCTATTTATCATAGTTTCAATTTTTATGTATTTTAATTTAATGTATTTCCAAATTTAATGTATTTTCATTGAATGTATTTTCAATTTTAGCAACATCTAATATTTTATATTTGCACCTTTCAATTTTAGCAACATTTAATATTTTATATTTGCACCATTCATTTTTGAATTGATTATATATTTCTTGTACAATTATTACTTATAGTAAAATTAAATTACAATTTTACATAAAAGTAATAAATGCAAGAAAATTAATTTATCAAAATTATACGTCAAAGATATTACATAAACATAATTAGGTATATATAAAGAGATAAATTAAAAGAGTTAAATAATAAAAACAATAATAAAATAAGCATGCATAGTAATGGAGGAGATAAATAGTGTCACTCCATAATTCACACTATTCATCCCCCATTTTGGAGGCAAAAATGGGGGAATATTGGAGCTTCATTATGGCAAAAAATGCTCCCATTATGGAGGAATGGGGAGGGTTGGAAATGCCCTAAGCCCCTGAACTTTTATTAGGGCTCTAGGAGTTCCATATTTGGCATCTATGATCTTGTTACAATATCCTGGTTCAATTTGTCCATGCCTTCATAGCCATTTGAGTAACATACACCTGTTATGAAGCTTAAGGTTTCTGATTCCAGTACCCCAGAAGATTTTGGCTGTGTAACTTTTAGCCATCTAATCCGTCGAAATTTGTGAGTTCACTATTTCCTTCCCATAAGAACCTTCTCCTTAGCATGTCTTGCTGCTTTAGTACCGAGCTTGGCATATGGTATAGAGTCATATAGTAAGTGGGAAATCGATCAAGGGCACTACTAATCGATGTGAGTCTGCCCTCGTTGAGAGATATTGCAATTGCTAGGTTGCAAGTCTCTTTTCCACTTTTTTAATGACCTTATTCCAAGTTATAATGGATTTGAATTTGGTTCCTAGAGGCAGTCCTAGATATGTTGGGAAGAGGGAGCATGTTTTGCATCAAATGATTCCACTGTTCCAGGTTTTGAACCTTTAACCTGGTAGATAACTAGGTGGATTTGAATTTGGCTCCTAGAGGCAATCCTAAATATGTTGGGGAGAGGGAGCATGTTTTGCATCAAAGGATTCCAACTCTTCCAGGTTTTGAACCTCTAACTAGGTAGATAATGCTTTTAAGCATGTTGATGTGTAGTTGAGACAATAAAGGAAGCATTGCAGGATCTTTCCGTATAAAAATTATGATGAAAGTGATTAAGAGCCTCCGCGATATTTGTTTTGATAGAGTCTCAGGCCTTTTGGGAAAGGGCCATAGTGTACCCATCAAAGCCTGGTGCTTTGTTAGGAGCACAAGACTTTAAGGTTGTTAGGAATTCTAATTTCTCAAAAAGTAATTCTAGGCCTTCTTTCATCTATAGATGATAGGATAACCCCTAAGCTCTGGTATGGGTCTCCATGAATTCCTTTCCTTGTACACTCATGTAGTAATCCAGAATTTCTTGTTTGATTTACTCTTTATCTTCAACTAATTCCTCTCCCACCATGAGCTTGTCCTACAATTGTTCCTCCTTTGGGAGTTACCATGTCCTACAAAAATACTTGTGTTTCTGTTTCCGTCTCTTAGTCAGAAGTCTCTGATTTTTGTCTCCAAGAAATTTCTTCAGCTAGTACAATCAGTTCAAGTCTTAAATTGAAAGCTTATAGCTTTTCATCTAGAGAATAGCAACTTGATCCAAGAGCCTCAAATCATCAAGTGCCTTATTTCTTCCGTTTTCTAACTTTCCATATACCTATCTATTCTAAGTTGTTATGTCCTTCTTTAGGGATCTGATTTTACGTAAAGGTAAAATCTGGGGGGGGGGGGGGAAGCCAATACTATGTAAAATTGCCACCATTTCTATAAAGTCTTTAGTTTGAGTCCACATATTTCAAATTTGAAGTATGAAGGTGTGTTTCCCGTCTTCACGTTTCGAGGATGATTGGCTTGTGATTAGAAATTGCCTTGGGCGTTGCTAACCACTGCTTTGAATCCTTCACTCCATTCAAGTGAAATCAGAAATTTGTCAATTCTGGATGCTTGTGGGAGGTTCTTCCCTTTCGACCATGTGTATTGTGCTTCGTTTAGTGAGAGATCAAACATAGTTATAATATTATGTTTGAGATATTATTCATTGCACTAGTCTTTCTAGTACAACTAGTCTTTCACTTCCATAGTTGTATACGTTGAAATCTACACAAACCACAATTACCCATTGATCAGTCTATGAGCCTCTATCTGCTGCCAAGTCTTTGCAAAGTTCCTTCCTTTCGTGATTGGAATGAGAACCATACACCCATGTCCTTGTGAAAGTACTTGAAATCTTCAGTTAGACTTTCAAATCTGCAAGTGATTGAGAAGTTCCTTGTCAGAGTATCAACACAGTGTTACAACCCTTTATCCCGCATAATTATAATTTCCCCATACTTCCACAAGCCTTGAGTTCACCCCAGGATACTGTTGCCCCATAATTGTCTGATTAGAGAATTGGTCCAATCCTCAATTTTGGTTTCCCGACGACAAAAGATGTGCACTCTCCACTTACAGATTAGAGACTCCTAAGTATTTTTATTGTTGTCATTGAGACCTTGCACATTCCAACGTGGGATTTTGACCTTTACCTGGAAAGAGATTCTGTGACCTGCTAGTCTGCCACTATCTTCTTTGTCGCTGCCCTTTTGAAGATCTCAAACTAGTTTCTCAAGTTCTATTTCCCTTTTAGTCTTCCCTCTTTTGAGGTTTGTAGTTGTCTTGGCCTGGTGTTATTGTTTTGCTGCAGTAGTTGAGCCATCTCTCTTCTCTATTCTTAAAATAATTCCCAAGATCTTATGTTCGAAAACGGTAGCGTTTACCCTAAATGTTTTACATGCTTTCAGCATTGGAATTTTGATCCATCTTGATGCTTCAACCCTTGTTGGTTTGTTCACCACTTACATGCAAAGATCCTCTCATCTTGCCATGAAAAAGGAAGAAATTCATTAGAAGACTGAGTGGAGAAGTATGATTCTGAGTCACACCTTAGGTGATTCTATATATAGACTCAATTTTGGTGTAGAGGGCATTGTGAGTGGCTCAACTTCATCATCGACATCAGAGTGGGAATGAGATGCTTCGCTTATTACTTCATTGGCCCTATGCATGAAAGCTTAGATTTCCACGGGGAGGGGATCAAAATAATTCTGAAGTTCTGTCTAGTGGCCCTCTAGAAGACACGGGTCATTTTTGTTCCCTAAAACTTTCCATTTAGTAGCATTATTGGACTTTTTTATGTTTCTTGTGCTTTCGGCCACTTGAATAATACCTATTGTAAAAGCCCAATGCAGCTCTGCCTTTATTGGGCCGGACTTGGGTCTTCTGTTTTTGAATTGGTATTGCTGGGTCTCTTAGAACAAAAGCTGGCCCTCTCATGTGTAAACCAATTGGCTGGTTATTAAACACTTTTGTTGGCCTGGGCAAGGCTCGGATTCTCAAAACCTACATGCTTCTTTGATGGGCTCACTGCTGCAATAGGTTCTGTGCATTGTTAGATGTATGTTAGAGATGGCCGGGTTTTTCCATTATCGAGATTTCAGATCTCTATCCCCCTATTCCATTCCCATCTTTGCTGGAAGTTGCTTACCGGGATTCCTAATGCATTATCGAGCCCAGACAAAATGTTTTCTATTCTTTGAATCTTCATTTGCTCCAATATAGCCACCATATTTATTTTCGATAGCATGGAGAGGAACATGGGCAGAAGGGGGTTCGCCCGAACCGCCTTTGCCTTAAAATTACACTATATATATAAGGCAAAATCTATTTTTACCTCTATATATTAAGTTTTGAACCCCCTTCACACAATCCAAAAGTGTAGTTTAGTGGTCACAAGGGGGTTCAAAACCTTCATAAGGTCATAGGTTCAATTCCCACTTGCTACAAAATAATTTTTTCTGAACCCCCTTTGTGGAGATCCTGCCTCCGCCACTGAAGAGAAATGCCAAAGGTTTTAACCTAGAAAACTTCCAACCTACTGTCAGTGGAGATTGTACCAACTTTTGGCATCCACGGTTCAGACGCAAATGTCTACCATCCAAAATCAATTCTGTACGCTCATTCCAACAACCTCATGTCTTCCTTGAAACTCAAACAGAAAGTAGTTGTGATCTATTAGTATCTTTGAGTCTTGCACTCGTTTTCCATATGCTGAGGAACCATTTCGGTATGATTTTTGTATTTGGGCTACTTTAAAATGGATCATCGAAGATCGCTATCAGGCATCCAGGGTATGGGGGTGTAACATCTTCAAACTTTGTTGATGGGGCCACTGGAATAGCTAGCTAGCTTTCGATTCTTGCGGCCTCTAAGTAGGTTTTTAGTGATGGAGAACACTTGTTAGTCCATGATTGTTGTGGCTTCCTAGTTTCTTAGCAATGTCAATCTAGCCTTTGTTGTATTCTATTCTACCTCCAGATTGATCACCATTTGTTTCTTCTTACTCACAAATCTGCCATAGATGTTGTCAATTGATATATATACTCGGTAAATATATGGTTGTTGTGCTCTTCCATAAAGACATGATGCTTGCTTCATAGCGTTACAAACCCATCGTAGATTTTTTTCATCGATGCTAATTCTGCTTGTAAAATAGTTGCGTCTTTCGATGAGTGAATACCATCTAATTTGAGCATCCAAGTTTAAAGAATCTGTCTCCCGCGATGAAAAAAGTTTGTTACCCTATAATAAAAGCTAATTTAGCCGGAGTGAGGCCTTACCGGAGAAAGTATCAGAAGGAAAGAGAAAGAAAAGGCATATTTCCCAAATCAGAGTGAAAAGTGAAGAGAACAATGTCAACCTTCACCAACAACAAATAACAACAACAACAACCCAATAAAATTCCGCAAGTGGAGTGTGGGGAGGGTAGAGTGTATGCAGACCTTACTCTACCCCTGGAGGGGTAGAGTGGCTGTTTTCGAAAGATTCTCGGCTCGAGAATCTCTCCTTCTCCGGCTTTCTTCCGTCGGAGATACCTCTCTTTCTTTCTCTTCTTCCCATCCCTCTGTTCTCTCTTTTTAAGGAATCACCTTCTATGGTTGCTTTCTCCATTCTTGTCCATATACAAGGTTTTGGAACGGGGTAGAGCATGATTTACTGTAATGCTGGGTTCAAATTTTTTGATATTATTAGGTGGGCTGCTAGCAACTCAGACTGGTACGAATGGGTTGAGAGAAGTCGCAAGATGATGAGGAGATCGACCATGAGCACAAAGATCATGGAATGGATTTGCTTCACTCTTAAAGAGGCCTCAAAGGACCAGAATAGAGAATTTCAGAGAAGGACTCGGAGCACTTTTGCACCAGGAAATTTAATGAGCATGGGAGATATACGAGTATTGTGTAACTAAATGGTGGAGGAAGATTAATACTTATTATTCCTGAACCAATCTTTAATGCAGGTTGGAATGAGATAGCATTTAAGATTAACAACTTCACTAAATACTCAAATAAAGTAGCAGTGGTGATCCCCCAAGACTAACTTAGGCCAACTATCCTTATAAGAAGGCTATACAAGATAGTAAATGGCAAACTAGGAGTCTTCGTGAAGCAGATGTGACTTGTAACAGTGGAAATACTGACATCTCCGAATCTGCTAATCTATATGAGAATGGGCCTTTGAAGAGATGTTTAGTGGGGAGTTTTGGAGAAGAGGTAAAGGAAAAACCCACACTTGCTGACATAAGAAGTGGTCAACTTCAACTTGGAAAAATGTTTTTTGGGTAAACATCTATGAGATGTATGGGGATTTGTTCTTATTTGAATTCCCTAATAGATACATGGCTGAAAGGACCATCCAAGGGCAGTGGTTCTGGAAAAAGCTCAGGTTTTGCCGTTAGAATGGTGGAACCCCATGGAAGGGTGTATTTCAAATTCTATTGAAATCAAAGAAATCTAGATTAAAGCGGTAGGAATTCCCCTTCATCTGTGTTCGCAAAGAATTTTCCAAGAAATAGGCAAATTTTGTGGAGGATGGGTGGCTACTGAAGATGAAACAGAACTAAAATATCATCTGAAGCGTGCCAGGATTTTGGTAAGGAACAATGGGAGGAATCTTCCAAGAGTGGTATCCATACCTTGTAGTGGAATCACTCATCATATTCCAATCTAGTCGTAAAGCAACACAAGATATGAAGTCTCACAGGAATTAGTAGAGGGAGGCATCGGAGAAGAAGATACAGTGCAAAAACTTTATTGCCTTTACCCAGAGGGCAAATAGGGTTACCAACTGTGCTGAAGTACAAAAATCCCCTTCTTTCAGGGATTTCAGAGACAAAAATCACGTGGGTGGTACTTCTTTGACATCCAGAAGATATTTGAAAACAAGTGCACGTGAGAAGCATGTGGCTGGTTTAATGAAGCAACTAAAATGGGCCAGCAAGCTGAGCCCAATAAGGAGGTCGCTTTTAATAATTCTTTTGGGCCAATCTTTGCAGGCCAAGTCATTTTTAATGACTTAAATGGCCCCAATACACAAGATCTTCCTATCGATTTCTTTGTTGAAGTTCTAGAACCTTATTCCACCCAAATGTTGGTGCATGCAAAGTCTCAAAGTGTAGATTTTCAAGGAAACTGTGTGTTAGAATATGTAAATAGTAGGAAAAGAATCCTAATCCAATATGTATTAGGAGTAGGATAGGTTATGTATATAAGTAGGGCTCATTGTATCAGGTTTAACATAATATCAATATATCATATTTTTCTCCCGTGCTTTCTCACATTGTGCAGAGATAAATGCGGCCATAACAAATGTTGTTTTCGGAGAACTTCTCTAGATTTAATTACGGCAATGGAATATCTGGAGGAAAGAAAAGATGAGAGCAGGGGAATGGAAGAACAAACTTTGAAAGTAGCTCACAAAATACAATCACAACTATAGAAAATTGGGAAGTGGAAGAGGCTGAACCTCTTCTCATTCAGCTACAACAAGCCATTCAAGGCATAGCAAGGGAGACATCACAATGGGTCGAAAAGAATTTGATCAAGCTGGGCAAATTACTTGGGGTAGATTTCCAGGGGCACAAAGAGGAGGCCTTGGAATTGTTGTTACAAGTAGATAGCTGCAGATAAACTAGAAAAATGGAGTCTGGCAGTGTGTGTAAGAAGACAAGATTCAGAGGGGAACAAGAACTAAAAAGACTAGTTACTTTCGATATTAAATTCAAGAGTGAGGGGGAAAGGAGTAAGGGAAGGAATATGCTTACCTTGGATCCATGCAGTTCAAAATAGTTTCATGGAATGTAAGGGGGTTGAATGATAGGGATAAAAGGAGAATTGTGATAGTTTGGTTATTGACTAGAAAGCAGACATGATATGCTTCCAAGAGACTAAACTAGAGGGGGACATAAGAGAGATTGTCAAACAAGTGTGGGGAGGAAGGTGGATCAGATTTGCTTAATTGGAGGCTAGTGGTACTAGAGAGGGTATTATGATGATGTGGGATTGTGGAAGCTGGGAGAGGGAAGTTCTGGAAATTGGTTGCTACACTTTGACTTGCAAATTTGTGGCACATTTTTCAGAATTTTTCATGTTATGTAACTGGGGTATATGCTCCAAATAACTACATTGAGAGAAGGTTAGTGTGGGATGAGATATGTGCAGTAAGGGGATTGATGGAAGGGCCTTGGGCTGTTCGTGCATACTTTAATGTCACCAGATTCATTTTAGAAAAAAGAAATTGTAGGAGAACAAGGGGTATGGTGGAATTTTCTGATTTCATTGAGGACATGAGCGTAATTATTTGCGATTAGAAGATGTTAGCTTTACTTGGTTTAAAGGGCATAATCAAGACATGGCTTCCAGAATTGATACTTTCCTGATCTTTGAGGAGTAGGATGAAAGTTTTAGTAATATAAAACAGATTCCACTGCAAAGACTAGCATCTGATCACATTCCAGTAGCTCTAAAGGGAGGCACTTGGAACAGGAACAAAAACTATTTTGAATTTGAAAATTGGTGGTTAGGAACAACTGGTTTCAATGAAAGTCAAAGATGGTGGAGTTCGTTCAATTTTTCAGGCAGGCCTTGCTTTATTCTGGCCTGCAAGCTAAAAGCTCTCAAATCAAAACTCAAGGAGTGAAGCAGAAGTGAGACAGGATTTTGGGATATCAAAGGAAGAAATTGTTAAGTCAAATGGCAGAACTGGATGAGGTACTCGAAGACTTAATTTTAACATAGGAAGAAACTATCAAGAAGGCAGCACTATTCATGGAGTATGAGGAGTTGATCAAAAATGAAGAAATGTGGAGACAGAAATCAAGGGCCCTATGGTTGAAAGAAGGTGACAAAAACACCAAGTTTTTTCACAAAGTAGCAGATGCACATAAAAGATTCAACAATATTGACCAACTAATGATATAGAGGAGCCAGGTAGAATAGAAAAGGAAATTATTGATTACTATAAGAAGTTGTACAAAGAAACTACTCAATGGAGACTTGCATGCTACTATGACAATTGTCCTGTTTTAATTAAGGAGGACAAGGAAGCTCTACAAGGTAACTTTGAGGAGAATGAAGTGCTTAGGTGCTTGAAGTTATGTGCAATAGATAAAGCCCTTGGCCCAGATGGTTTTACTATGGGGTTCTTCATCAAATGTTGGGAGATACTGAAATATGATATCATGAATGCTTTTCAAAACTTTTATGACAGAGAAGTTTTTGAAAGAAGCTTCAATGCAACATTTATTGCTCTCAATCCAAATAAGAAAGGTGCTAAGGAACTAAGGGATTTCAGGCCTATCAGCTTGATAGGTAGCATTTATAGATTGTTTTTCAAAGTTTTAGCAGAGAGACTAAAAAGGATAATTTCACAATTAGTGGACCGTTAACAAATGGCTTTCATTAAAGGTAGACAGATCATGGATGCTGCAATGGTATCCAATGAAGCAGTTGATTCTAGGTTGAAACAAAAGAAACTTGGTATCTTGTGCAAACTTGATATTGAAAAGGCTTATGACCATGTCAATTGGAATTTCCTCCTGAGCATGCTAGGAAGGATGGATTTTGGCCAAAAATGGATAAATTGGATTAAATTCTAAATGTCAACAGTTAGATTTTCAGTTCTTATAAATGGCTCCCCAACAGGTTTTTTCAAAGCCAGAAAGGGGACTAAGGCAAGATGATCCTTTATCACCTTTTCTGTTTGTGATTGCTATGGAAGGTCTTGACAATATGATTAAAACAACCAATCAGTATTGGTGGTTTAAAGGTTTTGATATAGCTAGAAGGGGCAATGATAGTTTAGAAGTGACTCATCTACAATATGCTGATGATACCCTCATATTCTGTGATGCTGAAGAAGATCAACTGAAACACCTCAGGGTGATTCTGGTTCTTTTTGAAGGAATCTCTAGTTTGCATATTAACTGGAGGAAGAGTTTTCTTTACCCTATCAATGAAGTCACAAACATGGAAATGTTAGCTGTTGTTCTGGGGGTGACGTAGGGGCTTTACCAATAATATATTTTGGAATGCCTTTGGGAGCTAAATCTAAGTCAATTGGGATTTGGAACACTGTTATAGAGAAGTGTGAAAAGAAACTGGCCAAGTGGAAAACCCAGTATCTATCTCTAGGTGGCAGAGTGACTCTTATCAACTCAGTTCTTGATGCACTTTCAACATATATAATGTCCTTGTTCCCCATTCCTACAGGGGTCATCAATAGGTTGGATAGCATCAGGAAGAATTTTTTATGGAATGGAAACAAAGAAAGGAAGGGCTACCACATGGTGAAATGGAAAGCACTCACTTTTGGCAAGAACCTTGGAGGGCTAGGGATCAAGAACTTGAAGATTCAAAGTAAAGCTCTTAGAATGAAATGGTTGTGGAGGCTCAACAAGGAGAATCAACTCCTTTGGGGAAACATTATTAAAGCAAAATAGGGTCAGGAAGACAAATGAATGACTAAGGTGGTCACTACACCATATGAGGTTAGTCTATAGAGATCCATTAGATAACTGTGGAGTGAGTTGAGGGATGATTCCAAGATCAAAGTATTTGATGAGAATAAGACTAGATTTTGGATGGACAATTGGCATGAAGTTGGCAGACTGGATGTAGCTTTTCTAGAAGTCTTCAATTTAGCTCTACATCAGCAAAGGACTATAGCAAAGATGTGGACACATCAAGGATGGAACATCATTTTTAGAAGATATATCAACGATTGGGAAGCACAAAGAGTGGTTGAATTCTTCTGTGCACTAGGGAAGTTTAGTGGATTACAAGCAGGGACAAATGTACTATGGTGGCAAGGCACCAGTAAGAGTTTATTCAAAGTTGATGCAGCTTACAAGAGGATGAACCAGCAGATAGCCTATTGGCCTTGGAAACATATTTGGAAAACAAAAATTCCTCACAAAGTTGCTTGCTTTGTGTGGCTACTGGCTAAGGAAGCAATCCTTACACAAGATAATTTGAGGAAAAAAGGTTTCATTCTATGTTCTAGATGCTTTTTGTGGGGAGAAACAACAGAGACAGTTAACCATCTCTTCCTTCACTATAAGATAACATCTCATCTATGGAGAATTATTTTTAACCTCAAAGGCATTTCCTGGACCATGCCGGGGAAGGTTATAGATACTCTTAAAAGTTGGGAGGAAACAGGATTACAGACAAAGGACAAGACCAAATGGAGAATTATACCTGCTTGTATTTGGTGGACAATTTGGAAAGAGAAGAACTCCAGATGTTTTGAGAATGTGGAGAATGGAGTGCAGAAGATCAAGTTAAACTTTATTTTGCTGTTGTGTTTTTAGTGTAATCAGATCTACACAAATGATATTGACACCATTATTGATGTTTTAGATTCAATATAGAGAGTGTCAGTGATAGTTAGAGTCTCTTGTATATATGGTTTACGTACTACCTAAGTACTGTTTTGCTACATATGAAATATAGAAAAGTTACCAGTTTAAAAAAAAGCAATAACTATAAACAACAATACTACCATAGGAAATAGTGAGGAAATTTCATAAACCACTAACAACCCACATCGAAACATCAACAGGCCAGCCCAGCCCCCGGAACAACAAAGAAAGGGAAAACAAAACGTTGACAACCTATAACCTTAATGCTCGACCTCCACCCTTTCCTATCCAAAGCCATATCCTCGGAAATCTGTAGTTGTGCCATGTCCTGCCTTATCACCTAACCCCAATACTTCTTAGGTCGTCCTCTTACCTCTCCTCGTACCTGCCAATGCTAACCGCTCACACCTCCTAATTGGTGTAGACCTGTGATTCACACCTCCTAATTGGTGTAGACATGTGATTCTTGACTATGCCCCCCCCCTCCCCCCCCAAGATTTTTCATATTTCAGCCCGTAAATATTTAATCAAGGCCTAATATAGCTATGTCAACCAATTTTCACTTTGTTACTTTATTTTATTACAAGAAAATAAAAATTAAAAAAAGTAGTTTCATTAATGTGTTGTAGTTATTTTTAATCTTGAAAAATACCAAAAATAATTTTGTTTTAATGGTCAGTCCTATTTTAACAGTTATTTTATTTAAGTAGGACTAATTAATAAATGAGGCCGTATTTTAGTCCCGTTCGCGGAGAAAGAATAAAACTTGGGATCGAGCAACCCATTTTAGCCCTAATTTTGGACCTTGCCCATAATTCCCGAGCCCATAATTCCTAGGCTCATGCCCCTAATAGACCTAATGCCTAGACACTACAAAAAGATCAGCCGTTTGAGAGAATAGGAGGGCCTTCATATCGTCTTCTTCTTCAGCTGAAGAAGCAACGTTCATTGCTGCCTTTCCAAAATAAAAACTTAGCCAACGGTCACACACTCTACAAAAAGAACTAGCTCTCATTCTTAAGAGCCAAGAATACACTGCCACTGCCAAACATTGGGGTTCATATGCATGAAAAATGTATATGTTTGTGTATAGAAAATGATGGCTTATAAATCCATGGAGCATTTATTTAATACACATATTTGAGGATTATTATCTCAAGGAAACAAGAGTTCTGTCAGAAGTTTGGTGCATAATATTCTTAGCTGGTGTCAGTCACATTGGTCCAATTGCGGAAATTTTGCCTGCGTTTGAGTGTCGAGTGTTCTGGTGTCGATTCGAGGTTTTGTTTTGAAATTTTGGTGTTTCGGTCCAAGGACTGTTGCTTTGCTTAGCCCGATTGGTTTGCAATTCTCAACTTTGTTCATCAATAAAAGGTCCATTTTTCAATTTTTATTCTCATTTTATTGTGTTGTGATAGCTTGGTGCGTGTGTTGGTCGATTTGTGATTCTATGTTGTTTGAGTAGCATGTCTTAGTTTTTATTCAAATTGTTTTAATTAGTTTCTTTTTATTTCGATTGTGATGTATGTAGTCTTGGTTCTTGAACAAATACTTTTAATCGGGTAGATGGAAAAATTGGAGTTGTTTCTTTCTTGGCAAGGAATAAGAATGGGCCACAAAGTGGGTTTTGAACTATAAGAAATTTAGGTCAAGTAATAGATCATGTTGGCTAGCCTATTTGCTCCCCAATAATATCTTGTTCATAAATTTGGCATCACAACTACCTCAATGATTAGGAAAATAATTTAAATGCGATAGTTGCTTTAGGCGCATTATAATAAAATTATTATAGCTACGGGTACGGTTCTCGTGACGTAGTTGTGATACCTAATTCCCAAAATCGGTGGTGCATTTAATGGAACCTGATTATAACAACTCGAATAATAAAACCCTTTGAAATAATGTTAGGCGTGCCATGCGAAATAAAACCCCTAAGCCCATGGCCCTCACAAAACTAGATAGCTTTTATAGAAAATTTGAGGTGTGCCATTTTAAGTAAATAACCCATCGCCCTCATAGAATTAATACTAAAGCTTTAAAACTCGAGGTGTGCCATCAATTAAATTTTCCATGGCCCTCGCAAACTTAGTTATTAATTTGAACTTTCGTAGTTGCTAGACGTGTTATATAAATTGATTTTCTTTTTATTTTTTTAAAATTCGGGTGTACATTTCATGTGACCCAATTTCAATCCTTAAGCAACATTAAATAGAACGTGTCACGAACCACGGGTGCATTTCATCCATTCCACTTCTATACAGTGCGTGACATCATCGTCTATCTTCACCAAAGATTTAATTCTGTAGTTTGGGGGAGGGGGAGAGTCAGTTATATGAACCATCTGTATTCATTTTGTTTTAGGCCCATTCATTCTTCTCATAATTAGTTTATTTTTTGTATTGATTGTGAAGCTACTACAATCGTCCTCCTTTACTGCCTATACTTTATACATGGGAGTTAAAACATTTTTTTTCAAATAAGGTACTATAAGTTGTTGGACTGAAACTGCGATGAGTAATAAGGTTGGTATTTTTTTCTTTTTATCACTTATACTCTCCGGAAAATCTACACATACAACTTTGTTTAAATTCCAACAAAGAGACTTGCTATGATCTCCCTTATGAAATGTTACTAGTATGCCTCACACGTGCTAAAAGGTGGTTGAAACAAACAAGGGATAAGAGAATCCTAGGATGAAGTCTTTCCAAGAAAGGCAAACTAATGTTCCTCCGTCCATTTTATGTGACACTACTATTTAAAGAGTCAAAAACTTTTTCCTTGACTATGGTTTTTTCCTTGTATTGCCTTTGTTTCATTTTATGTGGCAGTGTTTGACTGAGCACAAAGTTCCAAAAAGTAAAAAAAACTTTTGAACTTGTAGTTCTGAACCAGCGATGACATTCCTGTTATTACAAAAGCATGTCAATAAGGGGTTGTTTGGTTACTGGGATAAGGATGCTTATCCCGAGATAGAATATGAGATTGCGTTTATCCCATGTTTGGTTATGACTATTAGCTAGTGGTGTGATAAATTTTGTATTAAAATGGTGGGATAGCTAATCCCATGGGATATCCCAGCCCCTGAGATATCCTTGTCTATTCTATCCCATGGGGTAACCAAACCACCCCTACAGGTAATATTGAAATGTAAAGTTAAATTCTATCCAAATATTCCATCCTTTTTGGAACATACCCTAAAGGAGAGGGTGCCACATAAAAATGGAATAGAGGGAGTACTTTTATATAGTTCTCAAATATTTATATTTGTTTAAAAATAATTTTGAGGAACTGATTTTAGTTCACACTAAAATAGATACTTTTGACTCTAAGGGTTATGTCATTATTTTTTGGGCGGAGTGAGTAGTTGATTACTTCTTGTCCATACCACATTTGGCATGGCCATTTATATGTGGCAGATAATTTAACTGATTGTGTTTTCTTTTCTTTTGAAATGGTAATAATTGTGTTCAGAAACAATACAAAGGTAGTGCTGGGTTTTATGTACAAGTGAGCCAAAAATATAGCCCCTCTTCTATTCTTAGAGGGACTCTCTGAAATCTAGTCACGTTTCTGCCTCATTTGCATATACTTTTTTACACCAAAATTGATATTACTTGATACAATCTAGCTTAATCCTCTGTACTGATTGTGTTTACTTTAATGGCACCGTTTGATACACTTTGCAGATTTCTCAAAGGTGAAACCTAAAAAACTTGATTAATTTTGAGGAGCTTTAAGTTCACTTTGAGGATGTGCATGAAGCTACTTTTTTAAATATCATACCTTCTCTCCATTACAACTAGCTAGTAAGCTCATAAAGATCTATTTCCTTAGCTCATCTTCGAAATTCTCATTTATGAGTGAATTTCCTCTTTGATTATAAATTTAAATGCTGTTGCCTGTCTGTGGATTGCAAATCCTTTAGTGTTTCTTGTTGTGCTTAAACGAGTTATTTGTGACATGATTTCAAATTTGACTTCTTTGTCTGAAAATTATAGGTGGCTGGTATGCTGAGGTCACATCTTCAGGCATGAAACCTGATTCTCATTTTGGAAGCAGCAGTTGTAAGGCTGGTAACAGTGTGTGTGCCAGTTTAGTAGCAGAGAATCCTAGTCCAGAGACCATGATTTGTGACCTTTGTTGCAGTGAGCCTGGTTTTTGCCGAGATTGTTGTTGTATTCTTTGTTGTAAAACTATTAATTCTGCTTATGGTGGGTATAGTTACATTAGGTGTGAAGCAACAGGTGTTAATGGTTACATTTGTGGACACATAGCCCATATAGACTGCGCTCTACGAGCTTATATGGCTGGGACAGTTGGAGGAAGCATCGGTTTGGATGCGGAGTATTTTTGTCGACGCTGTGATTCAAGAACTGATTTGGTCTCACATGTTATGAAGCTTCTAAACATTTGTGGATCAATTGATTCTCGTGATGACATTGAGAAGATTTTGAATGTTGGCATTTGCATTCTGCGTGGCTCACGAAAAACAAATGCAAAACAGTTGTTGCATCATATTAAATCGGCCATGGCAAAGGTATAGCTGACTGAGAGGTAGATGAACGGTACTCTGTTTCCAAGATGTTTATTTTTGCCTTTATGGGGTTTCCAATTGACCAGAATGACCATTATGATATCTTGTATCAGCTTCACAAGGGAACCTGCATTAGAGATCTGTTCAAAGAAGAAGAATTCCTGGACACCAATGGTACCTTCTCTGACCTTTTTAATTCTTATTTGTCACTTTTCCCTTTGGCTCATGTATCTATACCTGCCCGAGTTATCTGTTTATGTGGGTACATGCTTCGAGGCTTTAACGTAATGTTGTTTGTCTTTTTTACCACTTTAAAATAGAGTTTACACTGAACAAAATAGTTATTTGATTGTTTCCGTAATAGTTAGTACTTTGAAATCGACTAAAATTTTAGTCATTAAATTTTTTCTTATTTACACTATGTAGGAAGTCCTAAAATTTAGAACTTTAAAATCGATAAGATCTTACTGGACTTTGACACCATATATTATTTGACTTTCCATCTATTGATTATCCTCGCATTCTTTTAACTTGATTTCTTCTTGAGTGGTACAAGTTCATACAACTCCATGTTCAAAAAGAATTGTTGCGATCTCTATGTTCTTTATAAAAGTTTTCTGCCATCAGTATTTGTCGAGTTGGAATTATGTGATTACTAATGCATGATTAGGATAAGGGTACAAGTTTTATCCATTCTCACAAATTGAGTAAATTGTGGGTAAAGACTTTTTAATTGTTGGTAAATTATCAGACTCTTGATTTTGTAAAATTAATATGAAATAAACGCACGTACTTAGCTAGGCCTCATATAAAGCGAACAACCTTTTTTACCTTTCAATCAAATACTACTCTTATAACTGTGAGAAAGCACGGGAGAAACATATAATTGATATTAAACATGATACAATGAGCCCTATATATATACACATAACCTATCCTACTCCTAATAAACATTGGATTAGGCTACTCCTAATACACATTGGATTAGGGTTCTATTATTACATATTCTAACACTCCCCCTCAAGCTGGTGCATATAAATCATATGTACCGAGCTTGTTACATATGTAGTTAACATCGAATCCGGGTTTCTAGACCCGAAAGCATAGAGTCCTAAAGACATCGTTGGATTATCACCAAATAATCAGAAAGAATCAACTGAAAAGTGGAAATTGGAAATACTGTAGCTGCCGGAAATAATACTGTAGCTACCGGAGAAAATTCACGGTTGTCAGAATTGAAAAGTAAAAATATGGGTAGGCTCGGAATTTGAGGGCGATCCAACTGCCTTGAAAGACCTTCGTCAAAATCTCGCCGGAACAGTGTTCACGCGCCGACGCGTGGGACAGACGCGCCGGCAGCGGCAGAACTCCGGCGGGCGCGTGGGAGGTTCGTTTCCGCTGATTTTTTCTGGGGTTGGTCGGAATTCTTTTCTGAACCTCTTGGTGGTCTCGGATTTTGCACAACACCAACAAAAAGGTGGTTTAGTTACGGAAAGCCGCTTAAGTCGCCGGAAAATTGCACGATGACGAGGTCTTTCTTCCCGGAAGTAGCTGGAATGACGCACAGCTATAATATACTCACTGTCGATGTGATGGTGTTGGTTTTTTTTGCACAACACTGATAATTAGTGACTTTGACGCAATTAGACACTTCGGTCACCGAAAAATTGCACGGTGACTGAGTTATTTCTTCCCGGATGTCTTTGGAATGACGCACAATGATAATTATCTCACCAAAGCTTTGATACCATGTGAGAAAGCACGTAACGTATCCTACTCCTAATAAACATTGGATTAGGCTACTCCTAATACACATTGGATTAGGGTTCTACTATTACATATTCTAACAATAACTTTTTTGTACAATGAAGCAATTATGGGAAAAGATTAGAGGAAGAATCGTTTGAGTGGATTCGAAAAATTCTAAACATGATTATTTTTTGGTAATTTTTCATTTTGTAACGCAAATACATATTTTTAAGTACCATTTTATTATTTTTACAACAACAACAACAAGAACAAACCCAATAGTTATCCACGAGTGGGGTTTGGGGAGGATAAGATGTACTCAGTCTTACCTATCCTTGGAAGGGCAGAGATGTTTCCGATAGACCCTCAGCTAGAGAGCGCTCGAAAAAGAAAAGGTAATTGCAACAAATAGGAATAACATCAAGATGAAATAAGATCGAAACTAAGAATACAGTCAAACTCTAGGTGGTAATAGATAATGCTATCGAATTGAGTAAGACAAAGAGAAACACTCGACTACCTACGAACCTTTTACCCTAATCTTTGACCTCCGCGCCCTCCTGTATAGCGCTATGTCCTCAGTCAGCTCCAGCTGCGCCATGTCGTGCCTAATAACTTCTCCCTAAGACTTCTTAGGCCTACCTCTATCCTTCTCACCAAGGCTAACCGCTCGCACCTTCTAACTGGGGCTTCTCTACTTCTCCTCTTAATATGCTCGAACCATCTCAAGCTCGCCTCCCGCATCTTATCCTCCACAGGGGCCGCTCCTACCTTTTGCCGAATAACTTCATTTATAATCTTATCCAATCGGATATGCCCACACATCCACCTCAACATCCTTATCTCAGTTACTTTTAGCTTCTGGGTACGAAAGTTTTTGACCGACCAACACTCTGCTCCATACAACATAGTCGGTCTAACTACAACCTTGTAGAACTTATCTTTAAGTCTCAGCCGCACATTCTTATCACGTAAGACACCGGAAGCGAGCCTCCACTTCATCCATTTTATTATTTTTACAAAAAATTATTTTCTTTGATATAGGGTTCACGTGTAATGTGCATACATTAAGACTGATGTATATAAATGCACGAATAGATAGGTATATGCATATGCATTACTCTCTTTGTGTTTGCCGATTTCTGTACTTTACATTGTTTATAAATTCCAAAGACATGTCTTGCAACTGAAGCATAATATGAACAGAAAATTATCAACCTAGAGTCTTCTACATGTAAGCAAATTTGGCGAGCCTCCACTTCATCCATCACCAAAAGTTTCTGGTAATATGATACGATTGAGAACTGTCCATCTTTGCCAGTCTCTCATATCCACTTATCATGCATGGCATGCAATGTATTCTGTTTGTAGAGTAATTCTACTAAACTTTGGAGTTCACCCATCTCCAAATCTCGTAGATTCCTTCCAAATGTATGATCCCAAATCATTTCCTCATGTGTCCTTTGAGTCTGTTGTATTGTCATTTCTTTTTGGCTAGAAATTTTGTATAAATTGGAAAGGCAATTCTCAAAACATTCTCTCAACGCTTGTGTCACCATAATCTAATCTGTTTTCATCACCCACCTTGATATAATTTGGCAGTGGAACTCTTTCCATCCATTCATAATACTCCTCCAAAGCTTGCACCCAAATGAAAATGTGATTACTTCTAGTCCTTCAACCCCCCCCCCCCCCCCCACCCCCCCAACATACACGCAATAAATGGTACCATACTTTTTTGCTACCACCTCCTCCAAAAAGCATGTTCCTCTATCCCAAATTTCAATACCCATTTATCAAGTAAAGTTTATTGAACACCCGAAGGTCTTTCGCTCCAAGTCATCCCCACTTCCACGGCAACGTTATAGTCTTTCAACTCACTACGTGATATTTCTTGGTAAAGCTTCAGGACTCAATATTCATTAATAATCTTTAGTTGTCTCCTTTTTAAGCTGTAAACACTAAACACCTATTTATAGTCTAGGATAACTAAGCAAACAAGCCCATTAGGTTAATACCTGAAATGAGCCTTAAAACAATGGACTCCTAAATCTAGACCTGGTGCGTGTGATTGGAGTGTGGTTGAGGGCATGGTGTGCGGTCATACAACCTTCACGAATTAAATATGCGGTCCAATGAACTCCTAAATCCGTACCCTGGACGGTTGTGGACACACTGTGCGGTCATCATACAACCTTCACGAATTCAGCACATCCTGAATTCTGAACTGCTGTGAGGTTGGTTTCCTATAGTGCGGTCGCACAACCTTGCAAATTCTGCCATCTCCATATCCTTCCTCAAACAGACTTAGTCTTTACTTGGGACCTTCCATGGCATCCAATGCTCTCTTGGCATGATGTTTGGCGGGAATCCCTAGCCGTGCTCGTATCATTTATTGCTCTTGTGCTCCTGTTGTTGAGCATGTAGTGCAACCATGCCTTAATGATGTTGGCAGTAGGTCACGTTCACTGGATTTTCTCTCTTTGGTATTTTCAGAATCCTAGGTCAGTACTTAACTGTCTATATGCCTTTCAGAATCCTTTGTCAGTTCATTCCATGTTTGGTTTCTGATGTCATTTAGGATGTTTTAGATCTTAAAAGACAGGGGCTTCTTACGGAGCTGATTTCTAGATTCAACGCAAATATTCAGTTTTATTTCTATTTCAAATCATTGAATGTATTACCTCAGTCAGATTCAGTGATTATTTTCTCATACTAAATAAATCTATTCCTAATATTTATAACTAATATATTCATTCATATTGTCTCCTTATTAATAAATCCCGTTTCCAGTTATATTCATCATGTAGCGTACGCTCACGCTTCGGTGCTTTCACCAAAATGCTACCTGAATGAAGACAAAACGTCCATCCTACACCGCACCTAGCTTCAGCTTTACATGTCTTTTTAGCTACACCAAGCTAGTTACTCTTTGGTTCTTCTTTATTTGCTTTTAGTCCATCTACAAATTACTCGTTTTATAGTATGAACAATGTGCATAACTCATCGTTTTGGAGTCATGAGTTGGTACCATCAAGGCTTATTTTCCGACACAATGTACTGAACGAGTTTTGAGATATATGAAACATATTGTCATCTTAATTTATAGGAACTCTTTTTTTTTTTTTAATCTCTTGTCGATGTTAGTGTATAGACAAGAGGGGTTGCTCTGATGGTAAGCAACCCCCACTTCCAACCGAGAGGTTGTGAGTTCGAGTCTCCCCAAGAGCAAGGTGGGAAGTTCTTGGAGGGAAGGATGTCGGGGGTCTATTTGGAAACAGCCTCTCTACCCAAGGGTAGGGGTAATGTCTGCGTACACACTAACCTTCCCTGACCCCACTAGGTGGGATTATACTGGGTTGTTGTTGTTGATGATGATAGTGTATGCTTAGATTTTATCTTTTCATTACAAAAGCATTTAGTCGACTTTGTAACTATGATCAAGAGCTTTCTGTTTCAAATATCTTTCCTCCTTGCAAAGCTGCATTCACTGTAATGATCTCTTTAAAGCTTCGACGTACGTAAATTTCTTTTGATGGTAGGAGGAATATCTCAGCATGACATAGGCACATGTGTATCCACATACCATGGAAAGTCAATTCTTAGCGAAAGATCTTCACCCCAAAAGATAACTTCAACTTTTGACCATCGCATCGAATCCCTCAAGCTTGAGGATGAGATTGATCAAACACTGCAGGCATTGAGGAAGTCTCAAGAATTTGAGTACAGACTTGCTGAGGAAAAGCTCTTTGCTCAAAAGAACTATATCATGAATCTATATGAACAGCTTGACAAGGAAAGATCAGATCTATCAAGCCATACATCAATGGTTGAAACAGATACCTTACTTGATGTTGTCCTGAAAAGAGTAGACCAAATAAAGCGAGAAATTTCGACACTCAAGGACATGAAACAAGTGCAAAATGGATTTGGAAGAACTTCGAAGCAAATACTCAAGGATTACTTTGGTCTAGAAACAGAATCATCTTAAGCAAGCTCTGCTCTTTGTATCTAACAACAAATACGCCTTGGCCATGTTATGCCAAAATTTTGTTCCGAGCCTCAGAATCATTTCTTTGTAACAGTTGCACTACTATTAGGCCATGTATAATTTTTTTTTTCAGATAGAGGACTTTACTGTGAGTCCATTTGTTAATACTTCCATAAAATCAGATTTATCTTGATCTTTCAAAGTTAGAGTACGATTTATGTTGGTGAGAAGATCATAATATGAATAAGTTAACCTGATTTAACAAAATATTAATTTCTGTCGAAAGAAAGTCACTAATCAGAAATATATGTAAGGCTGCAAACTTGTAATGTATTTTGTGGGGTAAAATTTTAGCATTAGATCAATGGAAGAGCTACTACAATTCTTCCTGAGGAAGAACAGATAGCAGATTGTACTTGAATAAATAGCAATTACTGCTAGGCAAGGGCAAATTAATTAAGGGTAGAATTGAATAGAAGATTTCACTGCTTAGTCCTTGTGCAAGGGCAAATTAATTAAGGGTAGAATTGAATAGAAGAATCCAATGTTTAGTACTTTCTTCATCATTTTCCAAATATAAATCCTGACTTTTACTTGTACATATTAGTAATTCAAGAGAAATGTTATAAAGTAAAGACTATAAAGTAAAGACAATTATAGCGAGAAAGTGATATATTATTCGAATTTCAAACTGCTGTACATAATAAACTGAAACTACTTCTATTTATAGAAGAAAGGAAGCTGTTGTGTAAGCTGCTGTGTAAGTTGCTACTGCAAGCTCCTGTGTAAGCTACTAAGCTGCTGTGTAAGCTGTTACAATACCAGATATGGATAATCTTTTACTGCTAGTAATGTTTATCCATTACGGAGTACTGAAAGGATAAGCTCATTATACCCGGAATAGATAATCTTCTACCTGGGGTAATGATTATCCATAACGGAGTACTGAAAGGATAAGCTTATTATACCCGGTATGGATAATCTTCTACCTGGGGTAATGTTTATGCATAACCAGATACTGAAAGGATAAGCTTATTATACCCGGTATGGATAATCTTCTACCGGGAGTAATGTTTATCCATAACCGGGTACCAAAGTGATAAGCTTCTCCAGGAAACTTATTTCCAATAGAGTACTAAATAGATAAACATATTTACAGCGGATTCCCATATGGATAAGCTTCTTCAGGAAGCTTATTTACAACGGAGTACTAAATGAACATCTATAATATAATATATTTATAACACTCCCCATTGGATGTTCATTAAAAGATAATGTGCCTCATTAAAACCTTACTAAGAAAAACCACGTGGGAAAAAAATCCTAGTGAAGGAAAAAGAGTACACATATTTAGTAATACGCATTGCTTGGTGCCTCATTAAAAACCTTATAAGGAAAATCATATGGGAAAAAACCTTAATAAAGGAAAAAGAGTGCATCACGTATTTTACTCCCCCTGATGAAAACCTTGTTTCAAATAATAGAGTCTCCGCATTCCAATCTTGTATACCATCCTCTCAAAAGTTGAAGTTGGCAAAGATTTAGTGAATAAATCTGCTGGATTATCACTTGAACGGATTTGTTGCACATCAATGTCACCATTTTTCTGAAGGTCGTGTGTCAAATAATTTTGGTGAAATGTGCTTCGTTCTATCTCCTTTTATAAATCTTCCCTTCAATTGGGCTATGCATGCATCATTGTCCTCGTATAAAATTGTGAGTCTTTTCTCACATTCCAAACCACATTTTTCTCGAATAAAATGAATTAATGATCTCAACCATACGCATTCTCTGCTTGCTTCATGAATAACTATTATCTCAACGTGATTTGAAGAAGTAGCAACAATAGATTGCTTTGTGGAGCGCCATGACATGACATTTCCTTCATATGCAAATACATATTCGGTTTGAGATCGAGCATTATGAGGATCAGATAAATAACATGCATCTGCATAACCAACAAGATCTGCAATATCTTTGTTAGCATAAAACAAACCCATATAAAGAGTTCCCTTTAAATATGCAATATATGTTTAATCCCGTTCCAATGTCTCCGAGTATGAGAAGAACTATATCTTGCTAGTAAAGTAACAGAAAATGCTATGTCATGCGTTGTAGCATTAACAAGATACATTAGTACACCAATTGCACTAAGATAGGGTACTTCTGGACCAAGGAGTTCCTCTTCCTCTTCTGGAGGTCGGAACAAATCCTTATTCACTTTAAGGAGTCGAACAACCATTGGTGTACTTAATGGGTGCGCTTTATCCATGTAAAAGCGTTTTAAGACCCTTTCTGTTTAGGCAGATTGATGGATAAATATCTCGTCTGCTAAATGTTCAATTTGCAGACCAAGACAAAGTTTTGTCTTTCCAAGATCTTTCATCTCAAATTCTTTCTTAAGATATTCAATTGCCTTTTGGAGCTCTTCTGGAGTTCCAACAAGATTTATGTCATCAATATAAACAACAAGTATAACAAATTCTGATGCTATTTTCTTTATAAAAATACATGGACAAATAACATCATTTATGTAACCTTCTTTTAGCAAATATTCACTAAAGCGATTATACCACATGCACACGGATTGCTTTAAACCGTACAAAGATCTTTGTAATTTGATTGGATACATTTCTTGAGATTTTGCTTCAGGCATTTTAAATCCTTCAGGAATTTTCATATAAATTTCATTATCAAGTGAACCGTACAGATAATTTGTAACTACATCCATTAACATGTATTTCAAGCTTTTCATGTAGTGCTAAACTGATGAGATATCGAAATGTTATGGCATCCATAACCGGTGAATATGTTTCATCAAAATCGACTCCAGGTCGTAGTGAGAATCCTTGTGCAACAAGGCGAGCTTTGTATATTTCAACTTCATTTTTGTCATTCCTTTTCCGCACAAAGACTCATTTACGACCAACTGGTTTTATACCAGCATGTGTTTGGACTACTGGTCCAAAGACCTCTCTTTTAGCAAGTCACTTTAATTCCGATTGAATTGCCTCTTGCCATTTTGGCCAATCAGATATTTGTTGACATTCTTCGACAGATCGTGGTTCGAGATCCTCACTATCTTGCATAATATTAAGTGCAACATTGTATGTAAAAATATTATTCACCACTATTTCATATCGATTTAAATTAATCCCATCAGCGGTCGAACTTATTAAAAGTTCTTCACTCGCATGAACTTCGGGTTCATTGATTTCTTCAGGAATCTTAAAATTAATCAGATCTTAGGTCTATTCAGGAGATCCCTTCATAGTATTGTTTTGATCATTTGTCTATTTTTTTTGAGGATTTCGATCCTTAGAACCCAAAGGCCTACCACGCTTCAGGCGTGTTTTAGGTTCACCAGCTCTCATGCTAGTAGATGGTCCTACTAGGACATCAATTCAGATAGGCACATTCTCTGCTGGGATATGTGACTTAGTTATTCTTTTCAAATCAGTAAATGCGTCTGGCATTTGATTTGCTATATTCTATAAATGGATGATCTTCTGGACCTCCTGATTACATATAGGGGTACGTGGATCAAAGTGAGATAATGATGAAACTTTCTACACAATTTCTCTTTTGATTTATTTTTTCTCTCCCCCTAATTGTGGGAAATTTGTTTCATCAAACCGACAATCTGCAAATCGAGCAGTAAATAAATCTCCTGTCAATGGTTCAAGATAGCGAATAATAGAGGGTGATTCAAACCCAACATATATTCCTATCCTTCTCTGTGGTCCCATCTTACTGTGGTGGTGCTACTAGCACATATACAACACATCCGAAAATTCGTAAATGGGCAATATTTGGTTCATGACCAAAAACTAATTGTGACGGAGAATATTTATTATAATGTGTCGGTTTGAGACGGATAAGTGATGCCGAATGCAAGATAGCATGGCTCCAAACAGTAGTGGGCAATTTTATTTTCATAAGTAGTGGTCTTGCTATCAATTGCAGGCGTTTAATAAATGACTCTGCAAGGACATAAAAAATTTTGAGTATGAACATAAGCTACAAGATGTTCAACTTTTATCCCAACTGATAAACAATAATCATCAAAATCTTGAGATGAGAATTCTCTAGCATTATCGAGGCGAATAGCCTTTATAGGATAATCTGGGAATTGTGCCCTTAATCGAATTATTTGGGCTAATACTTTGCAAACGCCAGGTTGCGAGATGATAGTAGGCACACATGAGACCATCTTGAAGATGCATCTATTAGGACCATAAAATATCTAAAAAAAACCCACTTGGTGGGTGAATAGGTCCACATGTATCCCCATGTATACGCTCTAAAAAGGCAGGGGATTCAATGCCAACCTTCATTGGTGATGGTCTAGTGATCATTTTGCCTTGATAGCAATCATCACAAGAAAATTCGTCATTTGTAAGAATCTTCAGGTTCTTTAGTGGATGCCCACATGAATTTCCAGTAATTCGTCTCATCATTATTGATCCTGGATGGCCCAAACGGTCATGCCAAAGCACAAAAGTATTTGAATCCGTAAACTTCTGGTTTACGATAGAGTGTGCTTCAACAGTACCAATTTTTGAATAGTATAAGCCAGAAGATAAAGTTGGTAACTTTTCTACAATGCATTTCTCGCCAGAAATATTCTTTGTAATACAAAGATATTCCTCATTTATTTTATTTATTGTCTCTACATGATACCCATTTCGGCGGAAATCTATAAAACTCAAAAAGTTTCTTCGGGACTTGGAGGAGAATAATGCATTGTCTATAATAAGTTTTGTTCCCTTAAACAAAAAGATAATGGATCTTCCGGAGCCTTCAATCAAACTTATATTACCAGAAATTGTTGAAACATTTGCCTGTTCCTTATGCAAATAAGAAAAGCATTTCTGATCCCCGAATATGGCATGAGTTGTTCCACTATCAATAACACAAATATCTTCATGATTTGCCTTTGATCCAAACATAATTTGAGGATTATCCATATGCTTCAAAATAACATAAATAAAATAATATTATAGTAAACATTATTATCAAAATATAACTTTTATTTATGCACAAAAATACATAACCGTACTATTTATTACAACAATATTTATATTTCTACAGATTCACTACCGATTACATGACTTGTTTCTCCTTCTGGGAGTGCAAAGTAATCTTCTACGTCTAAATGTATGAAGTCTAAATCATCTTCCGCAATAAAATTTGCTTCAACATTTTTCTCTGTCTTTTTCAGAAAGGCTTGATAAAGCTCAACCAGGTGCTTTGGCGTACGACAGGTATGTGACCAGTACCCCTTTCCTCCACATCTATGGCATGCACTCTCTGCATTTGGTGCTTGCACTACTTCATGCTTTTGTTCCTTCCTTTTCCACTACGGTGGCGAGGAGGGTTCTTTGGTGCATTATTATTACTATGATTGGGATTTCTTCCCCGACCACGACCACGACCACGACTGGGGCCACAACCTCTTCCACTTTAGCTTGGTGGAAGTTCGTCTCATTCACTTCAGGGAATGGACAAGAACCAGTAGGCCGACCTTCATGGTTTTTCATTAATAGCCCATTATGTTGCTCGGCCATAAGAAGATGTGAGATAATTTCAGAATACTTTTTAAATCCCGTTTCTCGATATTGCTGCTGCAGGAGCATATTCGAGGCATGAACGGTATAATTTGCGGCTGCAGCTTAATATACTGGAGACTGGAGCACCGGTGCTCCAAACTCCAGTATATTAAGCTGGACCAGTATATTATACTGAAACTCCAGTATATTATACTGGAGTATTTTTCCGGAATTTGAACAGTGTATTCGTCTAGATTTATTATTACATGAAAAATGACTAAATTTTAATTACTTTTGAAACTGTAACTATTTTCGAATGACCACATGTAAATCTGACTATTTTAAAATTTTTCCCAAGTGATGTCGTTATCGCACACTAGTACGAGAACACCAACGTATCAATTTGACACAAACTCGCACCTCACTAAAAATTTAATCTGAGACACCTTCATCTCAGCGCCTTCATGTTTTAACTTAGTAAATACCATGCCAAAGTCTAATCGGCTCATCATTGAAAGCTTGGAACAATATAAGCTGGATACAGACTCACACTTCAAAAAGTATTTTGTATTTCATATGTGATTTGTATATCATATCGTGACTCAAAAGCTTATGCCAAAATGTTTTTATTTTCACTTGTTGATCTGAGCGATTTTAGTTTTGATGATTTACAAAGGAACACATGCATGAATCTGGTTCATGGATACTGTACACAAATTATAGTCAAATTTAAGTAAAAGGCATGCACGTCAAAGGGATAAATATACGTGGTTATTTTTAACAATCCCTGAAAGAAAAAATTTGCATATTTGATAAGGAGCAACACTTCTTACTTAGCTTGAAGAGAATTCTATCCAAGATAAGGAAAGAATTAGAATTTGAAGTTGACTAGAACTCTTCCATCAAGGAAGAGTAAAGTATTAGACCTCTAGTTAATCCTTATTCGACTAACTCTAATACATATATCGGTGTTGTTCTCTTTTACAGGCGACACACATGTACTAAAGTAAAAGCAGAATTGAGAGCAAAATAGCAAGATATTTTGGTAGCAATTCCTATGAGATTCAAGAGTGCGATTCTGAAGCTACACGAACCAGATTGAAGAACTAATTCTATTAAGAGTTTTATGTGTGTTTCGTTATTTCTAGTTCAAAGTGTAGTAGGTGTTTTGAGTTGTACCTTTCAACTCTTTTAGAAGCAAATTGTACTAGGTATCTAAGTTGTATCATTCAGTTAGGGTTAACTTGAAGTATTTGCAACAACCTGTAGTGTGTTGCTACAAGGGTTAGAGTTAACAGTTAAGTTCGTAAGAGACTGTAAACTTGAGTTATATTGTTCAAGTTAGAGTTAACTTGAAGCAGTCGCAACAGCCTGTAGTTCGTTGTTACAAGGGTTAGAGTTTAATTCTTAGGTTTGCAAGAGGTTTATGACATTGTTGTTTGGCTCAAAGTTGTAGTGAAGTGTTGGAAAAAGCCTACTGCGATGTGGGTCGTGGTCTTTTCACCTTTTGAGTCGGGTATTTTTCACATAAAAATACTTGTGTTCTTTAATTTCTGCATTACTTATTTCGTGACAGTAGATTAAGGAACGCATAGAAGAACCTGGTCCTTCTATAATCCAGTGCATGTAAAAATTGGATACAACACAAATCGCACCCCTTCCTCTTGTGTGGTAAAAATATAAAATATTAATTGGTATCAGAGCAGAGAGGTTATCCTTGGAGAGGCTAAGACCTTAGAAAAAGATCAAGAGGAGTGCACAATATAAAAAATGCGAAGGGAAATCCACCACTATTTAGTGGTCATTAATATTCTTGGTGGAAGGAGAGGATAAGAAATCATGTGCAAGTGATTAATGGATGCTTCAAATGTGGTAACATTACATATGATCAACAACTTCCATCTGTGGAAAGTCGAGTAGAAAGAGGAGAGATATGAAAGAAGGAGCAGGTTTATGACAAGAAGAACAACAAAAAAATGCCATAAAAACAGTGGTTGCTACTTGGAGTGATAGTTCAGATGAGGACACCAATGTTGATAATGTTGAACGAAATCTTATGGAATCTATAGATGAACCTGATGAAGAATCCGAGATAAGTTTTCTGGACCTTAAGGAAAAAAATTAAATTCCTTTCTAAAGATAGACTATCAGAATTGTTGGTAACTTTAATTGATGAATCTAAGAATATAAGTTTTACAAAAGAACAGTTGTCAAAAGAGTGTAACTTTTTAAAAGCAGAATGGAAATATCTAAAAATTAGGGCTTGTGAAACTGGAAAAAAAAATATTGCTTTGAAGAACCAGGTTCATGCACTTGAAATAGATATCTTAGAACTTATATCTAAAAATCTGAAATTGAAGTTTACTACAGGTAAAAAAATAGCTAGTGTCACAAAACTCACACTAGAAGAAAATTTTGGAAAGGTAAAAGATGAGCTATAAAAATAGATGAACTGGTAAGATTTTTTAAAGTGGAATTGACTAAGGTTAAACATGAGTTTAATAGAATATGTAAATGGAACAGATCCTCCGATGCACTTCATATCTACAAGAACAACATAGTAGCAATAGAAATGGACTTGGCTTTGGGAACTCTGCACCTAAATGAGATCCTAAAAATAAACACGTAACACTTTCCGAGAATAAGATTTGTGCGCACTGTGGTAACATTGAACACTATAGGAGTGAATGTATAGTTAAATAAAAAGCAAGTCCAAGGAGCAAATATTTTGTTTTAGGGAAGAATAGGATGCCAAGTTAGGCTAAGAAGAATCAGATTTATCCCTTTGCTTATAAAAGGGACCCAAACTAGTTTGGGTTCCTAAAGCTAAACCCTGATTTTCTTTTGCAGGTCCAAGTGAAAGAGAGTAGCCAAATACGATATATGGATAGATGGTTGCTCAAAGCACATGATAGAAAATAAGAACCAGTTCCTTTCACTTTTCACCTTTAAGAAAGGTAACGTCTCCTTTGGAAAAGAAAAGAAATGTGAGATCATTGGAGTTGGGAAGGTAGGAAAATTGGATTCTCACTCAATTTAGAATGTATACCTGATAACAGGGGCGACGCAATGGATCTCGTGGCCTAAGGCGAAACCATATTGAGAGGCGCTTAAATTTATTTTATAAAATATTTACACTAATAATAAACTTTACTTTCTAAATAACAATTAATCATTCAAGATAAAAATAAGCAAATTTCAAAAAATAAAAAATAAAAGGAAGAAGAGCACAAAAATAAAATGGTGGACTATCAGATGAGGTCCACAAATTTTAATTTGGCTTTCATCACAAACAAGAAAACAATAAACGTACATAACGTATATGATCAATTAAAATGATAATTGTAGTAATTCTATTAAGTATCACTTATTGGTGAATATCTAATATAAATTATAAATAATCTAATATAATATGGCGAATTACACTAAAAGAAATCGGTGCATGAATACTTTTGTGTTCGTGCAATTTGAGAGAACATTGTAAAAACAATCCATTATGTTGTCGATATATATATATATATATATATATATATATATATATATATATATATATATATATATATATATATATATATATATATATATATTTATATTTATATTTATATAAAACTTATTTCCTATATTAAAATATTAAAAGTAAAATTGAATATTTAAGCAAATATACTAATTAATTAGTAAAAATTATCATAATTTATGAATTTATTGATATAAAATAACAAAAAAAAAATACTCTAGCACTTTTATTTATACTAATTATTTATATATTTTATATAATATATAGTAATAATAATAATAATAATTTAAAATAAATTTGGTGCCTTCAAATTCTGGGGGCCTAAGGCAATGACCTCACTGCCTATGCCTTTAGAGTCGCCCCTGCCTGATAGATGGACTGAAATACAACTTGATAAGTATATCACAATTGTGTGATAGAGGAAACATGGTAGCCTTTACCTTTACAAAATGCTTTGTGATATATCTTAGCACTAGTAAAATAGTTTTACAGAAAAAAGAGTGAACAACATATATGTGGAGAATCTTTCCATACTCTCAGATAATGAGCTCACTTGCTTGAGTGTCAGGGACAGTGATTCCCTCTTTTGGCATAAGAGACTTGGGCATGCAAGTCTAAGTCAACTCAATGAACTAGTCTCCAAGGACTTAGTGATAGAGCTCCCTAACATTAGTTTCAAGGAAGACAAAGTTTGTGACACTTTTGCAAGGAGGAAGTAGGTAAGATCCTCTTTCAAAAGTAAGAAAATGAAAAGTACTTCCAGGTCGATGGAACTGATCCATATGAATCTGTATGGACCTATGAGGACAATGAGCAGAGGTGATAAGAGATATGTTATGGTGCTTGTTGATGATTAAGCTAGGTTTACTTGGACACTATTTTTATATCTAAATATGAAGCATTTGAAACAACTAGGTAATCAACTTGCATCAATTAGGTCTGATCATGGTACTAAGTTTGAAAAAGCTAAAATTATCTGAGGCATAGATCATAATTGTTTTGCTCCTATAACTCTACAACAAAATAGAGTAGTTGAAAGAAAGAATATGACTTTGGAAGAAATAGCTAGGACCATATTACTTGCTAATAAATTGCCTCATAGTTTCTCAGCACAAGCTGTAAACACTACATGCTACATCATAAATAAGTGCACAAATAAACTTCATGTTGAGAAAATTCCCTATGTGTGGCATGCGTCTTCCTGCGATAGAGGGAGCGTAGCGACCTATCCTGCAAGTTCTACAGCAACTACAATGCACTACACTGGTGCTTTTCGACAGTAAGACTCTCATGGAATTACAAGGGTAACAAGGGAACAACCAAGACAAATTAATCAATGCCTAATATGGTTAGTGTAGGTACAATGGGCAATTCACAAGCAAAGGCGGATGTTTGGTGCATGGAAAGAGAAAGAACAACTGCTTGTGAATCAAAATTCAGTCCAGAATTAAAAATCTGGACAATTGCATGTGGCTATCCTATTGGTGTGAACACGAAGATGGACTATAATGGCAATCAATACGTTACAGTTCCAGAATATGGCTATCAGTGTAATAGGCTAGTTTTTATAAGTTTTGTGCGAGCTTACATATTTACTAGATCAAATTGTAATATCAGTGTTAGGCCTCAAAATCCCAACATTGGCAATAGGATCTATGTATTTTTTATTTCTTATAGTCTTACTCCTTGTAAGATAACATGCTACTTTATTTTGTTTATATATATAATACTAGACCTAGGCACAACGCCTAGTGGATTTAAAAAAAAAGAATAGAAAGACAAATATATCCCATCTTAAGGCATTTGGATGCAAGCGCTTTGTGCATAATTATGGAAAAGACTCCCTAGAAAAGTTTGATCCCATATATGATGAGGGAGGATTTGTCTCGACCCAAATTGGAGAGCCACAACAAGCATCCGGTACCTTAGTCAATCGAGTACAACCATAACACATCTTTCTTATCATACCATCATAGGTAAATGGGCCAGAAGGACCGCCATAAGATAATCGGAATACAACATAAGGGAATACTAGATATAGAATGATCCAACATAATATATAAGCTTATACCCCTCTGATATACGGGCCTATAAGGCCGACATGATCATTTCAACACTCAAAACATTGGCCGCCAAGCCCATACAAGTATCCATATACATGACATCTTTCTACAAGCTTCTAACAGCACATAAACATCATAAAGGTCGGTACATAGTGTTAGATAATACGCTTAACGCTAGAGGGGGGTGAATAGCGTTATGATAAAAATTAGTGTAAACTTGCGAAATTTAAAAATTGCAGGAAATAAATAAGTGCGATAAGTAAATAAATTAGAACAAACGCACCGATGTATCCTGGTTCACTACAACCCGTGGCTAGTCCAGTCCCCGAGAGACTCTCTCGAGATTTCCACTAACTTGTTAAGCTTACGGGTGCTCAACAAACTGTTACAACTTGAGGACACAAGCCTCAACAACCTTTGCTCGGAGATACAACACTCCAAGACTTCAACCAAGGAAACATAAGTTCCTTCTTACAACACAAGGGACTAACACTTCCCTTCAAGTATATAAAAACACTTAGCACTCAAACAAGACACTTCTTTAAGAGTAGATATGAGTAAAAAGAATACGCTCAAGATCGCAAGAACTTTCGACAAGAATTTGGCTCTCAAAAGCTTATGTAATGAATATAAAATGATAAGCAATAAAGTGTGCAAGCTTTAGCAATTGTATGATCAGTTGTTGTATGTTGTTGTACTTAAAAGACTGAATTGAAGCTGTATTTATAGTTGAAAAACTTTGTATTACCGTTGCCTAATTGCTAATTAAGAATTGTTGATTTTACTCTGTGACAATCGATTGTCAAATTACCACAATCGATTGTTTGCCAGTTCTTCCAAAAATCAATCCCAGATTTTACGCTTAACAATCGATTATCTAAGATCAATAATCGATTACTGGCAACGTTCAAAAAATCATTTCCAGATTTTACGTAAAACAATCGATTGTCAGAAATCTACAATCGATTACTCAGCAACGTTCAAAAAATCCTTTCCAGATTTTAATTAAAACAATCGATTATAAGAAATCAATAATCGGTTACTCAGCAACGTTCAAAAAATCCTTTCCAGATTTTAATTAAAACAATCGATTATAAGAAATCAATAATCGATTACCTGACGGTATTTGAAAACATTTTGGCAACGGTCAGTTATACAATCGATTATACTAAGTTAACAATCGATTATATATCAGTCTTGAAAAATCAATTTAGACACTTCCTCTTGACAATCGATTGTTATAGGTTCACAATCGGTTATTTAATAACTTTGAAAAAGTCTGGAAGACACTGCCTCAACACAATCGATTGTCATAAGTTCACAATCGATTATTTTGTGACTTTGAAAAATCTGATGGACACTGTCTCTTCACAATCGATTGTCATTAGCTTCACAATCGATTATTTTGAGCTTTGAAAAACTTTGATGGACACTGCCTCATCACAATCGATTGTCATAAGGTTCACAATCGATTGTCATGCAGATTTGAAAAATTTGATGCTCACTGCCTTAACACAATCGATTGTCATAAGTTCACAATCGATTGTCAAGCAGCTGACTTAAACATAATCGATTATTATAAGTACATAATCGATTATCTTAGTCCAGATTTTAGAGGCATGTTTAAAAATCAATTTGACTAAAGTAAATATGCATTATTTAAAATCATTTTGCTCTAAATTAAATATGCATGATTTGTTAAAAATATTTTTACGAGAGAAGCCAAGTCTTGAGTTTAAGTTGTCGGATCAAGATCACAATTAAATACCGACTCATATAAAACTTAATCTCGATCTTTGTCTTGTGCTTGAATCTCGTTATATATCAATTTTGCGCTTGTGCTTGGACCTCGTCATATGTCAATTTGCGCATAGTTTGTCATTCATCAAAACCTACAAATATGAACACACGTTTAGTATAATCCCTTGAGAACGTGTTTCCAACAATTTCCCCCTTTTTGATAATGGCAAACTTTAAGCGGGATATGCATATTAGGCAATTCATAATGACGATTCAAGACAAGTAAAGATATGCAACAAGTATATAGATATGCAATTTGTTCCCCCTCAATATATGAATTCCCCCTCAATTAATGTCGATAAGTATTGAGAGTGCATACCCGTTATCTTCCCCCTTTTGCCATTAGCAAAAAAAAAAAAAATAGAATAATTAAAAAACTTGTTTATTTATTAAAAAAAATGGTTACATAACGGGAACAATAAAAACATAGAACAATAGAATAGAGAAACAAATAAAGAAATTATTCATCATCATTTCCCGCCTCATCATCCGGCACTGCTTCATAGGGAACAAGACCGGCATATGGATAATGAACATGGTCAAAGTATCCATGGATCTCATGTGTCAATTGACCGACAGAGGTGGTCAATGAAGCAATTTGGTCGGAAATGGATTGAAGAGTAGGTTCTTGAGGCTGACGCGATCGACGAGTTGGAGGAGGAGCAGGAGCTACATGATCTCCGTCATGGGGAAAGGAGGATTCGGAAATTTCCCACTTCTTGGTGCTCTTTTTGAGAGGACCGATGGAAGTGTTGAACCCGGAAGCTTCAAGAAAATTCATAATAAGGAGGGCATAGGGAAGAGGTCTATCATCTCCGATGGCATCACGCATGTGAATTTTGACGAAATTACACCAATTGATGTGAGCTACGGTTATAATGGCATGCATGAGCTTAGCGCCCTCTTGGGAAAGAGTGGTATGATTATGCTTCCGAGGCTTGAGGACTCGGGTGATGAAATAGAAAATCAAACGATATTCGGGGAGCATTCCCGTAATGGTAGGACGTCGAGTAGATAGATTAGGATCATAAGATGTAAGACCTATTTGGTTTAGGAGAATTTTCTCATCAAATAAGGCGCCGGCCTCTCTAATGTAGCGAGTAATGTTTTCGCCATTTCGAGGAAGATGGGCAATGGAATGCAAGTTTTCATTGGACAAAAGAATTTGAACACCATTAATATTTGACACAAGCTCAACATCGTCATCCTCATGAAGGTTTGAGTAAAACGCTTGAATCAATGGAGGATTAATATAAGGATAGGTAAGATATAAGAAGTTAAGAAGTTGACATTCCTTAAGCATGTTTGCAGCGGGGGCATATGATTCAAGATACTTGCTTGTTGAAAAGCGAGGAGGAAGAATGTCACGCTTTTTGAATTTTGTCAAAAATCTAGCAAGCTCGGTTTCAGTATTGAATTGTAAAATAGACCCATCTTGATAAGGGAAATTTGGAGGTGGAGGAGCAGAAGAAGATGCACCTTGTCTACCTGAACGGGAACGTTTAGAGTGTCTGCCCGACATTTTCAAAAAGTGATAATGAACTTTGTAAGAAACTTGGAAGATTTTTGAAGGTTTGGGAGCAAAGATTGATGCTTGAGTGAATAAAATTGAAGACTTATGATGCCTATTTATAATGGGAAGAATGGCATTTCATTTATGATGAAAATCTGCAGAAATTTATGAGCCAAAACAGTCAGAAACGGTAAAAATAAATTGTACTGACCGTTCGATTGTTGAAACGAAATAATCAATTGTTGAGCAGATTTTGACTTGATCTCGGAACTGACACAAAATCGATTGCAGGACCCAAACGGTAACAAATATTTGAATTACTGACAAAAAATAATCGATTGTTGAATTATGATAATCGATTGTTGTGATACAGTGAGCACGGTGATTTTTTGACTCGGAAAATAATCAATTATATTTATGAAACAATCGATTGTTTTAGGAAAGCAGTACTGAATGGCTGAGACGGTAATCGATTATTAAACACAAATGCATAATAAGCATCAAACATAAATAATCGATTAGTGATACTTGCTAATCGATTGTCCGCACAGTAAAATAATCGATTATTTGCTGTAACAATCGATTGTTCTATGCCATTTCTTTATAATTCCCCCTGCCTTTAGGGCGATACCTGCAAAAGAGAATTAGACGTCTCCGACGCTCAAGTTAGTAATTTGTAACGAAATAATGCAATGAGAACGTGATCTCTTAAGAAGTGTGTCCTAAGGTGTTCTTAAGAGAGTTTCGGGTACTTACCTTTTTTCCGACGTCGCCAATTACCTGTTCGAGAAGGTGACCTTTGATTGTCCTCCACTCGTTAGGCATTTTCGTTTCTTTCTCCAATTGCGGCGTTTCCTCCGTCGATTGTTCCAAGATTTCATCTTGAATTTCCTTAGGAGTTTCCTCTTGTACTTTGTCTTTTAAACTATTTAAAATACCTACAAGATCAGAACAAGAATCCTTTCTCGCCAAGCGAGCATTATTTTCGGAAAACACAATATGAGGGGATTCCTCCACAGTTTGGGTTCTATTATTAAATACCCTTTATGCTTTGCTACGTGAAGAATACCCAATAAAAATTCCCTCATCGGATTTGGCATCAAATTTTCCCAATTGATCTTTTCCATTGTTATGAATAAAACATTTACAACCGAATACTCTAAAATGGGAGATATTTGGTTTCCTTCCCTTGTAGAGTTCATAAGGGGTTTTCATGAGTATTGGCCTTATGACTACTGTATTTAAAACGTAGCATGCGGTACTCATGGCATCCGCCCAAAATGTTTGTGAATCTTAGCCTCTTCGAGCATGGTTCTTGCCATCTCTTCGAGACACCTATTTTTCCTTTCCACCACCCCATTTTGTTGTGGTGTTCGTGGAGCGGAAAAGGTATGCTCGATACCGAGTTCGTCACAAAAGTCCGCAAAGAGATTGTGATCAAACTCTCCCCCATGATCACTTCTAATTGAAGTGACGGTTGTTTCCTTTTCGTTTTGAACACGTTTAAGAAAATATTTAAAATTCTGAAAAGCATCACTTTTATGGGCAAGAAATAAAGTCCAAGTAAATCTGGAATAATCATCAACAATAACAAAAGCATAACGATTTCTACCAAGACTTTCAATGCGAGATGGTCCAAACAAATCCATGTGAAGCAATTGCAATGGTCTAGTAGTTGAAACAATATTTTTCGATTTAAAAGATGCTCTTGTTTGCTTCCCTTTTTGACAAGAATCACAAATAGAGTCATTTTCAAAGTTCAAATTTGGAAGACCAACAACTAAATTTTGTGAAACCAATTTGTTCAAAAGATGCATGTTGATGTGAGCTACTCTACGATGCCATAACCAAGAATCATCCTCTTTGCTCATTAAACAATTCACATATTCGGGTGAAGAATTTGCAAGGTCAACCATATAAATGTTATCCATTCTAAAACCACGAAGGATAATTTTAAAATCGCTACGTCTAAAAACTAAGCATTCATCCGAATCAAATAAAACAAGATTTCCCTTGTCACATAATTGACTTATGCTCAAGAGATTATGTTTTAAACCTTTCACAAGTAATATATGCTTAATGGAAGAAATTTCATCCTTACCGACCGATCCGATGCCGATAATCTTTCCTTTGTTGTTATCACCAAAAATAACACTTCCCCCTTCCTTGTGTTCTAGTTGAAGGAATTTGGATTCGTCTTCCGTCATGTGCTTGGAGCATCCACTATCAAGGTACCATAGTACACTTGATCCCTTCAAACATACCTACAAAACAGATTAATGAGTTTTAGGTACCCATGCCATTTTGGGTCCTTGGGGGTTAGGCAAATCATAGTGATGTGATTGAGTGTTATGTCTATGTCGTGTAAAACAAGCAGGAGCAATATGTCCAATTCGTCTACAATAATGACAAGTCACGTTAGGATTATGCATCCTTCTAGGTTGATAGTAATTGGACGGACGAAATTCTTTTACTCTATTCTTGACAATATGACTGTTGCGCAAATCATGAAAATCATTTCTCCTACCATTTGTTCTAGGATATGCATCATTTCTAGAATAGTTGTTTCTAGGTTGGAAGTGATGAAAACCATTTCTAGGTTTGTTGTATCTAGGATGAACATTTGTTTTATTTATCCTAGGTTGAGCCTTAGGTGGTTGGGGGTTGGCTTCAACTTTCTCTTTAGGCTCGTTTCTAAAACTTATGCCATGCTTGGTCGACTTCAAATTAACAAGCACTTCATTCAAATTTTTATGAGAAGAGTTAAACTTATCTAAGGTTCCCTTAAGCCTTTCTACTTCATTTTTGAGATGCATGCAAGAAGTACAATTTCTAGAACTCTCGGGCTTGTCGGCGCTTCTCTTGCCAAAAAATTTGTTTTCCTCTTTCAACTTCTCATTTTCTAAAATCAGTTTTTCCAATCCCTTTTCTTTAAAAGAGGGTTGTTTTTGAAAATCTTTTTCTTTTAAAGAAGCATTTTCTTTTATACTCTTAACAGTTTTTGAAGCTTTAATAAATTCGCTATACACCTCATCAAAAGCATTTTGCATTTCTTCAAGGGAAAAGAAAATTTTGGAAGAAATTTGACATACCTCTTCTTTGTTGTCTTCTTGTGCCATAAGACAAAGATTTGCGGCTTCGTCTTCTTCTTCCTCACTTGACTCGTCATCGGAGTCGCCTCCCCAAGATATGTATGCTCGTTGCTTCTTGAAGGGTTTCTTCTCCTTTTTAGCATTTGGGCAATTTGATTTAATGTGCCCGGTTTCTCCGCACTCATAGCACTTTATTTGATCTCCTTGATTTTTGCCCTTTCGCTCATACTCTTTTCGCATGAACTTTTGAAATCTCTTGATAACGAGTCCAAAATCGTTGTCTCCGTCCTCATCATTTTGAGGTTGGCTTGTGCTTGCCTTGAGAGCGATTCTTTACTTCCTTTGATCATCAACAAGAGGGTTAAGTATAGTAGATTCATAAGTTTTAAGATTACCTCTTAATGCGTCGATGGTGACATTTGAAATGCCAATGGATTCTTGAATCACGTCGGCCTTGGATCGCCATTCCGGAGTGAGACTTCGGAGAATTTTTCGGACAAGTTCCTTATCCGTGAAGGTCTTCTTAAGAGCATGTAAATCATTTACGATTTTTGAAAATCGTTCAAACATCTCATCGACCTTTTCGCCTTCCTTCATGTGAAACAATTCATATGCATGGGTTAGGAAATCAATTTTGGCTTCCCTTACCTGGTCCGTACCTTCGTACGTAATTTCCAGCTTGTCCCACATTTGCTTCGCCGTTGTGCAACAAGATATCTTCCGGTAATCATCAGCATTTACAGCACAACATAATAAATTAATAGCTTTAGCATTATTTTGCACCTTTCGGATATCATCCGCATCGTATTCATCTTCGGACTTTGGGACCCATTCATTTTCAACCTTCTTGGTTGGAATTTGTTCTCCATTCATTATGACCTTCCAAAGATGAAAACTATTTGATTGTACAAATATTCTCATCCTCTCCTTCCAGTATGTATAATTTGTACCATCGAATAGCGGTGGTCGGGTGGAGCATTGTCCTTCACCTATTCCTGCAAAGAATCACGAGTAGAAGCCATGGATGTTTCTCTCAAACGGTTAAGTCTTCAGAGAGTTGGGCTCTGATACCAATTGTTAAATAATACGCTTAACGCTAGAGGGGGTGTGAATAGCGTTATGATAAAAATTAGCGTAAACTTGCGGAATTTAAAAATTGCAGGAAATAAATAAGTGCGATAAGTAAATAAATTAGAACAAACGCACCGATGTATCCTGGTTCACAAAAACCCGTGGCTAGTCCAATCCCCGAGAGACTCTCTCGAGATTTCCACTAACTTGTTAAGCTTACGGGTGCTCAACAAACCGTTACAACTTGAGGACACAAGCCTCAACAACCTTTGCTCGGAGATACAACACTCCAAGACTTCAACCAAGGAAACACAAGTTCCTTCTTACAACACAAGGGACTAACACTTCCCTTCAAGTGTATAAAAACACTTAGCACTCAAACAAGACACTTCTTTAAGAGTAGATATGAGTAAAAAGAATACGCTCAAGATCGCAAGAACTTTCGACAAGAATTTGGCTCTCAAAAGCTTATGTAATGAATATAAAATGATAAGCAATAAAGTGTGCAAGCTTTTGCAATTGTATGATCAGTTGTTGTATGTTGTTGTACTTAAAAGACTGAATTGAAGCTGTATTTATAGTTGAAAAACTTTGTATTACCGTTGCCTAATTGCTAATTAAGAATTGTTGATTTTACTCTGTGACAATCGATTGTCAAATTACCACAATTGATTGTTTGCCAGTTCTTCCAAAAATCAATCCCAGATTTTACGCTTAACAATCGATTATCTAAGATCAATAATCGATTACTGGCAACGTTCAAAAAATCATTTCCAGATTTTACGTAAAACAATCGATTGTCAGAAATCTACAATCGATTACTCAGCAACGTTCAAAAAATCCTTTCCAGATTTTAATTAAAACAATCGATTATAAGAAATCAATAATCGATTACCTGACGGTATTTGAAAACATTTTGGCAACGGTCAGTTATACAATCGATTATTCTAAGTTAACAATCGATTATATATCAGTCTTGAAAAATCAATTTAGACACTGCCTCTTGACAATCGATTGTTATAGGTTCACAATCGATTATTTAATAACTTTGAAAAAGTCTGGAAGACACTGCCTCAACACAATCGATTGTCATAAGTTCACAATCGATTATTTTGTGACTTTGAAAAATCTGATGGACACTGTCTCTTCACAATCGATTGTCATTAGCTTCACAATCGATTATTTTGAGCTTTGAAAAACTTTGATGGACACTGCCTCATCACAATCGATTGTCATAAGGTTCACAATCGATTGTCATGCAGATTTGAAAAATCTGATGCTCACTGCCTTAACACAATCGATTGTCATAAGTTCACAATCGATTGTCAAGCAGCTGACTTAAACATAATCGATTATTATAAGTACATAATCGATTATCTTAGTCCAGATTTTAGAGGCATGTTTAAAAATCAATTTGACTAAAGTAAATATGCATTATTTAAAATCATTTTGCTCTAAATTAAATATGCATGATTTGTTAAAAATATTTTTACGAGAGAAGCCAAGTCTTGAGTTTAAGTTGTCGGATCAAGATCACAATTAAATACCGACTCATATAAAACTTAATCTTGATCTTTGTCTTGTGCTTGCATCTCGTTATATATCAATTTTGCGCTTGTGCTTGGACCTCGTCATATGTCAATTTGCGCATAGTTTGTCATTCATCAAAACCTACAAATATGAACACACGTTTAGTATAATACCTTGAGAACGTGTTTCCAACACATAGTCCCGCCATACCAATCAATACATGTCCAAATCATACTGACCAAATAGGCAACTCCGAATAAAGTGGAGTGCACCAAAACCTACCACTAAGCTGATAGCCTACTCAGACGACTGTCAAGCTATCTATCGGGACCTTCGAGCATGAAGCTCAGCCTCCACAAGCAAAAGGGATGTTAGTACAAATAAATTACCAAGTATGTTAGTCATGAAAGCAATATACAAAAAGACATGAAAGACCAACGGATTAAAGAACTCAATATGTAAGTCTAAATAGCTATGTGAATTATGACATTCATAATATCATACATATGCATATAAATGTCCTATCATGCATAGGTATATATTTACATAACATCATCAAGCCTTTGTGGGTATCCTATCCTATTATCTCGGTCTCTGTGGGAGAAATAACTAAAGTATACTAGCTATTCAGGTGGTTGTGCGTATATAATGCCATAACCTTTCCCCATGCCCCATATACATATACTATACGTTTATATAACACCATTTGATTATGGGTCAATATACATGTATAAATGAATGCAATGCATAATGAAGTAAGTCAATAAGATCTCTCAGAATGTCATGAGACCCATGAATAAACAATGTGGTAGTAGTATATATGGGGAATCAAGAACATAGGCAACTCTAGTACTTCTAATAATAGAATCATTATGAAATTTGCGTGCTTGCTTGTTTCTATAATGACCCGGCCGGTCGTTTCATGAGTTACCGCTCCACTTCCCCCATTTCTATTTCTTTATATGTTTTTATACTGTATTTCATCATATCGTATTGGTGGTTTGCATTCAGAGTGGTTTTGTAGAGGAATGAGATACTTAATCTCTTAAGTTTGCCATTTAATTAAAAAAGTCAATTGGAAGTTGTTGTGGGTAAATGATCTTGGAATTTGGTTTTTATGGTTTGGATAGCTTCGTTAGGTGATTTGGGACTTAGGAGCGTGATCTCAATATAATTTGGAGGTCCGTGGTAGATTTAGGCTTGAATTAGCAAAATTAAAACTTTTACGTTTTCCGGTTGGTAGTTGAAATTTTGATATCGGGGTTGGAATAGAATATTGGAAATTGGATTAGGTACGCTATGTCATTTCTGATATGTGTGCAAAATGTTAGGTCTTTCAGATGAGGTTGGATAGGCTTTTTGATTATTTGTGAAATTTGGAAGTTTTGGAATCCTTAGGCTTGAATCCGATGGTGTGTTGATGTGTCAATGTTGTTTGGGGTGTTCTGATGGTTGGTATGAGTTTGAACGATTATACGAGACTTGTTTGTATTTTTGGTTGTGGTCCCAAAGGCCTCAGGATGAATTCGGAAGATTTTCGGAAAGTTTGGACTTGAAATTGAGCAGCTTCAACTCCTGTCATAACCGCACATGTGATTTGGGGACCGCATGTGCAAGACCACAGAAGAGCTAGAGCTGCCGTAGATACGTCCCTAAGCGAGAAGGCCAGAAGCCGCAGGTGCGGAAGATGGAACCTACATACGAGACCGCATGTGCGGGTAGGGAGGCACAGGGGCGATTTAAGGGAAATAAGTGAAAACTGCATATGCGGTTGGTTAGACCGCAGAAGAGGTACCGCAGGAGTGAGAAAGGACTGCAGGTGCGAAATCCCTAGGTTAGAAGGTATAAGATTTCCTTCACGAATTTTTGCCCATTTCCACCATTTTTGAGACGAGCTTGGAGCTTTTTGAGAGGATTTGAAGAGGGATTCCAGGGGTAACACTTGGAGATATGGTTTTTGAACTAAATACTTGATTCTATGGTGATTTCTAACCGATTAGACATGAAACTAGTGGAATTTAAGGGTTGAAATTGGAGAATTAGGGCATAAAACTGGAGAGTTTAAATTGGGGATTTGAGGGGCAAATTGAGGTTCGGTTGTGATGTTCTTGGTATGTATGGACTTGTGGGAGGATAAGAATTCTAGTGATGTGATATTTATCAATTCCAAGATGTGGGACCGGGGGTTTGGTTTGACCAATATCGGGATTGTTTATGTAATTTAATTATTTTCGTGCGGGCTTTGTTACCTTATGATATATTAATGTTATGATTCTGATTTTCTATAGATTCGAGGCGATTTGAGGCCAAGTCGAGTGGAAAATACATTGCGGTATAAATTTTTATCGATTCGAGGTAAGTAACGATTGTAAATCTTGACCTGAGGGTATGAAACCTCGAAATTTTATACTATTTTGGTAAATGAGGTTATGCACATGCTAGGTGACGGGTGTGTGGGTGTGTGCCCGTAGGGATTGTGACTTGGTCCTTACCATGAAAACTGTAGAATTCTCTATTTTTATAAACTCTATGTGATATCTAAGTGTTTTGGAAATGAACTTGTCAATTTGAGCTGAATGCCATGCTTGGGGCCTTGTGCCGAACTGTTTTGGACCCTCAGGGGTTTTTTTGCAACATTCCTCACACTGTTTTGGTTTGAAAGCATATCCTCAGTCATGATGTTTACTAGTTCACTTTGATTTAATTTCATTACCCTGTTTTAAATATTTAAAAGTTGTTTGGGCTAAGTTTCCCTGATTTTTACTGAAATGCCCGAGTGGCTGTAAAGTTGATGACTGAGAGGGGCCAAGGTCCGGATGGTGAGGATATATATATATATGTGTGTGTGTGTGTGTGTGTGTGTGTGTGTGTGTGTGTGTATGAGTGTGTGTGTGTGTGTGAGTGTGTGTGTGTGTGTGTGTGGAATGGGCTGCACGCCGCAGCGATATAGCACTTCGGCTGTAGGAGCCCATCTGAAGTCTGCACACTCCAAGTGAGAGTAGTCGACTATATACTAAGGATCTGGCTGCATGCTCCAACGGCTATTATTATGAGATATCTAATGAGCGGGAGTGCTGAGTGTGAGTATTGATTGATGGGAGTTGAGTCACGAGTAACTGAGAGGCTCGCCCGAGGGGCTATACCTATGTGTGATAACTTGCCCGAGGGGATTGTTTATGAAATTACCATTTTCACTCTCCTTTATACCGAGCCTGTATTGAAAATGCGTTGAACAAATATTTTAAATAACTCTCATTGGAACTGATGATTTTACGAATTGTTTGGAAATTTAACTACGGATTTGACTTTGATATTTTCATTGAGATTTTATGTTAGATTATGTATATGATTTAAATGCTCATTATTGCACTCAGACTTTATTTACTTTGGTTACTTATTGAGTTGGTATATTTACGTTACTCCCTGTACCTTGTGTGCAGATTCAGGTGCCAGAGCATCAGAGTGAGAGTTTTCAGCAGCTTTTGAGTATTTTCGAAGAAAACAAGGTAGCTGCACGAAGTTCGCAGCCTTGTCCTTCTCCTTCCTATCCTTAATGTTATTTACTTCAGTCTTTTCTTCTTGTATTGAGTATACAATATTGGACAATATCTTAGTGGCTCATGACTAGTGACATCAGGATCGGGCAGTGTGGATGTATTTGCTTACCTATTTTATTCCACGTATATTGTTAAATTAAATGCAAGACTTGTGTTCATAACTGATTCGGAAATGAATTTAACAAAATACCTTTATCTTATTTGTGTTGACTTGGCTTGTCTAGTACTGTGATAGGCGTCGTCACGATCGGGGTGGTTTGGGGTTGCGGCAGTTTCGTGGTATCATATGGATCATGCTAAAAGGAAAAAAGAGATAGCCTTAACATAACTCCGTTGAGTCCTTAATACCTTCCAAGAAATTATTCAAACAACTCAAGTCGATCAACCATAGCATAAGGAGATTCAAAATCAGTGTTGATTAAAGGCTAAGTCTGAAACTTAATCTAGTAGCTCGTTTATGTAAATTTGGGAAGCATCTAACGTGTAACAAGGGCCTCCTCCAATACCATATACCAGCAACAACAACCATAGAGATCCGGCAACATATAAATATCAATAACAAGACACCATATAGTAACAACAAGTTACAGCTACTTCACGATGAACGTCAAGCTCTTATTGGAATATGTCTGCCCCGTATTACCCCATATAGACTTCTTAATTCAACTTAACAGTTTCATAAATATGATAATGAAGTCATTAATCAATGATTCCATCCTAATACCATATATTTATAACAACAAAAGCAATCCACAACTCCAACTATCCTCAATTAGCAACTTTATTCACTAGTTCATGTCTAGTCCATCCATTTAACTTAATTAATATCAATATAACTTTAAGACCATGTAAGAACATAATATACATACCTCCTACATTAGCTTCAAGTTAAAATCCAAGTTATATTTACCTTACAACAGCCCTCAATGGCGATACAACACCATAGAAGTTACTTAAGCTAATCCAAGTATTATCTTGTAGTTTATCATCCTAACAACTTAACCAATACATAAGAAAGCTTAAGCAAAATTATAAGGCTATTATAATCTCCTTATCCAGCAGCAACAACTTGAAATTTCAGCCATACACAGCCCACAACTATTCTCAATAACAACACAACCTCAAAGAGGTGTTGTTCTTTACTAGAATTAATTTTTGATGTTAAAATATGGTGTAATCACTTCAAGGGTTAGGAGAAATTTGGAGATGAATTTGACTCGAAAATGAGCAGAAAATAGGCGTCCAATCAATTTTAAAGTGAACTAGGTCGAGCACCACCTAAGTGGGTCCCATGGGAGGTTCTTGCACAGTCTCACAAAAATGTGAATATCTTTCTACTCCAACATCGTATTGAAAAATGGTTTAATATATTGGAAACTAGACTCATATATATTAAATTTGGTTGGTAAATCATCCAATAATTCCAAGTATATTGGGAGAAAATCTCATGTACATTTTACCTAATTTTCAGCATATTATAAATGTAACTTGTGATGAGCTTTGCCAACTTTTGTTGCACAACTTTCTTGACTTCAAAATGCAGCACACGACTATAATACGACTAAAATAACCCATATCATACTCTCCTTATCATGTTAAGAACCATAGTCTCACTCCAAAGTACATGTCATAACATTTCAATCTTGTCGACTTTCGACGAAACTTATTTCTTCAATTGGTTTGGCATCTAAGCTTTCCAACCCTCTTGGTACTCATTATTCATGATCTTAAATATTGTAGCCTCAAAGATAACATGATTAAATTACTTTGTATGCTTCCAAATATAGTCTTATTTCTAATCTTATATTAATTAGCGACATACTCTCACGTACGAAAACATGGGGTTTAGCATCATTCCCCATTTGGAATATTATCCTCGAATGTTGACTGGTGCACTTATCAGTCTCTTATGCAATAGCTCTTAAGAATACTTTAATATTTTCTTTTCCTTCTATGGAGCTGTTCGAGGAATAAATCCAAAGGCTAGGACATTCCCCTCTTTAGGTCTCTTTCTCTCAACACGACTTGTTGTCGAAATTCTTCCAATCTCGTAACTGTTTATACATTCTTTCATGCAACCTGTATGATTTAGACCTTGTATGTGTGCCTATGTGACTCTTATCTCCTTTTTACTTTAGCTTTTATCCAATATCTAGGCCTCACTTTTTGAATATATAAAGTACTATGTTAAGTTGTCCCTCTGGGCATCTATAGATATACTAAAGTTATTCGGCAAGTACTTTGTCGAACTTATGATTATTGATATATCTTGTTTCATAGAATCTATGCGTATGGCTTTAATATAACTAGGTAGATCACACTATAGCATAACTTCTACTTCAGTTTATTATTACCAAGGTCTGCTACCCAACTCCAGGTTACTCTCTCACTGCGCATCCTATATGTATAAATCTAAGTCATTTAATATTTCCTCATTACTATTTATAAGAATGACAGCCTAATGTCATCTCATACGTTGTAACTTTTATCCATATATTGGTGATTCACCTTAATGTTGATCTGTAATCTACCATTGATAACTTAAAACCTCGTACGTAATACATTATTACTAGGGCTCACATCGCATCAAGGAGGAACATTTAAAGTGATTTTCCTGATCCACCTAGGGACGATACTATACTTCAATAACTATATTTCATAGCATCCCAATGTGATTCATCTTATGGGGGTATTCTAAATCCCGTGCAATTCATAAAATCCCTTTTCTTAAAATTATTACTCAAACAAAGACTTAAATGCCATCCTCTATTCTATCTCCATTACACCCTCATTCTACTACCAGGTCATCATTTCATGTCTTCTAATTGTGCCTAGTCTTAGAAACCTCTGAGTTTATTCAGGCTATACTGAGCTTTTTGTAACATACAAACACCATCAGCTCTCTTGTTTGATGGGATTAATCCCGAGGTCTTACCTATTCTTGTCACCTTATAACTCATCTTTTCTTATCCTTACTCTCATCTACCTAAAACCTTGTCACTCTACTATATTTATTTTGCGACCTGCACATATCTATTTATACTACTCACACCCTTCCTTTAACATGCTAGCACAATAGATTTCCTTTCGTGCCTTCTCAATTTTCTTTAAATGTAAAAAATTATTTTTCCTTGTCATTCTGCCACTTGTTGCATGCATGCTTGGCTTATCTTAGTGCCCACAAATATTTGAATTTCTTGTAACTCATATGATCTTTAATATCACTTTTGATTTTTACTTCCCGTTCATTAGCCATGATAGGTGTCACTTTCTTATGGAGTGCATATAATATTGTAGTAAGGCTGTTGTTACAAGATCATTTCTTCTTCAAGTTACCATGCTTAGGTTGAAGCCTTCTCCCTTACCTCCTCATCTAGTCTTTCATGGTAGTACTTAGGGAAGATCATCTGACTCCTCTAAGCTGCAAGATTATTACACCGTATACCCGAATTTTTTTTTTGATGTTCTCACTCGCCTATGATTATCCTTAGTTACTTACCTCCGCGCCCTTGTGCTCGTAGGGTTGCTTTTGAACTAAAATTTTTGACTGTCTTCCTAGTGGCACCGTCTTTTTTTTTGTAACACTTATACGGTACCTTTATCAACCCCAACTCCTATATGAATATTTCTCAAGGATTATGATGTCATATTTGCAAGAGTTAATTCACTATGTTGGGGTTCACTACATTTATCTTGCATAATTTGCTGATTTGTCTGTATCCTCTTATCTACCAATAACTAGGCTCTTCCTGAATCAAATACTAACTACTCGCTAATCCATTCTCATATCTATATTCTACGTAATCTCTCTTGGATTATATTGTTTTTCTTAACTTACCACTCGCACTGGCTCTTTATGTATCAAGTGTTCATTTGCACATATTTATCAATAACCTCTAGTGCTAGAATCCTTACTTCCTATCCCTGGTGTCGTGCTTGCATAATGTTCTGGAGTCGTTTAATATCCTTTAGATTGGAATAAATGCAATCTCATTCCTTTCTCCTTTCTACAATGTCCTTCCTTTACTATTCCATAGTTACCTGAACCACATATATCCGACTTAATATCATATCACACCATCTTCCCCCTTTAAGGGAGTACTAACATTTAATGCTATGAAGATTTACCTAGATGTTTTACCTCTTCATCTTTGGCATCTTTTCACATCTTCACGGACTCTTACTTGCCTTGAAATAAACCTTCTGTACCAGGGATAATTGAATCCCAACCGCGCTGCCATCAACTAGTCAGAATCAAAAGCAGCAAAGGAATGCACAGTCACAGGCGGGGCAGCTCGTCACAACTGCTTCAGTAATCTCGTCCGAGGAAAGACAACTATTGGAAGTGATGGAGCTTCCAAATCCAATTCTCGCAGAAAGACACATATACAAAGAAGGGGAAGAAGAGGATATTTTAAACCAATGCCGAGCAGACGCTTCAACAAAAAGAGATTTATCACCATTGCATAGTGCAAGAAATAAGAAGTCTCATCAAAGGGAAAGAAGTTGGGACGGCAGGGCGTTTGAAGACGTAAACATAAGGAGGCCCTCAATGAGAAATGCAAAACAAAAACAAGTCGCTCAAACATTTCTTCCAAAATCCAATCGTCTGAAGAATAAAGCATAAAGTTTGAAGACTTTTTGAAAAATTGCATGGAAAAAGACAACATTCTACAAATCGAAATTTTCACAACAAAAGAGAAAAAAGGGCACCTTTATGGCTTTTTCATCTGTTTATTTTACCATCACATTAGTATCATTCTATGTAATATCATCACAGAGTATGTTATAAACTCTGTGATGATCAGTCAATTCTTTGTTCTTGCGAGTTCTTTCTTTTTACATGCTTGCTAGTCCAGGAGGCTTTATTGCCTCAATAGGATAGCTAAAGTAAGGTCTATGCCGGCTGTGTTATATGCGTAACATTGCCGGTGTAACCCGCCTTATTTTATTTCTTCCATTTGTTGTAATCTTCTTTTTTATTTTATTTATGAAACTTAACCCTAGGCATTTGCCTAGTGGACCCAAAAAAAAAAATGTAACTCGTACACTTAGTTCCTTAAGCTTAACTTTTCTCCTAGTGCTTGCTTTTGGGAAACGTCTTCCTGAATGACCTTTAAAACTTATTCTTTTATTGTACATTCTATCATTGCAAGAACGCGATCTCTAAAATTTCCACAATGTCGACTATTATCTAATCTTCAGTCCCTAATTCATGTGCAGTTTATCTTGTTCACTAGCCCATACTAATTTCTATTACTCCGGGGGTCTAACTTAGCCTTATGGTAATCATGTTGGGGTCACCAACTCATTTCTCGAAATACGGATATGACCTTTGGCCTATACTCTTTTAATGTCTCAAGGCCTGTCACCTCTTGTCTTTCCTTCACTTTGCTATAGACTCTGTCATCATGTCATATTTTGATTTACCATTATCACTCATTTACCACATCTTACTCGTATTGCTTCATTTACTCTCTTCTTATTTTCTTGCTAATATTTCTATCTATCACCTTATTCTAAAAACTTCAACAAAACATTCTTTCACTTTTAGCCCCATTTGCTTCACCTTACTGGCTCTTCGGGTCACCTAACATGCTCTCTTTACTAGTTCGGGAGCCATACAATGGTAAATATTTATCCCTTCTAGGAATTAAATGCCAATCTTCTGAATTATCCGAACATTCTAGTATTCATATCTAATTGTACTATTCTATAGTGCACCATATGAGTGGATAGATATTCTTTCCTTAGGGATCCTTTTCCAGAAGCTTACACATCTTAGTACACACATGATTTGTTGAAGACTTACATTTACTCATTATAAGTAGGAGTGTATAAAGGAAATTGAAAAATTGTATCAAATCGATAATCTGAGTCAAACTGAGAAAAAAAACTCGACTATGGTTTGTTTTGATTTGGTCTGGTGTTGGAAAAAAACCCGGCCATAATTGGTTTAGTTTGGTTTTTACTAAAGAAATTAGAACCGAAACCAAACCAAACCGATATTAAATATATAGAAATTTTAGATATATTTAATATATAAATATACTTATTTTGATGTATTGGTCCAACTAAAGGTGAGTTTTGAAGACTGACAAAGGAACTCAGACATGGACCAGGTCCATCCTAGTGAAGCACAGATTTGGTAAACTCAAGCATGTGAGATGCATGTGAAGGAGAAGACCCTCACTTACCAGAAATGATATCTCTTGATCCTAATCGAAAAGATTGAATATTAGATATGGAGAAAGACTCCTTACCCAAAGAGAACACGACTCAAGAGATGGATAAAGTTAGATGATGAGACCAACTAGAGCTCTTCCATCAAGGGAGAGTAGCATCAGTATTCTAGTCAATCTATTTGCTAACTCTATAAATATCAGTGTTGTTCTCTTTTACAGGTAATGCATATAAGCAGAAGTTAAATGTGAATTGAGAGCAAAATAGCAAGGGCAATTTTTCAAGCAATTTATGTGTAATTCAATCATGCAATCCTGAAGCTACTTGAAACAGACAGAAGAACCTTTTGAGCCAGGTGTTTTCCACGTAAAATTATTTGTGTTCTTTAATTTCAATACTTATTATTCCACAACAGTAGTAGTTGGAACACATAGAAGAAACAGGTCCTTCTATTGCCAGGATATATGAAAAATTGGGCACCACACAAATCACTCACCCCCTTGTGTGATATTGAAGTATAAAATTCAACTGGTATCATAGCAGGTTATCCTTGAAGAGTTTAACACCTTAAGAACATATCAAGATGAGTGCACCGCCTGGAAATGGGGAAGGACAATCAACTGCTAGGCCTCCACTCTTTAAATGCCAGTACTACTCCTGGTGGAAAAACAGGATGATAGATCATTTCATCGTAGAGGACTATGAACTCTGGGACATTGTCAATAATGGTCCCCTGGCTACCATGAAGAAGAATGATGAAGGAGTAGATATGCCAAAGACTAGAGCTTACTGCACTGGTGAGGACTTGAAGAAGTGGGAAAAGAATGCTAAGGACAAGAAATGACATATGTGTGGACTTGGTCCAGACGAATACAACATAATTCAAAGTTGCACTAATGCTAAGGAAATTTGGGACACTTTACAATTGGCTCATGAAGGAACTCCTTAAGTGAAGAGGTCAAGAGGAACACTATTGTATTCTCAATTTAGAATATCACCATGAAGGAATGAGAAACCATCCAAGAGATGTATACAAGGTTCACAACACAAACAACTGAACTTAAATCTCTTGGAAGGATTATTCTTGAAGAAGACAAGGTTGAGAAAATTCTGACAAGGGTTTTCCCTTTTACTTGGGAAAGGAAATTACTGCTATTCAGGAATCTAAGAACATTTCCACTCTCAATTTAGATGAGTTAAGTGGAAATCTCACTGCCTATGAACTAAGAAGGCAGACAATGAAGATAGATGCTCCCAAGAAAAAAAAAGCCCGGCTCTCAGAATAGCTGAGGGTGCACATCTAGAAGAAGATGAAATGGCTAAGATCACAAGGGACTTCAAGAAGTATCTAATGAGAGGAAAAGGTTCATCAAGAGGTGAAACTTACAACAAACCAACGGTCCCTGAAAAACAGATCAACGAGGGTTGTTATAAATGTGGCAAGACTGAACACATGATCAAAAACTGTTCTTAATGGGAAATTGAATGGAAGAAGGAAAGGGATGAACGAAGAAACATGAAGAAGGAACAGGTTCATCCCAAGAATAACAAAGGATCAACAAAGGCTATGGTTGCTACCTGGGGAGAAAGCTCGGATGAGGATTTATGATATGAAGATTGAGATGAACATGTACTTATGGCCATTGGAGAATCAGATGATGAACAAGAGGTAAGTGTGATTCATCTCAAAGACAAGATTAAATTTTTGTCTAAAGAAAGACTATCTAAGTTACTACTAGATTTCATTGATGAGTCTAAGGTCATAACATTGAAAAGGAACAGTTGTCTAAGGAATATGTAATCTTTAAAGCTACGTGCAAGAATATGGAACTCAGGGCTAATGAAAGTGATAGTAAATGTGACGACCCAAAGGGTCATCGCCTAATTTCTCTCTCTTTCTGTGCTTCCGAGGCCTTGAAAATCTCATTTTTACTTTCCTCGATTTGTGTGCGCAATCCGGGCATATAACCGGAAAGTTTATATGTTAAATTCTGTAAAAATTTCTAAAATGTGGCTTTAAAATGATTAAAGTTGACTTTGGTCACCACTTTGTGTAAATGGACTCAGACCCATTATTTGAATGTCCCGGAGGGTCCCCGTAAAAAAATGAGAGTCGAGCTTATGCTCAGAATCAAAATTCGAGGTCCCTAGCCCAAGAAATAATTTTTTTTGAAAAATTGTTTTTCTGAAATTTATATGGGAAATTGAAATGAAATTGGATTAGAAAGTGTTGGTATCAGGCCCGTATTTTGGTTCCGACACCCGGTACATGTCTTATATGTGGTTTAAGCACTTCCTGTGAAATTTGGTTAAAACCAAACGTCATTTGATGTGTTTCAGACCTAAATATCTACAAATGAAAGTTTAAGAAGTTTGATGGAAAGCGATGGTTTTGAGGTTTGATTTCTCATCTATGATGTTATTTTAGTGATTTGATCACACGATTAAGCTTGTAGAATGTTGTTCAGTTAGTGTGCATGTTTGGTTAGGAGCCCCGAGGGCTCGGGAGTGTCTCAGAGCAGTTTCGGACTTAGAAATGTAGTAGGTTTTCTTCAGTTGTTGCAGACCCCATTTTGTTCTTCGCGTTCGCATTCTGCCTAACACGTTTGCGATGCTTCGGCCTCTTCTTCATCGCATTTGTGGTCCCCTTACACGATCGCATAAGCCAACTCAGGACCCTTTGTAATTCCTTCATCGCGTTCGCAACTCACCTTCCACGTTCGCGATGCTTTTCCAGCTTACCCTTTGCGAACGCGATCCCCTTCCCGCAAACGCGAAGCGCACTTTTGCCCAGTGATTTAAAATGCTCAAACAGAACCAGTGACGGGTTTTATTCCAAAATTTCACACGATTTCTTCTTCTCCACAGCTCTTAGGCAAATTTTAGAGCACTTCTTCACCAAAACTTCTTTTGTACGTAAACACCCACTCATTTCCTTCATTTTCCTTCATTAATTAATGAGTTTCCAAGCTTAAATCAAGTGATCTAGGGTTGAAATTGGGGGAAATGGGTAAAGTTAGGGTTTATTAATTTTTTGTGACAACCCTCGTTTAGGGGTCAAATTTGAAAATACATTGTATATCCGGACTCGTGGGGGAATGGGTGACATGGAATTAGTTCGAACCTCGGGTTTTGACCAAGCGAGCCCGGGGCCGATTTTTGGAATTTTGGGAAGAAAGGTTAGTATTCAATATTTAGGCATTGGGTTTAGTTGTTTTAGCTATTATTGATATTATAAAGTCATTATCACATATATTTGATTGAGTTGGAGCCGAATTCGAAAGGGAAAGCGGTCTTCTTGTCGTGAAGTGAAAGAATTAGAAAGAAGTAAGGAAATGAGATGACTCTTTCTTTAACTATATCATAAATAGATCTTCCCCCTTCGACGGTCCCTGCTGTTGGAACATATGTATATGTTCATACTTATATGTTTTGATAATTGACAAACCAATTTAATGAAAAATAATATATGCCAAATAAATGTGAGTTATTATTGAATACACTTTAATTTATATTTTAACTAAAGTGCTATTCATTTTGTAGATATGCAAACGGAAGATAAAGAATTGATATGCAAAATTACAATGAGCATAGAGGAAGAAAAGGCTATGCAACGTTATTTGAGCGGACAAGAATTGGAGTCCAAGAAGTTCAAGACAAGATCGAGAGAAGCAATGAAAATAAATGAAGACCTTTTGTTGAGTCTTATTTATATTGTCTTTATTGTGATCTTGATCCGACTTTATGTTTGAGTCTTGGCTTCTCTCATAAAATGATTTTACAACATATGCATATCATAAATGATTTATCATAAGTGATTTTACAATATATGCATATCACAAATGGTTTTACAATATATGCATATCACAAATGGTTTTACAATATATACATATCATAAATGATTTTACAATATATGCATATCATAAATATTTATATTTATGATAAAAATATTTTTATTGGTTTTAAATGTTATATAATAAATATTTTCAATACATTTAAAACAAAATGATTTTAAATGTTTTTATTGATTCGGAATGGTCATTACAATTGTTTTTCATGTTTAAGATATTTATATCTTCAAACAAAGCTTTGAAAAACACTTTATAACTTATTTTCAAGAAGTTAGTTGTTTTAAAAACGGACCATTTCTGGTCAGATAGTCGAATATCTGATATTGGATAGTCGACTATCCTGATGACCGTTGCCAAGATAGTCGAATATCCATATCAGATAGTCGACTATCCTTGTGACCGTTGCCAAGATAGTCGAATAACCATATCGGATAGTCGACTATCTAACAGATTTTCAGAATCTGTATTTATGATCATAGCAACGGCTAGGAGTGATTTTGGAGCTATAAATACATCTCAAAATCACTCATTAAACACACAACTTCTGACCAAAAACATTCTTAAGCTTTCATACATTTCCAATATCATTTATTGATCATTTTTATCATATTTTGAAAGCCAAGGTCTTGAATTTATTGTTGTGTTCTTGTGCGTATTTGTTTACTCATATCCACTCTATTAAGAGAGTCTTGTTTAAGTGAGTGCTTAGTGTTTTGTACACTTGAAGAGAATTGTTATTCTCTTGTTGTAAGAAGGAACTTGTGTTTCCTTGGTTGAAGTCTTGGAGTGTTGTATCTCCGAGCAAAGGTGTTGAGGCTTGTGTCCTCAGGTTGTAAAGGTTTGTTAAGCACCCGTAAGCTTAACAGTGAAGTCTTGGGGTGAGGTATCCTCGAGAAAGTGAAGTCTTAAGGTGTGGTATCCTTGAGCAAGTGTAACGGTTTGTTAAGCACCCGTAAGCTTAACGAAGTTAGTGGAAATCTCAAGAGAGTCTCTCGGGGACTGGACTAGCCACGGGTTGTGGTGAACCAGGATACATCGGTGCGTTCATTCTTGTTTATTTACTTATCGCACTTATTTATTTCCTGCAATTTTCAAATTCCGCGAGTTTACGCTATTTTCTATAATAACGCTATTCACCCCCCTCTAGCGTTAAGCGTATTATCTAACAATTGGTATCAGAGCCTAACTCTCTGAAAGACTTAACAGTTTGAGAGAATCCTTCTATGGCTTCTACTAGTAGTGCTTTTGCAGGAATAGGTGAAGGTCACTCTATCTTTTTGCCTCCAATATTTGATGGAAGCAATTACACACATTGGAAAGATCGGATGACAATCTTCATCAAATCAAACAACTTTCGTCTATGGAAAATCATCAAGTATGGTGAACAATTTACGAAACAAGTTGGAAAAGCCATGGTTAGTGAATACAATACCAAGGCTATCAATATGTTGTATAGTTCCTTGAAACAGGAGGACTATCGGAAAATTTCCCAATACAAAACTGCTAAAGAGATGTGGGACAAGCTTGAGGACACTTATGAAAATGCGGCTCAAGAAGCAGACAGTTCATGTGATGAACCAACTGCCAAATGCCTCATGGCCGACGAAGGTGAAGAGGTAAGTACATCTAACTCTCACTCTTTTGAAGAATTACAAAGTGCCTATAATGAACTGTATGGTGAATTTGTTAATGCCTCCAAAATGATAAAAGATTTGAAGAAAACATTTTCTTTGCAGAAAACACTTTCTTTGCAAGAAACAGATTTTCAGAAAACACTTTCTTTACAAGAAAAAGATTTTGGAAAATCCTCTTCTTTGAAAGAAATAGATTTTGAAAAGCTAACTAATGAAAATGGTGTTCTCAAAAATAAAATTGATGTTTTAGAAAAAGAAAATGATTTCTTGAAAAATGACAGTTTTGATCTTAGAAATAAGATTAAAGCAATGAATGAATCTTCTTCAATTGATAAAAGTTCTATTTGTTTATCTTGTGATTCTTTGAAACTAGAAAACATTGAACTTAGGAACACACTAGAAAAATATAGTGTAGATGCTCCTAAAACTATTGAAGTGATTAAGAAGAAAAAGCCTAAGAAAAATAGAAGGCGTAAAAAGAATAAGAATCATGCTAGAAATTGTGATGCACCACCTAGAAATAATTCTAGGATTTTTAATGAGTCTAGAATTAATAATTTTAGACCACCTAGAAACGATTCTAGGAATTGTGCAAATGAATCTAGAAATAATTATTCTAGACCGCCTAGAAATAACTCTAGGAATTTCAACGCTCCTAGGAATGTTGATTTTAGATTACCTAGAACGTATTTGGCACAACCTAGGCATATGCACAACCCGAATGTTGTATGTCACTACTGCAACCGGGTAGGACACATAGCACCCACATGTTTTGCAAAACATAGGGATTTATCTTGTGGCTATAATTATTGTTTGCCTAACCCCCAAGGACCCAAAAGTGTTTGGGTACCAAAAACCTATGTTTAGGTACTTTTGCAGGTGTGCTTGAAGACTACAATATTGTAGTAGATGCACCAAGCACGGAACATCATTGCATCAAGGGGGAATTTCGGTTAGTTATTCTTTTCGATAAAAACCGAATTGTTGATATGTGCAAGCAACCGATGTTAACATATTTGTTGTTAATTTAGTTCTTATACTGTTGAAATTTCTGATATGCTTAATCGTAATAGTTGTTAATTAACAATTGATACATCTGTTATGTTTTCCAATAACAATTGATTTTAAATCATGCATATTTGTTTTAGCCAAAATGATTTTTTAAACACGCCTCTAAAATCTGGACTAAGATAATCGATATGTACTTATGATAATCGATTATGTTTAAGTCAGCTGCTTGACAATCGATTGTGAACTAATGACAATCGATTGTGTTAAGGCAGTGAGCATCAGATTTTTCAAATCTGCATGACAATCGATTGTGAACCTTATGACAATCGATTGTGATGAGGCAGTGTCCATCAAAGTTTTTCAAAGCTCAAAATAATCGATTGTGAAGCTAATGACAATCGATTGTGAAGAGACAGTGTCCATCAGATTTTTCAAAGTCACAAAATAATCGATTGTGAACTTATGACAATCGATTGTGTTGAGGCAGTGTCTTCCAGACTTCTTCAAAGTTATTATATAATCGATTGTGAGTTTATAGCAATCGATTGTCAAGAGGCAGTGTCTAAATTGATTTTTCAAGACTAATATATAATCGATTGTCAACATTGCATAATCGAGTGTATAACTGACCGTTGCCAAAAAGTTTTCAAATACCGTCAGGTAATCGATTGTAGATTTGTAACAATCGATTGTTTTTATTAAAATCTGGAAAAGATTTTTTGAACGTTGCCAGTAATCGATTGTTGATCTTAGATAATCGATTGTTAAGCGTAAAATCTGGGAATAATTTTTGGAATGACTGGCAGACAATCGATTGTGGTAACTTGACAATCGATTGTCATAGAGCAAAATCAGCAATTCTTAATTGGCAATTAGGCAACTGTTGTGTATGTTCTTCAACAAATGGTTTTATCATTGTTTTATAACAATTGGTAGATCTATGTTTTGTTGGTATGTCTTGATAAATTTCTATAAATCTTCATATTGCATACTTCTCATAGTCTTTCTTTAATATACTCCTTCTTGCTAAATGCCAAAAAGAAGAAGTGTTTAGGCGATATGCCTCAAGTAAGAGGGAATATCTTTACATTCTAGTTTGCCTTAATTGAAGGGGAATTTTTTCATTAAGGAAGTTGCATGAATGTTATTGATGATATTTCTTGTACTTTAAAAATAATTTTTTATTGATGATATTATATTTGGAGCAACTAATAAATTTGTATGCAAGGAGTTTAAAACTCATGACTAGCAAATTCTTGAAATATCATGATGGACGAACTAAATTTCAACTTGAGGGTGCAAGTGAAACAAATGAAAGAGGGAACTCTCATTTGTCATGCTCAATATTGCAATGAGTTGCTTGATCGCTTTGAAATAAGCAACACCAAAGCAATGGCCAATTCAATGAATTCATATGACCGTCTTGACAGAAATGTGAAAGGTAAAAGCAATACCAAGTATTACAAAGGTATGATCGTTCCTCACTTTACCTTATTGCTAGCAGAATTGATATAATATTTAGCGTTTATTGATGTGCTAAGATATAAATCATGTTCAAAGGAGTCACGTCCTAATGCGGTTAAACGTTGATCTAAATGCATACATTTTTTTTGTTGCATTTATATTTTGAATATTACTGACTTGAGCGTGGAAGACGCGTATTTTCTTTTGCAGGTATCGCCCTAAATTCAGGGGGAACCAAGATAAAGTTTCAACTCAAGTCAATATTATTTTTCTTACTTGACTTGTGAATTTAGAAATAGCATATTTGATTTGATAAAATTATGTTCATAAAATTATGATATATACTTTTACCAAAAATATAGTTTATTTTTAATAAACGAATTCCATAAAATGAAAATTGCTTTTCCAATATTTTCTGCTTAAACGATTTTTCATAGTCGTCGAAGTTAATCGACTAACTAGAAGTTATTCGAATAACTTGATTATCCAGAAAATCAAGCTATTTCTCCAGATATTCGACTAACCAGAAGTTATTCGAGTATATCTGTTTCCAGATATTCGACTATCCCAGAAGATATTCGAATATCGTTCCCGGATAGTCGACTATTCAATAAGTTATTCGACTATCCTCAGTCAAATTTAAAAAATCTGACCGTTTTATAGCCGTTCCAATCAGTCCAAAAATCTGATTTTTGGTCATTCAATGCTATGTTTTCTTGAACTCTATAAATAGGATTAGTGTGCACTCTTTGTTCACACCAAAATCATTCTTGTTCAAGAAATTCTCTTCAAAAATTATATTTCAAACTTCTTCCAAAAGTTCTTTTTGCCTACAAATTTCAATGGCAAATAGAAGCTCTAAACGCTCTCGTGCCGGAAAGAATATCCCTTCTTCTTCAAATCCTCCTCCATCTCTACATTGTTATGATGATGGATCCGTTCTTTGGTTTGAACAAGAAAATGAGCTTCAAAGATTTATTAGAAACTTTGAAAATCGAGATATTCTTCCACCTCGATTCACAACCGCAAGATATCTAGCGGATTCTAATCATTCCAATATACTTCTACAAAGTTCAATCCTTGACTTTGTTTATTTGAAGTCTGATTTCATTCATCCTCTTTTGATTCAAGCCTTCTATTCGAACCTTAAGAAAGATGAAGATGGAGTTATCTCTACCAAAGTCAATGGCATTCCTATCCTTTTAAGTGAAGAAAATATTCAAGCTATCACAAATCTTCCTCGTGATGGCTAAGACATCGAACAATATACCGGTGTCGAAGGAATACTCTATGATGAAAATGTCCTCTTCAACCTTATTGGAATTGGACAATTTGAATTCTCTCAAGAGCAAAAGAGAGCTCCTATTAAAGGAATTTTTCCGAAATTTCGTTTGATTCTTTATGTTGTCACTCGGATTCTTAAACTGAGAAAAAGCAATCACACGACAATTGGCCGTGAAGATGCAAAAATCATGCATGCTATTATTTCCAAAGCACGCATAAATTGGTGTAAATTTGTTCTTACACATATGTTTGACTCAATAGGAAGTGACAAACCCCTTCCTTATGCATTACTTATAATGCATCTTCTTGAAGCATCTCAAGTCAACACCAATGTTGGTATCAAGAAAACTCGCACCAAACATTGGGAAATTCAAGAGACCTCTTTTCATGGCCATGACCAACCACATGATCAAATTCCAAATCCTCCTCCTCCAATTCAAGCTCGTCGTCCTCGTGCCCAACCGGATGTGTCTCAAGCCATCTTGGATCAACTTGCCTCTCTATCGACCTCAATTAATCGAATCGATAGTAACGTGTCTCGCACGGAAAGAAATGTGCGTAGGCTTAGTGACGAAATCCACGGATATTTTGACCATGTCAATTATTCGTATTCTCACGTCTATTCCGCAAGTACTTCTAGCGATGACGATGATTTCGACGACGATGAAAGTTCTTGATTTGTATTTTTATTATTTGAAATGTATTTTCATTAATTGTAATATATTTTCAATTACTCTTATTGTAATTTTCCTTCTTCATTAATGAAATTATCTTTTTGTTAATGTCAAAAGGGGGAAGATTAAGGGTATATGCATATTTATCTTTAATCATGCTTTTGGGAAGATTAAGGGTATATTTATTTTCCATTAAATTGGGAAAGATAAGGGTATATGCATACTTATTTATTTATATGCATATTTATTTGTTTTAAATAATTATTGCATAAATTGAGGGGGAACTCAATAATAACTTGTCTTATATTTGGCATAGTCTTTTATAAAGGGTATATGCATATTCCCATGAAGGTTTGCCATTATCAAAAAGGGGAAATTGTTGGAACATATGTATATGTTCATACTTATATGTTTTGATAATTGACAAACCAATTTAATGAAAAATAATATATGCCAAATAAATGTGAGTTATTATTGAATACACTTTAATTTATATTTTAACTAAAGTGCTATTCATTTTGTAGATATGCAAAAGGAAGATAAAGAATTGATATGCAAAATTACAATGAGCATAGAGGAAGAAAAGGCTATGCAACGTTACTTGAGCAGACAAGAATTGGAGTCCAAGAAGTTCAAGACAAGATCGAGAGAAGCAATGAAAATAAATGAAGACCTTTTGTTGAGTCTTATTTATATTGTCTTTATTGTGATCTTGATCCGTCTTTAAGTTTGAGTCTTGGCTTCTCTCATAAAATGATTTTACAACATATGCATATCATAAATGATTTTACAATATATGCATATCATAAGTGATTTTACAATATATGCATATCATAAATGGTTTTACAATATATGCATATCACAAATGGTTTTACAATATATGTATATCATAAATGATTTTACAATATATGCATATCATAAATGGTTTTACAATATATGCATATCATAAATATTTTTATTTGTGATAAAAATATTTTTATTGGTTTTAAATGTTATATAATAAATATTTTCAATACATTTAAAACAAAATGATTTTAAATGTTTTTATTGATTCGGAATGGTCATTACAATTGTTTTTCATGTTTAAGATATTTATATCTTCAAACAAAGCTTTGAAAAACACTTTATAACTTATTTTCAATAAGTTAGTTGTTTTAAAAACGGACCATTTCCGCAAGGTCAGATAGTCGAATATCTGATATTGGATAGTCGACTATCCTGATGACCGTTGCCAAGATAGTCGAATATCCATATCAGATAGTCGACTATCCTTGTGACCGTTGCCAAGATAGTCGAATAACCATATCGGATAGTCGACTATCTAACAGATTTTCAGAATCTGTATTTATGATCATAGCAACGGCTAGGAGTGATTTTGGAGCTATAAATACATCTCAAAATCACTCATTAAACACACAACTTCTGACCAAAAACATTCTTAAGCTTTCATACATTTCCAATATCATTTATTGATCATTTTTATCATATTTTGAAAGCCAAGGTCTTGAATTTATTGTTGTGTTCTTGTGCGTATTTGTTTACTCATATCCACTCTATTAAGAGAGTCTTGTTTAAGTGAGTGCTTAGTGTTTTGTACACTTGAAGAGAATTGTTATTCTCTTGTTGTAAGAAGGAACTTGTGTTTCCTTGGTTGAAGTCTTGGAGTGTTGTATCTCCGAGCAAAGCTGTTGAGGCTTGTGTCCTCAGGTTGTAAAGGTTTGTTAAGCACCCGTAAGCTTAACAGTGAAGTCTTGGGGTGAGGTATCCTCGAGCAAGTGAAGTCTTAAGGTGTGGTATCCTTGAGCAAGTGTAACGGTTTGTTAAGCACCCGTAAGCTTAACAAAGTTAGTGGAAATCTCGAGAGAGTCTCTCGGGGACTAGACTAGCCACGGGTTATGGTGAACCAGGATACGTCGGTGCGTTCATTCTTGTTTATTTACTTATCGCACTTATTTATTTCCTGCAATTTTCAAATTCCGCAAGTTTACGCTATTTTCTATTATAACGCTATTCACCCCCCCCTCTATCGTTAAGCGTATTATCTAACACCTGCACCCCTGGCTTGCCGACCCGCTTTGAAGAATTCATGATTTATATATGTTTCGGGCCGGTGAGAGAGAGTGCAAGTTGTGGATTGATTTAGATGTGGAAGTTTAGGTAAGTGTTTGATCTAAACTTGGATTGAGGGAATAGGATTAGAGTATTGCTTGCTAATTTCTAATTGTCGAGTACGGTGTATAGGCATGGTGACAAGTATCTATACACTGGAGTCTAGCATGACCGTGAGTCCTTATTTGTGCTTATATAGATTTTAATGTGACTCTTCCTTGTTTAATTGATGATTTCCATATAATGTGAAGAGTATGAGAAATAATTATGAATTGAAAACACCATGGATCGTTGGCTCGAATTATAAAGTAATTATTGAGTAAGACATGAAAGAACGAGAAAGAGATGTGAATATTCCATTGCCGGGCTGTACTCGTATATTGATTATCTTCCTTGCGGGATATGAGAGTTATTTTGATGCTCCCTTTTCAGGATTTATATGTTTCTTGTGGTTTTCCCTTGGCGGTACTTTTATTACGGTTGATTTACCACATCGCCCCCTTACTTGTGATTGTTGCTTCGGCGAGGAAGAGTGATAAAGTACGAAGGTTGATGCCGTGCATGATTTGTGTTGATAATATGTTAATGCACGAAGGAACATTCCATTCCATGTTTTGGTTATTAATGCACGAAGGAACATTATGTGCCCTGATTTGATTACTACTGCACGAAGGGTCATTTAGTGCCTTGATATGAGTGTCTAGGTGAGGAAAAATACGAAGGATGATGTCATGCACTTTATTTGATTGTTTTGGTGAGAACAAGAGTAAAAGCACGAAGGACGGTGCCGTGAAACTGTTGATTATCCTGCTCTCACTGATTATTGTAGTTGTACAGTTTCATTTTCTATTTATTGATTTTATGTCCGGATTGTTACCTCCCCCATAGCATGCTCCTCTTCCTCTTAACTGGATAATTTTTGTATCCTTTTCTATTGCATATGTATATATTGAACTGCACAGGTTTTTTTGGTAGTCCTGTCTAGACTCATCACTGCTTCGCCGGAGTTAGGCCAGGCACTTACCAGCACATGGGGTCAGTTGTGCTGACGCTACTCTGTGCATCTTTTTGCATAGATCACGGAGCCTTAGCAGGTTTTGGACAACAGTAGGAGCGTTGGGAGCTGACTTTAGTCCAGAGATCCTAAGGTAGCCTTTTTGACGCCCGTATGGCCCGGAGTCTCGTCTATTTTATCTTCGTTTGTTATCCTTGTATCGGAACAAGCAGTACTGTGTTTTTATTCAGACTTTGTATATAGTATTCTATAGAAGTTCGTGAGTTTGTGACTCCAGCCTTGAGTAGAGTTTGTAATTGAATTTCCGCACTTGCTTTTAGTTTATTTATATTTAAGACTTCCGCTTTTATATTAAATATCACATTGTTTTAATATTGTCGATGTTTTCTGAAATAGATAATAATTAATTGGCTTTCCTAGCTCCTAATAGTAGGCGCCATCACGACTACCGATGGTGGAAAATCAAAGTCGTGACAGTAAAATACTGAGTTGAAGAACCAGGTTCTTGACCTTAAAACCACTGTGTTAGAGCTTAGATCTAAAAATCTTAAGCTGAAATTAGGAACAGGTAAAGAGAAAGCTGATCACATACACTTCACCTTAGAAGAAAATTTAGGAAAAATGAAGGTTGAGTTGTACAAAAAACGTTGAGCAGATAAGAGTCCTAAATGAAGACCTAGGCAAGGTTATTCATGAACTAGAGAGAACTTGCTAATGGAATAAGTCCTATGATGCACTATCTTGGCTACAAGAAAATCACAGTATCAATATGAGAGGACTTGGATATCGGACCCCTGCACCTAAGTGGGATCCCAAAAGCTAGTACATCACACTTCCTGAGAACAAAATCTACTAACGCTATGGTAAGACCAGTCACTTCAAAAGTGATTGTAACGCAAAAGAAAAGGCAAGTCAAAAGAACAAAACCTTTGTTCAAGGGAAAAATAGGCTACCAGGATGGGCTAAAAAGAATTTAATTCACCCTTTTGCCTATAGAAGGGGAACCAAACTAGTTTAGGTTCCTAAGACTAACCTTTGATTTTCTCTTACAGGTCAAAGTGAAGAGGAGCGGTTAAATATGGTACATGGATAGTGGCTGCTCAAAGCATATGACTGGTAGCAAGAACCGATTTCTTTCACTTGAGGACCTCAAAGGTAATATTTCCTTTGGAAATGGTAATAAAAGTGAGATCATTGGGGTTGGAAACGTAGATAAGACATACTCACATTCCATTGAGAATGTCTACTTGATAGATGGCTTAAAATATAGCCTAAGCAGTGTACAACAACTGTGTGATAGAGGTAAATTGGTAGAATTCACCTCTACCAAATGTTTTGTGATAAATCTTGTCACTGACAAGATTTTTTTTTACGGAAAAAGAATAAAAAATATATACATTGTAGATCTGTCCACTCTTTCAGAAAATGAACTCACTTTCTTAAGTGTGTTGGACAATGATCCCCTCCTATAGCAAAACAGACTTGAACATGCAATTCTAAGTTTACTCAACAATTAGTCTCCAAGGACCTGGTGATAGGGCTGCCTGACATCAAGTTTAAGGAAGACAAAGCTTGTGAGGCTTGTGCAAGGGGGAAGCAGGTAAGATCCTCTTTTAAAATCAAGAAAGCAGTGAGCACGACCTGGTCGATGGAACTGGTTCATATGGATCTCTATGGTCCAGTGAGAATATTAAGTAAATATGGTATAAAATATGTGATGGTGCTGGTGATGATTACTCTAGGTTTACTTTGACATTATTTTTAACGTCTAAGGATAAAGCATTTGACATGTTTGCTGCATTTATTAGAAAAACTCAGAAACAACTAGGTAACCAACTTGCATCAATTAGGTCTGATCATATAGCTAAATTTGAAAATACAATGTTTGTTGAATTTTGTGATGGGCGTGGTATAGATCATAATTTTTTTTCTCCTAGGAATCCTCAAAAAATGGAGTAGTTGAAAGAAAGAATAGGACTCCTGAAGATATGGCTAGGACTATGTTCATTTCTAGTAAACTGCCCCATAGCTTTTGGGCAGAAGCTGTATGCACTGCATGTTATATCAGTAATAGTTTCATGACTAGACATCTTGTAGAGAAGACTCCCTATGAGTTATTAAAAGGGAAAAAACTAAATATATCTCATCTTAGGGCATTTGGATGCAAGTGCCTTGTGCACAACAATGGAAAAAACTCCCTCAGTAAGTTTGAGAGACGGGAACATGAAGATGAAGCTATTAGGCTGGTGAAAGAGTTAAATGAAGTCACATCCCAAGCTGAAACTTCATTAGAAGAAGGAACAGGTGATGGAACAGGTTATTCCATCCAGGGCAACCTGACATGAGGAACTAAACAAAGAAGAATTGAATCTAAACCCCAAATGGAACTTGTCCATGAGGTTGTTCCTCGGAAACAAAACATGGGAGAAACATCAAACATAAACTAGTTGGTTGTGAAACCTTACAAGTATCAAAGTTCTCACCCAATTGAGAACATAATTACTGATCCAACTTGTCACGAACCGAATTTTCTAACCTCGGAAGTCGTGATGGCGCCTGTTAATTAGAGCTAGGCATGCCAATCCTTAACTGCTTACTTAATTTTAAATTACTTCTTTTTAACAATTACAAAGCAATAACATGAAAACAATGAAACTTTAAATAATTAAGTGGAAAATTATGATTTAATATCTGAACATGAATATCTAATACAGTTGTTTGAATTTTTACTACCTAAAACTGGTGTCACAGTTTCACAGACGGTCTAAAGAGAACTAAAAATAAAGGCCTAAAATAATTAAATACAACACTTTCTCTGGAAATACATGTAAGAAATATGAAAGTAGATAGAAGGAGACGACAAGGCTTACGGAAACCTGCAGGGCTGCCTCGGGTCGCCTGATAAACGAGAATCAACAATCTCACTGTGGTCCAAAGTCAACAATACTAGGGTCTGCACAAAAGAGTGCAGAGTATAGTATCAGCACAATCGACCCCATGTGCTGCTAAGTGCCTAGCCTAACCTCAGTAAAGTAGTGACAAGGCTAGGACCAGACAACTGAATAAACCTTTGCAGTTATACGACATACATAATAAAGTAAAGCATAAATAAACAAGTAAAGATGGGAGGGGGAAAACATGATTCGGGAAACAACATGTAAGAACATATTATCAAAAGAGCTATAAAGGAATCAAAATCTTACTACTGACAAGAGTAAGGAAAACAAAGGCAGATTTCACATTCTTTTCACATCTTGTGGTAGGCGTACCACCTTCTCCCTTTTCATTATATCTTGTGGTAGGTGTACTACCGGCTCCCATTTCATTTTATCGTAGTTGCGGCATATAACCCAATACACATATAATATTGTTGCAGCGTGCAATCCGATCCATATATATTATTATTTTGGTGTGTAACCCGATCCATATATATTATTGTTGCGGGGTGCAACCCGGTCCATATATAATACCTACAATTATAAAGAGAGTCTCGACAAGGGATCAACAAGGTCTACACTATCCCGGCAAGGGATTCGACAGTACAAGCAATTATGTCCCGGCAAGGGAGAAACATCTATAACCAATCTTATTACAACATCCAAGAGTCTCCATTATAATCAAACTCGTTACCACACCTAACTACCTCAGGTACAACCAAACTTGTAACAACACCTAACTACCTCAGCCATAACAAAACTAGTTACAACACTTAACTACCTCAGTTATAACCCATCTTGTTACAACACGTAACTACCTCAACCATAACCATAATCCCTACCCAACATAAAGAGTCATCAACCTAAGCATTTGTAATATCAATTAAGAACACAATACAAGGGAACTACAACTCAACAGTAGCCCGGCAAGAGGGAAACATAGTGATCTCTTATCTTTCTCATTTTTACTTCATAATTCACTTCACAACTCGAGTCAATGCTCTAGAGTTTCCATTATCACTTATACTTTCACAATTCGTAATACAACTGGAGCCAACACTCCTCAATGTCCATAGGTCACAATTCTTTCCACAACTTCACACAAAAAATAAAAATCTTCACTAAGGCATGAATAATACAATGAAATCATGAAAATCACAATATAATGCTCATGGTCATGCTTGACACCAACGTATAGATACTAGTCACCATGCCAATACGTCGTACACAACAAGAAGAAAATAGCAAATAGGACACTTCCTAATCCCTCAAGCTAAGGTTAGACCAAACACTTACCTCGAACTTGCACGGCCAACTCAAGCCTCAAACACCACTTTTCCTTTCGAATTTGGCTCCAAATCAATTGTATCTATACATAATCGACTTAATAACATCAATAAATTCTTAACAATCCAATTGAAATACTTAATTATAGCTTTCTAATCATTCTTCCTAAAAATCCAAAAATCAACCCTGAGCCCGCTTGATTAAAACACGAGATTCGGACCAAAAATCGATCACACATTCACCCACGAGCCCGAGTATATAATTTATTTTCAAATCCGACCCCAAAATGAGGTCTAATCATAAATAATCAAAAAGCTTTAATTCTACCCAATTCTCTAATTTTCTACCCTTAATCTCATGATTTAGGCCTAGAAATCTTGTGGGTGTTGATAAAAATGAAAGAAAACAAGTTAAAGATTACATACCCAAGAGGTTATGGTGAAGAATTGCTTCAAAGATCGCCTAAGAGCTTTAGAGAAGAAGAAGTTATGAATTTTTATGGTATTCCCGTACGGCTCCTATTCTGTGTTTTAAAATTTAAGTGGCGAATTGGTCTACGCGATCGCGGACAATGGATTGCGATCACATAGAGTAAAAATGGATGAGCCCTACGATCGCTCAACCTCTGGAATCAAAATCAGACGTTTTTAAAGAATCTGTATGCCTTTGATGCTTTCTTGTCTCTTATTGAACCTAACAAAGTTTCTGAGGTTTTGTAGGATGCAGATTGAGTTAATGCAATGCAATACAAGATGCACTCAACCAATTTGACAGAAGTTGGGTCTGGCATCTGGTACCAAGACCCAAGGACAGAACAGTGGTTAGAACTAAATGGGTCTTCAGAAACAAACTTAATAAAGAAGGAACAGGGCAAAATTGGTGGTTCAAGGATATAGTCAAGAGGATAGCATGGACTATGATCAGACTTTTGCTCCAATTGCAAGATTAGAAGCAATTAAACTCCTTATATTCTTTTCTGCTTACATGGAATTCTCTCTCCATCAGATGGATATCAAGAGTGCCTTCTGTAATGGGTATCTAAAAGAAGAAGTATTTGTCAAGCAACCTCCAAGCTTGAAAGCAAGAAATGTCCTGAGCATGTGTACAAATATAACAAGGCACTTTATGGGCTCAAGAAGGCCCCAAGAGCATGGTATAAAAGATTGTCCATAATTTTCCTTAAGCATGGCTATAAGAGAGGGTAAATGTATAATACCTTATTCTTGAAAGAAAAAGGTAAAGATCTAATTGGTTGTTCATAAATATGTTCATGATATAATTTTTGGAGCAACAACAAATAGGTTAAGTAAAACGTTTGCTAATCTAATGGGGAGTGAATTAGAAATGAGCATGATGAGTGAGCTTAATTTTTTTTAGGCTTAAAAATTAAACAAAATTCGAAATGGAACTATGATCCATCAGCAAAAGTATATTAAAGAGTTGCTAAAAAGTTTAAAATGGAAGATTCCAAAGAAATTGACACTCCTATAGAAACTACCACCAAATTGGATTTAGATCAACCTGGTTCATATGTTGATCAGAATATGGATAGGGGAATGATTGGATTTTTGTTATATCTAACTACTAGTAGACATGATATTATTTTCAGTGTAGTCCTTTGTGCTAGATTTCAGGCAAATCCAAAGGAGTCACACTTGAAGGCAGTGAAATGGATCTTGAGATACTTAAAAGGCACAACTGATCTTTGACTATGATGTCAAAAAGGTAGTAGTTTTGATTTATTGGGATATGTTGATGCTGATTTTGCAGGTTTTCTTGTACATAGAAAGAGTGCTTCTGTTATGGCACATTTTTTTTGGCTCACGTATTGTATCTTGGGCCATAAAAAGAAAAACTCTGCCAATATTGAAGTTGAGTATGTAGTTGTTGCCTCATGTTATGCTCAATTGTTGTGGATTAAACAACTACAAATGAACTTTAGAATTTATTTAGCATGTATCCTTATCTTTTGTGATAATACTAGTGCCTTCAGTATGACCCAGAACTCGATTTATCACAAAAGAACCAAGCACATGGATGTTAAACATTGTTTTGTGAGGGATAACTTTGAGAAGGGGTTGGTCACAGTAGAGTTTTGTGCTACACAAAAGCAAATTGCTGACAACTTCATAAAAGCTTTGAGTAGGAATCACTTTGAAAGAAACGTGTTAGAATTAAAGATAATTAAGATCACCTAAAGGAAACCAGTTTTAACTCAATAATTGGTTAGATAATTTATAAATATTGTAAATAGTTAGATTAGATATTATTCAGTCTCATATTTTTATTAATATACTCTTGTTCCGTGCGCTAAAATGTCTCACTGATATCTAATGATATTACCTTTATTATCATGGAAAATTCAATCTTACACAAAAGAACTATAAGTGAAGAACCTGGTTCATCGAGCTTATAAGGAATATATTCTACACTATCTATAAGTAGAAATAGTTGCATATGAATCATGATCTAAAAAAGATTTCCACGTTATCCCAAACTCTTGTTCAATCAGTTACAAATGACCCGGTTTCATCCCTAAACCTACACACCATAATTGCTGAAATTTTTGGGGAAGAGTCCAATATCTCTTCAAATCGACAATCCCAAGATGAAAGGCTTCTAACCTCCAAAAGCTACTAGTACACACACCATATCTCCCTCTTTAGATTAATATGATATTACCCCTTTTCTTCATCTATCATTTTCTGAAGATTAAAACTTCAAAACCCTAAACCTCTCTCGAATTTCTTCATCTCCCCAAAACGGATCAAATGGCAAACACCCCTGAAAATCCCAAAAGCTTTGTAACTTTTCTTCACCGCCTAAACAACCTTCACTCATACCTTCAATCACCCAAACCTCAAGAAAAATCATGCCAAGATACTTTTATACAAAATAATGGCAAGCAGAGAACATGCGAAGAAAGTGAATAAGATGTTACAAGCCAGTTGAGTAGAGGAACCCCAAAAATATGATGAGTCCTTCAAGTTTGTGACTGAGAGGGAAGAACCAGTTTTATTTGAAACTGAACAGATAAAATCTAGGTTAAAAAATTCTAACATTGCCTCTAGAATTTTTGAGAATCTTGAAAATAGGTTTATGATAGTTGGTATGTTGCTGGGGTAGAAACTAGCGGGTTTTGAAAATGGGTGGTAAAAATAAAAAAGGAAAAAAAGGAGAGCGAGGGTGTTGAAATAGATGTGATGGGAAAGGGAGAAGAAAGAGTGGCTGGATATCTTTCACCCACTCTTGTTGGTTTAAATGAAGAAATAGGGGCAATGGTGTTTTGGAGTGAGGAGAATGATGATGAGGAATAGAGTACTGGAAAAGAAGGAGGTAATTGTTATGGGGACACTACTGCAGCAGAAGGGCTAGTTAAGTTGAGGAAAAGCTTCGAAGAACCTATTCTATCTAGAAAGTAACCCCTCCATGACTTGCTGCAGAAAGTTTCTGATGGTTACAATCCGAAGAAGAAGAAGAAGAGTGCATGAGTTAAAGTTCTTGGAAAGGCAATGGGTAGCAAGAAAACAAAGGTCTCCTCTTGTACCCTCTTCCTACAAGAGGAAGAACTACAATGAGCCATAATAAGTAGAGTGAGACCAACTTAAAAAAGTCCTTAGTAGAGTGCCAAGAAATCTGCTGCCAAGGGAAAGAAGAAAGTTGGAGAAACAAGTGGAGCAATTGATATTGAAGAGATGGACCGGGTCCTTCGTGATGAGAATGAGACAAAGGATGTAGAGGTTGTGAATCCCAGTGCTTAGAAAAGAAATACTTCTAAGAAGAAGTCACCCAAAAATATTTTGAGGCAGCAGACTCAGATTTGTCCAAGAGAATTAGGTCTACTAGGAAATCAAAGATAATTCAGGTAGTGGAGAAAGAAAGGTAAAGAGGAGGAGACTGATGAGGAAAAAGATAAGATGGTTAAGTTCTTGAAAATAACCATTCTGAAGTGAAGGGTTCTTAGTGATTTAGAAAAAGAAGAGATATTTCTGCTGCTAGAAAAACTAGAGGTACAAGGCTAGAAGGACATGGTCCTTCAGTTAGAAGGAAGGTTGGTCATGGCTGAAATTGTGAAATTCCTTGCAGATTGTTTGATTGACAATGGAAGGGTCAACAATGAAGTGAAATGAGTGAAGATCAGCTGATTATAAAGAGCTTGGGGAGTTTCTAGGTATACTTGCTAAGGGGTATAATGACTATACCAAATTGAAATGGTCTAGTCTATAAAATCTTCCTATTTCACTGACTATCACCTGGAAATTTGCTGATAACAAGTTGGAGCAAGAATCCAGAGTCGCGTACAAAAGTGAAAAATGAAGCCCTCTCACAAGGTGTTTTATTGAATTTCTGAATAAGGTGGTTCTACCCAAGCAGGAAAGAAGGCACATTGCTACCATCACGGACCCGGTCATTATGGAATGTCTTGACAGTGAAAGTATATTAACTAACCAGGTTTTATAATCCATATCCTTCATAAGGTTGTTTGTGACATAAACACTAATTCCATTCCCTATGGATTTATCCTAACTATTATGCTTGATCACTTTAAGCTTCCTCTCAAGAAATGGGATGTTTTGTACTAGTAAAGACTACTTTAGGGCCTGAAGTTTGACTGATTGTGAATACTAAGTTCATATTGTGACCAAAGAACCTAGTTCATCCAAGAGGGTACCTAAGAATAGAAATGTTAGAGCATTACAGCATGAGAGTGGGACTAAGGATGCTGAGATTGAAAGGCTGAAGAAGAAGGCTAGCTGAAGTAGAAGCTGAAAGAGACTCTCGAGTCTGATCTAGCAAAGGAGAAAAAAAAAGAATGAGGGAATTCTTCAATACATGGTGAAGCTGCTTCAGGCCAAGAACCAAGAACCTTGTCCTTCCCATTCCTAAACCCTTCCTAGCCTAGTCATAACTAGTGACCCAATTGGGATTTTTCTGATTTTTGCTCATGGTTCTATGTTTTTATTTTCTTGTGCTTTATGGTATGGTCTTATCAATCAACAAAATTCGCTGCTTTTGCTCTATTGTTTGTTGATAGTTTATATATTGATAATATCCTTCGATTGAAAAAGAGAAAACTGAATCTATGATTGCATTTGAAGTACCTCTGGTATCCATGAGTGAATTCTTTAAAATTTTGGTTACCTTACTTAATTCTATAACTTTTTGATAATGCCAAAAGGGCAAAGATAAGGTGTGCTTTTGCTTTGGACTGTGATATTATAGCCCAATGAACCTGGTCCATGGTGATTTATGACTTTAAATGAAAAGTTTTCTAATATTGTGTTTGATGTTGAGTTGAATTAAAACAGGTTCCGCGCTTCTGAAAAGTGCAAAGTTTATCATCATCAAAAAGAGAACCACGCCCATGAACACTGTACACAGGTTACGATAAAATTTAAGCCAAAAAACATGCAAGTGCAAGGGATAAATATAAGTGGTTATTTCTGACAATCCCTGAATAAGAAAATTGGATATTTGATAAGGAGCATGACTCCTTAATCGAAGAGAATTCTATCCTAGAAAAGGAAAGAGTTAGAAGTTCAAGTTGACTAGAACTCTTCCTCCAAGGAAGAGTAAGACCTCTAGTTAATCCTTATTCTAAATATATCAGTTTTGTTCTCTTTTACAGGTGACACACACGTACTACAGTAAAAGCATAATTAAGAGTAAAATAGCAAGACATTTTTGAGTAATTCCTATGAAATTCAAGAGTGCGATACTGAAGCTACACGAACCAGATTAAAGAATCAGTTCTTTTAAGAGTTCTATGTGTTTTTTATTTCTAGTTCAAAGTGTAGTATGCATTTTGAGTTGTAACTTTCAGCTTTCTTAGAAGAAATTATACTGGGTACCTGAGTTGTATCATTCAGTTAGAGTTAATTTGAAGTAGTCGCAACAACCTGTGGGATGTTGCTACAAGATTTAGTGTAATCCTTACGTTTGCAAGAAGTTGTAAACTTGAGTTGTATCGTTCAAGTTGGAGTTAACTTGAAGCAGTTGCAATAGCCTATGGCTCATTGCTACAAGGGTTATAGTTTAATCCTTAGTTTTGCAAGAGGTTTGTAAACATTGTTGTTTGGTTCCGAGTTGTAGTGAAGTGTTGGTAAATTCCTACTGGGAAGTAGGTCATGATATTTTCATCTTTTGAACCAGGTATTTTTTGCATAAAAATACTTGTATTCTTTACTTTCTATTTACTTATTTTGAAATAGTAGATTAAAGAACGTAGAGAAAAATCAGGTTCTTCTATAATTCAGTGCACACGGAAATTAGACACCACACAACTCACTCCTGCTCTTGTGTGGTACTAAAGTATAAAACATCATCACTGTTATATACTTGTGCTATCCACAAACCCATTAATAATATACAAAACTAAAAAAAATTCTTCAACTCAAGTGCGTGTTTTTAGAAAAAACATTGCTAATTTAAGATTATTCGCCTTTATGTTAATCAAATCTCAAATGTTGAATATGGCTCCCAAATGCATTTCATGATTGGTTTACTGGTTTTGATTAAGGTCCTATTCCATAATTCAAATTTATTTATCAAAGTTCTCTAAAGTTTGTTATTTACCGACTATAATTGTATATTTGTTTATAATTCATATACATTCTCTCTTAAAAGGCTCTCAAACTATGAGTAATGCCTTCAATTAAGGAATTCAATCATACCCTTTCTAATATTTTCCGCTCCACCACCTCTCCCCTTCCTCTTCTTTTAGTTTGCAGCCAATTTAAGCCACATATTATTGCCATTGATTTTTACTAAATGCCACATATTCAGTTATTGCCATTAATTTGTGGATCGTGAAGTATCCTCCAAATCATTAAAAAAATCAGAGATTCAAACGAAATCGTGATGACTAAAAATATATTCCCAATTTTGGGGTCATTTGATCCAGGAACATGAAATTTATTCATGTACTGAAATTGGACAACAAACTTATTTACAACTTTCTTACAAAATTAATATAAAAATAATATAAATATAAAGTCATACAACTTAAAAGTAACTTTTGTAAGCAATAATATATCTTTAGTATAATTTTGATACATGAATACAACTTTCCTACAATATTTCATACAAAAAATAATGAAATCACAACATAATACAACTTTTATACAACTATAGTGCATATTTAATATAATTTTGATACATATATAAAACTTTATATAAAAAAAGTATTTATAATTTAAATACAAATTTCATACAGTGATTCATATTATATACAATATATTGACAACTTTCATTCGATATTCATGCAAAAAAATACAAATACAACGGAAAATAACTAAATATAATTTTCATACAACTATAATACAATTTTGAGACATCTTCTTCCTCTTTGAATTTTAACCTGAAAATTCATCGAAAAATTAACTCTAATCTTCGTCAAATACCCCAAGAATTGAGATAAAAATTCCAAAAACTATTCCCGATATTTTGCAATAATACTCGATTTAAATAAATAATAAATTTTAAAACTTTAAATTCAAAATTAATGTTTCTAAACTTTTTTATAGTTGTCAATGTTTGAGAAAGCAACGAACAAGGACTTGTAACGATCCGACCGGCTGTTTTGAGAATTAACGTCATCTTCACTGGCGTAAGGCCTCGAGCGGCTTTGTATTATGTATTAGGACTTGCGTATATGGCCGAGTTCAGTATTTGGATGATTCGGGATCAATTTAGAAGAAGAATTTCTGTTTTAGAAGGTTAAGCGGTATGACTCGACCTAAATTTTACATTGGGTAGATGACCCCGAAATGGAGTTTTCATAATTTCAATAGCTACGTATAGTGATTTTTAACTTTGGCGTGCATTCGGATTTGGATTTAGAGGTTTGTAGGATAATTTGATGCATTTCGGCAAAAATTAGAAAGTTGAAGTTTAGGAAGGTTGACAGGCTTGACCCAGAGTTTACGTTGGTGATATCGGTGTCAAATAGCAATTTCGGGAGTTAAAATAGCTTCTTTATGTCATTTGAAACTTTCATACAAAATTTGACGTCATTCCGGGTTGATTTGGTATGTTTCGGCACAAGATATAAAAGTTGAAAGATTTGAAAGTTCATAAGGTTTATTCGAGGTGCGCATTGCGATTCATAGTTTTGAGATTGTTTGATGTGATTTGAGGTATCTAGTATGTCCGCATTGTGTTATAAAACTTGTTGGTATGCTCGAGCATGGTCCCGGGTGGCTTGTGTTTCGAACGGGTTTTGGATCATTTGGAGCATGTTGGGTGAGGCTGGTATTGGATAATTCTGGTGTGGTCGCACCTGCGGACCACTGGGCACAGGTGCGATAGTCGTAGAAGTGAGGTTGAAGGCACATAGGAGGAACTTGGAAGGCTAAGGTTGGATCCCAAAAGCGGGGTTTGTTGCGTGTCTTCTACCTCGTAGGTGCGGTGTCTGGAAGCACAGGGGTTGGGATTTGCGTGGATGCGTGGATGATGTTCGTACCTGCATTAAGAAGATGCGGGCCTTTTTTCGCAGGTGCGATGGTTGGCCTCCTGCGATTCTCCGCAAAATCGGATGTTTTGTCGCAAATGCGACACCGTAGAAGTGGCTAATGCGTTACAGTTGTGATCGTACCTAGGCAAAATCATATAAGTCGAGGGTTTGGTCATTTTCTTCATATTTATTAGTTGTAGACTTCGGTTTTGGGATATGTTTCATGGATTTTTCAAGCAACTTATTAGGTTAAGTGTATATACCCGAATCTTGTTATATTTCATGAATCCATTACTATTTTCATCATTTAATTAGTGAATTAAGTTGGAAATTTGTGTAAAATTTATAAAAATATTTCAAAATTTAAAATGATGATTTAAAACAATTAATAGCTTCATGTTCCCTCCTTATTACCGAATAAACTCTTATATGCCTTGATGAAGTTGTTGCCTCTTCTATTGCCATGCTATCCTCATAATTGCTTATCCTTAATTAAACTTATTATTATCTTTTTCATAATTACTTATCTTTAGTTGAATTTGTTATATCTCTTCCGTAATTGCTCAACTTAAAATTAAGTTTTGTTATCCCTTATCATTGTTGACTTATCCTTATTTAAAATTATTGACTTGTTTATCTCTCTTATCGTCGAAGTTTACTTTTGCGAAATCAATGCTACATATTATCTCTTCCTTGTTGACCTAATCTTGTTGAGACTATTAATCTCTATTGTGTCCTTCATTGTGAGCTCATTTTTCCATCTCTTTATGTTCTGAAGTTCCCGAGTTGATTTACTTTCCGTATTCTCATGTTATTGTCGTTGTTGTTGTTGTATTCTGTGTTGTTGAGCCGAGGACTATGTGTGCTTGTGACATTGAAACTGCTTTGAGGAAATGTTGTATCATGTGGGCACATATTTTGAAAGTCATTTATTTGAGTTGTTATGTTTTGGAACACATGTTGTGTTGAGAGAATTGTTATGCTATTGCACCAGGTTTCTACCGTGTGGTTGTTATTGTTGTTGCACGAAGTTTCTGCCATGCAGTTATTATTGTTGTTGCATGAGGTTTCTTTCATGCGGTTGTTATTATTTTTGCACGAGGTTTCTGCCATGCAGTTGTTATTGTGTTGCACGAGGTCCCTACGGTGCTATTATTGTTGATACGCATATGGTCGTATAAGGTCTGGGTGTTGAAACGCATGCGATGAGATAAGGTGGGATTGAAATGCATGGCTAGTAAGAGAACTACTAGAAGCTATGCAGTGTGATAAGGCGGGCTAAAACGCGAGATGCTATTTAGAGAAAATAATGTTCAAAACTAAATCTAAAGGCTCCCGCATTAATATAAGAGAAGTTGTGGTTGTTGATATCCAATTTTTTCCTAGGTATTTTTATACTCAAAATACTTTTAAAATAACATATATATGCATATATGAGCATACCCAAGTGTTTTGATATTTTCTAAATTTTTAAAAGATTTTCAAAACCAATTAATTATCTACTTTAACACTATAAAATTCAAATAATTATTCTCAAAATTATTATATTGGTCAATAATTTATTTTATTTTCATATTTACTCCAAAATATAATTAAGCAATTTTTTGCATATTTTTACACATTTGTTTGTTATTTTTAAAGCCAAATTGCATACAATTACAATTATATCATATTTTACAATTAACATCATTTTGTAATTATAAATATTTTTTGTTATTTTTAAATTAATATTTATATGTTATTAATTAATTCAGTACCTTTAATTTATCTTTAAAATATTGTTTTGCCATTTTATAAAATAATAAAGAGGGAAAATTGGCTATTTAACAAACAACCCTTTATTATTTCGATTTTAGCCAATTTGGCTATATCCCCTATCATATTATATTGGCTCAATATCCCAATTAAACTAACCTACCTCAATCCCTAATATAACCCGGTCCATCCCCTTTTCAATTTGAGTCGTCGATCGAATGAGATCAACAGTCTAGATTCATTTGCCTTAATTAAAAATAAATTACCCCCCCGACCCCTTATTTTTTGAGATGATCTCTCTCCCTCTATACTGAATCAGCCTCTCCCTTCTCTCTAGAACCTTTTGGTTCTTTCTTCTACTCCGATGAACCCCACCGCCTCTCCGACCACCTCCAGCTTCACCTCTTTCGACTACCAGCCGTCATGAAGCTTTACCTCGTTGATTCCTTCTATCTTTGAGGCCCCAGAAGCCTCCACCATGCGAGATGGTCACTGAAGGCTTGATCTGGTTTATCTCCGGCCTTTCTCTGATTGGTTTTGGTGCGATGGTGCTGTGGACACCATTATTGCTGAGTTTCACAGCCAGGTTCCTCTTATCTCTCGCTGGTTTCGTATGAAACCTTAATCTCTACCCAACCTCTCAAATCTTTGAAGTTTTACGATTTTTAAACTCACACCTTCGTATTTTACACTAATCTCTACTCGATCTTTATGATTCTTCAAATTTTTAACGTTCTGTTCCCCTTTTTTTGAAACTAGGGTTTCTAAACCCCTTCTCAAAATCACTTTATCTTCTGCTTTTTTTTATTTTCTCGGTAATATTTTAAGCATTTTGCTTAAGTTTGATGAAACCCTAACTTTGTATGGTTGTGTTTGCATATTTTGCATGTTTGTGTGTTCTTTTGGGTTCTTCTCCGTGTTCCATGCTCTTTGCTTTAATCTCGTTGTTAGTGTTTTATTCCCCTACCATTCTGTGTTCTCGCATAAAGCTTCTCTGATTGCTTACACAAAAATTTTATATTGATTATCCGAGCCCTCTTTGAGACTATGATACTTGCTTTGAAATTGTGATTCTGCATATTTTCCCTATAGTTTGAATTGGTTCCTTAAATTGTGGGATACTTTCCTCGATTAATACTGATCTCCTAGTTCTTCAATCTCGTTCATTATTTTGAAAATTATTTCCCTGAATTACAGTGGTATTTTTCCCTACATATGTGCACAAATTTGTTGATTGATTTGCGTGACCTAGTTCCCTAATCAGAGTTTCATGTACCTAGTCTTTATTGAATACTATATGTTACTATGTTTCCTTATGTTATTACACCCTACCTTGAGATTTTTCTCCTTTTAAATGACTGATTTTATCGTTTGATTTGGGTTTCTTAATTAAAGGGAAGTCCATATACTAATTTGATTGTGATTGATGCCAATTCTTTAATTAAAGGACTGATGTCGTATTGTTTACTCGTATTCAGTACTATAAATACCCCCATCCCAATTCTCCTTTGCAAACACAACAGTCTTCTGACTTACACACACCACTGAATACTTTCAAAATCTCTCTTGCTCTCTTGCTTTTTTGCTCTATTGTTGTTCTCTGCTCCTGCTCATTATCAGCCGGCTGAAAGCCAAGGCCAATATAGTGTTACTACTTTTTCTTTACATCATTCTTTTGCTCTTTTACTGGTATGTCCTCTATTTGATTTACAGTTTCCAAAACAATATTTTTTTTATGGGTATTGCACTTCCTCTTGTTTCTTTTGTGCTTTTACTTATAGTTCTGTTGTTCTCATTGCAACTAGCATGCCTCTGTGTTATTTCATTAGTGTGAATATCTTTCTCTTAATTTATCATTCCTACTGCTTCCCTTATGAGCTTAATGCATGTTCTCCCTTACCCCTAACCCCAGTACATTATCAGTATGTAATCCTGAACCTTTTTGGGATGAAACGTATTGTGATTGTCTAAGTTCTAGAATGCTTTTCTCTGATGTCTATGTATGTGCAATTGTGTGCCTACATGTGAACTACTTGTCCCCATGTCCCCTGTTTGTGTTTGTTTCCCTGAGTTATGTGTGATACTTTAGTCTGAAATTGTCTTACTCGCTTTCTTACAAGGGCTATCACACTCTTCTGTTGTTTTCTTTCCAGAACTGATTCTATATAGATCATTAGTTTAAAAAAACCTATTTTCTTTTCTCAGCAAAATTTCTTTGAAAAACTATATCACACTCTCACTACTCTTAGAAAATAGGTTATGCCCCCTTTTGTGTAAGCATTGCTTTGGGTGTCTCTGAATATCCTCTGAACTTTGATGCATAAGGCTGGTAACTCCACACTTCACTTGTTCAACATTTTGGTAAATGTTTGGGTGCTAGTATTGGCCAGGGACCCAATGGGGACCTATGGAGCTTTGCCACACCTAGACCATAGCTGTGAAACTCGAAAGAAGTGAGGTTGAAAGATTGGGCCTGATTGAAGGCTCCCTATAGAATAACTTCTTTTTTTACTTATGTAGTTCAGCTATCATGGTTTGTAATAACTTATAAACAATTTATTGGGGTTATAGAGAAATTGGGAGGGGTTATGCTTAGTTAAATAATGGGTAGAAAATATGCTTATAGGGTTTTACTTACTTGTTTATGCAATAGATATCATGTATAGGACATGCATCTCATATAGTAGTAATCCTGTTTTAGACTCCTTACTTTCAGCTTGTTGTCATACTCATTTCGTAATCACGACTATCTAATGACTAACGAATAACTGTTAAAACTACTGCTACATTTTTACTGGCATTTAAAGACCATGTTTTAGGACTTTACGTGCATTAGATACCATGTTACTTAGGATTTATATTTTTGTATGAGTTGCAATTTGCTGGTGCCTCACCAGTATGTTTAATCTAATAATACAAGTTTGGTCAATTGCGTCCTTTTAAAATCGGGATTAGTATTCATGGTCACCTTTAAGACAAGTAGGCAATACATACAATGCTAGGCAAACATTAGGCCTAGTAAAATTGATTAATCATGTTTTACCAGTTTCAGACTATTCAGCCTCTTTTAAACTTCTGAACTCCGTCCCTTGTTTGCCTCTTTGATGATTACACTGTTTCTATTAAAACTCCAGTCCCATTTTTTAGATAAATTCGGAATCGTGCATCTATTCTATCATGTTTTCTACTGGGTTGTTTTGCTTGTCCAGAATTTTCACGATCCCAGTTCCCCTCTGTAAAAATGTCATGACAGCACCTAGTCCCTGTGACTAGGTAAGCATATCCATGCGGAATATAAACCAAATTGCAGAAGAAAATAATTAAACTGAACTAGCGAAATAAATTAGTGTTTAAGGTGCCTCCTGGAACATACAATGACAAATCTCGAAAACTAACAAAAATTTCCAAAATCCGGAATTTCACAAATCACAAGTTAAGGGATACATAAGAGGCTCTAACTATGGAATATCTATATAAATGAGAAATACTCAAAGAGCTATACTTATCACAGAAAAGCTGGAAAGGGACTCTTCGGTCTGCGGACGTAGAAGATATACCTCGAAGTCTCTATTGATATGCCTCCTCCCAAGACTGACAGAACTTAATGTGGTACTTGTATCTGCACAACAAAAATGTGCAGAAGAGTAGCATGAGCACACCATGGCGGTGCCCAGTAAGTATCAAGACTAACTTCGGTGGAGTAGTGACAAGGAACAGTTAAGACACCTACCGGTCAATAAACAGTAAATCATAAGAACAACAGAAATGATATAATAATATGTAACGACTGCACAAAATAACCAAAAATGCTACAATTCACAAAAAGGGAAAGGAACAACAAGTAACAACGAGAAAATAATAACTGACGATGCATAACGACGGCAATCACAATCCAAATCCTAAGGTCACAACTCCGCTAGGGAAGAACAAGTCCATAACTCATATCCTACAGTAATGTTCATATAAGGTCTTATTCACTCTTACCGCTATTTTATCAAGTCTCAGATGAATCATAACTCACGGAAACCTAGCATCTGAAATCTAACACCTGGCATCCTGTGTCCCATAAATCTCAAGGTCATGATAACATCTAACTGGTTAACTAGAGTCACTCTCACATATATAATGGGTAATCGAGGTCGAATTCCCACCCTTAGAAAAATCGGAAGGTATTCACCTCTAATGGGGAGTGACCAACTGCGTGTATGCTTGTGCAAGTATGTCTATCAAGAACTCCACAACCTAGAAAGTATAAGAAATGGAACGGCAATCACCTAAAATGTTTGCACACGGGTAGAATCAATGAACACATCAACTCATAACACAATAAGTTTAACAGGGGATCCTCTAGGATATAGTCCTATAGCCCTAACATAAATATGTGTGCTAGGGATCTCTTGGTATCCTCAATAGATGTACTGGGGATCTCTTAGTATCCTCAATAGATGTATACTAGGGATCTCTTGGTATCCCGAGTATCTCTTGGTATCCTCAATATATGTGTAGGGAAATATCCTGGAAACTAACCCATAGTCCCAAAGTAAATATGCAGGGGGGTCTCCCGGGATCTCCCAGGAATCTAACCTATAGTCCCAAATAAATGTGCAAGGGGATCTCCCAGGAATCTAATTCGTAGGCCCAAAATAAACAAACAAGGGGGGAGCTACTGGAATCCGCATATGTAGTCCCAATGAAAATACACACCAACTGCAAGAGAACAACAACATCCCGGCAAGGGAGTTAACAACAGATACATAGCATCACGGCAAGGGAATAAATAATAGAAGCAATAACGTCCCAGCAAGGAAATCAACAATAGAAGCAATAACGTCCTGGCACGGGAATCAACAATAGATAAGAGAGGTCATAGAAAGAGCAAGAAGTATGATAACCTCAACTATTGAACATGTAAAATATTTGCACAAAATAACAGATGAACTTATAGTCAAGGAGTGTTTGAACAATAAGGAAATTAACATGAATCCAATAATTTCAAATAAGAAAATATTAACTAAATGTAGGATACCTAACTTCTTTTAATTAGGGCCAGTGAATTACGTGAGAAGTAAAAATAATAATTTCCAATTAAAGGCAAGCAGTTAGAAAAAGACCACGTGGCTATATAAGGGTAAGTGTCTTCAGCTAAACAAGTAAAAGTCATTTAGGCAACAAGAGTAAACCAAAAGGGCGAGTAAATTCTAAATAAGACATATAGATGGTGAGACTAAATAACAGGGAACTCATTTGTATCAAGAACAACTTAATACTCAGTTTATTTGCAAATAAATTAGAGCACGCAATCTTCACCTTGCGTTCAAGGAATACAATCAACATAGAAGACTCAAGTTCTAAGGGAAAGTCCCCCACACAAGGTTAGGCAAGATACTAACCTCAAACCGGCTAAAATCAACTAGCAACCACGTTCATGCCATGATTCTCGACTCCAAATGGCCCAAATCTATTTAACTAAATTATACATTGTAATTAACATCTCAAGAAACTGATTTTATTATTTAATTCAAAGCTAAAGCGAGAAATTAGGTAAAATGACCAAAACGCCCCTCAAGTCAATGTCTCGGAACCTGATGAATTTAACATTTTTAGAACCATCGTACTCTCACGAGTCTACCCATATAAAAATCTCTCAAATAGCAAGTCAAACACCCCCTCAAAACTCAATAATTTGTTCTATGAAGTTTTACCCATTTTTCATTCAAAATCTGAAATTAAAGGATGAAATTAAGAGAAGATTCATGGAAATTAGTCTAAATCGAGTGAGAATAACTTACTCAAGTTTCCTAGGTGAAAATCTCTTCAAAAATTGTCAAGAACCGAGCTCTGGAAGTCAAAATGTAATAAAATGATGAAACCCTCGAATTTGGGATTAAATTATGCCTGCACAGTTATTTGGCCATCGCGAACGCGGAAGAAGCATCGCGTTCGCAAAGAAGAAAAAGTGAAGGGGCTCTATTACTCATCGCTAACGTGAAAATGCATCCGTGAAACTGAAGAAGAAGAATCAGGTGGCCAGGGACTGCCCTTCGCAAACGCGTGGACCTGTACGCGAACGCGGAGAGTGAAATGGCCAAACTACGCGAACGCGGGAATGGGAATGCGAACGCAATGGAGGGAGAAGCAGAGCATCTCGAATGCGAGGCTCTTTACGCGAACACGAATAAGGATTTTTAGGTGACCATAAATATAGCTTCAAACACGCGAGATGATGCCTACAAACGCGAAAGAGGATATCAGAAGCAAAAGACAACAGTTCAAAAACAAGGGAAAATGACTCGTAGCCCATACGATATACACCCGAGGCTCCTGGAACCCCGTCTAATCACACATACAAGTCATATAACCTAAAACAGAATTACACAAAGTTCCAAATCACATAGGACAACATCGAAACGACGAATCAAACAAAAAATCAAGCTTATGAAATTTCAAATCTTCAAATAACGAATCCCATGCCGAAACCTACCAATTCAACTCGGAATGACAGAAAATTTTGTAGACAAGTCCAATATAACATAACAAAGCTTCTCTAGCTCTCGAAATTGCATTCCTACCACTATATCCTAAAAGTCAACTATGGGTCAAAATTCTTCATTTTTCAACTTCAACTTTTGCCAAAATGCCTTAATTTACTCTACATACCTCCATATCTGAATCCGGATGTGCGCCTAAGTTCAAAATCACCATACAAAGATATTAAGATCATCCACGACCTATTCCGGGGTCGTTACCCAAAATTCCAATTTCGATCAACTTTTCACCGTTCTGACTTCCAAAACAAGTTTTCTTCTCTAAACTCCGAAAGCCTAATTCCACCATGCAGACAATTCGATACTTATATTCCGAAGCTATTACAGACCTTATGCCACTGAATGGAGCTTAATTTCTCAAAACGACCGGCTGGGACATTAAAAGAATCGTGATATTTTTTATTTATTCTACACCTTGTCGGGTAACTGTATCTTTAATGCCATTACTATATTTTCAAAGAATATTTTAACAAGTTTATCCATACTTTTACTAATTCCTAAACATAAGTTTACTTACTGTCGTCTTTAGTTACACTCCTAAAAATCGAACGTTTTTTGGGTCAATCTGTTTTAATTAAACCTTCTGCTTTTCACTGAATCTTACCTATTTTTGTTATTCTGCTTTTTAAACTTTGGTCTTTGTGACACTAAATGTGTTAAAATACGTGCTAACTTCATGCTTACTTGTGGAGGGATTTATGAGCCTCTTATTTGTTTTTGTATGTTCCCTTTATGTGTAGTCCTACTTGTTATGTGTGTCGCCTAGTATTTTGTTCTTTAAACCTAAGGGTTCAGCCTAGCCCTTACCCTGTTGGAATAGTAGTACTAAATACCCTCTATAACATATAGGACGGGACGGGTAATAGCACGCAATAAGCATTCATGACCAATCCACGTGTTTAAGTAACCTTCCCCTCGAGATAATTTTTAGCCCTTACCCAAACTCTGGTTTCTTCAACTCAAACCCTTCTTAAAGTGTCCTAATACACTATATTCATTAGGTGGCGACTCTCCAATTCCAAAACCAAATTCTCGAAAGGGAATAGAGTTGTCCTCCCAAATATCGTAAACCCGATTTAGACTCTTAATAAAAGGGAGCGTCGATAGCATAGCGACTCTGCTGAGGTTTTCTTTAGGCTTTTACCATTGCATGTTATTTGGTGTCTTTATTACTTCTTTATTTCTTTTACTTAATGTCTTTATTCCTTCTTCTTCTATGAAACTGACTTGGCTTTTTGTTTCTTTCCTTTAATGCTTTCTTTTACCGATTTCCTTTAATACTATTGTAATTACGAGCAATTATTGTAATCATTATCTTATGAACGTGGAAATATGTGACAACTTGTTTCATTCCCGTAATTGCATCTTCAACATCATATTCCACTCGTACCAAATAAATACCATAACAATGCTTATAATGAGTGGTTGTGCCCTTCCGATATTATCACCCCCTAAATTTGGCAAAGGCGTATATGTGGTAAAACCAGTTGATCAGCGGTGCAGTCGCCGATTTCGTGCATTTCCATCTTGAGTTGTATGTTCAAGGGTACCGGTTTAATACCCCATAAAAACCTTACTCTGTGTAATTGTGCATGCATCATGGTCAAATCTAGCCAAGTCAGTTATGTTGTCTACATAATGACTCATTAAGATAGCCTTGTCCAAAGTCCACTGGGTTTCCTTGAAACCCAAAACGGACACCACCATATTCTATGCATTTATTTGGAGAACTAAATGTTTTTATGCTAATTATTGGTTTAAATATTTGAGTTTGGTGGGGTAAGGGCCTAACACTTTGTTTTGCATAAAATGAGGCACGAAGTCCCCATATTCGACATGGTAACCAACATTCAACCAAGGTTGCTAAGCTGGTGGGAAGACCTCCACTCCAGTGACCAGACGCTCATCCACAAGTATTTAGGGAATTTGCCTTCTCTTCTGGAGATCCAGCCAGACAACAAAATCATAAAGGCTACAACTCTATTCTGGGATAGTGACAAATCCGTGTTCTGCTTCGAGGACCTTAAAATGACTCCTTTAAATCGAGGAAATAAGAGGGTTAGCTGGTATTCCTTTGGATACTCCGGGTTTGCTTATGCCAGAAAATTGCAAGGGTAGGGGTTTCCTCAAGATGATGGGACTAAAGACAAACCCAAACTTAACATGTTTGAAGCACTCTTACATTCTATTTGACTATCTGTATGAGAGGTACGGCCATAGCAAGTCATACCGCACTTACCCAGATGAATTTGCCCTTACCTCATTGGGGCATATCCACAGAAGGGTCTTCGTCTTTATGTTCTATTTTTTGGGGATGACAGTATTCCCTTTGAAGAAGGCTAGGATCCATATCGGGCTAGCCATGGTAACCAAAACTTTGATGGAAGGAATTGGCGGGCAGCCTTTCAGCATAGTACCTATAATCATTACTACTCTAGCTCTGGCTCATGGAGCACCTCTAGAAGAGTGCATACCGGTAAGAGATTCTTTGCAGAGACTGGAACAATCACATTGCCTTCTATCAGCCAAGGCGAATAAATTATATTCCTATCATGTTCGCTCAGCCAGAGGATGCTGGAGTATGGGTAGAGTTATTCGTAAATTTGAAAGAAGACCATGTACAATGGATGTTCGAGTGGTTCCCTATGGAAGAGTTCATTGTCCGGTATCAGAATGCACCATTTCTCATACTCATTGGTCTGAGGGAACTTATTACTATGTCCCTCTCCAAGTCATGAGGCAGGCAGGAATAAAGAAGGTCATACCAAGGGTCGACAAGATGAGTCACTTCAGCGCTAACTTCCCAGACGATGATAGCCCTCACAAGTGCCAAGCTCAACACTTGTGGCACTGCAAAATCATCTTGGGGAAAAATTCTATTGAGCCGGACAGGTATCATGCCGGCTGTGCACAACACTACTCAGGTTGGTTGGACGAAAATCACAATGGCTTGGGTCAGCCCGGGTTCATTCGAGGTCATAGGGTCATCGACGAAAAGGCTGAAGCAAGGGTCAATTACAACCAACTGCGCAAGAGAATTCGGGAATGTGAAAGTGAGCACCGAGAAATACAAGAAGCCCATCAAAAGTTGATTGAAGAATGGAAAGATATGGCTGTCAGCGCCAACAAGCGACTGGGGTATTTGGAGTGGGGTTTTGTGGAGCTGGAAGGAAAGTTCATCAAAGATTGAAGAGTGTCAAAACACTGAGGGAAATGGGGGCGGACATCTGGCCCGAGCATATCTGCTACTAGGACTGCGCGAACTGGTGAAGCTGTTCAATGGGGCTAAAGATGCTGAGTCTAGGGAAGGTCCTTGTATGACCAAGTAGTTAGAAGTCTTTTCTTTCCGCTTTTAATGTAATAAGGCCAATGGCCATTACTGATATTTTACTTTCCGATATTTAGTGTCGTTTTGGGATTCATCTTATGTTTATCAATAAAATAAGGCATTTAGCATTATAAGTTCTCCAAATTAACTTGTGGCTAGGCCTACCTCGGGCACAACGAGGCACCCAAGTTAGGACACGATTTATATTCTTACACTATGTGTTTAGATATTGCAACGTTTTCTCCTCATGATCCGCACTAACTTGTTACTTTTTTGTTTTTCTTTTCTTTTTATTCCCCTCCCTAAAGGTTAGTTCATGCACTCTGACATCATTATCATACTCTACGAGATCCAAGGGCCCTCCACCTCCTCCTTCTCCAAGTCTTATCAGAAACAAGAACAAGGATAAAATGGAAGACTTGAATAACATCATAAAGGAGAACTCGGGTGAATGAACAGAGGTTACTCAGGGTATCCAGATCTCCAAGGAAAGTGCTTCCCAACTTGAGCAGAAGTTATTGAAGTTTCGAGAAGAATTGGATCAAGTTCGAAACATGGAAAACTTGTCATTTTCCATTACCACTCCCGATATCAACTTTCCCAACACCCAAAATCGAGTACCTCCACAGAACACCCCACAACCACATAAACAACCCACTCATTCTTAACATTGCAACATATGCCACACTTCCAATAACCCTCCATTACTCATCCCCGAAGCACTAAACACCATAAATGATCCTCTCCACAATACCCCCATATATGTGGAAACCATACCACACTATACTCAACCAATCTCAAGCACACCTGAGTCTGATGACAAATACTCTCTTATCAGGAACCTGGCCACATAACTCAAGAAGTTGACTAGCCGAGTCCAGGGTATTGAAGGAACAAAGGTATTGAGGGGCTGAATTACAAAGACCTTTGCATTCAGCCAGATGTTGAACTTCCTGAGGGGTACAAACCTCCCAAATTCGAAATTTTCGATCGCACGGGAGATCCCAAAGTCCATTTGAGGACATACTGTGACAACCTGGTTGGAGTCATAAAGGATGAAAATATTCGTATGAAGCTCTTTACGAGAAGTCTGGAATGGGATGCTCTATCTTGGTACATCAGCAAAGACTCCAAGAAGTAGACCAGCTGGGCAGGTATGGCGTCCGATTTAATGGACAGGTTCAGATTTAATAAAGAGAATTCACCAGATGTATTCTACATCCAGAATTTGAAGAAGAAACCTACCAAGACATTCCGTGAGTATGTTACTCGTTGGAGATGAGAGGCTGCAAAGGTCAGGTCGGCCTTAGAAGAGGAACAGATGAACAGATTCTTCATCCGGGCTCAGGATCCACAATATTATGAGAGGTTGATGCTGATCGAGGGCCAAAAATTCTTTGATATCATCAAGCTAGGGGAAAGAATTGAGGAAGGCATTAAGAGTGGTATTGTTACTAACCTTGAAGCACTACAGGCCACCAACAAGGCTCTACAGCCTGGTGGCACGTCCAATAAGAGAGATATGAGTTCTGTGATGGTTGCACAGAGAACAAAATCCCTGATAAACTACCAAACTTACCGATCACCTCCACTTACATAACAACCTGCCCCAAATTACCAAGCACACACACCCTCCTGCAAAAATCTACCACACATTTATCAATCATCTCCACCTCCCACATATCTGCCCACTTCACCCAGATACTCTCAACTTGCACTTGTCTACCAAGCTTATAATGCTCAACCCTCTCACTACTTGTCACCTCCCACTCGCCAAAATTTCCCTAGACCTAGACCAAATTTCAACCGCAGACTTACCAGACAATATATAGCCATCGCGGAACCAATCGACCAGTTGTATGAAAGACTTAAAGATGTTGGTTATGTCACCCATATCCTTACCATAACTCCAGAAAATCTTTCCCAATGGGTCAACCCAAACAAGACCTGTGCATATCATTCCGTCATGAAGGGGCATACCATTGATAAGTGCCGCTCACTAAAAGACAAGATCCAAACCCTGATTGACAATAAGATAATCGTAGCAAAGGAGCCTACTCCAAATATTCGAAACAACCCTCTGCCCGACCACAAGGGTGGAGGCATTCACATGATCGAGATTGAAGATGATTGGGACCCCCAAAGGGTCGATTGGATTGGCCGCTGATGGTGATGAGCCAAAGAAACCAACAGTCACACTTAACCTGATTGTTGTCCAGATCCAGCCCTCTGGGGACGATGAGGTAAACATGTCTATACCACTCGAGTTTGAAGCACCTTCTTCTGCAAAGGCGTCCGGACCAATTGAGATCAAGTTTGGAGTTCCAAAAGTACCTGCGCCATACGAAGTTGATGTGTTACCTCCAAGGGTGCCCATTCTGCTTGCAATGTCAGACATAACACTGTTCCGCTCAAATGTCATGCCATGGGATTACACGGCCGAAGCAAAAAAGGAAACGGAAAACCAAATATGGAGAAATAGTTGTTGCACAGGGTATGACTAGAACTGTTAGAGTTACACTCCAGAACACCTAGCTGAGTCCAGTAAGCAAGCCTCTGCACGGCCTATTACAACTAGGCCCGATGATCTTTGGAGAAAGATGCAAGCAAAAGAGTACTCAGTCATTGAACAACTGAATAAAACACCGACACAGATCTCCATCCTAGGTCATCTACAGAGCTCTAATACACACAAGAATGCCTTGATGAAGATACTGAGTGAGGCATATGTGCCCAGCAACATAACTGGAGGAGAAATGGCGAACATGGTATGGCAAGTATTGGAGAGTCATATAATCACCTTCCATGAAGATGAGCTGCCACCTGAAGGGCTAAGACACAACAAAATGTTACACATCACCGTACAATGCGAAGATTATTTCATCACGAAAGTCCTAATCTATGGAGGATCCAGCCTCAACATATGTCCTTTGATAACTCTCAGAACATTGGGGAAGAGCCTGCAAGAGATCAAAGATGGGGCCATCAATGTCAAAACCTTCGATGGGTCCCAAAGGTCCACTATTGGGTAAATCAGTTTATGCCTGCAAATGGGACCAACTTGGTTCAACGTTGACTTTCAAGTAATAAACGTCCCATCATTCTACAACCTGCTGTTGGGACAGCCCTGAATTCACGCCAGCGGAGCTATAGCATCAACCCTGCACCAGGAAGTAAAGTTTGAGTGGAATCATCAAGATGTGATTATTCATGGCGATGGTAGCAACCCTATATACAGTCGTCGGACTATCCCGATGATTGGAGGAAGAAGAAGAATAGGCGAAGAACATGCCATCATATCGAGCGGGCCAACACCATGGAAAAAGATAAATGGTGGGATAACAAGATCGAGAGTATCCTAAATTGGTGTGGATATGAGCCTGGAAGGGGACTTGGCAGAAACCTCCAGGGAATCACCAAACCCATCAAGATGAAGAAACATTGTACTACTTTTGGTTTGGGGTATGAATACACCTGGAAAGAGTTCGATGACTGGTCGCCACCATGGCGCGGTCCCTACTACCCACTGGAGCACCTTATACCTCGTCTGGAGCAAACTTTCCCACCAGCAGATATCATATATGGGTCAGAAGAAGAAGAGGCATTGGCGTCAATGAGGAATCTGTTTTTGGAAGATAACAATATGGAGTGCTATGTCATTTTTGAGGAGGAGAGAGAACAAGGCCCTTCCACACAAGCTATAAACCCGAGGAGAACGCCTCTATCATTGGTTCATCAGAACCACCTGGGCCTAGAAAGCTTCAGGGTAGCAAGGCTAAACAAAGCACCATGCATCACATTTTACTTTTTATTAGCTGATTTTCTTTCCGTTTTTGATTTAATTTTAAAAAGATCTCCGATGTTCAAAACAATTCTGACATTTAATCAAAGCATTTCAGTTCCTTATATATCTCGATCTTATTATTTTTCTCTATTATTTACTTTATTTACACAACATTACTATTACTTATCTTGATGATGAACCGACGACTCTGACTTGCACGAGACAACGCAACAAACGGATATAGATTCAGAAGAGGGTGATATACCAGAAGAGGTTGTTAAAGAAGTTGATGATTTTTAAATAGGCCTAAGTCTAACTTGGACGAAGCTGAGGTTGTTAACTTGGGGAATACTGCACCACAATCGGCACATCAACCGAGGGAACTCCCTATATGCTGTTTTCTGGTATATAGGCGGTCATTCCCACCAAGTAGAAATTCCCTCCTTGAGGATCATACAAGAAGCGGAGTTAGAAGATGCAAAATGGGTAAAAGGCCACTACGAGCAGCTAGCCCTTATAGATGGGAAAAGAATGAATGCATTTTGCCATGGTCAATTGTATCAGAACAGAATGTCCAGAGCTTTCAACAAAAGAGTCAAGCCAAGGAAGTTTACATCGGGTCAGCTAGTGTTGAAGAAACTTTTTTCGCATCAAGATGAAGACAAAGGGAAATTCTCTCCCAACTAGCAAGGTTCGTACATGGTTCATCGTGTTCTAACCGGAGGAGCCCTCATACTTGCAGAAATGGACGGAGAAGTTTGGACAAAGCCAACCAATTCAGATGTAGTAAAATGATACTATGTGTAACCATTTATGATTTCCTTTATGATATAATTTGAATTACGCCTGACCTAATTCCCGTTTAAGAAGTGATACGTAGGCAGCCCCTATGGGTTCGATCACAATTCAATAAATTTTCCATTTCCCCTTGTTATTGGAAACTGGGGCAGAATTTTGAAGAGGGCCCTCAAAATTCTGAAGTTGATCTTCAGCCATTCATTGTGCGCAGTCATCAGAAGTGCCAGCCCAGTAAACTGGGGCAGAATTTTGAGAAGGACCCTCAAAATTCCGGAGCAAGAGATGTTGCAATGTCTTGCGCAGTCGTTGGATCATCAAAAAGAAAACTATTTTTGATTGTATATTTACATTATTATTTTTACTATAACATGCATGACTATAATAAAAATTGCTTTGTCTAGCAATGCTACCCCCAATGAAAACACAACATTGAGCAGGACAAGCAAAGGCCACGGGAAGACGAACTAACCTTCTCTGTTTTTACAAAACTCCAAATTTTTCTTTGGATGCAGGCTCTCAAAGTCTCAAAAACATTAGATATATTTATGCACTCATACTTACTCAGGAAATGCAACTTCTCATAATCATCACCTGTTCACAATTACTATCCGTACACAACATCCCCAGCAACTAGCTATCATCTATCATCTATCAGCTAAGAGATTTCGTTACTATTCGCCTTTTTCTTGGCATTGCATAAGGCTACTTTTATGCCTTCTGAGACTAGGCATTGTCTCCTTATGCATTATCTTCATTTTCTACATAAGGCTACTTTTCTGCCTTCCGAGACTAAGCATTGTCTCCATCTGAATTATTTTCATTTTGCATAAGGCTACCCTTCTGCCTTACGAGACCAAGCACTATCTCCATTTGCATTTTCTGCATAAGGCCACCATTTTGCCTTCCGAGGTTAAGCTCTACCTCCTGCATTTCCTGCATTGCATAAGGCTACCTCTATGCCTTTCGAGAATAAGCATTGTCTCCATCTACATTATCTGCATTTTTGCATAAGGCTACTGTTCTGCCTTTCGAGGTTAAGCTCTACCTCCATCCTGCATCTCTTCGTATTGCATAAGGCTACCTTTCTGTCTTTCGAGACTAAGCATTATCTCCATCTACATTATCTGTATTTTTACATAAGTCTACTCTTCTGCCTTCCGAGACTAAGAACTGTCTCCATCTGCACATTCTCGCATTCCATGAGGCTACTCTTCTACCTTCCGAGACTAAGCTCTGTCTCCATCTTGCATGGCTGAAATATCGCCACCCCTATTTTAAATTTTTCACTGGTTGAAATATCGCCACCTCTATTTTAAATTTTGCTCCAGCAGAAATATCGCCACTTCTTATCTTGCACCGGCTGAAATATCGCCTCTTTTATCTTGCATGGCTGAAATATCGCCACCTTCCATTTACTTCTTGTATCGGCTGAAAGATCACCACCTTCTGTATCTCATGGGGTGAAATATCGCCAAATTTTCCAAAGGCTTCATTGTTCGGAGGTACCATTTTCATAGCCCGAGAATGCCATGTCATGGCCTGAGGACCCCCACCCATTTTATTTGCATATCATTATTAATAGGCATCATAGTTCAGAGGCATCATTTCCATAGCCCAAGAATATCATTCATGGCCTTTGAATCCTCTATTATGCGCTTCATGTCCCAGGACGTCATAGTCAGAGGACGGCATCCTAACCGCCCAAAGACATCATTCATGGTCCAATGGGAACTTCATCGCGTTTAAATATATACACAATATATGTTTATATTGCTCACTTGCAGGTACTACGGCTAGCAACGCCTATCTCAGCATGATCTATCCCACTCCGATTCCCGTAGACTATCAGATTTCAACTACCTTTCACAACATAAACATTGCGTCCGTTCCTTCGAAAATCTCCGTCGGTATACTCCGTCAATGAATCCTGAACTACATATATCCTAATTCTTGTAAGACCAGGGATATGTAGGCAGCACAGGAACCAGATCTCGGTCAAAATTCATTAAAAATCACCTCTTTCGGTAAAAATTGGCCATCGTATCTTTACCCGATAACTCTTTCATCCTTTCCGGGTAAATATGGGCAGATGTTAATACCCAATTTTTCACTAGGTATTTTTATACTCCAAATACTTTTAAAATAACATATATATGCATATATGAGCATACCCAAGTGTTTTGATATTTTTCCAAATTTTTAAAATATTTTCAAAACCAATTTATTATTTATTTTAACACTACAAAATTCAAATAATTATTCCCAAAATTATTATTTGGGTAAATAATTTATTTTATTCTCATATTTACACCAATATATTCTTTAAGTAATTTTTTACATATTTTTACACATTTGTTTGATATTTTTAAAGCCAAATTGCATACAATTGAGAGTATAGCCTATTTTACAATTAACAGCATTTTGCAATTATAAAATTATTTTTATTATTTTGAAATAAATATTTATATGTTATCAATTAATATATTACCTTTAATTTATCTTTAAAACATTTTTTACTATTTTATAAAATAATAAATGCAGAAAATTAGCTATTTAACAAACAACCCTTTGTTATTTTGATTTTAGCCAATTTGGCAGTTACCCCTTTATCATATTTAATTGGCCAAAAATCCCAATTAAACTAACCCAGCCCAACCCAATACCTAATATAACCCGGTCCATCCCTATTTCAATCTGAGTCGTCGATCAATGAGATCAACGGCCCAGATTCATTTGCCTTAATTAAATCTAAATTACCCCGACCCCTTATTTTTTGAGACGGTCTCTCCCTCTCTCTATCAATGTTGACTCTCCCTCTCCCTTCTCTCTAGAACCTTCTGGTTCTCTCTTATTCTCTTATGAACCCCACCGCGTCTCCGGCCACCTCCAGCCTCACCTTTTCGACCATCAGTTGTCATGAAGCTTTACCTCATTGATTCCCTCTATGTTTGAGGCCCCATAAGCCTCCACCATGCAATATGGTCACTGAAGGCTTGGTTTGGTTTGTCTCCGGCCTTTTTTCGATGGGTTTTGGACCGATGGTGCTGTGGACACCATTATGGTTGAGTTTCACAGCGAGGTTTCTCTTATCTCTCACTGGTTTCTTATGAAACCCTAATCTCTACCCAACCTCTCAAATATCTGTAGTTTTATGAATTTTAAACTCACACCTTTGTATTTTACACTACTCTCTACTCGATCTTTACGAATGTTCGAATTTTAACGTTTTGTTCCCCTTTTTTATTGGAACTAGGGTTTCTGAACCCCTTTTCAAAAACACTTTATTTTCTAATTTTTTGAGTATTCTCAGTACTATTTTAAATGTTTTGCATAAGTTTGATGTACCCTAACTTTGTATGATTGTGTTTGCATATTTGCATGTTTGTATTGTTCTTCTGGGTTCTTCTCCGAATTCCATGCTCTTTGCTTTATTCTCGTTGTTAGTGTTTCATTCCCCTACCATTCTATGTTCTTCACTTAATGTTTCTCCGATTGCTTACACAAGGATTTTATACTGATTATTCGAGCCCTCTTTGAGACTATAATACTTGCTTTGAAATTGTAAATTCTGCGTATTTTCCCTATAGTTTGAATTGCTTCCTTAAATTTTCGGATATTTTCCTCGATTAATACTGATCTCCTAGGTCTTCAATCTTGTTCACTATTTTAAAAATTATTACCCTGAATTACAATGGTATTTTGCCCTATATATGTGCACAAATGTGTTGATTAATTTGCCAGACCTATTTCCCTAATCAGTGTGTTATGTACCTAGTCTTTATTGAATATTATATGTTACTTTGTTTCCTTATGTGATTACACCCTACTTTGTGATTTATTTCCTTATAAATGACTGATTTTACCATTTGATTTGGGTTCCTTAATTAAAGGGAAGTCCATATACTAATTTGATTGTGATTGATGTCAGTTCCTTAATTAAAGGACTGATGCCTTATTGTTTACTCGTATTCATTATTATAAATACCCTCTCCCCTTCTCTTTTGCAAACACAACAGTATTCTGACTTACACACCCCACTTATTACTTTCAAAATCTCTCTTGCTCTCTTGCTTTTTTGCTCTATTGATGTTCTCTGCTCCTGCACATTATCAGCCAGCTGAAAGCCAAGGCCAATATAGTGTTACTACTTTGTCTTTGCATCTTACTTTTGCTCTTTTACTGGTATGTCCTCTATTTGATTTACAGTTTCCAAAACAATATATTTTTATGGGTATGGCACTTCCTCTTGTTTCTTTTATGCTTTTACTTATGGTTCCGCTGTTCTCATTGTAACTAGCATCCCTTATGTGTTAGTTCATTAGTGTGACTATCTTTCTCTTAACTCAGCATGCCTACTACTTACCTTATGTGCTTAATGCATGTTCTCCCTTACCCCTTACCCCAGTATATTATCAACATGTAATCCTGAACCTTTTTGGGATGAAACATATTGTGAGTGTCTAAGTTCTGAAATGCTTTTCTCTGATGTCTATGAATGTGCAATTGTGTGCCTACATGTGAACTACTTGTCATCATGTACCTTGTCCCATGTTTTTGTTTGTTTCCCTGAACTATGCGTGATACTCTAGTATGAGATTGTCTTACTCACCTTCTTACAAGAGCTATCACACTCTTCTGTTGTTTTCTTTCCAGAACTGATTCTATATGGATCATTTAAAAAAACTGTTTTCTTTTCTCAACTCAATTTCTTTAAAAAAAACTCTATCACACTCTCACTACTCTTAGAAAATAGGTTTTGCCCCCTTTCGTGTAAGCATTGCTTTAGGTGTCGCTGAATAACCACTAAACTTTGATGCACAAGGCTGGTAATTCCACATTACACTTGTTCAATATTTTGGTAAATATTTGGTTGTTGGTATTGGCCAGGGACCCAATGGGGCCCTAGGGAGCTTTTTCACACCAGACCATGGCTGTGAAACTCGAAAGAAGTGAGGTTGGAAGACTGGGCCTGATTGAAGGCTCCCTATAGAATAACTTCTTTTTTTTACTTATGTAATTCAGCTATCATGGTTTGTAATAACTCGTAAAAAACTTATTGGGTTTATAGTGAAACTGGGAGGGGTTATGCATGCTTAGTTAAATAATGGGTAGAAAACATGCTTATAGGGTTTTACTTACTTGTTTGTGCAATAGATATCATGTATAGGACATGCATCTCATATAGTTTTAATCCTGGTTTAGACTACTTACTTTCATGTTGTTGTCATACTCATTTTGTAAGCACGACTAGATAATGACTAACGAATAACTGTTAAAACTACCTGCATTTTCAATGGCATTTAGAGATCATGTTTTAAGACTTACGTGCATTAGACACCATGATACTTAGGATTTATATTTTTGTCTGAGTTGCAATTTGCTGAACGCCTTACCAGTATGTTTAATCTAATAATACAAGTTTGGTCAATTGTGTCCTTTTAAAACTGGAATTAATATGCATGTTCACCATTAAGACAAGTAGGCGATACATACGACGGCTAGGCAAGCTTTAGGCCTAATAAAATCAACTAATCATGTTTTACCAGTTTCAGACTACTCAGCGTCTTTTAAACTTCTAAAATCCGTCCCTTGTTTGCCTCTCTGAAGTTTACACTATTTCTATTAAAACTCCAGTCCCATTTTTGAGATAATCTCGGAATCGTGCATCTGTTCTATTATGTTTTCCACTGGATTGTTTTGCTTGTCCAGAATCGTGATATTTTTTATTTATTCTATGCCTTGTCGGGTTACTCCTTCATTAATCCATTACTATAATTTCAAAGAGTGTTTTAACAAGTTTATCTATACTTTTACTAATTCCTAAATTGTTGTATACTTACTGCCGTCTTTAGTTACACTCCTGAAAATCGAACATTCTTCGGGTCACTCGGTTTTGATTAAACCTTCTGCTTTTCACTAAATCTTACCTCTTTCCGTTCTGCTTTTTAAACTTTTGTCTTTGAGACCTTAAATGTGTTAAAAGACGTGCTAACTACATGCTTACTTGTGGAGGGATTTATGAGCCTCTTATTTGACTTTGTATGTTCCCTTTATGTGTAGTCTTACTTGTTATGTATGTCGCCTAGCATTTTGTCCTTTAAACCTAAGGGTTCAGCCTAGCCCTTACCCTGTAGGAATAGTAGTCCTAGATACCCTCTAGGACTTATAGGATGGGACGGGTAATAGCACGCAATAAGCATTCGTGACCAATTCATGCGTTTAAGTAACCTTTACGGTGTGGGAAGAGTAGAATATGAAGATGATGACCGATGCACTAATATCACGTGTGACCCCTCTTTTGAGGAGTGATTGCTGGGTATTTTATTGAAGTGATCCATATTAATCATAAACCTAGGATACCTCTTCTTTTGTTTGTCTTTGTTTGCTTTCTTTAGAATTGTTTAAACCTTTCAAATTTCTGCTCTCTTTCTACTTACTTTCACAAGTTTCAATTTAATTGCAATGTTGTATGCAAGTCCTTATTTGAGCATTGGTTGTTTAGTTGTAAAGTCACAATTGTAACATGGCCGGGACCACACTAGTGGATCTTGAGGGGTGTCGAACACCTTCCCATCGAGATAATTTGTAGCCCTAACTCAAACTCTGGTTTCTTCAACTCAAACCCTCCTTAAAGTGTCCCAATGCACTATAATCATTAGGTGGAGGCTCTCCAATTCTCGAAAGGGAATAGAGTTGTCCTCCCAAATATCGTAAATACGATTTTATCTCTTATTAAAAGGGGGCGTCGACAATTGTTCATTTTATGATTTGAGACTACGAGCCGGCAACTCGGGAGGGCTCTTGTTGTCATTTTCCCATTCTTTTGTACTTGTCTTTGATTGTTGTCTTTTTAGCATACTATTAATTGTCTTCCTCCGTGTTATACTATTTGCTCAGTTCCATGTAGCTATCTTATCGTGCTAGTCGTTGCTTCAAACTTCACTATTGCCTTTATGATATTGTACATTTCATCGTGTCTTATGTGTCATTCATTGTATCTTCTTTTATTTGTGACTTGAATTGTGGTAGAATACTTACACAAGCATACACATATTAAATCACCCATATCAGGTTTAGAAGATGAATCCTGACGTCATTGACCATTATACATACTCGTCTCAACTTGCCTTTGTGAGGATTGTTCTATTGTCACGTGACTCGTCCGTGCGGATATGAGTTATAATGTGGGCACAAGATGCCAACTGAGTAAGGTTCGTGAATTGGGACCCGTGAGATGTGATTATAAGGTTCGGTACCTCGTGAAAATGCTTGAGCAGATCTAGTGTGAAAGTGGTTGTTCTGATTGAGTTGTTGTTGGTTTTCCTCTATTTGGTTTCATCAGACTTAGATTATGATCAGCTTACTCTACATCATTATTACCTGACTGCTTCCTGATAAATATTGTTGTTGTTGGTGTATCATTGAAAGTGTTGTTGGTATACTTTATCTTACTTAGCCTTATATTAATATTGTTTCTCTGTTAGTTCACCTTCATACTTGCTCAGATTGTTTAGTCCGGTAGGTGTCTTGACTGTCCCTCGTCACTACTCCATCGAGGTTAGTCTTGATACTTACTGAGTACCGTTGTGGTGTAATCATACTAGGCTTCTGCATATTTTTGTGCAGATCCAGGTACCTCTATTATTGTTGATTATTGGCTAGCTGGTCGAGCATTGCTGTGGAGACTCAAGGTAAACCTATCATCGCGTTCGCATGCCTCGGAGTCACCTTCTGATATTTTACTTGTACTGTTTAATTCTATTCCCAACAGTTGTATTTAGAGATTTTCTAGCAAACTCAGTAGAGCTTATGACTTATACTACCAGTTTTGAATTTGTAAGTTGTGTATAAAGATTTCTATTTCATATTTATCAATTGCTGGTTGAATTCCGCTATTAATTTCGTAAGTTTTAGGCTTATCTAGTGTTAGAGACTAGGTGCCATCGGAGGAAAATCGAGGTCGTGATGGGACTGGTTCGCTGGTGACGGGCTACAACGTAAAATCCATTATTGAATTCTCTAAAGAAGAAGAAGAAAAGTAAAGAGAAGCATAGAAGATCTAAAGAAGAAAAAATGGGAGAGAGAGAGAGAGACGAAGAGGGGAAGGAAATTACTGAATGTGTGGGATTCGGTTACCAAATTAAAAGGCTATAATCAAAGTATACTCAATTAATACTAATTTGAATAAAATTAATAAATTGTATATCAACTTATTATAAACTTAAATAGTGAGGGAAAATAAGTCTCAAAAAATAGTATAGCTAAGTAAAAATCTCTTTTGATTAGGTGTACATCATTTACCTACACATTGCATCTTCAACTCAAATGAAGGTTGTTAATTCGGACCCTTAACAATATTATAGTTGCTATAATCCCAATTACAATAAACTCTAAAAAGATGAATTTCATTATGTGCGTTTGATAAAGAAATAATTATCAGAACATCTTTTACTTTAAAAAATTTGCAGCGCTTGTTAATCTGCCCAACAGGGGCGGCTCAACGAATTTGGTAGCCTAAAACCAAAATATATTAAAAGGCCCTTAAATTTTCATAAATCTATAAGATAGGAGATAAAGAAACCCATATATTTTTGGTCCAATGGTAAAAGCACAACAAATAATGATGTGTAGGTTCCACTCCCATCGTGATTTCAAACTCTTCTGTCGACAAAAAACATGACATTTAAGTGTTAAAGAGTAGTAGGGTGCGCTCACTATCCATCGAGTTCGAATCTTGCGTCATTGCCTTCTAGAATATCTTATTTTTAAAAAGTTGTTTCACAGGGACATTGTTATCCGATGGAGGACTTTCTTGTAATTTTATTCTACAACCAGCCTTGAGGTAATGTCAGTTCATGTAGAGATTTGCTGCACATATTACATTTAACAGGGCATGCAAGACTGATCCCAGTAACAGATCAGTTTCATCTGAAAAGCTCAACCTTCCACTTCTCATGGTGATGTCTCCGACGCCTGCCTTGAGACCGTCTGTGGCTATGATTATGCCTCCTAGGAAGCGCGCTAGATGCATCAGGGCGACGAGCCTCTTCGGCACTCACTTGATGTCCAAGTATGCAATCAAATGGGTCTTCAGTTGACTCTAGAGGAGCAGCAGCAGCACCATTTATCTACAATTTTCAATACAAAGCCTAGTAAAAGTAACTCAAAATGATTCTATTACAACAACAACAACTACCCAGTATACTCCCACCAGGTGGGGTCTGGGGAGGGTAATATGTAGACAAGCCTTACCCCTACCCGAAAGGGCAGAGGGGCTGTTTCCAATCGACCCCCGGCTCATAGGATAAAAGGAAAAACAACAGTAAAACACAACAAAGACAAAAACAAAAACAATAGAGCATTAGTAACTCCAACAGAAATAGCGAAAATAGCGTAAAATAATTATCTAAACATACGAAACATAAATACAATCGCATGCAATACTATCATACAGCAACTACCATGGGGGACATAACTCTGCCGAAGCAAGGATTGTTTATACTCATCTATACAGAGAGAGCCCCCAATTTACTCAATAACTCTGCCGGAGAGGGCAGCTTTCATAAAGATAGGATAATCACCATTTGATACTTGTCATTAATTCAATAATCATGTGCATAAATTTGGTTATCTTGTCCCATTCCTATTATGTCCCAGCACAAACAGAAAGACCTCTTGTCCCAATATCCTTCGATCATCTTCAATGTTATACAAAAGAGCAGCAAAGGAGTACTCACATTAATTTGCTTTCTCTCAAGATTAGTGTTCCTCGGATCAGTATTCTCCAAATGGGTTTTCTTACTGGATGAATCATCACCATCCATCCTATGAGAAGAAAAAATTTCCCCATAGGTACTCCGAAAACGCCATCTTGGTTTTGGCTTGTCTGTTGAATCATCATCATAAACATTTTCAGAGTAAAAGTATTTCGAGACATGCTGTAATACAGGTGGATTACTCTGGTACTTCCTCAACATTCTATCATGAGAAAATACTACGTCAGTAAATAGTTAAAATGGATCACGCTGATACCTCAACTTCAATCTTGTCAGAAAATACTACATCACTAGCTCATACATGGGGTGAAAAAGAAAAAGAAATTACCATGATACTATTCACATGTAGGAGCAAGATGACAAGATTCATAAAATTCCACAAGTACCAAAGATTTATTTCAAGAAAAGTTTATTAAAATCTTTCCACTTCTAGGGAATATGTCCTGAAAGTGAATCATTTTCTTTTGGCCAAATACATAGTTGAAGTTGTAAAACGATTTCATCTGAACACCTAAAATGAGCTCCTGGCCTATTGAGCACTTGAGCCCATTCAAAATGTACCCATTAGGCACCAGGTGGTGACCTGGCACAACGCGTGTCTTGCACCCAAAGTTGAGGGCATACAATAATGGTTTTTACCAAATTTTTTGTAGTATGGCAGGAAAATGTTTTTCTGGACATTCTCTCTCTGTCTTTTTAATAACCCTTGTTTTCCTGATTCAAACCCATTTTCTCCGGTTATCTTCAGACCATTTTTCCTTCTTTATCCAGCCGTTCCAGCTTTAAACACATTCCAGATTCAAACCATTTTTTGAATTCAAACAGTTTTTTACTTGTTAGAATCTTGCTCTCTTCTATACTCGCTTAAGATTTGGAGTTGTTATCATTTCTTTTGCCTCGCCCTCTACACACAGGGGTCATTTCACCTAGCTAGTACCATAACTTAGCCAAAATAGCAAGGACTGTATCTATCAGAATACAGAGGTACTAGATAAAAACGGAACAGATTTGAGTCTTTAACAAGATTTAAGCATGCAGACAAGCATAAATAGAGGACTAGGCTTCAAACATGAAGTACTAAAAGACAGCACCATCCAGAACATGGCTATATAATCCTGCATTCTTTTTGATTAGTTTATGTTAGAAATTTGTTCAACTAATAAAATACTACAAAGAGTATAAGGTGCCTTTTAATTGAAAGGATGTACCCTCTGTAATCACTAAGTAGTATATAACTACAAGTAGCCCTGTTTTTAATTAAAAACTTCTTATTCCAACTGGGCTCCTAGAGTTTTTCATACTCCTCACCCGGGGTTGGGTGAGGCTTGGCAGGGCTATCCATAGATGATTTGTGTTTTGGCTTGTGTCTCCCTTATGGTAGTTATTTATGGTAGTTACTGTATAATATTATTGCATGCTATTTTGTTTATGTTTCTTATGTTTAGATAATTATTTACGCTATTTCTGCTGGAGTTACTAATGTTCTTTTGTTTTTGTTTTTATTTTTCCTTTCCTTCACTGAGCCGAGGGTCGATTGGAAACAATCTCTCTGCCCTTTCGGGTAGGGGTAAGGCTCGTCTACATATTACCCTCCCCAGACCCCACTTTGTGGGACTATACTGGGTAGTTGTTGTTGTTTATTCCAACGTTACCTTTGGCTCACCAGAAAATTTCCTCCATTTTCACCATTCTTCACATTTTCTTTCTTGTCAAAAAGATCAAGTTGAGAGTTCTTGCTTATTTTATATTATTTTTCATATACTTTTCCAACAATCTAGAAGCGATATTTTACTATGACCTGTTTTGGAGAATTCAAGAGATTGGATGACTTTTTGGAATAGCAAACGCTGCTCTTCTGAATATAACAAGCCTATTACCAATTGTCTGGAAACATTGTTGATTTGAAGAGAAACAAAACTTTTAAATGGAGAGTGTTGGTAGTTAATTCCTGCAACTATTTAGAAAAGATACCTCTCTTTCTAAATAGTCATGTCCGTTGGAATTTAACTTTTGAAATAACCATAATAATGATAAAAAGTATAAGGATTCTTCTTAATTTTCAAGTCCCTGCTAACTCTAACAGCAGAGACAAAAGAGACTTTGAAGCACTAGAACTTCATTCGTATCTTGGGCAGTTTCTGCCTATGAATAGCCAGAAATTGGCTCTACAGGGGCGCTAGCTGATTTGGCAATATTAGTTGGGCTATGCATAGCTGAAATTTGGCTCGGCAACACCATTTGCAGATTCTTCAATAGTCCCATGCCCCAATTGATTTTTTCTTGAAATCTCCTTATCATTTTTCACTTCAAAATCACAAACTATACAACAATACCCCACTAGTCTGAAATATTACTCCTAATATCATGCATAATAGGAAGTATCTAGTAGATTTCAACTTCCCACTAGTGTAAATATTTTAAAATTTAGACAAAGTTATTGGTGTTACTAATATTAGAACCATAACTCACTTGTGCCTAAACTGAAAAAGATATTATCCAGCCACTTTAACACATTGGCTTGCTCAAGCACTAAAAGATATTCACCGTTATGGAGAATTAAGAAGTTTAGCAATTTGGGTGATCCATTTACTAAACTTCTTAATTCTCCAAATTAGTGAATATTTTCATAATAAATATCGCTTTTAGATTGTTGGAGAAATATATAAAGAAGAACAAAAATAACATAAAGCCTTGAAAAACGTCCGAAACGCTTTCCTAAAAGCGATATTTGCTCCCTCTCCTTCTTGAGGTTGCTACAGGTTAAATGCAAATAGCCATGGTGGATATGACCAAGCTTTTAAATTTCTATACTAAGCAAATAGCTGAAAAATACTAATAAGAAAACAAGAACTCTCAACTTGATCTTTTGGACAAGAAAGAAAACGTGAGGGATGGTGAAAAATTGAAGAAGTTCTCCGGTAAGCCAAAAGTAACGCTAGAATAAAGAAATTTCAACTAAAAAACAAGACCATTTGCCGTGATATATTACTTTACAACAACAACAACTACCCAGTAATATCCCACAAAGTGGTGTCTGGGGAGGGTAATATGTAGACGAGCCTTACCTCTGCCCGAAAGGGCAGAGAGGCTGTTTCCAGTCGACCCCCGGCTCAGTCAAGGAGAGGGGAAAAAAAAAACAAAAACAAAAGAGCATTAGTAAGTCCAGCAGGAATATCATAAATAACTATCTAAACATAAGAACCATAAATAAATAGCATGCAATAATATCATACAATAACTACCATAAATAACTACCATAAAGTAGACACAATCCAAAACACAACATCTATATATTACTTTGTGGTTACAAAATAATGGATAGGCCACATCAACAACAACAACAACAACAACTACCCAGTATACTCCCACCAGGTGGGGTAATGGATAGGCCACATCCTTTTAATTTAAAGATACCTTATATTCTTTTAAAATATTTTAATATTTGAACAATGCTCTAACAGTCTATTGAACAATGTTCTTTTAAACATGCACACTATTTATGTATTTCAACGCGACGAGTGTGAACATATTTCTATACTTGGTGGAAATAGATGATGTGTGTGTGTGTACCTTACATACATATATATATTTGAAGTTAAGAAACGCTGGTCGTACTCCAGATTATGGCATATGTTGTAATGCACATCTAAGGACATCTAATTAATTCACCCATCTTAGATTCAAATAATTTTTCAGAAACCCCATAACCTGCTTTCTTTGCTAAACATCTTTCATGTTAACACCTGTGAACAATGAAATTCAGGCAAGTAATAATCTTGCAACCCCCCCCCCCCCCAAACCAAATAACCCAATTTTACATATCCTACTTAGTCTTGTAAAAGTTATTGAGGTAGCAATTGAACTCTTTGAATAATTTGAACTTTTTCTACAGGCATGGGCCTTTTGTTATTTTCAGAGAAGAAGATATTGAAAAGTATTTAAGATGCCATTCGCTGCACATTGCTTAAATTGAGTTAAAAGTTCCTGATCTCTTTTTATGAATGAAATGGACCACCTTTTTCAGAAAACCCGAAAAGAAAGTTGGAACTTCAACTTAAAGTAGAGCAAGTGCAACTGTTTTTTCATAACCAGAGTTTGTGCGATTTTTCAAGTGCTCAAGGTTAATTTTCACCATGCTAAGTCATACATATATTTTGACTGTGTTGCACTTCATCTTTAGTGGTACAAGTCACCTCATTATTTAGCCCAAAAATAAAAAAGTTTAAGAAGTGTTTTTGAGGACCTACATTTCCCCCAACTCCTTTTGCAGACGAGTTCCATGCTGAGAGAGAATAAGTTCAACACCTGAATCCAAAGACTTGGCAAACCTCCACTTCCCATAGAACCAACCAGCACCTGGAGATAGAAAGTTTGAAAATATAAGCAATACACTTCGGAAAAGCAACCCAACATGAATCTCTGTTTTGGAGTAGAAATCATTAGCTCTCATAGAAACTTGAGCACTAAATGGACAGTTTGAAATAAGTGTCCTACATACTAAGGTTGGTAGTAGAGTGAGATTTTACAAGTCTCCAAAGCTGCAAAAGCCCTTTGCAACTAAACATGAAATAAGCATGTCAGTTTATTTTTCTTTATTCATGTAAAGGCTGTTAGGGTACTTCTTGACACGTAATAATACAGAACATTTCAATCATCAATCCAAAATCTTAACAACTTTTAAAAAAATGAATCTGGCTAGTCAACCATTGGCACTGCCTTTACAATCTACTGCATGATTGAATTAATATTTGTAATATAACTGCACGATCATGTGAGAAGAGAAGAGATTTCCACCAAGCAGTAACAACAAATGAATAATTAATTAATAAAAATAAGAAGGATCACAAATAAGCGACTTGGAGTTGAATTCTTCTTTTAGCTTTTAATTCTTGCATAACTTATGACTTTATTTTTAAGAAAAGTTAAATATGCAGTTGAATTGAGCAATTGCCAGGCATCAACTGCTTACTCAGCATTTCAGAATTTACAAAAACAGACACCAGACAGATAGATAGTTGATGGTGCCCAATATGTAAGAGTAAAAGAGAAGAGCACGAAAAGACAACTCCCTATCCACTAGAATAAGGTTGAGGATGAGGGTGAGTTTTGATTTACCTACTGCAAGATTGATGCGGAGTAGGTTATGCAGCCTTCGAGTAACTACAACAAAAACAAATTGAAATAATAGTTTTAGGTGCTTTAATGAACAATAAATATAGGGAGGGAAGATAATCACAGAGCTAAAGCAATGCAGCAGAGAAGTGAAAAGGAAAAAGAAGAAAATAAATTGCTTCTCTGAGCGGCATATATCCCTAAACTTTGTGAATTTAGTCATCCATGTCTTCCATTAAAAGTTTCTTAAAAAGGAACTTCATTGTTACTCAAACGTACATATACGCCCTTCTAATGGAACTCCAGCAGCATACTATCTATGCTGAAAATTTTAAAGGTCCACCTAAGTGCGACATGTGGGAACAAAATCCATATTTGCCCCCGCATTTTTCGAAATTAACAATCCATGCCCCCATTTTTATAATTAGACAGGTGACATGGTGTAAATTTGGACAATGTTGGAAAATCCCCATTCTTTTAAATAACTATCATCAAATGAACCCATTGTTGGGAATTGCGGAATACCCATAGAAATATTCACAATCAAATAATGGGAATGAAACCGAGAAATTAGGGCACTGAAAATAAAAACGTAGAAAACCCTTTTAAACAAAGGGAAAAATCACAGCCCCGGACGAGCAAAAACAATATCACTATAGCGAGACAAATACATTTTGCACTCGAGTATCACAAAGTCCTCGAGACTATACACCCAATGATAATCCTTTCAATTTGTAATGCACTCCTTCAGGTGCACAGGACTAGAGTGGGAGATTTGTGGGGTCCAGTCCCATTACAATTGAAAGAAAGGAAGAAGTTTATTATTTGGCAAAAATTCAAAGGTTTGCAGTAACCATAGATTTGGCCAAATGGTCAATAGATCTATTCACATCGCAAACTTTGAAATTCTATTGTTTGCTATGTCACTGATGACATCAGCAGGTTATTTTACTCATAGAAATATGATGTTTCCCTTCATTTGCAGTGTACACAAATTCATAGAATGAAGCACATCTGTGAAGCAAAACAATAAGAGCATTGAGCACCTTTTTAGAGAGGTTATTCAAGAGGAAATTTTTCTATAGCCTCGAGGATTTTTGTGAAACTCGAGTGTGAAGTATATTCGTCTCACTATAGTGATATTGTTTTCGCTCTTTTTTGATTAGGTAAAGATTTTATTAATAAATGTACCAAGATGGTACAAAAGGTTACATCAAGAGCAGCCAAACACCTACAACAACAGAACTTCAGTTACAAGTTTCCTAACGAATACAAAAACTCTAAATGCTGATCCACACTCTCAACTAAACGTTATTTACACCAAACAAATAATTTTTGCATACAATTACTTTTAATTCTAAAGATGTGAATCCTCCTATTCTCAAAGCAACCATTGTTTCTTTCTCCCCAAATAGTCCAGAAGATGCATAAAGGAATGATCCCTCCAAAGCTGCTTCTTACTTCTTATTATCTTATGCCCTTGCCAGCTAAACAGTAATGATTTTATATCTGAAGGCATAGTCCAAGAAACACCACACAGATTCAAGAAGAGCTCCCACCACTGTTTAGCAATTTTACGGTGGATAAAGGTGGTTAAAAGTTTCCAACTCTTCACATAAATAGCACCTGTCACTTCGACTAAATCCTCATTTTCGTAGATTATCTATGAGAAAGCACGGAAAAAATATACTATTGATTGATTAATTAAACAATGATACAATGAGCCCTATATATACAATACATGTCCTACTCCTAATACATACGGGATTAGGGTTATTAGGGTTATTTACTCCTATGTATACAATGGAATTGGATCTCAGGTCATCGCCAAGAGGGACAGTTTCAGATATCTTGGGTCGATGATTCAAGGGTACGGAGATATTGACGGGAACGTCACTCATCGTATAGGAGCGGGGTGGTCGAAGTGGAGGCTTGCATCAGGAGTCCTGTGTGACAAGAAAATTCCACAGAAACTCAAGGGGAAATTTTATAGAGTTGTGGTTAGACCTTCCATGTTGTATGGGGCGAAGTGCTGGCCGGTGAAGAACTCTCATGTTCAGAGAATGAAGGTTGCGGAGATGAGGATGCTCAGGTGGATGTGCGGGCTCACCGGTTAGATAAGTTTAAGAATGAAGTAATTCGAGGGAAGGTGAGGATGGCCCCGGTGGATGAGAAGATGCGAGAAGTGAGGCTCAGGTGGTTCGGGCATGTCTGAAGGAGAAGTCCTGATACCCCGGTGAGGAGTTGTGAGCGGCTGGCGGTGGTCGGCGTGAGGCGAGGCAGAGGGAGGCCTAAGAGGTATTGAGGAGAGGTGATTAGGCATGACATGGCTAGAATGCGGGTTTCCGAGGACATGACCCTTGATAGAAAGTATGGAGGTCTAGTATTAGGGTTGTAGGATATGGGCTCCTAGAATTTTTCGTACTCCTCTCCCGGGGTTGGGTGAGGCTTGGCAGGGCTATCCATAGATGATTTGTGTATTGAATTGTGTCTCCCTTATGGTAGTTATTTATGCTAGTTACTATTTGATATTAATGCATGTCATTTTATTTATGGTTCTTATGTTTAGATAATTATTTACGCTATTTCTGCCGGAGTTACTAATGCTCTTTTGTTTTTGTTTTTCCTTTCCTTCCCTGAGCCGAGGGTCGATTGGAAACAGTCTCTCTGCCCTTTCGGGTAGTGGAGGCACCGGAGCTATAGTTGGTGGAACTGGACTAGGTGGTGGCACTGGACTCGGAGGTGACACTGGAGCTATAGGTGGTGGAGCTGTAACTGGAACTGTAGGCGGTGGAGCTATGTAGGAAGATGAATTGGGGATAGGGACAGAATCTCCAAAAGAAGGAACGGGTAGCACCTCAGAAATATCTAAGTTATTAACTGGACCTGTGAAGTATGATTGGGTTTCAAAGAAGGTAACATCAGCAGACATAAGAAATCGCTGAAGGTTAGGAGAATAACATCGATATCCCTTTTGCGTTCTCGAGTAACCCAGAAATATGCACTTAAGAGCACGAGGAGCTAACTTATATTTTCCTGGAGTAAGGTCATGAATAAAGCACGTACTCCCCAAAGACACGGGGTGGAAGAGAGAACAAAGATAAGTGGGGAAACAGGATAGAAAATGGAACTTGATTTTCCATAGCTGAAGATGGCATACGATTAATAAGATAACAAGATGTAAGAACTGCATCCCTCCAAAAACGCAGCGGAACATGAGATTGTATGAGTAGGGTACGAGCAGTTTCAATAAGGTGTCTATTCTTTCTTTCAGCTACCCCATTTTGTTGGGATGTGTACGGACAAGATGTTTGATGGATAATTCCATAGGAGTTCATAAACTGTTGAAATGGGGAAGACAAATACTCTAGGGCATTATCATTACGAAATGTGCGGATAGAAAGCCCAAATTGATTTTGAATTTCAGCATGGAAGGTCTGGAAAATAGAAAACAACTCAGATCGATTTTTCATCAAAAATATCCAAGTGCATCTTGAATAATCATCAATGAAACTGACAAAGTAGCGGAATCCCAAGGTAGAACTAACCCGACTAGGACCCCAAACATCTGAATGGACTAAAGTAAAAGGTGACTCTGCTCGATTGTAAAGACGCCGCGGAAAATGGGAGCGGGTATGCTTACCGAGCTGACACGACTCACACTCTAGAGTAGACAAGTGAGATAAGCCAAGTACCATTTTCTGAAGTTTCGACAAATTGGGATGTCCTAACCGTTTATGTAATAAATCTGGTGAATCAGTAACGGGAGAAGTTATTGGAGGAAGACTAGATGCGAGTCCATGTGATTTTGCAAGGATAAGGTAATAAAGTCCATCTGATTCACGTCTGGTACCAATGATCTGGCCTGTATTGTGTTCTTATATAAAAAACAAGGTCATCAAGAAATAAAACAGCAGATTTAAGTGATTTGGCTAAGCAACTAACGGCTATGAGATTAAAAGAATTACCAGGAACATAAAGAACTGAGTCTAAAGGTAAGGAAGGAAGTGGATTTGCTTGACCTATTGCAGTTGCCATGGCTTGAGACCCATTGGCCGTTTTGACTGTTGGAAGAGATTGAGAATATGAGATACTAGTGAAAAGAGATTTGTTACCAAAAATATGATCAGATGCACCTGAATCCATTGTTATCAAAGGCGAAAAGCGCAAAAAAGCTCGAGGTTCGGTGGGGCTTTAAGCGCAAAGCGCAAATAAAACGTGGGCTTTAATGAAAAAAGGCGCAACGGGAGAAAAAGTAAAAATATGCATGTAGTCCAAGACTAATCATATAAGCATGGATAACAAATATATGGACAAAGAAATTTTCTAAAAAATTCACGATAAAGTGAAATATCAATTGTTTAAGGTCGCGTTTTCAGGATTACACTCATTGGCAAGGAAAAATATGACTTAAAGCTTTGATACGACACTAAAGCGCACACAAAGCGAGGCAAAGCGCTCAACGTGTTTTGAGTCTCGCTTCAGGGCTTAAAAGCGCTTTAAGCATGCCTTTGACAACATTGCCTGAATCAATGACCCAAGACTCAGAAGGTGAACATTGGGAGACACCAGCCATGCTACTATTTGTTGGAACAATGGAGGCTAATCCTGAAGATGTCTGTTTAAGTGCTTTGTACTGAAGGAACTCAATATAATCCGGTAAAGAAACCATTTGGATGGGATTCAATGCATTAGATCCAACGGATGGTGAATTAAAAGCTTCTGATATGAATTCCATTATAATAACGTGCCGGAAAAAACAGAAATTTTCTGATGATCACTGTAGCTGCCGGAAAAATCACTGTAGCAGCCGAAAAAAATCATTGTAGCCGCAGGAAAATATTCAAAGTGGTCGGAATTGAAAAGTAAAATTATGTGTAGGCTCGGAATTTTATGGCGATCCAACTGCCCTGAAGGACCTTCGTCAAAATCTAACTGGAACAGTGCTCACGCGCCGGCGCGTAAGTCGGAGCTGCCTTGAAAATTCTGGCGCTTAGGGTAGTTTTTCGGTGAGATTTGTTGGGGTTTGGTCGGATCTCTCTTGGGAACCTTGTGGCGATGTTGGATTTTGCACAACACTGATAATTAGTGATTATGACGCAATTAGTCACTTAGGTCACCAAAAAATTGCACGGTGACTGAGTTATTTCTTCCCGGATGTCGTTGGAATGGCGCGCAACAATAATTATCTCACCAAAGCTCTGATACCATGTGAGAAAGCAGGGGAGAAAATATACTATTGATTGATTAATTAAACAATGATACAATGAGCCCTATATATACGATACATGTCCGACTCCTAATACATACGGGAATAGGGTTATTAGGGTTATTTACTCCTATGTATACAATGAAACTAACAATCTTGCGTAGTACAAGCTTCTTTGATAGCAACCCACCCAAAACAAGCCACTTTGGTAAGCGCTCTGGTTCTCCATTACATTTTCCAAGGCCAATCAGAATCATAAAATCAGATTGTTTCTGGAGAAGGTTATAGCAGCTTTTGACAAAGTATAGAATATCACTACTTGCTGCCCATACCAATCAATCCTCTTTGTTTTCCTATATCAATGTTGTACTCAACAATAGGAGTATTTGTCCCACTTCTTTCATCTCCCAGTTATTAAAACCTCTTCTGGAGTTTAATTTAATTGCCAGCCGTTTAAGGAGTAAAACTCGGCAGCATGTCCATATTTGCTAATAGAGAAATTATATAGGCTTGAAATCTGTTGCTTAACATCGCTTCCCCTCCCATACTTCAGTCCAGTCCAGAATCTGATTTTACTTCCATTTCACAACTTCAGTCTTGTGTGTTGTTTAAATTCATTCCACAGCTTACTAATATTGCTCCAGATACTGCCTTTTGTAGAACTATGAACAGTTACAGGCCTCCATGTATAGGAAAACATTTCTCTATTTTATTCTCGTTATTTGACTGTGAATATTTATGTGAGCATTTTGTGGGTCCAAACAGTCCTTGAGGCTATATACTCACGGAATATCCTCACTACAAAGCCACTCAAAACTCTAAAAAAATTTCTTCAGAATGTGCTTTTTATGAATTGGCGTATTACAAACAGAGTCTACCATTTATAGGAGTAAAATATTCTGCTGATATCATCAGTGATATAAGCATAAGATAAAATTTCAAAATTGCAATAAAAACCGATCTATTGTCCGGTTGCCCAAATCTATGGTCGTTGCAAACCTTTGAAATTCTTACCAAATGATAAACTTCTTTCTTTCAATATGTGATGGGTTGTACCCCACACCCATTTCCTCCAAGCAACCAGGATTGATGCCATCCACCACCTATATGTCGCCACTAAAACTGCTCCCGCAACCTCTCAAGCCACCCTTCAATCCCAACCATCATCTTCTCTCTTCCTCGATTTTCCGGTAACAAGACCTCATCTTCGGGGAAAACATGAAAATGCTCATCTTCTAACGTCTAAGGTTTGAACATAACCCATATGAAGGCTCCACAATATCATTACAGCGACAAAGTTTAACCTTTTTCTTGTTTTGGGTCTTTTTGGACTATTCACCATTGATGGGAGAAAGTGCATCTTTGACAGGTCGTATCATATCGATTGTTGAAACAATTTCTTGTAAAATTGACTTGAAAATACACATAGTTGAGAATGATATGGTATCTGAAATTGGCACACAAACCTTTCTATGACAACTGCAAGTTGGAGATTTTTTTCCACTAGAGCTTATAATATCTGCCATTTTCAAGACCTATTTCTCATAAATCTAGGGGGATGGGGAGAGGCGGATATCCAACTTGCACGGTCCATTTGCAAAATTTTGGAATTTAAAAAGTTCACCATTGCTATGGGTGGTGGAAGCTCTTCTTGGTCACTAGCTATGGTGGTGGTGGTTAGGGAGCATTGATGAGTATTTTTCGGAAAAAGTTCAGAGGTAAATTTTGGACTTTTTTCCTTTTCTTTCTCCACTTCTCTCATTTAGATGGAAATTTAAAAAGGTCTGCATAATAAACTATGAATTTTGCCAGAAATGAAGGACATATATGAGACATTTGGGCAAACGAGATGTCCCTTTGAAGCAAACTTTAAACGGATTGCATATATGACTAATTTCGCAAAGTTCAGGAGTAAATTTGAACATTTTCCATAAATTACAAATTGAACCAGTAGAGTTTAGCCTAGAAACCAACACAATCAGAACGAACAGCAGGTGCACACTATATCCCCGTTTAGCTAACTTTATAAGGCAAAAAATGACCCCAGTCCTCACCATATCCTAATGTTTCTAACCTCAACAAGAGTTGATGGAACAGTCTTCGAGAAGAAAGAAGCAGCAGTGTAGCAAAATATGTCACAATTAAAATATACTGATTACTTCAAACCTTTAAAAAAATACTACTAATTATTTCATTAAATCCAAAAATGCCACTTTCCTTTCTTCTTTTTTTAGTGTAGCCAGGATGGAGAATCTAGTAACGGAATCATGAACCATGAAAATTATTAGGGGGATTATCCACTAAAACGAACTACAGATAAAAAAAATCAAAGGAACAAAGAAAAACACTATCCTGAAATAACTGAACCAATATTAGTAGATCAATAATCTGATTTTGATTAACTAAAGCTTTCGGTCCCATTTAACTATTCAGAAGTTTCAAAAAAGCATATATGCAAATATTTGACTAAAGTTTAACAAAGAATTATCCAATAATGAAATTGACAAGTAATTATGTAGGAATTGTACCTAACCAAGTGGCAACGGAAGCACCAGTGGCACCAATACCAAAATCTCTTACAGCAGATTGCTTCCATGAATTTAGTAGTTTACTTTCTTCAGTTGTTAAAGTATCCTATCAATTTAATAAATAGATAAATATGCATAATATATTTTCAGAATTGAAATAAAACTGAAGTTTACAACAAATATTTTCTGAAAACTAAGGATAACAAAAGAATAAATAAATTATGAAGAAATAAAGTTGGTACCCATTTCAATAGGAAGCATTAGGCATTTAGGCTCATAAAAAAATCAAACCTTTCTGGAGATGAGAAGTTCATTCAATTCGATGAGAGCGTCTGCCATTGTTGCACCTAATTTCGCAGATTGAACCTGACACGAGGTGTAAAGGTTCTTATGACAAAGTAGCGTGGTCGAGGTTGGGTAAAGTGTCAAAATTATACATGTGCTATTGAAATTAGTCATTTTAATACCTTGTTCTACTTTACCGTTAAAATTATACTTACCGTTAATAAAGTATGCAAAATTGTCCCTAGAGTTACTAAAATACATAAATTTGTATCTAAATTTAACAAATTTCCTACATGGCAACTGAGACCCCTAAAATAATATGCCAATTAGGCTTTTTTTTACTTGCACACCCTTTTAATAACTCGCCCCGCTTTATATTAACCTACCCCAAAAAGTCATCATCCTCATCATTTCTCTATAAATAAATTTCTGCATAACCCACCAAAACTTCCGCTGTAAATTTCTTGTTCTCCCCATTTTTTCATTTTTCAATTTCCCATATATTCGTATATTATTTTTATTTGTGTCTCGTGCCGGATAATGCCAGATAATTCTGTTATTCAAAAATCTTTGGCTGTCTTTTCTCATCGGAAACTCCACGGTAGGAAGAAGAGAGTGGTGGAGCAGTGTGGAGCTTTTCATGGCAGAAGCCGCCGACAACTTTATCTCCATATGTGATTGAGAAACACAATATTCTTCTATTTAAAATCAAAGGGAATCACCTAAAAATTACCATCATCAGATTAATCTTCAAAAAACTATACTGATAAAACAAGATATATTTACTCTTCAACAAGTGAACTTTCCCACATATGATTCTATATATTCTATATTATGTCATAAATTGGTGAAAGAAGGTGGTGGACTGGTGAAGCGGTGGTTGTTTATTCATGTTTCTGATCTTCAACTCTTCGCAAGAAGAGGGTAAACGGGAAGGGAAGGGCCCAAGAAATAGGCATGGGTCAAAAAATAGGCATGGGTCAAGAAAATGAGCATGAGTCTCTACAATTCGGGTTGGTATTTGCTTAGATGACACATTAAATAAGGGGTCCTACTGCCACGTAGGAAATCTGTTAGAGTTAGGGACGATTTTGCTTACTTTGTTAACGGTAGAGACAATTTTGCGTATTATGTTAACTGTAAGGATAATTTTAGACCGAAAGTAAAAACGGGTATAAACATGACTAATTTTTAATAGTATGGGTATAATTTTGGCCCTTTCCCCTTCTTTTCTTTGGTGGGGAGGGGGGAGGGGGGGCGCGGCGCCGCGGGGGTTTACAAAACAAGGTCAACAAGTACTATTTTTTGTTTGTAAAAGAAGAAAATCATTTTAAAAGACGAAAAAACAAAAAATCATTTTAAGTATATTTTGTTTAAAAAGATAAGCTATTTTTGATAAATAAATTCAAAAAAAAAAAATTTGCGTGGTTGATGAGCAGAAAATACTTACGGAAAGATAACAGTGTTAACAAATCAAATGTAGCTTTGATAAGAATTGTATGTATTAGTTATTGGAAAATAATGGTCTAATGGATATATATATATATATATATATATATATATATATATATATATATATATATATATATATATATATATATATATATATATATATATATATATATATATATATATTTATTTATTTATTTATTTATTTATCGGTTAAGGGTCAAAACTGCCCTCAACCTATCGACTCCGGAACAAAATTGCCCTCCGTTTACCTTTGGCGAAGAAAATGCCCCCACCATTAACTTTGTGGCCTATTTCTACCCCTAAAATCTAACAGAATCTTGAATTTCATTTTTAATTTTTTTTTTTAATGCCACGTGTCACGTTTTGATTGGGACATATAAAGAATGGAAAATTGGGACATATAAAGAACGGAAAAAGGGTCAAAACTGCCCTCAACGTATTGACTCCGGAACAAAATTGTCCTCCGTCAACCTTTTTGGGTCGGGTCGGGTCGGGTCGGGTTGTATCGGAATTTGGGTGAGAATTGATTTTGGGTCAAGTTTATTTAATGGCCAATCAAAACGTGACACGTGGAATTAAAAAAAATAAAAAATTATATACAAGCATCCCGACCGACCCGACCCAAAAAACACCAAACCCTCTCTTCATCTTCCTCACAACACACCCTCTCTAACCCTAAACCACCAAGCGACCTCTCATAGCTACCCCGTTGCTTCATCTTCCCCGTCCAGCCCGTCACCTTCACATCGCCGGAAAACTTCACAACCAAACAGCCCCCCTCCATCACGAACCAGGCGTCCAACCCGTCCCCCATAACCAAGCCATGAAAAACCAGCACCCCATTGGATATGAATGACCAATCCACTTTAACTGAAGATGAATATATGTGATATATCAAGCTCTTTACATTTGTTGGAAAGCGGGAAATCACATTACACTTCAACCCGACCGACCCGACCCAAAAAAGGTTAACGGAGGGCAATTTTGTTCCGGAGTCAATACGTTGAGGGCAGTTTTGACCCTTTTTCCGCTCTTTATATGTCCCAATTTTCCGTTCTTTATATGTCCCAATCAAAACGTGACACGTGGCATTAAGAAAAACTAAAAATGAAATTCAAGATTCTGTTAGATTTTAGGGGTAGAAATAGGCCACAAAGTTAATGATGGGGGCATTTTCTTCGCCAAAGGTAAACAGAGGGCAATTTTGTTCCGGAGTCGATAGGTTGAGGGTAGTTTTGACCCTTAACCGTTTATTTATTGATTGGAACAATGATATGAAGCCAAAAGTTGAGATAGTTGTAGACAATAAATTTGCGTCGAGAAAATAAATTCAGTATTGCAATAATCGTAGTATTTTATTTCAAATATTTGAGTGTTACAATCTCTATGATTCCTTTCTAGTATAAATTCAAGAGCGTTTGAGCTTGATCTTGAATATGTATTTGATTTATCCTTCGCGAACACTTTGATTGTTGCCACGAATTTTATCACGAATAAGTAGCCTTATCTTGAATGTCTTGTATTTGATTTGACTTCGTTCTTGATCTTGAATATTTGAATTGTTTTTCGTTCTTGAGCTTGAACTTGCTGTGTTCTTCATTCTTGAACTTGGTTGCTTGAAGCCTGAAACTTATAGAGAAATTTGCGGCGTTTGATCCACGAGCCCTCTCTTGCTTCTTGTTATAACTTCTGGTCCTTTTCTGGGTTATGAAGACCCATATTTTATAGTTGTGGAAGAGAAGAATTATGATAAGAACAAACTCTTTCCGACCAATCAAATTGAAGTGTGGTATGACCGCATTTGATTGGCTAAAACATGTCACTTACACACGTGGCGTGATTTCGTTAGCCTTTTAATGTGACTTGACACACCTTATCATTTTGACATGTGACACGGTCCTATTGGCTTTTCCGCTTTATTTGACATGCCACGTCATTTGACACGTGGCATCAAACTGGCCTCTAAGATGATGGTATCTTGGGCTTAACGAAGTGGGTTCATCATTTTAGCCCATATATATTGGCACTTATATAATTAATCCAATGTATTTTTACATTCCTATACAATATAGGGAACCTTATTGCCCTCAATATTTAAGGTTTGATATAATTACATTTAGTATATAAATTACCAATTCTATACCATAGTATATTTTAATGGTACAAATAATGCACCATATATCCCTCCTTGATTCAACGTACCGTATATCCCATCCCTCCCACGTTTTAAGCTTCGAGAGCCTAATGATTTTATTGATGGGTATGTTTTAGGACTTGTGATCTTTTTGGCGGCGTCCTAAGGTGCATATCACAGGAAGAATTAAAAATACTTCCTAAGTGCTTGAATTTGCTTAAAGTAATGTTGTATTCTGGCACGGGCCCGGGCCTAAATGGGCCTGACGGGGCAGGCTTCGCGGTCCCGGGCTTGGTGTGTTGGGCCTGGCGGTCTGGGCCTGCCGGTCCTCACGGTAGAGACTGGCCCGTTACGGGCCTAAGCCCACTGCGGTCCTGGGCCTGGCGGGCCTAACGGGGGGCGGGGGGTTTTATATTTTTTAAGTCAATATCTTATATAGTAGTCATTAGTATAGTGTAAATATATTTTATATGGTGTACTAAGTTATTAGTATAGTATATATTGTGTTGTAGTAATTAGTATATATCGTATGTTATGTATATATGGATATATGTTATGTATATAATGTGTTGTAGTAATTAGTATATATTGTATATTATGTATATAGTGTGTTGTAGTAAGTAGTATATATTGTATGTTATGTATATATAGATATATGTTATGTATATAATGTGATGTAGTAATTAGTATATATTGTATATTATGTATATAGTGTGTTGTAGTAAGTAGTATATATTGTATATTATGTATTTAGTGTGTTGTATATTATGTATATATTGTGTTGTAATAATTAGTATATATTGTATATAATGTATATATTGTGTTGGTGTAATTATTATATTTTGTTGTATGTTATATATTGTATGTTATATAAATATTCAAGGATTGATATCGAAGTAAAGACAAAGAAATATTGAGAAAATACCAGTAATCATTTTTGCTAATTCTTCACGATCCTTATTTGGATCGTAATATAAAATACCTCCGGTGACAGTGTTAGTTCCTGGTTGAACTAGATTAGAACTTGTACTAGGGTCAACTTGAGAATATAAACTTGTCCGATCTTGCTGCGCTTGTATTTGAAAAAATCTAGCCGTATCTCTAGGGTGTAATTTTATGTGTCTAACCAAACTACATGTGCTGCTACGGTCTCCAGTAAATTTATGAACAAGTAATTTCCCACAAGGTTTACACTTAGCCTTGTTGTGTTCTCATACTTGAGTAAAAAAATGCCAAACTAATGATGTTTCTTGATGTTTAGCAGGTTGTCTACTAAATGTGGGAGTTTCTACAGGTGGATATGCCGGTGCATTACCTGAGATATGAGCATGACTAGTAGGTATATCATCTAAATCTGGTGTTTGGGTTTTATCATCCTCATTTTCCTCTAAGATAGGTTCATTAGGATAAAGAGCATTCATAATTTCATCATCTAATCTATCACCTACTGCAACATCATGTAGAAATTCACTATCGGTAAATTGAAAACAATGGTGATCACTATCAAGCATTACGGGAGGCGGATTAGGACGTCTAGGTTGGTGACTACTTTCAAATTGCTTATTTTTTGTAGGTCGGGGAGCCGGGGGAAGGGTAGTATTATGGCCACTACTTTCACCGGCTTTACCTTTTCTTTTAACGAACATTTTTTTCAAAGAAAATGCCATACTAATTAGAATTAAGCAAACTAAACAACACAAAAATATATTATTAGCACGTAAGAGTTGAAACGAGTTTACCGGATTGCCGAACAACTTCTTGAAAATTGAAAATCGTTGAACACTTGAAAACTTCAATTCAACAACTTCACAAATTTTCACGAATTTTCAATAATAAATTAAGCACTTGTACTAGAAAGATTAAAGAGAGCTTGAGAGAGCTTGAGAGATATTGATGAATTGGTGAATAAAAATGAAAGAATGAGGGGGTATTTATAGTTGAGAAATGGGAAAAAGTGTAATTATATAAAGTTTGGGGTTAAATTAAAGTTTGGGGGCCAAATGGCTATTTTTTAAAGTTCCAAACGGCTACTTTTTGCAAAGAGCCGTTACTAATTTTTCAAAGAAGAAAACCGGCCCGTCACGGTTTTTTGGGACTGGTAAAGACCGGACCACCAGGACCGGTCCAGTAGGACCGGCAGGCCCGCTAGGACCGCGGTTTTGGTCCGGTCCCGGGCCTGAACCGGGCCACAATACAGCATTAGCTTAAAGATTTGACATCGAATTCTATAAAAATACCACAAAGAACACTGTATAGGATGCAGTCCAGAAATTTCTAAGGTTACTTACAATTCTGCCGTCAATCATGTGTTTTTCCTTTACAACTTTTTCAGGAATTGAAGGATCTGCAAATACAACAACGCTAAAACCACAAGCACGACTAGTGCAAATACAACAACGCTAAAACCACAAGCACGACTAGTATCCCAATTCTCATTCAATTGTAGCATAATTGTGATTTTTGACATAATTGCGTTTTCTATAAGATTTGTAGACGTTTTAGCCGTTTTTTATTTATAAAACAGAAAATAAAGCATCTACAATCAGAATACAAATAATCTACAACTTATCTACAATTTATGCAATATGTCTTCTTCTTCTTCTTCTTCTTCTTCTTCTTCTTCTTCTTCTTCTTCTTCTTCTTCTTCTTCTTCTTCTTCTTCTTCTTCTTCTTCTTCTTCTTCGAGTTTCAATATGAAGTTCAGTCAAAATCAAGTCTAATCTTTACAAAAACCCCTCAAAATTGAGATATAAACTCCAAATCATATTCCCGATTATTTCAACAATACCCAATCCAAACAAATAATGATTTTTTGAAAACCCAAATTTAAATTCAAAGCTTTCAAGCTTTTTAATGGTTGTCACTGGTTGAAAATATTTGGAAGAATATTTACTTTCATAATTGTAGCGTGCCTAAATAGGAATATCTGGAAGAATATTTAGTTCCATATTTGTAGCGCGCTTAATTAGGAAGGAATCAACTCCTAATAATTGATATTTAATGAAAGGTATATATTTTGTAGAATATCTGTGAACATGGCGGGTAAATATGAAACTATGCACATTTTTAGTAATAAGGTTTCATATATGGTGTAGGAAGGAAAAAAGTCTCTAATCGGAATTTTTACATTCCTATACAATATATGAAACTTTATTATCCTCAATGTTTAAGGTTTGATATAATTACATTTAGTATACCGAATTATCAATTCTATACCATAGTATATTTTAATGGTACAATTAATACAATATATATTCCTCCTTAATTCAATGTACCGTATATCCCTCTTCTCCCATGTTTTAAACTTCGAGAGCTTAATGATTTTACTGATAGGTATGTTTTCGGACTTAATGATCTTTTTTGCGGCGTCCTAACGTGTATATCACAGGAAAAATTAGAAATACTTCCAAAGTGCTTGGATTTGCTTAATAATTTGACATAGAATTTCAATAAAAATACCACAAAGAACATTGTATATGATGCAATCCAGAAATTTCTAAGGTTATTTACAGTTCTACCATCAATCATGTATTATTCATTAACAGCTTTTTCAGCAATCGAAGGGTCTGCAAATACAACAAAGCCAAAACCATGAGCACGACCAGTGGTCCGATCTTTCATGATTACAACTTCAACTACATCATTGGTATTTTTGACATAAATGTGTTTTTTACAGAAGATTTTATAGAAGTTTAGTCGTTTTGGATTTGTGAAAACAGAAAATAATAAATCTACAATCAGAATATAAATAATCTACAATTCATCTACAAACTGGGTATATTAAAATTTAATATCCTAATTCCCATTCGATTGTACTTTAATTGGGATTTTCGACATAATTGCATTTTTTGCAGAAGATTTGTAGAAGTTAGTCATTTTTTTATTTGTAAAAATATAAAATAAAGCATCTACAATAAAAATACAAATAATCTACAAAATATCTACAAACTGGTACATTGAATTTTTTTCCCAATTTTCAATTAATTGTGGCATAATTGTAATTTTTGACATAATTGTGTTTTTTCAGAAGATTAGTAGAAGTTTTAGTCATTTTTTTATTTGTGAATACAGAAAATAAAGCATGTATAATCAGAACACAAATAATCTACAATTTATCCACAATTTTTGCAATATGTCTTCTCTTCTTCTTCGAGTTTCAATATGAAGTTCAGTAAAAACCAAGTCTAATCTTCACCAAAACCCCTCAAAATTGAGATATAATCTCCAAACCATATTCCTGATTATTTCAACAACACCCAATCCAAATAAATAATGATTTTTAAAAATCCAAATTTGAATTTAAAGCTTTTTAATGGCTGTCACTGGTGGAAATTATCTGGAAGAATATTTACTTTCATAATTGTAGCATACCTAAATATGAATATTTGGAAGAATATTTAGTTCCAGATTTTCAGCGCGCCTAATTATGAAGGAATCATTTCCTAATAATTGATATTTAATGAATGGTATATATTTTATAGAATAACTGTGAACATGGCGGGTAAATATGAAACTATGCACATTTTTGGTAATAAGGTTTCATATATGGTATAGGAAGGAAAAAGTCTCTAATCAAATATTTATTAGTCCATAATATTTATTTGGACCAATATATCTTGAATTTAAAATATAGTCCAAATAATTTTATAGATTTAATTTATGTAAAATTTATATGCCTACAAATGCCCCATACTTCAAGACTTGTCAATATCTTTAAACTTTGGAAGACTAGACTTGAAGTATTAACTTGATAATAATACGTAAATCCCATTTGCCAAAACAGATAATGGACCAATAGGGGTGTACAAAGGAAACCGACAAACTGCACCAATCCGATAATCCGAGTCAAACAGAGAAAAAAAAACTCGACTATGGTTTGGTTTGATTTGGTTTGGTCTTGGAATAAAAAACTCGATCATAATTGGTTTGGTTTGGTTTTAACTAAAGAAAGTCAAACCAAAACTAAACCAACCCGAAATTACATATATCGAAATTTTAGATATATTTAATATATAAATATACTTATTGTGATGTAATTTATAAATATTTCTAAAAACATTTCATAATTTTATCTTTTGAGGTATTATTTCAAGGTTAGACTTAGAACTTTTGAATGTTCCAATAAGTTTTATAGCCATTAACATTACTAAATTAAATAGCTAAAAAAAGCCCATACCAAAATTAAATTAATATTAATGCTAATAAAGGACATTCAATTCAATACTACGAACGGGAATGTACTGAATATCTATTTTTTAATTTAGATAAAAATGCATAACCTATTTTTATTTTTTCTTTAGCTTTTAGTCATATAATTAATACTGCCTTGTTAGTCTACTTATTATAGTATGATTTAGTACTTTTAGATTATGTTTATTTTTATTATGGCTTTTAACTAGCAACATTTATATTACATAAGTTAGTTGTCTTTATTGTTGAATATTTTAGGATAATGCCATGACATATCTCATATTTTGTATTATTTTCTCAAAAAATACTTTATATAGTTGTATCTTACTAGGAAATATTTGAGCACAATTTATATGATTTGTTCTATGAAGAATTTAAAAAAATCTGAATAACCCGAAAATTTGAGAAAACCCGAGAAAAACCGATAGTTAAAAATTCGAGGTTTATTGATTTGATTTGGTCTTTAAATTTAATAACCCGATACAATAATTTAGTTTGATAATTGTAAAATTCGAACTAACCCGAACTATGTACATAATTGATTGGACGTCCGTTGGTAGCATGTTGGTTATCTGGTCCACACTTAATATTAAAAGGACTTCAGTCATTGTAATTACCAAGAGAGATAATAATATTATCACAATAGAGAAGCCATTTTTCTTCAATGTTGTTGACCAGCCGCATAAGCTAACCAAATCCAAATGGGTTTGGCAGTTTCATTCTTTGATTATGTGCGAGTCCAATTTCAATATGGATTTGGCAATTACCCCGTCAACGTATTGAATCCCTTCAGGAGTCTAATTAGAATAGCTATCCCACATCGACAATAATCTATTAACTAGAATCCTTGGAGGCTCTATAAAGAGGACATGATTTCCCTTTAATTGCCATCAACAACATTCGCAAGCTACTTCCAAGTCTATTTTTGACAACTTAGAAATATTGACGCGAAGATATGTTTTTTTCTTTTTTTTTTTTTTGTGTTTTTCTTGTTTTGTTGTCTTTTTTTTTGTTTTCTAGTTTAAGCTAGAAAGATGTGTTTTTGTTCAACAAGATGATCCATGCATGAAGAGGTGGTCTTAGGGTATGAGGGAAAGACTTATCGCGCGAAGATCCGTAAAAGCTCGTGGTCAAGACCTTTAAAAGTTCGCAATGGATACCTTTAAAATTTGTGGCGAAGACCCATAAAAATTCGTGCAAAGATCCTTAAACGCTCGTGGTCAAGATCTTTAAAAGTTCACATTGAAGACCTTTAAAAGCTCGCAACGAAGACCTTTAATAGTTCGCGATGAAGACCTTTAAAAGCTCGCGATGAATACCTTTAAAAGTATCGGGGAAGATCCATAAAAGTTTGTTCGAAGTTCCTTATAAGCTGGTGGTCAAGAACTTTAAAAGCTCGCAATGAAGGCCTCTAAAGGTTCGTGGTGAAGACATTAAACGTTCGCGATGAATACCTTTACAATTTGTTGGGAAGATCCATAAAAGTTCGTGCGAGGATCCTTAGAAGCTGGTGAACCTTTAAAAGTTCACGGCGAAAACCTTTAAAAGTACGCGATGAAGACGTTTAAAAGCACGCAATGAAGACTCTTAAAAATTCACAGCAAAGATCCATAAAAGTTCGTGGTAGCGAAGATCTTTAAAAGCCCGCGGTCAAGAACTTTAAAAGTTCGTGGTGGATACCTTTAAAATTTGTGGCAAAGACCCATAAAAGTTCGTGCGAAGATCATTAAAAGTTCATGGTCAAGATCTTTAAAAGTTCACAATGAAAACCTTTAAAAGTTCGCAGCATACGCCTTAAAAGTGCAGAACAACAACAACAACAACAACTACCCAGTATAGTCCCACAAGGTGGGGTCTGGGGAGGGTAATATGTAGACATGCCTTACCCCTACCCGAAAGAGCAGAAAGACTGTTTCCAATCGACCCTCGGCTCAGGGAAGGAAGGGAAAACAAAAGCAAAAACAAAAGCAGAAGAACATTACTAACTCCAGCAGAAATCGTGTAAATAGTTATTTAAACATAAGAACCATAAATAAAATGACATACAATAATATCAAACAGTAATTACCATAAATATACCATAAGAGGGACACAATTCAATGCACAAATCATCTATGGATAGCCCTGTCAGGCCCCACCCAACCCCGGAAAAGGAGTACGTAAAATTCTAGGATCCCCTATCCTACAATCCTGATACTAGACCTTCAGACTTTTCTATCAAGGGCCATGACCTCGAAAATCTGCATTCTAGACATGTCATGCCTAATCATCTCTCCCGAATATCTCTTAGACCTCCCTCTGCCTCGCCTCACGCCGACCACCGCCAGTCGCTCACAACTCCTCATCGGGGCATCAGGACTTCTCCTCCGCACATGCCCGAACCACCCGAGCCTCGCTTCACGCATCTTCTCATCCACCGGGGCCACCCCCACCTTCTCTCAAATATCTTCATTCTTAATCTGATCTAACCCGATGAACCCGCACATCGGGGTGTGCATTCGATTTATCGATTCGATTTTGACCCTTATCGATAAATATTTATCGATTATCGATTTGAACATATGCTTATCGTTATCGTTTTAATAAGGTTTCGATTTTTTCGATTTCGATTTATCGATTTTTGGGGCTTATCGATTCTGTTATCGATTACACCAATAAGAAAATTTTCGGGATTCCACAAAAAGTATATCGCTACAAACACGCCTAAATAATATAGACAAAAAGAAGCTAAAATAGGAAGAGCATCGTTTATAACATAAATATTGTGTCAACAAGCACATGAAACGAAATTAAAGTAAGTGATCAAATGTATGCCACCAACACTGCAACAGTATAAAAAAAATAAAATATATCATCATGGCTAATTTTATTTTCCATTAATTTGAACTTTATTCCCTTGAGCTTTAAATATGATCATTCCTTAAATGTGGTTGAGGAAATAATAGCGCTAGGGACTTAGATTAAAGGAACTGGTATTATAAAATAAGGGTAAAAAAATTTATAAAAAATTAAAAAAATAGTGTATGTTATCGGTTTATTGATAAACTGATAAACCAAAAATGACAGAATCGAAATCGAAATCGATAACTCGATAAGGAAAATTTTGAAATCGAAATCGAAAATCGATAAATCGATAAACCATATCGATAAATCAATAACAAATAATCGATTCGATTTATCGATAAACCGATTCGAATGCACACCCCTACCCACACATCCACCTGAGCATCCTCATCTCCGCAACCTTTATTCTCTGAATATGAGAGTTTTTCACCGGCCAGCACTGCGCCCCCTACAACATGGCAGGTCTAACCACAGCTCTATAAAATTTCTCCTTGAGTTTCTTTGGCACTTTCTTGTCACACAGGACTCATGATGAAAGCCTCTACTTCTACCACCCCGCTCCTATACGATGAGTGACATCCCCGTCAATCTCTCCGTCCCCCTGAATAACCGACCCAAGATATCTGAGACTGTCCCTCTTGGAGATGACCAGATATCCAATTTTCACGTCCCTACCTACTTCGCTCGGCTCGGCGCTAAACTTGCACTCCAGATGTTCAGTCTTAGATCTGCTTATTTTGAAACCCTTAGACTCGAGAGTCTGTTTCCATACCTCTAGCCTCTCATTCACACCGACTCTCGTCTCGTCTATCAATACTACATCATCAGCAAATAGCATACACCAAGGCACATCCCCTTGAATATGACGGGTTAGAGCATCCATCACCAAGGCAAACATGAGAGGGCTAAGCATCGATCATTGATGGAGCCCCATAACCACCGGAAAATGGTCTGAGTCACCACCCACCGTCGTAACCCTAGTCTTAGCTCCATCGTACATGTCCTTGATTACTCTGATGTAGGATTCCGGCACACTCTTCCCCTCCAGGCACCTCCATAACACCTCCATTGGGACCCTGTCATACGCTTTCTCCAAATCGATAAACACCATGTGCAGGTCCTTTTTCTTATCCCTGAATTGTTCCATCAATCTCCTGACAAGGTGGATGGCTTCTGTAGTGGAGCGACCCAGCATGAAACTGAACTGGTTCACCCGGCAGAACGAAAACCTTAAAAATCCGATTGCCTTTAAAAGTTCGAGGCGAACACCGTTAAAAGTTTGCAACGAAACCTTTAAAAATTCGGATGCCTTTAAAAGTTCGAGACGAACACCTTTAAAAGTTTGCAACGAAAACCTTTAAAAACTCGGATGCCGTTAAAAGTTTGAGACAAACACATTTAAAAGTTCACAACAAAAATTGCTAAAAACTCGGATGCTTTTAAAAGTTTGAGACAAACACCTTTAAAAGTTCACAATGAAAACTGTTAAAAATATGGATGCCTTTCAAAGTTCGAGACGAACACCTTTAAAAGTTCAAAACGAAAATCGATAATAACTCTGATGCCTTTAAAAGTTCGAGACGAACACCTTTAAAAGTTCACAACAAAAACTTTTAAAAATTTGGATACCTTTAAAAGTTAGAGACGAACACCTGTAAAGGTTCTCAACGAAACTGCTAAAAGAAGTCTGACACAGACATCCCATCTTTTTTAAGGCATAGGCGGACTTGGAGGCCAACAAACTTGAAGGTTTGGCGAACCTGAAGACATTGAGAATTCCTGGACTTCAATGCAAATACTTGACATCCTCCTAATATCGGCCCATTGAAGATATCATTTTATCACGGAGGGTTACTCCTTTTAAATAAAATAAGATCAATGTTCAACAGGAGGATGGCATTTCAGCTTGATCTTACATTCCTTCATACTCCATTTGAACAACAATTGGGGCAATATGTATCTTTTGAACTTATGCGACTAGAATTAGAATGAAACTCTAAGCTGCCTACGTACCTCGATGAAGAGGATCAAGTCATACCGTAGTTCAGACTGGGTGATTTTTTTTAAGTCCTAACTTTTGCGTAGGCTACCTCTTTAGAAGTTCTCAACCTAGCGGACTCCTTTTTTTTAATTTTTTTTATGTCCTAACTTTTTCGTAGGCCGCCTCTTGCGAAGTTTTCAACCAAGTGGACTACTCTTTTTTTGTAGGGACCTTACACAATTTAGACTTATGCGGGCTAGGGGTGTAGCAACATACATTTTAGGCTCATGCGTCAAGGAGCGTCATGACTTGCAGTTGAGGCTTGTACGTCGAGGAGCATTGCAACTTCAACGCTAATACTTCTTTAAAAAGTTTCCATTGACAGGGCCGATTCTCATGCCATCTGCATCAACCAACTTGTAAGCCCCACTTGAGTAAGCTTCTTGTACGACATATGGCACATCCCATTTTGAACTGAACTTCCCTACAGGTTTATGAGAAGTAATTATGGGTCTTCGTATGGCAAGGACTTGATCTCCTACTAGAAAGGATCTCAGGCGAACTTTTTTATTGAAGGCACGAGACAATCGAACTTGATAACATTCAAGACTTTGTTGAGCTTCCAACCTCTTCTCATCAAGAGCCTCCACTCTGATAATCGAAGTCGAGCATTTTCTTTATCAGTGATACCTTCTTGAATAGCCAGTCGTAATGAAGGTATTTGATGCTCAAGTCGCAAGACGGCTTCGACTCCATAAACGAGTGAATAAAGATTCGCTTGTGTTGGTGTGCGGCGAGTTGTCCTATATGCCCATAGAGCTTCTTCCATATGATCATTCCAATCTCGTTTGGATTTGGAGATGCCTTTCTTTAACAAGTTGCATAGAGTATTGTTTGTGAGCACGTGATTTTTTCCCTACATGAATTATTCCCATAATTTCAAATAAAATAATTTCCTTTCATTATTTGCAATTGCGTGAATTTTTATGGCATTTTATGTCAATTGTTTGCATTTGTCCATGCACGTTTATTTTATTTAATCAGAAAAAAATAGAAAAAATATGTTGCATGAGTATTTAGGAGTTAGTTGTACATTTTAAGAATTAATTAATAATTATGTTATTTTCATAAAAAAGAAAAACACAAATGGCTCGTTTTGCATTTTTAACTTTTAGTTTTGAATTTTTCATAGTTGTCTTCTAAATTAGGACTTAATTAATTTTAAGAAAGCAATAGGTTAGTTTTGAATTTAAATCAGCTTTTAACTTTTATTTTTAATTTTTGGCTTTAACAAATTCTGAAAATGAAAAAAGAAAGAAGAAAATTGAAACTGAAAATAAAAGAAATCCAAATTTGAGCCATTATAGATTAATTCCACCCAAGCCCAACTAAAATACCTCAGACCTGGCCCAATTCGCTCCCTGCCCGCCAATACTAGGCCCAAAGTCATCAGCCCCCGTGGAGCCTAGAAACGACGCCGTTTTTTATGATGATAGATTTGAGCCGTCTAGGATCTTTGATCCAACGGCTCAGAACTATGGGTTCATTTAATATAAGACTGTCTGAACCCCCTACCCCCCCTCCCATCTAGTCTCTCACAAACCCTAATCGCTTCAAAGAACCCTTCGTTGCCTATGACCGCATGCCGCCAATCGGAAATCACCTCCACCAGCAGCGATTGTCCAATGACGCCCAAATTTACACCACCAGCCCATCCCAACCTCCCCTTTACAAATCCGGCCCTGCTTTCCTTCAAATTCCCACCAAATCCTTGGAATAATAAATCAAAATATTTACCTCAATACCCTAACACCTCTAAATCTCCCAAAAATCATACCCTAAGGTTTCCTTAACCCCTTTTCCCCAAATCCCAAACCAAAACCCTTCAAATCCATTTTGAACCGTTCAAACTTTAAATCTAGGGTTTTGGCCAGAGTTGAACTTGTAGAATCGAGGGTTTATCAGATACTCATTTGGTTCTAAATAATATTATATGCTTGTTTTGTTAAAAAATAGACATATAATATTATTTAGAGGTTATATGTGAAGTCAATCGAGTGAAGGTCAATTCTGAGTTTGAAGATCTGGATTCGAGTTTAATTGGCAAGTCTATTGTTTTACTTTCATTTCCCTCTTCTTCTTCTTTCATTAGGTTTAAGCTAGGATCCCGGATTGATCCCGGAATCATTTCTTGAGGTTGTTCTTTGTTCGTTTAGGTCCATTTAGTCAATATATATTTTAAGTTTTAATTTATTGCATGTTCAACTATTTAGTCTGATTAGTTTAGTTTAATAATGTGATTAATATTTCTGCATGTTCCTGAAATTTTCTTTTATTTACCAGTATTGGATTTCTTTTTGTTTTGATGGCGTTCATAGATAATAGTAATTTGTAATCTTAAATTTAGTTGTTAGTTAGATTTAAGAGTTGTTATTGAATTTGGGTTCTAGCTAGTTAATTTGCTGATGAGATATGATCTTGTTTAGCCACGGTTAGTTAGAAGGGTTAGGTAGTTAACACAAGTAAATCATTTTAGAGTTACTGCAGAGGCAATAAGGGTAGTTTACTTAGGAAGTATTGTAGTAACAACTAATTGGAATCCCCTAGAATATTCTAGATGGGATTGAATTTAGAATTCTATGAAATTTGATAGTATAACTTGGAAAACAAGTAAGCCCTTTAGGGACACTAAAGAAAAAACGAAAATTAAGAAAGGATTGTAACGCAAAACTGAAAATCTGAGGGTTGCCCTCATTTTTGCCTATAAAAGTCATGTATAGTGCCTTAATTAACAAGTTTCACAATCTGAAAAGTCCCCTCAGATTTCCACAAGTCTTCATAAGCTGAAGATTTGAATTTCAAATCCAAAAACTCTAGATCTAGTTCTTCAAAAACCAAAAAACAACAGAAAACCTTCAAAAAATCCCAAAAATATAGTTCTATTGAAATGTTTCTTAGAATAATTTCAAGTACTAGTTTCAGATTCGAATCTCTAGCCCAGAATAATATGAAAATGATTTGAGAATTCCTTGTTGTTTGGTTGCTGGAACTTCAAAGTGTTCCTGGGTTAATTTCGAGTATTTTGGGTTCAATCAAGCTATTTTTGTCATCTATTGGGTGTTTTACTTCTGTAGTTCCTTCCTGGGTATTGTGAAGCTGTTTTGGTTTAAAAACTGCTCCTGTTGCTTTAGTTTATCATTCCTGATTGATAGTTACTGTTGTTGACCTCTCCTTCTTCTTATTATATTTCAACTTCCAGGTACACATCTTGTAAATTCCCAGTTTATGGACATGAAATGAAGTGATGATTGATTCTCCAAGTGTTTCCCTATTGTGTTGAGTGTTAGTTTTAGGATAGATTCCCAGTTCTAATTAAACCGGACTATTTCGGACTGTGGACTGTTAAACTAATTTGACTTCTTCTTATGATCATATGAGTTTTGTATTTAATAGTGTTAGCTTGAATTATTCAGAAATTCAGGGTTTGTGTTACTATGAGTTAATTTGAAATATCAACTCAAAGCTCGTGTTTCATATTCTTCCTCTTCAATTCTAGTCGAGTTCTATCAACTTAAATGATTAGATGTTGATCAAATGGTAAGTTTAGTTGTTCTGCTTTGAATATAGGCCATTAACAAGTTTGTATATAGCTATAATTAGTACACTGCTTGGAATAGTAAATATATATGTTAGTAAAATCATGTAATCGAGCCGTTTAGTCTATACATTTGAGGTTTACATTCATGAATATTTTTGTTAAATTCAGTCCATGTTTCCAGCTTGTTTTTCACCCTTAGTGATAAACAAGGTTTAACCCATCGCTGATATCCAAAAACTTCCCAGTATATAAATAAACAAGGTTATCTGGGCTGTAGAATTAAAATCAAATCGCATTGGAAATCTGGGCTGTTTTGAGTTATGTATTTGTAAATTGCTAAGTCCAATTGTTAATTTTTGGGCCCGAAATCAATCTGTATGAGGCCCAACAAGAATCTGATTGTGTATTCTTTCTTCCCGGGCTATGCTTGAAGCCCAAAGAAAATTGATGAGGTTTTGAATTGTATGAAAGTCATGGACCTAAAAGTATAACTTGTAGTTCTTGAACAATACCAATTAATTAGGCCATTTTCTTCTATTATTAGAGACAATACGTGATAGAAAAATCGTAGTCCTTTAGGTTGGCTTTAAAATAAATGAGGTGCGCCACGCCAAATAAAATTACAAATCGCATGGCCCTCTTTAATTGTTCATATTCAATATTTTAGACCTCGGGACGTGCCATTTATCAAATTTCATGGCCTCCCGTAAAGTTAATAGTAGCTGGTTGCTTTAGGCTTGACATTTAATAATATTAACTTCCTAAATTCGGGGGCACATTTGTGTGACCCAAATCCAAATCCCAACGAAGTTTAAATATGTCAAAAAATTACGGGTGCATTTATGTGATATGGTTTGAGACATATTTTCATGACGTTGCAAGTCTCTTTAAAATAATAAATAAAAGTAGTTTAAAGTTAAAAAGCACATAGGTTAAACATGTTCTAAAAGCAGATAAATAATCCGCATATGACAGTTGAGCGACCATGCTAGAACCACAGAACCCGTGAATGCCTAACACCTTCTCCCAGGTAATAGAATTCCTTACTCGGATTTCTGGTTCGCGGACTGTTAAACAGAATCAATAATTTCCTCGATTCGGGATTCAACCAGTGAATTGGGGCACGATTAATCTTCCAAGTGGCGACTCTAAAATCTTACTAAACAAATCTCGTTTCGATTGTCCTTTAATTGGAAAAACTTCTTTATGCCCTTGCGGGTGTAGGTAAAAATGAGGTGTGACAGCTCTGGCGACTCTGCTAGGAAAACAAACCCAAAAATTTGGTTCAGGTCTAAGAATTTGAGCTTAGAATAATTGTTATATTTGGCTTTATCTGATTTTCCTATATGTTTCGTGCTAAATGTGCTAAGCGCTTTACCGCGATGATATTATCTGGAATGTATGTAAATTTTGACGAAACCCTTCTTTTCTCATCTCCGAGGATGTGCTTATTAGTTGAGACTCCCTATTATATTAGTGTTATACCCTGAAATAAGAAAGAGGCCGGACAAGTTACTAAGCCAGATGTCCTATTGGTTCCTGGTACGTAGTCCCCTCCTCGACTCGAGTTGTTTACTTGGGTACACAATCTAGAACACATACCAAGGTTTTGAACTTAGAATAATTTGACTTTATGCCGGATCCCTAGTAGGAAAGCTCATTTGCATCACGTGTATATGACTTAGTAGATTCAACACAGGGGTTGGGTCCGTCTAGGACAGGTAACCTGAAATGAAAAAGACCATCCTGATGCATTTTATGTGTTGCATGTACATTTATTTATCTCGGACTCGCATGCTGACCGACTTTGAATATCTGGAAAAAGTTGAAAAAAAGAGAAATAGCAGTGTAGAGAGTTAATTACCTATTTTAGAAAAATTAATGTCCAAGTAGTGCCGAAACTCTGCCGGATTTTTAAGAAAAATGCAAAAAAAAGAAGAAGTATTTTTTGTCAATGAAAAAGAAAAACGAAAAGAGTTTTATTTTCAAAATAGTTTGTTTTATTTGTCAATGAAAAAGATAATATAAAAAAGAGTCTTGTTTTCATAAATAGTTTATTTGCCAATGAAAAAAAGAGTCTTGTTTTCAAATAGTTTGTTTTATTTTCCCAAACTACGCTGGTTTGATTCTCACCGGATGTGAGATACGTAGGCAACCCTCATCGGGTCCAACCTCCCCTTTGCAAAAATAGCCAAAAATGTCAAAGTTTTAATTTTTGTCATAAATAAGTCGGGTGCTGCCATTCTCGTTGAAATAAGCCGAATGTCCCCAAAAGGACGCCGGAAGTCTGCTTTTGCGAGAACAACCACCTTTGGTCATTTTTCAAGATTTTGGCCGATTAGCCAACGCAACCTTAAAATATTCATCCCCGAGGTGTTGAAAGGCCGTGTTTGTAAAACCATATTTTTTATTTTAATTTAAAAACAAGAAAACGAGTCAGTGGTCAAGTGAATACTGTTTGGATTTTTGGTCAAAATAAGTCGATCAGCTTCGGCGATGTCTTAAACCATTCTTGCCGAGATTGCCTTAGAGTATCCTTAAGTTGTCGAAGAGCTATTTTCGTGAAAGAACGGATAAGTTTGTGAAGAGTCATAAAATAATCCTCTCCAGCCTCAAAATTCATGTGAAATTGGGAATGAGCCACGTTGGCAAAAACAACCATTTGGTTAAAATTGGCATATAGGGGAAGGAATCTAACAGTTGGTTCTTGAGTTTGTATTTATTTTGATTAGAGTATATGGGTTGTTTTATTTGCGAGTCTGTATTTCATCTTTTCATCATAGTCTGTTAGTTTTTTTGAAGTTTGTCAGTTTTAAACCATTGTAATCGAAGTTTGATTTATTATAAAAAATTAAAAATTCCAAAAAATATTTTATTTACCATTTATCACCAAGAACTACGCTTGGTCTGATTCATGCGGGAGCATGATACGTAGGCAATCTCCATAGGATTCGATCGTAACTAATTGAAAAGAAAAAAAAGGGAAAACAAGAAAGAGAATGAAAAGAAAGCGGTGAAAACAAGAGACGAAAGAAAAACAAAAGAGAGAAAAACAAAAACAAAAACAAAAAGAGAATAAGAAACCAAACGAAAGAAACAAAGGCAAGAATGGGAAAAGGAAAGAGAAAGAAAGAAAAAGAGAGAAAGAAAGAAAAGAAAAAAGAAGTTGCGGTTGGAAATAAAGGAAAAGTCATAATGACGCAAGCAGTCGAGCAAATGCATAATAGACATCATTAACTGCTTAGGTGCATTCGCCAAATGTGCGGTTGTCGAATTTGTTAATTCCCTAACCACAAACCAAGTTGTATTGATGTTGAGTCAGGCAGGTGGTTAGTTGATTGGCATTCTGACAACCCATTCCTACAACACCCGGTCAAAGGACAAATTGAACTTGACTGGCCATGAATCAAATACCAGTATTGTGGACCCATCAAAAGAGGTAGAGGTGGTGGATGTTAATGAAATTAAGGAGTAAATGTATAAGATGAGGCAGTAAATGGACCAAATGCATTAGGCCTGGGCTAAGGGTCAGCTGACGCCAGTTTATCCCGCCAATCCCCCCTATATCCCACCTTTGGCTCAGTCACATGTGTCTCATACTGTGAATTCATCTCCAGCTTTCCCTTTCTACCAACACAGCTATGGCACCACCTCCTACCCTTCCCAAGCTCCACCACCCAAACCAAACCCTCCTCCACCAATCACCCCTGTCTTTGTGGCGCCTCCACCTGCCACACTGCAAATATCTTCTAGTGAGCCACTGTTTCAGGCTCATAACAACCAGTATTACCCTCCTGAACTTACCTTTAAAGCTCCTGAGCCATATTCCTATACCCCTCACTTTGAGCTCCCAGTGGAAACTGAAAAGCCGCCTAAGAACCCGGAGCAGGAAGAGATGTTTCGAAAGGTAAAAGGCATGGAGCAATCCTTCAGGAACATGCAAGGATTGGGTGGCCAAGTCAGTGTGGCCTATAAGGATTTGTGTTTGTTCCCGGATGTTCAGTTACCAAAAGGGTTCAAAATGCCTAAGTTCAATCTGTATGACGGGCATGGTGACCCGGTAGCCCATCTGAGGGGATTATACAGTAAAATGAGAGGGGCAAGTGGAAAAGATGAGTTACCGATGGCTTACTTAGTCAGAGTCTGAATGGGTCTATTTTGGAGTGGTATACACGACAAGACCATGGTAGGTGGTACACCTGGGATGACTTGGCACAAGCATTCGCCTGCTATTTTTAGTACACTCTAGAAATTGATCCAGATTGCCTGTAACTGATAAAACTGGAGAAGAATCCCGGGGAGAGCTTCAGGGAGTATGGGTTCCGCCGGAGAGAACAGGCCGCGAGGGTCGACCCTCCGATGAAAGAAAGCGATATGGTTGATAATTTTTGCAGGCTTTGGAGCCGACTTATTTTGATCACTTGGAAACATGAATTGGCAAATATTTTAATGAAGTTGTGAAGATGGGAGGAATGGTTGACGAAGGACTTAAGACCAATAAAATCATAAGCTATTCAGCGATAAAATCAACTACCCAGGCCATCCAAAGCGGCACTGGGGGCGTGCTTAGGAAAAAAGAAGAAAGAAGAGGTTGTAACTGTTGAGTCCGGAGCACGGTCCAGATCTAGAGGCCCTTCACCCTACTATAACTCAACCTCGACCCCACCGCCCAAATTACCCATACACTCTATATATCCCTCTGCAATGCTACTACCCACCGCCAGATCCACATTTTTCCATCCACCATGCTCAAACTTATACCCGGCCTCTGGCTCATGCGCAATGGTGTGCACCGGCTCCCTAAAACTCATATCTAGCTCCACAAAACACATATCCACCCACAAGAGCCTACATAAACATCCCTCCCCTCCGAAACGGGTCACCACCCAAACCTAGCCTTCAAAAATGAGAGACTACACAAGCAAAAGACTTTCACTCCATTGGGAGATTCATATATACTAGTCTTTTTCACAAATTGAGGCAGTTACGCCTGTTGAATCCCATTGAGCCCAAAATGCCAAATCCCCTTCCTAGAAATCTGGATCATTCCGTAAGTTGTGAATCCTGTTCGGGCCCCCCGAATATGATACAGAGAAGTGTTGGAAGCTAAAGACCGTTGTGCAAGAGCTCATTGACACTCACCGGATCGAGGTTCAGGCCCCAGAGGCACCAAGCATTAACCAAAATCTGTTGCCAACTCACCATGAGGCCCGCATGATTGCATTGATACATAAGGGAGGGGACCCCAATAAACCCTCACAAATAGTAATGATGATCCGTGCTAGCGAAAATAGTTCGAAGGAAAAAACAACTAGTGGGAAGGCAGTGGTTCAGTTGAAAGGGGTGGACAGTAAGCCCATTGTGGTAGCCGAGAAAGGGTCATCAAGAGTTGTTGCCACAAAACTTGAGCCGGTCAAAGTGGTGGTGCAAGGGGTAGCAAACAAACCCGTGGTGGTCGTGAAGGAAGCTCGCGTAGACCTATTATCATAAAGCTAGTTACTAGCAGTAAAGCCATCCCTTGGAGTTATGAACAGGTGGTGGTGACATACAAGGGGAAAGAAATCAAAGAAGAAGTTTGTGAGGCGCAAGGTATGACTCGTTCGGGAAGGTTATTTGCCCCCGAAGAGTTGAGAAAATGCAGGGTTCCCAGGGACAACCCGGTGTTGGTTAAGAAAGCCGTTACAGAAGATGAAGCAGAAGAATTCTTGAAAAAGATGAAGTGCAGGGTTACTCTATCGTTGAACAGTTAAGGAAGACACCGGCCCAGATCTCATTGTTGTCATTGCTTATCTACTCAGATGAGCATCGCAGGGCACTGTTGAAAATACTAAATGAGGCTTATATCCCCGATAAGATTTTGGTGAATAATTTAGAGAAGATAGCGAAAAAGAACTTTAAGGTGAATAGAATGACCTTCTTCGATGATGAGTTGCCCGTGGAGGGCACGGAACATAACAGGGATCTTTATCTGACAGTGAAGTGTGAGGATTCTCTAGTTACTCGAGTACTGGTTGGCAATGGGTCTAGTGTAAATATCTATCATTTGTCCACGTTGAACAAGCTGAAGGTCGATGACGACATAGTTCATAAGAACGCCACTTGTATTCGAGGGTTCGATGGCGGGGGTGAAGACATAGTGGGTGACATAATACTAGAATTGACAATCGGGCTAGTGGAGTTCACTATGGAATTCCAAGTACTAGATATGGCATTCTCTTATAACATCTTGCTTGGGAGACCATGGATCCACGCTGCCAAGACTGTGCCTTCTACATTGCATCAAATTGTCAAGTTCGAATGGGACAGATAGGATATTGTAGTGCACGATGAAGACAATATGTGCACTTTAAGTGATGCCATTGTGCCTTTCATAGAATCTGATGATGACAAGGGGTCGTGGGTCTACCAAGTTTTTAACACCGTATTAGTGGAAAAGGTCCCCGAGGGGAAAAGTATCCCAGTTTGTAAAATAACGACCGCAACTGTCATGGTGGCTTCTGAAATGTTAAAGAATGGTTTCATACCGGGTAAAGATTTGGGTGCTGATCTCCAAGGCATTGTGCAGCCAGTTTTTCTCTCCAAGAATTTGGATACTTTTGGTTTGGGGATTAAACCTACAACTGCAAATGTAAGGCGGGCCCGCAAAATGAAGAAGAAGGCATGGGTCCTTCCCAAGCCAATCCCGCATCTGTCCAGGTATTTCGTCAGGCATGGTATCAGAAAGCAATTGTTGTCAAAAGTTCAAGGGTCATTGATTGGTGCTGATGGAGACTTGGATAAAAGGTTTGAAAGGTTGCTCACTGAGGGGTAACATGGTTGAGGTCGGGGAAGGGTCAAGCAAGGCAAATGTGCAGTTCATCGGACCACGTGAAAAAGTTAACAACTGGGAGTAGATTTAGAGGGAGTCTTGGTAGTGGGATTTGATTTACTTTTGTTGTCTGGATAATTGCATGGTTTGTAATTCAGGTATTATGTTCCGTCCAATCGGATGTGTTAAAGCCCTGTTATCTTCAATGAAATGCAATTGTCTTTTTTCATTCCTAATTCTGTTTCAGTTTTCTTTTCTTCTCTGTACAGTTCTTTTTATGCTGATATCAATGACATGACATGCATGAGGAATCCTTGGCCCAGTCTTAAAAGCTGGTCTAATTCTGAAGTAATAATACAAGAAATTGTGTGTGATAATGAATTGGAACATGACGATGAGTGGGTCAAAACTAGCCTAGAACAGTTGAGTTTGATCAATGAGAAAAGATTGGATACAGTATGTCATGGCCAATTGTACCAACAAAGAATAGCAAGAGCATACAACAAGAAAGTGCGTCCGAGAAAGTTTGAAGTAGGACAATTAGTGTTGAGATGTATCTTGCCTCATCAGGCTGAAGCAAAAGGAAATTTTGCCCCAAACTGGCAGGGGCCATTTGTTGTAACCAGAGTGTTGTCTAATGGTGCACTATATTTAAAAGACGTGGAAGAAAAATGTGTAGAAATGTCTATCAATTGTATTTATATGTATTTCGTATATTTTGAAGATTGAAATGATGAAGGCGTTTTGTTCTGTTATCTAAACACTTTATCCTTTGTTACCCCTTTGAGCCTTGTTTATTTTCTTTCATAACCCTCTTTTTGAATCAATGGCATAATTCAGAAATGCAAGTGCGGAGGATAAGTAAATGAAGAAGGAAAAGGGAGGAAGAAAAGAAATAATAAGAAGAAGAAAGAATAAAATAAAGAAAGAAAAAGAAAAGAAAAGAAAATGAAAAAAAAGGAAAAGAAGAACAGAAAAAGAGAAAAGAAAAGAAGAGAAAGAAAGTCAAAACAGCAAAGTAATTTCTATGATGTGAACTACGTTTGACTTTCTCCCGAAAGGGTACGTAGGCAGCCTCCATTTGAGGTTCATTCACACCAAAACAAAATCCAAAAGTCTTCAAGCGGGAAACTGGGGCAGAAGTTGTGTTTGTTGTGAAAGATCTGATTCTAAAGTTGTAGTTTTAACCCATTTTGAATTGTTTTTTAGTCTTTTATACCCATTCTTTCTAACCCATCCAAAAGCCCACATTACGGTCCAAAGAAAGACCTTCCGATACGTATTCAAGAAATGCCAAGTCAAGAAGGTATAGGTAATTCATGACAAGGGCAACACTATGGTCCAAGCAAGAAAGATAAGAAATGAGAGTCTTATTGGTGAAAACCCTCATGGGCACCGTAAGGCGATGAGAGCTGAGAGAAATAAAAAGAGAGAGTCTTATTGGTAAAAATCTTTACAGGCATCATAAGGTGATGTGAGTTGAGAGAAATTAAAAAATGAGAGAGTCTTATTGGTGAAAACCCTCACAGGCACCTTGAGTCAAAAGTGAGTTAAAAAGTGAACGAATGAGAGAGGTCTGTTGGTGGAAAACTGTTTCGAGGCATCGCAGGATGAACAAGGTCAAGGTTTGAGTAAGATAATCAAGTTATGGAAATTCTAAGGCAATGAGGTATGGCAATTGGAAGTTGATTGGTTGGAAGATTGGGCCGATTAGTCCGAAATGCATGTCATGACCATTAGTACCAGCTTGTTCCGGTAAGGTAAGTTTCTTTTCCTTCTCTTTTTAGCAGTCATCCGATTTTGGATTCTTCGTATCCTTAACTCGTAATATTATTGCATTTAATTTTCTTTTGGGGTTTATCTATCTAAAGATGTTTCAATGTTAGTTTTGTTCGAAGAAAGTGAAAAAGGATTTCAAAGCTCACTACCAGTTCCCAAAATTTCAAAGCACAGCATGGTTAGAACATGTTAAAACAGTATGATAAAATATGGAATATAGGGAATCACAAGAAGTTTTATCGATGGAATGATTGGGTAATGTCATGGGAAATGAAAAAGTCAGATAAAAGGGTCAGTGGTGTGAAACAATAGCGGGGGTGTAGAACACTTGGGTTGTTGAAGGCCATGTGGTTTGAAAGTTAGTCAGAAACTCAAGCAGTTCGGGTCTAGTTCGGAGAAGCAGGTCAAAGCAAAATGCGACCGCGAGTACATACTCAACAAGAATGCCATCAACTAAACACTGTTTTAAACTAACAAAATTTTATTTGATTGAAACAGGGGCAGCGAAATTCGATTGTTTTTATGGAACTCTCCGTAAGGGAAAAACAAGCATTAGTCAGGTTTAACCGTAATGTAGGGTTTGATTAAAATACAAGATAATCATGAATAGCATAGGGGAATATAAGTTGGTGTCAAAGTTTGCATGATCAAGATAAGATTCAATTAGGAGTTGTCAAGAACTTCCTGGATAATAGGACTTAGCTTTCAAACTCTTAGTAATATTGGCATAATGATTCAGTTAGCACTCACCCATGTACCTAGCTTCGAAACAGCGGCAGACAAATTTCTTTGTTTTGTCTATTTTGTTGAAATAAGGAGCCCGCCTGGAGAACATAGGCACACACAATTCAATTTCGAGTAGTCGGGAGCCCACCCGTATAACAGAGGCATATATTTTTATGTTCTAAAGTCGGGAGCCCGCGCGCATAACAGAGGCAAATATTTTCAGGTTTTGAAGCCGGGAGCCTTCCCGTATTACAGAGGCATATATTTTTCAAGTGTTGAAGTCGGGAGCCTGCCCGTATAACAGAGGCATATATTTTCAAGTTTTAAAGTCGGGAGCCCGCCCGTATAACAAAGGCATGTTTTTTCAATTTTTGAAGTAGCGACTCCCGCCCGTATAACAGAGGCATATATCTTTAAGTGTTAAAGTCGGGAGCCCACCCGTATAACAGTATTTTTAAGTGTTGAAGTCGGGAGCCCGCCCGTATAACAGAGGCATACATTTCGAGTTTTAAAGTAGGGATCCCGTCCTTACAATATAGGTATATATTTTCAAGTTTTGAAGTCGAAAGCCCGCCCGTATAACAAAGGCATATATTTTCAGGTGTTGAAGTCGGGAGCGCGCCCATATAACAGAGGCATACATTTTTTAGTGTTGAAGTCGGGAGCCTCGCCGATATAAGAGAGGCATATATTTTCAAGTTTTGAAGTCGGGAGCCCGCCCGTATAACAGAAGCATATATTTTCAAGTGTTGAAGTCGGGAGCCCGCCCGTATAACAGAGGTATATATTCTCAAGTGTTGAAATCAGGAGCCCGCCCGTATAACAGAGATATATATTTTTCAAGTATTGAATTCGGGAGCCCGCCCGTATAACAGAGGAATACATTCAAGTTCAGCAGTCTGATGGAACAGAAAAACATATCAGTTTACAATTCAGAGCGGCAGCAATGGATTTCACGTAGAGGATGCAAGATAACAAGGCAACAAGAAATACAAGGGCAAGTTTGAAGAATCTAGATCGGATTGTTGTAATTTATATATCATAGCTTAGGCTAGCTTCTTTTATTTTGACATGGTGTAATAAGGGAGGTCCGCAAGTAGTAACAGTAGCAACAACAGTGAAACCACAACTTTATGGTAGTCCCAGTGTGACGACCCACAGGGGTCATCACTTATTTTTCTCTCTTTTCCGTGCTTCCGAGGCCTTAAATACCTCACTTTTAGTCGCCTTGATTTGCATGCGCAGTTCGGACGCGTAGTCGGAAAGCTTATGTGTTAAATTATGTGAAATTTGATAATTGTGGCATAAAAATAATTAAAGTTGACTTCGATCAATATTTTGGGTAAATAGACCCAGACCCGTGATGCGATAGTCCGGAAGGATCCGTAAAAAAATATGAGACTCGGGCGTATTCTCGGAATTGAAATTCGAGGTCCCGAGCTTGAGAAATTAATTTTTGAAAGAAATTGTTTTTTAGAATTTAATATAGAAATTTGAAATGAAAATGAGTTAGAAAGTATTGGTATCAAGCCCGTATTTTGGTTATGCATCCGGTACAAGTCTTAAATATGGTTTACGCGCTTTCTGTGGAATTTGGTCGAAATCCGACGTCGTTTGACGTATCTCAGACCTGAATATCTGAAGTTTGAGGGTTATGAAGTTATAATGAAGAATAAAGATTTTTAGACTTGATTCATTGATTTTAGTGTTGTTTCGGCGATTTGATCGCTTGAGTAAGTTTGTAGGATGTTGTTGCGTGAGTGTGTGTGTTTTAGTTCGGAGCCCCGAGGGCTCGGGAGTGATTCGGAGGTGGTTCGGGGTGTTTTTGGCCTTAGAGAATGCTGCAGATTTGCTGCAATCAGATGTTCAGGAATTCCTTCTATGCGATCGCATATGTCAGACTGCGATCGCATAGAGCTTTGGTCGAGGTCCAGAAATCTTCTATGCGATTGCATTCTATCCTCCGCGATCGCATAGTGCAAAATTCAGCCCCCTTTATCTTCTTCTATGCGTTCTCAATTACCTTTCTGCGATCGCCGAGCTTATTCAACCCAACCTTATGCGATCGTATTCCCTCTTCTGCAATCATATAGGGCATTTTTCCCCAGTTATTTTAAAAGCTTAAAAATAGAATAGTGACGGGAAATAACCCCATTTTTCACACGAGCTCTTCTCCTTCACCCTTTGTAGATGCATTTTGAAGAGTTCTTCCTCCATAGCTTCATAGATAAGTGTTTCTAACCTCATCTTCTCTTAATTTCTTCCACTAATCACTAGATTCTAAGCCTAAAAATATGAAATCAAAGTAGAAATTAGGGGTTTTAGGTAGAGTTAGGTTTTGGGGAATTTTGGGTGATTCAACCTCAATTTGGGGTCGAATCTTAAAATAAATTGTATATTTGAACTCGTGGGATTATGGGAGATCGGGTTTTGTTTCGAGCCACGTGTTTGGACCATGTGGGCCCGAGGTCGAATTCTGGTATTTTTGGAAAAATGCTAGGAACTTCATATCTAGGCTATGAGATTATATTTTTGAGTCATTATTGATATTATTGAATTAATTATGCCTAAATATCATTTTTTCAGAGTCGGATTGTAGAGGAAAGGCAGTACTAGAGAGTTGATTGCTATTCTAACTTTGGCTTGAGGGAATAAAATTAGAGTATTGTTTGCTATTATCTAATTGTTGAGTATGGTGTATAGGAATAGTGGCGAGTATCTATACACCGGAGTCTAGCATGACCGTGAGTCTTGTTTGTGATTATTCAGATTCGGTGATACCTCTTCCTTGTTAAATTGATACATGTCATATAATGTGAATAGTTTGAGGAGGAATTATAATTGATAAATGTCATATAATGTGAAGAGTTTGAGGAGGAATTATGATTTGTACATTTTTGGAGTGTTGTCTCGAACAAATATATGATAAATGGGTAATAAGTGATAAAAAGAGAAAGTGATGCAATTATTCCCTTGCCGGGACGTGTAGTTTATTACAGTTGTTTCTCTCTTGCCGGGATTTAAGTGTTATACGTGTTCTGCCTTACCGGGATGGTTAATATTGTTTACCTATCCCCTCACCTCATTTGGTTGTGACTGTTGATTGGGTGAGGAAGAGTGAATATGCACGAAGGGTCGTTCCGTGCTATGTTTTGAATAATTATGCACGAAGAGTCATTCCGTGCCATGTTTTGAATAATTATGCACGAAGGATCATTCCATGCCATGATTGAATAATTATGCACGTAGGGTCATTTCGTGCCATGTTTTGAATAATTATACACGAAAGGTCATTCCGTGCCATGTTTTGAATATTTATGCACGAAGGAACATTCCGTGCCATGTTTTGAATATTTATGCACGAAGGAACATTCCATGCCCTGATTTGATTACGATTGCATGAAGGAGCATTCCGTGCCATGATCTGAGAGTTATGTGAGGCAAAGCACAAAGGTCGGTTGTTGCTCCCAAACACACACGCAAGTATACGCGGTCGTCAAGTAATAATGTGACTAAAAGTCAGATGTTGATCCCACGAGGACTTGTGATTAACTATTAACTAAATTAGACTATCCTAATTATCTAAACAAGAATTAAACCTAGAAATATTTGATTCTAAACTAATTAAAATATTAAGAAAACAAATAATGAACTTGAACAGAGAAAGAGCAGATTTTTATGTTATCAATGTAATGAAAACGATCTAGGGTTATGGGCTATCTAACATTCCTATTGTATTATTCTATTGAATTGACTAACTGATTTATCTAGTTTATTGGTTGACATGGTTAGTATTGCTCATAAGAATCTGTCGAGTTCTTACTCACCTATTCAAACTAACCTAACGCCTATATGTCTATGGAGTTAGAATCAACAAGAACCCATTTATAATTCCTGTAAATCAACCAAGCAAGGCAATTGGGTATATGTCTATCCCAACCGCGAATCCGTTCCCCTTGGCCCAGGTTCAAGAACTTGCTCTACTCAATCCTATATGCAATCTAGAATTCTCACTTTCGAGTTCAATTCACGATTCGTAGATAGTATATTCAATTGGTGATCAAGCAATCAAATAATTAAGCGCAAGATTGAATAAATAAACCAAATATGATAAACTAAGAAATCAAAATCAATATCCTAATAATAATAGTCATGAAAGAACCAAAACCCTAGAACGTGAAGTTTAGCTCCACGTAGACATGACATCAAAACAACAAATCATACAAAAAAACATAAAAATTACTAAGTTTGATGGAAGAAAAGATGAAACCCGACCTCCACAGCGGTTCTGTGCTCTTCTTTCGTCAAAAATTATGTAAAAATTGTGTTTAAGGACTATTTATAAGTGTAAAAAACCTAGCCAAAATAACCAAGTCCAAAATAAAAAGGAGATAAAATAGGCTCGAAAAACGAAACTCGCGCTGGAAGTCGCGTCGTTGCCTTTAACGCTATGAAATTGGTTCCCCGTCTCCTACTTTGTTTCTGCTTCGTTTAAAATGTGATGTGCTTTGCTTCAGTTTCCTTCAGTTTCCTTATCTTTCATTTTCACGTTTTCTTTTGGTTACTTTTTTCAATTGTTCTGTTCATCTTCTTTTGATTTTTCTCTTAAAACAATCCTCCATAAATTCATTATAATATTTCTAATCAATAAATGATTATGAACCATTCTTGTAATGTATAAAATATACATAAATCTCTATTTGATCTCAATTTCGTCTTCAACGTACCTACACATAAAATAATTTAATTAAGCACAAATATCGTATAGTTTAGCACTAAAGCAACTAAAATATAAGGTAAGTAATGCACTAAAAATATATAGTTATAGCCAAATATCACTACCCCACAATTAAACGTTGCTCGTCCTCGAGTCAACCAACACTTTACACTATCCTTGAGCACTTTGTTTTTACACAATTTAAACATACTACACTAATTTCAACAATTCAACTTTAACATATGCAATCACATACACTTCCCTTTTCTTATGCCATACTTCACAAATATTCATAACAAAGACCACATGCTTATAAAAATCCTAACTTCAAAAACCGACTCAATGTCACAAGGCACTGATGGCTTGAACACCCAACATCCTAGAGAGATGTATAATAATGTTACCTATCCCTTCGTGAAACCATGTGCCCGGCCTCACAACCAAAGGAAAGAAAGTAAAATCAATCCACACATTCGAATCTCATGCTCACATATATTTTAAGGACTCATATATATCAAAAACAAATATCGCTCACCCTCACAAAAGAAGTCACATGCATGTAATTGGTACCATAGGCTTGTTCTTAATGTAAATCTCTACTAATGTAGGCTCATTCGATCTAAAATCAATTATGACTTTTTCATGGTTGTAATGTGGGTTAAGGGACCGGTATGATATATTTAAGAATAGTGACTAACCCTCCTAAATATTTTAATACATCACATAATCAACTTTACGCACAAATTCTTCAATCCGCTTCTCTTTCACAAACAATATCATTCCCAAAAATGCTCCCTTCTTCTTTAAGCACTACATTAATTCATACTCACTAGCAAGTACAAAGCAACAATGTATTCATCTCATTTTTTAGAGTATTCTTTTTTTTTCCAATTTCCTCTAGTGGTGTACTCCTATTATTTTACAAAATAAGTGCACCTTTCTTCCTTTTATTGGTTCCACTCAAAAGCCACCCCACACTTAGTTCCTTCTTATTTCTTTTAGCGCTCATCTCACAATTAAAATGCTTTAAGAGTAAAAAGGATCAAAACAATATCAATTAAGAATAAAAAGAGTATAGGCTTGTAATGTGGGTGTCAAGTAAAAGTCTATAGGCTCAAAAGGGTTAACTAAGGATAAATTTCATTTATGGTAAGCAATAAGCTCAACAAAAAAAATCAAAGAAAGCCTAAAATCATTTTTCAAACCGAGCATCACCTAAAATTTCGCTTCAACTCACATACTAGGCAAGTTCTAGACACAAGTACAATACATAGACTACACAAAAAAACTCACCATACATGGCACATGGCTCACTAAGGACGGTTTCATTCCGACTCCCAACTAATGCAAGTATTCACGGAGCCACAAGATATTAATTATTAAGCACGAAGTGAACACAAGTCAAGAAAATGAGACATATGCGTCAATTACATGTTGTCTAATTAACCAAGGCATCATCAATAGTTTCAAATTAAATGGAAGATACTACACATGCCAAAGCCTAAATATGATGCTATCAAACAAGTCCAGGGCACCTAGGTTCATCATTCTTCCTCCTTTTATTCCTTAAATTCTTAATCTACTCTAAAAAATAAAAAAAATAAAAAAGAAAAAACTACCCGGTTCAAATAAAACTCTTGGAAAAGAACCATGGCCCAAAGAAAAACCAAGGGGGAGTTACTACACTACCTAAGAAAATAATAAAAATATCTTGTTTTGTGTTTTCTCTAGACTAACTTCCCTCAAGAAAATTGTCTAAAAGATTCGTCATCAGGAAGAGTCTACATATTTTTTGATTTTTTTTTGTTTTTCCTAAATAAAACAATTATTCAATTAAACTAACACAACTAAAATAGCATATAAAGTCACTCAGACAATCTCCTCACCCCACACTTAAAATTGTGCAATGTCCTTAATGCACACCATAAATAATAAGAGGGTAAAAGAGACTCCTTGGTAGGCCAAAGGCCGAAGAATTAGTAGCTCATGGGATACTCAGACTTCTCCCAGGTATGATTCTTTGTGCGGGTACCTCACACTTAGTTTCAACCACCTGCTCGCTTTTTGCACACTTCCAGTGGCTTTTCTTCTATGATCATACTCCTACAAAAAAATGCAACAAGCGCCTAAGTTAAAGTCGCAGCACGACTTGAACAAATTTTTGTCTCCACCTTGAACTTATGAATTGTACCCATAACATGGCATCCAGTATGTGGCTATGCACCTTTGGTGGGGCTACAAAGATAACCAGGCAAAGTAATAAATTTTTAACTCTGCACCGCTCGACCTTTAGATGAGGAATGTAATTTTTGATTTTTGGCACAACAAATTCAAGAATATAGGTTCTCTCATCCTCACTCTACCCCTTCATTCGCTCAGACGGCTCGATTACTATCTAAACACAATGTGGAAAAATAGTTGGAATTAGGTCTAATGCGCTCTAACTCATGGAATTTACTATTATTTGCATCCTCATATTTACACACACTCATGTCTCCCAAAGTAATGTTATCTACTCCCTCACATGACTCTAGAGCATTCTTCTCAATATTGGCATCCTCAAGAAAAACAGGGTCTAGTGCTTGCTATTCTCGTTTTAGCTCATCCATTTGGTCTAGAAGATTTTTTCCAGCTTCACACAACTCATCATTAAATTGTTGGGCGTTACATGCATCAACCGTTGCACTCAAATATGCATCTAAGCTACGCACACCCAAGCCAAAATTATCAATTTTATGTGCAAGCTCATCTATCTCCTTAGACCAATCATTCACCAACGTTGTTAGAAAACATTGTCGTTCCTCAAAGACCCTTAATCGTGAATATTCTTCCCAATACCAACCTTTACTCCCATATTCAAGTTCAGACTTCCAAGAGGTAAGGCCATGACAAGCCCAAAAAGACGGGCCATAAAAGACTTCCGTTAACCAAGCATCTTCATTAATATCCTTATCTCCGAATATTTCATCCCCAGATGTAATGTTGAGAGAACTAGAAACACACTATGAGAAAAGTCAAATAGTTATAAAATTAAAAATATTTAGAAAAAAGAAGAGAAAAAAAATCTTGTAGAGATAAAAGTAAAAGTCTAATTTAGAAAAATAGTTAATTTCTAAGTCCCCGTCAACGGCGCCAAAAACTTGTTGCTCCCAAACGCACACGCAATTATATGCGATCGTCAAGTAATAAAGTGACTAAAAGTTGAATGTCGATCCCACGAGGACTTGTGATTAACTATTAACTAAATTAGACTATCCTAATTATCTAAAAAAGAATTAAACCTAGAAATATTTGATTCTAAACTTATTAAAATAAAAAGAAAACAAATAATGAACTTGAACAGAGAAAGAGCAGATATTTATGTTATCAATGTAATGAAAACGATCTAGGGTTATGGGTTATCTAACATTCCTATTGTATTCTTCTATTGAATTGACTAATTAATTTATTTAGTTTATTGGTTGGCAGGGTTAATATTGCTCATAAGAATATGTCGAGTTTTTACTCGCCTATTCAAACTAACCTAACGCCTCTATGTCTATGGAGTTAGAATCAACAAGAACGCATTTATAATTCCTGTAAATCAACAAAGCAAGGCAATTGGGTATATGCCTATCCCAACCGCGAATCCGTTCCCCGAGTCCCAGGTTCAAGAACTTGCTCTACTCAATCCTATATGCAATCTAGAATTCCCACTTTTGAGTTCAATTCACGATTAGCAGATAGTATATTCAATTGGTGATCAAGCAATCAAATAATTAAGCGCAAGATTGAATAAATAAACCAATATGATAAAATAAGAAATCAAAATCAATATCCGAATAACAATAGTCATAAAAGAACCACAACCCTAGAACGTGAAGTTTAGCTCCACATAGACATAGTAGCAAAATAACAAACCATACAAAGAAACATAAAAATTACTAAGTTTGATGGAATAAAAGATGAAACTCGGCCTCCATGGCGGTTCTGTGCTCTTCCTTCGTCAAAAATTATGTAAATATTGTGTTTAAGGACTATTTATAGGTGTATTAAACCTTGCCAAATAACCAAGTCCAAAATCAAAAAGGAGATAAAATAGGCTCGAAAAACGAAACTCGCGCTGGAAGTCGCGTCGTTGCCTTTAACGTTATGAAATTGGTTCCCCATCTCCTACTTTGTTTCTGCTTCGTTTAAAATGTGATGTTCTTTGCTTCAGTTTCCTTATCTTTCCTTTCACGTTTTATTTTGGTTTCTTTTTTCAATTGTTCTTTTCATGATTTTTCTCTACAATCAATCCTCCATAAATTCATTATAATATTGCTAATCAATACATGATCATGAACCATTCTTGTAATGTATAAAATACACATAAATCTTTAGTTTGATCCCAATTTCGTCTTTAACGTACCTACACATAAAATAATTCAATTAAGCACAAATATCGTATAGTTTAGCACTAAAGCAACTAAAATGTAAGGTAAGTAATGCACTACAGATATATAGTTATATCCAAATATCATCAGTGCCGTGCAAATGTTAATTTTTCCTGCTCTCGTTTATTTTTTCTGTTGTTGCATAGTTTTTTGCTTTAATTGTTGATTTTATATCCGGACTGTACTTTCCCCATAGCATGCTCCCCTCCCTCCTAACTGTTTAACTTCTGCACTTTTCATGTTATTGCATATATATATATATATATATATATATATATATATATATATATGTATATATATATATATATATGTATATATATATATATATATGTATATATATATATATATATATATATATATATATATATATATTGAACTGCACATGTTGATTTGTAAATCCTACCTAGCCTCGTCACTATGTCAGCGGGTTTAGGCCAAACACTTACCAGCACATGGGGTCGGTTGTGATGACGCTACACTCTGCACTTATGTGCAGATACCGAAGCAGCTTACGAAGCACAATAGTAGTCGGGGAGCTATCCTTCAGTTTAGGGACTTGCGAGGTAGACTAGCTGACGTCCGCAGGTCAAAGTCCCTTTTTCTTTATTAGTTTGTTTTCTTTGTACCGAGACAAACACTGATGTATTTCATTCAGACTTTTGTTTTAGTACTCTATAGTAGTTCGTGAGTAGTGACACCAGACTCTGGGTAGAGGTGTATTCAGACTTTCACATTTTTGTTTTCAGTTATATAAGTTTTATAGACTTCCGCTTTATTTAATAGTTTCATTTTATCTATATTATAGGGAATGTTAATTTAAAATTATTAAATGGTTGCTTGTCTAGCTCCTAATAGTAGGCTCCATCACGACTTGCGATGGTGGAAAATCCGGGTCGTGACAAGTTGGTATCATAGCTCTAGGTTACATAGGTCTCACAACTCACGGACAAACTCCGTAGAGTCTGAGGGATCAGTACAGAGACGTCTGTATTTATCCCCAAAGGTTGCAGAGTTAGGAAAAGTTTCACTTTTGTTCTTTCTTGTCGTGCGATTCTATTTCTCAAATACTGATTGTCTTTCTACTCGGTTCTTTTCTAGATGGTGAGAACACGTACTTCCTCTTCTACCGCAAAGCAGACCGAGCCCCCAGCAGCAGCTCCTACAAGGGGCAGATGGCGAGGTCGAGGCTGGTCTAGAGGATGAGGTCGGGGCAGATGGCGAGGTCCAGCAATTGAACAATGTGACGATTAAGAACAAATATCCACTGTTGAGGATCGATGATTTATTCGACTAGATTCAGGGTGAAAAAGTGTTTTCAAATATCGATTTGAGATTTGGTTACCATCAGCTGAGGATTAGGGCATCTGATGTCCCTAAGACAGCATTCCGCTCTCGGTATGGGCATTATGAGTTTTTGGTCATGTCATTTGGGTTGATCAATGCCCCAACAACATTTATGAAGTTGATGAACTGAGTGTTCAGGCCCAATTTGGATTTGTTCATGATTGTTTTTATTGATGTTATTCTGATATACTCCCGCAGTCAGGAGGAGCACGAGCAACACCTTAGAGTGGTTCTTCAGACTCTGAAGGATAGTCAATTATATGCCAAGTTTTTAAAGTGCGAGTTTTGGTTGAGTTCAGTTGCATTTCTGGGTCACGTTGTTTCAGTAGAGGGTATTCAAGGAGACCCAAAGAAGATTGAGGCAGTCAAGAACTGGCCTCGACCAACATCATCTATAGAGATCTGGAGTTTCTTGGGGTTAGCAGGTTACAACCATCGGTTCGTGGAGGGGTTTTCATCTATTGCAGCCCCGATGACCTGATTGACCCAGAAGGGTGCCCAGTTCAGATGGTCGGATGAGTGTGAGGTGAGCTTTTAGAAGCTCAAGACAACTCTGACTACGACATCGGTATTGGTTTTGCCCACGGGTTCATGACCTTATACAGTTTATAGTGATACTTCCCGCATTGGGCATGGTGCAGTTTTGATGCAGGATGGTAGGGTTATTGCTTGTGCTTCGAGGCACCTGAAGATCCACGAGAAAATTTATCCAGTTCATGATCTAGAGTTAGCAGCCATTGTTCATGCCTTGAAGATTTGGAGGCATTATCTATATGGTGTGATAATTGAGGTGTACACGGATCACAAGAGCCTTCAGTATTTGTTCAAGAAAAAGGAGTTGAATTTGAGGCAGAGGAGGTGGTTGGAGTTGTTGAAAGACTATGATTTTACTATCTTATACCACACAGGGAAGGCCAATGTGGTGGCCGATACAGTGAGTAGGAAGTCCGCCAGCATGGGCAATCTTGCTTATATTCCGGTCAGCCAAAGACCGTTTGCCTTAGATGTTCAGGCCTTGGCCAATTGATTTGTGAGGTTGGATATTTCTGAGCCTAGCAGGGTGTTAGCTTTCACGATCAATCGTTCGTCGTTGTTGGAGCGTATCCGTGAGCGGTACTTTGATGCTACCCATTTGTGTGTCCTATGAGACACGGTGCAACGTGGAGGTGCCAAGAAGGTGACCTTAGATGGTGATGATGTTCTGAGATTGCAGTGGCGAGTTTGAATGCCCAATGTCGATATTATTCGAGAGTTGATCTTAGGGGAGGCCCATAGTTCTCGGTATTCTATTCATCCGGGCACCGCGAAGATGTATCAGAATCTGAGGCAGCACTATTGGTGGCGCAGAATGAAAAAAGATATTGTTGCATACATGGCTCGATATTTGAACTGTCAGCAGGTTAAGTGCGAGCATCAGAGGCCCGGTGGTTTATTTCAGAGGATTGAGCTTCCCCAGTGAAAGTGGGAGAGGATTATTATGGATATTGTTACTGGAGTTCCGATGAACCGGAAGAAGTTTGATGCGATTTGAGTCATTGTTGATAGGCTGACCAAGTCAACGCAATTTATTCCTGTTGCAGCCACTTATTCATCAGAGAGGTTAGATGAGCTCTACATCTGGAGATTGTTCACCTTCATGGGGTGCCGGTATCCATCATTTCGGACTATGGTACACAGTGTACCTCGCGCTTCTGGAGAGCTGTTCAGCAGGAGTTGGGCATCCAGGTTACGCTGAACACAATATTTCATCCTCAGACGAACGGACAGTTCGAGCGGACGATTAAAATATTGGAAGATACGCTCCAAGCCCATGTCATTGATTTCGGAGGCTCGTGGGACCAAATTTTGCCTTTAGCAGAGTTCGCTACAGTAATAGTTACCAGTTCATCATTCAGATGGCTCCATATGAGGCGTTGTATGGTAGGCAATGTTGGTCTCTAGTTGGATAGTTTGAGCCGGGAGAGGCTCGATTATTAGGAACAGATTTAGTTGAGGAGGCCTTGGATATGGTCAAGATCATTCAGGACAGACTTCGGACAGCTCCGTCTAGGCAGAAGACCTATGCAGATCGCAAGGTTCGAGATGTGTCTTTCATGGTTGGTGAGCGATTATTTCTTCGCATGTCGCCTATGAAGGGCATGATGCGACTTGGGAAGATGGGAAAGCTTAGCCCTAGGTTCATTGGCCCATTTGAGATTCTCAATCGTGTGTCGGAGGTGGCTTATTAACTTGCTTGCTGCCTAGATTGTCAATTGTGCATCCAATTTTTCACGTATCTATGCATCGGAGGTATCACGTGATCTATCCCACGTGTTAGATTTACCACTGCCAATTTGGACAAGGATATGTCATATAAGGAGGAGTCGATGACTACTCTAGACCGGCAGGTTTGACAATTGAGGTAGAAGAGTTATCCTTCAGTGCGTGTTCAGTGGAGAGGTCAGCCTCATGAGGCATCAACTTGGGAGTCCAAGTCCGATATGCGGAGCCGTTATCTCATATATTTCCTGACTCAGGTACTTCTTTGCTTTGTCCGTTCAAGGACGAACGCTTGTTTTAGAGGTGGACAACGTGACGACCCAAAAGGTTCATCACTTATTTTTCTCTCTTTTTCGCGCTTTCGAGACCTTAAAAACCTCAAATTTAGTCGCTTCGATTTGTGTGCGCAGTCCGAGCGAATAGCCAAAAAGTTTATGTGTTACATTATGTGAAATTTGATAAATTGTGGCTTTAAAGTAATTAAAGTTGACTTTGGTCAATATTTTGGGTAAACGGACCCGGACCCGTGATGTGACAGTCCTGGATGGTCCGCAAAAACATATGGGACTCAGGCGTATTCCTGGAATCGATCCGATCCCGAGAAATGAATTTTTGAAAGAAATTATTTTCTGGAATTTAATATGGAAATTCGAAATGAAAATAAGTTTGAAAGTATTGGTATCGGGCCCGTATTTTACTTCAGGTGCTCGGTATAGTTCTTAAATATGGTTTAAGCGCTTTATGTGGAATTTGGTCGAAATCCGACGTCGTTTGACATGTTTTAGACCTACATATCTAAAGTTTCAGGATTTTGAAGTTAGAATGAATAATAAAGATTTTGAGGCTTGATTTATTGATTTTGATGTTGTTTCGGGCAGTTGATCGCTCGAGTAAGTTTGTAGGATGTTGTTGAGTGAGTGTGTGTGTTTTAGTTAGGATCCTCGAGGGATCGGGAGTGATTTGAAGGTTGTTCGGTGTATTTTTGGCCGCATATTTGCTGCAATAAGCTGTCCAGGAATTCCTTCTATGCGATTGCATAGGTCAGGCTACGATCGCATAGAGCTTTAGTCGAGGTTCAGAATTTCTTATGTGCAATCGCATTCTATCCTCCGCGATCGCATAACGCAAAGTTCAGACTTCTTTATCTTCTTGTATGAGTTCGCAATTACCTTTCTGCGACCGTAGAGCTTATTCAACCCAACCCTATGCGATCGCATTCCCTCTTCTACGATTGCATATGGCATTTTCCTATCCTCGTTTATTTTTCTGTTGTTGCACATTTTCTTGCTTTAATTGATGATTTTATATCCGAACTGTACTTTCCCCATAACATGATCCCCTCCATCCTCACTGTTTAATTTCTGTACTATTCCTGTTATTGCATATATATATATTGAACCACATAGGTTGATTTGTAAGTCCTGTCTAGCCTCATCAATACTTCGCCGGGGTTTGGCGAGGCACTTACCAGCTCATGAGATTGATTTTGCTGATTCTACACTCTGCACTTATGTGCTATACCGGAGCAGCTTACAGAGCGCAGCAGTAGTCAGGGAGCTATCCTTCAGTCCAGGGACTTGCGAAGTAGCCTAGCTGACGTCCGCAGGCCGGAGTCCCTTTCTCTTTATTAGTTTGTTTTCTTTGTATCAAGACAAACACTGATGTATTTCATTCAGACTTTTATTTTAGTACTCTATATTAGTTCGTGAGTGGCGACACCAGACTCTGGGTAGAGGTGTATTCAGACTTCTGCATTTTTGTTTTCAGTTATATAATTTTTAAAGACTTCCACTTTATTTAATTGTTTCGTTTTGTCTATATTATTGCGAATGTTAATCTAAAATATTTAAATATTGGCTTGCCTAGCTCCTAATAGTAGGCACCATCACGACTCCCGGGAAATTCAGGTCATGATATCCAGCTACCAGAGATTTGAACTATACTAACCTGATTCCTTTTTAGCCAAGGATATGTAGGCAACCTCAGAAGTAGGGTGCAGTCAAATCTTTAAAAAATGGTTCACACGGAATATTCAAACAGGCAAAAATCGCTCGTTTCCGCTCACTTATCTTTGCACGAAAACTTTTCGTATTTTTGAGCAAAGAGGGGCAGCTGTGAGCACGTGATTTTTGCCCTACATGAATTATTCCCATAATTTCAAACAAAATATTTCCTTTCGTTATTTGCAATTGCGTGAATTTTTGTGCCATTTTATGTCAATTGTTTGCATTTGTCTGTGCATGTTTATTTTATTTATTCAGCAAAAAATACAAAAAATGTGTTGTATAAGTATTTAGGAGTTAGTTGTGCATTTTAAGAATAAATTAATAATTAGGTTATTTTCATTAAAAAATCACACAATGACTTGTTTTGCATTTTTAACTTTTAGTTTTGAATTTTTCATAGTTGTCTTCTAAATTAGGACTTAATTAATTTTAAGAAAATCAATAGGTTTGTTTTGAATTTAAATAATGTTTTAACTTTATTTTTAATTTTTGTCTTTAACAAATTCTGAAAATGAAAAAGGAAGGAAGAAAATTGAAAATGAAAATAAAAGAAATCCAAATATGGGCCATTGTAGATTAATTCCACCCAACCCCAACTAAAATACCTCAGACCTGGCCCAATTTTCCCATTGACCCGCCAATATCAGGCCCAATTCATCAGCCCCCAGGAGCCTAGAAACGATGCCGTTTTGATGATGATAGATCTGAGCCGTCGAGGATCTTTGATCCAACGGCTAAGAACTATGGGTTCATTTAATATAAGATTGTCTGAACCCCCATACCACCCCCACCTCTCGTCTCTCACAAACCTTAATTGCTTTAAAGAACTCTCTGTTGCCTACCACTGCATGCCGCCGGCCGAAAATCACCTATGTCGGCGGCGGTTGTCTACTGATGCCCAAATTTACACCACCACACCATCCCAACCTCCTCCCTGTTACGAATCCGGCCCTGCTTTCCTTCAAATCCTCACCGAATCATTCGAATAATAAATCAAAATCTTGACCCCAAAACCCTAACACCTCCAAATCTCCCAAAAATCATACCCTAGGGTTTCCTTAACCCCCTTTCCCCAAATCCCAAACCAAAACCCTTCAAATCCGTTTTGAACCCTTCAAATTTTAGATCTATGGTTTCGGCCAGAGTTGAACTTGCAGAATCAAGGGTTTATCAAATACTCATTTGGTTCTAAATAATATTATATGTTTGTTTTGTTTAAAAATAGAAATATAAATAACTATGGGTTCATTTAATATAAGATTGTCTGAACCCCCGTACCATCCCAACAGTCTCGTCTCTCACAAACCCTAATTGCTTCAGAGAACCCTCTGTTGCCTACCACTGCATGTCGCCGACCGAAATCGCCTCTGCCGGCAGCAGTTGTCAATTGACGCCCAAATTTACACCACCACACCATCCCAACCTCCACCCCGTTACGAATCCGGCCCTGCTTTCCGTCAAATCCTCACTGAATCATTCGAATAATAAATCAAAATCTTGACCCCAAAAACCTAACACCTTCAAATCTCCCAAAAAGCATACCATAGGGTTTTCTTAACCCCCTTTCTCCAAATCTCAAACCAAAACCCTTCAAATCCGCTTTGAACCCTTCAAGTTTTAGATATAGGGTTTCGGCCAGAGTTGAACTTGCAGAATCAAGGGTTTATCAGATACTCATTTGGTTATAAATAATATTATATGTTTATTTTGTTAAAAAAAATAGAAATATAATATTATTTAGAGGTCATATGTGAAGTCAATCGAGTGAAGATCAATTCCGAATTTGAAGATCCGGATTTCGAGTTTAATTGGTGAGTCTGTTGTTTTCCTTTCATTTCCCTCTTCTTCTTCTTCTTCTTTCGTTAGGTTTAATCTAGGGTCCCGGATTGATCTTGGAATCATTTCGTGAGGTTATTCTTTTTTCGTTTAGGTCCGTTTAGTCAATATATGCTTTAAATTTTAATTTGTTGCACGTTCAACTGTGTAGTCTGATTAGTTTTGTTTAATAATGTGATTAATATTTCTGCATGTTCCTGAATTTTTCTTTTATTTACCAGTATTGGATTTATTTTTGTTTTGATTTCGTTCATAGATAAAAGTAGTTTGTAATCTGGAATTTAGTAGTTAGTTAGATTTAAGAGTTGTGATTGAATTTGGGTTCTAGCTAGTTAATTTGCTGAATGGGATAGAATTGTTTTTAACCACGGTTAGTTAGAAAGGTTAGGTCAATTAACACACATTAATCATTTCAGGGATAATGCAGGGTCAATAAGGGTAGTTACTTAGGGAATATTGTAGTAACAGTTGATTGGAATCCCCTAGAACATTCTAGATGGGGTTCAATTTAGAATTCTATGAAATTTGGTAATATAACTTGGAAAATAAGTAAGCTCTTTAGGGACACTTAAGCAAAAACGAAAATTAAGAAAGGATTCTTTGCAAAACTAAAAATCTGAAGGTTGCCCTCATTTTTTCCTATAAAAGGCATATCTAGTGCCTTAATTAACAAGTTTCACAATCTGAAAATCCGCCTCCCCCCAAATTTCCGCAAGTCTTCATAAGCTGAAGATTTGAATTTCAAATACAAAAACTCTAGATATAGTTCTTCAAAAACCAAAAAAAAAAAAAAACAACAGAAAACCTTCAAAAAATCTAAAAAAAACTCTGTTGTATTGAAACGTTTATTAGATTAATTTCAAGTACTAATTACAAATTCGAATCTCTAGCCCAGAAAAATATGAAAATGATTTGAGAATTCCTTGTTGTTTGATTGCTTTTAAACTCCAAAGTGTTTCTAGGTTAATTTCGAGTATTTTGGGTTCAATCAAGCTATTTTTGGTCATCTATTGGGTGTGTACTTCTGTAGTTCCTTCCTAGGTCTTGTGAAGCTGTTTTGGTTTAGAAACTCCTCCTGTTGCTGTAGTTTAACATTGCTGATTGATAGCTACTATTGCTGACCTCTCCTTCTTCTTATTATATTTCAACTTCCAGGTACATATCCTGTAAACTCCCAATTTATGGACATGAAATGAAGTGATGATTGATTCTCCAAGTGTTTCCATATTGTGTTGCGTGTTGGTTTTATGATAGATTCCCATTTGTAATTAAACATGACTGTTTTGGACTGTGTACTGTTAAACTAATTTGAATTCTTCATATGATCATATGAGTTTTGTATTTAGTAGTGTTAGCTTGAATTAGTCTGAAATTCAGGTTTTGTGTTACTATGAGTTAATTCGAAATATCGACTCAGAGTTCGTGTTTCAGATTCTTCCTCTTCAATGCTAGTCGAGTTCTAACAACTCAAATGATTAGATGTTGATTAAATGTTGAAGTTTAGTTGTTTTGCTTTGAATTTAGGCCATTAAAAAGTTCGTGTATAGCTATAATTAGTACACTGCTTGGAATACTAAATAAGTATGTTAGCAAAATCATGTAATCAAGCTGTTTAATCTATACATTTGAGGTTTACATTAATGACTATTTCTATTAAATTCAGACCACATTTCCAGCTTGTTTTTCATCCTTAGTGATAAATGAGGTTTAACCCATTGCTGATATCCAGAAACTCATCAGTAGATAAATAGACAAGGTAATCTGGGCTGTGAAATTAAAATCAAATCTGATTGAAAATTTTGGCTGTTTGAGTTTTACACTTGAAAATTGTTAAGTCCAATTGTTAATTTTGGGGCCCAAAATTAGTCTGAACGACACCCAACACGAATCTGATTGTGTATTCTTTCTTCCTGGGCTAAGCTTGAAGCCCAAAGAAAATTGCTGAGGTTTTGAACTGTATGAAAGTCATGGACCTAAAATTATAGTATTTCTTGAATAATACCAATTAATTAGGCCCTTTTCTTCTATTATTAGATACAATACATGATAGAATTTCAGACCCCGGGACTTGCCATTTAGAGAATTTCATGGTCTCCCGCAAAGTTAATAATATGCTAGTTGCTTTAGGCCCGACATTTAATAATATTAGCTTCCTAAATTCGGGTGCACATTTATGTGACCAAAATCCAAATCCAACGAAGTTGAAATGTGTCAAAAACTACTGGTGCATTTATGTGACGTGGTTTGAGACGTGTTTTCACGATGTTGCAAGTTTCTTTAAAATAATAAATAAAAGTGATTTAAAGTTAAAAATCACATAGGTTAAAACATGTTTGAAAATCAGATAAATAAGCCACATATGATAGTTGAGCGAGCGTGCTAGAACCACGAAACCCGAGAATGCCTAACACCTTCTCCTGGATTAATAAAATTCCTTACTCGGATTTTTGGTTCGCGGACTGTTAGATAGAGTCAATAATTTCCTTGATTCAGGATTCAACCGGTGACTTGGGACACCATAAATCTCCTAAGTGGCGACTCTGAAATCTTAGTAAACAAATCCCGCTTCGATTGTCCTTTAATTGGAAAAACTCCTTTTATGCCCTTGCGGGTGTAGGTAAAAAGGAGGCGTGACATTGTTGAATGTCTCAGCTTGACCATTGGCGGCAGCATTTACGTTGGTTGAAGCCAAAGAGATCACAAATTTTGTTCATCAGCCTATTGTTGAATGGCTTTCCATTATCTATTATTATGTAACGAGGAATGCCAAAGCGATATAATGTTTACTCGGATGAAACTTATAACATTTTCCTTCTTTACTTCCTTAAGAGCAACAACTTCAGCCCATTTTGAGAAGTAGTCAGTTGCAGCCAAGATGTACCAGAGGACTTTGGTAGTGGTCCAACAACATCCAATCCCCAAGCGTCAAACGGCCAGGATGCAACAGTGTGCAACACTTTAGGAGGTTGATGAATAAAATTGGCATGGAATTGACAAGACTTGCATCTTCGAGCATAGTCCAACCAATCTTTTACCATCGTTGGCCAATAGTATCACATCCTTTTTATATGGAAGTGGAGCTTTGGTCCAGACTGGCGTGACCCACATACCCAGAATGCACTTCTTGCAAAGCTTAGAGTGTGCTTCATATTCCCCTAAGCATCACAATATTACTCCCTCGAATGATCTTCTGTATATGGTATCTTTGTAGTAAAGGAAGCGAGGTGCACGACGACGAATTTCTGTTCTTTTCCGTGAAGTTTTTGGAAGTATCCCATATCACAAATAGTCGATAATAGGTAGTCTCCATTCTTCTTTCTCGAATTCAGAGATTGCAAAAAGATGCTTGAGTTCATTTTCTTCACCTTCAGCCTCATTTGGCAGCGGTACTACCCATTTTTGGCAGATAGTAACTTGCACTTAATCAGCCAGGATTAAAGATGAAGCTAGGGCAGCTAAAGCATCCACCTTGTTATTTTCTTTCCTTGATGATGAATAGTCACATCACCGAGCCACCCCATTAACATTTTAGCGTAATCATGATATGGGTGTAGTTCACGCTTCTTGACCTCGTAACTACCTAAAAGCTGATTGTCCATTAATTGAGAGTGATCAAAGACTTGCAAATTGCAATTGCTTCGTTTCAACAGAATTTCGAGCCCAAGTACTAGTTCTTGATACTCAGTAACGTTGTTAGAGCATAGTTGTGTCAACGTAAAAGAGTAGGGCAAAACTTCACCTTGAGAAGAGATAAATACTACACTAGCACCAGCTCCTCCACGATGTGCAGCACCATCAAAGTACATCTTCCCTGGAGGCTGAACTTTGATGACCATGGCATCTCATCAGATAGTTCATCAGTTAGCTCCCAATCATCAGGTATAGGGTGATCTTCCAATAATTCCACTAACGATTGTCCTTTTATAGCATTCTGAGGAATGTACACGATTTCAAATTGTTGAAACTGGAGGTACCACCTTGCTAGTCGATCATTACAGACAGGTTTTGACATCACGAACGTGATGGGATTTGCCTTAGAAACATGACGAACAACATGAGTTTGAAAGTAGTGCTTCAAATTTTGAATTGAGAAGAATAACACCAAACACAACTTTTCAATTGGCGAATAATTCAGCTCGTTCGGTGTCATCATCCTGCTCAAATAGTAAAGAGAGTTTTCTTTTCCTTCACTATTTTCTTAGGCAGCAGTGCTCCAACATACGTTTCTTGTGCTGCAATGTATAATATCAAAGGCTTTCCAGGTATAGGGGATGCTAAAACTGGAGGCTTCATCAATTAGGATTTAATGCTCTCAAAGGCATTACTACACGTTTGGTCCCATTTGAAAGGGATACCTTTCTTCATAAGGCGACTGAATATTTGACACCTCACAGCTAGGTTCTAGATGAATCTCCAAAGTTACGCTAACTTTCCCTGCTGAATTTTCAATTCGTGATGTCCTGAGGCTCAGGCACTTTCAAGATTACATCTACTTTGGCTCGATCAATTTCAATCCCTCAATGTCGAACAATGAAACCAAGGAACTTTTCGGAAGTAACTGCAAAGGCGCATTTCAATGGGTTCATCCTAAGTTGGTACATCTGGAGCAACTTAAACACCATTCTCAAGTCTTTCAAGTGGTCGCCCTTCTCTCTTGATTTTACCACCAAGTCGTCAACATAACTTTCGACATTCTTGTGTAGAAGATCGTCAAAAATATTTTTCGTAGCACTTTGGTAAGTAGCACCAACGTTTTTTAAGCCAGAAGGAATTACTTTGTAGCAATAAATACCCTTGGAGGTATGGAATTCAATAAGCTCTTCATCTTTTAGTGCCATGCAAATTTGGTTATAGTCTGATGAACCATCCATAAATGACACTGCCTTGTACCCAGTAGTATCATCGATCATCAATTCAGGAATGGGAAGCGGGAACTCATCTTTCGGACATGCATTATTAAGATCCCTAAAGTTAACGTACACTCGAATATGACCATTTTTCCTCCTTATAAGGACAATAATTAAAACCCATGTTGGGTATTTAATTTTGCAAATAAAGCTAGCTTCGATGAGTTGGTTAACTTTGGTTTCAATCAAAGGGAACCAAGTCCGACCTTAAATGCCTTTGAGCCTGTTTAACAGGGCGAGCACCATTTTTGACTGCAAGGTGATGGACTGCTACTTTCGGGTCCAAGCTAGGCATCTCTTTGTAACTCCAAGCGAAGACATCCATGAACTCCTTGAGTAATTCAATATAAGTTCTCTCTACATCAGCTTCTAGTAAAGCACTTAGGTAGGTGGGTCTTGGTTCCTCATCGGTGCCAAGGTTAACTTCTTTTAAGGAATCAACTGTCGTCTTCAATCCTTCTTCAAGTTCTGGTGGAGCGTCTTTCACATTTTCATCTTCTTGAGGTCCCCATTGTTGATGGATATGTGATAACATGGTGAAACATCCTTCAATTCTGCATTATCCTAAACTGAAGATGGAACACCATTCTCGCCTTGTAGAATAACATGATACGAAGAACCCACACTTTCTTCATCTTTGTCACGCTCCTTAGTGTAGACCATAGTATATGGCTTTACCTTCAATACTTCTTTACATGAAACCACAAATTTTGTTTTTCGCCTCATTCTAGAAGGAACCAAACTTTGGAAATCCTTAGAGATCTCTGGATTTTGGGTGAAGAGGGAGTTCTTATGCTTTTAAAATTTCTCTGGAACTTATTCCCCTTCTTTAATGGATCCAATATCTCAAATACAGAAGTTCTCACGGCTGATTTTCCAAGTTGATCAAATATAGAAGTCATGTTAGAAGCGGCAAATTCATCTTCTACAGTGATATAATTGCTACTCGCCCTTCTTATTGAGATGCGCATTAGTGACAATTGCTTGTATCCTAGACCTTCACGTAGCTGCCTTATTGCAACTTCTTATGGGAGCTTCCCTAACTTTGATGGGTCATTTGGATTGTATCCAGATTTTGCAAATAGCTTGTAAGCGTTAGAATCAAAAAGTTCGTCTGTTCGCTTTGTAGGGAGTGCCACATTCTGCAAATGATTTTGGGCTACAAACCTAGCAAGCGGCTTTGATAACAGCTTTACTGCCTCAATTTATTTTACCAGAAGAGTTAACTCCTTCAGCATCTTGGTTTGGAGATTAGATGATTCACCCTCGTCCTTCTTCCTTTTAGGGGCATATTAGAGCACAACTTACTTTCTTGTCATAAGACGCAATACCCCCTTTATGAGATTTATTCACGTTGGCATGTAACTCCTCAGTAACAACTTTGGCTTCACAAGTAGTCACCTCTATTCATTTAGTTGTAGGCTCGTTATTCTAGATTTTGATGTTGTTATCAACTTTTATCTCCTTCACAATGCGGTTCTTTGAGTAAAACTTTGCATCGGCGAAGTGTGACTCTGCCTCGGTGAATGGATCATCATGAGTAACTATATTCTTCTCGACTTGACCCTCATAGTATTTCAAACATTGATAGTAGGTAGATGGGACCATTTTGTTCTCATGTATCCAAGGACTTCCAAGCAAGACGTTGTGTGAAGTCTTTGTATTGATCACATGTAGCCATGAACTTGATTGCATATCTTCAATGGTGATTTCCATCCTGATCGCACCTATGGCTCTTTGCCCTTCTTGGTTGAATCCTTGGATAATCACAAGACTTTCTGAGAGTTCACTCATGGGAATACCAAGTTCTTTCACAGTGCAAATTGGCAAAATATTCACTGAGAATCCCCCATCAACCAAAATTTGACTTATTCTTTCATCGCACATATAGCCAACCAGGTATAATGGGCAGCGTCACCTAGTAGAAGATCATCATTTGTAAATGGAACCTTTTCCTCGCACGCATTAGCTTCTTGATGAATAGACTCGATGAGCTTTTCCGTAGATGGTGCTAACGGTAGGCCATCACTCTTTTCTTCCCCTTTATCAGTATTGCAACAAGAGGCTTCAATACCATCACGGGAAATCTTCATGCGAAACTAACATGGAAAGAAATCCTGCAAGGTCACTGGATGTCGTGGCTCTTAAGAGTGATACACCTCCACGTTTGCTTTCTTTACATGCTTAATTGGATTCCATCTCCTCGGGGTTTTCACCATTATTTTCCTTGTTGATTGTTCTATTGGTTTTTTTTGTGGGCTCCTTTTGTGGCTCCTACGTCGAGTCACCAATGTCCAACCTTCATCATCCTCAAGTTGATTAACTTTAGCTTTGTCATTCTTCAGTAATTCTTCATCTTTACTTTCTTTAACACATAATTCATCCAGACTAAATGAGCCAAAGGTGATGGAGACTTGGTTTTCTCTTGACTTTGTCCTTGAAGAAAAAGCATTACTCCAGAGGGTGGCTTACAAGTCGGTGATATTTGCAGTAATTTGGGTCATTTGTTTTCCCAGCTTCATTTGGTCGCTTCATCTCCGGAAGCTCAATGAGATTTAACTCGAGGAGGTCTTTGAAAATGGCAGGTACATCAGAATCAAGGAATGAGTATTCTTTCTCCTGCATTTCTTTTAGAATCAACTTTCCACTTGGCTTATCTTGAAAAGAAGTGGATTTCATACTCTGCTTCTTGCTCACCTTCATCATGAAATTCATAGGTGACGTGTTGACGTTCATAGCTTCTTTTCTTTCAGACTTGGGTATGAACTCGCCCCACTTCCTGACTTTTTACTTGTCATTCCCTTTGCGAGGTTCATAGATGGGCAGCCTTTCATTTCCAGTGGAGACCTTGCTCAATTCCATGTCGTGGGCACGAGTTGAAAGTTGTTCAAAGGTGCCAGGCTTGATACCTTGCAAGATGTAGCACAATCCCCATTGCATGCCTTGGATGCACATCTCTATGCCTGAAGCTTCACTAAGCCTGTCTTTGCAGTTAAGGCTTGTATTCCTCCAATAATTGATAAAGTCGATAACTAGTTCATCCTTTCATTGATGAGTATTTGTAAGTTCTATCATACTCACAGTGCGTCTCGTGCTATAAAAGCGATTGAGGAATTCTTGCTCTAGTTGATCCCAATTATCAACAGATCTAGCCTCGAGGTCCGTGTACCAATCAAAAGCATTTCCTTTTAATGAGCGAACAAACTGCTTGATGAGGTAATCTCCATAAGTCAAAGCATTGTTGCATGTCTCAATGAAGTGCGCCACATGTTGCTTTGGGTTGCCTTTGAAATCAAACTGTTGAAATTTTGGAGGTTGATAGCCAGCAGACATCTTTAACATATCGATCCTTGAAGTGTATGGCTTTGTGTAGGTGAAGGAGGACTTGGAAGTGACTTCATATTTGTTTTATAGTCTCTTCAATGAACTCCTTTAGTTGATTGATTGGAATCATCCCTTCCGAAGAGACTAGAATTTCCTTAGTGGATGCAACTTGTTGTGGGAAAGGATCAATCTCTTGGACTTATGGGAGTTGCCGGGTGCATGAGTGGATTCTTCCTCCATCAAGATTCCCACCCTATTTGTTAGCTTGTCAATTCTAGCTTCTTGATTTTGCATGCATTTGGTCAAGCCAGCAATTGCTTCCGTCAAGTTTGCCAATTTCTCTTCCATAGATGTAGTGCTTGTCACCATGGCTTGCATAATTAGCATGGATTTTCACACATATTGATCCTTGATTGGTTCACACTATGTGGTGTAAGTGGGTAGGATCCATCACTTGAGGCATTATCATCTTCCTTCACAGCAGAGTGCTTGGATCCGGAGTGGTCAAGTAGAGCAAGAGTTTTCTTGATATTTTCAGCAACATCGCTTCCTCCTTCAGATGCATTTGTGGAAGATCTTGCTCCTTTTGAGGATGAAGATCCGAAAACAAGGGTTGATGCGGAAACACTTGGGGTTCTTGTTATCCCAATGAGCTGTTTTTGCTTCTCATAACTGGTTTAATGCTTCCAAAGGTAACATAGGATGCTTTTCACATCAGCATAGAACCTGCAATTAGTAGCCTTGGTAAAAGTTGAACCGGAATTGATTTCTTTTTAAGCCATTTCAATATTCTTAAACTTTGGTGATTGAAAAGTTGATATGAGAGGTAGAGATTGTCCCATCGGGCGTGCCTGAATTTTTAGATAATAAATTGCGTTGAAAAAATAAAATCAAGACCGAAAGATATTGCAACAATCATAGTATTTTATTTTAAATAATATGATTGTACAATCTCTAGGATTCCTCTGATTCTACTTTTTAAATATAAATTCAAGGGCCTTTGAGCTTTATCTTGAATTTTTATTTGATTTATCCATCGCAAACACTTTGATTGCTGCCACAAAATTTATCACGGACAAGTAGTCTTGATCTTGAACGCCTTGTATTTGATTTGACTTTGTTCTTGATCTTGGACTTGAATTGTTTTTCGTTCTTGACCTTGAAATTCATTTGTTCTTCGTTGTTGAACTTGAACTTGATTTCCTGAACTTGAAGCTGGTTGCTTGAAGCCTGAAACTTATAGAGAAATTTACGGCATTTGATATACGAGCTCTCTCTTGCTTCTTGTTATAACTTCTGGTGCCTTTTCTGGGTTATGAAGACCACTATTTATAATTGTGGTATGATCATGTTATATGTTATATGGATAAGATAATACTAAAGACAAAAACATAGACAATAATCTTTAAATAAAATATATAAATATATAATTTTACTTATTATTGTAGTAAAATTATATATTTATGTCATCTTTCTAGAGGCCTAGTTTGATGCCATGTGTCAAATGACGTAACACGTCAAGTTAACAAAAGAGTCAATATGATCGTGACAGATATCAAAATGACAAGGCATACAAAGCCAAATTAAAAGGCCATTGAAAACGCGCCACGTGTGTAAGTGACATGCCCTGGCCAATCAAATACGGTCTTATCATACTTTAATTTGAATGGTCGGAAAAAGTTTGTTCTTATCATAACTCTTCCCTCCCACAACTATAAATAGGGGTTTTCATAACCCAGAAAAGGCACAAGAAGATGTAACAAGAAGCAAAAGAGAGCTCGTGAATCAAACACCGTAAATGTTTCTACAAGTTTCAGGCTTCAAGCAACCAAGTTCAAGTTCAACAACGAAGAACAAATCAAGTCCAAGATCATGAACAAAGAACAATTCAAGTTCAAAATCAAGAACAAAGCCAAATCAAATACAAGACCTTGAAGATCAAGGCTACTTGTTCGTGATAAAATCCGTGACAACAATCAAAGTGTTGACAATGAATAAATCAAATTAACATTCACGATCAAGCTCAAATGCCCTTGAATTTATACTGAAAAAATAGAATCAGAGGAATCATAGAGATTATACACTCATATTATTTAAAATAAAATACTATGATTTTTACAATATCTTTCAATCTTGATTTTATTTCTCGGTGTCAACAGTTATCTCTCACTTACATAGAATTTATGAAGAAGGGGATAGAGACATTATGCTAGGGGAATTGGAGCACTCTAGGAGTCACCAAGACTTTAGGTGTTGTAGGCGTATTATGGCTGATGAGGTCATGAGAGCTATGCGCAAGACGAGTATGGTCTGAGCGTCCGGACTAGACGAAATTCCGGTAAAATTGTGAAGGTGTGTGCGTAGAGCAGACTTGGAATGGTTGAATGCGCTATTTAATATTATCTTAGGACGAAGAGGATGCCAGAAGAATAGAGGTGTTGTACAAGAACAAAGGTGATATGCAGAATTGTAACAAATATAAAGGCATCAAGTTACTTAGTCATACCGTGAAAGTTTAGGAGAAGGTAGTGGAAGGGAGGGTGATATTTAAAATTGTAACAACCATAGGGACATCATACACCTTTCACCTCAAAGCATCTCCAAAAAACCTCCCTAGGAACCTTGTTATACGCTTTCTCTAGGTCAATAACCACCATGGGCAAATTCTTCTTCCTATCATTGTAATGTCCATCAACCTCCTGATAAAATGGAGCTTCTGTAGAATGACCCGGCATGAACCCGAATTTATTGTCGGATATAGACAATTCTCTCCTCACTCTCCCTTCCACCACCCCTCTCCCAAACTTTCATAGTATGACTTAGTAACTTGATGCCCCTATAGTTATTACAATTATGAGTATCGCATTTTTTCTTGTACATCGATATCATCGTACTCCACCTCCATTCATCTGGCATTCTCTTCGTCCTAAAGATAACATCAAATAGCGCCGCAGTCAACCATTCCAAGCCTGCTCTACCCACATGCCTCCACAATTTCACAGGAATTTTGCCCGGCCCGGTCGCTGGCTCTTACTCATCTTGGCACATAGCTCCCACAACCTCCTCAACCTTAATACGCCTATAATACCTAAAGTCTTGACGACTCTCGAGGTTCCCCAAGTCCCTTAGCATAATGTCTATGTCCCCTTTTTCTTACCTCACTGATATATATTGATAAATGCAGTTTAACAAAGAAAACTTTTGATAATTAAAATATTAAACTAATTATAATATTTTTCTAACTATAAAACTTTTAAAATTTATGATCATAAATATGTCATAACATTTCTATAACTATAAAATCATTTTATTAAGGTGCACTGGTAATTTTAAAGTCAAATATTTTATAAAATCTTTATTAAGGTCATAGAGATATTATTTTTTCCAGAAAAACGGTAATAAGAAAATATTATTGCATAAACGGAGAAAGGTGGGGGGTGGGGGGGGGGGGGGGAGTAGTATTTTCGTCGTTCTTCTTGAGAAATCTTTAATAATTTAAAGCAATCCAAAATGGAAAATATAACTTCATTTAGAAATATTTTTTCTGCAAATTGCAAAGACTTCTTTAAAGAACATTAGCGATCCAGTATCAGTTGTCGAGCTCCCGAAGCTCTACTACTCTTCCCCGCATAGTCCCCTTCTCTTACCTTACCTTCACATGCCATGGCCATAATGACCCACCCCATCACCCCCTTCACCACCCCACCCAATCCGCACCCACCCATCACCACGCACCGCCTATCCGCCTCCATCTCCAAAGCCACCTCCCTCACACAACTCAAACAAGTCCACACCCAAATCCTCCGCCAGAATTTGTCCCACTCCAGTTCCAATTCCCTCCTTTTCCAGCTCATTCTTTCTTCCATTCCTTTACCTTCAACCCTTCACTACTCCCTTTCCATTTTCTCATCCACTTTGCAAAACCCTCCAAAAACTCATCTAATCAGCAAGCTCTTTTGCGAGCTTTCGCGTTCTAAGGAACCCCAAAATGCGTTCTTGTTTTTGGAGAATGGTAGGAGGAATGGTTGGAAGTTGACAGGTTTAGCTTCCCGCCATTGCTGAAAGCTGCGGCGAGAGGTTCTGCGTTGCGTGAAGGGGTGGAGCTTCACGGGTTGGTTTGTAAGCTTGGGTTTGATTCTGACCCGTTTGTTCAGACTGCTTTGCTAGGGATGTATGTGTCTTGTGGACAAATTCTAGATGCGCGGTTGGTGTTTGATAAAATGTCTCAGAAAGATACTGTCACTTGGGATATAATGATTGATGGGTATGCTGTTCTTAATTTAATTATCCAAGATGGTCTAATTCTTTGGGAAATACTAGTAGGTAAATTGAGCTAAAGTTGAAATATTTACTAGGAATACTTCAGTTTTAGGAACTTGTAATTTGATCCAAAAAATACTTATCATGAAATGGAATGTAACGGACCTAAATGGAGTGGGATAGATATTGAGGATTCATATGCTGATATGCTGAACCGCACTGGTAAATTGAGGCGTATTCGTAGTTGTTGTTTGTTGTCGAATCACTTGAAGTTTATGCATTTTCAGATATGTCGAGTAGCACGTATGTGTCATGCTATGATTTCAGAATTGTTAATTAAAAAGCAAATGGTGTCTTTTAAGCTTATTAGTTATAGCTTGCTGACATTTTGTGCTGTGTGATTCCAGTTACTGTCAGAATGGCCTTTTTGATGACGTATTGGTGCTACTGGAAGAGTTGGGGAGCTCTAATTTAGAACCAGACGCAAGAGTTTTCACCACCATTCTATCTGCTTGTGGTCGTGCTGGAAATTTATGCATTGGGAAAGTGATTCATGGGTTAATATCTGAGAATAATATCATTGCTGATTCTCGTCTGCAAACTTCTCTAATCAGCATGTATTCAGGTTGTGGCTGCATGGATTTGGCTCAGAATTTGTATGACAAACTGTCACAAAAGAATTTGGTGGTATCAACTGCCATGATTTCAGGCTACTCAAAGGTTGGGCAAGTTGAAGCTGCACGCTCTATTTTTGACCAAACGACAAATAAGGACTTGGTTTGTTGGAGTGCTATGATATCTGGCTATGCAGAGAGTGATCAACCTCAAGAAGCTCTCAAGTTACTTGGCGAAATGCAGGCATCTGGAGTGAAGCCTGACCAAGTAACTATGCTAAGTGTTATCTCAGCCTGTGCGAACCTAGGGGCATTGGATCAAGCTAAAAGAATCCATTTGATTGTTGATAAGTATAGATTTCGAGAAGCTTTGCCTGTAAATAATGCCCTTATTGATATGTATGCCAAATGTGGGTCTCTAGAAGGCGCAAGAGGAGTCTTAGGTCGAATGCGAAGGAAAAATGTCATTACATGGACTAGTATGATTAGCGCTTTTGCTGTTCATGGAGAAGCTGAGCTGGCCTTAATGCACTTTCATCAAATGAAATGTGAACAAGTTAAGCCCAATTGGGTTACATTTGTGGCTGTTCTATATGCTTGTAGCCACGCTGGACTAGTTGACGAGGGACTGCAGATCTTCTCGTCAATGGTGAATGACTACAAAATCACACCTAAGCTTGAACACTATGGTTGCATGGTAGATCTTTACGGTCGTGCGAATCATCTCAGGGAAGCCCTAGAGATGGTAGAGTCTATGCCTATGGCTCCAAATGTTATCATTTGGGGTTCATTAATGGCTGCCTGTCGGATCCATGGTGAGTTTGAACTAGGGGAATTTGCAGCTAAAAGGCTTCTCGAATTAGATCCTGAACATAATGGGGCTCATGTCTTCTTATCAAACATTTATGCTAAAGAAAAAAGATGGGAAAATGTTGGGGATGTGAGGAGACTTATGAAATACAAAGGCATATTGAAGGAACGGGGACACAGTAAGATTGAGATGGCCAATGAGATACACGAATTTTTAACAGCTGATAAGAGTCATAAGCAAGCAGATGACATCTATGAAAAGCTAGATGAGATAGTTTGCAAGTTGAAGCAGCTTGGTTATGCCCCAAATACCAGTGTTGTTTTACTTGATGTAGATGAAGGCGCGAAGAAGGATGCGGTTCTTTTGCACAGCGAGAAGTTGGCTCTTTGCTATGGGCTACTGAAAAGTAATAGGGGATCGCCAATACGTATAATTAAGAATTTACGGATCTGTGAGGATTGCCATAACTTTATGAAGTTGGCGTCTAAGGCGTTTGAGAGAGAAATTGTTGTAAGAGATAGGACTAGATTTCACCGTTACAGAGATGGCTCATGCTCTTGTAAAGACTACTGGTGACAGAAATTTGTGAAATAGAATTAGCCGTATACCACAATGTATTATATTTTTCTAATTTCTCTTTAGCATTTAAAGGTCATCATCTAAGTGCAGGCAGAACATTTCTGGATACATGGGAGATAGAGCTCGTTTGGATTGACTTAAGAAAAGTAACTTTTAAGCACGGTGCTTAAAAGCACTTTTTAAGTGCTGGAACTTGTTTTATAAATAAACAGTTACGTGTTTGGATAATAGTGATTAAGCTGAAAAAAAGTTGTTGAAATGTTTGGTAAATAAGTGTTGATAAACACTTTTTCTATTAAAATTGCTGAAATATCCTTAAAGCTTTATTTTATCAGAATTTCCTTCAAAAAAATTTGAAAAAATTATTTATGTTTAGATGAATTTTCATTTGAAGTTACTATATTTAGTGCTATATATTGTTTCAACTTTTTGAATATTTTTGTATTTTAGTCTTTGTACAAGACAATCAATTATGACATTTGTTTGACAATATAATTCTGAGTATAAAAGAAATGCAACGTAGAAATGGGATATGCCATGGAAAAGGCAATAAAAATGGTTGAAAAAAATGAGAACAGTGGAGGGAAAAGAAGGAAAAGAACCAATGTACCAATGTGAAGAAACTCTCTAGTCTATCCCTTTCTCCCATGTTGGTGTTTCAGCGAAGTGCATTGGCATAAAATCAACTCTAAGAAACAGATTTGAAATTGGAGCTGAAGTTGGGGAAAGTTATGGAAGAAGAAAGCAGAGGCTGCAACAAAAATGGAGAAATTAAAAAAAAAACAGATAATAATATGTTTTAGGGTTTTTTACTGAAGGGTAAATTTAGAATTACCAAAAATTATAAGGGATAATGTAATATCCTTAGTCAAAGCAATATGACTTTTAAGCTAATTTAAAAAAAGTTGGGTTTTACCCCACTTGTTAGTATGGCTTTTTTAAAGCAAATTTTAACTTTTCTTAAGCCCTTTTTATGGTTGTCAAATACTTCCACAAGCGAAAAAGTGCTTAAAAGCGGCTATCCAAACTGGCTCATAATATTTACAGTTGAAATCGAAATGATGCAAACATTGAATATTCTCAAGGTTCAAGAAGAACATCAAAAATATAAAGCAAAAACCAGAAGCTCTCATAAGGGATGAGAATGCTTTCCCATAAGAACATCAGAAACCCCAAGCTCTGTTTAGGTTGGAATCTGGAACCTCTCTATTGTGAAATCGCTGTGCTGGCCCGTGAAAGCAGACAACAGCCAGAACTGTTGTTTCAACTTTTGAACTTCTCTTGTCAGCCAGAACTTCAAAAACTCCAATGCAGCTGAAACCAATTTTCCATTTTCAGTTAAAGGGCTTTGACTATACTCTAGGATCCATGTATTTGGGTCCAATTGCACAGCAGAAGCACTCCACTTTCCTTGGGTCCATGAACTGTTGGACTTTCTAATCAAATAACCAATTTCCCCATTAGACCACTGTTCACAAAATGAAGAGGAAAAGAGCAACAAAATCTTAACTTGATGAAGCAAACTCAAATGTCAACTAAAAGAAGACAGAACAAAAAACAGAGTCGAAATTCAGGTACCTCAGTGAGTCTTCCTGATAATACGGCATACGAATGCACAGAAAATCCAGCTGTGAGCAAACCAGCTGTTTGCAAAGGCCATCCCCAAATGCTCAACTCTTCTGAAATGGACTTGTACAATGTACATCGCGAAGTCAAGAGCAAACCATCCTATAATTAAGTTACAAATCGACTTACTTTTAGCATCCACTGAAATGTAGCAAGAATATAACATAGTACCATAAAAGCAATAATCCAGCATTTAAGAAAACAGCACTAAGTGAATATATACATAGAATCAACGAATACAAACAATCTACTACTCTCTCCGTTCCAGTCTATGTGAACCTATTTCCTTTTGGTCCGTTCCAAAAAGAATAAACCCTTTTTAAATTTGGAAACAATTTAGCTTGGACATACAATTCTATCCTTGATGAGAAAGTTTTTATAACCACACAAATTCTCTGGCTCCTTTTTGGCTTGTTTAGGGCCACAAATTTCAAAAGTCTTTATTTTTTCTTAAATTCCGTGCCCAGTCAAACACGTTCACATAAATTGGAACGGAGGGAGTAGTATTTATGAAACAACACCAAGTGTGTGTATATACCTGGTTGATTTTCCATGTAGAATTAAGAGGGCTGCAACTTGACACTTCTTCATTATCAATTAGACCTTCAAGCTCCTTATTCAAGAATATCAATCTTTCATTAAAATCTTTGAAACCCCATGATTTTTCACTCAAATTCCTAACGATTTCAGGTGACAATTCAGGCTGCAAAATCCCAGAAACCACCCAAGATAACCCAACTTCCAACCCGAAAACAACACTCAGCACAAAAACCAACCTCGCCAACAAAACCCCAAAACCGAATTCGCTCTTCTTCCTCTTCACCTTCTCATGAAAGCTCATTCTTGCAGTGTAATCAAGCGTAGGGGACATGGAGGAGGAAGAAGAAGCACAAGTAGTGTTGCTCGATTTGGGAGTCGAAAGAGTTGACGAGTCAAAAGAAATGGGGCTTCTTGGAAATTTAAGGGGCTTAGAGCTCTTGTGCATGCTGTTAGGCATTAGATCAAGGGTCGCATTGAAACTGGCTATGCAAATTTCGCAGTTACAGTTGGTATCTTTTCGACATCCCGGGAAATAATAGCTGTCTTTGGTTTCAGATTCCATGATGATGCCGGTGAAAGATGATTTCACACAAGACTTTGGAGTTGAAACTGGAGTTGATTTCATCGTGTTTTTAGTTATGAAAATACCCAAAATCTGATCTTTCGTGGGTTTCTTGGTTTGTTCAGGGGAGTTGGTTGAAGAAAAGATATATGGGGTGTTTGAAATTTGAATATAACGGTCATATCGTCCGCAAAATATTTGGGGTACAGGTAATGACACATTTAGCCCCCTTACAGATCCATTTTCTCACTTTGAACATATTTTATAAACAAAATTTATGGAGAGAAATCTAACGTCTTTCATTTGAATTAAACCTGAATATAAGGGGATTTTTTTTTTGAGAAATGCTTATAGAGCTGTATTTTAGTGGTTATCGAATTATACTAATTGAGAAAGTGATGCTGTTAGTGCTACTATTACCATATACAAATGACGAGATGAAAAAGTTTGGAACCCAACAGATAAGTCAATGTTTTCAAAAATATTAGGATAAACGGACAAAAATAATTTAAATTAAATATTTACAAATGTATCTTTTGGGGAAATATATTGCTGGGTCAATTTGTCCCTAAATTCCAGCAATCCTGGGATCACTGTTACTATATCCTCCTACCAGATCATTTTTGGTGGTCAAACGACTATAGTTCAGACTGAAATTTTATGAGTTCAAATATAGAGGGTTCAAATATTGATTTGGTTTAAATATTCGGTACGGATAAATTTTTATCCCAAGAGTACTTATAAGCTAAATGCTTATAAATTAAAATAAGTCATACGTCATAAGCTGGTCACCCCCAACTTATGACTTTTCAGCTTATAAACACTTTTAGTTAGACCAAAATATTTACAAGTTTATCTTTAATTAATATTTTATAATTCACAAAATACTTTTAGCAAAATAAATTTCTTGACTTTCTCTTCATTCCATATTTGTACGTTAATTCTTTTCTTTACAAAGAATTTTTTATCACATAATCTTTTAAAAAAATCAAGAGTATTTTAGTCATATTAACAAGAGAATAACTTATCAACACTTTTTAATCAAACACATGAACTGCTTATTATCGGTTTCAACTTTTCTATCCCAACACGTAAATACTTATTTAAAAAATCGATTTCAACACTTAGACCATTTCAAACTTATCAGTTATTTACAATCAGCTAATCCAAACAGGCTCATAATTATATTATGAAAAGTTTGAAAAATCGAGAATGAAGATGGCTACAGTTATCAGATTGAAAAAATGTTACCATGTATAAATACTAATTGAATAATACTTAGGGTACGTACTGAACTTATGTGTTCGAATGCAATTGGCACTCAAATTCCCTCTCCCTGCGGGTTTCTGTTTAGATCGAAAATACGAATAACAGTTAAACTTATTTATAGTTTTAAAAATATGTGATTTACTTCAATACTAATTAATAGCCAAAAAATCTAATGAATAAATGAAAAAAAATAAATACATCAAACAAGTGTGGAAGCAGTCTCAACCTCGAGCTAAGGTGGCCTCGATGTAGCTCAAAAACAAAAAAGTAAGGACAACAAGGTTAAAGGACAGTTCTGATGAAATGTGGAGTTCGAAATCTAAATGCCAACTTTTTGGACTCAAAATACATTTCTACTGCCAAAAAAAATACTTTTTATATATGTATAATGCGGTATTATACCATGCTATACTATAACGGTGTTTCTGTCGTTAAAGTATAGCGCGGTATAATAGCGTGTTATATATAGTGCAGTATAATACCGCGTTATATATAGCGCGGTATTACACCACATTATATCTTTTTGTGGGCCCACCAATTAATCTTCTGCATTTAACTCATATAACTGTAATTCAAATATATATAGCGCGGTATTACACCGCGCTATACCTGTTTGTGAGACCACCAATAAGTCTCATGTAACTGATATAACAATAATTCAAATGGGTATAGCGCGATGTAATACCTTGCTATACATAAAAAATTCAGCCCATCGGGCTAGGCATTGCCTTATTTAAAGGCGTTAGGATTTTATGAAAATCCATTCAAAAAATATTCTAACTTCTGTTCAAACTTTTCTTCTTATTATCAAACATTTTTTTATAATATCTGAAGAGCCAAAAATAATGGTTTTATTATATTGGGGGGACGAAGGAGGGGGAGGGAGGGGTGAGGTTGTAATGGAGAATAACTTTGTGAGGTATTACTCATCTCCACAGTGTCATGTTAAATTGCCGCTTATAATGGAGTACGATAAATTGGTATCGTTGTTACATAAAAAAAATGAGTATGAGAAAATATTCAGTGAACCTCAAAGTAACCGGTAGATTTCCATATTTTGTGACTCCGCAGAGGTTTGCTTGTTATTCTGAGTTTAACATCGAAGATGATGAAACTCTTAGAGATTTTTTACGGATTCCGAATGAATACATGGAATTTATTATAATAAAATTGTTATAAATGTACGTCAGGCTGAAGACATTGGTAATAATGTGATTGAGCAAAGCAAGGATAACCCCCAGTCATTGGATGGTTATTCTGGAGCAATTTTAGCCCAACAGGTTCCGGTTGAAGGAGTTTGAGCGGATCTTAACTTATCTTCGTGGGTGAACAAGGTGTGAGGAAATAATTTCTCTCATACTTTACATACTCCACTGGACAACTGGTAAACTTTAATTTTCCTTTCTTTACGATATTTATTTTTTGTTGAATTGAATTTGTATAACACTCAAATTTTTCACAGGGGGTGCCGTCCGGATATGAATTTTACAAGTTATGACCCCACGCCCAGTTAGAATATGCGTAGTTCTGGCGTGTTGGATCATGGTGGTCCATCCAGAAGTCATCACCAACAGAAAAATATCCATCTTGAAATGTCAACGTAGTACGACTTGCAAAGTGAAGTGATATAGCTATATGTAAAAATTTATCAGTTTGAGTAGCTTATCATTTGGTTCTTTTTGTGCAGTGAAAACGAGCAACTTGATGGTCCTGACCTCATTCAGTTGCCCGTATACGACGTATTTACTTGTGATTTGGCAAATGCATAGAGTCAGGAAGATAATAATGATTATAACAATAATGACGATGAGTCTGGAGATGACACACCCTTCCTTTACGAAGGTGATGATGAGGAGGAAGTTAATGTCAAACCTGAGGTGAGGAGGGAGCATGCTCCTCCACCTCCCGTTAGACCAAAAGTGTACGAGTCCCACGTACTGTTTCATAAGCGGAATATTCCCTACCTTGATAATTGGCCAAGTATGCCGGATGTAGATGCCCTCACAGGGTATGCTGACGAATTTTCGATCACCAATATGAGATGAGTCTAGACCAAAGGTGTTGGCAAAGGGCATGTATTTTTCCGATAAAGCTCGCTTAACCAGGGCTATAAAAATATACAATGTCAAAGAGTGTCGTAAGATGATGGTATGGGAGTCAACTCCGGACGTATACAAGATCAAATGTCATAGACACTTTATGGGTTGTAACTGGATGTTGCGTGCGATCAAGAAGGAAACATGGATGCGATCAAGAAGGAAACATGGATGTGGAAAGTGGGTAAATATATTATCACCCACATATGTTAAATGGACACATTCAATCAGAATCACTTCAATTGGATGTTGACTTGATTTCTAATATCTTAATTTCACACTTGGAAGTGTCCATTAGGTATAAGATCAAAGAGTGCATTACATCTTTCCACTAGAAATATAGGTGTACTATAACCAAAATAAAGACATATCTCAGGTGCAAATGTGCATTTACAATTATTTATGGTGACTAGGATAAGTCATTTTCATCTCTACCCAGGTATATGGCCACACTGAAACACTTTAACCCGGGGACTGTTGTTGAATGATGGCATGAGTGAAGTCCGAAAATACTAGAATATATTTTCAACTATGTGTTCTGGTCATTTAAACCACAAATTGATGGTTTTGTGCATTGTCGTCCGGTAATTTCTATAGATGGTACTCTTGTCTATGTAAAGTATGCTATTAAGCTTTTGATCCCAGTTGCTGTAGATGGCAACAGATAAATATTTCCACTAGCTTTTTTCATTTGTGCCAATGAAATCGAAAAGATGTGGATGCTTTTTTGAACCACTTGAAGCAGCACGTTGTCAAGCACCGTTCAGGTATTTGTCTAACATCTATTCGACATGGTGGTATTTTAAGTTTTGTACGACATTTGATTGAATGGCAGGGACTCTATGCATACCACCGTTGCTGTATGAGGCATCTGAAGGGCAATTTCCAGAAGAAATATCCCGATAAGGACTTGCATGATTTAATGTGGATGGCTCCAATTGAGCACCACTAGTTCAAATTCATGAGGTGCGTGGAATCGATCCGATAGTTAGACGAAAGATCCTATAATTGGCTGATGGGACATGAGCTTCACAAGTGGACATTGCAAACGGTCGGAGTCATTCAATGGCTTATTGAAGTATGCACGTGGATTTTCTGTCACTGCCATGGTCTGGATGACATTAAAACAGATTGCAGAGAGGTTTGTCGAAAGCCATAGAGCTGCATTGGAATTGATGGACATGGGTGTTCAATTTATGCCAATATCGATAAGAAGATTTGAGAAATACAAGAGGCGAGCACATTGGAATTCATTTTACAGTATGATCACGACCGGGGTATTTTTGAAGTTTGCACCACTATCCGCGAAAATGAGGGAATAATTTCAGCCAGCAAGTTGTGTTCATATAGGAAATGGGCCATCTACCATATGCCTTACGCACATGCCATGAAGTGCTTTCAACAAGTTGGCTTAGGGGCAACCATTTATGTTGATAGGCAATACAATATTGTTGCATACGTAAACACATATTAATGGACAGTTACAACTATTGGGTGCTGAGCATTATTGGCCACCAGAACCATTGAAAATGCTTTGTAACAAGGACTATTTGCGCAAGCTACAACTGCAAATGAGAACACGTATACAGAACCAAATAGATATTGATGCTACCATTTATGTGCGTTAATGTGTCATATGCTCGCAAACAGGACACGACCGTCGTAAATGTCCTTCAGCTTGTCTGGGTGGCAGTAGTAATCCAGCTCCTGATGGAAGTTTGTCTAATGCACCCAACTATCAAGGACCTAGTATTTTGTTCTCGTAATATTTTTTGTAATAAGTGTATGTACTTGTTTATGTTGCAATATCTATTAAATAAATTTGTGTTCCACAGTCTTGTTACATATTATTTTTTAACATGACCTTTTGAATTGGGATGATGATATGATAGTTCTAACATTACAATTTATTGATGTTAATAAAGTAGACCAATATGAAGATTGAAATTTCATAACATAATATTCGAAGAGATATAACCACAACAACCATAACTAAAGTAACATAAATGAAAATAAAAGATAATAAAAGGATAAATCAAGAAAAAGCTGTTTCGTTTCAGAAAAAGACAATATGTATAACGTGGCTAAATACTACGTTTTGTGTGTTGTCTTGTCGGTCTGAAAACCTCTGCGAAAAGCTATTTCATTTCATAAAAATAAATATGTATAGCCCAGTTAAATACTACATTTTGTGTGTTGTCTTATCGGTTTGAAAAGATGACCGACTGCGAAAAAGCTGTTTCGTTTAAGAAAAAGTCAATATGTATAGCGCGGTACAATACTACATTTTGTGTGTTGTCTTGTCGGTCTGAAAAGCTGACCTACTGCAAAAAAAGCTGTTTCGTTTTAGAAACAGTCAATATATATAGCGCAATACAATACTACGTTTTGTGTATTGTCTTGTCGGTCTGAAAAGCTGGCTGACTGCGAAAAAGCTAATTCAACTCAGAAAAAGTGAATATGTATAACGCGATACGATATTGCGTTTTGTGCGTTGTCTTGCCTATAAATAACGAGAGCATTCTAGTTATTTTCTTCTCATAACAATAACCAATATCAAATATTTCCATAAAAGCAAGGTTTTTCCTTACGCTTTAACAAATGTATGAACCCCTTTATGTGCCAAGGTGCGAGTGCGAAAAAAAATGCATGACACAAGACTGATGGGCTGATAGTAAAGTTGGACGCCACTATTGGGCGTATATGAACAAGTTTTATAGGGTTCCCGATGAACCTGTTTGCAATTTTGAGGTATGGATTGATGAACTTTGTCAGCATGAATACTACAAAGAAAAGTTGCAACATATTCATTATTTTTGCTTGGAACAGTGGGAAAGAGAACGACAATCCAAACGAGAAGTTGCGGAGTTGAACGAGAAAATTAAAGAGGTATAAGAAGAAGAAAAATAAGCTGAAGAAAAATTTAAGTGGTTGGAGCAGAGAATACTAGGCAGTGGTGACTAAACAATGACATGTACGTGTTGAGCGTAGTAGTGTATCTTTATATTTCCCCTGTCATGTATTTTTATTAGTTGTACTGAATTTAAGTTATGTTCAGTTTCTATGTTTGTGTTTGTGTTGTACAATTAAAATAAAGAAGAAACAGGGTAATAAAAACATAATGCGAATATTATGTAAGCATAAAAGGTTGTTGTCATTATATATATAAAATAATACTTACATAGCGTACATAAACTACAAAAAAATAATAATTAGTCTCACAGCCTTTGTGCTTTAATGCAGCCACTGGCTTGAGGTGTATCCCCTCCCTCCCGGATATACTATCGGGATCATCCTTATCACGCCGCCTCCTTATATAAAGATGCGCTATAGCATGATCGTTAGTTGGGCTGGCAGGGTCGGTAGAAGGGGCCGTCGGTCCATCAACAACCTACAAAACAATAAGCAAGCTTAGTATATGAAAATGTATATTATTAATGTACGTGTTAAGTAAAAAATATCTTTTTACCATGGTCTCTTTAGGCTCCTGAATATAAGCATCCGTGATGTCCTCATCATCGCACAAAGTGACCTTCGTGACGGGCTAGGATGAAGCCTCAATAATAAAATCAAAATTAATTTATGACAAATTATTGAGAAAAAAACCAAATTAAAATTTAATTGTAATACAAACATACCTGCGCATGTGATAGATCCGCCCCACGTGGCGATGATGAGCCAAAACTCAACTTGTGCCCACCATCCATGTATCAGGTCGGCCTATCCTTAACTGCGGTTGATGGGCATGAAAAGAACTGCTCTAATTATACAATGAAGCTCGTGCCTGTGATCAATAATGGATTTGACGGGGTCATCTTCAATGCTGGCAGCTCCAGCTGAAGGCTGTACGACGACATGCTGCTGGGAGGCTCGTCTTGCTGAGGGATGTAACCCGACTGATCAGCTCCAAGATCCTCATCAGGTGCCTCAATATCCCCTTGCTAGGGACCACCTCTTCGCCCGCCCCATGACCCCGTAGGTGACCCATGCCTCACGGGGCACCCCCGCCTCGTGGGATAACCCTACCTCATCCATGTCCTCTCGGGCGTACAACAAGCCTATCCCGTTGGTGGTGCTCTGGCGTGACATAATCAGGGTGGTGATCTAAGCGCTCGCCCTGTCTGGCACGTTGTAGTGTCGGAAGAGCTACCTCTGTCACCTGCTAGTCATACTCAGTGATCGCAGGATCGCCGGCATGCTGCTGCATCTGCAGTCCCACATGGTAGAATAAGCGATGACCAATAGCCTGCACAACATTTAAAATATTAATTACAGGATGCTATATCATAGCTATATGTAAGAATACCAAATAACATACAAGTGTCACATGCCTCCCAGCGTATGATCTGTACCGACCGCCAGCTTGATGAATGTGGTTCCCGATAAAAAGTCGGGTAATGAGGCGGTACCAGGACGTATACATCTGAGTAGTCACCGCCTGGATCTGTGAAGGTGGGGTGGAATCAAGTCCTCTCGCCGGTCCAAGTATAGACTTACGCCTCTAGCCATGCTACCAATGCGTCGTCCACCCTCGAACGGTCATCCCACTGATAATATGTAGCATCCCATGTAGGCCCCCTCGGTATAGTCTACGGACAGCCAAACAGGTGAAGTTCCCGCTCTATGGCATGATGCTCCACAATTTTGAGGCACATTAGCGGGACGGAAGTGCTCCAAATTAGTCAGCCGAGCGATCATTAATTGCGCAGACCACCTATCAAGTCGTCGCTGTATGGCGTCCAGACAAACTATTAAATAATAACATAAAAGTGAGTATGCGCAACACAAGTGAATTTGTAACAAGTAAGTTTAGGTATACATTTACCTGTGCGCCCTCTAGCATATCCAACATATCCCTGAAAAGGGGGAAAATATGATGAGCATCAATGGCTTAGTATTTTCCATGACGGAGAACCCACCTTGTAGCTAGACGGAGAAATGAAGGTTCTACATCCGGAGGTAATGGTGGTAGAGGTGGCTGCAACTGCAGGAACTGCTCCCTGGTCCAAACCTAACATACACGGTTGACGTAAAGTTTAAGAAAATTTTTGACTAGATAGAATTGGAAGTAATGAACAGAGTATTCGAATATGTTGTCACTTGTAGAAGCGGCACAAAACCACATATGTTACTCTCGGTGCCCATGCTCACCCGTTACATATGCCTGTACAGGTAAGCGAGAACCGCAACACCCCAACTGTACTGGGGTAAATCATCTAACTGCTAAAGATGATGTAGAAATTGCAAAACTCACTAGATTTCTTGAAGTGTTCGGGAACAAGACACCGTCAAAAAGAAGGAGCAGCACCAACCTCGTGTACCAGTGAATATGTATGTATGTATGTATATATATATATATATATATATATATATATATATATATATATATATATATATATATATATATATATATATATATATATATATATATATATATATATATATATATATATATATATATATATATATATATATATATATATATATATATATATATATATATATATATAAAATCTGTCTCGTCGGTGATGTCAGGGTGCAATATCTCCAAATGCTGTCTAATAGTTGTCAAAGCCATGCGACTGGCCCCTAAAGCTTGAGTCGCACCCTGTGCCCTGAAACCAGTGAACTGCTACAGCAAGTGCAAATACTGGGCACGTGACATAGATCTCATATACCGAGGCAGTGCAACGGGCACTCCATCAACATGTAGCCCATATAAATCCTCAACATCCTACAGCGTGATGGTGGCTTCGCCAATGGGCAGGTGAAAAGTGTGCGTCTCTGGTCTCCACCGCTCTATCAACACTGTGATTAGAGACCAATCGAGCTGTAGCCACTCAATCTAGAAAATCCTATAGAAGCCTGTGTCCTACAGGCGCTGGACTACACAGGGATGTAAATCTCTACATCTCATAAAGTCCTACAAGCCGTCCACTCTCATGGCGTGGAGAGTCTGGTCCAGTAGCTCTCCCTCCCATGCGCAGGCGGACCTATGATCGCCCTCTAACCCTAATAGCTCATCGAAGAAAAGTCTAGGATGCACAGGCGCCATGTCCATGTTTCTACTGTAAATTAAACGGTATTAATTGTGTGTTTATTTTGTAAATAATTAATATTTAATTATTTAATTGGATAGAGTATATATCTATGGGTTTCAGGCTCGATATTTGAGGCCCATTAGCACCAAGCTATCCTGAATTCTTCTGTGTGTCAATTTCAATTTTTTTTCATAATGTTGTGTCTTTGTTTTATAAATTAAATAATTAATTTGTAATTGGATAGAATATATATATCTAGGGGTGTTTCATTGGGCGGATTGGACGGCTTTTTACTCTAACGGTTTGGCTTAACGGTTATCGGCTTTTAAATGTATTCATCCGTTAGCCACCCGATAAGATATCGGGCGGATTGGTATCGGGTTAGCTCTTATCGGGCGGTTACTGGGCGGTTTATCGGTTTAATACCTAAGGATTCAAATGTATTCTGTCCACACACTACATTCAATTTATAATGCAAGGCTGCAAGCTCAGTAGCTCACGCCTCACTGTCAAAATTAAACGTAAGAAGCACACCTATATTTGAAGTATAAACAAATCATGTAAAGACTCGTCCTCACGACTCCCCGCCCAAAGAAAAAAGGAAAAACAAGAGAAAGGAATAGGAAAACAACATGAATAATATAAATGCATGGAATCTTCTTTTGTCCAATAGGTTGTGCTTCTAGAATAACTTCTCTTTTGGTTTTAACATTTTGCACTTCCTCTCTATTTCGGCAGTACATAGTATAAACCACAAGTACACCACATATCAATTCGTTTTTTTTACCTTCGAAAACAATTGTATGTAATATAGTAAAGAATAGTCTAGTGAAATTATACAGGAGATATCTTATAAAGGAAATCTGAAGCCACACCAAAGGTGAGTAATCTGAATTTTTATCCTTAAGAATTGTAATGGACCAATTGAATTGAGTAGTTAGTAGAAATTTGAGATGGCTGGCGAGAAGTACATGATAGTATTATATACTAGTAGATTCGGACATTATCCATTCTATAGTAGTATATTTTATTTTTAGTTTCCTTACACCGTATATGTTCATACTTGGTAATAAAAGTTCTAGTTACCCAAAAAATATATAGTGAAATTGAGTTACAATATTTATATTTAATATATATATAATTATATAAATAAAAATAAATAATATATATATATATATATATATATATATATATATATATATATATATATATATATATATATATATATATATATATATATATATATATATATATATATATATATATATATATATATATTCTTAACGGGTTAACGGATTACCCGTTAAGAAAATTGAATAATCCGCCCCAATCCGATAAGCCGTTAATAAAAAAATTTTAATCCGTTCCCCGTCCGTTAAGCCGTTAAGCCGTTACCATTAAGCCATTAAGCTTCGGTTCGGTTCGGTTTTCGGTTTCGGATCGGTTTTGAACACCCCTATATATATCTATGGGTTCCAGGCTTGATTTTTGAGGCCCAGTAGCACCAAGCTTTCCTGAATTCTTATGTGCGTCAATTTTAATATTTTTAGAATTTTGTGTGTTTGTTTTGTAAATTAAATAACTAATTTTAATTGGTCAGCGTATATATCTATAGGTTCTAGGTTTGATATTTGAGACCTAGTAGCACTAAGCTTCTCTGAATTTTTATGTGTATCAATTTTAATATTTTTAGTAATTTATGTGTTTGTTTTGTATATAATAAATATTTAATTATTTAATTGGACAGAGTATATATCTATGAGTTTTAGACATGATATTTGAGACCCAGTAAAACCACGCTATCCCGAATACTTATATGTGTCAATTTTAATTTTAATTAATTAATTTTTAATTTGACAACGTATATATCAATGAGTTCCATGCTTGATATTTGAAGCCCAGTACCACCAAGCTTTCCTGAATTCTTATGTGTGTCAGTATAATTATTTTTAGAATTTTGTCTATTTGTTTTATTTTGTAAATAATTAATATTTAATTATTTAATTAAACAGTGTATATACCTATGGGTTCCAGGATCAATATTTGAGGCTCAGTAGTACTAAGCTATCCTGAATTCTTATGAGTATCAATTTTGATATTTTTCATAATTTTGTATGTTTATTTTATAAATTAAATAATTAATTTTTGTAAATTATAATTGAATAGAATTTGTGATTGATTTAAATATAGTAGATACTTAAACTACAGAGATTCTATGCTAAAAGGCTCTATATTTTACTGTGCTAAAAGGCTCTATATTTTACTACGCTAAGAGGGCACTAGTCTTAAAGCAAATAAATAATCTAAACTAAATAAAAACAATCAATATATTTTAATAATTTAATATTCATGAAATTACATATAAAATAGTAAAAGAAATTTATGAACATTTTTTATTAACAAAAAAATTATTTCTCAACTTTTAAATATTTTTAAAACATACTAATATCTTAATCCGGATAAAAAAAACATACTAGTTTAATCACAAATAAAACACAAAATAACATAGAAACACATTCTAGACAACTAATATGCATTATTATACGAGTTTTGACATAAGCTAAATCGGAAAACCTCGATTTATGTTTTTCTAAAACTCAAAAAATTGAAATTTTGAGCCCGGAACGAGGAAACCACAACAATAGAAGGCTTGGGGTTGGATGCGGGACCTATGATTTGATCCTCAATTTTTTGGAGTCCTTAATGATGACATCATACTATGACATAAGCGATCAAGTGACCGAAACATCCCGTCGGTGTACTTCCCTAAAACATTAAATGCTTCTCCAGTGGTGGTCGGCCACTAGCGTCATTGAGCCGCCGTCATTTGTCTATAAATACAAGGTTTGATTTCTTTTTTACTTCAATCTTAAAACCACCTTCAAACTTCTTATATAACTCCTTCTGTTCTCCTCATCTCTCAATACTCGTTATTCCATTACTTTTAGCATTAGAAAACACCAAGATCCGCCTATCTCTACTTCTTCTAACTCGAAACAAAGGCGAAAACCTCAAAGACAGTTCCTCAAAAGGAGAAAGCCTCCTCCTCCTCTTCCCAGCCAGCTAAGCTTGTGGTGCCGGCCCTCCATGAGGAAGAGACTGAGTCACCGATTCCAAAATCGAGGAAAGATAACAAGAGAGAAAGGGCTTCATAACCCGAAGACCCCCAAGAGAAGAGAGGCCTTGCTCGAAGGTAGAGGAGGAAACTCATTCAAGTGGACATAGACTCAATCCACCAACTGAATGATGAAGAAGAGGATGAGGGCGAAGAGTCGGCATTGGTCACCCAAACCAAGAAGACATCTGAGGCCGTCAAGTCTTCTGAACCAAAAATCTTACCTCGTGAAGAGGAGGCTCCGAAGAAAAAGCCGGCCAAGGACTGTCACAACTCCTTTTCACTACACCCGCAACGGCATAAAGAAGTTTTTCCAATTAAAGGACAATCGGAATGGAACTTATTATCAAAATTTAGAGTCGCCATTTAGAAGATTAATGGTGTCCCAAGTCATCGGTTGAATCCCAAACCGAGGAAAATATGACTCTGTTAACAGTCCGCGAATCAAAATCCGAGTAAGGAATATTGTTAACCTGGGAGAAGGTGTTAGGCATTCCCGGGTTCCGTGGTTCTAGCATTGTCGGCCAACTATTATATTTGGATTTATCTAATGTCAAAACATGTTTTAGCTTATATGCTTTTAATCGTAAAACGCTTTTACCATTATTTTTAACGAGTATTGCAATATCGTGAAAACGTGTCTCGAACCACGTCACATAAATGCACATGTGATTGTTGACACATTTCGACTTCGTTGAGATTTAAATTTGGGCCACATAGATGTGCACCCGAGCTTAGGAAGGTATATTATTAAAATACACACCTAAAGAGACTAATGCGTTATTATCTTTAGGGAAGGGCATGAAATTCGCTAAATGGCCTATCCTGAATTCTAAGGATTTTGTCACAAAATATATATTGAGGGCCCCGCAACTTATGTGTTTTTATTTGGCGAGACTTGTCTCATTTTATTGAGGAACCCCGACTTTCACTCAAAATTCAGCATTGCTTTTGGGCCTCGATCTTAGCCCAGTAGAGTAATACACAATTAAATTCAAATTGAGCTTCCGATCCAGGCTTAACATTCTAATCCAGGCGTGTTTTTGCATACACATTCAGTTCGTGCATTTGACAAGCTAACTGACTTATTATGAAATTGTCAACAACCAATTAATTACGCATTATGAAATTTATTTGAACATAAGAGTGAAACAACCAAATGAGCCAATCACTTTTTAAAGTTGCCAGGCGCACGTGATTTCATGTAGTTGCAAGTATACTATTTCATAATTTAAACAAATCCAAACATTCTGATGCTTCTATTTTTGATTGAATTACTATCGCTAACTAATTGCCTACTCTGGAATTAACCAATGTATCAGAACAAACCACAAGCTAAAACAACTTCATACTAGTACTAATTGCTATGGTAAAGCAAACCAACAACCTAACAAATTCAAATTTTAAAATTAACAGAATGTCAACATGAGCATAGTAGTTCAGTGGTCCCTAATTACAGTCCATGTGTACCTACTATTCATATAATAGAAAACAAATAACTAACATCAAATATATAATTAACTAACATCTATTTAGTGATAAGCATCAGACAATATCCATACGTGCACAGATCTGGTAACCACTTTTTATTTCAACTTCAATTCTAAGCTACATTGAGGGAATTCGAGGGAGTGTACCTGAAATCAGTTGAAAACGGTAAGAAAAAGGTATGAGCAGCAGTAGGTAACAGGATAATGCAATCCAAAAATATTTCAGCAATCCAGAAGTGTTTTAAAACCAAGCAGAACTAACAAATCTACTCCAAACAGCATCAAACAACCCAGGGATGAACCCAACAAATCATCATAACAAGTAAATATTCAACAATTAACATGAACTAGTCAGATCCCATGAAAATTGACTTGAACTGCTTTTTAAAATCCCAATCTCGAACAAAAAACAGAAAACTCAAGTAGTTTTGATCCTAAATGAACTATAGACTTGAATTAAATGCTGAAGTCTGAAAATGGCTAAAGGAGCACTAATGTAGCAATAATTATCTTTGGATTTGTATTGTTTTTCTGTTTGTTGTATTTTTTAGATTTTATTATGGAATTTAGGGTCTAAAAGGGAATTTGAACTATAAGAGTTCAAATCTATATTTGAAATTCAAATTTTGCTCAGATTTGCAGAGAGGGATTTTTTAGGGGTATTTATGAGATCAAAAACTTCGGTTGAGGATAGTGGCCGCGGCGAGAGATGGTAGAGTAAGGTCATGTCCTCGGGGGGCAGGGGTGGGGGCAGGGGCGAGCATGGGGGCTGGGAGCAGTTCTGCGGGTAGGGCCGGAGGCAAGGGTAGGAAGAGGGTAGCGGACGCTCATAGATTAAGGATCGGGTCGTGGAACGTAGGCACTCTGACGGGTAAGTACATTGAGTTGGCGAAGGTTTTTCAGAAGAGGAGGGTTAACATAACTTGTGTCTAGGAGACTAGGTGGAAAGGGTCGAAGGCGAGGAATGCAGACGGCTTTAAGTTGTGGTATTATGGGGTCGTGAGAAGTAAGAATGGAGTGGGAATATTGGTTGATACGGATCTAAGGGAGTCCGTGGTCGAGGTTAGGTGAGTTAATGATAGGTTAATGTTTATTAAGTTGGTTATTGGGGGTTGCGTCCTCAACGCCATCAGCGTCTACGCGCCGCAATCGGGCTTAGACGAAGAGGTTAAGAGGCGCTTTTGGGAGGACTTGGATGATATGGTGAGTAGTATTCCCCAATATGAGAAGTTAGTTATTGGAGGGGACATTAATGGTCATATTAGGGCTGATGCTGGTGGTTATGGTGAGGTGCACGGTGGCTTTGGCTTTGGGGTTAGGAACGGAGGAGGCACGTCACTTCTTGATTTCGCCAGGGCTTCCGAGCTTTTGATTGTGAACTCGACATTTCAGAAGAGGGAGGAGCATTTGGTCACCTTCAAGAATTAGCGTCGAGTACTCAAATTGATTACCTCCTCCTCAGAAGGAGTGATAGGGGTATGTGCAAGGACTACAAGGTTATTCTCGGAGAGTCCCTTTCGACTCTTCATAGACTCCTAGTGATGGATGTCGGTCTCTGGGTGAAGAGGAACAGGAGGGGTGCTCGTGGACAACCGCATATTAGAAGGGGTGTTCTGAATAAGGAGAAAGCATAGGAGTTGGAGAGGAGGTTAGCTAAGGGCGGAGCTTGGAGAAGTTCTGGGGAAGCGGATATTATATGGTCAGAGACGACAAACTTGGTTAGGGAGGTAGCACGGGATGTGCTCGGAGTAGCAAAAGGCTATTCAGGCAGGCATCAGGGTGACTGGTGGTGGAACAATGTAGTCCAAGGATAAGTAGAGGTGAAGAAGGCGGCATTTGCTAAGATGGCAGGGAGTACAAGTGAGGAAGAACGAGGAGCAAACAGAGAGATATACAAGGGGGCGAGGAAAGAAGCAAAGATGGCGGTTACGGAAGCCAAAAACGCGGTGTTTGGTCGCATGTACGAGGAATTAGGGGAGAAAGGCGGGGACAGGAAGTTATTCCGATTAGCTAAAGAAAGGGAAAGGAAGGCGCGTGATCTTGACCAAGTTAGGTGCATCAAGGGCGAGGATGGTAGAGTTCTGATGGGGGACTCTCAAGTCAAGCAGAGGTGGCAGGCATACTTTCAAGACTTACTTAACGATGTTCGTAACATAGAGCTAGGGGAGTTGGGGGTATTCAGAGCAACATAGAGACCTTGGGTACTGCAGGCGCATTAGGGCGGATGAGGTCATGGGGGCTTTGCGTAGGATGAGTAGGGGTTGAGCGACCGGGCCTGACGCGATCTACAGGACCAAAAAGATGCTGGAGTAGTGGAGGTGGAGTACAGCGGTGCCCTTGTACAAGAACAAAGGTGACATCCAGTGCTGCAACAACTATAGGGGTATCAAATTAATAAGTCATACCTATGTTGCCAATATTGGATGATATGGTGAAATCATGGGCATACATCTCCCGCCATTATGGAATATTCAGAATGTCATGAAAACACCTCGAGGCTGTGGAATCATGATTAGGCTCCTTATCTCGAGGATCATCCGCAGCCCTGTAGTGGCTTCGAGGTTAAGAGATTTTTCCGCCACCCAGCAAGAGCTACGAAGACGGGGGACTCCCATGGCAAGCAGCTAGAATCGACAAGCTCTGATGTGTTGTCTAGCCGTACCATCCCTATATCTTTACATTTAATGTACTCTGTACCATATCTTGTTCCCTCGCCTATATAAGAGGAACCCATACCATCTTGTAAAGGGCTAATGTTGCTCCATTTCTCCACAAGTACAATAATATCTCTCTCTCTCGCTCTTCTCTTCAAAGTTTTTTATTCTCACTGGCACGAGGCCTCCTTAACATTTATTGTTTTCTGATTTGTTCTTCACCATATCATCCAATATTGGCAACATAGGGCCTCGCTTAATCATATATCTTCTTGTTATCTCGCTCCCGATTGCCATGTTAGCTCGAGATCGTTTCGAGCCTTGTACCCGAGGTCCCCATCGATCGTCCTTACATCCGGGCAACATGCCCCTTTGGTTTTATTACTGCCTCGTTTTAGATCGCACTTTATCATTACACTTCACGTTCTTAGCATTAACTACTTTAATAACTAGCTCAGGGATAGATCACGTATTTTTGGAATCCCATTTACAAAATTAATTATTGTTACCATTTTCATGGTAAACAGTTTAGCGCTCACCGTGGGACTAAAAATAATGGTGATTATTTTCTTGTTGGTTTCGTCACATAAACGCACATTATCTGTCACACTTTTTCTTGTCCAAGATCCTTTGATTTCAGGCCAAAATATCCAGCCCGGCAAACAAAGTTGAGAACGACAACCTCGAAAATCACGGGAAAGATGGAATGGCTATCCCAGCCGCTGGAGCACCTCTGTAGAATCCTCATATCGCTCTCGGACCGATCCTAGCAGATGCAGATTCACAGGATGCACAACAAGTCGATGAAACTTCGTACACCGACAAGAGTGTTCGACACAACGACCAAAAAGAAGCACAAAAACTCCCGGGCCAGGTGGAACATGAAGTTAGGCTTTATATTATTTTTGAAATGCTGCAGGCACGACAATTGGCTAGCGCTTGGCTGCAACGTTTCCAGGGGACACCCAATGCAGTAGCGATGGAGACATCTCCTTACGATGAGCCTCTACCCAAGACATCAAGTAACAACGAGTCGGTAACAAACTTCTCCGTAGTGAGAATGCTTGGGAAACTATTCAAAAGGATCGAATCAGGTTCGTGGAAGCTCTTACTGCAACCCTCTCGCGAGGAAACAATCCCAAAACTCCCTTCACAAAAATCCAGAACGCTAGAACTCCCTAGGTGCGACAGGACCTTGGATCCTTACGGACGCATCACCACTTGCGCGTCATTTAGGGGCAACGAAATCCTAGATGATGAGTTCGAGCCCGTCTTGTTGAGGATGTTCGAAGAAACTCTTTCGAGAGGAACCGTGATGCAGTACCTTTTCCTGGCACCTGACCTTACAAACTAGCTTACCGTACTAGTGTGGTCCTCTGTGGAAGCGCGCGTCAGCACCATGAAAGCAGCATCGAGAACGCCAATACATCTGAGGGTGAATGAAGAAGAAATGAAATGCCGTGGGAAGCCATACCCAATCCTCTGATAGGAAGAATAAGATCACTCCTCATTTCGGATGATCGTCCAACACAGGCCTTCACCCGAAGCCTAAGAGAAGCATGTCCAACGGCTCCAGGGCATTTCTAGCGAAGCCTGATCAGGTCCCATACGAGGTCCGATTAGAAGCCTACACCCGGCACCAGTCCCGAATCGAAGCAATGGAAACCGTCCAAGGAGCCCTCGGGTTCGGTATATCCAAGCAGACTCCCGATAAAGAAACTGATACAAAGCTGATGGAGGTATACTCCATGTGCGGCGAATGGAAGAAATGACTTGAGATACAACCTACCTTGCAATAATAGGTGAATTGGCCGAGGACAACACTCTCGAGGAACCTCCAATGGAACCAGATTCAATAAGGCACAACTTGTAGGGAAATCTCGCCCAGCGGAGTGGAATTTCAGCATTGCTATACCAAACATCGTGATTACCATAAGCAAAGCCTGGAATGCCAGGAATCTCAGACCTATTCGACCAAGACCCCTTCAAGAGAACCATGGCCCATTGTAGAACCGCAGGGCGCACGGGGTCACCGTCTCAAAAGAATGACAATCATTCTATTCAATAGGGGTCTCCACCAAGTATTATCGAGCGGTCACTCTCGAATCTAGCTCCAAAGGAGGAAGGATATTGGAAAAAACAAAGCTGAAAAGCCACATCATACTTCCACGATGGTAAAAGGGCAGAGACTCCTTTCAAAGATCCATAAAATGTAGAATAAATTTCTCATCGCCGGGAAAAGGCGGGTCTGGGGAATATACCCAAAAGACACCCTTGCATCCAAGAAAAGGGATGCCAAGACATCGCTTCGGCCTCGTATTCACGTATTGGTAACCCCTCCCTAATTTAGCCTATTTTAAATAAACATATGTTCACGAGTGCAGGTGGTTCGACCAATTATACCGGCGGCGTTAGGCCAAAGCAAATAGGGCAGTTCAGACTAACAAACCAAGTCACTCCCACACCTCGAATGTTTGGTGGATTCCAGACACCGATCGCCATAATAATCAGGAAAGTCGCTCCCTCTATATAGCTAGCTTAAGCTATGACTGGTACGCCGAGCCCGCGAAGCGTGGATGTTTTATTTGAATGACAACGGGCAGACCGTACGGAGGAGATTTCGACCTTACTCCGCCAAGGGGATGAAACTCCCTAACAAAGGTGAGTCTAATGCATTCGACAAAAAGCTACACGCGATGAGAGGAAATCCCTCACCATATGACCTGTCGCCGGTATCAATGCCTCCACCATCGAAAGGATTAAAGGGTAAGCAGAACCGCATCTTCGGCCAAGCTTGGTTGAACGTGATGGAAAGCTGATTAGAGTTTGCGCCTCGAAATGATAGGAACATACCAGACCTCGAAAGCATCGCCTACATACTCTGCAGTAGGGAAGGACTATTCTGCTCCTTTGTTGTTTCCTTCCTTTTACTAACATACATGCAGGCAGTCAACCAAGGGATTCAAAAATTCTAAACTCCACTCGGAGATCCGAGGCCTCTACAGGACCCATCGATCCGTCTTTCCTCGACAAGGTTTCGAACCTAAAGGTCCCTCCAACAAGATTATAAGCGGAGCAACGTACCCCCAAGAAAAGGATCTGCATGATCGCCGTCCTTTCTTCTACAGTCGGACGACGTGCGTTGACCCCCTCTTAAGGGAACCATCCACTCAGAAGGGCGAATAAATGGCAGGCTAAGTTCCAAAACGGAATCATATAAATAGATTAGATAATCAGAAGAGTCGCGCCAATGCGGGCCGACATCACAGCAATGAAACACTATGAATTTACAGCATATATTTACACCAAGAAACAAAGAATTCCTTTTCATCATTTTGTATTTCAGGAAAGGTGATTTTGACATACTCGCAGCAAATGCTTCTCCATCAAATGAGTCCCTATATACTCGGAGACTTAGCATTAACAATTTGACAACTTGCACGACCCCAAGGTCGAAACTTCGGGCTCATCAAACCCCTGGAAGAAAACTCTCAGCTCAAGAGAAGATGTCTTCAAGCTTAAAAAAACTCGAAGACTCGGAAACTGATGTTAATCACCATGCGACTGGAAAACCCGAAACTATGAGACCCCTAGCGGGCAGCGTCGGTGCAACCAGATCTATTCTACAAACTGTAAGAGCTCAATAGGCATGATAAACTGTAAGACCTCAATATGCATGAAAAATCTTGAAGTTTTGGCTATACATTGCATTTGTAAGAATCCCTAAAGGGCATACCCTCGATGTAGATGCCTAAACTATCACTTGGTATCATATATGGCTAAGTCCAAACGCATATGACTATAGTCAATATGGCTGATACAGCCAAAATAACGCAATTCGGGGATGTGCGACTGTCGCTAAAAAATTGCAAGCCACTACCCTAAATATACTTCGAAAAGAACCGGTTAAAATAGGCTTCCCTCAATAGGAAAAAGCGAGCCCCAATAATGTCGACTCCAAAATGCAAGAGCGTCGATCTACTCGACCTATGAGCTATAAACCTTATGAGGTGCTCGAAACATTACCAACAATGACTTGAAATCAAGGTTCCTCTGGAATCGACGATGAGTGAGGCAAAAATACTATAAAAATACCTTAACGAGCGGAATCAAAGCCTACAAAAAGCCCACAGGAGAAAATAGTGTAAGAGACATCATCGCCAGCTAAGCAAGCCTATGGGCCTCACATTGAAAGGTCTCCATGACCAAATAGCGTAAGATCCATTGTCGCCAGCTAAAAAATCTTGACAACTTGAGGATTAAAATGAGCTTGAATCGTAACCCAATTGGAGACCATATAAAAAATAGTTAACTATGCAAGCCTCCGGGCCACATACTAAAAGGTATGAACGAAGAAACTCAAGGCAATTCAAGGGTCGATTACAGCTTGGATCGCAACGCGACTAGGACACTGGACCCAAAAATCACAAAATACCCAAGGGAAAAACCATTATTGCCAGCCCGAACAAACACAAAACTCGAGGGTATATTAAGCTCGAGTCGAACCCTGACTCAAAGACTGAACCCAAAGACAGTTAAAGCATGCAAGTCCAAGGGCAAATTTGCGGTCAAATCGACCTATTGAAAACTCCAACAAGTAGAAATACAGTATATACAAGTTGCAGAGTTTCCCCTCTTACTACTACATATTGATGATGAGGCGCAATCTCGGCCTTCATCGTGTAGTGAAAGCTATATATACACAATAGATAACGCAGGGAATATTCCCCTATTTTTTTCCAGAAGCTACGGCCCGACGGTCTCCTCCTCATCATCCGCATCAATGGATATGAGGAACTTGACATCAAACTCCTCTCCTTTGGCTTGTCCAATCTCCTCTAACATATCAAAGCATCTGGCATGAATCTCCTCGAGGGGCTCCCTCAGGGATCTTCACATCTTATACTCTGTGCTACTGTTTACACGGTTGAGGGCCTTCTTCAGATCAGCCTTAGTGGCAACAACTCTCCTTGAATGAGCTGCCATCTTTTGCACCGCTCTGGTATTATTCATTACAACCTAGGCCCGAACGTTCACCACCTCGGTTTTCGCTCTTGAGAGCTCGGATGAGAGTTTTAAAATCATCTTTACCCGAGCGGAATCATTAGAATGAGTGACCTGAATTTGCTCCTCAATAACGAATGTCGTGGCCTGAGCGCCCTCTTTGGCTCAGAATGGGCGCAAACATTCGCTTGCAATTTTGTGAATTCACTTTTGGCCTTGCCGATCTCGCCCCAGAGTTGTTCGAACTCATCCGTTTTGTTCTTCAAGTGAAATGACAACACATCAAAGATGGTAGGACCAAAAAGGGAATTTCTCCAAGAGGGCCTCTCGGACGCGGCTCCGATCCGCACCACGCAAAAAAAAATGAGCTCATTTTCCTTTTCCGCACAGAGAAGTTTGATGGATTTTTCCCTTTATCGTGCCTCCCGCAATGGGGCCAAATAATAAAGCAGCACGACTTTGAGCCTATCAAAAGCCTGAAGAAGGAGAGTAAGGTGAGTAAAGGGAAAAAAGGAGCATGGGGCCAGAACATCAATACCATGATCAAAAACTCACTACAAGTCCAAGACGATGAGCCTTGCCAAGGGCCAAAGCAACTTCCGATGATGCATCAATCCCGGAAAATCTCCGGCTGGCCAACTAAATCTTTTCCCCTAAATCGCTGCGGAGGAGGTGCCTTACCACAAGCATTCTCCCACCGCGGAATACCTTTCTTTTTGACAGTGCTCCTTTATCCTTGGTCCATTAGTCTCTCCTCCTCCTTCGGGGAATGCAGTATCGCCTCGAATAAACTCCCAGCACTTGCGACAGAGGAATCTGCCAAATCAACAAAATGGAACCATCCCCAAAAAGAAGGGTGAACGAAGGCACCTATCATAATGCTTTTCCTCCCATCTCCCTTTTGAAATATCTCGCCATCGGCACCTATCATGAGCCCAGAAAGCTATCAGCCTACGAGACCATTCGGCTAAATTAGGGACCTCACCGGGCAACCAATGAACTGGTGTAAACAAAGGACATGAAGATATCGTTATGGGTCCAGCTTCATATAAAAGGAAAGAGACTTCAAACAGAATGCTTAAATGTTGAGTTCCATTTCTCAGGAAACGGTAAAAATTCTACGGGTATAATGTCGGTCTTCCGAATTAGAATGAACTGACTCATCCATCTATGGTGCTCATCCTCTTCGGTGCCAATCGTGGAAGCTCGAGTGGACCAATGCTGAAGAGCAACTAGGCCCCGGTAACGTAATGGCCGGTACAACCTTATGAGGTGACAAAGGGTAAACTCTATCCCGGCCTTGTCAGCAAAATATCCCATCGACTGCACTATCCTCTAGAGAAAGGGATGAATCTGCGCCAACGTTACTTGATACCTTCTAGAGAAATCGTGCACGACCCGATCTGGGGAACCCAGCGTGAGGACATGGGTATATACGCTCAAGAAACCCTCAACATACATCATAACACTCTTCTTGGGGGAAGGTACTTGTAGAATCACACCTTCATCCTAATCGCCCCGAGGTTCTCCCCCCTCCCCGATGAAATAATCCTCGATACGAGCTCCTGATGGACCAAAAAATTGGGAGGCTTCCCCGGTGTTGCATTCCTTTTTGGGGCAGCACACTCCAGGTCTCGCTCCCCGACATCAGGAGAAGGTTGTTGGGGCACACCGAAGGTGGAACACATGCAGGAATCTCCATCGTTCGAGGATCATGTGGCGAAGCAGCAGCCATAGCCATGACAGAATAAGGAGAAGAAGAGGAGGATCCAAACAAAAACACCCTGAAGCAAAGAAGTGGAGGGACTCCCACAAAACGCTAGGCTCTACAAAGGAGATAGGATTATCAAATAATTAAAAAAATCGCTACTTGAACGGCGGATAGATAAATATATAGGGGTCAGACAATAACTGCTCAATTACCCAAGAATGCCAATTAATTCTGACCGCGTTAATGTCACTTTCTCCTTGGGGAATGCACCAGTAGATTCATCTCAAGATCCCACATAACTTGTAAAATCAAGGGACCTTGCGAGACCCCTGACATCACAAGTATCGGTTCAGAGGAGCCATCGACTCAACCTCGGGACATGGCTAGTCTCGGGGCCCCCGAGACATCCTACAAAAGGGCTTTGAAGGGCCGACGTTCGATGCTTGGAAGAAAAAAAAGGGAAGAAAGAAACCAAAAAAAAAGAAAGAGAGGAGTAGAGAGGGAAAACAACAAGAATGACAAAATAATAAAAGCTCCTTTCGCGCATTGAATAAAAGGAAAAACACCTTTTGCACTATTTGTCTCCTAGGAGGGAGAACACATGGTACAACAAAGAAGGCACACAAAAAATGATCAAAGACTACTTCTCACCACTACCATCACCCCCGTCCGGGACAATTTAAAGCGCCAATCTTCCCTCCTTCACGCGAGCCTCTACCATGTTGGCAGATAGTTCGAAGACTCTTGCATCGAGTTCTTCTAGGACCTATCTCTTCTCCTTCGCCTTGGCATGCTCGACAACTCGTGCCAGCTTCTGCCTAGCCGTCAGGGATATTTACGAACCATTGCATGCACTGTTGCCACATCCTCCTTATAAGCGGCAGCATCTCGCTCGACCTCAGACTTAGCCGCGACCAAAGAAGCAATCTCCCTGCGAGTGTTCGGGAGAAGGTATCGGGATGTTTCCAATTCCCCGGTCATAGTCTCTCTTTGCTCATTCAGCCCGAAAACCTCCGTTTCTGACTGACTAATTTGGGAGCTGCTATGCTCGACCGACAATGAAAGGAAATACGGTGAATATGTAAAAGTAGAACATTTGTGGATACAGAGTAAAAGAGCAGGTGTGAGCATGGCAGAGTACCTGAGCATCAAAAACTGCCTTCTCCCGAAGAGTCGCCTCCAAAGAGGCCCGAAGTTCCCCGAACTCTTTATCAGACTTCGTTAAATTACAACTAGCGGGCAGGCCTGATTCTCATTTCTTATTTGAAATATGTCATAGATCAGTCTGCCTCACCCTTTTAAGTTTAATAAAACCATAACCAGTATGTGCAAGACATGCTAAATAATCTGTCTTTAAGTTGAGGAGGCCTGATTAAGCTTTTAACTATTATGTATTTTCCTATATTTTCTCTATGTGTTTTTGACTGTCTCTTTAGAATTTTGTCCTTTTAAAACCACAAAAATCCAAACATCCCTTCCCTTTAGGACTAGTATATCCAAAGGCTTCGGGGGTTGATAGGATAGGGGTGGGTAATAGCATGCAATAAGTAATGAAACAATTCCGCGCTTTAATACGTTAATGGGTTGGGAAAGAGTAGATATGGATATGATGACCGGTTAACTAATACAACGTGCAACCCCTCTTCTGAGGAGTGATTACCGGGTATTGCATTGATGTTATCCATATTGTTTGTAAACCTAGGACCCCCTTCCCTTACCTGTTCGTCTTTATTTTCAGAATTTTAAAACCACCTCAATTTAAGCCTTTCTTTATCTTTTCAATTTCAATTACTTGCAACCGTTGTGTGAAAACCCTCTTTGTATTGGCAACCCTTAAGTATCTAATTGTTGCTTGCATTTAGACTCACAATTGCAGCATGGCTGGGAACCACACTAGTGGATCTCGAAGGATGTTTAACACCTTCCCCTGGAGATACTTCTAGCCCTTACCCAATCTCTGGTTTTTGAAATCAAAATCCTTCGTAGTGTCCTAATGCACTTTAATCATTAGGTGGCGACTCTTCAATTCAAATCTAAATTCCCAAAAGGGAATGAGTTGTCCTCCCAAATGTCATAAATTTGATTTTGTGAGAAAAAAGGGCGCGACAACTCCTTAGCCCTGCCGGACCCGCCATCCCAAACTCAGCAGCTTCCGACTGGGGAAACTCTAAATCTCTCATGATGGACCTAGTCCCCCTCCTCAACGGACTTCTATCCTTGTCGTCCCCTTCAACATCAGGGTTCAACCCAAATGTTAGGGCAGCAGTTTTATCAGGACGGGAAGTGGCTGCCCTGTCTTTCCTTTTCTTATTCATATCAAGCCCCAAGGCCTCCGCCTCACCATTCGGGGGGGTGGCCTCATCTGCATATTCTCTCCAAGGCCTGCACCAACACAATAAATATGACACACTATTGCTTAGAGATTATAAAAGGAACACAAAAGGTGGAGCACAAGCGGTGAAGAAACCTCATAGTGATTCTTAGCCACCCAACACTGCTTATACATGACGGTCCAAGATCGGAGACGATACGAAACCTTTCATCCAAATTCCTAATCCATCCCGCCAAATCTGGTAGCGCCTCGGGATGCCAGAAGTGGCTAGAGAGAGCACATAAGGGTAATCGTGACAAATAAAAGAATAATTGAGACGTGGCTAAAGGGAAGTTTACTTACGTCGATCATTTATTCACTCTGGAAAGGGCATCCTACGGGCTGGGATGATATCCGAGGTCCTTACTTGAATGAAGCTGCTCATCCATCCCTGGTCCTTCCCCTCATCAACACTTGTAAAGAAAGAATTTTGACACTGCTTTCGAAGCTTGATTAAGCCTCGATACAGTCGAGGGAGGTACAATCTCATCAAATGGATGAGGGTAAAAACCTCACCTATAACCTCTTTGTAAAGTGCCTGAGCATCAACAAAATCCTCCAAAAGGATGGGTAGATTTGACCAGGGGTCACCCGATATTGAGTGCAGAAGTCAAAGATAACCGGATCGATTTTTAAGAGAGATTCGACAGTATTATCAGGACCCAGGGTGAATGGGTAAGAATATATGTAGAGAAAGCCTTCCTTGAAGTCGATAATATTGTCACTGGGGTCAGGAATTTCTACCTTCAATGTCTTTCTCCATCGGCAGTCCTCCTTCACTTTGTCAATATTGGTCACGATGCTAACGTAGCGAGACACGTGCTCACATCGACCCGGTGTAGACAAGGCAGTTTTGATGTCAAAATCATCTAACGTGTCAATATCGGGAGGGGTCCATTGATCTAAAGTAGGAATCGATTTATTTTCCCCCAAAGATAATCAAGACGACAATTCAACATCATTTCCTATCACTCCATTCTTGAAAATGCGGAGACTATCTGTGTATGGTGAAATCAGGGGAATCCATCTCCCACCATTAAGGTATATTCAGAATGTCGTGGCAGCACATCGAGGCTATGGGATTGTGATCGGGCTCCCTATCTCGAGGATCATTTGCACCCCTACAATGGCTCCGAGGTTAAGGGATCTGTCCGCGGCCCAGCGAAAGCTACGAAGACGGATGGACTCCCAAGGCAAGTAGCTAAAATCAACAGACTCTAGTGTCTTGTCTAGCCGTCCCATCCCCATATCTTTACATTTAATGCACTCTGTACCATACCGTGTTCCCTCGCCTATATAAGAGGAACCCTACCATCTTGTAAAGGGCTGATATTGCTCCATTTCTCAACAAGTGAAATAATCTCCCTCTCTCGTCTCTTCAAAATTGTTTATTCTCACTAGCCCGAGGCCTCCTTAACGTTTATCATTTTCTTATTTTTTCTTCACCATAGCGTCTAATATTTTCAATATAGAGCCTCGTTTAATCATATCTCTGTCTATTATCTCACTCACGATTTCCCGGGTAGCTCAAGCTCGGTTCGAGCCTTGGCCCCGAGGTCCCCATCGATCGGATACATCTGGGGAGAGACCCCATTGGTTTGATTACTGCCTCATTTTAGCTCGTATTTTGTCATTACACTTCACGTTCTAAGTATTAAATGCTTTAATAACTAGCTCGGGAATATATCACGTATTTTTAGAATCCTATTTACAAATTTAATTGTTGTTACCGTTTTTACAGTGAACACTTTTCTTGCTTCTTGTATCATTCTTTTTTTTGTAAGACCTTTTATCGGTCCCTTGTATATATCTTTTTCGAAATATAAAAAATAAGAATTTCCTTGAATGTTTTCTCTGCATTTCTTGCCTTCTAAAATTCTTTCAATGCCTTCATCCTCTTTAACTATGTGTTAGAGATTTTATCTCAGATGTTTTCTTCAAAATTGTCATGGTCAAGCTCGAATAAGTTCGAGCTTTAGGGCATAGACCTTTACGGGCTCATGGCGGATAATGGCGAATCCCAGAGCCATGATCAAACCATTATTTCTTTAGGCTTGGTATAATCGAACCCTTGGGTTCGAGTTGAGTCCGAGCGAGGTCTCAAACTCTAATTGTATTGAACTTTTAGTCTTACCAAATCGGCCATTAGGTCTTTTATATCGTCCCTTAGGCTCTTTATAGGTTTTCCTTTAGGCTCTTTAAGTTTAGCCAATTTGGCCTCTAAAGCGGCTATAATTTTTCATCTTTTCGGCTAAAAGATATAGTGAAAATTTCTTTATGCCTTAGCATGTATTTGTTTTTGTACCCCTTGGGTTTTTTGAGGGTTCAATCGATCGGAACTTCATTTGTAATCTTTTTGTGTTAAGATAATTTAATACATCTTGAGGCTTTTTTTAAGGTTGATGTTATCGAAGCCTTTAAATTATTTGAGGGCTAATTTTATCAAAGCCCTTTTTTATTTTCTTTTGCCGAGGGTATCCTTATTTAATCGGGTTTTCAAAGTATTTGAAGGCCTTTAACTTATGGTGGAAGTGGAACGTCTTCGAGCCGCATTATTTTGGCCGTAATATTTTTATATGACCTGAGTCTTTAATATGGCCGTAACCTTTGGGTGTGTCTCTTGGACTTGTTTCCCGATAACCTTTCGAACTTGTTCGTGAGGTTAGTCACTAAGCATGATGGCCTTGGCCTTTTCATCGAGGGATGCCTCTTTGAGGTCTTATAAATTTGAGTTTAGATATTCGAATGGATTGACTGTCGATGACAGTCCACGAGTATTCGAGGTGTATTTGCATTTGGGCCCTCGAGCTTTTTCTCAAAGAATCACAAATGTGGAGTCCGTACAGTAGCAAATTTCTTTGAGACACAAAGAGTTTTGTTATAGAAAGAATTCTTCTTTTAATAATTAATACATGCACACATATTTTTCCATTGGTGCTCTACTATTCTATATGGACACGGTTCATCTAACCATTTGGCCCATTACAAAGTTCTCCTATCGAGGCTCTCTTTGGCGTGAAGTATTTTTCTTGAAAATATAACCTCCGAGGGTGATTCCCCCCAGTATTCGAGGTTGATTAAAAGAAGCCTTGGACACTGTTGAATTCTCCTTAGGTAGCACATAAGCCTCACTAAAACCTCACCAAAAAAATCACCTTGGGATAAATTAGATCTAAAGAAAAAAGAGTGCAACACGTGCTTTAAAATCTAAGGTCTTCGTGTAGAAAGGTGCCTTCGATGTCTTCGATCAAACACCTAAAATGAGTTAGTTTTAAGTTCAAATGGAAAAAGGAGAAGGTAATACCTTAGCAGTAATATCGTTTGAGTAGTGATATATTCCAATTGTTCGGCAATTATTCGATTTTTATCTTGCCAAGTTTGTAAGATTCCTTACCTACAATTATTGACTCGGTATGGTCCTTCACAATTCAGGCCTAGTTTCCCATCATTCAAGTCTCGAGAATTGAGGGTGACATTTCATAGAAATAAGTCCCCGATTTAGAAGTGTCGAAGGTTGGTCCTTCTACTATAATACCTCTCGATTCTTTGCTTCTGCGCTGCTATCCAAACAAGTGTAGCTTCTCATTTTTCATCTAATAGCTCGAGGCTAGTATTCATAGCCTCGTGATTTAATTCCTCTAATTCCTGTCATAATCTGGTACTGGGTTTCCCGACCTTGACTGGAATTAAGGCATCAGAACCATATACTAAGGCGAACGGGTTTGCCCCCGTGCTAGACTTTGATGTTTTTTGATATGCCCAAAGAACCTCGGACAGAAATTCTCTCCATTTTCGTTTAGCATCGTTCAACCTTTTCTTCAAGTTTTGGATGATAGTCTTTTTTTTTATTCGGCCTGCCTATTCTCGATCGGATGATATGGCGTTGATAAAATCTTTTTTAATTTCTATGCTTCGAGGAACTCTGTTACCTTGTTACCGATGAATTGCTTGCCATTGTTGCATATGATTTTGGTAGGTATCCCGAATCAACACACGATGTGGTCCCAAATGAAGCAATAACTTCTTTTTCTCTAACCTTCTCGAAGGCATGTTCTTCCGCCCACTTAGAAAATTAGTCAGTCATAAACAAAATGAATTTAGCTTTACTTGGGACCGTTGGTAGAGGGCCGACGATGTACGTTATCACTCATGGCGCCTTCGATGAGATAGAATTTTATATCTTGGATAGTCCCAGCCACGTTCACTGGTAGGACTATTTCCACCTTTGTTTTTTCGCTTGCCATGTTGAAGCCATTTAGGACATTAGATGCACGTATAATTTTGTCCTGTAGGCTGAGCTACTCTATGATCCTCGATATGATAATGTTTGTTGAGCTACCTAGATCTACTAGAACACATTTAACTTGAATTTTATTTAACAAAATAGAAATTACCAGTGATTCATTGTACGACTGAGATATGCCTTCTGCTTCCTCGTTATTGAATGATAGGATGCCCTTGGGCATATAATTCGGAGTTCATTTTTCTCTAGTGATCGAGACCTTGGTGCATTTGAATATAGGCCCTTTGTGGAACATCGACACCGCCAACGATCATATGAATTACATGTTGCTGTTCTTCCTACTCAGTTTTTCTATGTGCACCTCTTTCCCTAAAGTGGCTCTTAGCTCGATCAATGAGAAATTCTCGAAGATGACCCTCGTTGACCAATCGAGCTACCTCCTCTCTCAGCTGCCTGCAATCTTCGGTCTTATGGCCATGTGTGCCATGATATTTACTGCTCAACTTTGGATTCCTTTGAGAAGGATTTATTCGTGTAAGACTCGGCCACCTTGTATCTTTGATTTTTCCAATAGATGACATGATCCCCGATGCATCTACACTAAAATTATACTCTAACATTCGAGGTGCTTCTGCGGGATCAGTATGTTTATCAAAACCATGCTTACTCATAAGTCCCCAAGAATTCTATCTTCAATCGTTTCTTCGATTGTACCAAGGAGGATTGCGCCCCAAACAGTTGCTTCGTCGATCTGAGACATATGGTTGATACCATTCCTATTCGATATCGGTTCCCTATATGTATCCCTCAGGGCCTTAAATGCTAATCTATTTGGATGAGCTGAGCTCGAGGGGCTCCCAGCTGGTCGTTCTTGACCCCCATCTTCGACTAATAACGATTATGTACATCCGCCCAAGTCAGGGCTGGGTACTCGACTGGTTTTTGCTTTAACTTCCATGACGCGATCAAACTCCGCTCATTCAACCACCGCATAAAAGCCTGTACTACCCAATCATCTGATACTGGTGGTAATTTCATTCGCTCCATTTGAAATCGGGATACGAACTCCCTTAGCATCTTATCATTCCGTTGTCTTATCTTAAAAATATCTGATTTACTTGTCGCAACCTTTATGTCCCTAGCATGTTCTTTCACGAAGACGTCTACTAACATAGCAAATGAATCGATAGAATTCGGTAGCAAGTTGTGGTACAAATCATGGTTCCCTTTGACAAAGTATCCCTAATTATTTTCAACAATACTGACTCGATCTCATCAATATTTAAATCGTTCCCTTTAATCCTGCAAGTGTACGAGGTAATGTGTTCATTAGGATCGCTCGTACCGTTGTATTTGGGTATATTGGGCATACAGAACTTCTTCGGGGTGGGCTTCAGAGCTGCGCTCGGGAGAAACAAATTTTGCATGAATATTTTGGCATCCAATCCTTTCATGACGGGGGGTGCCCCAGTATTTGATCAATACGGGAGTTATACGCCTCCACTTTTTTGTCATTATCCTCAATCTTTTTTCCCCCGACTCGATTTGTTTTCTGTGCTCCTTTAACATCCTTATAATCATGGGATCAGCCCCCGAGGCATTACCGTTCGATCTCTCTGGCACCAGTTCAACTCCGCGAAGTGACTTCTGGTTCGACCACACTTGGAGTTTTATGCTGACTTTGAAGCTGAGCGATAGCAATCTGTTAAGCTTATAACATCTCGAATAAACTTGGAGGCAACTCCCCCATCTCCTATACCCTATGTTCCTTAGCCACTAGATCGAGCTTCCCTTCGCACACTTCCTCCGTGATATGCGGCTAAATCTACATTCAAAGCAATGTGTGAACTAACATCGACTAGTTCCATATTTGGCACTTCCCCAGGGTTAATCGGTAGTACACCGACTCCCGGAGCATCTACATTGTTGTTTTTCCCTTGAAATCCAAGACCATCATCGCCGTGTACATATGCATTTTTTGAGTTTGACATGTTTTATCCCGAGAACGAAAACTCTTGACTAGAAAAAAGTATGTAAATAACGTTTGTTATCAGAATTAGTACTGAAACAACAATTATCATTAGTCATACGGTGGATGCCAAACTGTTTACCTCAAAAATAGGAATAATAATTAAACTTGTTTGTGGTTTTAAAGATATGTCATTTAGTTTAATACTAATTAATAACCAAAAAATCTAACGTATTAATGAAAGAAGTAAGTAAAATCACACCAATATGGAAGTCAGTCTCAACCTCGAGCTAAGGTGGTCTTGAGGTAGGTCAAGAACAATAAAGTAAGGATAATTCTGATGAAATGTGAGCAAGAAAGTAAGAAAGTATATTCTTTGCCACTGATTGATGATGGTTACAAATGATTGCGGTCCCCTTTATATAAGAGAGGAGCACTAAAAAAGGTACATTTCTATTTACAATAAAAAATCTTATTGGGACAACTGTCTAACCGCTTAGTACGGATTAGTACTAATTCGTACAAACCTATTCTGGAATTTATGTCGTAATCTTAGGAACGTAGCAGGAATCTTGCTCTTTATGTTACAAACCCATACTGGCATCATCTCGGGGTCGGGCATACTCGGTATCGTTACTCATCGCATACTTCGATCCTCGGGTCTTGTACTCTGTCATCGAGCTCGAGCTTGGTCGATCGAGGTCGAACTCGACCCATCCTGAACTCGAGCTTGAGGCATCCTCTCGAGTCCATCAAATGGAGCCTACCTGATTTCGATCGTATATAGTTTTTATATTTGTTTGTTATTAATATCTAGAAAAAAAATCTTAGCTTGAGAAGTTCGTCGCAATGTCCAAAACTGGGATTGCATGACTCACTTTGGTTTGTGATTTTTACCAAATTGTAATAATTTTTAAATATTCTTTGTTTGAAACAATGACTTTTACCAAATTGATCAGTCTAATGCAGGTAATATAAACATACTCAAACAAATACCATTTGGCAAATAGGCCCCCACCTCTATATTAGGAACCCAAATCACTTAGTTAGATCAAACCTAGCATACACCCTATCAAGAATGTCTCCACTTTAAGCTAGTGGACAATACAAAAACAGCTCAATTAATGGACCAACGTGTCCGTTTAAAATTAATTGTAGACCACTCTTCTGTATGATTTCATGTGGTACTATTTTTCTTGTGTCAAGTTTAATTAAGATTGTGTTTAATTATTGTGGAACTTTCGTGTGAGAAAACTATGCAATAGCGTATAGTTAATGTCTTAGAGCCCGTTTGGCCAAGCTGTCAAAATTTGCTTATTTTTAGTACTTTTTTTAAAAGTATTTTTTTCAAAAGTACTTTTGAAAAAAAATAATTTGTGTGTGGCCAATTCATCTAATAAGTACTTTTTACAATATTTGATAAACAAATTATGTTTGGCCAATCTTCATAAAATGTACTTTCGAGTGTCAAATTACCAAAAAGAATAGTACCAAATTTTTATAATTATTTTAAAAAGAAAAATAAATTTCAATATTTATTATTAGAGACTGTTATTTTTTTATTTAATTTAATTAAAATATAACATAAAGGAAAAATACATACTAAGTATATAAATTATTGTAATATATATAGTTATACCAAACAAATAATATTATCTAGTATAATTACTTGTTATTTACACCATGAAATAATAAGCAAAGTCACTCAGACATCATAATATTTCTCAATAATTTCATCTCTAATTCTATCACGCAACGCCTCCATAATAATAGAAGACTTGTCTTGCATTTCTTAAAGAATACCAGAAGACCCATCTTCTTCCTCAATCTCTACAGTAATGTCTTTATTAGCATAATAGTTGAATTCCTTATTAGTAGAAGATCATCGTCGGATGAAATTATGTTTTAGCCATGGTAGTTGTAACAAGATAAATCTGAGTGTCAAACTTGAAAGATGACATTGAGCGTAAAATAGAAAACCTATTTTTCCAGACTCCAAATGTTCTTTCAATTGTACATCAAAGACTGGAGTGAAAAAAAATTAAATGTTTCATTTGGATTTCTAAAACTAGAGTTGCGCTTGAAATCCGTGAGATGATATCACTCACCCTTATACGGTCCTAAATAACCCATCGTAGTTGGATAGCCTGAATCAACCAAATAATAATTGCCACACCAAGTAAAAAAGAGTTAATTAAGATGAATAAAAATAAAACTACTTATTAAACTAACACAAGGCATAGTATTAGTGTTGTTTACCTGATGGAAGATGAGGAAAGTTAAGGTTTTGCCTTCTAAGTGCCTGAACAAATATTCTAGCATCATGTGCAGTAACTTCCCATCCAGGCCATACAAATGTGAAACACATGTCCCAATCATATACATCCATTATGTTTTGAGAAGTGAAGCATTTTCTACCAATATATTTGATTTGTTCCTTAGAGCGAACAATACAAGGCACGTGTGTGCCATCTATAGCTCCAATGCAATTTTTAAAATAAGGCCAATATACATCATCTGCTCTTATTTCAGGATTAATATCAGGAAAGGTTGGATCTTTTGGCTTAATAATATCCATCGTCAATTTCAAACATGCTATTAAAACATGATGAAAATGTCTGCTAACAGTCTCTCCAGAGTGTTGGAATCGTCTTGAATCATTCGATTCCCTACACCATGTCCAACCACCAGTAAAAACATAAAAATCATATCCTCTATGGTCATTTTTCTTGTTGCTTTCAAATCATATTATTCATTTAATGTTTTGCATAAGTCAAGAAATATATGTTTTTCCATCTTAAACATATCATAACATCTCTTATCATGCCCTTCAAGTATCTCCTTGATGAAATAAAATCATGTATGAGGAGAAGTTCTGCATGGAGTTTTTAGACAAAATTTTAAATAATATTCCGATGCGAAAGCTATACTGAAAATTACCAAATCAATACATCATCATCGTCATCTACTTCATTTATAAGAACTTCATCAACATGCTCATCATTATTTACGGTGAATGACATATCTGTAAGAAAAAAAAATAAAATAAAATTACTTGAATAACAATCTATATACTTATTATTAAAAAAAAATAACAATCACCTAAGTACAACGACATAAAATTCAAATATTTCAAAATAAATATTAGTAACTTGAATAAAAGTCAAATGTAGATTCCAATAATCATAAAGCATAGATTCCAATAACCATAAAGCATAACTAGTCAAAGAAAATATCAAAAAAAAAAAACATCAAATAAGAAATTGAAAAGTTACAAGATGATTCATGTATTTGATATTTGTAATTTTTAAAATAATGGTAGAAATTTAAAAAAAAAAAAATATTCAAGAAGAAGCAAAAACCAATGAAAAGACAATAAACAAATTTGAAAGATTCATATATCTTATATATAATTCGTTTTGGCTTTTCATTGGTTTTTAATAGTTTTTTAAAATTTCTACCATTATTTTAAAAATTGAAGATATCAAATTCAGGGATCATATATACATATAAAAGGGTTTTGAAACGAACGTTATTAGGATCGGAAGTACAAAAGTAAAATAAATTTGGAGATCAATTTTAATAACACCGCTTGTACATAAGAAAATAGTTTGTTTTATTTATTCATTTTTTTAGCAATCAATATTAGTAATTTCTCATCTATATCATTCAAACTGAAGATGACTCGATATTCTTATTAACTCACACTAGTAACACATTAAAGTAGGGGCAACATTATATATATATATAATGGAAAGAAAATGTAAAGGATAATTTGAAAAATATAAATTTATGATTAGGATAGTTTTGTCTTGAATAAATTAATTTTGTGCTTCTTCTTCTTGGACTCAAAAGCAGAAAAACTGAGTCTGCTGTTGGCCAAAAATACTTTTATATTTTGGCCAAACATATTAAATTTTTTAAAAAGAACTTTTTTGACAAAAAAAACATCTTTTCCCTCGGAGAGCTTGGCCAAAAAAGCTCTTAGACGTGTTGAAGTGAAAGCCCTAGTACATATTATTAAACTTAAATGACGTCTTATGATAAAATTTCAGAAAAGAATACCAGTACATTTTCTGGTTGACTTTAACTAAGTCATGATAGGAAATAGCCATTTATTATGCTTTGCATCTAAGGAATCAAATTTTTTACACTTGGGACCATCCATCAACTCTTCCTCAAAGAACAAAAGAGCTAGTTATTGGGGGCCACGAAATCTGAATATCAAGTTGCAATAGAATCTACTTGTCGAACAATTTTCAGGGTGAAGTTAAGGATCATTCGAATTTGGACTGAAATGTGGCCTCTTCCACTGAAAAAAAAAAAAAAAAAAACAGAATTATTGTGGCGGTTAGACAGTAGCGGTTCCGAAAAACCGCCGCGATATATATCAATAGTACGGCGACGTTCCAGACGCTATTAAGGCATTCATGTTAAAACGGTATTTTTCAAAAATTACGGCGGTTCAAACCGCCACTAATTACACCAGTTTTTAATAACTTTTTTCCCTCTTTATTTAGAACTCCCCGCTAATAATTTAATCTATATTTATACTATATTAAAAGCACCAAGGCCCTTAGCGAAATGTCATTCGTTTTTTTTACCTTTCAAAATAAGTTTCACACTAAACAAAATAGTAATTTGATCCTCCTAACATTTAGGCTTTGAAGTAAGCTAAAATTTATTTATTAAATATTTTCTTATCTAAATTAGGTAGAAAGTCCCAATATCTAGAGCTTTAATATCAATTATTTACCTTGTATAAGAGTTATATACTACTCATATTTAGATGGTAGATTATAATGAACTTTAAATTCAATTAGAATTATGGAATTTATGTAAAGCAGATAGTGGAGGACTATATAAGCAGATATTTATGTAAAGCAAATACTGGCTTATATAATCTGAAAATTTTGGATTTGATCACATATACTTTTAGTACCAACTGAATGAAGTTGCTAATATACTGCAAATTGAACAGTATATTTTCAATCTGCGTGTGAATTTGTTTGCATTACTTTCCTTATTTTCATGGCACAGTACACCCTTTTGGACTTGGTTTTTAGATGCCTCAATCAATTCCGTGGTAATTTGCATGTTTTACATGAAGTGTACCATATTTTTGATATACACATACACAAGATTTTCTAAAAAAGATGATTTTTTTTCTTATTGGGAGTTATTCCTGTTAAATCTAATTTTAATGATGCAAATAATATATCTATGCAGGAAATTATTTAGAGAAGATCAAGGAATCAAGGAGATACTACGAGATTGCTGAAGCCAATATGGATGTTAAAGAAAGAAATTAATCAGCAAAGATTATGAAATCGTGGACAACTGCGATGGAAAGAATCAAGCAAGCCTAAACTTAAGGCATCAATCAAGGGCAGCACATTCAATCCGGAAGATTGAAGCCGTCAAAAAGCATTGAAGATTATGTAAGAAGATTAGCACTGAGCTGCTAATTTCGGAAGGACCAAGAATCAAGGAGTAAACCCTCATCATCAATAACTGTAGAAGGAAAGTTGTCAATTTCCTCTCATCAAGGAAGACCATCGACAATCAATCTTATTCTTGGAAAGAATCAATCTCTTTACAAGGATCAAATCTCTTGGGTTGTCAAGTCTCGTCAGCAAACCTCGTTCACCAAGCCTTAGACAAACATACTTTGATGAACATAAAATTCTCTTTTTGTTCTACTGCAAACAAACATTGTAGTTATCTAAGATATGATGTGTAATAAGTTAGAGAAAAAAAAATAAGAATGACACTGGTGAGGCATTGTATCAAAAGAGGCGAGTATTATAGGAAGTGAGCTATCACATCATTTCCATTGTACTCGAAGAAACACATTTACTAAGGAGAACTCCCTTGCAACCCAAGGGGTCTGGACTAGGATTCACATTGAATTCGAACAAGTATAAAATTCTGGTATCTTTAATTCCTGCACTTACTTTATGTGTGTTATATTCTACTAATATAATTGTTAGGTTATTGAATCTAGTCGACTAATTGAAAAACCAGTCAACTAATAGAGATTAAGATTAAAAATATACAATTCACCCCCTGTTGTACTTTGCAATTGGTATCGGAGCAAGGCTCACATTCTATTTTGCTTAACAACTTGTGAGAAAACGTCATGGCAAATCAAGTTATTATAGGAGCTCTTTTCCAGGAAGGAACTTCACAAGTTAGACCACCATACTTAATGGACAATATTTCTCTCACTGAAAAGTGTGTATGGAGATCTTTGCCAAGGTTTATGACGTTAAAGTTTGGATAGTCATTAAAAAGGGGAACTATCCCTTACCAGCTGCTACTCCACTACTTGTTGATCCTAATAGATTCGTATACAAATGAGCAAATGGAAATGGCACAAGTTAATAATAAAGCGAGAAATTAGCTTCACAATGCTATAAGTGGTGAAGAATATAAGAAAATCTCTAGTTGTGACATAGCCAACAAAATGTGGGACAAGCTTGAGGTTACAAACGAAGGAACCAGCAAAATAAATGAAACACATATCAACATGTCAGTTCATGATTATGAAATCTTCTCAGTGAAAGAAGGAGAATATATTGAAGAGATTTTTTCCAGGTTCAGCAAAATAATTAGCGATCTAAAGGAATTTGGCAAGCCATATACTAGTGGTGATCAAGTCAGAAAAATTCTCAAAAGCCCGCCAACCATTTGGCAGACCAAAGTAGTCACACTTGAATCTTAGAATCTAAACAAGATATCATATGATGAACTACGAGGAGAACTCATAACCTTTGGAAAGACTCATCTCAAGAAGACTAGTCAAAAAGAAAATAATCGTATTTAAAGCTTCAACTGAAATAGTAGAAAATGAAATCGATGATGATCCTGAAGCTCTACAAGAAGAGATTTCTATGCTATCAAGAAACATGGATGTTTTAATGAGAAGATTGATAAATACAAAGAAAGGAATAATTCCACCCAGACGATCCAGGAAATGCAACGAACATGAAAAAATGATGGAAAATTCTATGAATGTGGCAGATTTGGACATTCAATGCCAAGTGCCCAGAACTAAAAAGAAAAATTTCTAGAGGCTTTAACTAGAATAAATCTTTTGGTAAGCTGAAGTGATGAAGAAAGTTCAGAACACGAAGAGATAACAAATATTTTCTTCATGACAATTCGAGAAAACGAGATGAACAAATCCTCAGGATGCTGGACAGATGAGGACAGCTCGGGTATTGAAGGCAAAGATAAATATGAGAACTGTTTCATGGCACGAGGTGAAACAAGTGAGGTAAGATCTTATAACTGTGAAAAATGTAATGAATTGCATAATATTCTTGATTTAACTTTGAAAGAGTCTAAAAAATGTTGAATGGGCTTAAGAGCCTAAATAAAGAAGTTAAAGACTGGAAACTCAAACATGAAGTATGTGAAATTGGAAAGAAGTACTTCAAGAAGAGCTTAAGGAATTGCAAATGCAACTTAATGGCATGCGCAAATCCACCAGTCACAGTTCTATCATGTCAAACCAGGCGACTTACAAGTCAACTGGAAAAGGACTAACTAGAATAAAGTCCACTAGTACTAACAGTAATGAAAGACCTAAAGGTGCGTCAGGAGCTACGTGTCACTACTGTAACAAAAGTGAGCACAAATATTCTTTTTTCACTTTCGTAAAGCCAACATTTCAGGAAGGGTTGGTAATAAAAAAATAACTATGAATCTACCAATACTAACCCTCAAGGATCGAAGTAAGCTTGGGTACCTAAAAGAAAGTAATCACTATATTTTGTAGGAACACCACAAAATAAGCCGAAAAGGAAAATTGTACTAGACAGTGTGTGTTTCAGTCACATGACATATGACAAAAGCCTGTTCAAAAAAGCTATATAAATTTATGGAGGAAGTGTTAAGTTCGGGGATGACTCAAAAGGTAAAATAATTGGTACTGGAACAATTCCCTTCAATAACAACTGTGACATCACTGAAGTTTATCTCATCGATCTCAACTACATTCTTCTGAGCATACATCAACTATGTAACTCAGGATATGAGGTAAACTTTAAGAAAACAGGCAGTGCTATTGAAGACGAAACGGGTAAAATAGTCCTCCCAGAATAAAAGTATGGAAATGTTTATATCCTTGATGGTTTTGAAAGATAGATAGTCATATTTTCTTAACATCCATGTATAATGATCCATGGTTATGTCATGGGAAACTTGGTCATGCTAGCATGCATTTGAAAGAAAAATTGTCCAAACATGAGTTAGTTATTGCCTACCCAAACTGAATTATTCTAGAACTCATATCTGTGATGCATGTCAAATTGGTAAGTAGACCAGAAATTCTTTCAAAAATAAAGATAATATATCTACTTCTAAACCCTTGCAGTTGCTTTGTATGGACTTGTTTGGATCTACTAGAACTACTAGTATAGGAGGAAAAAAGATATGCTTTTGCTATTGTCAAAGATTATTCACGTTTCACTTGGGTAATTTTCTTATCTTATATGGATGAAGCATTAAGAAATTTCGAGGTTTTTTGCAAATAGGTTGAAAGACAAAAGGGATCTATGATTTCAACAATTCGGAGTGATTATGGAGGAGAATTTGAAAATAGAGCATTTGAAGATTTCTGTAAAAATCGGGGATACACTCATAATTTCTCTGCATCACGATCACCACAGCAAAATGGGGTTGTAGAAAGGAAAATCAGAACCCTCCAAGATATGGCAAGAACCATGTTAGTAGATCATTCACTCCCAAATCATTTTTGTGAAGAAGATATAAGTACAACATGTCACATTCTCAACTAATGTCTCATAAGGCCCATTCTGAAGAAGACTTCCTATGAATTATGAAAAGGTAAACGTTCCAATATAAGTTACTTTCATCCTTTCGGAAGTAAGTGTTTTATGCATAATAATGGTAAGGAAAACATTGGAAAATTTGATCCAAGAAGTGATGAAGGTATTTTTCTGGGATACTCAATAAATAGTAGATCTTTTTGAAGTCTGCAATAAATGCACATTATGTGTGGATGAATATGCACATGTTATATTCGATGAAAATAATTCCTTGGTCGAGAAAGGAATTACTACAGGTGATGAAGATCAAGTTCAAGAAACTCATGAGACAAGCAAATCTCAAAAGTTCAGCTGATATATCTGCTACGATAGAGTTAACTAATGAAATTAGCATCAGTCTTCCAGATCGATCATCCAATCAAGTCGACTACGAATGTAGTACATCCAATTGAATGGAGAAGCGATCCTAAATATTTTCAAAAATTTATCATAGGGGATCCAAATAAAGGAACGAAAATCAGGGGGACTCTAAAAAAGAAAGCAAATTTAGCATTAATCTTTCATGTTGAACCAAAGAAGATAGATAAAGCTCTAAAATATTCAAGTTGGGTTTAAGCAATGCAGAAAGAATTAGATCAGTTTGGTAAAAATTAGGTGTGGAAACTGATACCCAAATCTGAAAATGTTTCCGTAATCGAAAAAAAGTGGGTCTAAAAAGAAATAAATTGAATGATAAGGGAAAGGTCGTAAGGAATAAAGTCATACTAGTTGCTCAGTGATATTCACAATAGGAAGGAGTCGACTATGGAAAAACCTTTTCTCTAGTAGCTCGCTTGGAGTCTATACGAATTCTTCTGGCATATGCATCATTTAAAGGATTTAGGTTGTTTAAAATGGATATCAAAAGTGCCTTTTGAACGGATTTATTGAGGAAGATGTTAGAATATACGCTTAACGCTAGAGGGGGAGGGGTGAATAGCGTTATAATAAAAAACAATATAAACTTGCGGAATTAAAAATTGCAGGATTGAAATAAGTGCGGTAAGTAAATAATAAGGAACGAATGCACCGAAATTATCCTGGTTCACCACAACCTGTGGCTAGTCCAGTCCCCGAGAGACTCTCTCGAGATTCCACTAACTTCGTTAAGCTTACGGGTGCTTAACAAACCGTTACAAACTGAGAACTTGAGTCACACAAGCCTCAACAACCTTTGCTCGAAGATACCACACTTCAAGACTTCAACCGAAGGAATGAAAACGTTCCTTCTTACAACCACAAGGGATTAACACTTCCCTTCAAGTGTATACAAACACTTAGCACTCAAGACAAGACTCTCTTTAAGAGTAGATATAATAAATACGCTCAAGAACACAACAACTTTCGTCAAGAGTTTGGCTCTCAAAAACTTATGAAATGAATAGAAAATGATGAATATGAGAGTATGCAAGCTTTAGCAAGAATATAATCAGTTGTTGTACTTAGAAGACTGATTTTGAGTTGTATTTATAGTGTTCAAAACCCCCATAACCGTTGCCTAATTGCCAATCAAGAATTGCTGATTTTGTGCTAAGATAATCGATTATCTGATTTGCATAATCGATTATTTTCCAATCGTTCAAAAATCATTCCCAGATTTTAAGCAGCATAATCGATTATCCAAATCGTATAATCGATTACCTGACAACGTTCAAAAAATCATATTCAGATTTTACTTAGCATAATCGATTATCAGATTGTGTATAATCGATTACCTGACAACGTTCAAAAAATCATATTCAGATTTTACTTAGCATAATCGATTATCAGATTGTGTATAATCGATTATCTTTCAGAGTTTAAAAATACTTTGGCAACGGTCATTTGCATAATCGATTATGCTATAAGGATAATCGATTATCTTTATATTTTGAAAACTTCGGACTACACTGTCTTAACATAATCGATTATCATAAAGTACATAATCGATTATTTTACAGTCTTGTAAAATTTGATAGACACTGCTTCAACATAATCGATTATCATAATGTGCATAATCGATTATTTTATAGCTTTGAAAAATCTGATGGACACTGCCTCGACATAATCGATTATCATAAGGTACATAATCGATTATCTTGTAGCTTTGAAAAATCTAATGTACATTGCCTTAATATAGTCGATTATCATAAGGTACATAATCGATTATGTTAGAAACACGTTCTCAATGCAATATACTAAACGTGTACTCTTTTGTAGGTTTTGATGAATGACAAACGAAGCAAAAATTGATATATGACGGAATTCAAGTACAAGCGCACAATGGTTGCGAATAAGATTGAAGTTCAAGATATAGCTTTTAATTGTTATTGAGTTGTTCTAAATTGTAATCTCGATCCTATAACTTGACTCATAGTATGGCCTCTCTCATAAAACTATTTTCCAAAATCATGCATATTTAATTCTGTGTCAAAAAGATTTTAAATCATGCATATTTACATTAGACAAAATGTTTTGTAAACATGCCTCAAAAATCTGGGCTAAAATAATCGATTATGTACTTATGATAATCGATTGTTTCTGAGCCAAGACTGCATGACAATCGATTATGAATTAATGGTAATCGATTGTGAGTAAGACAGTGAACATCAGGTTTTTCCAAATCTGCATGATAATCGATTGTGAACAAATGACAATCGATTGTTGTTGAGGTAAAGTTTTTCAATACTCAAAATAATCGATTATGAACTAATGGTGATCGATTGTGTTGAGTTGATGTCTTCCAGTGATTTTAAATTTAATTAAGTAATCGATTATGTCTTTAGATAATCGATTATCACTGAGACAGTAAGTTTTATGATTTTTAGAAAATAACAAGTAATCGATTGTTGCAAAGGACAATCGATTGTTGAAGCTGTCCGTTGTCAAATGATTTTCAAATACCATAAGGCAATCGATTATTGATTCTAGATAATCGATGTTCTGCTTAAAATCTGGAAATGATTTTTAGAACGTTGCTGAAGTAATCGATTATAGATTTTATATAATCGATGTTTTGCTTAAAATCCGGAAATGATTTTTAGAACGTTGCTGAAGTAATCGATTATAGATTTTATATAATCGATGTTTTGCTTAAAATCCGGAAATGATTTTTAGAACGTTGCTAAAGTAATCGATTATGAACTTAGTGTAATCGATTATCTGATTTTGAATATTGCCAGTAATCGATTATAGATTATGTATAATCGATTGTGAAGCGTTAAATCTGGGATTGATTTTTAAACTGACTGGCAGATAATCGATTGTTTGGTCTTAATAATCGATTATCACTGAGTAAAATCAGCAACTCTTAATTGGCAATTAGACAACGGTTGAACCAACTTTTTCAACTATAAATACAGCTTCATTTCAGTGGTTTAACAACAACAACATACACAAACTGATCATTACATTGCTATAAGCTTTCATTCAATTGTTCTTCATTTTCTACTCATTTCATAAAGCTTTTGAGAGCCATATTATTGCTTAAAGTTGTTGTGATCTTGAACATATTCTTTTACTCATATCTACTCAATAAGGAGTACTTTAGTTAAGTGAGTGTCCAAGTATTTGATATACTTGTAAGAGAATTGCGATTCTCTTGTTTCAAGGAACTTGCGTTTCCTTGGGTGAAGTCTTTGAGATTGCGATCTCCGAGCAACGGTTTGAGGCTTGTGTCCTCAAGTGTGTAACGGTTTGTTGAGCACCCTAAGCTTAACAAGATAGTGAAAAATCTCGAGAGAGTCTCTCGGGGATTGGACTAACCACGTTGGTGGCCAACCAGTATACATCTTTGTGTAAGTTTATTTTTCTGCATTTATTTTACTTCCTGCAAAGTTTAAATTCCGCAAGAAAATGCTAAATTCTATTAATACACTATTCACCCCCCCTCTAGCGTAAAGCGTAGTTTCTAACAATTGGTATTAGAGCTCAACTCTCTGAAAACTTAACCGTTTGAGAGAACCATCCATGGCTTCTACTCTTGACTCTTTTGCAGGAATTGAAGAAGGACAATGCTCTACACGACCTCCTCTATTCAACGGCACAAACTACTCATACTGGAAGGAGAGGATGCAAATCTTTGTGCAATCAAATAGCTTTCATTTGTGGAAAGTATTCACCAATGGAAACCAAATCCCAACCAAGAAGGTGGAAGACGAATGGGTTCCAAAGACCGAAGAGGAATATACCGCGGAGGATATTCGTAAGGTTCAAAATAATGCCAAAGCTATAAATTTATTATATTGTGCTGTTAATGCTAACGACTACAGGAAGATATCATGTTGCAAAACAGCAAAAGAAATGTGGGATAAGCTTGAAGTGACATACGAAGGAACCGACCAGGTACGAGAAGCTAAAATTGATTTCTTAACTCACTCTTATGAACTATTCCACATGAAGGAAGGAGAGAAAGTAGACAAAATGTTTGAGCGATTCTCAATGATCGTGAATGATCTACACGCCCTCAAAAAGACGTTTACGGATAGAGAACTTGTCCGGAAGATCCTCAGAAGTCTCACTCCGGCATGGCGATCAAAGGCCGATGCAATCCAAGAATCCATTGGCATCACAAATGTCAAAATTGACGCATTAAGAGGTAATCTCAAAACCTATGAATCAACTATACTTAACCCGTTTGTTGATGATCAAAGAAGGCAAAGGATTGCTCTAAAGGCTAGCCAACCACAAATTGATGAGGAAGGTGACAACGAGTTTGGACTCGTTATCAAAAGGTTTCAAAAATTCATGCACAAAGAGTATGAACGCAAGAACAAAAAGCAAGGCGATCAACTAAAATGCTATGAATGCGGAGAAACCGGGCACATAAAATCAAATTGCCCTAACATCAAAAAGGAGAAGAAACCCTTCAAAAAGCAACGTGCATACATCTCTTGGGGAGGAGATTCCGGAGATGAAGCAAGCGAAGAAGAAGACGATGAAGCAGCAAATTTATGTCTCATGGCTCAAGAAGACGGCAAAGACGAGGTAAGTCAAATCTCTTCTCAAAATTTCTTTACTCTTGATGAAATGAGAAATGCTTTTGATGAACTATATGCTGAATTTATCAAAGCTTCAAAAACTGTCAAAAGTGTTAAAGAAAGCGCTTCTCTAAAAGAAAAAGATTTTCAAACACAGCTTTCATTAAAAGAAAAAGAACTAGAAAAACTGGTTTTCGAAAATGAGAAGCTAAAAGAGGAAAACAAGTTTTATGGAAAAAGAAGTGCTGATAAACCTGAAGGTTCTACTAGAAACTGTTCTTCTTGTGTGGTAATTGGCGATGTTGGAGAAAAGGTAAGTACCCGAAACTCTCTTAAGAACACTCTAGGACACAATTCTTAAGAGTTCACGGCATTACTTGTTAACACTAGTGTAATTTATTAATTTCGCTATAAATTACTAACTTGAGCGTCGGAGACGTTTAAATCTATTTTGCAGGTACCACCCCAAAGGTAGGGGGAATTATGAAGTTTTAGCACAAAATAATCGACTATTTCAAGCCACTAATCGATTATTTTCTGTGCAGTACATCGATTATCAGTATCAATAATCGATTGTTTATGACTGATTATTACTATTATGCATCTGTGTTTAATTTTTTACTTCCTAAATTGCATAATCGATTTCCGCCTCAGTCATTCAGCAATGCTTTCTACAACAATCGATTATTTTTTCATACAATCGATTATTTGACAAATTCTGATATTCTCCAAGTTCACTGTCTCAAATTAGTTCCCTAAATAATCGATTACCAAGAATTGACAATCGATTACTTCATATTAATTTTTTTTTTACCGTTTGGCTCCTCAATCGATTCCTGTCAGGTCTTAAATGCTCCATAATCGATTACCAAAATTTAACAATCGATTATTTCATTCAAATTTTTTACCGTTTGACTCAAGAATCGATTTGTCAGATTCAAAATCTCAATCAAACAGTAAATACAATCGATTATTTCAGTTCAATAATCGATTATCTAACGGTCAGTAATTTTAATTCTTACCGTTTTCTGACTGCTCCTAAACCAAAATCTCAGCAAATGTCTCCATTCAATGCTTGATAATCCTTTCCTCTATAAATAGGCATCATAAGAGCTCACATTCACCCACTCAAGCACTATCTCTAGTATTCAAAAGCTAAATCTCTTCTATTTTCTTTGCCAAATTCCAGCAGTCTTTCTCCTAACATGTCTAGACGATCTTCAAAACGTTCCCGATCCAAACATGGCGCATCAGCCTCAACCGCCCCTCCTCCTTTAAATTTTCCATACCAGTGTAATGGTTTGTTGAGCACCCTTAAGCTTAACAAGATAGTGAAAAATCTCGAGAGAGTCTCTCGGGGACTGGACTAACCACGTTGGTGGCCAACCAGTATACATCTTTGTGTAAGTTTATTTTTCTGCATTTATTTTACTTCATGCAAAGTTTAAATTCCGCAAGAAAACGCTAAATTCTATTAATACGCTATTCACCCCCCCTCTAGCGTAAAGCGTAGTTTCTAACAGATTATTGTTCAGCTTTGTAAATCTGGTGTACATTGTCTTAACATAATCGATTATCATAAAGTACATAATTGATTATCTTTGCCCAGATTTGAGAGGCATGTTTAAAAATCATTTTGGCTAAAATAAAAAGTTTGAAAATCATTTTGCTTTAAATTAAATATGCATGATTTGATAAAAATGGTTTTACGAGAGAAGCCAAGTCTTGAGTCAATTGTCGGATCAAGATCACAATTAAAGAACGACTCATGTATAACTTTATTTCTTTGCTTGATCATGATCTTTGTTCGTCTTGTGCTTGAACCTCGTTATGTGTCAATTGCGCGCTTGTGCTTGGACCTCGTCATATGTCAATTGCACGTCGTTTGTCATTTATCAAAACCTACAAATATGAACACACGTTTGGTTTAGTGCCTTGAGAACGTGTTTCAACAATTTCCCCCTTTTTGATAATGGCAAACCAATATCGGGATATGCATATTAGATAATTCATAATGACGATCCAAGACAAGTATATATATATGCAATTAGTTCCCCCTCAACATATGAATTCCCCCTCAATTTATGCCAATAAATATTAAGTGCATAGCCCTTATTCTTCCCCCTTTTGACATTAGCAAAAAAACATTAGTAAATAACTAGTTTATTGATTAACCAAAAATCGCAATTATAAAAGGGACAATATAATGTCAACATAATCGATTAGTGATACTTGATAATCGATTATGTACTTAAGAGAAATCGATTAGCTGCTCATCAGAAGTTACCTACCATTGAGAGATTGCAGATCATGGGCATTCAAATTCCATCTCTGTGTGCTTTCTGCAAAAGACATGAGGAGGAGTTTAAACATTTGTTCTTTGAATGTGTCATTACCAGTAGTGTTTGGAGGAGAATTTGTCTATGGTTGGGACATGCTAGAACTTCAGTATGCTGGGAGACTGAACTGAAATGGATCTGTAACAATGCTAAGAGTAAAAGTTGGAAGAAAGAGGTCATTGCAACTGCATTTGTGACCACTGTTGCATTACTATGGAGGAACAGAAATTTGATCAGATTTGAGAATAAGACCTTTGATGAAGATCAATGTTGCAAGGAAGTAACACTGCTATTACATACAAGGAATAGGAATCGAAAGAAGTGGAAGGATAACTTGCAAAATCTCAATACATTTCTTTAGTTGGTTGAGAATTAGCTACTAGAATTACTATGTATATGATATGAATAGTTAGGAACCAATTGTAACTAGAAGGATAGGAATGAGTAGTAGAAGTCCATACTACTACATTAGGATTCATTGTATATTTTTTTGATATCAATACAAAAAATAAATAAATCGATTATTCTTACAAAAAGATCGATTATTCTGCACCAGTGCTTTATAATTCCCCCTGTCTTTGGGGCGATACCTGCAAAATAGAATTAGGCGCCTCCGACGCTCAAGTTAGTAATGAAAAGAGAAAGAATGCAATGCATGACTTAGATTAACGTGGAGTCAAGAATCCCGAGTTCACTACGAATTCGGAAAAAGGACTCTTTCTCTAAAGGCTTTGTGAAAATGTCGGCCAATTGAGATTTGGTTTCAACAAACTCAATTTCGACATCACCTTTGAGAACGTGATCTCTTATAAAGTGGTGCCTAATTTCAATGTGTTTTGTTCTTGAATGAAGAACGGGGTTCTTCGTCAAGCTTATGGCGCTAGTATTATCACATCTAAGAGGGATATGATCGATACTTAGTCCATAGTCCGAGAGTTGTTGTTTCATCCAAAGGATATGAGCACAACAACTCCCCGCGGCTACATATTCAGCCTCGGTTGTGGACAACGCAACACTTACCTGTTTCTTACTAAACCAAGAGACAAGAGAGCTACCGAGCAAATGGCAAGTGCCACTAGTGCTCTTGCGGTCCAATTTGCAACCCGCAAAATCGGAGTCGGAATAGCCAACAAGTTGGCATGAAGAACCTTTGGGATACCATAGTCCCACATTTACATTACCAACAAGATACTTCATTATCCGCTTAACCGCAGATAGGTGCGAATCCTTCGGACATGATTGATATCGAGCTCATAAGCATACGCTAAACATTATGTCCGGTCTACTAGCAGTAAGATAAAGAAGGGAACCGATCATACCTCGATACTTCTTGGTGTCAACTTCCTTACCTTTCTCATATTTGTCAAGATGATCGGACGTGCTCACTGGAGTGGCCATTGCTTTGGCGTTGCTCATTTCAAATCGTTTTAGCAACTCTTTGCAATATTTAGATTGACAAATGAAGGTTCCTTCTTTCATTTGTTTCACTTGCAACCCCAAGAAGAAGGTTAGCTCACCCATCATAGACATCTCAAATTCGCTTGTCATTAAATCAGAAAATTCCTTGCACAAAGCATTGTTAGTAGCACCAAAAATAATATCATCCACATAGATTTGAACCAATAAAATATTATTGTTTTTATGCTTAATAAATAGTGTGGTGTCAACTTTCCCCCTAATGAACTCATTGTCCAAAAGAAATTTGCTCAATCGTTCATACCAAGCTCGGGGAGCTTGTTTAAGACCATAAAGGGCTTTCTTAAGTTTGAAAACATGATCGGGAGATTTAAAATCTTCAAAGTCGGGGGTTGTTCAACATAAACTTCTTCTTGAATAAAACCATTTAGAAAAGCACTCTTACATCCATTTGATATAAATTGAAATTCATAGAGGAGGCAAAAGCAAGTAATAAACGAATAGCTTCTAACCTTGCTACGGGTGCATACGTTTCTTCATAGTCAATTCCTTCTTCTTGATTGTAACCTTTTGCTACAAGCCTAGCTTTGTTTCTAGTGATTACACCATTTTCATCTAATTTATTTCGAAAAACCCATTTCGTACCAATTATGGTATGATTGTCGTGTCTTGGCACCAATTCCCAAACGTCATTTTGTTTGAATTGGTTAAGCTCCTCTTGCATTGCCAAGGTCCAATGCTCATCCCCGATTGCTTCGGAAATGGTTGAGGGTTCAATTAGAGAAATGAAAGCAGTATGTTCTAAGGTGTTCTTAAGATTGTTTCGAGTACTTACCTTTTGTTCAATGTCGCCAATTACCTTGTCGAGAGGATGGTCTTTGATTGTCCTCCACGCGTTGGGCAGTTTCGTTTCTTTCTCCAGTGGTGGCGCTTCCTCCGATGATTGTTTCAAGATTTCATCTTGAATTTCCTTTGGATTTTCCTCTTGTACCTTGTCTTGAGGACTTATTGTGTTTAAAATACCTGCAAGATCAAAACCAGAATCCTTTCTCGCCAAGCGAGCATTATTTTCGGAAAACACAATATGAGGGGATTCCTCAACAGTTTCGGTTCTATTATTGAATACTCTATATGCTTTGCTACGTGATGAATAACCAAGAAAAATTCCTTCATCTGATTTGGCATCAAATTTTCCCAAATTATCTATTCCGTTTTTATGAATAAAGCATTTACAACAGAATACTCTAAGATGGGAGAGATTAGGTTTCCTTCCCTTATAGAGTTCATAGGGAGTTTTCATGAGTATTGGCCTTATGACTACTCTGTTTAAAACGTAGCATGCGGTACTCACGGCATCCGCCCAAAATTGTTTGGGAATCTTAGCCTCATCGAGCATGGTTCTAGCCATCTCTTCGAGACACCTATTTTTCCGTTCCACCACTCCATTTTGTTGTGGTGTACGTGGAGCAGAGAAGGTGTGCTCAATACCGAGTTCGTCACAAAAGTCCGCGAAGAGATTGTGATCGAACTCTCCCCCATGATCACTTCTTATGGAAGTGACGGTTGTGTCCTTTTCATTTGAACACGTTTAAGAAAATATTTAAAATTTTGAAAAGCCTCACTTTTGTGAGCAAGAAATAGTGTCCATGTATATCTAGAATAATCATCAACAATAACAAAAGCATAACGATTTCTACCAAGACTTTCAATGCGAGATGGTCCAAAGTGATCCATGTGAAGAAGTTGCAAAGGTCTTGTAGTTGAAACAATATTCTTAGATTTAAAAGATGCTTTTGTTTGCTTCCCTTTTTGACACGAATCATAAATAGTGTCATTTTCAAATTTCAAATTTGGAAGACCAATAACTAAATTTTGTGAAACCAATTTGTTTAAAAGATGCATGTTGATATGAGCTACTTTACGATGCCATAACCACATATCATCTTCTTTACTCATAAGACAATTCACATACTCTGATGAAGAGTTTTCAAGACCAACCATATAGATGTTATCAATTCAAAAACCACGAAGAATAATTTTAAAATCACTACGACGAAAGACTAAGCATTCTTCCGAATCAAACAAAACAAGATTTCCCTTGTCACATAATTGACTTATGCTCAAGAGATTATGTTTTAGACCTTTAACTAGCAATATATGCTTAACGGAAGAAGATTCATTTTTCCGACCGAGCCAATGCCGATAATTTCTCCCTTGTTGTTATCTCCAAAAATAACGTTTCCTCCTTCCTTGTGTTCTAGTAGAAGGAACTTGGATGCGTCTCCGGTCATGTGTTTGGAGCATCCACTATCAAGGTACCAAAGTACACTTGATCCCTTCAAACATACCTACAAGACAAATCAATGAGTTTTTGGTACCCAAGCTGTTTTGGGTACCAAAGTACACTTGATCCCTTCAAACATACCTACAAGACAAATCAATGAGTTTTTGGTACCCAAGCTGTTTTGGGTCCTTGAGAGTTAGGTATAAAATGCTGTTGTGCTTGACATGCAGTTAAGTGTCTGTGTCTAGTAAAACAAGCAGGAGCAATATGTCCTATTCGACTACAATAGTGACAAATGACATTAGGATTATGCATTCTTCTAGGTTGGTAGTAGTTGGAGGTGCGAAAATTGTTTGCTCTATTTTTGACAATATGGCTATTGCGCAATCCTTGAAAGTCATTTCTCCTACTGTTTGTTCTAGGATATGCAACGTTTCTAGAATAATTGTTTCTAGGTCGAGTATGTCTAGGTTGCGATTGTTGAAGGCCATTTCTAGGCGTTCTAAAATGTTCAAAGTTTCTTCTAGTGTTTGGTCTAGGATGCATGTTGATTCTAGGATGGTTATTTCTAGGATGAATGTTTATTTTATTTATCCTAGGTTGAGCCTTGGGTTGTTGGGGGATGGCTTCAACTTTTTCTTTAGGCTTGTTTTTGAAACCTATGCCATGTTTGGTCGATTTCAAATTGATAAGAATATCATTCAAATTTTTATGAGAAGAATTGAACTTATCTAAGGTGCCCTTAAGTCTTTCTACTTCATCTTTTAGATGCATGCAAGAAATACAATTTTTACTAGAACTCTCGGGTTTGTCGGCGCTTCTCTTGCCGAAAAATTTGTTTTCCTCTTTCAACTTCTCATTTTCCAAAATCAATTTTTCCAAATCTTTTTCTTTCAAAGAGAGTTGTTTTTCAAAATCTTTTTCTTTCAAAGAAGAATTTTTCTTTACGTCTCTAACAGTTTCGGAAGCTCTAATGAATTCACTATTCAATTCATCAAAAGCATTTTGCATTTTCTCAAGAGAAAAGAAATTTTTTGAAGAAATTTGACATACCTCTTCTTGATTGTCTTCGTGTGCCATGAGACATAGATTTGCGGCTTCGTCTTCTTCATCGTCGCTTGATTCGTCTCCGGAGTCACCTCCCCAAGATATGTATGCTCGTTGTTTCTTGAAGGGTTTCTTCTCCTTTTTGACATTTGGGCAATTTGATTTAATGTGCCCAATTTCTCCGCATCCATAGCACTTTACTTGATCTCCTTGTTGTTTGCCTTTTCGTTCATACTCTTTTCGCATGAACTTTTGAAACCTCTTAATAACGAGTCCGAACTCGTTATCTCCGTTGTTTGAGTCCTCATCATTTTGAGGTTGAGCGGTGCTTGCCTTGAGGGCGATTCTTTGTTTCCTTTGATCATTAAACGGAGGGTTAAGTATAGTAGATTCATAGGTTTTAAGATTACCTCTTAGTCCGTCGATGGTGACATTTGAAACGCCGATAGACTCTTGAATTGCGTCGGCCTTGGAGCGCCATTCCGGAGTGAGACTTCGGAGAATTTTTCGGACAAGCTCCTTATCCGTGAAGGTCTTCTTAAGAGCATGTAGGTCATTGACAATTTTTGAAAATCGTTTGAACATGTCATCGATCCTCTCGCCTTCCTTCATGTGAAACAGTTCATATGCATGGGTTAGAAAATCAATTTTAGCTTCTCTTACCTGGTTCGTACCTTCGTACGTGATTTCCAGCTTATCCCACATTTGCTTAGCCGTTGTGCAACATGATATTTTTCTGTAATCATCAGCATTTACAGCACAATATAATAAGTTGATGGCTCTAGCGTTGTTCTGCACTTTTCGGATATCATCCGCATCGTATTCATCTTCGATTTTGGAACCCATTCATTTTCAACCTTTTTGGTTGGAATTTGTTCTCCCTTCCTTATAACCTTCCATAGATGAAAATTATTTGATTGGATGAATATTCTCATCCTCTCCTTCCAGTACGTATAGTTTGTGCCGTCGAACAGTGGTGGTCTGGTGGAGCATTGTCCTTCCCCTATTCCTGCGTTAAAGTCACGAGTAGAAGCCATGGATTGTTTCTCTCAGACGGTTAAGTCTTTCAGAGAGTTGGGCTCTGATACTAATTGTTAGAATATACGCTTAACGCTAGAAGGGGGGGTGAATAGTGTTATAATAAAAAACAATATAAAACTTGCGGAATAAAAAATTGCAGGATTGAAATAAGTGCGGTAAGTAAATAATAAGGAACGAACGCACCGAAATTATCCTGGTTCACCACAACCTGTGGCTAGTCTAGTCCCCGAGAGACTCTCTCGAGATTCCACTAACTTCGTTAAGCTTACGGGTGCTTAACAAACCGTTACAAACTGAGAATTTGAGTCACACAAGCCTCAACAACCTTTGCTTGAAGATACCACACTTCCAGACTTCAACCGAAGGAATGAAAACGTTCCTTCTTACAACCACAAGGGATTAACACTTTCCTTCAAGTGTATACAAACACTTAGCACTCAAGACAAGACTCGCTTTAAGAGTAGATATAATAAATACGCTCAAGAACACAACAACTTTCGTCAAGAGTTTGGCTCTCAAAAACTTATGAAATAAATAGAAAATGATGAATATGAGATTATGAAAGCTTTAGCAAGAATATAATCAGTTGTTGTACTTAGAAGACTGATTTTGAGTTGTATTTATAGTGTTCAAAACCCCCATAACCGTTGCCTAATTGCCAATCAAGAATTGCTGATTTTGTGCTAAGATAATCGATTATCTGATTTGCATAATCGATTATTTTCCAATCGTTCAAAAATCATTCCCAGATTTTAAGCAGCATAATCAATTATCCAAATCGTATAATCGATTACCTGACAACGTTCAAAAAATCATATTCAGATTTTACTTAGCATAATCGATTATCAGATTGTGTATAATCGATTACCTGACAACGTTCAAAAAATCATATTCAGATTTTACTTAGCATAATCGATTATCAGATTGTGTATAATCGATTATCTTTCAGAGTTTAAAAATACTTTGGCAACAGTCATTTGCATAATCGATTATGCTATAAGGATAATCGATTATCTTTATATTTTGAAAACTTCGGACTACACTGTCTTAACATAATCGATTATCATAAAGTACATAATCGATTATTTTACAGTCTTGTAAAATTTGATAGACACTGCCTCAACATAATCGATTATCATAATGTGCATAATCGATTATTTTATAGCTTTGAATAATCTGATGGACACTGCCTCAACATAATCGATTATCATAAGGTACATAATCGATTATCTTGTAGCTTTAAAAAATCTAATGTACACTGCCTTAACATAATCGATTATCATAAGGTACATAATCGATTATTGTTCTGCTTTGTAAATCTGGTGTACATTGTCTTAACATAATCGATTATCATAAAGTACATAATCGATTATCTTTGTCCAGATTTAAGAGGCATGTTTAAAAATCATTTTGGCTAAAATAAAATGTTTGAAAATCATATTGCTTTAAATTAAATATGCATGATTTGATAAAAATGGTTTTACGAGAGAAGCCAAGTCTTGAGTCAATTGTCGGATCAAGATCACAATTAAAGAACGACTCATGTATAACTTTATTTCTTTGCTTGATCATGATCTTTGTTCGTCTTGTGCTTGAACCTCGTTATTTGTCAATTGCGCGCTTGTGCTTGGACCTCGTCATATGTCAATTGCGCGTCGTTTGTCATTTATCAAAACCTACAAATATGAACACACGTTTAGTTTAGTGCCTTGAGAACGTGTTTCAACAGAAGAAGTATACGTGAAACAACCACATGGGTCTGAAGATTGAAAGTTACCCTACCATGTATACAAGCTCACTAAAGCACTATATGAACCAAAGCAAGCTCCGCGAGCTTGGTATGATAGACTTAGTTCTTTTCTTATTGTTCATGGCTTCACAAGAGGTAAAGTAGACACAACCTTGTTTATTAAAAGGTCATCAGAAGGTGATCTCATTATTCAGATTTATGTTGATGATATTACATTTGGTAGTGCTAACTCTCTTATGTGCAAGGAATTTTCAAATCTTATGCAAAGCAAATTCAAAATGAGCATGATGGGAGAGCAAAATTCTTCCTTGGACTCCAAATTCAACAATTTGAAGAAGGAAACTTTATATGTCAGACCAAATACAAAAAGGAATTGATTCAAATATTTAGCATGAGCAATGCAAAATCTATTGCCACACCCATGAGTCCTTCAACAAGTCTAGACAAAGATGAACTTGGAATCCCTGTTGATGAAACTAAATATGGTGGAATGATTGGATCATTACTGTATCTAATGGCAAGTCGACCGTATATTATGTTCAGTGTGTGTAAATGTGCCAGGTTTTAGCCAGCTCCTACGAAATCTCATCTGACTGCAGTGAAGAGAATCATTCGATATTGCATATGGACTGTATCTCATGGACTATGGTATACTCGTTCTAACTCTTTTAAATTAGAAGGGTTTTCAGATGCTGACCTTGAAGATGATAAGGAAGATAGAAAAAGCACAAGTGGTATATGTCAATTACTTGGAAAGGCATTGATATCCTGAAACAGTAAAAAATAAGCATCAGTTGCAATACCTACCATTGAAGCTGAATACATTGCTATTGGACAATGTTGTGCACAATTACTGTGGATGTCCCATCAACTGGGTGACTATGAACTTTCTTTCAAACCTATTCAAATTTTTATGATAATTCAAATGCTAATTATCTTTCAAAAAATCCTATGCATCATTCTAGAGCAAAGCACATAGATATAAAATATCATTTTTTAGAGATCATATTTTTAAGGGAGACATAGAAATATCTTTCGTTGGAACTACTGCTCAGTTAGCATATATTTTTACTAAGCCATTATTAGAGGATAGATTTTGTTTTTTAAGAAAATTACTTGGTATTACTTGCTTTACTAATAACCAATAAGAACTATGTGTACTATAGTTACTTTTGCAGGTTTAATGATTGTCCTATACTCATGCATTAATTACGCCTCCAGTTTTACCTCTCTTTTCTTATTCTTTCACATCAGTTCGTCGTTCAAAGTTGGAAAGCCAATCATCACGTCCTTTCAACTGACGCCTTTTCTTTTTCTGTACTCAACCATCAGAAGGTTCTCTTCTTAAAGTGGAGAACCCTTTTCAATCACTTTCATCCCTATCATCTAGAAAGCCCTTCTCCAAATCTCTGCTCAACACACTTTCCTTCAATGGTCAAACAACCCAGGAATCCATCCGCCTCCACCAGAAAAAGTACCCGCTCCAAAGAAAAATTCCCTTCTATGCTTCCAGAACAAGTAGACCTAGGGTCCGACCACTCTGAGGGTTTCGCTTCTTCACAAGGAGATTTTTCAGATCACTCTCAAATCTTCGGAGAAAAATCCCTAAGAAAACGACCTATGGAAGATCCTCCTTATTTCCTCTACCCCAAAGAAATCTAAGATTGACATCTCTGGCTCTCTAGAATATGACCTGAATTTCTGGTATTCTCCAAATAGGAATTTTTTCATTGATCTGAAGGACAATCCCATTACTCATGGAAGGTTAGTCAACCTTGACGACATGTAAGCCCAAAATTGTAAAGTAAAAAATCTCTTTGTTCATCAAGGGTGGGCTAAGTTCCACTCTATTCCCTAAGGTCTATGAACCCCTAATAAAGATGTTTTATGTTAATCTCCATTCTAATAAACCTGATAGGTTGGAATCCTTAGTGTTAGGTAAGCGCATTATTCTTGATTGTGCCATGTTTGATTCACTCTTCAGTGTAGATGTTTTGGTTTTCCAATGCTTTTCAAAAACACCTGGCTCGATGATTTTGAAATTTCTTTTGACCAAGCTTAACGGTGTATTGAGGAGTGTCCTAATATTATTTTGATTGTTTTACCTCTTTAAGCACTTTAATTGTGAGATGAGTGCTAAAACAAGTAAGAAAGAACTAAGCGTGGGCTTGTGGGGTGGCTTTTGAGTGGAACCAATAAAAGGAAGAACGGTGTACTTGTTTTGTAAAATAATACACCACTAGCAAAAATTTAAAAAGTAAAAGAAAAATAAATTGAAAAAAAAAAGAAAACAAAAGAGATGAATACATTGTTTCCTTGTTCCAGCTAGTGAATAGGAATTAATGTAGTGCTAAAAGAAGAAGGGAGCATTTTTGGGATGATATTATTTGTGAAAGTAAGGTATATTGAAGAAATTGCGCTTAAAGTTGATTATGTGATGTGTTAAAGTTCTTAGGAGGGTTAGTCACTATTCCTAAATATATCCTACACGTCCCTTAGCCTACATTACAACTATGAAAAAGTCCTAATTGATTTTAGATCTAGCTAGCCTACATTAGTATAGAGTTATATTAAGGGCAAGCTTATGGTATCAATAGCATGCATGTGACTTCTTTTGTGAGGGTGAGCGATTTTCTTTGATATATGTGAGCAGGAGATTCAAATGTATGGATTGATTTAATTTTTATTGATGTGATTGTGAGGGCATGTGATTCGTGAAGGAAAAGAAAGTCTTGACTTCTATGTAGAGTGCTTTGAGGAAATATAGATATTACAAGGCACTTGAGAGTTGACCTTTGAGGCTAGTATTGTGCACTGATAGGCATAATGTATGTAAATTGTTCTAGGTGTAATGCATTAGGGGAAATGGTTGAGTGAAGAAACTTCTAGAAAGTATAGTTTGATTGCTCGAGGACTAGCAATGAATTAAGTGTAGGGGTTGATAATAGGCTAAATCTAGGTAATTGGCGACTGTTTATACTCCCGCTTGATTATATTCCAATGTCATAATATGGTCAATTGATGAAAAATAGGCTCTAATTGTGAATTGTATACATTGTAGGATGAGGAGCATATATGGTGCCTTAAAGTTGTGATTGGAACTATTTTGGAGCAAGGAAGACCCCTCGGAGCTGAGTGCGCACAAGGACGAGACCAAAAAATTGAAGAAATAATGGCCCAATAGCGCGAAGATAGCATGAAGTCGCGCTAGTCTAGAAGCTGGAGGCAGAATGCCAGGAAACTAGCACGACCTCTAGCGCGTTCGCGCTAGTCCCAGTCCGGAAAAGACCCGTTAGGGGAAAAATTAGAAATTTGGAGGAAATTCCACTTAACCTATATAAAGTCAAGCTCGCCCAAGGAGTTAATTATCAAGGTTTTCATAATCTAGTACAAGAAATAGAGATGCAAGAGGCAAGGAGGAGATTTGACAATCAAGTTCTTCTTTACTTCCCTTTGTTTTACTCTTTGTGATGAAACTGAACCTTATTGTGATGAACACTAGTATGAGTGGATAAAACCCATTGTTCTAGGGTTATGGGTAAAATATGAATGTTTTGGTTTGAAGTTTAATTTGACGAAATTGGTTTATCATATTGGGTGGTCTATTTAATTATATTTTTAATTATTTTGCCAAGTAGCTAACAGTAAAATACTATCTACAAATATTTAGTTAAACTCGAAAGCGAGAACTTTAGATTGCATATAGAATTAAATAGAGCAAGTTCTTGAACCTGGGCATCAGGGAATGGATTCGGAATTAGGATAGAAATATACCTAATTGCATTGCTTGGTTGGAATACAGGAATTGTAAATGCAGTCTTGTATATATTAATTCCATAGAAATATAGGCATTGAGTTAGCTTGAATAGGTGAGTCAGAACTCGACAGATTCTTATGAGTAATATCAACCCTGTCAATCAACAATCCAGATAAATCAGTTAGTTACTTTAAGCCAAGAACGCAATACGATTGTTAACTAGCCCGTGACCTTGGAATATCCTCTCCTACTGATTGTTACTCGAAATTGCTAGTTGTTTTGTTAATTATTCTAGTTAAAATATTGCTTGATAATTTAGGTAGTAAATTAGTGACATCTCTATTTTATGAAAAACCTCTTGGATAGATAAGTTAATTGAGTTTGAATCAGTCGACAATTAATCACAAGTCTTCGTGGGAACGATACTCGACTCACTACTTTATTACTTGTCGATCACGTGCACTTGTGTGAGTTTTTTTGGTTGCAACAAGTCCCTCTGACTCTCTTTCCAACCAGTTAGGTCTCAGTGATGTTAGTTTCGAAACTTGAGTCTTGTCTCACAATGTATCAACTACTCTGCGTCCCCGCACTGGTTCCTTTTCAACCATCTCTCAAAGAGACACTTTCTTAGTATACTTCCTTGTGACCAAACTCAAAGTCAAGTTATCCTCCTGGGTTATTAATTTCATGATTGAAAGTGCTGAAAATTCCACCAGTCTACCCTATGGCATGGCCATCACTCACATCCTGGAAGCTCATCAAATTTCACTGTCCGACTATCTATTTATCACTAATTCAAATCTTACAATTCTATAGCCTTTGCAAGTATGGGATATATGAGTGTGAAGGGCTCCTGGGTTAAGAAGCATGAAGGTGATATAAAGCATGTCCTATAGAGCCCAAACCTAAACCATCTGCCTCTTATCCCAGCCCTAGTGATCCTGATCTTGGTGAAAATATTCGTACCGTTGACATTCAACTCCCTGTAATCAAAAGTCTTCTTACAGTCACTCAGTCTATTGTTAGTGACATTCATGCTATCTCCCAGGCAAACAGGGTCTGACGTGTCCAAGACAAGAGTTGCTATTCTTAGAGTTAGGGAGGATACCGTCAAAGCTTTCAGAGAGATTCATGACAGGTTGGATGGAGTGATCATCTCAGCCAATGCTAGCTTTGAACAATTAAAAGAGGTCATCTGCAACACTTTTACCTTTGTTCTGCGTCATTAATGTGGTTGCTTAAGACAATTTTTTGTTGTGCTGTTTTTGGGCTGTTATCTCAGCCATTGGACAATTTCTATTTTTATTTTGTTTTAGTTGTTTCTGTTTGGACTTTAACTCTACTTCTTAATAATATATATTATGTTTAGTTCTTGGTTCATTCCCTTTTTGCTAATGCCAAAATGGAGGAGAAGAGTATATGTTGTATCTGTATATAGGTATAGTTGACTATAGGACTATAGCAAAAGTAACATCCTCCATGACTGGAGTCGACTCCAACCATGGACTAGTCAACTCCATACATTGAGGGGCAGTAAAACATAGGGAAGTAAATTGTTATTTATACATATATATTATTTTGTCATCATCAAAAAGGGGGAGATTGTTAGATCTAACTTTAATGATGCAAATAATATATATGTGCAGGAAATAAATTAGAGAAGATCAAGGAATCAAGAAGATACTACGAGATTGCCAAATCCAATCCGGATGTTTAAGGAAAGAAATCAATCACCAAAGATTACGAAATCATGGACAATTGCGATGGAAAGAATCAAGCAAGCCTAAACTTAAGGCATCAATCAAGGCCAGCACATTAAATCCGGAAGATTGAAGCAGTCAAAAAACATTAAAGATTCTGTAAGAAGATTAGCGTTGAGCTGCTAATTTCAGAAGGAGCAACAATCAAGGAATAAACCCTCATCATCAACAACTGTAGAAGGAAATAGGTCAATTTCCTCTCATCATGGAAGAGCAACGACAAACAATCTTATTCTTGAAACGAATCAAACTCTTTCCAAGGATTAAATCTCTTGGGTTGTCACGTCTCATCAGCAAACGGCCTTCACCAAAGTATTTATACTCAACATCAAGCCTTAGACAAACATACTTTGATCGAACAAAAAATCCTCTCTTTGTTCTACTGCAGACGAACATTGTAGTACTCTAAGACCTGTTATGTAACAAGTTAGAGAATAAAAAAGAGAACAACATTAGTGAGGAATTCTACCAAAAGAGATAAGTGTTATAGGAACTGAGCTATCACGTCATTTCCATTGTACTCGAAGAAACTCATTTATTAAAGAGAATTCCCTTGCAAGCCAAGGGGATTGGACTGGGATTCATTTGAATCCGAACCAATATAAAATTCTGGTGTCTTTAATTCTTGTTCTTACTTTCTATGTGTTATATTCTGCTATTATAACTGTTAGATTATTTTATCTAGTCGATTAATTGAAAAACCAGTCAATTAATAGAGATTATAATTAAAAATATATAGTTCACCCTCCCCCTCTTGTACTTTCAATTCCCTACAAAGAAAGTTACAACCCCGAAGAAAGATGGTGACCCGGTAATCCAACAACTCCAACTAAAAAATCAGACCTTACTCGCCAGTCAAGCTTTATGATTACTCATTTTGGAATAATCTTATTACTAGATGGCACTTGTATCAACACGGGACATAATAGATCCTGGATAATGACACTCTTATTAACTTTTGGATAGACTCTTGGTTACCTCCAATACGCCTCTTCGCAATTCCTTATTTGGGTTTCCCCGTAACGCATGCCCATACTAATAGGGTCTCTACCTATTTATCTCATGGTCAATGGAATTTTACATCCCTCCCATTTGAACTACCTCCTCCACTACTACAGAATATATTAAGTATATACATATCCCTTCATATACACTTCCCCCGACTCATATGCTTGGGCCCTCATGAAACATGGGGCCTTCACCACCAAATTACTCTACCACTATTTACTCACGTCCCCTCTCGTCACTCCTTCAGATGGATCTGGAAACTTCAGTTACCTCCCAAAATTAAATACTTCCTCTGGCTCTGTAGTCATCATTGACTCTCCAATGCTGCATATTATCATCATCTCGACATACTAAATATGGATGTTTGTGTCTGATGCCACACTTGTCCATAAACTATTATACAATCTACTCCTAGAATATCCAGCAAACACATTAATTTGGACTAACCTACACATGCTCCCGAACCTTGCTGGACTCCAGGAACTTGACGACTCCTCTTTTCAATACCTAAAAATAACTTATCTTGCACATTGATGTTCCAAATACCCTGAACATCCCAAATGCCATACTTATACCTTTCTGTCTCTGGTATATTTGGTTAGCTCGAAATTCCATAGTTTTTTGCTCACTGTTAAAATGACTTTCTTCCTCTCATATCCTCAACATGGAAGCAAAAAATTTTCATATTGTTGTTTTACCACAATCCTCACATAGCCGTATACCCATTCAACTTCAATGGTACCCACCTCGCACTACTCCTTTCACACTTAACGCTGATGGTTCAGCCCATTTTGATACAGTCCAGGGCGAGATTGGTGGTGTCATACGTGACTCCACGGGTAACTGGCTCATCGGCTTTTCCCGACGTCACATCTCTCATGGGAGTGTTAAAACTGAACTACGTGCACTTTATCATGGGTTGAAATTGGCCGATAACCATGGATACAAGCCTCTCAAAGTGAACCTAGATACTCAAATAGCAATTAATATATTATAGACATTGCACCCTCTTTATACTAACCTTATACATGATTACAGGTTTTGCTCGAGTAGCTGGATGATCCTTCATATGTTATACATAGAGGGAGCAAAACTAAGTAGCTGATTTGCTAGCAAAGTATGGTTGCCATATGGATAACACTACTGGCTTCACCGTTTTTGCACAATCCCTGCTTTTTGTACAACCGGCTTTGGAGGACGATCACACAGACACATTTTTTGTTATGAGGGTTACACCACCAGTTATTCAGCATGCAACCTGTTCACAAATTCCTCTTAACCAACCTTTTTTTTTAATCTCAAGAAGTATGGATATTAATTAGTAGTAGTAGTAATTCCCTTAATTAGTTGGTATTCGCCTCGCCCTAGTACACCAACCAGGAAGAAAGATTTAGTGCTTTTCACTTTTCCGCCAAACCAGAACGAGAGCCAATTCCCCCTTTATAACGACCCATCACTAGGTCGCCCCTTAGGTAAGTTTCTATACTTTCAAATGCTCTATGTACTACTCCTGTTTAACTTAATATAATAGTTATCCCTTGAACCAAAAAAAAAAAGAAGAGATTTTTCTAAGCAATATCGGATTATTTGACTTGTAAGTGAAAACAGTAGATCTATGATCATATATAGTGATTTTAAGGTTTTACTTCCTGTTTGAAACTGACATTTACTTTATATTGTTTTATGCATTCATTGTGGGTCTGTTATTATACGTATTGCTTTTTGGAAAAAACTTTATTTAAATGCATACAAAAGAAATATATTTTAGCAGCGTTGAGGGACACACCTTACTAGAGGATAAAGGTGACTCTGCCACTAGATATAAGTTCAAAAACGTTAAATAAAATGGAAAATTTGTAGAATATTATTCAACTACAATCTTGGCGTGACTGGAGTGAGATTATTCAGAACTTAAGTTGTCAATAGTCTGCACTTTAAGGTATAATATTTTGACCACCTGAAGAATTAGATATAAAGTGGCTGAGTTTTCTTGTTGACTTTATTGTAATCAAAGGTTTGCTTTCGAACACTTTCACCATATGAGGACTTAGCTCCATGATCGTGGGGCAATTTAGAATGTATAATATGTTAATATTTAAAGCAAGCAAAGTCATATAAAATCTACTAAGTAAATCATCAAATATCAAGTCGTATTAGTTAACCACCAATGGTTTACGGTCTAGTCATGATATCGATTGAAATATTTGATACAATAGGTGTGAGTTTAATTCTTACTACTCCCTCGGTTTATTTACATATCATTTAGGAAATACAATAAATAAAATGTATAGTATATTATGATACCTATATTAATTGGTGTATAGTTTTAATGAATTTGGAAAATAATTTGGAATAAGTAGTTAATGCTAAGGCAAAACAGAAAAAATAAATTATTTTTCTTTTAATATACGAAAAGTGACAAACAAAAATAAAAATTTATATTTTAGAATACTTGACAATTAAAAGTGAACGGAGGGTGTATTTACAACCTCCTTCCTTGATCTATCAATGTTATCAATTTTTTAAAGGAAAAAACTTATGATCTCAAGTCATGTGTCAGTTAGGTTGTGTAAACAATTTCCTTTAATTGTTAATATAGTTGGTGAACTAATTCTACTTTACAGCAGAGAATATTGTGATGAATCATCCGGTAGTAGTTAAATTAGAACCTGAATAGGTCAACTAGTAGATGATCATCCTAGGTTGTCATTTAACGTATCATAACAAGAACTTTAGTTTAGTCTGCTTGATCAGACAATAAAATGTTCAATCAAAATACATTAAATATTTGTGTTATAATTAAGGCATCTTAAACATAAAGTTATTGTAGCATATGGCATGATTCCTAAAAGGACCTTCTTGGTTTAATTAGTAGGAAGTTGACCAAGCATTCTCCTAGTTTAATGAGCAATAATTTGGATCTTCCTAGTAATTTGAGTTGTCAACATTAATCTGTGGAAGAAAAAAAGGGTAAAGAAGGAAATTTAGGAATGCGCCTCTCTCGTAAAGATAAAATTTATAATCTTTTTGACCTTTCAATGCGCATTGAGGAGGTTCCCTTTTGAATTTCATTTGATATTTTATAAAATAAGAAACATATATGGTACTCCTTCCGTTCCACTTCCATTTCAAATTTATGTGAATTTATTTGGCTGCGCACGAAGTTAAAGAAAAGATTTTTGAAATTTGTAGTCCTAATCAAGTCAAAAAGGGATGATAATATTTGTGTGGTTATATAAGCTTCTCGTTAAGGGTATAATTGTAAGTTTAAACTAAATTATTTTCAAATTTAGAAAGTGCCATTTTTTTGGAACGTACCAAAAAGGAAATAAGTTGGGACAGAGTACTATATTAGACTAAATAACTACCCAGTATAGTCCCACAAAGTGGGGTCTGGGAAGGATAATATGTAGACGAGCCTTCCCCCTACCCGAAAAGGCAGAGAGGCTGTTTCCACTCGACCCTCGGCTCAATGAAGGAAAGGAAAAACAAAAACAAAAATAAAAACAAAAACAAAAGAACTAGTAACTCCAGCAGAAATAGCGTAAATAATTATCCAAACATAGTAAACACAAATAAAATAGCGTGCAATAATATCATACAGTAACTACCATAAATAACTACTATAAGGGAGACACAATCCAAAACACAAATCATCTATGGATAGCCCTGCCAAGCCTCACCCAACCTCGGGTGAGGAGTACGAAAAACTCTAGGAGCCCCTATCCTACAACCCTGATACTAGACCTCCAGACTTTCCTATCAAGGGTCATGTCCTCGGGAACCCGCATTCTAGCCATGTCATGCCTAATCACCTCTCCCCAATACCTCTTAGGCCTCCATCTGCCTAGCCGAACGCCGACCATTGCCAACCGCTCACAACTCCTCACCGGGGCATCAGGACTTCTCCTCCGCACATGCCCGAACCACCTCAGCCTCACTTCTCGCATCTTCTCATCCACCGAGGCCACCCCCACCTTCTCTCGAATAACTCCATTCTTAATCTTATCTAGCCTGGTGAGCCCGCATATCCACCTGAGCATCCTCATCTCCGCAACCTTCATTCTCTGAACATGAGAGTTCTTCACTGGCCAGCACTCCACCCCATACAACATTGCAGGTCTAACCACAGCTTTATAAAATTTTTCCTTGAGTTTCTGAGGAACTTTCTTGTCACAGAGGACTCCTGATGCAAGCCTCCACTTTGACCACCCCGCTCCTATACGATGAGTGACGTCTCCGTCAATCTCTCCGCCTCCCTGAATCACCGACCCAAGATATCTGACACTGTCCCTCTTGGCGATGACCTGAGATCCAATCATCACGTCCATGCCTACTTCGCTCGGCTCGGCGCTAAACTTGCACTCCAGGTATTCTGTCTTAGATTTGCTTATTTTGAAACCCTTAGACTCGAGAGTCTGTCTCCATACCTCTAACCTCTCAATAACACCGACCCTCGTCTCGTCTATCAAGACTATGTCATCAGCAAATAGCATACACCAAGGCACATTCACTTGAATATGTCGGGTTAGAGCATCCATCACCAATGAATGAATTCTAAAAAAGCCAATGAATGATGACTTTCATAACATCAAAAGATTCAAAGGACAAAAGTCCTAACACAAGAAAAAATTCAATGTTTGATCAACTCATAGAACAAACTAATCAACTTTCTTTCCCACTTTTATCAAAAAGAGGAGAAAATTTCGAAAAAATTCCATTATTGTCAAAAAGTCTCTCTTTTTTTTATCTCTTCTGTTGATTGTAGTGTAAAGTAATAAGTAGAACATGGCCATATATATAAAAGAATAAAAGAGAGAAAAATAATTAAACTATTTGCCCTATTAAAACAACATCCTCTGTACAAGATCAAGAAATATTTCTCCAATGAAAAAGTATTTGTTGTTAGACCTTTTTTATTTTTCCACCGAAAGTTGAAGTAATTAAATGCTTTCCCTCTAATAATAGGAGAAAGAGAATTCATCTCCTACATGAGACGAACTTGCTGATCTTGAATACTTGTTGGAATTAGGTGACGATGATGATGATGTTAAATCAGACCTTCTCCTTAGCATCTGCCTCATCCCATCAGCTACTTTAATTGCTGGATTTGACTTATATTTTCTACAAAATGACATATGTGCCTTCACTGCTTCTTCCATGCAAAGAAATTGCTGCTTTTTTCCTCTGTTTACTTCATCTCTAACTGCTTCTGAACACAGTCCACATAGCCATTTCCCATCAAAATTTTCCTTCACTTGACTAATGTACTCTTGTGTGCAATCTTCTTTTAGACCACAACACTCACACTTTGCCAACTCTATCTCCATTTCTTCAATCAATCACAAATCTTTTTTTTTTCCACTTTTGGAATTTAAGACATGGACTTTTGGGAAATGAGAGGAAGAAAAGGGTGGGAATTTGGGAGAGGAGCAAGTGAGAACTTATAGTGGGGAAAAGTGGCTTAATTTGCTCCATGTTATGAGGGACCATGGGCAGTGGAAAATGAGACAACTTGGTCTAGGTGGGGGTCCTTTTACTATTATTATTATAATTATTATAAAATAATATTTAAAATTTGTGATCTTAAAAATTTAAGACGTAAAATATTTGCGGGATCATAATTTTTGTATGGTTATAAAAGTTTTTCATTAAAGGTAAAATAAATTATATAAAGAGTTTAAAGTTAATATATTTTTAAATTTAAAAATATGTCATTTATTTTAGAACAGACAAAAAGAAAAATATCTTATTTTGTTTGAAAATGGGAGTATTATTTTTTTTAGCAGTGGCTAGGTGTTGCATTTTAAAAGAAACAAGAATGAATGGGATTTAAATACTATAGTCATATTCTTTTGTTCTATTGGCATGTCGCTTATTGTTATTGTTTTGTTAATTGTTACTTTAGGTAGTAGTTTTTGCCTTTGCCTTGAATGACGGTTACTTTCGGTTAGGACTGTTCATCGATTTCCAAATACAACAACAAAATTCCTGATTTTTTTAATGTTAGGTCAGTTACGTTCGGTCTTCAATTTTTACAAAAATATTTGACGAATCAAACTGATATACCGGATATATTTATTATATTATTTTAGCATGTATACATATAATAATATAATTTTACATAGCTATATTATTTCTGAGGCCAATTTTAGAGGGTCTAATTAAGTCCAAACCAAATTAATTTTTTATTTATTTTTCATTCGGTGTTCAATATCCGCTTAGGGGCCCGGTTAATCCTGATCGAACAGAAAAGTTCAATTTTAGGGGTAAAACACTTGCTACTAAAAGTGACTCCACACTCAGAGCTCGAACCCGAAACTTCTGGTTAAGGATGAATGCGTACTTATCATTCCATCACAATATTTGATAGTAAAAAATCAAACCATCCAGATGAATATCCCTACTTTCGGTTCACATAGTTGTATTTTTTTAAAGAATTAGCCTAGATAGCTATCTATTCGCTCACCACTTAAACTTAAATAGCCGACAAATATATAATATTTATTTCATCTATATATAATATATGTATAATTATATATAATTCAACCGGCTATTTATATATTTCTTTTGTTTTTCATAGTTCACATGAAAATAGAGAAGATATAAGAGAATAGTAGTGACCTTTTTTTTATTTTGAAAACGCAACACTGATATATAAATGTCAATTTTTTTTTATCGTTGAATTGTTTTACTAAAAACGGTAGCCATTTTTCCCCTTTGTCTTTAATTTGGAGTCTTGTAGCTTGGTATCAATTTTCTTTTTTCGTTTTTCAATAGTTTTATATCGGTTGTTTATCCTAAATCTATGCATGTGTTGACCACTTAGACTTCCATTTTCAGAGTTCGATTAAATTAATATTAGGTACACATCACTAGCACACTTTAACCATTTTTTCGTGCCTTGTGCTGCTCGAGAGATCAATAATGCTGTATATAAAACATACAAATATTGCTCGTTCTACGTTCAATAGTAGCAAAAATCATATTATAGGAGAAAAAAAGTAAAAAAAAAGGAAAAAAGAAGCTAATGCCAAAGTAAGGAAATTGTAATTCGTGTGTTAGTTGCCAAGCTAATTATGGTGTTATTTGACCAAGTCTACCGACCGATAAGCCGCAAATTAGGGGTGTACAAATCGAACAGGAAAATCACACCAAATCGATTAAAAATTCGATAAAAGTCTGATTTGGTATTGAATTAAAAAACCCGAATCAAATCGTAGTATAAATATATAATTTTTATATATACTTTAAAGATTTTATATATAATTTTTCTTTAAATGTCTAGAGATACTTGAGATTCTCTTATAGGATATAATATTTAATCAAAAATATGAAGTGTTTCGTTTTTATTAATTAAATGTAAATAATTTTTTGTATGATCACTTTCTTATCAAGTGTTATTGAAATGCGTCAACCTCTAGTTTTTTCATATTTATATGTCAATATCTATTAAATTGTTATATCTTTTTCGAATTTAAAGACGTACTCCGACAGCTGAAAATTAAATACAACATACATTATTATTTAGGTATCATGTTATTTTCTATGTTTAATTATTAAATTCGGTTAACCATGAAAGTCTATGCCAACGAAAATTTATTGTCAGACAACTAAAAACAAATATCATGTGTTACTAAGAAAATTCTCCCATAAGGATATTTTAATAGATCATTTGTTGTCAATTTTTTCAATATTTTATTAAACCTATATTTACTTAACAAAACTTTAATAGAGTAAGATTGATATATTATTTATGTAACCAAAAATCCAAAAATCCGACAAAAGAGAACAAATTCAAACCGATATAGTTGGTTTGATTTGGTTTTAATAAAAACTTAACCAACCCGATCTATGTACACCCTTATCACAAAATATCAATTTACATTAATGTTTAAAAATTCAAAATTAAAGTAACTGTAATAAATTGGTGCATAATGTTTCTTGTAAAAATACAACTCCAAAGGGTTGCCCAAAGCTAAGGAAAATACAGTGATATGGGTAGTGGTAGATAGGTTAACCAAGTATGCTCACTTTATAGGAGTGGCTCATCCTTATACAGCTACTAATATTGCAAAGTTATTTATGGTACATGTGTTCAAGATACATGGCATGCCAGAGGACATAGTGAGTGATAGGGATCCTGTATTCAATAGTAAACTATGGGCGGAGTTGTTCTCTACAAGTGGTGTCACTCTTAACACTTCAATGGCATACCACCCATAGTCTGATGGACAAATAAAAGTTGTTAACAGGTGCCTGGAGACTTACATTAGGTGATTTTTCTCTGACTTTCAAAAGGACTGGTCATCTTACTTAGTAGTAGCTGAGTGGTGGCATAACACCACTTTTCACTCCTCAATTCAAACCACCCCCTATGAGGCCCTTTATGGCCAACCTCTACCACTTTACTTACCTTACATGGTAGGTGATTCAGCTATGGAGGAGGTGAATAGAAGCTTGTTGACAAGGGAATACATGTACCAACTGTTGCAATATCACTTGTGAAAGGCACAATAGAGAATGATCGACCAATCTGATAAACATATAAATAATAGGCAATTCAAAGAGGGGGACAAGATTTACCTCAAGAACAACCTTATAAGGAGGTGACACTTTCAGGAACTCACTTCTCTAAACTCTCAGCAAAATACTATGGGTCTTACCAAATCCTGCAAAAGATCGGTAATGTAGTATATAAGCTATCCATGCCTCCTCGGCTCCTACTCTATCATACATTCCATGTATCTCAACTCAAGCCCTACTATAAACTACATGACACCATTTCCTACACACTAATATATCTTGTCCATACTGTCTTCGACCTCAGCAAATTCTCGATAGAAGAATGATACAAAAAGAAAACAAGATTATTGCACAGCTGTTGGTTCAATGGGATAAGGAAGCTCCAGATCAAGCCACTTGGGAGATTTATCAATCTCTCAAAATCAGGTATTACATTTCTTCCTTGAGGACATTGAATTTTTTGACGATAGAGATCTGATACAATTTAACAGAGAAGAGCTTTCAGGCCGTGGTACCTTGTGTTTGCACAGGTGTATGTAGCTATTATATTAGCCGAGAAGGAGGTTAGGGATAATTTTACAAGTTAGTCAGTTCAGCCTTTTTTATTTTTAAGTTATAGTTATTGTATTCATAAATTGACCCCACATATTTGGGTGTTCTATACACATTAGGTACACCCCTGTTAGTTAGAATTAGCATTCATTTCTTGCTCTTTTCTTCTTGCATTTACTGTTTCATTGTTTTTTCCTTCATTTCCCTTTTAATTTCTGCTACCTACCCTAGCTCTTATCATGGTATCAGAGAAAATCTTTGCTCTATGGGTGTGATGGCCGTTAATATGAACGATGTTCTGGAGACACTCAAAAAGTTATCTACAAAAGTATCTACCTTCACAACTAGGAAAGAATAACTGGAGGTTATTCAAGAGCAAACCTATAGGAATCAATAAGAACCTCTGAGCGAGCTAAGTAAGGTACTCAATGAGGTTATACACGATGTAAAGAGATCTAAGAGTAATAAATCAGTAGCCTGCAGTAGAGGTGAGCTTTGCTCTCATAACGATAAACCTTTTGATTTTGGAGATGTGGCTTCACTAGCTCGCTAGGGGTTAATAGCCATGTTGTTGTTGTTTCCAGTACTAGCAGTAAACCCATCTTTGTTGCTCCAATTAGAGCCACCTCTGTTCCTATGGCACATGCTTCACAAATACCCCTCAAATCGTAGCTCCTCATTATACAATTTCCCTCCACGAACGTCCACTATACAACCTCCCCTTTTTCAAACACACAGTTTATAGCCACACCCTACCCTGGTTCCCAGAAAACCCTAATGTAACTTTAGCCTCCTTACAACCAAAATATCTCAAGTAGGAGATATCAACAAGCTCACCTATGGCTATACCATTACCATATAATCAGTATGCCCAACATACTCAGTTTCCATCTACCTACTGTACCCAAACCACCCACATATCCCCTTCCATGTACCACCAGATACCTTATCTTTCTACACCTATCAGCCTACTCCCACTAATGATCTCTAGAGAATCCTTCATACACCCCTACTATCCTCTTAGATAACATCACATTTGCTAAATATCATAAGGTAGAATTTCCTAAGTTCAACAGTCAGGACTTGAGAACTTGGTTGTATAAGGTAGAGCAGTATTTTGCTGATGAGGATGTTACTATTCAGTAGAGAATGAAGTTACTGTCCATGCATTTGAAGGGGATGCTTTTTAGTGCCATTTAGGTTACATAAGAAGTATGGGGACAAATGCCTCTTATTGCTTAGGAAGAGTACTTGTCGGCACTCTGTGACAGCTTTGGGGTTGAGTATTCTTACTCTATGACTGAGCTTATGAATGTCAAACACACAGGTTCAGTGAAGGATTATCAGAGGTCCTTTGTTAGTGTTATCACCAGGATCAACTTACTTACTGAGAATACAATTAGCATTTTGTTGAACAAATTAAAACTGAAGCTCAGAGATGCTGCTAGAGTAGGAAATCCATGCAGCTTGCCTCAAGCTTATTACCTGGCCAGATTGTAAGAGGCAAGCTTTGCTTCCCAGAGTAAGTCCATCAAGGGGAAAACTGCAGCACATTCTGCTTTTAAGCAAGCTTTAGGGCAAGGATAGTGGAGATTCTAAGGGGATCATAACAGGAAGCAAAGGGCCAGTTACTTCCAGCTTTGATAATAGTAGAAGAAGGAGACTCACTCCAGCTTATATGGAGGAGAAAAGAGCTCAGGGCATGTGTTTCTTCTGTGATGAAAAGATTTTAACAAAGCATAAATGTAAATCCAAAAGGCAGATCTACTCTTTAGAAATTGAAGAGGTAGGTGTAGTTAGAATTTGAATATGGCATTTAAGATCAAGGGCGAGAAGAAGAGGCTATTTCAAGCTGTGAGATCTCCTTAGATGCCTTGCATGGTTCTAGAGGATACAAAACCTTAAAGGTTCAGGGTTTCACTTAGTACAAACCAATCAGTATCCTCATTGACAATTTCTTTACACTTAACTTCATCAATGAAAAGGTAGCTCAGAGAATTGGATACAACATTTATCAAATGAATCCTCAAGACATATCAATAGCTAATGGGAGGGTAATACAATCCGTAAAAGGAAGCCAATGATTTAAATAGTTGATGCATGGAGTCATATTTCAAGAGGACTTCTTGGTGCTTCCCATATAGAGCTGTGATATGGTACTAGGCATTCAGTAGTTGAGCATGCTTGGGGACATTCAAATCAATTTTGAGAAGATGTACATGAGCTTTGTGTATCAAGGCAAGCAAGTTGCTCTACAGGGCATCCAACCCTTCTTCAAAACTATAGATGCCAAAGCTCTGGACAATATTAATTCCAATGATGCCTAGATCTTTATGATCAAGGTGTGTCCAACATCACTTAGTGAATAGGAACATGAAATTAGCTCGAAGGAAAAACCAGCTGAAGTTCTAGCATTACTAGAAGGAATATCAAGAGTTATTTAAATAACCAAAACAGCTACCACCTTTAAGAGAGTGTTTGACCATAATATTCCCTTAAAGATAATAGTCTTCCTGTGAATTCAAGGCCATATAGATACTCTCCCCCCAGAAGGATGTGACAGAGAAGTTGGTGTCTGAAATGCTGGAACGAGGCACAGTTCAGTATAGTGCCAACTCTTATTCTTCTACTCTAGTATTAGAGGGGAATAAGAATGGTTCTTGGAGACGATGTGTAGAGTATAAAGCCTTGAACAAGCTCACTATAAAACACAAGTTCCCTATACAAATTATTGATGAGCTATTAGATGAGCTAGGGGGGTCAAGAATCTACTTCAAGATTGATTTGAGAGCAAGTTACCACCAAATTAGGATGGCACCCTCAGATGTCCAAAAATAGCTTTTAAGACTCATTATGGTCACTATGAATAGTTGGTAATGCCCTTTGGCCTCGCTAATGCACCCTCTAGCTTTTAAAGTTTGATGAACCACATCTTCCAAGCACACCTCAAGAAGTTTATATTGGTGATTTTTATGACATTTTACTATTCCGCAAGGATTTGCATGAGCATGTGCAATACCTTAGAACCACTTTTAAGCTATTGATACACCACGAACTATTTGCCAAGGAAAGCAAATGTGTATTTTGTTAGAAAATACGCTTAACGCTAGAGGGGGGGTGAATAGCGTTATAATAAAATTTAGCGTAAACTTGCGGAAATTAAAATTTGCAGGAAATAAATAAGTGCGTTAAATAAACAAAAAGGAAAGAACGCACCGATATATTCTGGTTCACCACAATACGTGGCTAGTCCAGTCCCCGAGAGACTCTCTCGAGATTTTCCACTAACTTGTTAAGCTTACGGGTGCTCAACAAACCTTTACAACTTAAGGACACAAGCCTTAACACCTTTGCTCGGAGATACAACACTCCAAGACTTCAACCAAGGAAACACAAGTTCCTTACAACAAGAGAATCACAATTCTCTTACAAGTGTATAAAACACTAAACACTCAAACAAAATACTCCTTAATGAGTAGATATGAGTAAAAGAAGTAAGCTCTAGATCACAACAACTTTGGACAAGAATATGGCTCTCAAAAGCTTTATGAAATTGAATATAAAATGATAAACAAAAGTATGCAAGCTTATAGCAATGTAATGATCAGTTGTAGTATGTTGTTGTGTTCAAATCACTGAAATGAAGCTGTATTTATAGTTGAAAAACTTGGCATTACCGTTGCCTAATTTCCAATTAAGAGTTACTGATTTTAATCACTGACAATCGATTGTCAAACCCCAACAATCGATTGTCTGCCAGTCAGATCAAAATTCAATCCCAGATTTTACGCTTGATAATCAATTACTTACAATCCATAATCGATTACTGGCAACGTTCAAAAAATCCTTTCCAGATTTTACCACAAACAATCGATTGTCAAGAATCAACAATCGATTACTCAGCAACGTTCAAAATATCTTTTCCGGATTTTAATCAAAACAATCGATTATACAAAATCAATAATCGATTACCCAATAACGTTCAAAAAATCTTTTCCGGATTTTAATCAAAACAATTGATTATATAGAATCAATAATCGATTACCTGACGGTATTTGAAAACTTTACGACAACGGTCAGCTTCACAATCGATTGCACAAAGTCAACAATCGATTACTTATCAGTTTTTGAAAAATATTTTAGACACTGTCTCTTTGACAATCGATTGTCCAATGTAACAATCGATTATTTAATAAATTTGAAAATCACTGGAAGACACTGTCTCAACATAATCGATTACCATTAGTTCATAATCGATTATTCTGAGTTTTGAAAAACTTTGATGGACACTGCCTCAGTCACAATCGATTGTCATTAGTTCACAATCGATTGTCATGCAGGTTTGAAAAACCTGATGCTCACTGTCTTACTCACAATCGATTGTCATTAGTTCACAATCGATTGTCATGCATTCTTGGCTTAAAACAATCGATTATCATAAGTACATAATCGATTATCTTAGTCCAGATTTTTAAGGCATGTCTAAAAATTATTTTGACTACTATAAATATGCATGATTTAAAATCATTTGACATTAAATTAAATATGCATGATTTTGGAAAATAGTTTTATGAGAGAAGTCATGTTACGAGTCAAGTAGTAGGATCAAGATCACAATTAAGAATGACTCAATTAAACTATAAAACTTTGTCTTGAGCTTGAATCTCGTTGTATATCAATTGTGCGCTTGTTTCTTGAACTTCGTCATATATCAATTTTCGCTTCGTTTGTCATTCATCAAAACCTATACAAAAGAACACACGTTTTAGTATATTTCATTGAGAACGTGTTTCCAACAATTTTCCCCTTTTTGATAATGGCAAACATTAAGCGGGATATGCAAGACAAGCAATTTATAATCACGATTCAAGACAAGTATATACATGCAACAAGTATGCAATTTGTTCCCCCTCAATTTGAGAATTCCCCCTCAATTTGAGCTTATAACTTGAGAGTGCATCATACCCGTTATCTTCCCCCTTTTGCCATTAGCAAAAATAATAATAAGATGCCAAAGATGAAATAAACCTTGTTTATTTATCGGAAAGAAGGTGTTATTATTTAAAGAGAGTATAATAGCTAAAATGATAGCATTACAATCGATTATTGATACGAGATAATCGATTATTAGATGAGGGAAACAGATTTTTCTGAAGAAGACTCGATTCTTGCGCGTCATGCTTTATAATTCCCCCTACTTTTAGGGCGATACCTGCAAAAAAGAATTAGACGTCTCCGACGCTCAAGTTAGAAATCATGTAAAAAAAATGCAATGCATGACTTAGATCAACGTGGAGTCAAGGATCCCGAGTTCACTGCGAATTCGGAAGAGGGACTCTTTCTCTAAAGGCTTTGTAAAGATGTCTGCCAATTGGTTTTTGGTTTCAACAAATTCAATTTCGACATCGCCTTTGAGAACGTGATCTCTAATAAAATGATGTCTAATTTCAATGTGTTTCGTTCGCGAATGAAAAACAGGATTCTTCGTCAAGCATATGGCACTAGTATTATCACATCTAAGAGGGATATGATTAAGACTTAGGCCATAGTCCAAGAGTTGTTGTTTCATCCATAGGATTTGAGCGCAACAACTCCCCGCGGCTACATATTCAGCCTCGGTTGTGGACAACGCAATACTTACTTGTTTCTTGCTAAACCAAGAAACGAGAGAGCTACCGAGCAAATGGCAAGTGCCACTAGTGCTCTTGTGGTCCAATTTGCATCCAGCAAAATCGGAATCGGAATAGCCAATAAGTTGGCATGAAGAGCCTTTGGGGTACCATAGGCCCACATTTGTAGTTCCAACAAGATACCTTAAAATCCGTTTTACCGCAGTAAGGTGAGACTCCTTCGGACACGATTGATAACGAGCGCATAAGCACACGCTAAACATGATGTCCGGACTACTAGCAGTAAGATAAAGAAGAGAGCCAATCATACCTCGATACTTTTTGGTGTCGACTTCCTTACCTTTCTCATCTTTGTCTAGATGATCGGATGTTCTCATGGGAGTTGCCATTTCTTTTGCATTGTTCATCTCAAATCGTTTCAGCAATTCTTTGCAATATTTGGTTTGACAAATGAATGTACCTTCTTTCATTTGCTTTACTTGTAATCCCAAAAAGAATGTTAACTCACCCATCATAGACATCTCAAATTCGCTTGTTATTAAATCGGAAAATTCCTTGCATAAAACATTGTTAGTAGCACCAAATATAATATCATCTACATATATTTGAACTAACAAAATATCATTGTTTTTATGCTTAACAAAGAGAGATGTGTCAACTTTCCCCCTAATGAAATCATTTTCCAAAAGAAACTTACTCAATCTTTCATACCAAGCTCGGGGAGCTTGTTTTAAACCATAAAGAGCCTTTTTGAGTTTGAAAACATGACGGGAGATTTAAAATCTTCAAAACTGGGGGGTTGTTCAACATAGACTTCTTCTTGAATAAAACCGTTTAGAAAAGCACTTTTCACATCCATTTGAAATAAATTGAAATTCATAGAAGAGGCAAATGCAAGCAATAAGCGAATAGCTTCTAATCTAGCTACGGGAGCATATGTTTCCTCATAGTCAATACCCTCTTCTTGATTATAGCCTTTTGCTACAAGCCTAGCTTTGTTTCTAGTGATTATACCATTTTCATCTAGTTTATTGCGAAAAACCCATTTCGTACCAATTATGGTATGACCTTCGGGTCTTGGCACCAAATCCCAAACGTCATTGCGTTCGAATTGGTTAAGCTCCTCTTGCATTGCCAAGGTCCAAAATTCATCCCCAATTGCTTCTGAGATGGGTTTGAGTTCAATTTGAGAAGCAAAAGCAGTATGTTCTAAGGTATTTTTGAGAGAGTTTCGGGTACTTACCTTGTCTCCAACGTTGCCAATTACCATTTCAAGAGGGTGATCTTTGATCGTCCTCCACTTATTTGGCACTTTTGTTTCTTTTTCCAATTGTGGCGCTTCTTCCGTTGGTTGTTCCTCAGTTTCATCTTTATTTTCCTTGGGTGATTCCTCATGTATTTTGTCTTTCAAGCTATCTAAGATACCTGCAAGATCAAAACCGGAATCCTTTCTCGCCAAGCGAGCATTATTTTTGGAAAATACAACATGAGGGGATTCCTCCACAATTTGGGTTCTTTTATTAAAGACCCTATATGCTTTACTACGTGAGGAATGTCCAATGAAAATACCTTCATCCGACTTAGCATCAAATTTACCCAATTGGTCTTTGCCATTGTTATGAACAAAACATTTGCAACCAAAACCTCTAAAATATGAAATATTTGGTTTTCTACCCTTATTAAGTTCATAGGGGGTTTTCATGAGTATCGGCCGAATTACTACTCTGTTTAGAACATAGCAAGCGGTACTCACGGCATCCGCCCAAAAATGTTTGGGTATCTTAGCTTCGTCGAGCATGGTTCTAGCCATCTCTTCGAGACACCTATTTTTCCTTTCCACCACCCCATTTTGTTGTGGTGTACGTGGAGCGGAAAAGGTATGCTCGATTCCGAGTTCGTCACAAAAGTCCGCAAAAGAGATTGTGATCAAACTCTCGCCCATGATCACTTCTAATTGAAGTGACGGTTGTTTCTTTCTCATTTTGAACACGCTTAAGAAAATATTTAAAATTTTGAAAAGCATCACTTTTATTGGCAGGAAATAAAGTCCAAGTAAATCTTGAGTAATCATCAACAATCACAAAAGCATATTTATTTCTTCCTAGACTTTCAATGCGAGAGGGACCAAATAAATCCATATGAATGGTCTAGAAGTTGAAACAATGTTTTTAGATTTGAAAGATGCTTTTGTTTGCTTCCCCTTTTGACACGAGTCACAAATAGAGTCATTTTCAAATTTTAAATTGGGAAGACCAACAACTAAGTTTTGAGAAATTAATTTGTTCAAAAGATGCATATTGATATGTGCTACTCTACGATGCCATAGCCAAGTATCATCCTCTTTACTCATTAGACAATCAACATAATCGGGTGAGGAATTAGCAAGATCAACCATATAAATATTATCCACTCTAAAACCACGGAGGATAATTTTGAAATCACTACGTCTGAACACTAAGCATTCATCCGAATCAAATAAAGCAAGATTTCCCTTGTCACACAATTGGCTTATGCTCAAGAGATTATGCTTTAATCCTTTAACAAGTAATATATGCTTAATAGAGGAATTTTCATCCTTACCGACCGAGCCGATGTTGATGATCTTTCCTTTATTGTTATCACCGAAGATAACACTTCCTCCTTCTTTGTGCTCTAATTGAAGGAATTTGGATTCATCTCCCGTCATATGCTTGGAGCATCCACTATCAAGGTACCATAGTACACTTGATCCCTTCAAGCACACCTACAAAACAAATTAATGTTCTTTAGGTACCCATGCCATCTTGGGTCCTTGGGGGTTAGGCATATTATAATGATGCGATTGAGTAATATGTCTATGACGTGTAAAGCATGCAGGAGCAATATGACCAATACGTCTACAATAATGACAAGTCACATTTGGGTTATGCATCCTTCTAGGTTCATAGTAACTAGATGGATGAAAATTTCTAACTTTATTTTGAACACTATGACTATTTCGCATTTCATGAGAATTATTTCTCCTACTATGAGCTCTAGGATGGGCAGCATTTCTAGGGTGATTATTTCTCGGTTGAAGGCCATTTCTAGGTCTTCTCAAAGGTTCAACATTTGGCCTAAAATATGCATCATTTCTAGGGTAACTATTTCTAGGTGGTAAGTCATTTCTAGGTCTCCTAAAATGTTCAACATTTTGTCTAGCATGCATATTGGTTCTAGGATTGCTATTTCTAGGATAAGCATTTGTTTTATTAGTCCTAGGTTGAGCCTTAGGTGGTTGGGGTTTGGCTTCAACCTTTTCTTTAACCTCATTCTTAAATCCTATGCCATGCTTGGTTGATTTCAAATTTACAAGGACCTCATTCAAATTCTTGTGGGAAGAATTAACTTATCTAAGGTACCTTTGAGTCTATCTACCTCATTCTTGAGATGCAAGCAAGAAGAACAATTTTTAGTAGAATTTTCGGGCTTATCGGCGCTTCTTTTTTCAAAAAACTTGTTTTCCTCTTTCAGCTTTTCATTTTCTAAAACCAGTTTTTCTAAATCCTTTTCTTTCAAAGAAAGCTGTTTTTGAAAATCCTTTTCTTTTAATGAAGCATCTTCTTTTATGCCCTTAACAGTTTTTGAAGCCTTAATAAACTCAGCATATAATTCATCAAAAGCAGTTCGCATTTCTTCAAGAGTAAAGAAGTTTTTAGACGAGATTTGACATACCTCATCTTTGTTGTCTTCTTGTGCCATAAGGCAAAGATTTGCTGCTTCGTCTTCTTCTCCTTTGCTTGACTCATCTCCGGAGTCGCCTCCCCAAGAAATGTATGCACGTTGCTTTTTAAAAGGTTTCTTCTCCTTTTTGATGTTTGGGCAATTTGATTTGATGTGCCCGGTTTCACCACATTCATAGCACTTGATTTGTTCGCCTTGCTTTTTGCCCTTGCGTTCATACTCCTTGCGCATGAACTTTTGAAATCTTTTGATAACGAGTCCAAACTCGTTGTCTCCTTCCTCATCAATTTGCGGTTGGCTTGTGCTCGCCTTTAGAGCTATTCTTTGCCTCCTTTGATCATCAACAAAAGGCTTAAGAATAGTAGATTCATAGGTCTTAAGGTTACCTCTTAGTGCGTTGATGGTGACGTTTGAAACGCCAATGGATTCTTGAATTGCATCGGCCTTTGATCTCCATGCCGGTGTGAGACTTCTAAGAATTTTTCGAACGAGCTCTCTATCGGTGAATGTTTTCTTGAGAGCATGTAGGTCATTTACGATTATTGAAAATCGCTCAAACATTTCGTCCACCTTTTCACCTTCCTTCATGTGAAATAATTCATAAGAATGGGTTAGGAAATCAATTTTTGCTTCCCTTACCTGGTCCGTACCTTCGTATGTAACTTCTAGCTTGTCCCACATCTCCTTTGCCGTTGTGCAACACGATATTTTCCTGTAATCGTCAGCATTAACGGCACAATATAATAAATTAATTGCTTAAGCATTATTTTGAACCTTTGGGATGTCATCCGCGTCATACTCATCCTCGGACTTGGGAACCCATTCGTTTTCCACCTTCTTTGTTGGAATTTGGTTTCCCTTCATTATCACCTTCCAAAGGTGAAAGCTGTTGGACTGAACGAAGATCTTCATCCTCTCCTTGCAGTACGTGTAATTTGTACCGTTGAATAGAGGTGGTCGTGTGGAGCACCGTCCTTCATCAATTCCTGCAAAAGAATCACGAGTAGAAGCCATGGATGGTTCTCTCAAACTATTATGTTTTCAGAGAGTTGGGCTCTGATACCAATTGTTAGAAAATACGCTTAATGCTAGAGGGGGGGGGGTGAATAGTGTTATAATAAAATTTAGCGTAAACTTGCGGAAAATAAAATTTGCAGGAAATAAATAAGTGCGTTAAATAAACAAAAAGGAAAGAACGCACCGATATATTCTGGTTCACCACAACACGTGGCTAGTCCAGTCCCCGAGAGACTCTCTCGAGATTTTCCACTAACTTGTTAAGCTTACGGGTGCTCAACAAACCTTTACAACTTAAGGACACAAGCCTTAACACCTTTGCTCGGAGATACAACACTCCAAGACTTCAACCAAGGAAACACAAGTTCCTTACAACAAGAGAATCACAATTCTCTTACAAGTGTATAAAACACTAAGCACTCAAACAAAATACTCCTTAATGAGTAGATATGAGTAAAAGAAGTAAGCTCTAGATCACAACAACTTTGGACAATAATATGACTCTCAAAAGCTTTATGAAATTGAATATAAAATGATAAACAAAAGTATGCAAGCTTATAGCAATGTAATGATCAGTTGTAGTATGTTGTTGTGTTCAAATCACTGAAATGAAGCTGTATTTATAGTTGAAAAACTTGGCATTACCGTTGCCTAATTGCCAATTAAGAGTTGCTGATTTTACTCACTGACAATCGATTGTCAAACCCCAACAATCGATTGTCTGCCAGTCAGATCAAAATTCAATCCCAGATTTTACGCTTGATAATCGATTACTTACAATCCATAATCGATTACTGGCAACGTTCAAAAAATCCTTTCCAGATTTTACCACAAACAATCGATTGTCAAGAATCAACAATCGATTACTCAGCAACGTTCAAAATATCTTTTCCGGATTTTAATCAAAACAATCGATTATACAAAATCAATAATCGATTACCCAATAACGTTCAAAAAATCTTTTCCGGATTTTAATCAAAACAATTGATTATACAGAATCAATAATCGATTACCTGACGGTATTTGAAAACTTTACGACAACGGTCAGCTTCACAATCGATTGCACAAAGTCAACAATCGATTACTTATCAGTTTTTGAAAAACATTTTAGACACTGTCTCTTTGACAATCGATTGTCCAATGTAACAATCGATTATTTAATAAATTTGAAAATCACTGGAAGACACTGTCTCAACATAATCGATTACCATTAGTTCATAATCGATTATTCTGAGTTTTGAAAAACTTTGATGGACACTGCCTCAGTCACAATCGATTGTCATTAGTTCACAATCGATTGTCATGCAGGTTTGAAAAACCTGATGCTCACTGTCTTACTCACAATCGATTGTCATTAGTTCACAATCGACTGTCATGCATTCTTGGCTTAAAACAATCGATTATCATAAGTACATAATCGATTATCTTAGTCCAGATTTTTAAGGCATGTCTAAATATTATTTTGACTACTGTAAATATGCATGATTTAAAATCATTTGACATTAAATTAAATATGCATGATATTGGAAAATAGTTTTATGAGAGAAGCCATGTTACGAGTCAAGTTGTAGGATCAAGATCACAATTAAGAATGACTCAATTAAACTATAAAACTTTGTCTTGAGCTTGAATCTCGTTGTATATCAATTGTGCGCTTGTTTCTTGAATTTCGTCATATATCAATTTTCGCTTCGTTTGTCATTCATCAAAACCTATACAAAAGAACACACGTTTTAGATATTTCATTGAGAACGTGTTTCCAACATATTTGCATCCACTAGAGTTGAATATCTAGGACACCATATCTTAGCAAAAGGAGTAGCTATTGACCATAAGAAGATAGAAAATGTCCAGATGTGTCCGGAACCTACTAATCTCAAGCATCTAAAGGGATTTCTGGGATAGTAGGATATTATAGAAGGTTCATTAAAGGATATGGAGTTCTTAATAAATTTCTTGCTGTTTTATTGAGGAAGGATAATTTTTTATGGTCTTCTAAAGCTACTGAAGCCTTCAGTAACTTGAAAAAGGATTTAACTTCTGCACCGGTCCTAACCCTGCCTGATTTCTCTATAATATTTTTATAGAGACAGATGTTTGCATCATAGAAATATGGGTCGTACTGATGCAGAAGGGTCAGCCAATAGCATATTTGAGCAAAGTACCTTGTTAGTGCATGACAAAGAGCTATTTGCCTTAGTACTCGCAGTGAATAAATGGTCACAATACTTAATGGGGAATCCCTTTACAATGAAGACAGACCAAAAAGAATTGAAATTCCTTCTTGAACAAAAGTTGCACACAGGGTCTCAACTAAAATGGATAACCAGGCTCATGCAATATGATTTTATCATTGAGTATAAAAAAATAAAGCAAAATTAAGCTGCAAATGCCCTATCTAGATTGTAATTTGTAGAGTTGGCAATTTTAACACTCTCTACCATTAAGACTAACTTGTTAAGCCAGATAATGAGGACCTAGCAGTTAAATGTTGAGCTTATGGCCCTTATTGAAGATATTAAAAAAAGAAGGGGTAGAATATAAAACCTTGTGCACAAGCAGTTAATAAGAAATGAGATGTTAGTGGTAGGGCCTGATGAACAATTGAGAAAGGATATCATGAAACTATGGCATGACACACCTATTGGAGGGAATTCTGGCATAAATCGCACCTACAGAAGAATAGCTTCTCTCTTCTATTGGGATGAAAGAAGGAAGATGTTTAGACATATGTAAAGCAATGTGACACATGTCAAAGGCATAAATATGAGACAGTACCCAATCTAGGGTAGCCGCAACCACTCAAGCTTCCCTCACTGACTTTGAGTAGTATCAGCATGAATTTTATTAAAGGGTTTCCCAAACCTAAGGGAAATATAGTGTTATGGGTAGTGGTAGATAAGTTAACCAAGTATGCTCACATTATAGGAGTGGCTCTTCCTTATACTACCACTGGTATTGCAAAGTTATTTATGGAACATGTATTTAAGATACATGGCATGCCAGAGGACATATTGAGTGATAGGGACTCTGTATTCACTAGTAAACTATGGGAGGAGTTGTTGTCTATAGGTGGTGTCATGCTTAGCATTTCTACAGCATACCACCCATAGTCTAATGGACAAATAAAAGTTGTTAACAGGTTCCTGGAGACTTACCTTAGGTATTTTTGCTCTGACTCTCAAAAGGACTGGTCATCTTACTTAGAAGTAGCTGATTTGTGGTATAACACCACCTGTCACTCCTCAATTCAAACCACCCCATATGAGTCCCTTTATGGCCATCCTCCACCACTTTACTTACCTTACATGGTAGGTGATTCAGCTATGGAGTAAGTGAACATAAGATTAGTTACAAGGGAATCCATATACCAAGTGTTGCAATATTACTTGCAAAAGGCACAGTAGAGAATGACTGACCAAGCTTATAAACATATAAATGATAGGCAATTGAAAGAGGGGGACTAGATGTTTACCTCAAGATACAAACTTATAGGGAGGTGACACTTTCAGGAACTCACTTCTCCAAACTCTCAGCAAAATACTATGGGCCTTACAAAATCTTGCAAAAGACTGAAAATGTTGCATATAAGCTATCCATGCCTCCTCAGCTCCTACTCCATCATACATCCTATGTATCTCAACTCAAGCCCTGCTATAAACTAGCTAACACCATTTCCCCCACAATTATATATCCAGTCAATACTGTCTTGAACCTAAGCAAATTCTCTATAGAAGAATGATACAAAAAGGAAACAAGACAATTGCACAGGTGTTGGTTCAATAGGATAAGGCAGCTCCAAATCAAGCCACTTGGGAGAATTATCAATCTGTCAAAATCAGGTTTTACATTTCTTCCTTGAGGACAAGTAACTTTTTAGCAAGAGGGATCTGATACCAATTTAATAGAGAAGAGCTTCAGATCGTGGTACCTTCTGTTTGCGCTGGTGTACGTAGCCATTATATTAGCTGAGAAGGAGGTTAGGGACAATTTTACAAGTTAATCAGTTTAGACCTTTTTACTTTTAAGTTATAGTTATAGTATTCATAAATAAATCCTACACATTTGGGTGTTCTATACACATTATATCCAGTCTTGTTAGTTCGAATTGGCAAAGATAGTATATTGCCAGCTAAGGTATTTAGGGTTGCAATCCTATACATTGTAATGGCTTCCTCTTTCTTTAGGATGAATACACATAACTCTTATTTTGTTGCCCTAATTTAGCATTCATTTCTTTCTATTTCCTTCGTGAATTTACTGTTTCATTGCTTTTTCTTTCATTTCCCTTTTAATTTGTGCTACTTACTCCAACTTTTATCTTTTTGTGAGTGGAAAAAAAAGAGTAGCTGGTAAACTGTTCGAACAAGAAGTTTGTGATTATCATCAATTGTAGGAAGGTTTTACAATGCAAAATTATTTCAAGCACCAAAAGAATATGAAACCCTTAAAATTAGAGACATTTTTTGTTTAAACCATTATATATGCACATTAATATCTAGAAAGCTTCGAAGTAAGAAGTTCTTGTTTGTCACTGAATGAAGGAAGGTTTCACTTGCACGTTTCAATTTCCAAATGTTATTTCAAAAGATCAACAGAAAAAGATCGAAAATATCTTCACTCAAAGAAAGAGAAGGCGTTATTCACATTTCATTTGATGACCGTGAAGTGATCTGAAAATTTCGCAAAATTTTATACTGCGAGGAAAAATAGAAATAGTGACTTTTTCATATTTAATGTTTACACTAAACAAATAAGTGCGTGATATATATTATGCATAAAATAGTTTTCACTTAGCTTTAGTCAAATGAATGCATCCTCACTTTATTTTGTGACTATAATGATTAAATTGAGTAACTTAATGTAAATACATCCTCAACCACCCTTAGACCCAGCCGTTATTGAAGGCTCTTTCATGCAACTTGATGACCCTATACAAGATATATCCAAACTCAAGATTTGCTCTCAATACAGCCAAGACATCAATAAAAATCTACAAATTCACCTATCCGTAGATGACCTCCATAGGATATACCAACTAATACTCTCTCATTATTAAAATAATCGGCAAAGAGTCATCCAACAATATATAAAAAGAAAACTCTGTCAATTACAGAAACCATCTGAAAATTTTAACCTAATGGACCTTGGGGCCGATTACTTCATTGTTAAATTCACCAAGGAGGAAAGTATGGCCAAATTTGTCAGTTAATGGGCTTTGGTTCATTAATGGCTGCTACCTTTTGGTTCAGAAATGGGAACCTCACTTTGTAGCCAGTAAAGACAAACAACTAAATTCGACTGTATGGGTTCGTCTTTCTCAACTCCCCACTAAATTTTATGACTACTATATTACAAAAGGTTGGTAATAAAATAGGAAAAATACTTAAAACTGATGCATGTACCCCTCTACCCTAAGAGGCCGATATGCTAGACACTGTGTGAAAGTCTCAATGGAATCACAAGTTAAACCATTTGTTTACATGGAAACTACAAGCAACAGATACAATATGAAGGTAAAAATTTTCTATGTAAAAATTGTGGTAGACTAAGCCATAACCAATCACAATGCTCGGCCACTCTCCAAAATACCTATTCCCAAGGGCTACAGTTAAACCAGATCACTAATACTCAACAAGTAGTCCAAAGTGATTGCGTCACAAACACGCAACAAGGAATCCAAACCGATTAGGTGATAGTCACTTTCAACAAGAAAAAGCAGGTTGGCTCAAAGGCATCTAATTCGGGTAAAAGTTTAAACCTGAATAATCTAGTCCCAAGCATGTCCTTTATTTCTCATAAATCTACTTCTCAAAATTTTAAATATATGGCAAAAAATTTAGTAGCTTCCCCACCACCTGACACAAAGGTGAGTAACTCATCTGAAAATAAAATCAATAAAAAAAATCCTCCACAAATATTGGCATTAAGTCTACCAATTATTTTGAAATGTTAGGAAATGAGCCCATAGTGTTCGAAACTAGCTCAATACCAAATCCATCCAGAAACCTCAACACCGCTGTATGGAAAGCTCATTACATGTGGATGAGATTGAGGCGGTATTGGTTTATCCACCCCAATCATTAGATGAACCTTCCACAAAAAATAAAAACATAGAATACTCGGCTACCCTATGTTAAAAGAAATAACTAGTGCCAGTTTACCCTCAAATCACAACCAAAACTTCCCTTCTAACACGTCCAAATTAGACATGGACATGTATGCAAAGGTAGATTGAAAAATGTTCGAAACCGCAAAGCACTTGGCATCATCCAAATCCAACCTAGATATTATTTATTCTCACACGCAAAGTTATGAATCCATCGGACAATCTACAAATCTAGTAGAGATCATTAAACCTACTCACCCAATTATTACCACCAATATATTATCTTAATTCCAAGAAAAAGATGCCAAGGCTTCCATTACCAACAAGGAGAAGATTCCGCCTTTTCTGCATTCCAAACTACCACAGGATAGCAACGATGGACAACAACCTTCCTCCTATGCCACCCCATTTCCCAAATCAACCATTGTTCTTCACATTTTCTCCACAACCACAAAACTACCAACCAATCTCTTGGTTGGAAACAGGCATTCTGGGCAATTGATCGGTGCGGACTCACACCTAAGTATGAGTTGGCGCGATTACTAATAACCCAATAGTTTATCAGGGTCGATAATCAATAGGGAGCTTCAATTAGGAGTTGAAATATTTGCTAGCCTATAGATGAGTTTTAACTTCTAATTGATCTTCTTATCATTTTGGGGTTTTCTATTAGTTTCAACTAAAATCACATTACGATTGTAAGCTAAAGTTTATGCTAAAATGTAGTATTAGATATAGGCAATAAGAGAAAGGCACTAGGGCCGTGACACTCACCTAGGTGGCTAATCAACGGGTACTAAATTCTAACACAAGGATGATAATTATGGGGAATATGGATAACCGTTGCACTTTAGCACTCACTCTCATACCTCTCAGTAGAGAGAGTGATTTTGCCCAATTGACTCTCTAGAGACCAATTGGGTAGGCTAATTTGCCCAAGCAACTCAAGGTTCAAGTAGGTGATTATTCTCTCTAGATTTAACCCGTTACTTGGGACTACCATTCTTATGGGTCCATCCCAAATTCTTGTTTGGGTTGAATGTGAGGTCATAGACTCTTTTTCTCAATAAGAGTCAAGACCCACTACGCTTGACTTAGTGTTTGCAACCACCAAATCTAAATAACATCATACAAATAGCCGAAATACCAAACACCCAACATCATCCATGTATTATTCAAGAACACCCATTAATTACCCATACTAGGGTTAGTCCATAACCATAGCTACTAGACGTGGAACAAGCAGAAAAAGAAGAAATAATAAAAGAGGTTGACATAATCAATAATTATAAAATTAATCTACTTGATTCCACACTAATTACACAAGAAAATCACCTAAAATAGGCTAAGTACGAGAGTCACGAGCTCCGCTGCTACAGAATATGATAAAACTTGACCTAAAAAAGCAAAATATTCAATTTATACTACACAGAAAAACCGGACAAAAATGCCCCTGACGGTATGTTGCGGACCGCACAAAAATGGCATGCGGCCGCATTGGGCTTGTGGTATTCAGTTCTGGCTTCTGGGCTTGAGGATGCAGACCGCATGGAAATGACACGTGGCTGCACAAGTCATGGTACGCGGACCCCGTAGGAATGTCACGCGGCTGCACAACCACAGGTGACCTTCTTCTCACTTTGGTTATCTGTTGATGTTGGGCAGCCTTTCACTCCTCTTTTGAGGTGCTTTGTGATATTCATCATCTCGTCGCTCAAACTGCAATCAAATGCACTTTGTAAGCAATTTAAGACCAATTTGAAGAAGTTTATGCACAAAGCTCATGTAAGAGGAGGTACAAAATATGTATAATTCAAAGATATCAACTCCCCCTAACTTAAATCTTTGCTTTTCCTCAAGCAAATAAAACTAAGACGTATCCCTCAATGAAAAACTCTCCGGTAATTCCTGTTCTTCCTACGGTAACCTCAACGAGCCTCAGTTGGGACTAACAATTTCCCTCAATGTATATGTATCATTAACACCTTTAAACTTTGAACACGTGTGGATCAAGTGCGACACAAGAGCATCAAGGGTTGATACAACTCATCAAGGAGCATTTCTGAAACACTTCGGTCATTGTGGAACCTAGACTCATGTATCTTCGACTTTCCCTAAGTGCACATCACATTTTAGAATAATTACACGCAAAATGAGTTAAATGAACTCTCTCTCATCTCTCACAAAGAAACAGCCCTAAGACCTGCTTTAAGAACCATATGCTTGTCCTTCATGTAAGTATCCACTAATTTAGGCTTCTCTCAACTCAAGATCACATAGGGCTTTTGCGGAGTCATTGTAAAGGCTTTTGGGTAGAGGTAGGATATGATGTTGTTTCAATGGTTTCAATCTTCCCTTAGGCACTTCATTTGATTCATTTTGGCACACCTTCTTGACTTAATTGAGTAATTCACTTCTTTTAGGGCTAGAGGGATGCAATATTACTCTTTCTTTTGCAACTCAACATCTTTTTACTTTTTGTATACTTTTACACACCTATTTCAGTTTTGTTGCCCTTTTGATTCCCTTTTTTGATTGTTATTCCTTTTGTCTTTCTTTTTGTCTTTTTCTCTTTTTCATTGCCTTCTTTTTTCTTTTTGCTTGTGTGCCTTTCCACCATATTGATACCTTTCTTGATTCCCTCCCCCAAACTTAGTCATTTTCCACTACTCAAGGGAAGATTTGGGTTCCAAGATAAGGTCAAATTAAGAACGGGTATAAGCTTGTAATTTGGTTCATGAAAAAATAAGGTTCGAGGCTCAAAAGGGGTGCACTAGGGATCATTTGATTGGTAGGTCATGGAATTGTTCAATTTTGCACTTTTGGATCAAGGAGAGCCTAAAATTATTTCTCAAGTCAAGTTCCACCTATTACTTTGCTCAACAAATATTTGGGGTAAATTCTAGGCCATTGACATGGAACTTGGGCTCAATAAATTGAGTTCTTACTACACGCACTCAAGGATTGCCAAAACAGGAGTCGAGGACCCACAACAACATTAGATATGATTCGAATGCGCAATGGCCAAACACGATCATATGATGATTGTTTGGTCAACACAAGAGTCTCAAGGTCACGACTTTCACCATCCTATACGCAACTTAATGTCTTTGACCATATGATCAAAGGAAAATGTGCTAGGCCCAAGTGAAGTCTTGCCTGAGGTATCCTTAACTACAATAACTTGAAAATCAAAAAGAAAAAAAATAAAAAACTGACTCAACCCTCAAGAAAGTTGTCACGCTATCTATCATAGGGAAGAGCCACCCGGTTCGCACAGCATTCTATCCTTGGAAAGAATCGTGGAATTAAGAAAACCAAGGGCTTATTTCCAACACCAAAACAAAACCAAAAAGAGGCTATGAGCCTAACTTTGCAACTAAAACGATAAACTTTAACGAAAATACAAAAATAAAAATGAAAGCTCAAACGAATCCAAATAAATATGTACAAAGGGGAAGTAGAATATACAACTAAGGGAGTTCATAATCAAAAGTTATATACAAATAACCTAGAACTACGAAAGTACTAAAATTAATCAATATGTAAAATCATCCAAATGTAAACAAAAAGTATGGCCACACCCCTACTAATAAGATTTAGCATTGTCCCCAATGCTAACCACCAAATGTATCATCAAAATCAAATAAATGATATAGGAGTGGCGCCTCAAGCCTCATTAGCTGATGTCCGCTGGTCAATGGCTCCCGTGTCCTCTGTACTGGTCGGGACCTCGGACCGGTCCTCAACCTGCTGCTGCTGTGCTACGGGGACATCTGGTGCCTGCTTTTGAAATGGCTCAACTACATCTGGGGCTGGAGGAAGCTTAGTATCTGCAGTGCTGGATGGGCCCTCCTAAAATGGTGCCACTGCTATCACGACTCCCTCAGTGTTGGGGAGATTTATCTTCTTCCTCGGCCTCTCCTCCTGTGGCTGCACATATGGTGGCTCCATGGATGGCTCAGAAAACAATAAGTCAAGTGGTAGCTGATCTGCTACCAAATTGTCTACATGTACCTGCAACTTTGCTACCGACTCCTTGGATGCCTTATTCTTTCTCAATTTTTGGTGCTCCTTAGCCAAGTCATTGAGAGCCTTGATATGCTCCCCAACCTCTTTTGCCAAATTTGCCTGCTCCGCAATCATCTTTTCCTGGTTGGCCAGGATTTTCTTCAGAGGCTCATCAATGGAGGTAGGCACCTCAAAAATTACCGGGGCTCTCTCTGCTTGAACTGCAGTGGTCAGTGTGGCCAACTTTGATGTTGCAACCGACATCCAGTTGTTTACACTAGCAAGTATGTGTATCTGAGCTAACTTTCCATGAATCTGTGAGTCTTCGACACCGGAATCACAGGGTCGTCTGTGGTAGTAGGAGGAGCCGTGGATAGGCCTGGAGGCACTGTCTTAGTAGTACTCTGCTAAATGGCAACTGGCTCTTCAGACTGGCCACCTGCGGTGGAAGTGGAGGTTGGCCCTTCTTGGATCCCTTAGGTTTGTCCGGACCCTTTTTATCATACCAAGAGTACTGTCCCGCCGGTATTTCCATGCTATCAAATTTCTTCTTTTCTTTTTAATCTCCCGAATGTAGAGTGTCAATGTGTTGGGGAAGGGGTAGTTGGTCTTTTTCTCGTACACCACACGAGAGATCACCCGAGGTATGATGTTGCCTACGTTTAACGGAAAACCTGCCATGATGGAGGCAACAAGAACAACACGATCAAATCGAACAGAATGATCATGTGTGGTCGGGTCTAACCGATTGCACATGAAGGTCAACCACCCTTTGGCTTCAAAGTTGAGGGTGTTTCTGTAGATTTTCTCCTGTGCCTTCAACCACATAGGAACTGTACCTGGAGCAGCTAGAATCCCGGCTATTCACGGGTGAGCTTCTTCTTTCAATGCAAGGTTTTCCAAGTACTGAGACTCATTTTCCTCCCCTAATCCCAGCAAGTCATTCAAAGATTTCATGTCAAACACAATCGTCTTGTTCCTCACCTTTGTTGTTTTTGTATCCCGTACAACATGGTGAACATTACTGTAAAATTCTTTCACCATGTGTTCATTAGAATAGCCAACCCTTTCCTTAATGAATCCCCAACTCTCTCTCCTACGGAATTGAGCTTGCACGTGAGGGTTGTGAAGGAGCAAGTCGGCATCGATGAAACTCTGCTCCGGAATCAACTTTCTCTTTGGCCACAATTCCCTATATTGGTGGAAGACTACTTCACTGATAAATCTATCCTCCCAAGCCTCTGTCTTCCTCATTCTATCAATCCCCGATATTTCTTTCTCCTCTCTCGGCATACACCGCACTCTCCCCTGATATTGAAGCTGTGGGAAAGTTGGAGTATCTGCTTCCCTCTCCGTCATCAGTCGCGAACTCATCAGACGAGCTCTAGACTACATTAACTGGCTTTTTGGAAGTTACAATGGTTGGAACCTCCGGAGAAGAGTCCTCAGGAGCGGGGACCTCTATTGATGCATGAGTGGGGATGGACTCGAAAATGATGTCCCCAGAGGGTGCGTACTCACTCCCACTTGAATGTGAAGCTGCCCTGTCGGCTGCCCGAATGATCTTTCTTTGATGCTTTATTGTTTCCTTATCTTTGGGAGTGAGTTTTATCATCTCCGCACAGTCTTCCCTTGGGAAGCACCACCCCTCCCAAGTTGTTAATCCGATCCCCCACGTTGTATGTGTTTATCAGCCTTTTTCTGCACCATTGTCTTCAAAGCATTACATCAGATGTTGTTAGTATAAGCGCAAAATGAGAACACACAGCTATAGCATTAAATAGAAATTGCAGAACATGTGTTGCAGACAGGGATTACGGACCGCACAGAAAAGTCACGCGGTCCGCACTGACCAAATTGGTTCACAGATGGTTCTTAGACAGTACCTACGTGGATCGTAATATTTTGGATCGCGGCCGCGTAGGATGGACGCGGACCGCCCAGAAATGGATGTAGTCCGCACAGATTGAGTATCATTTTTTTCACCTTCTCTGAATCTAGCCATGATGTTCGCACCGAGTTGGACCACGGCCACATAGCTACGGTTATGCGGACCGCACAAAAGTGGATGCGGTCCGCACAATTCAACCCCAAAGAATTGCAACTCTCTCAACCCAAGGCCATGCGGTCTGCACTGTTTTGGACCGCGGCCGCGTTGGGTTCACGCGGACCGCACAAAAGTGAATGCGGTCCGCGGCGAGAGGGTACTCAAATTTCTTATGAAGGCACACACGGACTGCACAAAAAGTTTTGCGGCCTCGTAGGGCAAGTTAACTGATAGGCATCCTTCGTTCAGTATAGTTCAAAATTTGACATTAAAGAGCCTAAGTGACCCTACTCAGTTGCTAACGGTAGTTTATATGCCCATTGGTCAAAAAACTAACAGAAATTCTAATTTTATCAGTCGACTAAGAAGAAAATAAGAAGTTACACTAATGGAATTTAATGAAAATAACAAAAATTAAACTAAGAATTGAACTAGAAGATGAAGTGTTACCAGTTAATTGATGAAAAAACGATGATAATTTCACAATGTGAGTGAGTGAACAATAGATGGGAGCTTTCAGGTGAAATTTTGCGAAAAGGGTAAAAGGAGGCCCCAAGTGTCTATTTATAGAAAACCATGAGGCCCACTTCTCACCTACCTGCGCGGCTGCACAAAAATGGCACTCGGACCGCACAGGATATCAGCTCACACGGACCGCACTTATTTGTCATGCGGCTTCGTGGAAGACTTCAGAGGCTTGGTGAACTTGGCCACACCCACGTGGACCGCACTTATTTGGCATGCGGCCGCATGGAAAACTTCAGAGAGTGGCCATTTCTGATTCCTTCTACGCAGACAGCACTAAAGTGTTATGAGGCCGCGTAGGTTCTTCTGAGTTTTGCACCTTCAACTTGTCAAGCCCATACGGACCATACTGTTTTGGTGTGTGGCCGCGTGGCCACTGGTCAGAGACTATTCATTTTTCACATTTTTCCTTGCACTGGTTCAACAGTATCCCTGCAACACTTCACAAACTATCAGCCCAATAATCCTATTCTACAGAGAAAAATAAGGAAAAACAAAAGATATGGGTTGCCTCCCAAGAAGCGCCTGATTTAACATCGCGGCACGACACGTGTTACCATCATAGTCACTCAAATGAATCAGCGCCACCACGTGGCTATCATCGAACTTGCACAAATAATGCTTGACTTGATGCCCATTGACCCGGAATACCTCACCATTTTTGTTTTTGAGATAATGGCATCGAAAGGAGTAACATCAACCACTTCAAAAGGACCGCTCCACTTGGAATTAAGCTTTCCTGGAAACAACCTTAACCGGAAATTGAAGAGAAGAACCATGTGACCGACTTTGAATTCTTTACCCCGGGCATACTTGTGATGGAGGTACTTCATCTTATCCTTGTACAAGGATGAGCTTGAATATACATAAAATTGGAACTCATCAAGCTCATTCAATTGTTCAACCTGGAGATTAGCTGCAACATCCCACTCTAAATTCAACATTTTCAAAGCCCACATCAACTTGTGCTCTAATTTCACCGGAAGATGACATGCTATTCCAAAAATCAACCGATATGGCGACATGCCAATCAGAGTCTTGAATGCTGTACGGTAGGCCCAAAGAGCATCATCCAATTTCTTGGACCAATCGGTTTTATTTGTATTGATAGTCTTGGATGGAATACTCTTAATTTCCCGGTTTGAGACTTTAACTTGGCCACTCGCTTGAGGATTTATAGGGAGTGGTCACTTTGTGGTTTACCCTATACGTGGTGAGCAAAGAATCAAAAGTGTTGTTTCAAAAATGAGAGTCACCGTCACTAATTATGGCACGGGGTGTGCCAAACCTAGTGAAATTGCTCTTCTTCAAGAAAGCCACCACACTACGAGCTTCATTGTTGGGTAAGGCGGTGGCCTCAACCCATTTTGACACGTAATCCACGGCTACCAAAATGTCACTATTTCCACAAGAACTCCCGAATGGTCCCATAAAGTCGATCCCCCAAACATAAAAAATATCAACTTCAAGAATCGTGTTAAGGGGCATCTCATCTTTATTTGAAATACCTCCGACACGTTGACACTCATCACATCTTTTCACATAATCACCGGTATCCTTGAACAATGATGGCCAATAGAACCAACAACTCAACACTTTAGACACCGTCCTCGCCACACTATGATGTCAACCATAGGGCGAAGAGCGACAAGCTTCCACAATACTCAATTGCTCTTCTTCGGGAACACACCCTCGAATCACACCATCAGTGCAAATTTTGAAAAGGTTTGGATCATCCCAATATAAGTCCAATGCATCCCGTTTAAGCATCTTCATTTGGTTAGAAAAGAGCTCACACGGGACCACACAGGTAACCAAATAATTAGCAATGTCGGCAAACCACGACATGTCAAACATAGAAGCTGAGAGGAGTTGTTTGTCCGGAAAAGAATCATTTATCTCAAGGCCATCCGAAGGCCTCCCTTCCTCCTCCAATCTAGACAAGTGGTCCACCACTTGGTTCTCACTTACTTTTATATCAACGATCTCCAAATTAAATTCTTGTAGAAGAAGCACCCATCTCATAAATCTTGCGTTTGAGTCCTTTTTTGAAATCAAGTACCTAAGGGCGGCATGATCGGTATTGATAATCATGTTGGCCCCCAAAAGGTACGGGCGAAACTTCTCCATGGAAAAACAATGGCAAGCATTCCTTCTTGGTAACTGTATAGTTTCTTTGCACCTCATTCATAGTCTTGCTAGCATAATACACCAGATGGAATAATTTTTTGATTTTCTGGCGAAAGACCTCCCCCACTGCAACATCACCGTCACACATGAGCTCAAAGGATAAGCTCCAATTTGGTGCGATTATGATGGGGGTAGTAGTCAATTTTTGTATTAGAATCTCGAAGGCCTCCATGCACTTGTCATCAAACATATATTTTGCATCCTTCTCCAAGAACTTACACAACGGGTTCACCACCTTAGAAAAGTTCTTGAATCTTCGGTAAAAGCCCGCGTGTCCTAGAAAACTTCTCACCCCTTTGATAGAGATAGGGGAGAAAGCCTTGAGATCACCATCAATTTTTGCTGTGTCGACCTCGATCCCCCTTTTCAAAATTATATGACCCAACACAATTCCTTCTTCCACCATTAAGTGGCATTTCTCCCAATTGAGCACCAAATTTGTGTCTTCACAACATGCCAACACATGGTCAAAATTTTGCAAACATTTACCAAATGAGTCCCCGACCATACTAAAATCATCCATGAAGACCTCTAATATGTCCTCCACCATATCGGTGAAGATTGCCATCATAAATCTGTGAAAGGTCGCTGGAGCATTTCACAGTCCAAATGCCATACGCGAGAGTGCAAATGTGCCATACGGACACATGAAAGTTTTCTTTTCTTGGTCCTATGGGGAAATGAAAATCTGGTTATAGCCGGAGCACCCATGTAGAAAACAATAGAACGCCTGGCCCGCCAGACAATCAAGCATCTGATCCAAGAATGGCAAGGGAAAATGGTCTTTTCTTGTAACCTTGTTCAATTTTCGGTAGTCTATGCATACCCTCCAACCCGTCAAAGTATGAGTTGGAATCAGCTCATTATTATCATTGGTCAATACCGTCATTCCCTCCCTTATTTGGCACGTACTGAACTGGGGATGCCCACGAACTATCAGAAATTTGATATACCACAGCGGTGTCAAGCCACTTGATGATTTCCTTCTTAAACACCTCTTGCATGGCCTCATTGAGTCTCCTTTGATGTTCAAGATACGGTCTCGCATCCTCCTCCAATATTATCTTCTGCATGCAAAACGCGGGGCTAATGCCCCGAATATCCGCCAAGGTCTATCTAATCGCCCACTTGCGCTTTTGAAGAAGTGCAAAAGTGGTTGTTATGCCCCAAATCCGAGGGACATGACCGGCACTCTACCGGGTATCCCTGGTAGAGTGGACCTGGGTGCCTTCCTTGACCCACGAGTTACCCCACATTTTCATTACTTTGCTAACCAATGGAAACAACTATTTATAATTGAAATACCCTTTCAACAAGCCCTACATACGTACATGATATAAGTGTGGTTTACTAATTACATAACCCAAAATACAAAGTACATAATACATAGTTCGTGACCCACACTTCATGTCTACGGATCCTAAGACTCCAAGATACAAGAACAAGGGTGGATTGAGCTACGCAGGGCCCCGTAAGGAAAGAGGCTCACCAATAGAGCTGACGGGGAATGATGAAGGGCTACGGATGGTGGACCGGTGTACTTGCTGAAGATCCACCTACAATCATAACAGGAATGTAGCGCCCCCGGAAAAGGGGACTTCAGTACATTTTAATTGTACTGGTATGTATGAACAAAACTTTTCCCAAGTAAACTCAACCCATATGCAAATAGAACAAGTACACAACAATAGAAACAACAACCAAACGCACATAGAGATACAATTAGTCAAACAAAGGGGCAATCAGTGCCCCATAGGTTACAAACTCTCCTGCCGTCTGCTTTCACAATTTCACATCATAAATTTCACGATTTTGTTCAATATGTGTATATATATATATATATATATATATGTCAATAGTGATTTCAAACACTTTTTCCACCCTTATTACCTCATCCACCATTATTACCTCGGCCACCCTTATCATACCAACCCACACCTTATTAAACTGTGTTGCGGTGCGCAACCCAACCAAGCCGCACAGTGTCAATTCACAAAAAAAACAACCAAACAGCAAGTCACAAAAATAAACAACAAGTGCACCTCAAAACATCACCACAATAGTGTCACAAGTATTTCCATAACAATTAGTACTAATTTCATAGCTTTCGACAATTCGTACTCAAGTCAAGCTACCACAATTGCCCACAACATTTCAAGCACATTGTTATCACAGATAGCCTTGTTTCAACATTTACGGATTCCTTCATTAGTTGTTATTATATTTTTACCACAAGGTGCATTCACAGTCAAACAACAGTCAAGAAGCCCACAACTAACCAACATAGATACCAATTACTAAACAATTTACATCCCAAGCAAGGCGATTTTACGAGAATCAAGGCTAAGCATACATATCCGGAGTCGAATTTTTTTTAAGCTCCTATTTTTCAGTCACCAAGCTACCTAGCACAGCCCTCTACTCTTATCCAATTTCCCTTCGCTAGATTCTAGGTTTGAGTCACATGCATGAGGGTTTTTAGTTGTTAGTTCAAAATTAAAGCATAAAACTCCCTTCCCTTAACTTAAATTAGAAAAATTGGGGAAAAGGGTTAGGGTATTTACCTGTAAGAGTGGGGATGAAGATAATAACTTAAAATGTTTTGAACTGTATGGTTTTGGAGGATCAACTTGATGAAAATTCCTTTCTCTCTCAATAACTCTCTCTTCCTCTCTCTTTTTTTGTTCAGAAAATGAGTAAAAATGAGGGGTAGCAGTGTTTTATTAGAAAAGGGTCGAGTTTAAAAATTTTATAAAATTGATGTTCGCGACGGATCTGCGGTCAACTATGCGATCACATAGTTGACATGCGGTCCACAGATTGACCGCATAATAGTCCCAAATTTTTTACCTCTCTATTTGGGTATGCGGTGAGAATGTGATCCGCATACATATTCTGCGGTCGCAGATTGCACCGCAGAATTGACCTCCACAAATCCTTGAGAAATTTATACGACGACTATGCGATCCGCATATTGGATATGCGATCGTATAATGGAATGCATTTTCAAAATTCAATTTGGCTACTCTCTTATTCACTCCGCGGTCGATATGCGGTCCGCATATTGGTTATGCAATCACATAATGGGCCACATTTTCAACATCCTGTTTAACTATTTCCAATTCATTCTGCGGTCGATATGCGATCCGCTTACATGATCTGTGACCGCATTCCTGACCGCAGAATTACATTTTCCAGGAAAGATTTGACTCTCAATTTTTAAGGGTAGAATCAAAAGAAATGGATTATGACACATCGATGGACCCGAGTCTATGAGTTGCTAGGACTTTAGCACTCATTTTCACGGGGTCTTAGAGTGGCGTCCATCTGCAAGTTAGTCAAGCAAGAAGAAAGAATAACCGGCAAAGTGAAATTAGGACCAAGAAACTCATACTTGAGGTGAGGAGGAAGTGGTTTCAACTCCAACACCGGTGGCTCCTCAATGAATGGTTTAGTGGATGGAGTTTTGCTATTTTCAAGATCAAGAGATAGCTTCCTCGACTCATAGGAATATGAGCCCATGCCATGAAGTGCATTCAAACACTCCACCCTATCCGGAATATCCTCAACCTCCATGTTTAAGATCACAACCTTCAGTGGGTCCTCAAAATTTGTGATTGCACTTGTGTCATCCAATATCACCGCCGTGACAATGTCAATAAACGAATATACTTCGGTGCAATTTGGTTGGCGCATAGACTTGCATACATGGAAAACCACTTTTTTATCACCAACGCGAAAAGCCAATTCTCCCGCCTCTACATCAACCAAGTCCTTCCCTGTAGCTGGGAAAGGCATTGCAAGAATAATAGGCACCTCGAGATCCACCTCGCAGTTCAAGATCACGAAGTCTACCGGCAATATGAACTTGTCAACCCGAACGAGGACATCATCAATAATTACCAAGGGTCGCTTCATAGATCGGTCCGCCATTTGAAGCCTCATGGAAGTCGGGTGTGGTTTCCCAATCCCCAATGTTTTGAATACCGAATGAGGCATGAGAGTGATACTTTCCCCCAAGTCACATAGGGCCGTTGCAAAATCTGCGCTTTTAATGGTGCATGGTATTGTGAATGCACCGGGGTCCTCTAGCATTGGAGCCATGAAGTGCAAAATGGAACTCACTTGATGCGTCATCTTGATAGTTTCGCACTCCATAGATCTCTTTCTTAGTAACCAAGTCCTTCATGAACCTTTCATATCCGGGTATTTGTTCAAGTGCCTCCACCAAAGGCACAATTATAGTCAAACTCTTCATTATCTCAATAAACTTTTTAAATTGATTGTAACCCTTTTTCTTGGCCAATCTTTGAGGATATGGTGGAGGAGGCCTAGGTAGAGGTGCCTTTTCTTTTGTCACCATTGGTTATGGCATGTCAATGACGTGTTCCCTAGATGGGTTCACGACCTCATGGGTCTCCTCCTCACCTTCATCAATATATATTCTCACTTCATTCCTCACAATTGGTTCATCAATATATTCAACCACTAACGGGACATCATCTTCCCGTAACTCATCATCGTCGAGCCTAACTTAACTTTCTTGCACATCACCCCCTCCCCCACTACGCGTTTTCACCGCCATGACATGGTTATTGTGCCCACCCTTGGGGTTCACCACCGTATCACTTGGTAGTACACCCTTCGGACGAGTGTTGAGAGATTGTGATATTTGTCCAAGTTGGACCTCTAAGTTTCGGATCGAAGTGTTGTGGGAGGCTAATTGGGCATCTGAGTCATGATTCCTCTTCATCATTTCTTCAAAAATGTTCTCAATTCTACCCACATACTGACCCGAAGAACTCGAACCTTGAGATTGGAGCGGAGGTGGGTTGTTCGATTGTTAGAACATCGGGGGCCTTTGAAAGCATTGCTCCCGATTGCCTTGATTACCTCCTTGATTGTTGCTCCACCCACCATTGTTGTTGTTGTTCCAATTGTTGATGTATCCGCCCCAATTTCCTTGGTTGTGTTGATTACACCAATTGTTCCCTTGATTACCTTTATTGCCCCAATTATTGTTCCAATTTCCACTATTTTGTTGGCTCCCCCAATTTCCTTAGGAACACCATTGTTGATTCCCTTGATTCATCTATTGCCTTGGTAGTTATTGACATATTGGACCTCTTCACTTTGGTCATCATAACAATCATTCGAATAACCACCATTCTCATCATCAAAGTTGTCAAAATTTTCCGGAGGTTGTTGTTGCCCTCTTTGCTTTCTTTAATCATACTCACTCCCTCTATGGCATTGACTTGATGCGGATTTTGAAATTATTGAAGTTGCGCCATAGCCAATTGGTTCATTGTTGTTGTAAGTTCGGCGATGGCTTGACCATGATCATGCAACTCCTTATGCAAGTATATAACATTGGGGTCACCTTGAGGAACATTAGCCCGGCTTCGCTATGCCGAAGAAGTATTGGCCATTTCATCAATAACATCACAAGCTTCGTTGTATGGAAGCTTCATAAAAATACCACCGGCCAATTGATTAATAATGCATTGGTTTGTTGTATTTATACCCCGATAGAACGTTTGCTGGATCATCACATCATTTATATCGTTGTTGGGGCACTCTTTCACCATTGTCCGAAATCTCTCCCATATCTCATATAAAGGCTCTATCGGCTCTTGCTTAAAAGCTAGGATCTAATCTCTAAGAGCCGTCATATGACTAAACGAGACGACCTTGGTGATTTGGAAGTTTCCCGCCTGGATTCGGGGAGGAACTATTGCACTCGCGTACCCTTGATTGGGTCGAACTTGTGGAGCAACTCTTGGTGGAGGTGGAGGAGGGTCTGATATGTTGTCATTAACATTAGCATTGGCATTAGCATTCCTACCCCTTCTTTGTGCTTGGGGCAAAATCTCATCTTGTTCCACATTTTTCACCTCCTCCACTCCAACATTAATCGGATCATTTGCATTTAAAGCTATTGGTACCTGAGTGAAATAAACAAACAAAATAAGTAAAAAGAAGGAAAGAGAAGCAAAACACAAAACTAGCCAACAAATAGTCAAACACTGTAAAGCTCCCCGACAACGATGCCAAAGATCGGTGCGGACTCACACCTAAGAATAAGTGGGCGCGATTAGTAATAACCCAATAGTATATCGGGGCCGATAATTCCACAGGGAGCTTCAATTTGGATTTGAAATGTTTGCTAGCCTAGAGGTACGTTTTGACTTCTAATTGGTATTCTTATCTTTTTGAGGTTTTCTATTTGTTTCAACTAAAATTATCACTGCGATTGTAAGCTCAAGTAATGCTAAGATGTATTATTATATTTACGCAATAAGAGTAAGGCACTAGGGTCATGACACTCACCTATGTGGCTAATTAACGGGTATTAAATTCTAAGACAAGGATGATAATTATTGGGAATATGGATAACCATTGCACTTTAGCACTCACTCTCACACCTCTCGGTAGAGAGAGTGATTTTGCCCAATTGACTCTCTCGAGACCAATTGGTTAGGCTAATTTGCCCAAGCAACTCAAGGTTTAAGTAGAGTGATTTACTCTTTCGAGATTTAACCCGTTATTTGAGACTATCGTTCTCATGGGTCCATCCCAAATTCTTGTTGGGTTGAATGTGAGGTCATAGACTCTCGTTCTCAAGAAGAGTCAAGACCCACTAAGCTTGACCTAGAGTTTGCAACCACCAAAACTAAATAACACCATACAAACAACCCAAATACCAAACACCAAATATCAACCAAGTATTATTCAAGAATACTCATTAATTACCCACACTAGGGTTGAGCCACAACCCTAGATAATGGGTTTAGCTAGACATGGAAAAAGAAGAAATCATAGAAGCGATTGACATAATCATTAATTATATAATTAATCAACTTGATTCCACACTAATTACGCAAGAAAATTTCCTAAAATAGGCTAAGTACGAGATTCACGACCTCAGATGCTATAGAATTTGATAAAACTTGACCTAAAATGTAAAATATTCTATTTATTCTACACATAAAATCGGGTAAAAATGCCCCAGAGGGTCTGTTGCGGACCGCACAAAAATGGCATGCGGCCGCATAGGCCTTGTGGTCTTCAGTTATCGCTTCTGGGCTTGATGATGCGGACCTCATGGAAATGACACGCGGCCGCACAGGTCATGGTACGCGTACCCCATGGAAATGTCACGCGGACGCACAACTACAGTGATGCGGACCGCGTGAAAGTGGCATGCGGCCGCACAAGAGACTTTCTCAATTTTTTTGGTTCTCTGAACTTCTCCTACGCGGACCGCACTGGTTTGGTGTGCAGCTGTGTAGGCCTGTTGCCTTGAGTTTCTTAACTTTAGTCTCTTGTCATTGCGGACTGCATGGAAAGGGATGCGGTCCGCGTGGGTTCTCCTCTGTCTTGGTCACTCTCTGAACTATCTTACTCGGCCGCACACCAAAACAGTCGGTCCGTGCAGGTCACTTCTGACTTTACTTCTGCAGACTAATCTGTGCGGCCGCACATCAAAACAGTGGGGTCTGCATAGGTGAGCTTCTTCCCACTTTGTTTATCTGTTGACATTGGACAGGTTTCACTCCTCTTTTCTTTGTGATGTTCATCATCTCGTCGCTCAAACCTGCAATGAAACGCACTTTGTAAGAAATTTAAGACTAATTTGAAGCAGTTTATGCACAAAGCTCAGGTAAGAGGGGGTATAAAACATGTATAATTCAATGATATTAGCAATGCAATAACATTCAACATTCAGATTAATGGCCAATAGCTGGTCATCATAATTCAAAACACTCGTTACCTAGCCCAACGGAGGAAAGCATCAACATCAATCATATCTTCATGCCTTGGAGTCATCAAGCACTTCAAGAACCAAATATTTCTCCAAATATGGCACCGGTAAACATGGAACTCAACCAAGTCAATGTGCCAGGACCAAACGAGAACCCACCACAACCTCCAGTAGAGGAAGAAGAAGGATTCCATCAACAAGGTACTCAATTGAGTGTGAAAATTTCATGCCTAAATGAGGTAAAAATACTTCTCTTCCTAGAACTATGGAGCAAGAAGTATATTCTCAGCTGTCCGAGCACCATGTACAAATGCTCAATGCACATTCGCCCTCCACAAGACCCCACGGTAGGAAAACAAGCCATAATTTTAGTTCCATCAAGGAGGAGGAGTCACAACTCTATGGAAATGGAGTCCAATGTCAATCACCACCAAACACCAATGATTAATAGAGAAACTACTATAATATTTTGGAACGTTAGAGGTGCAAACAACGATGACTTCAGTCGTAATTTTAGAGATTTGATTGATACTTATAGACCATCATGATAGCAGTCCTTTAAACTAGGATGATTATGCATGCACCACTCCTAAATGAATTCAACTTCTATGAACTTATTGAATTCCTAGCAGAAGGCCAAGCTGGAAGCATGACCATTCTCTACAATCATAGTGTACTCACTTTTGAAAACTTCACGAAAAATGGCCAGGAAATTCATGTCCTTCATCAGGTTGCTTATGACTCAGATGGACCAAATGGTGCTATATAACAACTTCAGGCAGTGGAATGAAGTCGGCCACAACCTAGCAAAGCATGCAGAAGTCTTACCAGCTTTCAATAAAATAAACGTTCGGTTGTTTCCTCCCATTTTTATTTTGACTAGGATACTAGCAGACAAGGATGATTTTAGTATTATTAAAATTATTTCTGTAAAGTATTGTAAAAACCTTGCTATGTTTGGTAATCGGCATGCTCTGATGGATTATGAGCAACTGACCCACAGGATCAGACTTCTATTTTGTAATAGCTCATTTAATATTATGAAATAAAAATCTTTTCCGTAAAAAGAAAATGTAAAAAGTAGGTATTTTATCAATAAGAATTACCACTTTAAGCATAATGTAAAATGTAGACCGAGTTTCATAGTTTTCCTCAAACGCGAATGAAAATATATGCAACCCTAGTTAAATAAATTATATATTTTGTTTTTTTTAAAAACCTCAGTGGTGCTTTATGAATTTAACACCTACCCTCATTATTCATACTTTATACTTAAGGCTATGAGGGCCTAATTTCAACATTTTTGATTAATTTGATTATAATCCCTAAAACTTTAGTCTACAGTCCAGGCCCCTAAATGTCATTATCATTAAGTAATTGGATAATAATATAACAACACAATTTTCAAGTTGAAGTAACTGTGCACATCACCATCACAATTGAACTCTTCACTTGAAAAAGAAAAGAAAAAATCCTTTTGCTTGCGTATTCTTTCATTTTTTCCTTTTATTTCCTTTCTCTTACGTAATGTGGATCAGATCTTAGCATCATTGATATTGAGACTATAGTTTATTGTAGAAGTGCGATTTTCCTAGATTTGCCACATTATGACTTTTATCCTTTTTTTCTTTTTGTGGTTGGTTTTGGGGCCTTCTTTTAATTTCACCATTATATACTAGGTTGCTTTCATTTGAATACTCATTTGTCATCATCTTGACTTGATTAACCTTGACATTTCTTGTAATAGGCAATTATTGGCCGTTCTAAGCAGTTTTATGCTAAGATTCAATCGCACGTTTATCCCACATAATAAGAGCGTGCATATATATATACACACACAATGGCGAAGCTAGAAATTTTATTTAGGGTGTTCAAACTTGAAAGAAGTATAAAAAATCTCCAATAAAAGGAGTTCAATATATGTTATATACTACTATAATCTAATATTTTGTCTATATATATCATATAAATTTTCGATAAAGGGTGGTTAGTTGACCACCCATGGGGCTACGTAGCTTCGTTCATATATATATATATACACCTTCGTGAACATCGAAGTTTTGCAATACAGTGCAGAGGCGGAGGGAAGGTAAAATATACGGGTTCGACGGAACTCAGTATTTTTGGTCCAAATCATATATTTTTTTAAGAATTTCCAACAAAATGAGAAAAATACTGTCTAACTTGAATGAGTCATGTCAATTAGCAATAGAGATGTCAAATATCTGCCTCTATTGTTGCTATACCTAAACCATAAAATAAGGGAAGAAAATCTTTTATTCCACATCCCACAACAGAAGCAAACTGTTGTTAAGGTTTCTTTCCACTCTTAATAATATGCACTCGTAATTTTTTATAATAATTAAGTTGTAATTAATATGAATTAGTGGAGAAGTTAAGTGAGGATTAAGGTCCACATAATTGAATACCTCTACCAAAAGAAGTTAATTAAATAATTAGGTGAAAATGACTGGCAATACAAGCTTCCATCAAATGGACGTAATTTTGATAATCCATCATTATGTCTAATTAAGTAAGACTTTCTATGGCAATTTAGGCGACAGTAATTGCCTATAACCTTATATACACTTTCTAGTTTGGGATAATTATTGTTACTGGATCAATATCATTAATTAATCAATTACACCACGGCCTTTCCTCTTTTGTCCCTAGAAAATGCAGTACTCCTATAATCGTTTGCCTTCTTTTCTTTTTGGAAATACTCTCTCCCTTGACTTTTACTTGTTCATTATGTTAAAAATAAATTTTTAATTTTACTTATCGGGTACCATAGTAAATTATGTACTATATTTTTTATTTTCTTAAGATGTGCAAAATCAATAATGGATAGGTAAATATCTATATATCGAGATATTTTATATGTCCCTTCGGAATGAATATCTGATTAGGTAAATAATAGTCAAATTACGTAATATCCAGAGTATTGCTAAAGTTTGTTATACTGGGGAAAAAAGTAAAGGCCCTTCATTGAGAAATTAGAATGAAGTGTCTTATTTGGTTCAGCACAGACTATGGTGTTGGCGTCTTGTATCTGAAGATTATAAAATTATGTTGCTATGAATTATCGATATTCATTTTCCTAATTAGTTAGGAATATAATTTGGATCTTCTGTATATGTAAACGACAGATAAAACATGAAAGGTTACCTATTAATTAAATATTGATATTCTAGTGCTAACACTAGTAATATGTGTAAGCTTACTTAACTACCTATATGCCCAAGAAACTTTTTTTATAGATTAGCCATAAAAGAAGACATAATGAGCTTGGTTTAATTATATGTAAAACAATATGCCTAATATGGGTTTTAGCTCTATATCCATTGTTCAGAATTTTAATCATTTGTCACATGAAATCTTATTATAAAATTCTATATATTATTAATGGTTGCGTATGTATTTAGTGCATTTCACATGGCTTCCCACATGCATTTAATTATGTTTGAACAATTCCCTCCCAATCATGGATTCTACTAACCAACTACTTCAATTTCAGGTTATGACTCTCACCACACACATATATCATATCATCTGGAATGAAAACGAACCAAGAGACTTTGAGAAACAAAGTGAGTTATTATTATTATGAACTTATGCGCAATGGATGCAGCGCATCCACTGATTCAATCACCAACTCTATATATGGACTTGAATTTTTTACAAGAATATGATACATTTATGCTAATTCGCACACTCATTGTCACAGAAACATAGTGTCTACTAGGGGTGTAGATGGGGATTCGTTTGATTTTTCGGATTTTTCGGGTTTTAATTTTTTTTTTACATAAATATTATTTTAATCTTATTTTGTCAAAGTAATAGAAAATTTTGATAAATAAATATATGTTTAGTAAAAATAAAAATTTTGGCAAACATATGATCTATTTAAATATTCTTAATTTTTGCTACATATGATAGTTATTTTCTTAGTAGTCTAACAATAATTTTGTCTGGGTCATCACTTGCTTTTAAATTAAATTCTGCATTTTCGAGGCCTAGAAAACCTCATTTAGCATTATCTCGATTTGCGTGCACATTCATGGTGCGTAGCCGAAAAACTTAAAATATGAAATTCTATGGAAAAATGATAAATTTTGATTATAAAATGAGTTAATTTGACTTCGGTCAATGTTTTGGGTAAACAGATCCGGGCCCATGATTTGACGGTCCCGAAGGGTCCATAGGAAAATATGTGACTTAGGTGTATGCCGAAATCGAATTCCGATGTCCCGAGCCCAAGAAATTTATTTTTAAAGAAAATTATTCTCTAAAATTGTTTAAAGGATTTGGAATTAAATTTTGATTAAAACTTGAGGGTATCGGGACCGTATTTTGATTTCGGTGCCCGATACAAGTCTTATATATGTTTTAAAACGATCCTTTATTTGTAGTATTCTTAGAACATCTGTGAAACTGTGACACCAGTTCTGGGTAGTCAAGACACTAACAGTTGTTTCATGTTCAGATGGCTTATTTTTTTCTTCCGCTTATGTTAAATCCCACTGTCTAAATGTTATTTCTTCGTAATTGCAAAGAGAATAAAATTGGTAAAAATGTAGATGGTTCATAATTGATTACCTAGCTCACATTAGTATGCGCTATCATGACTCCCGAGGGTAGAAAATTCGGGTCGTGACAAATTTTTTGTTGATATATGCTTTTATGGTTAATTGAATTTAATAATTAAACATAAAAATCAATATGATAGATAAATAATTAATTATATGTTCTATTTAATTTTAAATTATCTAAGTAATTCAAATTTGAAAAATATACAAGAAATCTTGATATATGAATATGGAAGAACAAAAAGATAACTGACGTATTCCACTAACACTTGATAAGATCGTGATCACCTATTAATTAAGTAAATAAATGAATACACTTCATAGTTCTATCAAATATTATATTTCATGAGAGGATCCCAAATATTTTTAGATATTGTCTAAAGAAAATTCTATAAAAAGTATTAAAAGTTGGGTTGGTTCATACCAAACCAAATCTAACCAGAAATTTTAATTAAATTAATTTGACTTTTCGGTGTACTATGGTTATTCGATTCGGTTTGAACATCCCTAATATGTAGGTAAAGTTACATAAAATGATGGGATTGCTAGGAGGTGGGGTTGTGATGGCGATAGTGTGAGAATTTGACATGCAATTTGTATGTGAGAGAGATGTTTTCAGAGAGAGAGAATTGAGATGAGATAAGGAAGAAGAGAACTGTTTCCTTCGATGAACTCGAGGTTGATACACATCATTTATACAACACTCACGTGCAAATCACGTGACAACACTTAACTAATTTCTAAATGTAACGAGCTAACTAATAACAGCTAATCACGGTTAGCTAACTAACTTCTCATTTCATTAATCCCCCTCAAGCTGGAGGGTGAAAGACGTCAAGCACTCCTATCTTGGACAAAAGAAGATGATGTTGACTGACTCCCAGTCCTTTGGTGAGAAGATCAGCTAGCTGAGATTGTGTGGAAATGTAGTTAGTCTGAGTAAGGCCTTCTTTATTCTTTTCTCTGACAAAATGACAATCAATTTCTATATGTTTGGTACGTTTATGAAAGGTGGGATTTACAGCTATCTGGATGGCTGCTTTGCTATCACAATAGAGTTGAATTGGCTTGGAAATCATCATATTTATATCATCCAGTAAACCAACTAGCCAAACAATTTCTGCTACACTCGCTGCCATGCTTCTATATTTAGCTTCAACTGAACTTCTGCTGACTGTGTGCTGTTTCTTTGTCTTCCATGAGATAAAAGAATCTCCCAGTTTTATCACATAACTTGTAACTGATCGTCTAGTATTAGGACATGCTCCCCAATCAGAGTCACAATATGCAGTCAATTGAGTGACTGGTGTGTGGCTCAGAAATATTTCTAAAACTTGGGCTCCCTTTAACATATCTCACCACTCTCAAAGCTGCTTTCCAATGTGACCTTTTGGGCTGCTGCATGAATTTGCTAAGGACTTGGACTGGGAAGCATATATATGGCGTGTGATAGTAAGATAAATCAACTTACCCACCAATTTTTGATAACCAGACACTTCTTCAAGTATGGGATCATCAACTGCTCTAGTCAATGTATCTAATTCAACAGTTGTGAGTTTGATGTTTGCTTCAATTGGTGTGGAAGCTGGTTTGGCCCCACTAAGTCCAACCTCTAAGATAAGTTCTAAATCATACTTCCTTTCATTGAGAAGTATGCCTCGTTTAGATCTTAGCATCTCAATCCCTAGAAAGTACTTGAGTTCTCCCAGATCTTTGACTTTGAATTTATTGTGTAAAGTTTGTTTTGCTTCTTCAATGAGATGTATATTATCTCAAGTAATAAGAAGATCATCAACATGGATGAGGATGATTACTATGCTGTCTCCTTTCTTCATAGTAAACAAGGAATGATCATGAGGGCTTTGACAGCATTCAGCCTCCACCAGAACAGAAGTTAGCTTGATATTCCACTAGCTTGAAGCCTGCTTGAGACCTTATAGAGATTTCAAAAGCTTGCACACCCTATAATTGTTAGATAATACGCTTAACGCTAGACGGGGGGGGGGGGGGGGGGAGGTGAATAGCGTTATAATAAAAATTAGCGTAAACTTGCGGAATTTAAAAATTGCAGGAAATAAATAAGTGCGATAAGTAAATAAATTAGAACAAACGCACCGATGTATCCTGGTTCACCACAACCCGTGGCTAGTCCAGTCCCCGAGAGACTCTCTCGAGATTTCCACTAACTTGTTAAGCTTACGGGTGTTCAACAAACCGTTACAACTTGAGGACACAAGCCTGAACAACCTTTGCTTGGAGATACAACACTCCAAGACTTCAACCAAGGAAACACAAGTTCCTTCTTACAACACAAGGGACTAACACTTCCCTTCAAGTGTACAAAAACACTTAGCACTCAAACAAGACACTCCTTTAAGATAGATATGAGTAAAAAGAATACGGTCAAGATCGCAACAACTTTCGACAAGAATTTGGCTCTCAAAAGCTTATGTAATGAATATAAAATGATGAGCAATAAAGTATGCAAGCTTTAGCAATTGTATGATCAGTTGTTGTAAGTTGTTGTGCTTAAAAGACTGAATTGAAGCTGTATTTATAGTTGAAAAACTTTGTATTACCGTTGCCTAATTGCCAATTAAGAATTGCTGATTTTACTCTGTGACAATCGATTGTTTGCCAGTTCTTCCAAAAATCAATCCCAGATTTTACGCATAACAACCGATTATCTAAGATCAATAATCGATTACTGGCAACGTTCAAAAAATCATTTCCAGATTTTACTTAAAACAATCGATTGTCAGAAATCTACAATCGATTACTCAGCAACGTTCAAAAAATCCATTCAAGATTTTAATTAAAACAATTGATTATAAGAAATCAATAATCGATTACCTGACGGTATTTGAAAACATTTTGGCAACGGTCAGTTATACAATCGATTATACTAAGTTAACAATCGATTATATATTAGTCTTGAAAAATCAATTTAGACACTGCCTCTTGACAATCGATTGTTATAGGTTCACAATCGATTATTTAATAACTTTGAAAAAGTCTGGAAGACACTGCCTCAACACAATCGATTGTCATAAGTTCACAATCGATTATTTTGTGACTTTGAAAAATCTGATGGACACTGTCTCATCACAATCGATTGTCATTAGCTTCACAATTGATTATTTGAGCTTTGAAAAACTTTGATGGACACTGCCTCATCATAATCGATTGTCATAAGGTTCACAATCGATTGTCATGCAGATTTGAAAAATCTTATGCTCACTGCCTTAACACAATCGATTGTCATAAGTTCACAATCGATTGTCAAGCAGCTGACTTAAACATAATCAATTATCATAAGTACATAATCGATTATCTTAGTCCAGATTTTAGAGGCATGTTTAAAAATCATTTTGACTAAAGTAAATATGCATTATTTAAAATCATTTTGCTCTAAATTAAATATGCATGATTTGTTAAAAATATTTTTACAAGAGAAGCCAAGTCTTAAGTTTAAGTTTAAATACCGACTCATATAAAACTTAATCTCGATCTTTGTCTTGTGCTTGATTCTCGTTATATATCAATTTTGCGCTTGTGCTTGGACCTCGTCATGTGTCAATTTGCGCATAGTTTGTCATTCATCAAAACCTACAAATAGGAACACACGTTTAGTTATAATGCCTTGAAAACGTGTTTCCAACAATTTCCCCCTTTTTGATAATGGCAAACTTTAAGCGGGATATGCATATTAGGCAATTCATAATGACGATTCAAGACAAGTAATGATATGCAACAAGTATATAGATATGCAATTTGTTCCCCCTCAATATATGAATTCCCCATCAATTTATGCCGATAAGTATTGAGAGTGCATACCCGTTATCTTCCCCCTTTTGCTATTAGCAAAAAATATAGAATAATAAAAAAACTTGTTTATTTATTAATAAAAAACGGTTACATAACGGGAACAATAAAAACATAGAACAATAAAATAGAAAAACAAATAAAGAAATTATTCATCATCATTTCCCGCCTCATCATCCAGCACTGCTTCATAGGGAACAAGACCGGCATATGGATAATGAACATGGTCAAAATATCCATGGATCTCATGTGTCAATTGACCGACAGAGGTGGTCAATGAAGCAATTTGGTCGGAAATGGATTGAAGAGTAGGTTCTTGAAGCTGACGCGATTGACGGGTTGGAGGAGGAGCAGGAGCTGCATGATCACTGTCATGGGGAAAGGAGGATCCTGAAATTTCCCACTTCTTGGTGCTCTTTTTGAGAGGACCGATGGAAGTGTTGAACCCGGAAGCTTCAAGAAAATTCATAATGAGGAGGGCATAGGGAAGAGGTCTATCATCTCCGATGGCATCAAGCATGTGAATCTTGACGAACTTACACCAATTGATGTGAGCTCTGGTTATAATGGCATGCATGAGCTTAGCGTCCTCTTGGGAAAGAGTGTTATGATTATGCTTCCGAGGCTTGAGGACTCGGGTGATGAAATAGAAAATCAAACGATACTCGGGGAGCATTCCCGTGATAGTAGGGCGCCGAGTAGATAGATTAGGATCATAAGATGTAAGACCTATTTGGTTTAGGAGAATTTTCTCATCAAATAAGGCGCCGGCCTCTCTAATTTAGCGAGTAATGTTTTCGCCGCTTCGAGGAAGATGGGCAATGGAATGCAAGTTTTCATTGGACAAAAGAATTTGAACACCATTAATATTTGATACAAGTTCACCATCGTCATCCTCATGAAGGTTTGAGTAAAACGCTTGAATCAATGGAGGATTAATATAAGGATAGGTAAGATATAAAAAGTCAACAAGTTGACATTCCTTAAGAATGTTTGCAGCGGGGGCATATGATTCAAGATACTTGCTTGTTGAAAAGCGAGGAGGAAGAATGTCACGCTTTTCGAATTTTGTCAAAAATCTAGTAAGCTCGGTTTCAGTATTGAATTGTAAAATAGACCCATCTTGATAAGGGAAATTTGGAGGTGGAGGAGCAGAAGAAGATGCACCTTGTCTACCTGAACGGGAACGTTTAGAGTGTCTGCCCGACATTTTCAAAAAGTAGTAATGAACTTTGTAAGAAACTTGGAAGATTTTTGAATTTGGGAGCAAAGATTGATGCTTGAGTGAATAAAGTTGAAGACTTGTGATGCCTATTTATAATGGGAAGAATGGCATTTCATTTATGATGAAAATCTGCAGAAATTTATGAGCCAAAACAGTCAGAAACGGTAAAAGTAAATTGCACTGACCGTTAGACAATCGATTGTTGAAACTAAATAATCGATTGTTGAGCAGATTTTGACTTGAACTCGGAACTGACACAAAATCGATTGCAGGACCCAAACGGTAACAAATATTTGAATTACTGACAAAAAATAATCGATTGTTGAATTATGATAATCGATTGGTGTGATACAGTGAGCACGGTGATTTTCTGACTCGGAAAATAATCGATTATATTTATGAAACAATCGATTGTTTTAGGAAAGCAGTACTGAATGGCTGAGACAGTAATCGATTATACAGAATAAATCAATTATTAAACACAAGTGCATAATACGCATCAAACATGAATAGTAGATTAGTGATACTTGCTAATCGATTGTCCGCACAGTAAAATAATCGATTATTTTCTGTAACAATCGATTGTTCTATGCCATTTCTTTATAATTCCCCCTGCCTTTAGGGCGATACCTGCAAAAGAGAATTAGACGTCTCCGACGCTCAAGTTAGTAATTTGTAACGAAATGATGCAATGAGAACGTGTTTCTTAAGAAGTGTGTCCTAAGGTGTTCTTAAGAGAGTTTCGGGTACTTATCTTTTCTCCGACGTCGCCAATTACCTGTTCGAGAGGGTGATCTTTGATTGTCCTCCACTCGTTAGGCATTTTTGTTTCTTTCTCCAATTGTGGCGCTTCCTCCGTTGATTGTTCCAAGATTTCATCTTGAATTTCCTTAGGAGTTTCCTCTTGTACTTTGTCTTTTAAACTATTTAGAATACCTGCAAGATCAGAACAAGAATCCTTTCTCGCCAAGCGAGCATTATTTTTGAAAAACACAATATGAGGGGATTCCTCCACAGTTTGGGTTCTATTATTAAATACCCTATATGCTTTGCTACGTGAAGAATACCCAATAAAAATTCGCTCATCGGATTTGGCATCAAATTTTCCCAATTGATCTTTTCCATTGTTATGAATAAAACATTTACAACCGAATACTCTAAAATGGGAGATATTTGGTTTTCTTCCCTTGTAGAGTTCATAAGGGGTTTTCATGAGTACTGGCCTTATGACTACTCTATTTAAAACGTAGCATGCGGTACTCACGGCATCCGCCCAAAAATATTTGGGAATCTTAGCCTCTTCGAGCATGGTTATAGCCATCTCTTCGAGACACCTATTTTTCCTTTCCACCACCCCATTTTGTTGTGGTGTTCGTGGAGCGGAAAAGGTATGCTCGATACCGAGTTCGTCACAAAAGTCCGCAAAGAGATTGTGATCAAACTCTCCCCCATGATTACTTCTAATTGAAGTGACGGTTGTTTCCTTTTCGTTTTGAACACGTTTAAGAAAATATTTAAAATTCTGAAAAGCATCACTTTTATGGGCAAGAAATAAAGTCCAAGTAAATCTGGAATAATCATCAACAATAACAAAAGCATAACGATTTCTACCAAGACTTTCAATGCGAGATGGCCCAAACAAATCCATGTGAAGCAATTGCAATGGTCTAGTAGTTGAAACAATATTTTTCGATTTAAAAGATGCTTTTGTTTGATTCCCTTTTTGACAAGAATCACAAATAGAGCCATTTTCAAATTTCAAATTTTGAAGACCAACAACTAAATTTTGTGAAACCAATTTGTTCAAAAGATGCATGTTGATGTGAGCTACTCTACGATGCCATAACCAAGAATCATCCTCTTTGCTCATTAAACAATTCACATATTCGGGTGAAGAATTTTCAAGATCAACCATATAAATGTTATCCATTCTAAAACCACGAAGGATAATTTTAAATTGCTACGTCTAAAAACTAAGCATTCATCCGAATCAAATAAAACAAGATTTCCCTTGTCACATAATTGACTTATGCTCAAGAGATTGTGCTTTAAACCTTTCACGAGTAATATATGCTTAATGGAAGAAATTTCATCCTTACCGACCGATCCGATGCCGATAATCTTTCCTTTGTTGTTATCACAAAAAATAACACTTCCCCCTTCCTTGTGTTCTAGTTGAAGGAATTTGGATTCGTCTCCCGTCATGTGCTTGGAGCATCCACTATCAAGGTACCATAGTACACTTGATCCCTTCAAACATTCCTACAAAACAGATTAATGAGTTTTAGGTACCCATGCCATTTTGGGTCCTTGGGGGTTAGGCAAATCATAGTGATGTGATTGAGTGTTATGTCTATGTCGTGTAAAACAAGCAGGAGCAATATGTCCAATTCGTCTACAATAATGACACGTCACGTTAGGATTATGCATCCTTCTAGGTTGATAGTAATTGGACGGACGAAATTCATTTACTCTATTCTTGACAATATGACTGTTGCGCAAATCATGAAAATCATTTCTCCTACCATTTGTTCTAGGATATGCATCATTTCTAGAATAGTTGTTTCTAGGTTGGAAGTCATTTCTAGGTGTTCTAAAAGGTTCAAAAATCCTTCTAGTGTTTGAACTAGAATGTGCATTATTTCTAGCATGAAAACCATTTCTAGGTTTGTTGTATCTAGGATGAACATTTGTTTTATTTATCCTAGGTTGAGCCTTAGGTGGTTGGGGGTTGGCTTCAACTTTCTCTTTAGGCTTGTTTCTAAAACCTATGCCATGCTTGGTCGACTTCAAATTAACAAGCACTTCATTCAAATTTTTATGAGAGGAATTAAACTTATCTAAGGTGCCCTTAAGCCTTTCTACTTCATTTTTGAGATGCATGCAAGAAGTACAATTTCTAGAACTCTCGGGCTTGTCGGCGCTTCTCTTGCCAAAAAAATTGTTTTCCTCTTTCAACTTCTCATTTTCTAAAATCAGTTTTTCCAATTCTTTTTCTTTAAAAGAGAGTTGTTTTTGAAAATATTTTTCTTTTAAAGAAGCATTTTCTTTTATACTCTTAACAGTTTTTGAAGCTTTAATAAATTCGCTATACAACTCATCAAAAGCATTTTGCATTTCTTCAAGGGAAAAGAAATTTTTGGAAGAAATTTGACATACCTCTTCTTTGTTGTCTTTTTGTGCCATAAGACAAAGATTTGCGGCTTCGTCTTCTTCTTCCTCATTTGACTCGTCACCGGAGTCGCCTCCCCAAGATATGTATGCTCGTTGCTTCTTGAAGGGTTTCTTCTCCTTTTTAGCATTTGGGCAATTTGATTTAGTGTGCCCGGTTTCTCCGCACTCATAGCACTTTATTTGATCTCCTTGCTTTTTGCCCTTTCGTTCATACTCTTTTCGCATGAACTTTTGAAATCTCTTGATAACGATTCCGAACTCGTTCTCTCCGTCCTCATCATTTTGAGGTTGGCTTGTGCTTGCCTTGAGAGCAATTCTTTGCTTCCTTTGATCATCAACAAGAGGGTTAAGTATAGTAGATTCATAAGTTTTAAGATTACCTCTTAATGCGTCGATGGTGACATTTGAAATGCCAACGGATTCTTGAATCGCGTCGGCCTTGGATCGCCATTCCGGAGTGAGACTTCGGAGAATTTTTCGGACAAGTTCCTTATCCGTGAAGGTCTTCTTAAGAGCATGTAAATCATTTACGATTTTTGAAAATCGTTCAAACATCTCATCGACCTTTTCGCCTTCCTTCATGTGAAACAATTCATATGCATGGGTTAGGAAATCAATTTTGGCTTCCCTTACCTGGTCCGTACCTTCGTACGTAATTTCCAGCTTGTCCCACATTTGCTTCGCGGTTGTGGAACAAGATATCTTCCTGTAATCATAAGCATTTACAGCACAATATAATAAATTAATAGCTTTAGCATTATTTTGCACCTTTCGGATATCATCCGCATCGTATTCATCTTTGGACTTTGGGACCCATTCATTTTCAACCTTCTTGGTTGGAATTTGTTCTCCATTCACTATGACCTTCCAAAGATGAAAACTACTTGATTGTACAAATATTCTCATCCTCTCCTTCCAGTATGTATAATTTGTACCATCGAATAGCGGTGGTCGGGTGGAGCATTATCCTTCACCTATTTCTGCAAAAGAATCACGAGTAGAAGCCATTGATGTTTCTCTCAAACAGTTAAGTCTTCAGAGAGTTGGGCTCTGATACCAATTGTTAGATAATACGCTTAACGCTAGAGGGGGGGAGGTGAATAGCGTTATAATAAAAATTAGCGTAAACTTGCGGAATTTAAAAATTGCAGGAAATAAATAAGTGCGATAAGTAAATAAATTAGAACAAACGCACCGATGTATCCTGGTTCACCACAACCGTGGCTAGTCCAGTCCCCGAGAGACTCTCTCGAGATTTCCACTAACTTGTTAAGCTTACGGGTGCTCAACAAACTGTTACAACTTGAGGACACAAGCCTCAACAACCTTTGCTCGGAGATACAACACTCCAAGACTTCAACCAAGGAAACACAAGTTCCTTCTTACAACACAAGGGACTAACACTTCCCTTCAAGTGTACAAAAACACTTAGCACTCAAACAAGACACTCCTTTAAGAGTAGATATGAGTAAAAAGAATACGCTCAAGATCGCAACAACTTTCGACAAGAATTTGGCTCTCAAAAGCTTATGTAATGAATATAAAATGATGAGCAATAAAGTATGCAAGCTTTAGCAATTGTATGATCAGTTGTTGTAAGTTGTTGTGCTTAAAAGACTGAATTGAAGCTGTATTTATAGTTGAAAAACTTTGTATTACCGTTGCCTAATTGCCAATTAAGAATTGCTGATTTTACTCTATGACAATCGATTGTCAAATTACCACAATCGATTGTTTGCCAGTTCTTCCAAAAATCAATCCCAGATTTTACGCATAACAATCGATTATCTAAGATCAATAATCGATTACTAGCAACGTTCAAAAAATCATTTCCAGATTTTACTTAAAACAATCGATTTTCAGAAATCTACAATCGATTACTCAGCAACGTTCAAAAAATCCTTTCCAGATTTTAATTAAAACAATCGATTATAAGAAATCAATAATCGATTACCTGACGGTATTTGAAAACATTTTGGCAACGGTCAGTCATACAATCGATTATACTAAGTTAACAATCGATTATATATCAGTCTTGAAAAATCAATTTAGATACTGCCTCTTGACAATCGATTGTTATAGGTTCACAATCGATTATTTAATAACTTTGAAAAAGTCTGGAAGACACTGCCTCAACACAATCGATTGTCATAAGTTCACAATCGATTATTTTGTGACTTTGAAAAATCTGATGGACACTGTCTCATCACAATCGATTGTCATTAGCTTCACAATCGATTATTTTGAGCTTTGAAAAACTTTGATGGACACTGCCTCATCACAATCGATTGTCATAAGGTTCACAATCGATTGTCATGCAAATTTGAAAAATCTGATGCTCACTGCCTTAACACAATCGATTGTCATAAGTTCACAATCGATTGTCAAGCAGCTGACTTAAACATAATCGATTATCATAAGTACATAATCGATTATCTTAGTCCAGATTTTAGAGGCATGTTTAAAAATCATTTTGACTAAAGTAAATATGCATTATTTAAAATCATTTTGCTCTAAATTAAATATGCATGATTTGTTAAAAATATTTTTACGAGAGAAGCCAAGTCTTGAGTTTAAGTTGTCGGATCATGATCACAATTAAATACCGACTCATATAAAACTTAATCTCGATCTTTGTCTTGTGCTTGAATCTCGTTATATATCAATTTTGCGCTTGTGCTTGGACCTCGTCATGTGTCAATTTGCGCATAGTTTGTCATTCATCAAAACCTACAAATATGAACACACGTTTAGTATAATGCCTTGAGAACGTGTTTCCAACAATTATCCCCCTGCTTGTGAAATCCCTGGGGAAAGTCCATATAGACTTCTTCATACAAATACCCTTGAAGAAAAGCATTGTTGACATCTATTTCATATAAGCCCCAGTTCTTGGATGCAGCCATACTGATGATTGTTCGAACAATGACCATCTTTGCCATAGGAGAGAAGGTCTCATGGAAGTCTAGACCTTCTCTTTGTGTATACACTTTAGCTACTAGTCCTGCCTTGTACTTGTCAATTTCACCAGAAGTCTTGTACTTGATCTTATAGACCCATTTTGAACCTATAGTTTGCTTTCCTTTGGGTAGTGAAACTAATTCCCAAGTCTTGTTTACTTCCAATGCATCAATCTCATGTTGCATGGCTAAGATCCATTTTGGATCAAGGGAATCTTCCTTGAATGACTTAGGTTCAGTTGATGTAGAGAAAGAACCTAGGTAGGCTTGGTAATTTGGATGAAGGTGGGAATAGTTAACATATTTAGATATGGGATAAGAACAATGGATCTTTGGTTTTCTAGTGGTGATGTAGTCACTAAGCCAAATAGGTGGCCTAGTTTTTCTGCTTGGTCTCCCATGAGCAATTTCATTCCCTTCAATTTGTTAGACTGCTTCTGATGGTGACCTCCTCAATAGCAGTTTGAGATGGTTCACTAGGAATTTCTAGATCTTGAAATGAGTCCTCCTCAACAACAGTATCCAATATGGGTTCTGGTCATGATGAACTATCCTCTGTAGGTATAATGTCTGCAGCTTCAGATTCTGGTTCTGTATTATGCTGCACTTGATCATGCATTTCTCCTCCCTGTGGCTGAATGGTTCTTGCAGGTGCAGGGTTATTGAACAAAGAATAATCACATATATTGTCAGTAGTCTTAGTTTTAATGGAAACACAGATTCCTTGAATTGCACATCTCTGCTAATGAATATTTGATAGTCCTCAAGATCATATAGTTTGTATCCCTTTTGTGTTTCTGAATAACCTATAAAGGCTGTCTTCCTGGCCCTTGGGGAGAACTTATCACCTTTAGGCAGTTTGTTGGCATAGCAAAGGCATCCAAACACCTTCAGACGAGACATTTGAGGCAGCCTCCCATTAAGTAGCTTAAATGGTGTTTTTCCTTGCAGAATTTTTGATGGTAGTCGATTGATTAGGTATACATCTGTCCTCACTCAATCCCCCCAGAACCTTATAGGTACTAAACTTTGAAATGCCAAGGCTCTAGCCACTTCTAGTATGTGCCTATGTTTCCTCTCTACAACCCCATTTTGTTGTGGGGTGTATGGGCAGCTACTTTGATAGACTATCCCATATGAGGATAAAAGTTCAGCACATTGTGAGTTAAAAAACTCACTTCCATTTCCTGACCTCAGAATCTTAAAGTTGCATTAAACTGATTTTTATCAAAGAAAGAAAGTTTTTCAATACTACTACCAATTCACATTTAGATTGGATTCGACAAATCCAAGTATGTCTATTGTAGTCATCTACCATAGTGACAAAATATTGTCTTTTATCATATGTTGGCTTTCTGTAAGGTCCCCAAACATCTAAATGCAATAGTTGGAAAATGCAGTTTGAACTACAATTACTAACAGGAAACTTCAGTCTACTTTGCTTTGCTAAAAGACAAATTTCACAAACAGCTTAATTGTTCAACATCTAGTTTGTTCTTGACATGTGCAATATGTTGCATTGCTCCAACAGAGGAATGTCCAAGTCTCCAATGCCACAGCTTTCCATCATCTTTGCTGTTGTGAACTGCTGCACCAACTGTAGATTTTATTCTCTCTTGTAATATGTATAGTCCTTCATTTTCTTTACTAATCCCCAAAACCTTCCCATTGAAGAGCCCATGGAATACATAAAAATCAGGGGAAAAAAAATCCACACAACAACGCTGTTTGGTTATCTTGAACACTGAAAATAGATTAAACTTGAAATCTGACACATGAAGCACATTCTAAAGCATATAGCTTCCCAAAATCACTGCATTTCTTACATTTATGATCTGCACCTCACCACCAGTAGGCACCTGCACTTTATTGTTAGTTTGACTTCTTAATGTTCTAAAGGCTGTTAATAACTCCTTGTATGGTGTAATGTGATGTGATGGATTGCAGTAATCTCTGAGACATCAAATGAACCACATAAGGTAGGGATTCCTCACAATCACAACATGGAAGTGGTCCCAAAACGTCTAATTCATCCCAATCATCTTTCATTTTAGAATAATATGACGTAACAGACCTAGTTCCTTGCGTTAAGGTGGCAATATCAGTTCACAAGTGATAGATTGTAGTTAAGTTCGATCTATCAAATCGCTCTTCAAAATCTCGCCATAACTTCTTAGCATTAGACGCGTACACGATACTGGCCATTAACTCCTCTGATACCATGTGAGATTTTTACATGCAATTCGTGAGAGAGGGAGAGAGGTTTCTAGAGAGAGAGAATTGAGATGAGATGAGGAAGAAGAGAACTGTTTCGTTCGATGAACTCGAGCCTGATACACAGCCTTTATACAGCACTCACGTGCAGATCGCGTGACAACACTCAACTAACTTCTAAAAGTAACGAGCTAACTAATAACAACTAATCACGGTTAGGTAACTAACTTCTTCTCATTTCATTAGACAGTGAGGAAAAAATGTGACGACAATGTAATGTGTCTGCTCTAACCTAATCTTTGGGGTTTCAAGGTTTTATTCCCCTCAACTTTAACCCAAATGACGCCTCGACATATATGAATTCATAAGCTCCTACTTTTAAGGATTTTTACACATATAACCGGTCATATTTATTGTTTATCTTTTCTAGTCATATATATAGATTATAATATATATATATATATAATACATAAATTATGCACATTTTAATATCTCCACCAACTATTTTTAATTTAAATTTGTTGGATTGATTGCCATTTGGGTTAATTCTTCTTTGCGGAAATAGCAAATTTTACTGGGACCATCTATCGAGTTCATCCGTCACCGCAATGTGGCCAGTTACAATAGATTAAAAAAGAATGAATATAGGATATACTAAGAAGTAATTCTCTGTTAAAATTAACAATGTCAGAGCGACAATGGTTGAATAACTGTAAAAATCATGTCATTAGTCACGAGTACACATCCAATTATCAAAGGTTTTTTTTTTCAAAAATAAAAAAATAAAAAATAGAAGAAATAAAGAAACCCCAGAAAAGTGTATTGATGAGTTTTTGTTCTAGATTCATAGAGTTTAGCATAAAGAATGTAGAATGTCTCCATAATTATTTCGGAGTAAAATACAAGTAACAATATATACTTATATATGGTGCATTATTTGATCTAACAATATTATTATTCAAACAATTCTCCTCTATCAAATGCATTATTTCCTAATCAATCATCATGATCGCTTCTCAGGTTTACTTATAATAGTTCAAATCATTGCACCAACCAATAGTGGCTCTCTCTTCTAATTTAATGTGAAGAACATATTAGTAGTTCTATTTATATAAGTAGTCTTTTAATTATCGTAAGCTGCTAATGAGACTATTCACTTATGATCACTACTAATTATTGTATAATGATCAGAATCTTATTACTGTTAGGTAGGCTTCAAGTAATTGGCTAGAATACTTGTATATAAATATACATCTCTTTTTTCCTAATTATAATTGGTTCTCCTACTCGAGAACTTTTTGGTATTAAAAGTGGTGCAATGATTGGAGTGGAGACTGAGAGTCTAAAAACTATTCCTACTTCCAACTTCCCCATGTGACTGCTTTTGGGATGTTGGCCGACGAGAAAACAATGAAGAATCTGACATTGGCAGTTTCAGATTACTTATCCAAAAATTTAAAAAAAAAAACAGAAAGACAATCTACCTACAGTCATATGTGGTAACAGGCACAATTTGTTAAATGATAGCTTATATTTCATAGACCAAACCTCCTAAAAGAATTCATGTTTTTCTAAAGTCCTTACGTTTGTGCTTATCAGCCACATGGAGGAACAATAGAAATCTAAGCATTTTGGTAAGTTTGAAGGGAACATAACTGAGTTATTGTCATGTGATCAGGAAGTCATGGAAAAACAACCTCTTGCAGAAATATAAAATAAGACTGCATACAATAAACTCTTATGATCTAACCCTTTTCCTGAATCCCACACATATGAGAGTTTAGTATACGAGCTGCCTTGGTGTAAGAAGTAAACCACTATTCTTCTTTAGTTGCTAGTGAAACTTATAAAAGTGTCATATATTATGTTAATTGTGTCTCCTAATTAATCTTTCTATCACAAATGCACCTCAATTACAATTTAATTGTGTGTCTCCATGTAATTGGAGAATTACAACAACAATAACAATTGCACCTCAATTACAAGTTAATTGAAGATTTTATCTATTCAACATTCTCCTATCATTTTCATGTTGTAGGGCAAGGGGGATTGTGTTTCAATATTCAAGCCATCATAATGATACGTGACAATTGTATAAAGACATCAACATATGGTAGGAAGGCATAAATGGAAACTCCATATGATGAAGAATCATAGAAAGGTGAGAGGAGCCCAATTGGAAATTGGAAAAGAATTAGTGGGTCAAGTGCTAAAATAGAAAAAAGAGGAAATGGACTCTTGTGGATTATTTCTTACTTAAGACTAAAGTAACATAGTGATGAATCAGTTAGTTGTACTGTGGCCATTGGGTTTGAATTGAATTTGGTGGAAATTATTGGGCCTTTTCAGATGTGACTACACAATCGTAATTGTTTGTTTTTGTAGGAACCTTTTGAGGCCCACCCCCATGTGAACTTCTATCATTTTGTCACGTCACAGGTTTCTCGTAGAAAATCTCCCCATCTCAATGATAATATATACTGGAGGACTCAATTTTTTTAGTTTCTTGGATTTGTTTTAACTTTAGTTTTCGACGATTTCGATTTTGAGAAATAAATATTAGAAACATGCTTCGTTGACGAGTTTTACTTTTGTAAAGCATTTGTGAACGTATTGCTTATGTTTGGTTTCTTTTCAATTTCAGAAAAATACTTTGGTTCAATTTTTAGAAAACAAACACTGCTTTAGAATCAAACCCAGCGTTTTTACAATGACGATGACTCAATAAAATTCTACAAAGCGGAGTCTAAGGAAGGTAGTGTGTACGCAGAACTTGCCCTTACGCCGAGAAAGTAGAGAGGCTGTTTCCGAAAGGCCTCGATTCAAAAAAGACGAAAAGAGACAATATATTAATACCTTCAACAGATACCATTGGAATAATAATAACATCATAAAGACCAGAAAATAGGTTTAAAAAATAAAAGCAATAGCTAGTAAATAGACCCGGCACTATGAAAAACAAAAGAGTAGTGAGAACACAACATTAACCACTAGCAGTCTAAGACAGAACTCCTACCAGACTAGCCTCACATAGTTACGAAATAGAAATGGACTCAACTACATCCTAACCTACAACCTTAATACTTGACCTCTACAGCGTCATATCAAGGGTCATGTTCTCAGAAAACTAAAGCCATGCCATGTCCTAACTGATCACCTATTCCCAATACTTATTAGGCCGCCATCTACTTCTTCTCGTGCCTTCCAAAGTGTATATAGTAAAATTGGGGGGACCAATTTTCCATCGTTCTGTCGCCTCGAAGGCTCGAAATCACGGTCGAGTTTCGTCCCTCGAGAGCCATCAACGCTCGACCTCCGGACAGTATAAGGCCGACGATTGCAGGAAGAAAATAGGGAGTTCTCAAGGCACGAAGCTAGAGCCGACAAAATCTGTCAGGCTAGTCTGAGCCCATATCGTGGCATTAGTTAGATGTTCCATCTCTATATCTTTAATGCACTTGTACTATGTTGGGATTCCCTCTTATATATAAAGGGTATCCTAGTTATTTTGTAAACATCTGTTGCTCTATACTAAATACACTAAAACATTCTCTCTGCTCTCTAACACTTTCTCTTGTCTTTATCTCATTTATTGGTTGTATTTATTGTGTTTTACTAAAGTTTTATCATTCATTGTTTGTTATTGGTAATAAAGAGTCGTCTTTCATTTATTTATAATTGTTAATGTCACCATCGACCGCCTTTGATAGCTCCTAGTCGAGCTCTAGACTCGACCCCAAAGCCCTCGAATAGGCAAGCTCGAAGCCCAGATTGATAGCAATTCGGTTTGATTAACACCTCACTCTTAAGTTCTTATTTCGTTTCTTAGTCTTTCACATAAGCATCAACCGCCTAACAACAACAACAACAACAACAACTACCCAGTATAGTCCCACAAAGTGGGGTCTGTGGAGGGTAATATGTAGACGAGCCTTACCCATACCCGAAAGGGCAGAGAGGCTGTTTCCAATCGACCTTCGGCTCATTGAAGGAAAGGAAAAGCAAAAACAAAAACAAAAACAAAAGAACATTAGTAACTCCAGTAGAAATAGCGTAAATAATTATCTAAACATAAGGAACATACAAAAAATAGCATGAAATATTATCATACAGTAACTACCATAAGGGAGACACAAGCCAAAACACAAATCATCTATGGATAGCCCTTGCCAAGCCTCACCCAACCCCGAGTGGGGAGTATGAAAAACTCAAGAGCCCCTATCCTACAACCTTGATACTAGACCTCCAGACTTTCCTATCAAGGGTCATGTCCTCGGAAACCCGCACTTTAGCCATGTCATGCCTAATCACCTCTCCCCAATACTTCTTAGGCCTCCCTCTGCCTCGCCGAACGCCGACAATCGCCAGCCGCTCACAACTCCTCACCGGTGCATCAGGACTCCTCCTCTGCACATGCCCGAACCACCTCAGCCTCGCTTCTCGCATCTTCTCATCCACCGGGGCCACCCCCACCTTCTCTCGAATAACTTCATTCTTAATCTTATCTAACCTGGTGAGCCCGCACATCCACCTGAGCATCCTCATCTCCGCGACCTTCATTCTCTCAACGTGAGAGTTCTTCACGGGCCAGCGCTCCACCCCATACAACATTGCAGGTCTAACCACAGCTCTATAAAATTTCCCCTTGAGTTTATGTGGAACTTTCTTGTCACACAAGACTCCTGATGCAAGCCTCCACTTTGACCACCCCGCTCCTATACGATGAGTGACGTCCCCGTCAATCTCTCAATCCCCCTGAATCACCAACCCAAGATAGAATCTTGTCGAATATCCCGCCGTGACTTGGTCGGACGTTCAGAATCTATATCAATCTAAAATAAGGTTCAAGGATGACCAACTGGGAGCCATCTTGGGATCGGTATACCCAAGCAGGCTTTTGGCAAAAGAGCCAAAGCTAAACAAGGAAATGTACCAGCCATACATCAATGACAGGAGAAACTCCCTGCGGCATAACATACCCATGAATGACCAAAAGATGGACCGAGGTAAAAACCCTCGTGGATTTGTCAACAGAGACGAATTTGACAGGAATATAGGGCAAGCAGAGATATATCGCTTGTCGGATTATAACTTCAACAAAGATGTATCAGACATCGTGTTCGTCATTAGTACAATCAGAGACGCTAGGTGGCCTAAACCTATGCAATTAGATCATTCGCAAAGAAATCATAACTTAGTTTGTGAGTTTCACAACACGCATGGCCACAGGACCAAGGAATGCCACCAACTCCGAGAGGAAGTGGCTAGACTACTCAATAAATGTCACATTTGAGAATTCCTCAACGATCGGGCCAAAAACTAGTTCTGTGAAAGAGAGGCAGCCAAGAAGAACAAAAAGAATAAGCCACAACTTGTCATCCACATGATCTTGGGAGGCATCGATGCCCCAAAAGAGGCCATGTTGAGAAGAACAAAAATATCCATCACTAGAGAAAAGAGAAATCGAAATTATATACCCGAGGATGCCCTTACATTTGGATACGAGGACATCGAGACCTTGTCTCAGCTACACAACAATGCACCGGTAATCTCTTTTCTTATAAATACTTTCAAGATTAAATGTGTACTTGTGGATCCATGCAGTTCAGACAACATTATTAGGTCGAGAGTGGTAGAGCAGTTCAGACTGCTTGACCAAATCATGCCCGTCTCTTGAGTCCTCCATGGATTCAACTTGGCGAGCAAAACAACAAAAGGGGAAATCACCCTTCCAATCAATGTGGCCGGCACAACCCAAATGACAAGTTCCTCGCCATCGAGGGAGACAGAGATACAATGCCTTGCTCGGAAGGCCATGGATACAATGCATGAGAGAAGTACCATCCACCCTTCATCAAATGATGAAGTTCCCCACAAAGGATGGGATTAAGACTGTGTTTTCCATGAAAATGGTAATAACAATTAGACTTGATTTAGTGGTTTTAAAAGTACGTGATATATTTTTATGCTAGTTGTTAGGTAGTTAATACTTATGTGAAAGACAAAGAAACGAAATAAGAACTTAAGATCAAGGTGTTAATCAAACTGAATTGCTGTCAATCGGGACCTCGAGCTTGCCTATTTGAGGGCATCAGGGTCGATTCTGGAGCTTGACTAGGAGCTGTCGAAGGCGGTCGATGTGACACTAACAGTTATAAATAAATTAAAGACGACTCTTTATGGACAATAACATGCAATGCACGATGAACATTTATTAGAACACAATAAAAACAAACAATAAATGAGATAAAGAGACCAAGATAAAGTGTTAGAGAACAGAGAGAATGTTCTAGTGTATTTAGTACGGAGAAACAGATGTTTACAAAATAACGAGGATCCCCTTTACTTAAGAGGGTGAATCCAAACATAGTACAAGTGCATTTATTACAATGATATGTATATGGGACATCTAACTAATGCCACGATACAGGCTCAGATTAGCCTGACAAATTTTGTCGGCTCTAACTTCACGCCCTTGGAACTCCCCATTTTGAGCCTTCGAGGTGACATAACAATGGAAAATTGGACCCCCCCCCCCCCGATTTTACTTATATAGTAGTCCCCGCGTTTATTAGAGTAGAATCACAAGAAATGACCTTGACAATCATCTTTCCAAATTTCCTGCGATAATTTTATACCGATGGCATCATGGCTCATGCCATAGGCTTTTTTGACAACCGAGGCGCCCTACCGGCTTATCTTCAGGGTCTTTCAATGCCCAGTCGACCCTTGTCCTTCTAAGCGATTACATCGCTGCCGATTCAGTTCTCAAAATACATTATTTGCGCCTAGTGATATGCCTTTCAAGAACATTGATGGCACCGTTGGCTGCATTTTTCAAAAGACCATTGATTGTGCCCACCGATTACTCTGCCCTTTCTCTGTAAATGTGGCTTTTTTTTAGCAAATTCCTTATTCACGTGTTCTTTAATCAACATTTCTCTCATTTCTTCTCTCTATCCTCATCCGCTGTCAATTTCCCATGTCTGAGGCCCGTGGCCTCAAAGTTTCCATGTGGCGTTCACATCAGTTATTCCATGGCTCTTTCCCGAGGCCCTTCCTTATCGAGCAAGACTATACCAACTTATTGTTGTTGTTGTTGTGGTTGTCTTTACTGCTGTCACTAATGGTTCGAGACAAGGAGATAGGGAGGCCGATCGCATCCATTTTGGGATGGCACTTGGACCATACACCGCTGCTCATGGGGGTGTTCGTGCTATACACCACTGCTCACCTTTCTTCCCCGGCCTTGTGTGGCACTTTACCCCTTTTTCTTTCCCTGGGATGAAGCAGTACCTCTGGCTGGTAGCTTGCACGGCACAATATCCCAAGAAGTGGACTCAAAGTAGCCGTGCAAGTAAGGCCATCGCCCACCAAGTCTTCTACTGGGTCGTGATCCTCCCAGCCTGGTGAAAGCCATTGATTTTTGGCGGGCTATGACATTTTTCATCCCTTTATGCCCCTTCACTTTCTTTTTCTTCATCTTTTCACTTTCCTCTTCTTCGTCTTCACAGTTGGAGATTCCCTTTTGGAGGACCGAAATGAGACCCCCGAGGAGGTGGCGGTCGAAGATGTTGCTGCCGAGGATGCATACCTTAGGGAATGACGCTCGAAGATGCTGTTACTGAGGATGAACCCTCGAGCATAGATTAGACTCTAGGATTTTACTATATCTATACCTCTTTGTTTCTTTGTTTCTGTGCAAGGACCCCTTGTGGGCTTTTTTAATCATATGTATGGACCCTATATGGGCTTTTGTAATCAAACGTTTATGAATGAAAATTGTTCCTTTTAATTTGTGTCTGGTGCATACTATTTTTCTTTTATCTACACTTGTGTAGAATCTAAGTGAGTGACCCCGTCAGTTGGTGCAAACATCGAGCCTGGGTTGGATTGATAAACTCGGGTAATCGGGACCCTGAATTCAATTTGAATGAGAGTAGGATTTTGAACCCCGAAATTGAGATTTAGCCTTTACAACTTGTGATAATGTTTGAGGGGGGATTTTTTGGAATTTGAGAATGGGGATTTTTTTAGGCTTTCGAGATCAGTCCTGGAGTGAGGGTTAACTCGGGGCGTCTGGAAACTTGTCTTGAACTTAGTGTACATAGCATTAAGACATTGTAGATAGATCCGGATAGAGGATTTCCTGGGTTCATATGGTACCCTAAAGCTAAGCCCACATGACTGGAGTCTTAAGTGTTGAATTTTTCCTTGAGAGGAGCCTTCGAAACTGGGTATCATCTCGAGTATTGTAATGACATCGATGGCCCTTTGGAGATATCCTCGAGATTGGATATCATCTCGGGACTGGTGATTGATGCCAAAGGCTTCCTGGAGCCTTTCTTCTTTTTGGTGGAGGTCCTCGAGATCAGGTACCATCTCGAGACTGGCAATGAAGCCAAAGGCTTCCTGGAGCTTAACTTCTTTTCGATAGAGGTCCTCGAGATCGGGTACCATCTCGGGACTCGTAGTGATATTAGTGACTTTTTAGAGCCTTTCTTATTTTTGTAGGAGGTCCTCGAGGTCAGGTACCACCTCAGGACTTGTTTGGTGTGGGGGTATCTGACCCCGAAATATCACACGACTCTTGTCAAATGGGTGACACGGCTGTAAAGTGACAGAGGCAATCTCGCTGGCACATCTTCCCATAGTGATTTCGGGCAGCATTTGAATCAACCTCTGAGGTAGGCAGATTGCTGCCCATTTTTCCATATATATGGTTGTTTTTTCCCCTTTGTATATTCCACCATTCTGAGTAGTTACTCTTCTTTGTTTCTACGTCAGGTCTTTCGCTATTTCAGCATTATCGCCCTTGTCTAAATTTATGCTCCAGTTCTCTAATTTAGCTATAGCCATGACTGCTACATCAGGACCCTTCGGCAAGGATGAGAGAGTTTTGCCTCCGGTTCTCACCTTGCTAGCTCGGAGCATTTCGATTCGAAAGGGGACCTTTCATTAGAAAGATGCTTAGGATCCATGGGAGCGTACCTTGGAATTTAATTCTTTGATAGGATAAGAACATCTAGAGTCGATTTGGTAAGACTGTAGATGGAGGGTAAAGGTAGTACTGCGGGTATCTTCCCCAGATGAGAGTATTACGGACCATACTGATGGGTTTCTGAATGTGTTTACATATCCATTCAAGCTAGGCCATCTTGATAGGATTGTTTTTGACTTCTGTAGAAAGTATAAGGTTACCTTTGTCCAGATCCATCCGTCATTTTAGTGGACAGTGTTGATGGTGAGATTCTTTGTGGAGAGGGCAGGGCTTGAGTTTACTCTTAGCCATCTTATCAGGCTATACCGGCCTTTTTATCATCGAGGTTTGCTAACCTTACGATGCCGGTCGACCACATTTTTTTTGTAGAAGATGCAGAATACGAATGTCGGGAGTGGATGAGTCGATTCATCTGAGTACAGACTGTTTATGTTATTCCCATTGAGTTTATACCATACCCTGATGAATGGAATTATACACATAAGTGGTACACTCATTCCTTCACACTTCTTAAGGGGTGTTCAGTAAGTGTGCCTTCTTTTCTTTTTCCGCAGCAATTTCATGGATGTCGGGCGAGGTTCCTGTTCTTCCGGGTTGGGTTCAAAGTTGGTGACCCACTTGTCTCATAATGAGAGTAAGTGGCGAGCTTTATCTAAGGATAGATGGAAGGCCAAATACCACGGTATTTGTCGTGCGGTTTATTACCTTCTTTTAGTTGAAAAAACATTTTCTCTTTCTACGTACTAACTGTGTTATTACAGGTATCGGGGAGCCTTCCGTGTTAAGGCCATGTCCCCTTTGGGGGGGGGGGGGAGGATTGCTAGCTTGCGGGCTAAAGAATTATAACGATAAGCAAGAGATACCTTTGCAGGGCAATGGCGCTTGGGGCAAGGCGAACCTAGGACGGGGCCCCGGAGTTTGAAAGTACAAGAGGGGGGGAGGGGGGTTAAATTTTTAATTATTTAAACTTATTTGCAAATAAGTCGACTTGAAACTATATTAGTTGACTTAATGTAATACTGCACCAGACGAGAATATCTAAATAAAGATAGGCTAAAAGTAAATGCAGGAATATAATGACACCCAAAATTTTATACTGGTTCGGATTCAATGTGAATCATAATCCAGTCCCCTTGGGTTGCAAGGGATTTCTCTTCAGATCAATAGTTTCTTTTTCCAATACAGTAGTGATGATTATTGCACAGTCTTCTTTTACTCGTTGATACAATGTCTTACCAGTTGAGAACTCTCTTTTTATTTCTGAATATTACACATTGAATCTAACTAGACTACTATGTTTGTTTGCAGTAAAACGAAAAGGGCTATAATGGTGTGATTAAAGTATATGGTTGATACAAAGCCCTATGAAATTTATACAGTATGGCTATGATGGAGGCTTGTCAACCCAAGGGATTTGATCTTTGGAAAATGTTGATTCTTTCCAAGAATAATGCATTGGCCTTTGCCTTGATGAGGATCTCTTTCCTTTTTGCTAGAGATATAATTGACTGAGATGGCGCTCCTTCCATTCTTGCCCTTCATTTGAGTTTGCCGTAATGGATAATCTTCAGTGACTTGCGTTTACGCTATTGACGCATCCGGCTGGATATGATTTCGCAAAATCATGGGAGAGATCCTGATTTGCTAATAGGAAGTGGATCTTTTCCTTGTGTACCAACGGCTTCCTTTTACGAGAATTTTCTTGCTTATTCGATTCTTCAATCTTGCTTCCATGATTGGATGTAGTGGAAACTTGCCTTTTAGCTTTGCTTCATTAGTTTCAGTAGTTCTACTTCCTTCCGTGAGTATCTGCACATGTATATTAATTTCATCATTAAAATCTAATCTAGCAATCTCCCCTTTTTTTGTGATGGCAAAATTAATATACTAAAGTAAACAACAGTTGACTTCCCTGTTGGATTGCTCCCCCTTAATGTGTAGTAAACTTGACTTGATCTCCCCTTGTTTATGTGCACTAAATGTGTTTCTCCCCCTAATTAGATGCAGTTGACTGGGACCTGCATAATTATCTAACAAACATAGAAAGCACAGTACATACAGACAGACGAAGCACAATATAACTTGTCCTGTGCAGATATAATAATAACTATGCCACAGCATATGCACATCAGGCCCATAAAGTTACATCCTGCATAGCAAAGATAGCCATATATATATTTCTCCCCCTTTTTGACATCAGCAAAAGAGGGAGCAGCAAAAGTATGATCCACAGAAAAGAAATATAATCATCCACGGGCAAAGCCCAATCACAACCAAAAAGTTAAAAACAACATAAAATTGTCTGAGGGCCACAATTATTCACTACGTAGAAAGTAAGTAAGAGTGTTGCAGATAGCGTCTTTCAACTGGTCAAGCATTGGCATGCACCTCTTTGAACGCCTTGACGACATTCTCCCGTACTCTTTGCACAGCCACCCTGATTATTGAAACATCAGACCCAGTTTCCTTGGAGATAGCATGAATGGCATCCAGAGTTGACGTGATATCGGAGAGTTGAGATTCCACATAGCGCAACTTGTCGTTGAGATATGAGGGAATGGACGGAGGCAGAGTAACCAAAGACGGCTTGATTTCCTCAGGAATGGGTTTAGCTTCACTTTCTCCCTTCTTGACCAAGAACCCTTTTATAGATACATACCCCATGCTAGAAAAGGCCATGGAGTTGTAACATTTAGATACAGGAACGAAGGGGTAGTCTGAAAGCGAAATTTGGTGGGCCTTCAGAATGTGGGTGATAGCCATACCATAAGGAAGGTTAATGGGGTCTTCAACACTCTCATTCATGAAGCTGATAACCCAGAAGGACAAATTGATTTTGAGATTAAAGATAAGACAATAGACGAAGAAGGTGTCCCTTTGAGAGAGAGTGGAAAAGGAGCCAGTTCTGGGAAGGAGAGTGGTTGCAACAATGTCAGTAATAACTCTAGTTTCAAAACTAACATCACTAGGTCCAAGTTGACGGGGAAGGTTATCGGAGGGATTTTCTGAAATGATTTGTTTGGCTTGATCAAAGGAGATTTCGAAATCGTCCGGCACACATTTTTAAAAAACGTTGGAACACCAGAACAACAACAGATAAATATGGATTCAAAGAGGTTACAGTCAAGAACAATGCGTTTGCCAAGGACAAGAGTTTCGATCCTATCAGACTTGCTAAAGTGAATATTTGCATAGAACATGCGGACAAGAGGTTCATATACTTTAGGTGAAAAGATAGAGAGAAATTTGTCCTGCCCCTTATAAACAAAAAGTTCTTTTACCTTACAGTTGAGGGAGTCCATACCATCTAGATCTACCACACGACCATGAGCAAATAGGTTTGTCTTGTAGGGAAATAAAGAAATCCCTGTTTGGGGAGTCCAAGAAATTGAGGTCAGATTCGAGAGAGGTAGAGAAATCAAACTTTGGTTTCTTGGAAGAGGAGATAGGGGCTTCATCAATAGGTCATTTACTAGCGGATTTTTAACCAAGAGGCAGAGAGTACTCAGAATATGCACCTTGAGAGGAGGCACATTCTTCAGACTTGTCGGACCTTATGTCAACCTGCTCCGGCGGAGCAGAGGTGGGTTTTGATGTGGAACATGTACTCTTTCTAGTGGAAGAAGAAGGAATTTTTGGAGTTTTGGCCATGGAAGAGACGAGGGTTTCATAATAGGAAGAGAAGGGTTTTGGTGGAAAGGATGAAAGGGAAATGGTTAATAATGACATAGTAGGGAGAGGGGATTTGACGGTTGAGTGGAAAAGGAAAAGTTGTCAGTTAGACCTACGTGTTGATTGGCTTTCCAACTTTGCTGCAACTGATGTGAAATTAGAAAATAAAGAGAGGGAAAGAATGATGGCATAATAAATAAAGACAATAATGACAAGAATTTAAAAGAGTTACACTTTGACCCTATGAGTTAGTTGAGATACAGATAATGCGAAGTAGTTCCTTTAGAGCACAAAATCTTTCCTCCAACTAAGGTAATAGTAAAAATATTGGCTAGTTGATCTGTAGTGCCAACAAAGGCTAACTCTATATCACCATTAAGAACATGATCTATAATAAAATAATGTTTAATATCTATATGCTTTGCCCTAGAGTGATGCACATGACTTTTCGAAAGACAGATGGCACTAGAATTATCACAAAAAATTTGTATAGGTTTGAAAGAAAGATCATAGTCACCCAGTTGATGTTACATCCAAAGCAATTGTGCACAACACTGTCCAACAACAATATATTAAGCTTCAGTAATCGATAATACGACTGATGATTTCTTTTTACTATTCCAGGAAATTAGAGATTTTCCTAGTAGTTGACATGTGCCATTCGTGCTTTTTCTATCTTCTTTGTCAACTACTAAATCTGTATCTGAGAAGCCTTTCAATTTAAAAGAATTAGATCGAGGATACCATAAACTGTAAGATATTGTTCCAATTAGGTATCAAATAATTCTTTTCACAGCAGTTAGATGCAACCCCTTAGGAGCCGACTGGAACCTAGCACATTTGCATACTTCCCCCATCAAGCTCATCTCAAATTCTCTTTGCATGAGATTTCCAAATTCCTTACACATAAGAAGGTTAGCACTACCAAAGATGATATCATCAACATGAATTTGAATTATAAGGTTACCTTCGGGTGACCTTTTGATAAATAGAGTGGTATCAATTTTGCCTCTGCTGAATCCATGTTCTATAAGAAATGTACTTATTCTTTCGTACCAAGCACGTGGAGCTTGCTTTAGTCCATATAAGGTTTTAGTAAGCTTGTATACATGATATGGATATTTCGAGTTCTCAAACCCTGGGGGTTGTTTCACGTAGACTTCTTCTTCAATAAATCCGTTGAGGAAGGCGCTCTTGATGTCCATTTGAAATAGTATGAATCCTTTGAATTATGCGTAAGCTAACAGAATTCGTATTGACTGACTCTGATCGAGCAACTGGGGTGAATGTCTCATCGTAGTCGACTCCTTCCTGTTGTGATTACCCTTGAGCGACTAGTCTGGCTTTGTTTAAAACAACTTGTCCTTCTTCATATAGCTTATTTCCGAATACCCATTTAGTACCAATAACTGAAGCATTTTCAGGTCGGGGTATCAATTCCCATACTTGATTCTTATTTAATTGCTCTAGTTCTTCTTCCATAGCAGTTACCCAGCTTGAATCTTTTAGAGCTTCTTTTACCTTCTTTGGTTCTACTTGAGAGATTAGTGTAATATTTGCCTTATTTTTGAGAGCTACTCTGGTCTTCATTCCTTCATTTGGATCTCTAATAATGAATTTTTGAGGATATTCAGCTTCATTTCTCCACTCATTTAGTCTAGTGGATTGTGTAGTTGGCTCTGGAGGTGGCTCTAAAGTGTTACTACTTGCTTGTTCAGTCGACTCTGTAGCTACAAAGGGAGTTGTTGACTCCTTGGATTTTCTTTGAGCCTCTTGAACTAAATCTTCATCACCTGCATTGGAGCCTTTCTCGACCAAGGGATTATTTTCATCGAATACAATGTAAACTGATTCTTCTACACATAAAGTGTGTTTATGCAAAACTCTAAAAGATCTACTATTTAATGAGTAACCAAGAAAAATGCCTTCATCACTTCTAGGATCAAATTTTCCAAGTTTTTCCTTACTGTTGTTGTGAATAACGCATTTGCTTCCAAATGGATGAAAATAGCTGATGTTGGGGCATTTACCTTTCCAGAGTTCATACGGAGTCTTTTTGAGAATAGGTCTTATAAGGTAGCGATTTAGGATGTGGCAGGCAGTGCTAACTTCTACTGCCCAGAAGTGATTTGGCAATGAGTGTTCAAAGAGCATAGTTCTTGCCATGTCCTGTAATGTTCTATTCTTTCTTTCAACCACTCCGCTTTGTTGAGGAGATCGGGGAGCAGAAAAGTGTTGGGTATATCCTTGACTGTGTCAGAATTCTTTGAATGCCCTGCTTTCAAATTCGCCTCCATGATCACTTTGAATTATAGAAATTTGACAGCCCTTCTCTCGTTCAATTTTCTTACGGAAGATTTCAAAATTTTTGCAGAGCTTCATCTTTGTGGGATAGAAAAATCACCCAAGTGAATCGAGAAAAATCATCATTAATAACAAAAGCATATCTATTGTCACCTATGCTAGCAGTTCTAGTAGGTCCAAATAAATCCATATAAAGTTGTTGCAAAGGTTTTGAAGTAGAGACTATGTCTTTGTTTTTGAACGAATTCCTAGTTTGCTTACCCATCTGACACGCATCACAAATATGAGTTCTAGAGAATTTTAGCTTGGGTAGACCGATGACTAGATCGTGTTTTGTAATTTTTCGATTAAATGTATGCAAGCATGTCCCAATATTCTGTGCCATAGCCAAGGATCATCAGACATGGATGTTAAGCAGATGTGACCATCTATATTTTCAAATCCATCTAGTATATATACATTTCCATACCTTTTACCTGGAAGTATTAATTTACCTGACTTGTCTTCAATATCACAACCAGTTCTCTTGGAACTTTACCTCTTATCCCGAGTCACATAGTTGACTTATACTGAGGAGATTGTAGTTTAATCCATCTACTAAATAAACTTCAGTAGTATCACAATTGTTGTTGAATGGAACAGTTCCAGTCACAACAATTTTCCTTTTGAATCGTCTCCAAACTTGACACTTCCTCCATCAATCTTTGTAATTTCCTTAAACATATTTTTTTTACCTGTCATGTGACTGGAACACGCACTGCCTAGATACCACATTCCTTTGCACTTTACTATGTGGTGTTCATACAAAACAGAATTATCACTTTCTTTAAGGTACCCAAGCTTTCTTGGATCCTGGAGAGTTAATTTTACTTGATTCAGAGCTCTTACGCTTCCAAACCCAACCAGACATATGAGATTTACGAAAGTGACAGTTAGAAAATTTGTGTCCACTTTTATTACAGTAATGACATCTAACATTGGGCCTACTTTCCTGTTTGTCATGAGAGTTAGAGTTAGCAGATCTATGAGTTGTTGAATCCTTTCCAGTCGACTTGTAAGTTGACTGGTTTGATCGACTTGTCGATCTAGTTCTGTTGGCTCCTTTCCAGTTGACTTGTAAGTCGACTGATTAGACCTAACAGAACTGTGACTGGTGGATTTGCGCAAGGTGTTAAGCTGCAGTTGCATTTCCTCAAACTCTTCATGAAGTACTTCTTTTTCAAATTCACATACTTCAAGATTAAGTTTCCAGTCTTTGACTTCCTTTGTGAGCCTTTTAAGCTCATTAATCATTTTTTGAGATTCAGAAAAGGTAGAGTCAAGGATGTCTTGTATTTCATTGCATCTTTCACAATTATAGGATCTTACCTCGATGGTTTCTCCTCTTTCCATGAAGAAGTTTTCATCTTCGGAATCATCTTCATCAGTCCAGCATCTGGAAGTTTTGTTGATCTCGTTTTCTAGGATCGTCATGAAGCATAGATTAGTAGTTTCCTGGTCTGATTCATCCTCATCACTCCAGATTGCAAACGATATGTTCTTGCTGAATCCTCTAGACACCTTTCTATTCAGTTCTGGGCATTCTACTTGGATGTACCCGAGTTTTCCACATTCGTAGCATTTTCTATCGTTCTTGTCTTGGTCATTGTATTGTCTGGTCCTTCTTGGGGGAAGTCTTCCCTTCCTTGCATTTCTGTATCTTCTCATTATTCCGTCCATATTTCTGGATAGCATAGCAATTTCTTCTTGTAGAGCTTCAGGATCCTCAACTTCATTTTCAATTACCTCAGTGGTAGCTTTGAATGCAAAAGTTTTATTTTTCCCTGCTTGATTTGTCTTCTTCAGATGAGTTCTTTCGAAAGCAATGAGTTCTCCTCACAGTTCATCATAAGATAGCTTATTCGAATCTTGAGATTTCAGTGTGACGACTTTAGTCTGCCATGTGGTTGGTAGACTTCTGAGAATTTTTCTAACTGGTGTAAGGTTTTCCAAAATCCTTTAAACCACCGATTATTTTGATAAACCTGGCAAACATTTCTTCGATGGATTTTCCTTCTTTCATGGAGAAAAGTTCATAGTCGTGAACTAGCATATATATGTGAGTTTCCTTTACTTTGTTGTTTCCTCCATAGGAAACTTCAAGTTTATCCCACATTTCCTTTGTTGTGTCACAACTGGAGATATTTTCATATTCTTAACCACTTATAGCATTGTGAAGTAGATTCCTTGCCTTATGATTTGTTTGAACAACTTCCAGTTGTTCCTTTCAGTATGAATCAATGTCATCAGGATCCACGAGCGGTGAAACGCTTGCAGGTAGTGGATAGTTCCCTTTCTTGATAACTCTCCAAACTTTTATGTCATAGGCCTTGGTGAAAATTTCCATACGAATTTTCCAGTGGGAATAATGTTTTCCATTGAACTAAGGTGGTCTTACTTGAGAAGTTTCTTCTTGAAACAGAGCTCCAACAATAACCTGATTTGCCATGATTTTCTCACAAGCTATTAAGCAAAAAAAAAACAAATATGAGCCTTGCTCTGATACCAATTGAAAGTACAAGATGGGGGGGTGGGGGGAATTGTTAATTATTTAAACTTATTTACAAATAAGTCTACTTGAAACTATTTTAGTTGACTTAATGTAATACTGCACCAGACAAGAATATCTAAATAACGATAGGCTGAAAGTAAATGCAGGAATATAATGACACCTAAAATTTTATACTGGTTTGGATTCAATGTGAATCCTAATCCAGTCTCCTTGGGTTGCAAGGGATTTCTCTTCAGATCAATAGTTTCTTTTCTAGTACAGCAGTGATCATTATCGCACAGTCTTCTTTTACTCGTTGATATAATACCTCACCAGTTGAGAACTCTCTTTCTATTTCTGACTATTACACAATGAATCAAACTAGACTTCTATTTGTTTGCAGTAAAAGGAAGAGGGCTATAATGGTGTGATCAAAGTATATGGTTGATACAAAGCCCTATGAAATTTATACAATATGGATATAGTGGAGGCTTGTCAACCCAAGGGATTTGATCCTTGGAAAGTGCTGATTCTTTCCAAGAATATTGCACTGGTCGTTGCCTTGATGAGAATCTCTTTACTTTTTGCTGGAGATATAATTGATTGAGATGGCGTTCCTTCCATTCTTGCCCTTCATTTAAGTTTTCCATTATGGATAATTTTCAGTGATTTGCGTTTATGTTGTTGACGCATCCGGCTGGATATGATTTCCTAAAGTCATGGGAGAGATCCTGATTTGCTGATGGGAAGTGGATCTTTTCCTTGTGTGCCAACGGCTTCCTTTAACGAGAATTTCCTTCCGTATTCGATGCTTCAATCTTGCTTCTATGATTGGATGTAGTGGCAACTCGCCTTTTAGCTTTGCTTCATTAGTTTCAGTAGTTCTGCTTCCTTCCTTGGGTATCTGCACATGTATATTAATTTCATCATTAAAATCTAATCTAACAGAGTTGAAGTATTCGTTGAGCCTCCACTGTTGCCTCCTTTTTTGTTGGAGGTGCTTTAAGAGATACTAGAAACTAGGGATCATATGCAGCGAGCGATCGTGCCTCGGTCAGGGTCATGTTTTTTCGGAGCTGAGGGAACTAGGTAAGCAGATATGCACTCGACTTTTGAAGAAGCACATCGGATTCACTCTGCGGTGTGCATTTGGCACATGCCTTTCCAATTTGGTGCCTTCCCTTCCTTATTGAGTTTTCTTTTGTAGGCCTTCAACAAGCTTAAGTACGAGCTGCTTATCTGCGAGGCTAGGCTGCAGAAAGCCCTAGGCGAGGAAAAATCCCTGAGGCTCCTTTGCAATGAAAGGGAAATCAAGGTTGCATACTTATCGTATGAGGCAAGTCAGATCTGGAATTATGTTAGCTACTTAAAGGAGAAGGTAGTTTTTGTTCTAAGTGAGCAAACGTGTTAGAAAATACGCTTAACGCTAGAGGGGGGGGGTGAATAACGTTATAATAAAAATTAGCGTAAACTTGCGGAATTTAAAAATTGCAGGAAAGAAATAAGTGCGATAAGTAAATTAATAAGAACGAACGCACCGATGTATCCTGGTTCACCACAACCCGGGCTAGTCCAGTCCCCGAGAGACTCTCTCGAGATTTCCACTAACACTGTTAAGCTTACGGGTGCTCAACAAACCTTTACAAACTGAGGATACAAGCCTCAACAACCTTTGCTCGAAGATACAACACTCCAAGACTTCAACCAAAGGAAACACAAGTTCCTTCTTACAATACAAGGGACTAACACTTCCCTTCAAGTGTATAAAACACTTAGCACTCACTTAAACAAGACTCTCTTAATAGAGTAGATATGAGTAAACAGATACGCTCAAGAACGCAACAACTTTCGTCAAGAATTTTGGCTCTCAAAACTTATGTAATGAATAGAAAGTGATGAACAATAGAGTATGCAAGCTATAGCAATAATATGATCAGTTGTTGTGTTTAGAAGACTGATTTGAAGCTGTATTTATAGTTGCAAAACCATGCATTACCGTTGCCTAATTGCCAATTAAGAACTGCTGATTTTACTCAGTGACAATCGATTGTCAAAATGCCACAATCGATTGTTTGCCAATCGTTCCAAAAATCATTCCCAGATTTTACGCTTAACAATCGATTATCTAAGATCAATAATTGATTACTGGCAACGTTCAAAAAAATCATTTGTAGATTTTACTTAAAACAATCGATTGTCAGAAATCTACAATCGATTACTTGGCAACGTTCAAAAAATCACTTCAGATTTTACTTAAAACAATCGATTTTCAGAAATCTACAATCGATTACTTGGCAACGTTCAAAAAATCTTTTTCAGATTTTATTTAAAACAATCGATTATTAGAAATCTGTAATCGATTACCTGACAGTTTTTGAAAATATTTTGGCAACGGCCAATTACACAATCGATTATGCTATGAGAACAATCGATTATATCAGTCTTTGAAAAATCAATTAGACACTGCCTCAATGCAATCGATTGTCAAAGGTACACAATCGATTATTTTATGACTTTGAAAATGTCTGATAGACACTTCCTCAACACAATCGATTGTCATAAGTTCACAATCGATTATTTTGTAGCTTTGAAAAACTTTGATGTACACTGCCTCAACACAATCAATTGTCATAAGGTTCACAATCGATTGTCATGCATATCTAAAAAATCTGATGCACACTGCCATAACACAATCGATTGTTATAAGTTCACAATCGATTGTCATGCAGCTGACTTAACATAAACGATTATCATAAGTAAATAATCGATTGTCTTAGTACAAATTTTAGAGGCACGTTTAAAAATCATTTTGACTAAAGTAAATATGCATGATTTAAAATCATTTTGCTTTAAATTAAATATGCATGATTTAATAAAAATGTTTTTACGAGAGAAGCCAAGTCTTGAGGCAAGTTATCGGATTAAGATCACAATTAAAGAACGACTCATGTATAACTTTATATCTTTGCTTGATCTTGGTCTTGTGCTTGAATCTCGTTATATATCAATTGCGCGCTTGTGCTTGGACCTCGTCATATGTCCATTGCGCATAGTTTGTCATTCATCAAAACCTACAAATATGAACACACGTTTTAGTATAGTCCCTTGAGAACGTGTTTCAACAATTTCCCCCTTTTTGATAATGGCAAACTTTAGTCGGGATATGCATATTTGATAATTCATAATGACGATTCAAGACAAGTAAAGATATGCAACAATATGCAACAAGTCTCTAGATGTGCAATTAGTTCCCCCTCAACATATGAATTCCCCCTCAATTTATGCCAATAAAAAATTAGTGCATATCCCTTATTCTTCCCCCTTTTGACATTAGCAAAAATGGAAAATGTGAGTAACTTGTTTATTGATTAAGCAAAAGTTGCATAAGAAGACATAATAAAGCAAATAATACCAACATAATCGATTATTGATACTTGATAATCGATTATATACTAACGAGAATTTGGTTATCCTTAGGATAAATTGATTATTCTGCATCAATCTTTATAATTCCCCCTGCCTTTAGGGCGATACCTGCAAAAATTCGTTAGACGTCTCCGACGCTCAAATTAGAAATCATGAGAAAGGGAAAATGCAATGCATGACTTTGATCAACGTGGTGTCAAGAATCCTGAATTCACTACGAATTTGGAAGAAGGACTCTTTCTCTAAGGGTTTTGTAAAGATGTCGGCCAATTGATCTTTGGTTTCAACAAATTCAATTTCGACATCACCCTTGAGAACGTGATCTCTTATAAAATGATGCCTAATTTCAATGTGTTTTGTTCTTGAATGAAAAACGGGGTTCTTCGTCAAGCATATGACGCTAGTATTATCACATCTAAGAGGGATATGATCAAGACTTAGGCCATAGTCCAAGAGTTGTTGTTTCATCCAAAGGATTTGAGCGCAACAACTCCCCGCGGCTACATATTCAGCCTCGGTTGTGGACAACGCAACACTTACTTGTTTCTTGCTAAACCAAGAAATGAGAGAGCTACCGAGCAAATGGCAAGTGCCACTAGTGCTCTTGCGGTCCAATTTGCATCCAGCAAAATCGGAATCGGAATAGCCAACAAGTTGGCATGAAGTGCCTTTTGGGTACCATAGACCCACATTTACAGTACCAACAAGATACTTCAATATCCGTTTCACCGCAGTTAGGTGAGACTCCTTCGGACACGATTGATAACGAGCGCATAAGCACACGCTAAACATGATGTCCGGTCTACTAGCAGTAAGATAAAGGAGAGATCCAATCATACCTCGATACTTTTTGGTGTCGACTTCCTTACCTTTCTCATCTTTGTCTAGATGATCGGATGTGCTCATGGGAGTGGCCATTGCTTTTGCGTTGGTCATTTCAAATCGTTTCAGCAATTCTTTGCAATATTTAGCTTGACAAATGAAAGTTCCTTCTTTCATTTGTTTACTTGCAGCCCCAAAAAGAATGTTAGCTCACCCATCATAGACATCTCAAATTCGCTTGTCATTAAATCGGAAAATTCCTTGCACAAAACATTGTTAGTAGCACCAAATATAATATCATCCACATAGATTTGAACTAATAAAATATCATTGTTTTTATGCTTAACGAAAAGAGTGGTGTCAACTTTCCCCCTAATGAAATTATTTTCCAAAAGAAATTTACTCAATCTTTCATACCAAGCTCGGGGAGCTTGTTTAAGACCATAAAGAGCCTTTTTAAGTTTGAAAACATGATTTGGAGATTTAAAATCTTCAAAACCCGGGGGTTGTTCAACATAAACTTCTTCTTGAATAACACCATTTAGAAAAGCACTTTTTACATCCATTTGATACAAATTGAAATTCATAGAAGATGCAAAGGCAAGTAATAAACGAATAGCTTCTAACCTTGCTACGGGAGCATATGTTTCTTCATAATCAATACCCTCTTCTTGATTGTAGCCTTTTGCTACAAGCCTAGCTTTGTTTCTAGTGATTACACCATTTTCATCTAATTTGTTTCGAAAAACCCATTTCGTACCAATTATGGTATGATTTTCGGGTCTTGGCACCAAATCCCAAACGTCATTCCGTTTGAATTGGTTAAGCTCCTTTTGCATTGCCAAGGTCCAAAATTCATCCGCAATTGCTTCGGAGATGGTTGTGGGTTCAATTTGAGAAACAAAAGCAGTATGTCCTAAGGTGTTCTTAAGAGAGTTTCGGGTACTTACCTTTTCTCCAACGTCGCCAATTACCTGTTCGAGAGGGTGATCTTTGATTGTCCTCCATTCGTTAGGCATTTTCGTTTCTTTCTCCAATTGTGGCACTTCCTCCGATAATTGTTCCAAGATTTCATCCTAAATTTCCTTAGAAGTTTCCTCTTGTACTTTGTCTTGAGGACTTAGTGAGTTTAAAATACCGACCGATCCAATGCCGATAATTTTTCCTTTGTTGTTATCACCAAAAATAACGCTTCCTCCTTCCTTGTGTTCTAGTTGAAGGAACTTGGATTCGTCTCCAGTCATGTGCTTGGAGCATCCACTATCAAGGTACCAAAGTACACTTGACCCCTTCAAACACACCTACAAAACAGATTAATGAGTTTTAGGTACCCATGCCATTTTGGGTCCTTGGGGGTTAGGCAAATCATTGTGATGTGATTGAGTGTTATGTCTATGTCGTGTAAAACAAGTAGGAGCAATATGTCCAATTCGTCTACAATAATGAAAAACAACATTAGGATTATGCATTCGTCTAGGTTGATAGTAATTGGACGGACGAAATTCATTTACTCTATTCTTGACAATATGACTATTGCGCAATTCATGAAAATCATTTCTCCTACTGTTTGTTCTAGGATATACAGCATTTCTAGGATAGTTTTTTCTAGGTTGAAAGCCATTTCTAGGTGTTCTACAAGGTTCAAAATTTCTTCTAGTGTTTGGCCTAGAGTATGCATTATTACTAGAATGATTATTTCTAGGTTGCGATTGTTGAAAGCCATTTCTAGGTTTGTTATATCTAGGATGAGCGTTTGTTTTATTAATCCTAGGTTGAGCTTTAGGTTGTTTGGGGTTGGCTTCAACCTTTTCTTTAGGCTCATTCTCAAAGCCTATGCCATGCTTGGTCGACTTCAAATTAACAAGAACTTCATTCAAATTTTTATGAGAAGAATTAAACTTATCTAGGGTGCCCTTAAGTCTTTCTACCTCATTTTTGAGATGCATGCAAGAAGTACAATTTTTATTAGAGCTCTCGGGTTTGTCGGCGCTTCTCTTGCCGAAAAATTTGTTTTCTTCTTTCAACTTCTCATTTTCCAAAATCAGTTTTTCCAAATCCTTTTCTTTCAAAGAGAGTTTTTTTTCAAAATCTTTTTCTTTTAAAGAAGCATTTGCTTTTATGCTTTTAACAGTTTTGGAAGCTTTAATAAATTCACTATAAACTCATCAAAAGCATTTTGCATTTCCTCAAGAGAATAGAAATTTCTGGAAGAAATTTGACATACCTCTTCTTGATTGTTTTCGTGAGCCATGAGACAAAGATTTGCGGCTTCGTCTTCTTCTTCCTCACTCGACTCGTCACCGGAGTCGCCTCCCCAAGATATGTATGCTCCTTGTTTCTTGAAGGGTTTCTTCTCCTTTTTGGCATTTGGGCAATTTGATTTAATGTGCCCGGTTTCTCCGCACTCATAGCACTTTATTTGATCTCCTTGATTTTGCCCTTTCGTTCATACTCTTTTCGCATGAACTTTTGAAATCTCTTAATAACGAGTCCGAACTCGTTGTCTCCGTCCTCATCATTTTGAGGTTGGCTTGTGCTTGCCTTGTGAGTGATCTTTTGTTTCCTTTGATCATCAACAAGAGGGTTAAGTATAGTAGATTCATAAGTTTTAAGATTACCTCTTAATCCGTCGATGGTGACATTTGAAACGCCAATAGATTCTTGAATCGCGTCGGCCTTGGATCGCCATGCCGGAGTGAGACTTCGGAGAATTTTTTGGACAAGTTCCTTATCCGTGAAGGTCTTCTTAAGAGCATGTAAATCATTAACGACTTTTGAAAATCGTTCGAACATCTCATCGACCTTTTCGCCTTCCTTCATGTGAAACAATTCATATGCATGGGTTAGGAAATCAATTTTAGCTTCCCTTACCTGGTCCATACCTTCGTACGTAATTTCCAGCTTGTCCCACATTTGCTTCGCCGTTGTGCAACATGATATTTTCCTGTAATCATCAGCATTTACAGCACAATATAATAAATTAATGGTTTTAGCGTTGTTTTTCACCTTTCGGATATCATCCGCATCGTATTCATCTTCGGACTTTGGAACATCTTTATTTTCAACCTTTTTGGTTGGAATTTGTTCTCCCTTCATTATAACCTTCCAAAGATGAAAACTATTTGATTGAACAAATATTCTCATCCTCTCCTTCCAGTACGAATAGTTTGTACCGTCGAATAGTGGTGGTCGGGTGGAGCATTGTCCTTCACCTATTCCTGCAAAAGAATCACGAGTAGAAGCCATGGATTGTTTCTCTCAAACGGTTAAGTCTTCAGAGAGTTGGGCTTTGATACCAATTGTTAGAAAATACGCTTAACGCTAGAGGGGGGTGAAAAGCGTTATAATAAAAATTAGCGTAAACTTGCGGAATTTAAAAATTGCAGGAAAGAAATAAGTGTGATAAGTAAATAAATAAGAACGAACGCACCGATGTATCATGGTTCACCACAACCCGTGGCTAGTCCAGTCCCCGAGAGACTCTCTCGACATTTCCACTAACACTGTTAAGCTTACGGGTGCTCAACAAACCTTTACAAACTGAGGACACAAGCCTCAACAACCTTTGCTCGAAGATACAACACTCCAAGACTTCAACAAAAGGAAACACAAGTTCCTTCTTACAATACAAGGGACTAACACTTCCCTTCAAGTGAATAAAACACTTAGCACTCACTTAAACAAGACTCTCTTAATATAGTAGATATGAGTAAATAGATACGCTCAAGAACACAACAACTTTCGTCAAGAATTTTGGTTCTCAAAACTTATGTAATGAATAGAAAGTGATGAACAATAGAGTATGCAAGCTATAGCAATAATATAATCAGTTGTTGTGTTTAGAAGACTGATTTGAAGCTGTATTTATAGTTGCAAAACCATGCATTACCGTTGCCTAATTGCCAATTAAGAATTGCTGATTTTACTCAGTGCACAATCGATTGTTTGCCAATCGTTCCAAATATCATTCCCTGATTTTACGCTTAACAATCGATTATCTAAGATAAATAATCGATTACTGGCAACGTTCAAAAAAATCATTTCTAGATTTTACTTAAAACAATCGATTGTCAGAAATCTACAATCGATTACTTGGCAACGTTCAAAAAATCACTTCCAGATTTTACTTAAAACAATCGATTGTCAGAAATCTACAATCGATTACTTGGCAACATTCAAAAAATCTTTTACAGATTTTATTTAAAACAATCGATTATTAGAAATCTATAATCGATTACCTGACGGTTTTTGAAAATATTTTGGCAACGGTCAATTACACAATCGATTATGCTATGAGAACAATTGATTATATATCAGTCTTTGAAAAATCAGTTAGACACTGCCTCAATGCACTCGATTGTCACAGGTACACAATCGATTATTTTATGACTTTGAAAATGTCTGATAGACACTGCCTCAACACAATCGATTGTCATAAGTTCACAATCGATTATTTTGTAGCTTTGAAAAACTTTGATGTGCACTGCCTCAACACAATCGATTGTCATAAGGCTCACAATCGATTGTCATGCAGATTTGAAAAATCTGATGCACACTGCCATAACACAATCGATTGTCATAAGTTCACAATCGATTGTCATGCAGCTGACTTAACATAATTGATTATCATAACTACATAATCGATTGTCTTAGTCCAGATTTTAGAGGCATGTTTAAAAATCATTTTGACTAAAGTAAATATGCATGATTTAAAATCATTTTGCTTTAACTTAAATATGCATGATTTGATAAAAATGTTTTTACGAGAGAAGCCAAGTCTTGAGTCAAGTTATCGGATCAAGATCACAATTAAAGAACGACTCATGTATAACTTTATATCTTTGCTTGATCTTGGTCTTGTGCTTGAATCTCGTTATATATCAATTGCGCGCTTGTGCTTGGACCTCGTCATATGTCCATTGCGCATAGTTTGTCATTCATCAAAACCTACAAATATGAACACACGTTTTAGTATAGTGCCTTGAGAACATGTTTCAACAAAACGTTCCTCCTTCTAGCCCCCGAAGCTAATATTTTGTTTATTTTAGTTGAAGAAAAAGGCGGAGGACTTGGAGCGCCTTCAATACGAGGTTGGCTGAGCCAAGCGCAAGTATGATGAGTTAATGGATCAACCAGATGCTTAGGCTTCGACGGAGCAGGGTGCTCTGGCTAAGGCTTCCGCCCTTGAGGTTCAACTTCGCTTAGCTCGTGAAAATAGCTTGGTTCAAAAAGATACAATTGCAAAGCTCAAGACCGACCTCTCAAAGATAAGGGCCGAGATTATGGATTCCTAAGCTAAAGCTCTAATGAGCCAAACTAAGGATGACCAAACGTGGCGGTATATTTGAAGGACGCTGCCGATGCTCAAGCTAAGCTGAGAAAAATCTTTGGCCACAAAGATAGGAGAAAAGAATACGCTCGATGTATGTCATGGAGGAAAATCCTCAACAATATCCACGCTAGGGGATTTGACCTCTTGAAAGAGTTGGCGCAGGCGAGGGTGGATGAGCATGGTTCTCGATTGCTTCTGTCCGACGCCGAGGATAGTGAAGGCGAGACCGAGGGGCCATATTCCCTAGGGAGGAATGTATATTTTTCTTTTTGATTCTGCATATAGCATTCTTAAAGGACGTTTGTTAATGGAGCTTGTATTTTTTCGCATGTATGTATAAAGAAGAAACCTTGCGGTTTTATTTCTCTTGCATTTCTTTTTTCCTTAATTTTAGCCAGACGAATTGGTCGTCGAGCCAAGGGGAATGCTTAGATTCATGGTATGGCCTTGAAACTCATTGGGCGAGCTCATAGGCTCTTACACACTTTTGCTCTTAGGCATATTTAGGCCAACTGTTTTAGGCTGAGCCCCCTAGTCGGACATCAACTCGAGCTTATTTGAACCTTAAGTTGTCAAATTTTAGGCTAGAGACAGTGGACCTTAGGCATATTTAGTTAATTTTTTTGGGTTCAGTCTCCGAATAAGGTTACAACTTGAGCTCATTTGATCCTCAAGTTTTTAAATTGCAAGATGGACCTTAGGATTTTACGCGTGGGCTCGGTACAAACTTTTGTATATGTGGGTTGGTGACAATGTCTATTACGCTTAGGTCGATGCGACCTTATTTGTGTATGTGGGCTGGCGACAATAACTCTTATGCTTTTTCCCTTAGGCACATTTAGTTAACTATTTTGGTTTCTGTCTTGGAATCGGGTTATGACTCAAGCTGATTTGACCCTCATGTTTTTGAATTGCAAGCTGGCCCTTAGGCTCTTACTCATTGGGTCGGTACGAACTCGGAACAAACTTTTATATATGTGGGCTGGCGACAATGGCTCTTACGCCTTAGGTCGATGCAACCTTATATGTAGCCTTTATTTTTCCCTTGGTAGGGATTTTTTCAAATAGTGTTTCCCTTGAGGTTTAATAAAAAACCTCAATTGTGAGTTATTATATGGCGATGATCGATCACCTTGGGAGGTTTGGCTCGGAGGCCAAGTATCTCGAAGCCAGAGTTTAGGAGCTGACATGGTCGAAGTGCTTTTGCCTATATCAAGGGTAGCCAGTTTAACCAGTTCTTTTCGAAGTATATTCGATATAATTGAAGGCCTGTGATTTATAATGATGGTCGGGCATCACCGAGTTGCATTAGTTTTTCTAGTACAGCCTTGTGACTGGAGTCATTTGTGCTTGGTCGGAGACTTTCAGTCCCGAGTGAAGTAGTTTCGGCATCTTTATCGAGGGTATGCATTTTTAGGGGTCATACAAGTTGGATATATAGCTGAAACTTTGAGATCGGGTTTTTGCCTTTAGTAGGTCTTACAAGTTTTACATGCCTTTGAGGTCTTACAGTTTTGGATACTTGGTACAAGTATTGATCTTGCCTTGCTTGAGGTCTTACATATATTGTTGTTGCCTTATGTAGGTCTTACGACATCGAGGTTGCCCGGATATGGCCTTACGACCTCGGGTTTTGATAAGTTGATGGAGGTGATGCTTGACGGTAGTCCCCAAGTAGTCGAGGGTTTCTTGACTTGGAAGCCATTACTTGTAACCTTGCTAGTGCCTCATTCAAAGCTTACGATTTCGGCATTTCTGACTTGGAGGTCATGTGGTGTTTGGTTTTTGACGCCGGTTCCCTGGTGTTCTGGTCATCTTTTGGCTTTGGAGTCGATTTTTGATCTTGTTTTTGCCTCATTGAGATCATACGAGCTCGAAGCTCTAACCTGAGGGTCGTATTGTTGTGAATTATAAATGCCAATCCCTGAGTGTTTGGGGCGCCTTTCAGCTTTGGGGCCATTTTTTGTAAAAATGTCGGGCTTTCTTGACACAAAAATGCTTTTGTGAAGTATTCTTTGATTACTTTGTAATTATACATATCTTTGATGTTTAAGGGTTCAAATTTTCTATACAGACGCAGTTCCTTCGACTATTTAGCCCAACAATTATCTTCCTATCGAGACCCCCTTGATATGTCTTGGCTTTCTTCCAGTAGATGACCTCCAAGGGGGATGCCCCGCAGTGCTCGAAGTTTATTGCAAAGGAAGCCTTGAATACTAGTTGAGTCTTCCTTGGGTAGCATGTGGATGGATTCTCGTTAAAAACCTTACCAGTAAAACGTTTCTTGTGATAAAAACACTGTCGAAGGACAAGAGTGCAACGCATGATTTTGAAACTTGAGGCCGTCAATTTGGAGAGTGCTTCAACAGTTTCTAGTAGATACATGCACTCAAGTCAGTGTAGAATGTATCTGAAAGAGAAAAGAAAATAGCCATACCTTAGTGTAGAATGCGCCAGCGATGTTTCAAGCCCTGATATGTTTTAGTTGCTTGTGATGAGGATACGATACGGTCCCTTTCTTTTCATAGTTCGGGATAGCCGGGAGTGTAGTTTGTTATTGCTATTTTACTGTTTGCTTATCCTTTGGCTCTTTTGAAGGTGAAGGTGCCGGTATCGGCGCCACGTTGCGTACCACGAATATTTCCTTCGCCGCATGCTATTCCCCGTAGACGGTCTTAATCCCATCCTTTGTGGGGAATTTCATCATTTGATGAAGAGTGGATGGTACTGCTCTCATGCAGTGTATCTACGACCTTCCGAGCAAGACATTTTATCTCATATCCCCTAGATGGCATAGAACTTGGCATTTTGGGTTGTGTCGGCCACGTTGACTGGAAAGGTGATTTCCCCTTTTGTCGTTTTGCTCACCTTGTTGAATCCGTTGAGGAATCGAGAGGTAGGCATGATTTGGTCAAGCAGTCCGAGTTGTTGTACCACCCTCGACCCGATAATGTTGGCCAAACTGCCTTGATCCACAAGTACATGTTTAATCTGAAATGTATTTACAAGAAAAGAGATTACAAGTGCGTCATTGTGGGGCTGAGACAAGGTGTCGATGTACTTGTCACTGAATCTGAGTGCATCCTCGGGTATTTAATCTCGAGTTTGCTTCTCTATAGTGATGGTTATTTTTGTTCTTCTCATCATGGGATCTTGTGGGGTATCGATGCCTCCCAAGATCATGTGGATGAAATGTTGTCGCTCATTTGTTTCATTCTTCTTGGCCACCTCTCTTTCCCAGAATTGGTTTTTGGCCCGATCACTAAGGAAATCTCGGAGGTGACCTTTATTGAATAGTCTAGCCACTTCCTCTCGGAGTTTGTGGGAATCCTCAATCCTGTGGCCATGCATGTTGTAAAACTCAAAAACTAAGTTATAGTTTCTTTGCGAAGGATCTGATTGTATAGGCTTGGGCCACCTGGAGTCTTTATATTTATGGTGAACACGATGTCTGATATATTTACGTTTAAGTTATACTCTGACAAGCGAGGTGCCTGTACTGGCCCCATGTTCCTGTCGAATCTGGCTATACTGACAAATCCCCGAGGGTTTTGCCTATGGTCCATCCTTCGGTCATTGCGGGGTATGTTACACCTCGGGGAATTTCTCCTGTCATCAATGAATGGCTGGTACCTTTCGTTTGGCTTTGGCTCCTTCGCCAAAAGCCTACTTGGGTAATACCAAGCTCGAGGGGGCTCCCAGTTGGTTTTCCTCTGCCCTGATTTTGGATTGGTATCAATTGTGAACGTCTGACCAAGTCATGACGGTATATTCAACCAGGTTCTATATTTGTAGGTTCGAAGCCACCGAGTATAACTCATCCAGACCTTGAGTAAAGGCATGTACTACCTGACATCAAAGACCGGTGATAGTTCCATCTGTTCCATTTGAAAGCTAGATATGAACTCTTGCATCATTTTGTTCTCCCTCTGCTTGATCTTGAAGACGTCATATTTCCTCGTTGCTACTTTGATGTCACCGTCATGTGCCTTTATGAAAGAATATGTCATTATGGCGAATGAGTCTACGGACTTAGGAGCTAGTTTGTGATAGCACATCATGCCCCCGTCAAGAGTGCTTCACCCAAACTTCATTAGTAGGACGGACTCTATCTCATCATCCTTTATGCCGTTGCCCTTCATTGTGCAAGTGTAAGCAGCAACGTGCTCATTAGGGTCTGAGGTCACATTGTATTTTGGGAGGTCTAGCATTCTGAACTTCTTCGGAATGGGTTTTGGAGCCTCTTCCTCTAGGAACGGCCTTTTTTTGAACTTCTTCGAATCCATAATTTTAGGATCGGGGTTGCACTCGGAATTTGGTTGACCCTAGAGTTGTAGGTCTTGACCTTTTTGTCATTGTCTTCTATGTTATTCTTGCTCAATTCAGTCCTCTTTGTGAGGTCCTCGAGCATCTTTGGATGGCGGGGTCGACTACCGACCCATCGTTGCTTGACCTCTCCAGTACGTGCTCGGCCGAGGTAGCAGTCCCCGAAGCAACATTTCAAAAATAACGTGAAGGCTAACATCCCGTTCTTCCCTTGTCGGGGTTTCCTGAGCTTTTTGTCGGTCTCCTTATTGAATACTCCAATTAGTGTGGGAGCTTGCATCAACGTATTGAGCATCTCATGAGACCGAGTCCACGTGAAACAGTTCTGGTGAGTTCTTAGGGTTTCGTGGTGGGACACCAACACCTGGAACATCTATACCCTTTTCTCCGTGGTTCTCAAAATTGTTATTTGCTGAGTCAGATATTTTGACCTGAAATCAAAGATCTTGGGCAAGAAATTGCATGAAAGATAACTTGTGTTGTGTAGCTAAACATGCAAGAAAATAATCAATATTATTTTTATCCCCATGGTGGGCGCCAAACTGTTTACCGTGAAAATGGTAATAACAATTAAACTTGACTTAGTGGTTCTAAAAATACGTGATCTATTTTATGCTTATTGTTAGGTAGTTGATGCTTATGTGAAAGATTAAGAAATGAAATAAGAACTTAAGAGTGAGGTGTTAATAAAACCAAATTAATGTCAATCGGGGCCTTGAACTTGCCTATTCGAGGGCCTCGGGGTCGAGTCTGGATCTCGGCTAGGATATATCAAAGGCGGATAATGGTGACACTAACAATTATAAATAAATAAAAGGTGGCTCTTCATGGACAAAAACAAGCAATGAATGATGAACTATTAGTAGAACACAATAAATACAAACAATAAATGAGATAAAGAGGCCAAGAGAACGTGTTAGAGTGCACAGAGAATGTTATAGTGTATTTAGTATGGAGCAGTAGATGCTTACAAAATGACAAGGATCTCCTTTATATAAGAGGGAGAATACAAACATAGTACAAGTACATTTATTACAAAGATATGGAGATGGGACATCTAACTAAATCCACGATACGAGCTCAGACTAGCATGGTAGATTTTGCCGACTCTAGCTTCATGCCTTAGAAACACCCCATTTTCTTCCTGTAATAGGTGGCCTCATACTCTCCCGAGGCCGAGCGTTGATGGCCTTGGAGGGAAAAATATCAACCGTGAATTGGAGCCTTCTAGGAGACATAACAATGGAAAACGGGACCCCGAATTTTACCATATACAGACCGTCTACGGGGAAAAGCATGTGGTGAAGGAAACGTTCGCTGTACACGATGTGGCCCCGACACCGACACCTTCACCTATGAAAGAGCCAAAGGATAAGTAAATAGTAAAATAGTAATATCAAACTACACTCCCGACTATCCTAGACTAAGCAAAGCAGGGGACTGCACCACGTCCTCATCACAAGCAACTAAAACATATTAGGGGTCGAAACATCGCCGACACATTCTACACTAACGTATGGATATTTTCTTTTCTCTTTCAAATATATTCTACATTGACCTGAGTACAGGTATCTACTCAAAACAGCCGAATAACTCTCCAACTCGAAGGCCTCAGGTTTCAAAAGCATGCATTGCACTCTTTTCCTTCAACTGTGTTTTTATCCCAAAAAGGGCTTTACCGGCAAGGTTTTTAACGAGGAAACATCCACATGCTACGCAATGAAGACTCAAAAATTATTCAAGGCTTCCTTGCAATAAACCTTGAACACTAGGGGGAACCCCCCAGGAGGACATTTGCTCGGAGAAAGCCAAGACACATCAAGAGGAGTCTCGATAGGAAGATAATGTATAGGGCCAAACGGTCGAAGGAACCGCATCCGCATGGAACAACTAAGCCCTTAAATAGCAAAGAAGTGTATTATTATACCAAGTAATTAAGGAATACTTCACAAAAGCATTTCGCATGTCAAGGAAGCTTGCCATTTTTACAAAAAATGGCCCCAAAGCTAAAAGGCGCCCTGAACACTCAAGGAATGGAGTCAACAACTCGCAACAATGCGACCCCCATGTCAGAGCTTCAAGCTCGTAAGCCCTCAATAAGGCAACAACAAGATCACAAAATGACTCAAAAAAGACGACTAGAACTCTTGGGGACTAGCGTAAATAAATCAACATCACATGACCTCTGGGTCGGAAACTCTAAAATCGTAAGCCCTCAATGAGGCAATACCAAGGTTACAAGTTATGGATCCCGAGTCAAGAAACCATCGACGACTCAGGGACTGTCATTAAGCGCCATCACTATCGACTTATCAAAACCCGAGGTCGTAAGGACACATGCGGGTAGCATCGGTCTCGTAAGACCTACATAAGGCAACAACAATGTCTGTAACACCTCAAACAAGGCATGAACAATACTTATACCAAGTATCCAAAATTGTAAGACCTCAAAGGCATGTAAAACAGTAAGACCTTACTAAAGGCATAACCCCGATCTCAACGTTTCGGCTATATATCGAACTTGTAAGACCCTTAAAAAGGCATACCCTTTATATAGATACCAAAACTACTTCACTCGGGACTTAAAGGGTCTGACCAAGCACAAAGGACTAGTCACAATGTTGTACCAGCCAAACTAATCGCGATTATGGGACGCCCGACCATCGCTATAAATCACAGGACTTTAATTAATTTGAATATACTTCGAAAATAACCTGTTAAATAGGCTACCCTCGATATATGATAGAGAGAACTGGCCATGTCAGCTCCTAAACACTGGCTTCAAGATACTAAGTCTCCGAGCCAAAGCTCCCGAGGTGCTCAATCATCGCCATATAATGACTCATAATCGAGGTTTTTTATTAAACTATCGAAGAGCTTGGCAAACACTATTTCAAAAAATCCTTATAGAGAGAAAAATAAAGCCTACATAAAAAGTTGCATCGACCTAAGTTGTAAGAGCCATTGTCCCCAGCCTACATATATAAAAGGCCATACCAACCCAACGCATAAGAGCCTAAGGATCAGCTTGCAATTCAAATACTTGTGGGTCAAATGAGCTAGAGTCGTAACCCGATTCAGAGATTGAACACAAAACAACTAACTAAATATTCCTAAGGGGAAAGGCGTAAGAGTTATTGTTGCCGGCCCACATACGCATAAAAGGTCGCATAGACCTGAGGCGTAAGAGCCATATTCGCCAACCCACATATATAAAAGTTTGTACAGCTCGAGTTGTAACTCGATTCGGAGACTGAACTAAAAATAGTTAACTAAATATGCCTAAGGGTAAAAGTGTAAGAGCCATTGTCGCCAGCCTACACAGACTAAACGGTTGCATCATCCAAAAGCGTAAGATTCACTGTGGCCCACCAAAAATTTGACAACTTGAGGGTCAAATAAGCTCGAGTCAATGCCCGACTCGGGGAGTGAGCCCAAAAAAGTCGGCCTAAATATGCTTAAGAGCAAAAGCGCGTAAAGGCCTACGGGCTAGCCCAATGAGCTTCAAGGCCATACCTTGAATTTAATGATATCCTCAGGCTTGACGCCCAGTTTTTCTGGCTAAAATTAAGGCAAAAAGAAATGCAGGAGAAACAAAACCGCAAAGTTTCGTATGTATACATACATGTGAAAAAATACAAGCTCCATTAAAAACGTGCTTTGAGAATGCTATACGCATAATTGGAAAGAAAAATCTACATTCCCCCCTGGGGGATATGGCCTGTCAGTCATACCTTCGCTATCCTCAACGTCATACAAAAGCAACCAAGCATCATGCTCGTCCACCCTCTCTTGTTCCAACTCTTCCGAGAGGTCAAATCCCCTAGCACGGATCTCCTCGAGGGGTTTTCTCCAAGACTTACACCGGGCGTATTTTATTCTCCTATATTTGCGGCCAAGGATCTTCCTCAGCATAGCTTGAGCATTGGCAGGGTCCTTCAAATAGACCGCCACTTTCTAGTTGGCCTTAGTTTGGCTCATCACAGATTCATCTTGGGCATCTACAATTTCGGCCCTTATCTTCAAGATTTTAGTTTCGAGCTTCGCAATCGTATCTTTTTGAAACCTCAAGTGCGGAAGCCTTATCCAGAGCACCCTTATCTGTCAAAGCCTGAGCATCCGCTTGAGCCTTTAACTCATCTTACTTGCGTTTGGCTCAGCCAACCTCGTCTCAAAAATGCTCCAAGCCCTCTCCCTTTTTCCGCAACTGAAATAAACAAAACATTAGCTTCGAGGTCTAGAAGGATGAACACCTTCTCAATCGAAACAAAAACTACATGTTCCTCCAAGCAGCTATCATAATTCCAGCTCCGAATCACCTCATATCGTAAATATACCAATTCAAGTTCCCTTTCATCACAAAGGAGCCTCAGGGATTTTTCCTCTTCTAGAGCATTCCGCAGCCTGGCCTCATGGTGAAGCAGCTCAGACTTAAGTTTCTCGAAGGCCTACGAAAGAAAACTCAGTAAGGAAGGGAAGGCGCAAAACTTGAAAGGCCTATGCAAAAAACTCACCACAGAGTGAAGCCATTGTGCTTCCTCGAAGGTCGTCTGCACATATTTTGACCTAGTTACCTCAACTACGAAAAAGTTGACCCCAGTTGAGACACAATCTCTTGGTGCATATGATCCCGAGTTTTGAGTATCCCTAGAAGTACCTCCAATGGAAAAAAGAGGTTACAATGGAGGATAAACCTCCTTTCCTAAACCAGAAATCACGGGCGCAACAGCCTCAGCCAATACTTCCACTTCAGGCCCCCGGTCCAGGTTCATCTTGCCCCGAGCCCCATCGCCCTACAAAGGTGTCTCCTGCTTATCATTATCATTATTTTGTCTGGAAGATAGTAATCCTTGTTGCCCCCACCCCACCCCAAGGGGAAACGACCGCGCCTCAGAGTGCTCCCCTATGCCTACAACAATAGTGTTAGCACGCAGAAAGAGAAAGTATTTTTTTAGCTAAAATAAGGGAACAGATCGCACGGCACATACCGTAGTATTTGTACTCCCACTTATCCTTAGATAACCCGATACTTTCGAAAGAATTCAAGAACAATCCTATCAAGAGAGCCCATCATGGAGGGATACGTAAACAAATTTTGAAACCCCTCAGCACGGTCCGTAATACTCTTGTCTGGGGAAGGTACCTGCAGTACTACCTTTCCCCCATCCATAGTCTTTCCTCATCGACTCAAGATGTCCCTCTCCTATCAAAGAAGTAAATTCCAAGGTACGCTACCGATGATCCAGAGCATTAGGGCACCTTTCTTATGAAAGGTTCCCATTCGAAGCGAAATGCCCCAAGCCATCAAGTCGAGAACCAGAGGCAGAACTCTCTCTTCCCTGCTGAACGGGCCTGATGTAACAGTTATGGCTGCAACTAAATTAGAGAACTGGAGAAGGAATTAGACAAGGGCGATAATGCTGAAATAGCGAAAGACCTAACGCATGAAAAAAGAGAGTAACTACTCAGAATGCGGTGGAATCTCTAAAGGAGAAAAAACCTTATATATGGAAAAAGAGGCAGCAATCCGCCTTCCTCTAAGGCCAATTAAAATGCTGGACGAAATCACTTTGGGAATATGTATCGGTGGGATCGCCTCGGTCAATCAGCCGTGTCGCCCATTTGACAAGCATCATATGACATTTTGGAGTCGGAGACCCCCGCAAAAAACAAGTCCTGAGGTGGTATCCGACCTCAAGGACCTCCTTCAAAAAGAAGGCTATAAGAAGACATTAATATTACTACAAGTCCCGAGATGGTACCCGATCTCGAGGACCTCCATCTAAAAGAAGTTAGGATCAAGGAATCCTTTGGCTTCATTTCCATAACCGAGATTGTACCTGATCATTAAGACCTCCACCAAAAAAAAGAAAGGCTCCAAGAATCCTTTGGCATCAATCGCCAGTCCTGAGATGGTATCGGATCTCAGGGATATCTCCAAAGGGCTATCAGTTTCATTACAATACTTGAGATGGTACCAAGTTTCGAAGGCTCCTCTCAAGGAAAATATCAACACTTAAGACTCGACTTATGTGGGCTTGGCCTCGGGGTACCATCTGAACCCTGACACTCCCCCATTCGGGATCTATCTATAATGCCTTAAAACTATGTACACTAAGTTCAAGACAAGTTTCCAGACGGCCCGACTTAACCCTCAATCAGGGAATGCTCCCAATAGCCTGAAGACATTCCCCATTCTCGAGCTTCCGAGCAAATCCCCCCTTCAAAGTTATCGCAGGTTTTGAATGCTAAATCTCAATTTGGGGGTTCAAAATCCTACTCTCATTCAACTAAAATTCACGGTCCGTATGATCCTAGTTTATCAGTCCAACCCAGGCTCGATATTTGCACCAACCGACAGGGTCACTCACTTAGATTCTGCACACGCATAGATAAAGGGAAAATATTATGCACCAGAGACAAATTAAAAGAAACACTTTTCATTCATAAACGTTCTCACGAGGGGTCCCTACATATGATTACAAAAGCTCACAAGAAGTCCTTGCATAGTAACAAAGAAGCAAAGATGTACAGATATAGTAAAAGCATAGAGTCTAATCTCTACTCGAGGGTTCATCATTGGCGGTAGTATCTTCGAGCGCCATTCCCTCGGGTATGCATCCTCGGTGGCAACGTCTTTGACCGCCACCTACTCGGGGGGGTTTTTTCTCGGTCCTCCAAAAGGGAATATCCAAGGGGGAAGACGAAAAGAAGGAAAGGGAAAATATGAAGAAGAGGAAAGTGAAGGGGCATAAAGAAATGAAAAAAACCATAGCTCGTCAAAAAGAAATGGCTTTCACCAAGCCAAGAGGATCTCGACCCAGTAGAAGACTTGGCGGGCATCGGCCTCACTTGCATGGCTACTTTGAGTCCACTTATTTCGACATTTCTCCTTGTAAGCTACCTCCAGGAGGTACCATTTCACCCCATGGAAAGCAAAAGGGGTGAAGTACCACACTAGGCCAGGGAAGGAAGGAGAGCAGCGGTGTATTGTTTGAACACCCCAGTGAGCAGCGGTGTATGGTACAAGTACCATCCCAAGACGGAAATGATCACCCTCCCTATCTCCTCATCTCGTCCGACGATGACAGTAGTAACGACAACTACAACAACAACAAGAAGTTGGTGTAATCTCGCTCGATAAGGAGGGGCCCCGGGAAAGGGCCATGGTATAACTAATGAGAACTCCACCAGGAAACCTTGAGCCCATGGGTCTCATCCATGGGAAACGACAGAGGATGAGGATGGGGAGAAGAAATGGGATATAGGTTGATTGAATAACATTTGAATAAGGAATTGGCTCCCGAAAGACACAATTACAGAGAAAGGGCATCATAACCGGAAAACACCACCAATGCTCTTTTGAATAACGCAGCCAAAGGTGCCAAATTCATTTAAAGACGTCTTGGCAGGCGCAAATTATACATTTTTTGGACTCAAATCGGCGGCGATGTTATCTCTTAGAAGGACGAGATCGACTGTGCATTGAAAGTCGGTGAAAAGATAAGTCGGCAGGGCGCCTCGGTTGTCACAACAGCCTATTTCATGTGTATGACGCCATCCGTATAACATTATTGGGGGATATTCGGAAAGACAATTGTTAAGTTCATTTCTTGTAATTCTACTCTAAGAAATATAGGGACTATCAGTATACGGTAAAATCGGGGGGTCAAATTTTCTATTGTTATGTCGCCTCAAAGAATTGAAATCACGATCTAGTTTCATCCCTCGAGGTCCATCAACGCTCGACCTTGCGGCAGTATGAGGCCGACAATTACAGGAAGAAAATAGGGAGTTCCCAAAGCGTGAAGCTAGAGCCGACAAAATTTGTTAGGCTAGTATTAGCCCGTATCCTGGAATTACTTAGATGTCCCATCTCCATATCTTTGCAATAAATGCACTTGTACTATGTTGGGATTCCCCCTCTTATATAAAGGTGATCCTTGTCATTTTGTAAATATCTCTTTCTCCATACTAAATACACTGAAATATTCTCTCTGCTCTCTAACACTTTCTCTTGTTCTCTTTATCTCATTTATTGTTTGTATTTATTGTCATATACTAAAGGTTTCGTCATTCAATTCTTGTTATTGGACATAAAGAGTCGTCTTTGATTTATTTATAACTGTTAATGTCACCATCGATCGCATTAGATAGCTCCCAGCTGTGCTCAAGACTCGACCCCGAGGCCCTAGAATAGGAAAGCTCGAGGCCCTGATTTACAACAATTCTGTTTGATTAACACTTAGCTCTTAAGGTCTTATTTTGTTTCTTAGTCTTTTACATAAGCATCAACTACCTAACAACTAGCATAAAATAGATCACGTATTTTTATAACCACCACATCAAATTTAATTATTATTACAATTTTCATAGTATACACAAAGACAGCCACTCACACCTTTTTACCAGTGCATCTGAGCTTCTCCTATGTATGTGCCCGAACCATCTGCCTCGCTTACCGCACCTTATCATCAATGGGGAGATGCCCACCTTCTCCTGAATATCAACATTACTAATCTTATTCAACCTAGTATGCTCGCACATCTACCTCAATATCCTCATTTCTACTACTTTCATTTTATAGATATATGAGTTCTTAACTGGCCAATACTCAGTCGAATACATCATGGCTGGTCTATCCATTACTCAATTAATCTTACGTTTGAGTATCAGTGATACTCTATTGTCCAAGAGGGCTGCAGATGCTAACCTCTACTTCATCCACCCCACTGCAATACGGTATATGACATGATCGTCGATCTTCCCACCCCTTGGATAACAAATTCACGGTACTTGAAACTGCCTCTACTTGTTAGCATCTGTGATTCAAGCCTCACGTCCACATCCACTTCCCTCGGCTTGACCCTATACTTGCACTCCAGGTATTCTGTCTTAGTCCTGCCCAACTTGAAACCTTAAAAGTCAATGGTCTATCTCAAAACCTCCAGCCTCTTATCAATACTAGCTCGCATATCATCAACCAGAACTATATCGTTAGCGAATAGCATACGCCATGGCACCTCCTCTTGAATATGGTGTGTTGGTGCATCCATCACCAGGGCAATTATGAATATACTGAGCGCAGATCCTTGGTGTAACCCCATAACAATAGGAAAATGATCTGAGTTGCCTCCTACTGTCCTAACCTAAGTCTTAGCTCCATCATACATGTCCTTAATCACCCTAATGTAAGCAACCAACACACCTTTTGCCTCCAAGTGCAAACCCAACATTTTGTGCACACAAACAATTTTCGGAAACTTCTAAATTCAAATAGGGGCCCAATAACACTTCACTAACTAACTACACTATTTTAAAGGGAGTTTTATAGATTTACCCACAAGAACTAAACTAATTATCCTGCCTACCCATTGGCTTTTCGACCTACCAAACTAATTACCCTTCCTACCCAATGCAGCTTTTGTGGATAATTGTTTTTTTCTTTCTTTTTCTCATTTTGTTTATTATTTCTCATTTTTTATTTCTTTTTATTTTTTCCGTTATTTTCTCCTTTTTCTCAATTTGTAACGACGTGACTAGTCATTTTGAGAATTTACTCTCATTTCCCTATTAACTGCTTTTTCAGTATTTGTTTCTACTATTGTGTGTGTAACGATACGAGCGGTCGTTTTGAGCTCTAGCGCGTCGTTCAGTAGTTTGAGACCGTGAGTAGCTTCACTTTTGGTATTATGACTTGTGCGCGTGATTGGAATTGAATTCCAAATTTTCAGAGTTGATTTGGAAAGAGAATTCCCATTTCGAAAGCTTCAAGTCGGAAAAATTAACTAAGATTTGTTTTTAAGTAAACCACTTCGGAATAAGGATTTGAATGTTCCATCAGGTTCGTATTATGGTTTTGGACTTGGGCTTATATCCGGATCGGGTTTTGGAAGACATGTGAACGTTTCAACACTTATAGTGGAAGTTGGCATTTTCTTTAAGAATTTCATAAGTTTGGGTTGAAGTGAATTTCAATGTTATTGTTGCCCGTTTGGGATTGTGAGTCTAGGAACACTTACGCATGGTGATTCTGGCATTGGTAGTGCAATCGAAAGTGAATTCGGAGGTCCATGGGTCATCTTGGAGTCACTTGGCTAAAGATAGAAATTTGAAGGTTTTTAAGCAATTTGACCGGAAGTGGACTTTATGAAATTAGCGTAGGATTTGGAATACAGAAGTCAGAGTAGGTCTACAATGTCGAATATGATTTGTGTGCAAAGTTTGAGGTCAATCGTACGTGATTTGATAGGTTTCGGCATCGAAAATAGAAGTTTGAAATTCCAAAGTTCATTAATCTTGGATTGGTGAGTGACTCATGGTTTTGGCATTGTTTGATGTTATTTAAGGCCTCGAGCAGGTCCGAGTTATGTTATGGGACATGTTAGCTTATTTGGATAGGGTCCAGGGAGCCTTGGATATGTTTTGAGGTGGTTTCTGATCATTTCGGGTTGTTGTACAATAGCTGATGCTGGTGTTGTTATTCACGTTCGCGACAAAGGATTTGGCTTTATTGACTTTGCTCTTCGCGTTTGTGAAGATATCCTCACTCTCGCAAAGAAGGAAATGTCTATTGCACATGTCTGATTTCGGAGGCTCATGTATCGCAATCTATAAGGAATTTGGAGATGATCCGAAAAATAAAGTTGTAGCTATTTGTGTCTAGTTTTCCGAAAGGTAAATATTTAGCATTTGGATTTGTGTACAAAACGTTATGGCTGGTACACTGCACGATGTCCAGGAATATGATGAATAATTTTTTTTGACACTGGGCTGACTTTGGCAACTTACATCTCAAAATCTATTAGGAATTGAGGGATCACAAAAACATGAAAGTTGCATATCTTTGTCTCTAGCTTTTCAAAACAATAAACCATTTAACATTTGGAGTTTTGTACAAAACGACATGGACATTTTACTAGAGACTGTCTGAGAAGAGTTTGGAAAATGGTTTTTTAAAATTTTCTTCTTCACGAAAGCGATGGGGGTCTCGTGAACCCTAAAAGAGTCGTTTAGGAAATGTATAAGTATAAAGAAATGGGTTTGTCTCATTTCCTCCATGGGAGCCTACTTAGGAGCAATTTTGGAGCTCCATCTTCATCATCTATGTCAAGGTAAGTGAGTCCCACCAGTTGCAAGTTATTTTCTTGGATTAAATCAAGATTTTAAAATGGAAAATCGTGCATTGAAGAAAATCTAGGAAATTTTTATTCTTGAATTTTGACCACGATTTTAATCATTAAATTGAGAGCAATTTATATATTTGAGTTTGTGAGGTTGTCGGTAAACTTTATCTTCGAAAAATTTCAGAATCCGGACCCGTGGGCCAGAGGGTGATTTTTTCATCTTTTCGATTGAGGTTAGAAATTGCTGTAAATTGGATTATTTTGAATTCGTGCGTAATACTTGGCTAGAAGCCGGTGTATCTTAGGGGTTTTCCCTGTTTTGATTTATGACAACCTTTTGATGATATCCACTATATATATAAATATATATATATATATATATATATGGAGAGAACTTGCTTGTGGGAGCTCAAGAAAAAAATGTAAATAAGGGAATTTTACCACGTTTTTAATACATGTTTATCTCATATATTTACTATGTTTCATATTTATTTACTTCTCTATTGTATTTGATATTATTGGACCACTAATAAGTGTCAAAGTCAACCTCTTGTCAGTATTTCTTCCATGTTAGACTGGATACTCACTGGTTCGCGTTGCTTTTGTACTCATTTCACTTGATGTGCATTTTTGTTTCACATGCACATGTATATCTAGTGGTCTCGTTAGGCACAGCGACATGGTTGATTCTGAGACTTAGGTGAGCTGCATCTCTCGATATGACCGCAGCCAACAAAGTCTCCTTCGAGTATTGTATTTTCCTTTCTATCTAATTTGTATTCCAGATAGTTGTTGTATTACATTTTAAATTCCTAGAAATTCCTCATGCACTGGTGACACCGGGTTCTGAGATGACTATGGGACATTTCAATATTCAATTTGTTAAAGACATCATTATCTACTGAGTGAAGATTATTATATATCCTTTAATGTAAAGAAAAGATATTATTTTAAAAATACTAAAAATAGAATTTAATTAACTTCTTGGTATTGGCTTGCCTGAAAGTGGTGTCCTACACCATCACGACCTTTAATGGATTTTGGGTTGTGACAATGTGGTATCAGAACACTAGGTTCACTTAGTTCTCATGAGTCATGAGCAAGTATAGTAGAGTCTTGCGGATTGGTGCGGAGACATATGTACATATCTTTTAGAGGCTACAGGGGTGTTAGGAGCATTTCTCTTCATTATTACTCATCGTGCAGTTTGATTCCCTTGAGATTTATGCCTTCATTTCCTTCTCATTCAATCTTATGCGATGTGAAGTAATGGTTCTAATCGGGAATCGAGGAATTATAATTGTATTGCAGATGTGGTCCGTGATATTTACTCCTGCATATTTGACTGGGTAGTGAAGGATGAGGAAGGGCATGTGGGAAATGTCTTGTGGTAATTAAATTCCTAGAAGACGAAGTGTGAGAAACATGAGTCGAGTAGTTGCTGAAAGGAGTGTGTTTCACCAAAGGGGGTTAGTGGTAGAGTAGCATATAGGTTCAGTGGAAATATAACTACACGCCTTGAGGAAAAGTTTAGAGTGAATTGGGATTCACGTTGGTTAGTATTGGGTCTGCAAGCTCGATTTGAAATATTAGCTATCACACGATGGGAAATTGGGTATAACAGAAAAGAGTTGCACGAGATCATGTAAATAAGAGATAAAGGACCTTGGTGGGTTCCAAGGTTGTGTTTTGTCGCTTCAAGCTAAATAGGAGAGTCCCACCGCCTACGATTGGGTTGTATGGTCGTATATTTATGAGATTTCTAGTTATTGGTATATTTAGACAAGAGGGGTTGCTCTGATGGTAAGCAACCCTCACTTCCAACCGAGAGGTTGTGAGTTCGAGTCTCCCCAAGAGCAAGGTAGGAAGTTCTTGGAGGGAAGGATGCCAGGGGTCTATTTGTAAACAGCCTCTATACCCCAGGGTAAGGGGTAAGGTCTGCGTACACACTACCCTCCCAGACCGCACTAAGTAAGATTATACTGGGTTGTTTTTGTTGTTGTAGTTATTGGTATATAGGTGAGATATCATGACTATGGAAGAGGGTCATCAGTAACGATTTGAGCAGAGAATTTGAGGAATGTGTGCTATAATTTTCCTTATAGATTATATTCAGGACCAAATCAGAGTGGGTGGCTCTCAATAACGGTCCTAGTGGATTCAAATGTTAAATTGTGGTGTCTAAGGATTTCAAGTCCATAAGTATAATTAAGAATCGAGCTTTTGCAGCGGATAATGAAATGAGGCTTGGAATGTTCTATGATATCTTCAGATTACAGTGTAAAATTTTGGGGAATGAGAGAAAATGACTTTGGATTCATGGAGGAATCATCAAGATGGGGTGTACCAGTGGAAGATGCGAATAGGGTATGAGATGGTTTGTGGGATTTGGGAAAATGTAGTCTCATGGAATGGGGTCACTCAAGATGAGTGTGGATTTAGGTTGGTGATGTGTGGAATGGAGGTTATCCCCAGTGAAAATTAAGGATGAATTAGAAGAAGTTCGATTGGCTAGCCATGGTTGAATTGGCGTAATGGTCGCGATGATAAGTTCCTTCAGCGTAATTAAGCTATGCATGTGATTTGTGGCGGTATGTGTGAGGCTTGATGGCCATTGTAATTGATTCTGCTTAGAAGTATTCAATTATTAAGGCATGTCATGTGTAGGAAGATTCCGGAAGGGTTATGGTGGTTTAGACCACTGCTTGAGAATTTGAATGTTCTACGGTTATGAGAATTCACTCGCATGTTGCTAAGGTTCTCTTGGGATGAGTTAAGTTAAAAAACTTGTATGTGATGAAGTGTTCACCAATTTAGTGGTTCAGGAGTCAGGATAAAATTCTTGTATTATCGCATATTGGCGTATTAGGTGCAGTGAGTGGTACGGAATTTGAAAGTGGGGATCAAGATTGCGGTTCGGTGTTAGCAAGGATGTCACGAGCTCGGATGAGCATGAAGGGGATTTGGATGTTTGAAGTAGGCTTGTATTGTCTTCAACGTCACCTGAGATTGAAATTTTATGTCAGAGGCTTCGCATCTAGGTTACAGATTCTTGATATGCTTTGCAACATTAGTGTGACCGGTAATATGGATGTGCAATCTTGTTATCTAGTGTGGAAGGTCGTTGCAGCGTACCTCATGGGATGATTGTATAAGTGTAACATGTAGTCACTTGATTGATTCAATATTTAATCCAAGTGTAAAGATTGTGGTAATCCACTAATTTGAGAATTTATGCCTGGAGGGCGCTCGATTTATTGGGTTGTGGACTGTGGAGGTTTTCTTCGGATATGAGGGTTGTTCTTGTGAGTTATGGAAAAGGGGTTGTTCTGGACAATTGAAAGGTTATTAGCCTAGTACGGTGCAGTCAAAATCGGCTCTAGGTAGGTGGGTGTATTTAAATATGAATATGTTACATATCAGGTCAAATATGTTTATTTCAGCATAGCATTCCTTATGGAGGAGTATTCGGATGTTGGATATTATCTCATCGTCGGCTATTTCATGTAGTACTATATTTTATCGTGTGAGTTGTGAAATAGCTTGATAAATTTATTATGCATTGAGGTTTTTCATAGCAATGGTGTAATATGAGCAGGATAGCTCTTGAGATTCATATCATATATCGCACCTCAGTTGTACTTGCATTTTATAGCTTATGGCGCTATATGTCTCTCCAGGGTTGTTATTATCCACTTAGCGTGCTTGTGATTGATATTCGTTATTTTAATGTAATGAGTAATTTAGCTCAATGTGTATCTCCTAATGTGAATTTTATGTGTGGTCCGGCTGGAACGCCGCCATAGATATGTTATTTGGATCAGGTTGCACCCTACAACAATGTGATGTTGAATACAACTTTCTATATTCTACTTTTGTGTGTCTTTTTTCTCATTTTCTGAGAAAAGTTCATATTAGTGCGTGAGTTGAGTAGTCCCTTTCAGAGTTCGTTTTCCTTATATATCACGTTCGAGTTCATAGCCTATTGGCACATTGTGGCATCATATGAGATTTTTGATCATGTTTGAGGTGGCTTATTGCCTGAGCAATTCGTACCGGGTGAGACAGATCATTGGATTTATAATCAGTGCAATCTAATTATATAAAGTATAAAGAAGAAAGGACCATTATTTGGTTCATAATGAGGTGATGGTTCTTGTCAGGAGTATAGACCCAATAATTTGTTGATTCGATAGTTGGTTATGAAATTCTACACATCTCTTCCGTCAAGGCGGTATTGAAAAGGTTAGAGCAAGACCTATGTATGTGATGGAGTGTGTTGGGAGCATCAGATTCATGGAATTTTGACGATTATGATCAGAGAATGTTATTATGGTCCTGCGAATAAAGTGCTGCAAGGTATGAACTCAGTGAAGCTATGCAGTCATGTTCTGGTACATTGTGTGGTGATTATTAAGGTGATCGTATGTTGGAAACAGGCCTAGCAGAGAATTCTGGATGTTGGAACTGGACACTAAGGCTTATTTTCCTAAATGAAAGAGAACATCTTGAGATATTGCTCGAGCTAATGTGCTCTATTGAGTCGTGGTAGCACAGTAGGCGCTCGAGGTGTTACATAGTGATTTTAGACAACTCCAGCACAGTTCTAAGCATGTTCGAGGATAAACTTATGTTTAAGTGAGAGAGATTATAACGACCAGGCCGTTCGTTAAGAGCTCTAGCGCGTTGTTCAGAAGTTTGAGGCCATGAGCAGCTTCACTTCAGGTATTATCAGTTGTACGCGTAGTTGGAATTGAATTCCGGGAAGTTCGGAGTTGATTTGGAAATAGAATTCTCTTTTCGAAAGCTTTAAGTTAAAAGAATTGACTAGGGTTGGATGTTTGAGTAAACGACCTTTGAATCGGGATTCGAAGATTCTAACAGGTTTGTATGATTATTTTGCACTTGGCGTATAATTGGATCGGGGTTCGGAAGACCCGGGAACGTTTCAGAACTTATTGTGGAAGTTGTCACTTTTTATAAGAATTTCATAAATTTGGGTTTTAGTGCATTTTAGTGTTATTGATGTTCTTTTGGGATTCTGAGTCTGGGAATAGGCCTGTATGGTGATTCTGGTGTTGGGAGAGCAATAGGAAGTGAATTCAGAGGTCCATGAGTCATTTTGGAGTAATTTGGCTAAATATAGAAATTTGAAGGTGTTTTAGGTGTTTGGCCGTAAGTGGACCTTTTGATATCGCGGTTAGATTCCAATTATGGAAGTTTGAGTAGGTCAATAAAGTCGAATATGACTTGTGTGCAAAATTTAAGGTCAATCCAACGTGATTTAATTGATTTTGGCATCGAATATAGAAGTTTTAAATTCATAAGTTCATTAAGCTTGGATTGGATAGCGATTCATGGTTTTTGCTTTGTTTGGTGTTCTTTGAGACCTCGATCGTGTCCGTGTTATGTTGTGGGACTTGTTCATATGTTTGGATGGGCCTCAGGTGTGTTTCGGGGTGGTTTTTTATCATTTCGGGTTGTTTTGCAATAGCTGATGCTAGTGTCTGGTGTTATTCTTCACGTTCGCGAGGATTGTTTCGCATTCACGAAGAAGGATTTGGCTTCGGGGACTTTGTGTTTCGCGTTCACGAAGAAGAAAATCTCTATTACTCATATTTGATTTCGGAGGCTCATATCTCGCAATCTATAAGGAATTTGGTGATGATCTAAAAATAAAAGTTATAGCTCTTTGTGTCTTGTTTTCATAGAGGTAAACTATTTAGCATTTGGATTTGTTAATAAAAAGTTATGGCTGGTAAACTACAGTCTTCCCTGGAAGATGAAAAAGAAATTTTTGCTGCATAGGGCTGACTTTTGCAGCTTATATCTCAAAGTATATAATGAATAGGGAGATGAACAAAAATTTGAAAGTTGTACATCTCAGTGTCTAGTTTTTAAAAAATTAAACCATTAAACATTTTAGTTTTGTACAAAAATTTATAACCATTATACTAGAGGCTGTATGAGAAGAGTTTGGAAAATAGTTTTTGGAAATTTTCTTCTTCATGAACGCAGTCGGGGTCTCGAAAACACGAAGAAGAGTCGTCTGAGCAGTGTATTAGTGTAAAGAAATGGGTTTGGCTCATTTCATCTCATTTCCTCCATGGGAGCCGACTTAGGAGCGATTTTGGAGCTCCATCTTGATCATCTATGTCAAGGTAAGTATTTCCCACCTATTGCAAGTTAATTACTTGGATTATATCTAGATTTTAACATGGAAAATCATCTAAAATTACTAGAAGTTTTCGGATTTTGAAGAAAACATAGGAAATTTGTATTCTAGGATTTTGTCCACGATTTTGGACTTGAAATTGAGAGCATATTTGAGTTAGAAATTTTTATAAATTAGGTTATTATGAGTAATTGAACTTATGTTAATAGGTTTACATAGTTGTTGGCTAGAATTGAAGAATTGTGAATCGATTTAAGTCTTCAGAAGGGCGTGGAATGTCGGTTTTGGAATTTCGGAGCGAGGTAAGTCTCACTTATCACCTTTTAAGAGGGAATAAACCCAATAGGTGAACTAAATTATTATGTGCTTCTATTTGAAGGGTCTACATACGCACGAGGTGACGCGAGTCCGTACGTAGCTACTAGCTATGCCCATGTCCGAGTATTTTAGGCTTACATCATTGTGAGCATGTAATTTTTGCACTATATGAAATATTCCTATAAAAGTAAAGAAAATAGATTTTTTCCAGATAATTTGCAATGTTATATGATTTTTGTAGGATTTTTTATTAATTTTTTTATATTTTTGTGTAGGTTTAATTTTGTTAGAATAAAACAAATATCAAAAACATCATGCATTGCATTTAGATTTGTTTTTTATATTTTTAGGATTAATTTGCTAATTATTTGTTTTATGGAAAATGAAAACTGCTAAAAATGGCTCATTTTTATATTTTTGCTTTTAATTTTTAGATTAGTGATTTTTCCCTTTTATTTAAGGATCAACTAATTGATATAAATATTATAATTAGATAATTAGCTTAATTTTACAATTTAAATTAATTTAAGAAATGATTTAGGTTTTTCTTAATTAAAGAAAAAGAAAAAAAAGAAAAAAAAGAAATAAGAAAAAAAATTGAAGAAAGGGGTTTAATTTGTTTTTGGGCTAATTCTTATAACCAAGTCGGCCCAAATTCCCCACCTCCCCCCCCCCCAAAAAAAAACCAACAGACCCAGTTTCCATCACCCAGCCCAATCCCGGTCATATCTTAAACGACCCCGTTTGCCCAAAAATGATCCCAACCATTGATCATCATAAATCAAACGGCTGGGAACTGGCCATCCTAAGAATATAAAACTGTCCTAACAAGGCCGACCCCCTCCCCCCATTACCCCTCTCATTCAGCCTCCTCCCTTCTCTAACCAAAAACCCTAGCTATCCCTTTATCCCTCATCGCCTCCACCATTGACCACCTACTGGAAATCGCCTCACGGTGGCTCCGGTACTCCAAACCTTACCAAATTAATTTCAGGCAACCATCTTTCCCCCCCCCCCCCTTTCCAAATCCACGAACTGTTTCCCTCAAGCCTTTACCAAACTATATGAATCTTACATCTAAGATTCACACAAAAGCTTAAACTTTCCCTTTTTGAGTTCTTTAATCAATTTCTGGGTATTTGAACCTAAGACTTCTATTAGTCAAATGTTCTTGTCAAGAATAATTGATTAATCGTCATCCAATTCCACTATTGCCCCGTCAAATTTGGTCAGACGCATAGCTGGTGCAGTCCAAAGCAAGCCCTAGGTGATTTCTATTCTTTTCTATTCTTTTATGTTGTTCTTATGCCATTCATGGTCATTTCTTCTCTTCCTTCTAGTTTGAATGATGACAAGGTATTCCTCTTTAGTTAGTCTTGTCTGTTCGTTCCGTTTTTATGTTAATTGAAGCATGATAAATCTTTTGACTCTTTGGAAGCTCAATCTCGATTGCATCAGATTTATATTAATTAGGTTTTAATTTTAGAAAGTTGCATGAGCGTCCTTTTCTTCTCCATATTTCTGGATTGAATTTATGTATTACATGCAGTGTTTGTTTTAAGTTAATAAGATTTGTTTTACTCAAGTCTCAAAGGTTAGCTAACCATTTATCGGACTTGTTCCTGATTAGCTCTAGAAATCCTTAGCCTTACTTTGGTTAATCTGTTTAATTAAAAATATTTAGGATGATTTCTATGTTTTCTTTGCATCAAGCATTCTGGATTTTGTTAGTTGTTTGTGATTAGTTGGCTAAATTGTTTTTTCAATTAGGTTCAAACCTTAGAATTTAAACCAGAGCTTAGTCTAATTTCAAAAATAAAGGGTAAACACCATAGGGTTACAAATTAAGGCAAGTTTAGGAAAATCTAATCACTTAGCTATTTATATGTTACGGCTAGTTCACCGATCATGAAGCTGTCATGACGGCACCTAGTCTTCGCGACTAGGTAAGCCTAGCACATTACGAAAATTCAACAATCTTTACGAAAACGATAAACAATACTAATAACATGAGAAAATGTATAAGGTGTCGTCTGGCACATACATTCAACTCATATTAATGTAACAACATCCAAGATCCGGAAACCCACGAGCAACACATGCTAAGAGTAGAAACATAATCATACGGCTTTAATATTTGAAAGTGTCTACAACAATGGAATACATGAATGAAACTGCTAACTAAAAGGGTAGAATAGAAGGAGACTCTTTGGATCTGCGGACGCGGCAGATGCATACCTCAAGTATCCAAGTGAAATTCTCCCCGACAGCTACTAGCAGTATGCCTGCTTATATGTACCTGGATCTGCACAACAAAAGTTTGCAGAAGAGTAGAATGAGAATACCACAGCGGTACTCAGTAAGTGCAAGGCCTAATCTCGGTGGGGTAGTGACGAGAAAGGTCGGGGCCCTACTGAGGTAAATAGAAGAATAATATAAAATTAATAGACATAAGGAATACCGTAAAGCTCGAGTATCTAACAAAAAAAGTAAGTAAAACTAAACAGACTACAAATGCAAATCTAGAGTACAAAAACGATCACTACAGGCTATTTACCATCGGGGATCTCCTGGTATCCCGAGGATCTCCTGTTATACTCATTATATACACAAGGGATCTCGAAGTATCCCGAAGATCTCCTAGTATCCTCATCATTTACACAAGGAATCTTTAAGTATCCCGAGGATCACTTAGTATCCTCATCATATACACAAGGGATATCGAAGTATCCCGATGATCTCTTGATATCCTCTAATTAATAAGTTCTACGCTGGGGATCTCTTAGTATCTGCCAGTTATCAATCCTGTGCCAAGGATCTCTTGGTATCCCGCACTTCCAAATCTCGGAACAAAATACGAACAGGGGAGCTCCCGCGATGTCGTCCCGTAGTCCCAATAGTAAACACACCACAACAATACAATGTTTAACAGAAAGTAGCTAAGTGCGACAAACAAGTAAAATCTAAATTCTTGCATGCTTCACAAGAGAATACATATATTGCATTTTCGTCAAGTAGAGCAAATAAGTTACTAACATGCTTTCCCTAAGCTAAAATAAGTGAAAATACATATTTAGCAGTTAAACATGTGAAGAATAAGCATCCTAAATAAGTCAAGTAGGATGAGTTTTAACAACTAGCACAAGTACACGTATGTCACCTCGCACACAAGGCATTTACACAACAGCAAAAAATTATCCTAAGGGGAGAGGTCCCCCACACAAAGTTAGGCAAGACATTTACCTTGAATCGTTACAAAACCGCTAAGAAACAATGCCCTTGACACGAGTATCCGACTCCGAGTGGCCCAAATCTATTCAAACCAATTACAAATTGTAGATAACATCGCAAGTAACTAATTACACTGTTAAAATTAAAGCTAAGGCGCGAAAATAGGTAAAATGAGAAAAACGCCCCTCAGGCCAACATATCGAAATCGAATAATTTTAACATTTTCAGAAACCTCGTACTCTTACGAGTCTAACCATATAAAAATCTCCCATATTGGAGGTCACATAACCCTTCAAAACTCAATAGTTTAGCCAAAGAAGTTTTACCCAAATTATCCAATTTTTTATCCAAATTTTGAATTTAAAAGATAGATTTAACTACTAATTGATGGAATATAGCTAGAAAGGATGATTGAAACATTACCTAGTAATCTTTTCTTCAAAACCCTCTCAAAATCGCCTTGCCCGAGCTCAAACTTGATTTTTCAACTTATGAAATTAAACCCTCGGATTTCTCTTTAAGTGAACAGCAGTTTCCGCTTTTGCGGATAAGCAATCCCCCTTATGTGGATAAACAACCGATTCTGCAGTCCTTACTAATCCCCCCAGCTTTCGCTTCAGCAGTCCCCCACTCGTAGAAGCGAGTTCGCCTCTGCGAAAACACGACCGCTTCTGTGGTTCCTGGCCTCATTGCCCCCTTCTGCTCCTGCGATTGCCAATCCTCTTTTTGCGGCACCGCTTCTGTGGTCCCCAAGCCACAGAAGCGGAAACAACAGAAGCTGCAACATTAATTCCATTCTAACTCCCAAAACCAACTCGTCGAGCATCCGAAACACACTCGAGGCCCACGGGACGTCAACCAAACCTACAAACCTATCCTTTAATATAATCCAAACTCTTACCAATCCATAAATCACCTAAAACAACGCCAGAAACACAAGTTAATCAATGATTTGAACTTAAAACTTCAAAAAATTAACCAAACTCGCTTTCGATTCCAAACCTAACCAAAACACATCCAATAGACTTGAAATTTTTCACGCACGTCGCAAATGACATGACGATGCTAAAGTATCTTCAGAATCTCGTTGACCCTTGGATCAAAAATTCACTATCAGACCAGAAACTTCAAAATTCTAACTTTTGGCATTTCTAACCAATTTGAGCTACGGACCTCCAAAATACATTCTGAACATGCTCCCAACCCCGAAATCACCTAACAAATCTAACAGAACCATTAGATTTCCATTATGAGGTTGTCTTAACACTGTTCTGATTACAGACCATTTTTCAACACTTAAGCTCTTATTTAGGGACTAAGTGTCCCTAAACACTCCGAATACCATTACCAAACATCTCGGAAAACCAAAATAGCAGAAATGAACTTAGGGAAAGCAGTTAATGGGGGAACAGGGCATAAATTCCAAAGACGACCGGCCGAGTCGTCACATCCTGCTACACTTAAGCATTCATTCATCCTCGAACGAGCATAGAGAACATACCTAAAGTAGCAAAAATATGAGGGTATCGGTTGCGCATATCCCGCTCGGTATCCCAAGTCGCCTCCTTGGCCGGCTGACCCCGCCACTGAACCTTTACTGAAGCCATTTCCTTTGACCTAAGCCTTCAAACCTGCCTATCCAATATTGCCATTGTGTCCTTAACATAGGACAATTAATTGTCCAACTGGATGGAAGTGAAATCCAACACGTGAGACAGTCACCGTGATACCTCCGAAGCATCGAAACATGAAATACTAGATGAACCCTGGCCAAACTGGGAGGTAAAGCAATCTCATAAGCAACCCTCCCAATCTGCCTCAAAATCTCAAATGGGCCAATGAACCTCAGGATCAAATTCCATTTCTTCCCAAACCTCATGACGCCTTTCATACGCGAGATCTGAAGAAAAACCCGCTCACCAACCATAAAGGAAACTTCACGAACCTTCCAGATTGCATAATTCTTTTGTCTGGACTGGGCCGCACGGAGTCTGTCCTGAATCACCTTAACCTTCCCCACGCATCATGAACCAACTCAGTACCCAATAGCCTGGCCTTACCCGGCTCGAACCAACCCACCGGGGATCTGCATCTCCTACCATATAAGGCCTTATAAGGAGACATATGAATACTGGACTGATAATTGTTGCTGTATGCAAACTCAGCCAATGGTAAGAAATGATCCCAAGACCCTCTAAACTCAATCGCGCACGCACGGAGCATATCATCCAAAATCTGAATAGTACGCTCGGATTGTCCGTCCATCTGAGGGTGAAAAGTTGTACTCATGGTCACCTGGGTACCCAACTCGTGCTGGAAGGCTCTCCAGAACTGTGATGTAAATACCGAACCCCTGTCTGAGATGATATAAACTAGAATTCCATGCAGACGAACAATCTCCCTAATATAAATCACTTCTAGCTGCTCCGCTGAGTAAGAAGTAAACACTGGAATGAAATAAGCAGACTTGGTCAACCGATCCACAACCACACAAATAGAATCAAATTTCCTCGCTGTCAGAGGGAGACCAGTCACAAAATCCATAGTGATATTCTCCCATTTCCACTCCAGAATCTCCATCTGCTGGAGTAACCCTCCCGGTCTCTGGTGCTCAACCTTTACCTGCTAACAGTTGAGGCATCTGGCTACAAGCTCCACTATATCCTTCTTCATCCGCCTCCACCAGTAATGCTGCCTCAGATCCTGATACATCTTCGCGGCACCCAGATGGATGGAGTACCGCGAGCTATGGGCTTCAGTCAATATCAACTTCCGAATATCATCAACATTGGGCACACAGATCCGCCCCTGCATCCTCAATACCCCGTCATCTCCAATAGTCACATCCTTACCATCGCCATGCTGAACTGTGTCCCTGAGGACAAGCAAATGAGGGTCATCATACTGCCGCTCCGTGATACAATCAAACAATAAAGACCAAGCAACCACGCAGGCTAGAACCTGACTGGGCTTCGAAAGTCCAATCTCACGAACTGACTGGCTAAAGCCTAAACATCCATCGCCATAGGTCTCTCTGAAGCTGGTAAATATGCCAAATTCCCCAAACTCTCTGTCCGGTGACTCAAGGCATCGGCTACCATATTGCCCTTCCCCGGGTGATAAAGAATGGTAATATTATAATCCTTCAGTAGCTCCAACCATCTTCTCTGGCGCAGATTCAGATCCTTCTGCTTGAACAAGTGATGCAAACTCCGATGATCCGTATAAATCTCACAAGGCACGCCGTACAAATAATGGCGCTAGATCTTCAAGGCTTGAACAATAGCAGCTAACTCAAGGTCATGGATAGGATGGTTCTTTTCATGTACCTTCAACTGTCTGGACACATAGGCAATCACCCTACCGTTCTGCATCAACCCCGCTCCAAGTCCAACTCATAAGGCATCACAATATACTGTATAGGATCCCGAACCAGTAGACAAAATCAGAATAGGGGCTGAAGTCAAATCCGTCTTGAGCTTTTGAAAACTTGCTTCACACTTGTCTGACCACTAAAAAGAAGCACCCTTCTTGGTCAATCTAGTCATAGGGGATGCAATCGACGAGAACCCCTCCATAAAAAGACGGTAATACCCCGCCAAGATAGGGAAACAGTAGATCTCTATAGCTGATGAGGGCCAGGGTCAACTCTATACGGTCTCCACCTTCTTCGGATCTACCCAAATGCCCTTACTCGATACCATGTGGCCTAGGAACGCCACAAAACTCAACCAAAACACATTTTGAGAACTTTGCATATAATTTCTTTTCCCTCAGAGTCTGAAGTACTGTCCTTAGGTGCTGCTCCTGATCTTCCTGGCTCCAGGAGTATACAAGATACCATCTATGAAAACAATGGAAAACGAGTCAAGATAGGGCCTGAATACACTATGCATAAAATGCATATAAGCTATCGGGGCATTGCTCAGCCCAAATGACATGAAAAGGAACTCGTAATGACCATACCGAGTACTGAAAGCAGTCTTCCGGATATCTGGTTCCCGAATCTTTAGCTAGTGATAACCTGAGCGCAAATCAATCTTAGAAAACACATGTGCGCCCTGAACCATCAATACGAGGCAAATGGTATCGATTCTTCACTGTAAATTTGTTCAAATGACGATAATCGATACACATGCGCATAGAACCATCCTTTTTTGCTACGAACAAGACAGGAGCACCCCATGGTGAAACAATGGGTCGAATAAAACCCTTATCAAGCAATTCCTGTATCTGATCCTTCAACACCTTCAACTCAAGAGGAGCCATACGGTAAGGAGGAATGGATTTGGGATGAGTGCCCGGCAAAAAATAAATACCAAAATCAATGTCCCGATCGAACGGCATGCCCGGAAGATTGGCTGGGAACACATCGAAAAAATCTCGTACCACTAGAACAGAGTCAATAGAAGGGGTATCAGCACTGGCATTTCTCACATAGGCTAAATATGTGTCACACCCCTTTTAAACCATACGTTGTGCTTTATGAAAAGACATAACTCTGCTGGGAGTGTGATCAAAAGTACCACTCCACTCAACGTGAAATACCTGGCATAGCCAGCGTCACGGTCTTAGCGTGGCAATCAAGAATAGCATACAGGGGCGACAACCAATCCATCCCAAAGATTCTATCAAAATCAACCATATCAAGTAATTAAAGATCTGCTTCGGTCTCAAAACCACGAATAATAACCAAACATGATCGATATACACGATCCCAAATACAGAGCCAAAATAAGATGACACATAAGAATAAGTAGAGCCTGGATCAAATAGAATCGATGCCTCTTTGTGACTAACCAAAATGATGCCTGTAATAACAGCATCGGAGGCTACAGCCTCGGCACGATCAGGAATGGCATAAAATCTGGCCGGCCCCTACCTTGAGGGTGGCCTCTATCTCCCTGATCCCCGCCCCTAGCTAGCTGGGTAGGTCGGGTGGCAGCTGGAGCTGGAACAATGGCCTGAGAATCCTACTGGGTGCGCTACTGCGGAGATTATTGTGGAGGTGCACTCCTCCCGAGCCTAGGTCAATCCCTTACTACACGGCGGGTTTCCCCGCACTCATAACAAGCTCTGGGAGGGCGCAAAGGTTGTGACTGGCTAGGACCACCCCTGCTAGACTGACTTCTAGAGGTACCTCGCGCAGGAGGCGCACTAGAAACCGGGGGTGCATAATAAAGCTCCCGAGATCTGGGAAGAGCTGGAATACTGCTGAGTGAAGGAAGAGCTGAGTGAAATTGGCGACCCGTATAGCTCCTACCATGACATCATGCTCCTAAAGTACGGCTACCTGAGAAATGACCAGAATCTCGAGACCTCTTGGCCTCTCTCTCCTCTCGCTCCCTGGCATGCATACCCTATATCATCTTGGCTATACTCACCACCTGCTAATAGGGTATATCCATATCCAACTCTCACGCCATGCAGACCTAATGGAAGGAATAAGACCCTCGATAAACCTGCGAACCCTCTCACGAACAGTAGCCACCAAAGCAGGCACATGCCTGGCCAACCTAGTATAATGGATGGCATACTCAAAGATAGTCATAGGGCTCTGGTGAAAGTGCTCAAACTCCGCGCGCCATGCATCTCGGAGGCTGTGGGATGCTAGTTCACCAATCGTGACCCTGTCATGACAGCACCCAGTCTCCCGCCACTAGGTAAGACTAACACATTGCTGAAATTCAACAATCTTTACGAAAATAATACACAACACTAATAATATGAGAAAATGTATAGGGTGCCACCTGTAACATACACTTCAACTCATAGTAATGTAACAACATCCAAGACCCAGAAACCCATGGGCAACACAGGCTAAGAGTAGAAACATAAGCATATGGCTCTAATATCTGAAAGTGTCTACAACAACGAAATACAGGAATGAAACTGCTAACCAAAAGGGTAAATTAGAAGGAGACTATTCGGATCTGCCGACGCGGCAGATGCATACCTCAAGTCTCCAAGTGAAATGCTCTCCCACAGCAACTAGCGGTATGCCTGATCAGATGTACCTGGATCTGCACAACAAAAATATGCAGAAGAGTAGCCTGAGTACACCACAGCGGTACTCACTAAGTGCATGCCTAACCTTGGTGGGGTAGTGACAAGGAAGGTCGAGGCCCTACTGAGGTAAACAAAAGAATAATATAAAATGAATAGACAGACAGGAATAACGTAAAGCTCGAGTATCTAGCCAAAAAAAGCAGAAAGTAAAACTAAACAGACTACAAATGCAAATCTACAGTACAAGAACGATCACTTTAGGCTATTTACCATCGGGGATCTCCTGGTATCCCGAGGATCTCTTGGTATCGTCATTATATACACAAGGGATCTCCAAGTATCCCGAGGATCTCCTAGTATCCTCATCATTTACACATGGGATCTCCAAGTATCCCGAGGATCTTTTGGTATCCTCATTATATACACAAGGGATCTCCAAATATCCCGAGGATCTCTTGGTATCCTCTAATTAATCAGTTCTGCCCTGGGGATCTCTTAGTATCCGCCAGTTAATCAATCCTGTGTCGGGGATCTCTTGGTATCCCGCACTTCAAAATGTCAGAACAAAATACTAATAAGGGAGCTCCCGGGATTCCATCTCTTTGTCCCAATAGTAAACACACCACAACAAAACAATGTTTAACAGAAAGTAGCTAAGTGCGACCAACAAGTAAAATCTAAAGTCTAGCATGATTCACAAGAAAAGACAGATATTGCAGTTTAGTCAAGTAGAGCAAATAAGTTACTAACATGCTTTCCCTAAGCTACAACAAGTGAAAATACATTTTTAGTAGTTAAACAGGTGAAGAATACGCAACCTAAATAAGTCAATTATGGTGTATTTCAACAACTAGCACAAATACACGCCCGTCACCTCGCGCACAAGGCAGTTAAACAACATCAACAAAATATCCTAAGGGGAGAGGTCATCCACACAAAGTTAGGCAAGCAACTTACCTCGAATCGATAGAAAACTGCTAAGAAACAATGCCCTTCCCACGAGTATCTGACTCCGAGTGGCACAAATCTATTCAAACCAATTACACATTGTAAATAACATCGCAAGTAACTAAGTTACACTGTAAAAATTAAAGCTAAGGCGCAAAAATAGGTAAATTGACCAAAATGTCTCTCATGCCAACATCTCGAAAATGAATAATTTTCACATTTTAAGAAACCTCGTGCTCTCATGAGTCTAACCATATAAAGATCTCCCAAATCGAAGGTCAAATGCCCCTTCAAAACTCAATAGTCTAGACAAAGAAGTTTTACCCAAATTATCCAATTTTTTTATCCAAATTTCAAATTTAAAAGATGGATTTAACTACTAATTGATGGAATATATCTAGAAAGGATCATAGAACCGCTACCCAATAATCATTTCTCCAAAACCCTCTCAAAATCGCCCTTGCCCGAGCTCAAACTTGATTTTTCAACTTATGAAATTAAACCGTCGCATTTCTCTTTAACTGAACAGCAGTTTCCGCTTTTCCGGAAAAGGAACCGCATCTGCGGTCGCGCCGATGCGAAAAAATAACCGCTTTTGCTGTCCTCACTAATCCCCTCAACTTCCGCTTCTGCAATCCCCCACTCGCAGAACCGAGTCTGCCTCGGCGGAAACACGACTGCTTTTTCAGTTCCTGGCCTCATGCCCCCTTCTGCTCCTGCGATTGCCAATCCGCTTTTGCGGTGCCACTTCTGCGGTCCCCAAGCATCAGAAGCGGAAACAACAGAAGCTGCAACATTAATTCCATTCTAACTCCCAAAACCAACCCGTCGAGCATCCAAAACACACCAGAGGCCCCTAATACCTCAAACATATTCTTTAACATCATCCAATCTTGTACCAATCATTAAATCACCTAAAACAACGTCGGAAACACAATTTAATCAATGATTTGAACTTAATACTTCCAAAACTTAACCAAACTCGCTTTCCATTCAAAACCAAACCAAACACGTTCAATTGACCTGAAATTTTGCACGTACATCCTAAATAACATGACGGTGCTACATCAACTACCAGAGTCTCGTTCCGACCCTCAGATCAAAAATTCACTATCGGACTGAAAACTTCAAAATTCTAACTTTCGACATTTCTAACCAATTTGAGCTACGGACCTCCAAAATACATTCCGAACATGCTCCCAACCCCGAAATCACCTAATGGAGCTAATAGAACCATCGGATTTCAATTCTGAGGTTGTCTTGACAACGTGCTAATTACAGACCATTTTTGAACACTTAAGCTCTCATTTAGGGACTAAGTGTCCCAAAACACTCCGAATTCTGGTTCTAGCCTTTTTGGTTTCTTGGTCTTCATTTTTTGATCGTATCAAGGAGCGGCAGTATGATGATTCTCATTTGCTTGTCCTCAAGGATACAGTTCAGCATGGCGATGCTAGGGATGTGACTATTGGAGATGACAGGGGTATTGAGAATGCAGGGTCAGATCTATGTACCCGATGTTGATGATATTCGAGAGTTGATATTGACAGAGGCCAATAGCTCGCGGTACTTCATCCATCCGGGTGCCGCGAATATGTATCAGGATCTGAGGCAGCATTACTGGTGGAGGCGGATGAAGAAGGACATAGTAAAGTTTGTAGTTAGATGCCTCAACTGTCAGTAGGTAAAGGCTGAGCACCACAGACAGGGAGGTTACTCCAGCAGATGGAGATTCCGGAGTGGAAATGGTAGAAGATCACTATGGACTTTGTAGCTGGTCTCCCTCTAACTGTGAAGAAATTTGATTCTATTTGGGTTGTTGTGGATTGGATGACCAAGTCCGCTCATTTCATTCTAGCGTTTACTACTTACTCAGCGGAACGGTTAGCAGGAATTTATATCTGGGAGATTGTCCGTCTACACGGCATTCCAGTTTTTATCATCTCAGACAGGGGTTCAGTGTTTACATCACGATCCTGGAGAGCTGTTCAGCAGGAGTTGGGTACCCAGGTGACTATGAGTATAGGTTTTCACCCTCATATGGACGAACACTCTGAGCGCACCATTCAGATTCTTGAGGATATACTTTGTGCATGTGTGATTGAGTTTAGAGGGTGTTGGGATCAGTTCTTGCCATTGGCAGAGTTTTCGTACAATAACAATTATCAGTCCAGCATTCAGATGGCGCCGTATGAGGCCTTATATGGTAAGAGATATAGATCACTGGTGGGTTGGTTCCAGCCGGGTGAGGCCAGGCTTTTGGGCATAGAGTTTGTCCAGGACGCGGTAGAGAAGGTTAAGGTGATTCAGGATAGACTCCGTACGGCCCAGTCCAGAAAGAATAGTTACCCGGACTGGAAGGTTCGTGATATTTCCTATGCGGGTTCTGCTTCGGATCTCACCTATGAAAGGCGTTATGAGTTTTGGAAAGAAAAGGAAGTTGAGCCCAAGGTTCATTGGCCCTTTTGAGATTTTGAAGCGAGTTGGGGAAGTTGCTTATAAGCTTGCCTTACCTCCCAGTTTGGCCGAGGTTCATCCGGCATTCATGTCTCGATGCTTCGCATGTATCACAGGGTGACCCGTCTCACGTGTTGGAGTTCACTTCAGTCCAGTTGGGCAATGACTTGCCCTATGTTGAGGAGCCAGTGGCGATATTTGATAGGCAGGTCCGATAGCTCAGGTCAAAGGATATAACTTCAGTAAAGGTTCAGTGGCGGGGTCAGCTGGCCAAGGAAGCGACTTGGCCGATCGAGCGGGATATGCGCAGCCGATACCCTCATTTTTTGCTACATTAGGTATGTTCTCTATGCTCGTTCGAGGACAAACGAATGCTTAAGTGTAGGACGATGTGACGACCCGGCCGGTCGTCCTTGGAATTCATGCCCTGTTCCCCCATTAATTGTTTCCCCTAAGTGCATTATGCTATTTTAGTTTGACGGGACGTTCGATGATTGAATTCGGAGTGTTTTGGGACGCTTAGACCCTAAATGAGAGCTTAAGTGCTGGAAAGTGATCCGTAATTGCAAAAATATGAATTGGTATAAGTTTGAATAAGATACTAGGTGGTACTAGTGTTTTTGGTTGAGGTCCCGGGGGCCTCGGGTGTGTTTCGGATGCTCGATGGGTTAGTTTGGGAAGTTAGAAGGAAATTGTAGCAGACCTTCTTTTTTTTGCTTCTGCAGCCTGGGAACCGCAGAAGCGGCGCCAAATAAGTGGCTTGGCAGCCGTAGAAGCGGAAAGGTGTCGTCGGCTTACAAATAGCAGAAGTTGTATAAGTTTTGCAGAAGCGGACTCGCTTCTACGATGGATGGAGCGCCAGAAGAGGTTGGTCGGGTATTTAACAGAACCGCAAAGGCGGTTGGCTTCTCCACAAAAGTGGGACCGTAGAAGCGGTCCCTGGACCGCAGAAGCGGTTCCTGGACCGCAAAAGCTGAAACCGCTGTCCAGAAATACCAAAATCAAGGGTTAAGTTTCAAAAGTTGGATTATCATTTGGGAGCTCGGGAGAAGGCGACTTGGAGTGGGAATTGAAGAGGAAATCATTGGGTAACATTGCTTTGACCCTTCTAGTTCTATTCCATCATTATATAGTTAATTACACCAATATAATTTGAATTCAAGGTCAAATTTGGGGAAAATTGAATAAAACTTCATTGACCAAACTATTGAGTTTTGAGGGGGCATCTGACCTCCGATTTGGGTTATTCTTATATGGTTAGACTCGTGAGAGTACGATGTTTCTTAAAATGTGATAAATTTTCAATTTTGAGTCGTGGCCTGAGGGGAATTTTAGTCATTTTACCTATTTTCGCGTATTTGCTTTACTTTTAATAGTTGAATTAGTAATTTGCGATGTTATTTACATTATTTAATTGGTTTAAATAGATTTGGGCCAGTTGGAGTCAGATACTCGTGGCAAAGGCATCGTTCCTTAGTGATTTGTGCACTAGTTCGAGGTAAGTGGCTTGTCTAACCTTTTGTGGGGGACCTCTCCCCTTAGGATATCTTAATTGTTGTTTTAAATGCCTTGTGCGCGAGGTGACGAGCGTACACTTGTGCTAATTACTGAAAATCCGCTTTACTTGACTTACTTAGACTGTGTTTCCTTGTGTATTTAACTATTCCAAATGTGAGTTTCGCCTGTGTTAATTAGAAAAGCAAGATTAGTTAGAGTTAACTACTTAATTTCTCAATTTGTCTAAATTGTAATACGTGAAGCCTGCTAGACTAATGTTATCTATCTGTTAGTGTTTCATACCTGAATTTCTCTATGCCTTTGGTTGTTGTTGTGCATTTACATTGGGACTACGGATGTGGGATTTTGATAGCTCCCCCTTGTTTGTTTATTTTGGGACAACGGATGTGGGATTCTAGTAGCTCCCCTTGCACATTGAAAGTTGGACTACGGGACTGTATCCTAGAAGATCCTTCAGATAAACAAATATGTTGGACTACGGGACGGTATCCCGGAAGATCCTTCAGATAAACATATACAGTCGGACTACGGGACGATATCCCGGGATATCCTTCAGATATACACAGTTGGACTACGGGACGGTATCCTAGGAGATCCTTCAGATTTACATATATAACGAACTACGGAATGGTATCCCTGGAGATCCACTGGACAGTTAAGAAAAGGACTACAGGACGGTATCCTGGGAGATTCTCATGGCACCCTGATATTGAGTTGTACCTTGTTGTGTTATTCTTTACCTTGCTTATTTATCGTTGACTTGTATCTTCTATCATATTTTATCGTTGTTTCCTTACTTTTCTCTACCTTAGACTGTTCATTATTATTATTATCATGTTTATTCTCAATAGGGCCCTGACCTTCTTCGTTACTATCCAACCGAGGTTAGGCTTGGCACTTACTGAGTACCGTTGTGGTGTACTCACGCCTCTTCTCTGCATGTTTTTCATGTGCAGATCCAGGTAATTCCAGTCAGGCGCACTATCAGTGATCCTGGAGCGATATTCGGAGACTTGAGGTATATCTGTCGCGTCTGCAGACCGAAGAGTCTCCTTCTACTCTATCCTGTAGTTAGTTAGTTTCATTTCATGTATTTCATTGATGTAGATGTTTCCGGATGTTAGATCCGTATCAGAAGTTCCCTTTAGCCTGTGTTGCCCGTGAGATTCCGGGTCTTGGGAGGTTTTTCAGAATTTTAGTGTTAAAGTGTATGTGCCAGGCAGCAACTTTATACATTTCTTTATGTTATTTGGTATTTAGTGATTATTTTTCGTAAAGGTTGTTATTTCCGCAATGTGTTAGGCTTACCTAGTCGTGAAGACAATGTGCCATCATGACAGGTTCACGATTGGTGAACTAGAACCGTGACATGTAATTTATACATTAAATATATATAATACATATATCGAATCTGTATATTTAAGCGTCATATATACAAAAATATAACTATAAAATGTGTTTGGTATAGTCAAATATAGACAATATATTCATCGCTGCATATTACCTTGTAAAAAATATCACATATGTATATATACACCTACACACGGAATAAGAATGTGGATTGATTTAGACTGTGTTTGATATGATAATGGAAAATAGAAATTTTAAGAGGAACCTGTTAGGGGGGAACTTTTATAGAAAAATGGTAAGTTTATATTAGTGATGAGAGAGAAATATGGCTAAATTAATATGGTTCAAAATTAATTCCTTAAATTTTGGATTACGTTTTAAAATTTGAAGACCACTAAACGTATATGACCTTCAAAAAATGCTGTAATTGTAAATGAATGTGCTTTTTTTGGAATAAAGCAAAAGTAATGTTTTTTATATAAATATTATTTAATAAGTAACTAACAATATCTTAAACTTTCATATTTTGAAAACGTTCCATGTATTTCTTTCCATTTTTTATCTTGAAATTTATAGAATAAACTCACTAAAATCAACTAGCATTAGAACATGCGCGACATGCGAATAACAGTAAAAAAAATATTAGTCATATTATTTTAATAAAATTATCAACTATTATTTTGTATTTTTAATGCAGTGTAAACCAAAAATAAAATAATAAAATTAAAGGAAACTAATTATATAGCTTTAATTAACTTTTCCATTTATTATTTTAATTATTACATTATCAACTATTTCGTATTATTACATAGATATAGAAGCTTTTCTTAATGGGTTACTATTCTTGTCCATTACTCCATTTTATATTGATATACATTTTTATTTCTCCTAATTTTTAAATTTTTTTGATTCATATATTATTAACAGTTTTTCGAATATTTAATAAATAAATAATAATTTTGTAATTCCTACTTTAGTTTTTTAATGTATTTCCTAATGTACTACCAGTGCTTCAATGAGAAAAATAATATATTAGAGATTGCACAACTTTTAGATGGAACGGTCTTGCTTTCTCATTCCAAGGAATAAGAGTATATATACATGAGTTTAAACCCATACTCCCTAAAATCTCACTAAGAATTTTCTAATAATATCATATTCCTATAATATATCATATAATATCAAATCCCTAGCAAATATACAACAACAACAACAACCCAGTATAATACGCAGACATTACCCCTACCCGGGAGGCAGGGAGGCTGTTTCCAGGAGACCCTCGGCTCAACATATCAACAATAAGAGACAATATGTTAGTACTATCAATAGATTCATACTAAAAATAATTTAAAATAACATAAAATACATAACATATAGTAACAACATAGCAGCAATATAAGAAATATAGGAAATATGAAAAAGATGAAAAGTGTACTAATATCCAACAGATAAATCCTTGCATCGGCAGCTGATCAGTAGCTGACTATTCTCACTCTAGTGCGCTGGCTACTCTCACTCTAGTGCACTGTAGAAATATCCACAACTCCCCATAACCTACAACTTTAATACACGACCTCCACAATCCCCTATCAAGGGTCATGTTCTCAGTAATCCTAAGACGCGCCATGTCCTGTCATATCACCTCTCCCTAATATTTCTTAGGTCTCCCTCTACCTCTTTTTATGCCCACCACAGCCAGTTGCTCTCACCTTTTCACCGGTGAATCTCACGAAATAGATCTTGATGTAAAAAAAAATCCAACAATAATGAAGCACGAAGAAAATCACTAAGATCTGCTGCAATTGTTTTTATATAGTATCATAATGCTTCTTTCAATGAAATTTGATTTTTAAATTTCAATTCAAAAAAAGATTATCTTTCAATTCAAGATTTAATATTTCAATTCAAAAACATGTATCCTTCGATTTTTTCTTTATCTCAATTTAAATATGTTTTAATCTAAATTCAATATTTTTATTATAATGGTTATTAACTTTTACTTTAAATTTTTCTTATCGCATCACTTGACGTGGTTGATTACCTTACTATTCTGAGTTACTTATCTGAGTAATTTATTTAACCCTATTTGTCGTTAAGGAAAATAGTCTAAAAGATATGCAAGAGATATGGCAGTTTAGGAGTCTTTTTTCCTTAAAAATTATTTTTGAAAACATTTGCAAGATTAATTTTAATAAATTTAAACCATATCATATAAAGTTTGCATTAACAAATATTTGGAATTCAGTAATTTAATTACATCACAAGTTTCTTAAAAAAACATTTTTAGCTCTAAAGTAAAATTTATAATAAATATTTTTTGAATAGTAAAGGATAGCGGAATATGAACTATCGATTTTGTCAGATACCAAATATTTATTTAAATATGTTTTTCTCAAAAAAGAACACCTACCATAAATGAATTATACAAAAAATTTAATTAAAGATACCAATAATAATGTATATTATTAACAAATAAAGTTAGATAAAAAACTTGTACAAACTAAAGAATTATTATTTCAGCTTAAAATTAGTGTATAAGATTTTCAATAAAATTTTAATTGATTCTTGCTCAAAAAAGGATACCCACCATAACTGAATTATACACAAATATAATTAATGATACGTATAGAAAATCTTGGACTACTACTTTCATTAAATACTTTTCCATTTATAATCTAAATTTTTTATGTTGTCTTAAAATTGCCAAGTGACTTAATTTTAGCTTGTCACATAGCTTAACCACATTGCAAATTACTCTCCTTTTAATATAATATAAATTTTGTGCAAAACCAAACAAAGTTCTTATTTCTCTTTACTTTTCCATCAAAATTGATGAGTTTCTTCTTTCACCAATCATCCTCATTCGCAGAATATTTCTCCAATATAGATTATTGTGACAACCCAAAAGGTCAGTAACAGTTTTCTCATTTACTCTGTGCTTCCAAGGCCTTGAAAATCTCGTATTTAGTCATTTCGATTTGTGTGCGCAATCCGGGCGCATAGCCGGAAAGCTTAAATGTGAAATTATATGAAAAATATTAAATTTTGGTGTTAAAATGAATAATTTTGATTTCGGTCAATATTTTAGGTAAACAGACCCGGACCCGTGATTTGACGGTCCCGGAGGGTTCGTAGAAAAATATGGGACTCGAACGTATGTCCGAAATCGAAATCCGAGGTCCCGAGCCCGAGTAATGATTTTTTATAAGAAATTATTTTTCTGAAATTATTAAGAAAATTTGAAATAAAAATGGATTATAACGTGTTGGTATTAATCCCGTATTTTGGATCCGGTGCCCGGCATATGTCTTATATGTGGTTTAAGTGCTTTCTGTGGAATTTGGTTGAATTCGAACGTTGTTTGACGTGTTTCAGACTCAAAGTTCTAAATTTGTATGTTTATGAAAATTTGGGAGAAATAATAGATTATAAGGCTTAATTCATTGTTTTGATGTTATTTTGGCGATTTGATCGCACGGTTAAGTTCGTAGGGTATTTATGAGTTAGTTCATGTGTTTGGTTAGGAGCCCTGCGGGCTTGGGGGTGATTCAGATGTGTTTCGGGATGGTTTTGGCCTTAGGAGAATTGCAGAAAGTTGCAGATCTGATGTTCTGATACTTTGTTCTATATGATCGCATATGTATCATCACGATCGCATAGTGTACGCTCCAGGTGCCTAGTTTTTGTTCTATATGATCGCATAGAGTCATCCGCGATCGCGTAACTTGGCCCCACTTCATTCTATGTGATCGCATTTCCTTCCATGATCGCGTTTCATTAAGCCAACACCTGGAATGCACAGTCCTTTCTTTTATGCATTCGCAGCAGCCCTTCTGCAATCGCAATGACCACCTTACCCTTACCCTATGCGATCACATAACCTTCTTCGCAATCGCATTGGGTATTTTTTCCCAGTTATTTTAATTCTTCAAACCAGAACAGCGACGATTTTCAATCAAAAAAGATACACGAACTCTTTCTTCTCTACATCTCCTAGGCGATATTTAGAGCACTTCTTCACCAAAGCTTCTTGGGTAAGTATTGATTAACTTGTTTCCTTCAATTTCCTTCATCGTTTATCAAATTCCTTAGCTCAAATCATGTAGTCTAGGGTTGAAAGTGGGAGAAAGGGATAGAGTTGGGGCTTTTTAATTTTTTTTTGATTTAAAACTTGTTTTGGGGTAGAATTTCGAAATAAATTGTATATTCGGTCTCGTGGGGGAATGGGTGACATGAATTTGGTCCGAATCTCGTTTTTCGACCAAGCGGGCCCGAGGTCAATTTTTGGAATTTTAGGAAGAATGGTTGCCAATCTGTATTTAGGCTTTGGGGTTTGATTTGTTTAGCTTATATTGATATTATAATATCGCTATTGTTTAGATTTGCTTGAGTTGGAGCCGAATTCGAGAAGAAAAGCGGTAATTAAGGATTGAATTGGCCGTGAAAGTTCGAGGTAAGTGTTCGGTCAAACCTTATCTTGAGGGATTAGGAGTTGAGTCATATTTTCTTGTTGGTTACGACGTATAGGTATGGTGACGAGTATCTATGCATTGGTGTCGAGCATGACCGTGAGTCTTAATTTGATAATTGTGTATTCTTGAACAATGTTATGATTGAAATAGTGAGAAATATGTGGTATTGAGCAAAGGCTAAGCTATTTTAGTAGAAGCACTCGGGGGGTGAGAATAATGATAGTAGTGATAATTAGAATTTTAATTGAGATTTGTTATAGTTGATTCTCCCTTGCCGGGACGTTTATACTTGTGATGTTGAGTTCCCTTGCCAGGATAGTATAACTTATGGTTAGTTCCTTGGCAGGATTGTTGTTGCGATCACCGTAATTTTATTTTTTGGAATGGACTGTACGCCGTAACATCTTTATTAATGAAAATATATATGTTGGATCAGTTTGCACGCCACAATAGATATTATATTGGATCGGGTTGCACGCCGCAACAGATTATACATGATGGGTCGGGTTTCACGCTGCAACAATTGAAATATGCACATGGATCGGTTTGCGCGCCGCAACAATAGTATTTGTATATGGCTTTAGATGTAGTATAGTTCCTTCTTATTTCTTGGTTTCTCTTAAGTTAAATTGCTCCCCGGAAGAATGCACCCCCTCCCTTCTACTATTTATTGCATATTTACAGTTCACCACCAGCTCCTATCAGTGCACAACTGCTTCAAAGCTTCCTAAGTGGTCATTTAGGTCGACATGGCCAGTCTCAGTCTTCTCAGCTGTAGCATTCAAGCGGGTGCTATGAGTGTTGTGAGTATTGTCACATCGGGAGGGCTTGCCCGAGGTTGAGAGGTGCTCAGTCACAGCAGCAGGGTCCTCGTCCTATGATTTAGGCACCAGGTGGTCCACAGGCCGCCTAGCCAGCTAGAGGCGGGGGCAGAGGTCATAGAGGTGGTGGTCGAGTTCATAGAGGTGGAGCTCAGACCACCAGAGGTAGAGGACAGCCAGCAAGCGATTGTCCTAGAGATATTATTGAGGTAGTTGGGCCCAGCCCCAGTGTTATGCTCTTCCAGCCAGGCCAGAGGCTGAGTCTTCAGATGTAGTTATTCCAGGTACTATTCTGGTCTGTGATAGAGGTGCTTTAGTGCTATTTGACACAGGGTCTACATATTTGTATGTGTCATCGTATTTTGCACAATACTTGGTTATGCCTAGTGATGCATTGAGTATTCCTATGTATGTATCTATATCGGTAGGTGATTCCATTGTGGTCGACCTAGTTCGTTATTCCTGTGTGGTAGTGTTTGAGGGTCTTGAGACCCGTGTTGATTTGTTGCTCTTAGACATGGTGGATTTCGATGTTATATTAGTGATGGATTGGTTGTCCCCATATCATGCTATCTTGAATTTCCATGCCAAGACTGTGACCTTAACCTTACCAAATTTTCCCCATTTGGAGTGGAGAGGGACCCGGGTCATGCCACCCACAGTGTTATATCATATGTGAAGGCCTGACAAATGGTCGAAAGGGGTGATTAGCTTATCCGGCAAATGATCGCGATTCCAACGCAGAGGTCCTTGCTATAGATTCTGTACCTATTGTTCGGGATTACCCGAGGTATTCCCTTCAGACCTTCCGGGTACGCCGCCCGACAGGAATATTGATTTTTTTATTGATCTGGCTCCGGGCACGCAGCCCATTTCTATTCCGTCGTATCGCATGGCCCCGCAGAGTTAAAAGAGTTAAAGGATCAGTTGCAGGATTTTCTTGAGAAGGGTTTCATTAGACCCAGTGTATCTCCTTGGGGTGCGTCCGTGTTATTTGTGATGAAAAAGGATGGTTCGATGAGGATGTGCATTGATTACCAGCAATTGAACAAAGTTATGATAAAGAAAAAGTAACTGCTACCGAGAATTGATGATTTGTTCGACCAGCTTCAAGGTGCAAAGGTGTTTTCAAAGATAGACTTGAGATCTGGCTACCATCAATTGAGGATTAGGGCATCCAATGTCCCTAAGAAAGCATTTTGCACTCGGTACAGGAATTATGAGTTCCTAGTCATGTCATTTGGGTTGACCAATGACATTTATGGAGTTGATGAACCGAGTGTTTAGGCCTTATTTAGACTTGTTCGTGATAGTTTTAATTGATGATATTCTGATATAATCCCGCAGTCAGGAATAGCACGAGCAATATCTCAGAGTGGTTCTTCAGACTATGAGGGATAGTCAGCTATATGCTAAGTTCTAAAAGTATGAGCTCTATTTTAGTTTGTTTGCTTTTCTGGATCATGTTCTATCAGCAGAGGGAATTCAGGTGGACCCAAAGAAGATTGGGGTAGTCAAGAACTGGCCTCAACCAGCATCAGCTACAGAGATTCGGAGTTTCTTGGGGTTAGCAGGATATTATTGTCGGTTCGTGGATGGGTTCTCATCTATTGCAGCCCCGATGACCAAGTTGACCCAGAAGGTGCCCAGTTCAGATGGTCAGACGATTGTGAGGCGCGCTTTTAGAAGCTCAAGACAACTCTGACTACGGCACTGATATTGGTTTTTCCCACAGGTTTAGTGCCTTATACAGTCTATTGTGCTGCTTCCCATATTGGGCTTGGTGCAGTATTGATGAAGGATGGCAAAGTCATTGCCTTGCTTCGAGGAAATTGAAGATCCACGAGAAGAATTGTCCGGTTATGATCTAGAGTTGGCAGCCTCGTTCATGATTGAAGATTTGGAGGCATTATCTATATGGTGTAACGTGTGAGGTGTACCTGATCACAAGATTCTTCAGTACTTGTTCAAGCAAAAGCAGTTGAATTTGAGGCAGATAAGGTGGTTGAAGTTGCTGAAAGATTATGATGTCACTATCTTGTATCACCCGGGGAAGGCCAATGTGGTGGCCGATGCGTTGAGTAGAAAGTCAGCCAGCATGGGTAGTCTTCTTATATCCCGGTCTGCCAGAGACAGCTTGATTTGGATTCAGGCCTTGGCCAATCAACTTATGAGGTTAGATATTTCTTTGCCTAGCCGAGTGTTAGCTTGTACGGATGCTCGTTCTTTATTATTGGAGCGTATCCATGATCGGCAATTTGATGATCCCCATTTTTGTGTCCTGAGAGACACGATTCAGGGTTGAGGTGCCAAGAAAGTGACCTTAGATGACGATGGTGTCTTAAGATTGCAGGGGCGAGTTTGTGTGCCCAATATTGATGCGATTCGAGAGTTGATCTTAGCGGAGGCCCATATTTTCCGGTATTCCATTCACTCGGGCGCCACGAAGATGTATCGGGATCAGAGGCAGCACTATTGGTGGCGCAGAATGAAGAAAGATATTGTTGCATATGTAGCTTGGTGTTTGAACTATCATTAGGTTAAGTACGAGCATCAGAGGTTTGGTGGACTGTTTCAGAGAGTTGAGCTTCCCGAGTGGAAGTAGGAGAAGATTACTATGGATTTTGTTACTAGACTCCTGTTGACACGGATAAAGTTTGATAGCGTTTGGGTCATTGTTGATAGGCTGACCAAGTCACCGCATTTTGTTCCTATTGCAGCCACTTATTCATCCGAGAGGTTAGCTGAGATCTACTTCAGAGAGATTGTTCGCCTTCATGGGGTGCCGGTATCTTTCATTTCGCACCAGGGTACGCAGTTTACCTCACATTTCTAGAGAGCAGTTCAGCGAGAGTTTGGCACCCAGGTTTCGTTGAGCACAACATTTCATCCTCAAACGGACGGACGGTTCGAGCAAACTATTCAGATATTAGAGGACATGCTCCGAGCTTGTTTTATTGACTTTTGAGGTTCGTGGGATCAGTTCTTGCCTTTAGCAGAGATTGCCTATAACAACAACTACCAGTCCAACATTCAGATGGCTCCTTATGAGGCTTTATATGGTAGGTGGTGTCGATCCCCGGTTGGATGTTTGAACCGGGAAAGGCTCAGTTACTGGGTACGGATCTGGTTTAGGGGGCCTTGGACAAGGTCAAGATTATTCACGGTAGGCTTCGCATAGCTCAGTCCCGGAAGAAGAGTTGTGCAGATCACATGGTTCGAGATGTGGCTTTCGTGGTTGCTGAGTGAGTATTGCTCTGAGTGTCGCCAATGAAGGGTGTGATGAGATTTGGGAAAAATGGCAAGCTTAGGTTCGTTGGTCCATTTGAGATTCTTGATCGTATGGGAGAGGTGGCTTATAGACTTGCCTTGCCGCCTAGCTTGTCAGTCGGGCATCCAGTTTTCATGTGTCCATGCTTCAAAGGTATCACGGCGATCCAGCCCACGTGTTAGATTTCAGCACTTTCCAGTTGGACAAGGATCTGTCTTATGAGGAGGAGTCGGTGGCTATTCTAGACCAGAAGGTTCGACAGTTGAGGTCGAGGAGATTTCATTCAGTGTGTGTTCAGTGGAGAGTTATCCTCATCTATTTCCCGACTCAAGCACTTCTTTCTTCTGTCTGTCCGAGGACGAACAATTAATTTATAGGTGGAGAATAAGATGACCCAAAGGGTCATCACTTGTTCATTCATTTCGCGCATTTGAGGCCTTAAAACCCTTATTTTTAGTCGCCTCGATTTGTGTGTGGAGTCTGAGCGCATAGCCGAAAAGCATAAATGTGAAATTCTTTGAAAAATGTTAAATTTTGATGTTAAAATATATAAATTTGACTTCTGTCAATATTTTGGATAAACAGACCCGGACCCGTGATTTGACGGTCCCGGAGGGTTCGTAGAAAATATAGGACTCGGGTGTATGCACGGAATCGAAATTCGAGGTCCCGGGTGATAAACGTTTTTAAAAGAAATTATTTTTCTGAAATTATTAAGGAAATTTGAAATGAAAATGGATTAGAACGTGTTGGAATCGAGCTCTTATTTTGGTTCCGGCACCCAATACAGATCTTATATGTGCTTTAAGCGCTTTTTGTGGAGTTTGGTTGAATTCCGACGCCTTTTGACGTGCTTCGGACTCAAAGTTCTAAATGTTAAAGTTTATGAAAATTTTGGAGAAATCATAGATTTTAAAGCTTAATTCATTGTTTTGATGTTATTTTGGCGATTTAATCTCACAATAGAGTTCGTAGGGCGTTGATGAGTTAGCTCATGTGTTTGGTTAGGAGTCCCGAGGGATCGGGGGTGATTCAGATATGTTTCGGGATGGTTTTGGCCTTAGGAGAATTGCAGAAAGTTGCAGATCTGATGTTCTGATACTTTGTTCTATGCGATCGCATAGGCATCATCGCGATCGCAAAGTGTAAGCTTCAGGTGCCAAGTTTATGTTTTATGTGATTGCATAGAGTCATCTACGATCGCACATCTTAGCCCTGCTTCATTCTATGCGATCGAATTTCTCTTCCGCGATCGCGTTTCATTAAGCCAACGCCTGGAATGCACAATCCTTTCTTATATGCGTTCGCAACAGCCCTTCCGCGATCGCAATGACCAGCTTCCCCTTACCCTATGCAATCGCATAACCTACTTCACGATCGCATAGGGCATATTTACCCAGTTATTTTAATTCTTCAAAACAGTATAGCGACGGGTTTCATTCAAAACAATGCATGAACTCTTTCTTCTCCACAACTCCTATGCGATTTTAGAGCACTTCTTCACCAAAGCTTCTTGGGTAAGTATTGATTAACTTGTTTCCTTCATTTTCGTTCATTATTTATCAAACTTCTAAGCCCAAATCATGTAGTCTACAGTTGAAATTGGGGGAAAGGGGTAGAGTTAGGGCTTTTCAATTTTCTTTGATTTAGACCTCGTCTTGGGAACGAATTTGGAAATAAACTGTATACTCGGGCTCGTGGGGGAATGGGTAACATGAATATTTTCTGAACCTCATATTTCGACATAGCGAGCCCGTGGGCAATTTTGAGATTTTGGGAAGAACGGTTGGGAATCAATATTTAGGCATTGGGTTTGATTTGTTTATCTTATATTGATATAATAAAATTGTTATATCTTAGATTTGATTGAGTTAGAGAAGAATTCGAGAGGGAAAGTGAAAATTAAGGATTGAATTGACCGTGCAAGTTCGAGGTAAGTGTTCGGTCTAACCTTAGCTTGAGGGATTAGGAATTCAGTCATATTTTCTGTGTGTTTCTTGTTGGATACGATGTATAGGCATGGTGGCGAGTATCTATACATTGGTGTCGAGCATGACCGTGAGTCTTAATTTGATAATTGTGTATTCTTGAACAATGTTATGATTGAAATAGTGAGAAAATATGTGGTATTGAGCACATGCTTAGTTATTTTAGTAGAAACACTCGAGGGATGAGAATAATGATAGTAGTGATAATTAGAAGTTTAATTAAGATTGGTTATAGCTGATTCTCCCTTGCCGTGAAGTTTATACTTGTGTTGTTGAGTTCCCTTGCCGGGATAGTGTAATTTATGGTTAGTTCCTTGCCAGGATAGTTGTTGTGATCACTATAAGGTGTACTTTTGCAATGGAATGTGCGCCCGCAACATTTTATTAATGAAAATATATATGTTGGATCGGGTTGCACGCCGCAATATATATTGTATTGGGTTGGGTTGCACGCAGCAACAGATGTTATATTGGATCGGATTGCACGCCGCAACAGATTATACAGGATGGGTCAGGGTGTATGCCGCAAGAATTGAAATATGCACATGGATTGGGTTGCGCGACGCAATAGTAGTATTTTTATATGGCGTTAGATATAGTATAGTTCCTTCTTATTTACTTGGTTTCTGTTAAGTTAAATTGTTCCCCCGAAGCATGTACCCCCTCCTTTCTACTGTTTATTTCTTGTTTACTTTTCCTCCATATATTATATATAACTGCACAGGTTTATTAGGAGTTTGGTCCTAGACTCGTCACTACCTTGACGGGGTTAAGCGTGACACTTACCACCACATGGGGTCGGTTGTGGTTATGCTACACTATGCACTTATTTGCAGATACCGGAGCAGCGTACGGAGAGCAGCAGTAGCCAGGGAGTCATCCTTCAGTCCAGAGACTCGAGGTAGCCTTGCTGACGTCAGCAGGCCCGGAGTATCCTCTATCTTTATTCAGTATGTTATCTTTTATACTGAAGCAAACAGTTATAAGTTTCTTTTAGATGATTGTATTTAGTAATCTTAGAAGTTCGTGAGCATTGTGATACCAATCTTGGGTGGAGTATTTTGTTAAATTTCTGCATTTCTATTCAGTTGTTGTATAAATTAAGACTTCCACTTAAAATTTTAATTCTGTTGCATTTATTTTAAATGTTGATAATTATGGAAAAATAATGTGTACAAAATGGAAATAAATTAACTTGGATTGCCTAGCTCTTTTTAGTAGGATCCGTTACGACCCCCGAGGGTGAAAAATTCGGGTCGTGACAATTATGGGTAGCGATGGCAACCGGCCCCGCCCCGTATACGACTTTCACCTGCGTTTACCCACCCCACATTCGCACCCGCATCCACCCAACCCACTGATTTTGTTCTTTCAATTTGTTAGTTTCTTTTTAAGCTTTTGATCGGAATTAGCATTATGATAAGGATTTGAACTTGGGATGGAAATATGACGACCCGACCGATCGTTTTGAGCTCTAACACGTCGTTAAGCAGTTTGAGGCTATGACCAGCATCATTTCAGGTATTATGACTTGTACGCATGGTCAGAATTTAATTTCAGGAAGTTCGGAGTTGATTTGGAAAAAGAATTCTCATATCAAAAGCTTTAAGTTGAAAGAATTGACTAAGATTGGATTTTTGAGTAAATGACCTTGGAATCGAGATTAGAAGGTTCCAGCAGGTTTTTATGATAATTTCAAACTTGGGCGTATGTCCAGATCCATTTTTGAAAGACCCAAAAACGTTTCGGCACCTATTTTGGAAGTTAGCAATTTTGGAAAAAGTTCATAAGTTTGGGTTAAAGTGCATTTAAGTGTTATCAATGTCCGTTTGGTATGTTGAGTCTGGGAATAGCTCCGATGGTGATTCTGGTATTGGGAGCACGATCGTGAGTGAATTTGGAGGTCTGTGGATCATTTTGGAATCATTTGGCTAGAAAAAGAGATTTGTAGGTTTTGACGAGTTTGACCGGAAGGGAACCTTTTGATATTGCGGTCGGAATCCAATTCCGAAAGTTGGAGTAGTTCCTTAATGTCAAATGCGACTTGTGTGAAAAATTTGAGATCAATCAGACATGATTTGATTGTGACATCGAATGTAGAAGTTTGAAGTTCTAAAGTTTATTAAGCTTGAATTGGGGTGTGATTCATGATTTCGATGTTGTTTCATGTGATTTGAGGCCTCAAGCATGTTCGATTTATGTTATGGGATGGGCTTGTGGATAGGAGGGGGCCTCGGGTGTGTTTTGGGGCGGCTTCGGATCATTTCGGGTTGTTTTACAATAGATGATGCTGGTGTCTAGTGTTGTTCTTCACGTTCGTGAGGATCCTCTCGCGTTCGCGAAGAAGGATTTGACATTAGGGACTCTATTCTTCACGTTCGCAAAGAGTTCATTGCATTTGCGAAGAAGGAAATCTATGTTGCACAGGTCTGACTTTGGAGGCTCATAACTCGTAATCCATTGGAAATTTGTAGATGATCCCAAACTGAAAGTTGTACCCCTGTGTCTAGGTTTCAAAAAAGTAAACCATTTAGAATTTGGATTTGCATACAAAAAGTTACAACTATGCACACTACAGGCTGTCGGGGAACATGAAGAAGAAATTTGTGTTATAAGGAGCTAACTTTGACAGCTTATATCTCAACATATATAAGGAATTGGGAGATGACCAAAATATGAAAGTTGTGGATCTTCGTGTCTAGTTTTCAAAACATTAAAACATTTGTCAATTGGAGTTTTGTACAAAATGTTATGATCATTATGCTAAAGACTTCCTGAGAAGAGTTTGGAAAATGTTTTTTGAGAATTTTCCTCTTCGTGAACGCGAAAAAGAGTTCTCCGAGTAGTGCATAACTGTAAGGAAATTGTTCGACTCATTTTATCTCATTTCCTCCAAGGGAGCCGACCTAGGAGAGATTTTAGAGCTCCATTTTCATCATCCATGTCAAGGTAAGTGATTCCCACCTATTGCAAGTTAATTACTTGGATTATATCTAGATTTTATTATGAAAAATCATGTAAATTAGTAGAAATTTTGGAATTTTGAAGAAAACCTAGGAAATTTATATTCTTGGATTTTGAACGATTTTGGAAATGAAATTGAGAGCCAATTATATATTTGAGTTTGTGAGGTTGTGGGTAAACTTTATATTCGATAAATTTTGGAATCGGGGCATGTGGGCTCGAGGCGATTTTGTCAACTTTTCGAGCGGTGTTTGAATCTTATATAAATTCAATTGTTATGAGTATTGGGATGTATTTTAATTGGTTTGCTCATTATTTGGCTAGTTTTGGAGTGTTAAGGCATGGGTTTTAGTCGCTAGAAGGGGCTTGGAAGCTGGTTATTTGACTAGGTAAGTCCCCTTTCTAATCTTGTAAGAGGGAATTGTCCCCATAGGTAAAATAATTGATTATATGCTCCTATTTTTGGGGGGCTACATACGCATGAGGGGACGAGAGTCCGTGCGTAGCTGCTACTATGTTTAAGTCCGTGTGGTCAAGGGCCCAAAAGCATGCTATATATAAAATATTTGTAATCTTATTGACAACTGAAATTGACTAAATCATATCAAATTAGTAAAAGAATTTCTAAAAATGGTTCAACCACATTTTCTTAAATCATTAAAAGAGAATTGACTTTTCATTGGATAAATGTTTCTCAATGATTTCTTAATTGACTGTTTGAATGTGTGTATCTATGAGTACCTGTGTCGCACGTATGATTCGCGAGAGGGGTATCTCTATTATTTATATATGACTGCGTCGCACGTATGATTCAAGAGCGGGGTAATAGATGCATCTATGGTTCACGTAATTTGATCCTCTGGCAGTGCACAGTTTAAATATTTGTTAGATATGGTCGTACGACCTCGACATGATTTGTGCGTGCTTGTAATGCTTGCGTGAGATTACATACTGATATTGCCTCCCTGGTCTGAGAAAAATTGATAAATAATGGATTATGAATTTGGAGACTTTTAATTATAAAAAGGAATGTTTACTTGTTTCTTGACTTACTTGAGTTTACTGTCATTTTCAATAAATCCATGATTATTCGCATTATAAATATATTATTATTGGACTACTAGTAAGTGTCGAAGACGGCCTCTCGTCTCTATTTCTTTGAGATTGGACGGGATAGTTACTGTGTACACGTTGTTTTTGTTCTATACTATACTTGTTGTGCATTTTGTTGCATAGGCACATGTATGTCTAGTGGCCTAGTTGGGCGCATCGGCATGGTTGATACGGAGATTTAGGTTAGCTGCACCTCTCGAGACGTCCCGTAGCCAGCAGAGCATTCTTCAGAGTATTGTATTGTATTTTCTTTTCTGTCCAATTTGTATTCCGGACAGTTGTTGTATTACATTATTTCCTAGAAACTGTTCATGCACTTATGACACTAGGTTCTGGGATGATTATTGGGTATTCCGTATTAACTTCTAAACATTATTTTATTTATTTTGTCAAGATTATTTTTACTATCCAAATTGAAGGAAAATCACAGTTTCACAATAATTTAAACGAGAATTTAATTAAGTATTTATGGTTGGCTTGCCTGACAACGGTCTCCGGCGCCATCACGACCCTTTGTGGATTTTTGGTGGTGACAACATGGTATCAGATCACTAGGTTCACTTAGGTCTCACGAGTCATGAGCAAGTCTAGTAGAGTCTTGCGGATCGGTACCGAGACATCTATATTTATCTTCGAGAGGTTACAAGGCTGTTAGGAGCACTTCCCTCCTTGATTTCTCATCGTGCTGTTTGATTCCTTTGGGGCTTTTGCCTTCATTTATTTCTTACTCAATCTAATGCGACATGAAGCGCTTGCTATATCGATCGAGAATTGAGAAATTGTAATGGTACTATAGATATGGTGTGGAGCGTTCCTCCCTGCGTATTTGATTGGGTTATTGTCATCGCCTTGCGGAAGACTGTTCTGTCATTTCTGCTCAGTATCAGTATTACCTATGGTTTTGAGATTTGTCATTAATTGTTATGATGATTCGTGCGTTGCTACCACATAGTATTGGCGTAGTGGTAGGATGTTTGTCTATGCGTTGAAGCAATGAATGACTTGGAAGGATGTTTACTTAATACAACATTCAAAGATTCAGAATTTTATTTCCGGCGGAGGAGAGGCAATCGGGCTATGAATGTTCAAGTTTGGTTTGATGGAACAACAAGACTTGGTATTTTCGAGCGTGCTGGAATTTTCATCTGTGATGCGGTGTCATTGTCCTTGTTGAATACGTTAACTTTGCTTGTGTTATGGTTTTCTTCAATTCGCTTTTGGGGCAGAGTAGCATATGGATTATGTGGTAGGATGACTACACTCCTAGAGAAAAGTTTAGAGAGATTTGGGATTCATGATGTACAATGACTAGGTATACGAGATTAATTTGAAATATTGTCTAGCATAATGGCGGGAGATTTGATATGACAGAAAGGAGCTGCTTGATATGAAGAAGGATACAACGTAACTTTGAATTGAAAGATATTGTCGCATATTTAGTTAATGTCCACGAGGAGTGAATGGACTTGTGCTGCTGGTGAATAAGCATAGGATCAGGTGAGTTATCTCCTATGAACAGGTCAGTGGTCGCGTGGTTGGTGAATCTATTCGGTAAGAGGTCTAATATGTGAATGTTTCTAGAGATTCAAAGTGTTCATGAAATGCAAACAGAAGGTTTTCGAGGAATCTGGCAGTTTAATTGCGCAATGTCATATCAATAAAAGATAAAGAATCTTGGTGGGTTCCAAAGTTGTGTAATAGTGGCTACAAGCTAAGTGGGAGAGTCACACCGCCTATGGTTGGATTGCCTGGTCGCCTATTTGTGAGATTTCTAGTTATCAGCATATTGATGGGTTAATGCGACTAAGGAAAGAGAACATAAGTGGTAATTTGTGGAAAGTAATTGAAGAATGTGTTTTATAATTGGCATCATCGATTAATGTTCAGGCTTTGGGAAGACTCAGGAATTATGCTTCACGTAAAAGTGATTTGCAAGGAATATGTTTCGGTCGGGGGATTCTTTAAGAGGGTGGGTCATGTTCTAGCGGAGCCTTGTAGTTGATTATATTCGGGACCAAGTCAGAGTGGGTCTCAATAACGGTCCTAATGGGTTCAAAGGTTAAGGTGTGGTGCCTAAGGGTTTCGAGTCCATAGTATGGTTGAGTATCGACCTTTTGCAGCAAATTATGATAAGGAGCTTGGAGTGTTTTGTGTTATCTTTGGTCTGCGGTATAAATTGAGAGGAATGGGAGAAAATGACTTCGGATTCATAGAGGAATTATTAGAATTGGTGTACTAGTTGAGGATGTAAATATGCACATAATGAGGGTATGAGATGGTTCGTGGAAATTGAGACCGCATGGTCTCGTGAAATAAGGTCACTCAGGATGAGTGCGGATTTGGGTTCTTGATGTTTTGGATTGCGCTACTATTATTCCTAAGTCAAGACCAGAGTAAATTGGAAGAGGTAAAATCAGTCAGAAATGGTTGAATTGGTATAACGGTGGCAACAATTAGTTCTTTCGGCGTGTTAAGCTATGCGCATGATTACAGTAATGCGTACGAGGTTTGACGATTTCTGTAGTTGATTATATTTGGAGGCTTTCGAGTTATATGACCTATTACGCGCAGATGGATCCGAAAGGGTTATGGTGGCTTAGACCACTACTTGAGGTTGGTATTTTATGAGGTTATGGCAATTTAGTCATGGGTTGTAATGGTTCTCTTGAAATGAGTTAAGTAAAAGGCTTCTATACGATGAAGTGTTTACCCTGTTAGTGGTTTAGGAGTTATGATGAAATTCTTGTACTCTTGCGCATTGTAATGATTAAGGGTCGTGAGTGGCGTGGGATTTGGAAGTTGAGAATCAAGGTTCCAGTTCGGCGTTGACAAGGAGGTCACGGGCTCGAATAAGCATGAAAAGAATTTAGATGTTTAGAGTAAGTTGGCATTATCTTCGGTGTCACCTGAGATCAATGTGATGAGTAAGAGATTTTGTGTATTGACTTGCAGATCCTTGATTCGCTTTGCAGCATTTTTATGGCCGATGGTATGGGTGTGTAGACTTGTTACGGCAGAAGGCCACTGGAGCATATCCCACGAAAAAATTGTATAAGTGTGAAGTGTAGTCATTTAATTGATTGAGGATTTAAACCAAGTATGGAGATTGTTACTATCGCTAATTGAGAATTTATGCCTGAATGGGGGTCTGTTCATTTGGTTGTGGAATGTGGAAGGTTGTTCCTGATTGGACGGTTGTTCTTGTGTGTTATGGGAAAAGGGGGGTTATTATGGACACAGGAAAGATTATTGGCCTAGTTCGGTACGATCAGAATCGGCTTGAGGTCTATGAATGGATTTAAATATGAATATGGGCTCTATATCAGGCCGAATGTGTTTATTTCAACATAGCGCTCCTTATGGAGAAGTATTCGGACCTTGGATGTTGTTTCATTGTCTGCTATTTTATGTAATGTTATATTATGCGTGTGAGTTGCGAAATGGCTTGATAAATTTCTTGTGTGTTTAAGTTCCACATAGCGATAGTGATATGTGAGCGGGATGGCTCTTGCGATTCAGATCATATATCGCACTTCAGTTGTGCTTGAGTTTTGTAGCTTATAGTTCTATTTGTCTCCCAAGGATGGTATTATGCACTTAGCATGCTCGTGGCCGATATTCTGTATTTGTAGTATTGCGCGATTTTGCTCAGTGTGTATCTTTTTATGTGAATTTTATGTATGAATCGGGTGGCACGCCACATGGGTATGTTGTTTGGATCGGGTTGCACGCCACGATAGTGTGATGTTGAATACAGTTCCCTATATCTCTTTTTGTGTGTTTTGTTTCCCATTTTTTTAGGGAAGTTCATATTAGTTGCATGAGTTGAGTAGTCCCTTCCAAAGTTCGTTTTCCTTATGTATCACGTTCCATCTTGCAGCCTATTGGCATGTTGTGGGATCATATGAGACTTTTGATCATGACCGGGGTGGCTTATTGCATGAGCAGTTCATACTGGGTAAGCACTATTAGATATAGGATCAGTGTAGTCGAATTATATGAAGTATATTAAAGAGCAAAGATCATTATTTGGTTCAGAATGTGGTAATGGTTCTTGTCAGAAGTATAGACTCAATGATTTGTTGACTCGACAGTTGGTTATGAATTTATACACATCTCTTCCTTCGTGGCCATATTGCGAGAGTTGGAACAAGATTTATATATATCATGAGGTGGATTGTGAGCATCGGATTCGGAGAATGTCAGTTATTATGATCAGAGAATGTTATTACGGTCCCGTGAATGATGTGGTACATGGTGAGAATTCAGCAAAAGCATGCAGTCATGTTCTGGTACCTCGTGTAGTGATTAATACGGTGTCCATATATTGGAAGCAGGTCTGGCAGAGAATTCTGAATATTGGAAAATGGCTCTAAACTTACTTGATTGAATAAAAGGGAATATCTTCAGAATTGGTCGAGCTAATGTGATCAACTGGGTTGTAGAAGCACGGGTAGGTACACGAGGCGTTAAACAGTGATTTCAAACAACTCCAGCGCAGTTCTTAGCACGTTCGAGGATGCACGTATGTTTAAGTGGGAGAAAATGTAACTATCCGACCGGCCGTTTTGAGATCTAACACTTCGTTCAACAGTTTGAGGCCATGAGCAGCTTCACTTAATGTATTATGACTTGTACGCATGGTTGGATTTGAATTTCGGGAAGTTCGGAGTTGATTTGGAAAGATAATTCTCATTTCGGAAGCTTTAAGTTGAAAGAATTGACTAAGATTGGATTTTTGAGTAAACGACCTCGGAATCGGGATTCTAACGTTCCAACAGGTTCGTATGATGATTTCAGACTTGGGAGTGTGTACGGATCGGGTATTGGAACACTCGGGAACATCTCTGCACCTATCGTAGAAGTTAGCATTTTTGGAAGAGTTTCATAAGTTTGGGTTGAAGTGGATTTCAGTGTTATCAATGTCTGTTTGGTATTCCGAGTTTGGGAATAGCTCTGTATGTTGGGAGCACGATCGGGAGTGAATTCGTAGGTCTGTGGGTTATTTTAGAATTATTTGGCTAAAGATAGAAATTTGAAGGTTTTGACAAGTTTGACCGGAAGTGAACTTTTTGATATAGGGGTCGGAATCCAATTTCAGAAGTTGAAGTAGGTCTGAAATGTCAAATGTGACTTGTAAGCAAAATTTGAGATCAATCGGACATGATTTGATAGATTTCAACATCGAATGTAGAAGTTTGAAGTTCTAAAGTTCATTAAGCTTGGATTGGGGTGTGATTCATGATTTCAATGTTGTTTGATGTGATTTGAGGCCTCGAGCAGGTCCGTGTTATGTTATGCTTTGGTTTGTGTGATTAGACGGAGCCCCGAGGGCCTCGGATGTGTTTCGGGGTGATTTCAGATCATTTCTGACTGTTTCGCAATAGTTGATGCTAGTGTTTGGTGTTGTTCTTCGCGTTCGCGAAGAAGGATTTAGCTTCAGCGACTCTGTTCTTCACGTCCATGAAAAGTTCGTCGCGTTCGCGAAGAAGAAAATCTCTGTTGCACAGGTCGGATTTCGGAGGCTCATATCTCGCAATCTATTGGGAATTTGTAGATGATCCAAAACTGAAAATTGTACCTCTTTGTGTCTAGTTTTAAAAAAAAGTACATAATTTAGCAGTTGGGTTTATGTACAAAATGTTACGGCTGGTACACGACAGGTTGTCCGTGAAGATAAAGAAGAAATCTATGTTGCGCAGGGCTAACTTTGGCAGCTTATCTCAAAATATAGAAGGAATTGGGAGGTGCCCAAAAGTTGAAAGTTATAGATCTTGGTGTCAAGTTTACAAAACATTAAACCATTTGTCATTTAGAGTTTTGTAGAAAATGTTATGGCCATTATACTAGAGGCTATCTCAGAAGTGTTTGGAAAATGGTTTTTGGGAATTTTCTTCTTCGTGAACGCGAAAAAGAGTCGTCCGGGCAGTGTATAAGTGTAAAGAAATGGGTTCGAAGCATTTTATCTCATTTCATCCATGGGAGTTGACCTAAGAACGATTTTGGAGCTCTATTTTCATCATCTATGTCAAGGTAAGTGACCTATTGCAAGTTAATTACTTGGATTATATCTAGATTTTAACATGAAAAATCATATAAATTAGTAGAAATTTCGGAATTTTTAAGAAAACCTATGAAATTTGTATTCTTGGATTTTGAGTGATTTCGGACATGAAATTGAGAGCCAATTATATATTTAAGTTCGTGAGGTTGTAGGTAAATTTTATCTTCGAAAAATTTCGGAATCCTGACACGTGGGCCCGAGGGCGATTTTGTCAACTTTTCGAGGGGAGTTGGATTTTTATATAAATTGAATTGTTATGAGTATTAGGGTATATTTTCATTGGTTTGCCCGTTATTTGGGTAGTTTTGGAGCGTTGGGGTATCGGATTTAGTCTTCCGAAGGGGCTTGGAAGCCGGTTATTGAACTTCGGAGCAAGGTAACTCTCGTTGCTAAACTTGTAAGAGGGGATTGTCCCCATAAGTAAAATAATTGGTTATATGCTCCTATTTGTGGGGGCTACGTACGCACGAGGTGGCGAGAGTCTGTGCGTAGCCATTATTATATTTTAAGTCCGGGTAGTCTAGGGCCCTAAAGCATGCTATACCTGAAATATTTGTAATCTTATTGACGACTGAAATTGCATAAATCGTGTCGAATTAGTAAAAGACTTTCTAAAAACGGTTAAACCTCATTTGCTTAAATCATTAAAAGAGAATTGACTTTTCCTTGGATAAATATTTCTTGATGAATTTTTAATTGACTGTTTGAATGTGGGTATCTATGAGTACTTGTGTCGCACGTATAATTCGCGAGCGGGGTAATTCTTTTATTTATGCTTGACTGCATCGCACGTATGATTCGCGAGCGGGGTAATAGATGCATCTATGATTCGCGCTATTCAACCCTCTAGCATTGTACAGTTTAAATATTTGTTGGATCGGGCCGTACGACCTCGGCATGATTTACGCATGCTTGTAATGCTTGCTTGAGAATTACAAATTGATATTGCCTCCCTGGTTTGAGACAAATTGATAAATAATGGATTATGAATTTGGAGACTTCTATATATAAAAAGAAATGTTTACTTGTTTCTTGACTTACTTGAGTTTACTGTCATTTTTAATAAATCCATGATTATTCGCTTTATTAATATATTATTATTGGACCACTAGTAAGTGTCGAAGTCGACCTCTGGTCTATACTTCTTCGAGGATAGACGGGATGCTTACTGGGTACACGTTATTTTTGTGTTCATATTACACTTGCTGTGAATTTTTGTTGCACGAGCACACGTATGTCTAGTGACCTAGTTGGGCGCAACGGCATGATTGATATGGAGACTTAGGCGAGCTGCACCTCTTGAGACGTCCCGCAGGCAGCAGATCCTCCTTCAGAGTATTGTACTGTATTTTCTTTTATGTCCAATTTGTATTCCGAACAGTTGTTGTATTACACTATTTCCTAGCAACTACTCATGCACTTATGATATCGCGTACTGGGATGATTATGGGGTATTCTGTATTAACTTCTAAACATTCTTTTATTTATTTTGTAAAGATTATCTTTTACTAGCCAAATTAAAGGAAAGCCATAGTTTTTTTTTTAAGCTTAACTGTCGATTTGTATTGATATCAAAAAATATATACAATGTAATCCTATGGTAGTAGTATGGACTCCTACTACTCATTTACACTTTCATTCTAGTTACACTTGAATCCTAACTACTCAAGTCATATATACATTACTACCTAGTAGTTAATGATCAACCAAAACTAAGGGTAGAAGTTGAGCATTTGTAGCCCATCCTTCCACCTTTTACAATTCCTATTTCTTGCATGTATTAGCATTGCTACTTCTCTGCAACATTGTCCTTCATCAAATGTCTTGTTCTCAAATCTGATCAGATTTCTATTATTCCACAGCAATGCAACAGTAGTCACAAATGCTGTTGCAGTGATCTCTTTCTTCCAGTTTTTGCTCTTGGCATTGCTACAAATCCATTTCACTTCATTCTCCCAGCATTCAGTAGTCCTTATATGTCCCAACCATATACAGATTCTCCTCCATACTCTACTGGTAATGTCACATTCAAAGAACAAATGCTTGAACTCTTCATCATACCTTTTGCAGAATACACACAAGGTTGGTATTTGGATGCCAATAATCTGTAGCCTCTCAATGGTAGGAAGTTTCTAATGAGCAGCTAACCAGACAGTGAACTTATGTCTAGGTAGAGCAGATGATACAAGCATTAAATTTCTCCATGCAATCTTAGGGAATTTTGGCAACAGAGCAATATACATTTTATGAATCTGAAATTTTCCTAGCTTGCAAACACTCTGAAGTCTGTTGAATATATTACCTTGCAACTGAATATTCCCCAACACCAATGTCCTACCGTCCAATATCTTCTTTACCACCCAAGATGAATTTGATGGCACAACCGCTGACTCTATGGATCTATTTTTGATATAGTAAGCATGTACCCATCTAACCCATAGACAGTCCTTCTTCTTAGCCAAATCCCAGAGTAATTTAGCTATAGCTACTTTGTTCCATATTTCCATTCTCACAACATTGAGACCCCCAGAAGATATAGGCTAACATACTTTGTCCCAAGCCACAAGTGCTCTTCTGGATAAAGTTGTTTTGCCTGTACATAGATAAGATCTGCAAACTGCCTCTATAGCCTTCAATACCTTCTTAGGAATTATAAACACATGTGCCCAATAAGTCTGCATTCCAAAGATCACAGCCTTTATCAGTTGAGTTTTGCCAGCATAGGATAATAGCTTTGCAGACCAGCAAGTAACTCTTGTTGTGATCTTTTCAATGAGAGGCAAGTAATGCTGAATAGATAGCTTCTTAGAATCCAGGGGGACTCCAAGGTATCTGAAGGGAAGATGTCCTTCAGTGAAACCTAAAGCAGCAATAATCACCTCTCTAGTATCCTGTGGAATTCCTGCTAAATAGATTGCACTCTTGCCTACATTTGCCTGAAGTCCAGAAGCAGCTGAGAATGTAAGAAATGTGATGTGCAGAATTTGAATAGAGACTATGTTAGCTCTACAGAACATTAGCAAGTCATCAGCAAAACATACATGTGTAATGTTTAGTTTCCTGCATCTAGGATGGAAGTTGAAATTTCCATCCTTATGCAGCTGCTGCAGCAATCTGTTCAAATATTCCATGGCCAGAACATATAGATAAGGAGACATAGGATCCCCTTGCCTTATACCTCTCTTAGCATTGAATGGTTTAGTAAGACCTCCATTCATTACTAGAGAGTATGAGGCAGAAGAAATACAAGCCATTATCCAGTCTGTAAACTTAGCAGGAAACCCCAGTGTAATAAGGATCTGTTTCAGAAATCCCCACTCTAATGTATCATAAGCCTTCCTGAGATCCACTTTTAGAACACATCTAGGTGAAACCCCTTTCCTAGAGTATCCTTTAAATATTTCATGGCTAAGTAGGATGTTATCCATGATACTCCTTCCATCTATAAATGCAGATTGAGCAGGTCCAATCAAGTCTCCAATTACACTTTTAATTCTTCTGGTAATAACTTTGGATATGATTTTATATAGTGTAGTACAGCAAGCAATTGGTCTGTAGTCCTTCACTGTGGTAGGAGATTTGACTTTTGGCACAAGGGCTATTGCAGTAGTATTGATCATATGTGGAATTTTACAGGTTTCAAAGAATTCTTTAGTAGCAGAAAATATATCCTCTTTTACAATCTTCCAGTTCTTTGTAAAGAACTCAATGGGAAAACCATCTACTCCTGGTGCCTTATCCTTGGGCATTTCATTAACAGCTGCATTGATTTCCTCCATTGTGACTGGACTAATAAGAACTCTTTGCTGCTCAAGTGTAAGACATCTTCCTCCTCTCATTATATTAGTATCCACACAGGGAAGTTCAGCAGCAGATTCTCCCATTAGAGAATGGAAAACCTTTAAGAACTCCTGTTCTACAGCAATAGGCTCAGCTAATTTGAAACCTGTGTCAGTATGAATAGAAGTGATATTATTTTGACCTGTTCTGATCCTCCATTGTGCATGAAAGTACTTGGTATTTGCATCTCCACATTCAATCCATGTAGCTTTGGATTTTTGCCTCATTACTTGCTCTTCTACATTGTTCCATTTGTCAAGTTCTTCTAGCGAGCATCTTCTTCAATAATCAACTCCTGTGAAAGACAGTTTTCCTGCATCTGTAACTGTAGAATATCAAGTCTTTCTCTTGTCTGGAAGATCTGTTGCTTGTACTTGGCTAAGTGGTCATTTAACCCCTTTAGTTGCTGCTTCACTGCCTTCAATTTGCTCCAAATCTGTTGCATATGTGAGCCATGATAAACCTTTTCCCAGACTTGCTTAACAATGTCATGAAACTGCTCATGTTCCATTACAGTGCTATATAGCCTGAAAGGTTTAGGATGTAATGGCTTGTATGCACCAAATTTAACTAGGATAGGGGAGTGATCTGATATCAATGGATTCATGTAATCAGCCTCCAAGTGTCCAAAATGCTGTAGCCATTGATAGTTGCCAAATGCCCAGTCTATCTTGCTATACACTCTAGAATCAGCATCTTGTTTGTTTGTCCAAGTAAAGTGCCATCCTGTTGCTCTTAAAGCAGTAAGTTGTAAGTCATCTACTGTGCCTTTGAAGTCCCTTATTTCAGCCTCAGTTACTGGAGAACCAATCCTATCTTCTGAGCTTAACACACAGTTGAAATCACCACTTATAAGCCATGCATCTTGTTGAGGAATAGAAATTGTTCTGAGATCCCTCCACAGTTGTGCTCTAAGTACTGCAGTATTTTGAGCATATATAACACTAAACTGAAACCTAACTAAACTTCTTGTATCCTCTACTAGACAATGAATAAACTGATCAGAAAGAGTTACCCCTTGAATCTGTATATGAGGTTTCCATAAGAGCCATATTCTCCCATTAACAGCCTTTGCATAATTGCACTGCCACATCCAACCTTTTGCAATCCTGTCAAATATTTTCTTAGCTTTATGTTCCTTAACCCTTGTTTCAAGAATACCAATAACATCAACTTTATTATCAGTAAGGAATTGTTTCAATTCCTTCTGCTTTGGGGCCTGGTTAAGTCCCCTAATGTTCCATGTGACTACAATCATGGATCAATATTTGTTAGACTGTAAGAAGGTCCAGGATCAAACTGTTGCCCTCTACTTCCCATAACTTCCATGATTCCTTTTCCTCTATTACCCATGCTAGCCACCTGTTCACTATTAGTAGTGATAGCAATATTTACTTCACTAAGTTGATCTTCAGAATTCTGTTGCTCATTCTGCTGCAAAATACCTTGTCCCGCATTTAGCATACTTGAATCCTGATCTGCCTGCACTTCTGGAACTGGTGGATCAACAGCTCCCTCATGCTGCTTTTGGACTTCATCACTTGTTACATTCTTCTTTACAATCCATTCCTTCTTTTGTTGTTTCCCCTGCTGTTTGTGTCTAGTTTCCCCATTCCTTATGTCTCCTTTCTCCTCCTCATGCTTGTCTGCATTTCCAGTAGAGTACCAACACTCAATTGTCTCATATCCAAACTTGAGGCATTGGTTACAAAAAGTAGGTTTCCAGTCATATTCAACAGACTGAATCTTAGGTCCATAAGGTGTTTCAATTTCCAACTCATCTGGAAGTTGATAAGCAGCATCAACTTCAACAAGTATTCTAGCAAATGAAATTTTATCATAATGAGCAGTAAATTTATCAGTATACAATGGCTTCCCAATCGCACTTGCCAACTTACTCAATACCTCCACAGACCAATACCCTACAGGAAGACCTGGGAATCGAATCCAAATAGGGATAGTGCTGAGCACACTAGCCTGAAAATTAAAATCAACTTCCCATGGTCTTAGTACCATAGGCTTACTCCTAAAGGTATATGGGCCTGATTGCATGACTGTATCTCTATCTTCAGCACTGTTGAATCTAAAGATACAATACCCTTCTGCATGCACTAGAACTTGAGGTTTGGTAACAAAATTCCAAACATGTATAACAAAGTTTTCCATATTTTGTTCACTAGGCCTATCTCCAATTACAAATCCAATCAATGCATTTTGCCAATACTCCAGTTGTGGTTGTAAATCCTCTTCACAGATCTTCACTACCTTTTTTCCATCTCGCATAGTAGGGGGAACAAAGGATAGAGGCCTACCCATTTGCACATCTCTGTTACCTCTGACCACTTCCGCAAGTGTTCGCTTTGATTTTTCTGGCTCAACAACTTCAGTCTCTGTTGGTAATGGATTTTCTGGTTCCATTACTGCTGAAAATTGTAATCTCCTCGTTGTTGTGTCACTCATCCCTTCATTTCCTTGCAATCGATCCTTAGCTACTTCTGCATGTAATTTATCCTTCGATTGGTACTTCAGAGGAAGAAAGTTACCAAATGTTAGGGGTTCAAGAGTAGTTGTGATTCCATGTTCAGGTGTAACGAGCTTAGGAGGAACAACATTAACAATCGGAGCAACATTCCTTCGCTTTCTGGCCATTTCCGGCGACAATTCCGCCGTGCTATTGTGCGCCGGAGAAGACACTGTTCAATTGGTTTGCTATAGTGCGCCGAGAGCGTTCCTCATTGCTTTTTTCAAAATTAAAATGAAAACCATAGTTTTCATAATTATTTAAATGAGAATTTAATTAAGCATTTATGGTTGGCTTGTTTGATAGCGGTGTCCGGCCCCATCACGACCCGTAGTAGATTTTGGGTCGTGACAGGAAATGTCTAGGTGATTTTTACTAATTTCACAATAGTATACACTATAAAATCTTTTAAACTAACAGTCTTACTTTGTAATGAAAACCAAAAGCCATAAACAACTGACGGGAAACATTGACTATTGGTTCGATTTACATAAACTAAAATTGTTGAAGTTACTATTTGTTGTCTGATATTATTGCATGCTATTTTATTTATGTTTCTTATATTTAGATAATTATTCACGCTATTTCTGTTGAAGTTACTAATGCTTTTTTGTCTTTATTCTTGTCTTTGTTGTTCCTTTCCTTCACTGAGCCGAGGGTCGATTGGAAACAACCTCTCTGCCCTTTCGAGGTAGGGGTAAGACCTGTCTACATATTACCTTCCCCAGACCCCACTTTATGAGAATATACTGGGTAGTTGTTGTTGTTTTAAAATTGTAAGCTGTCACATTTGCAGAGGAACTTGAAGTGCTACAAGTATTTTCAATTAGACTAGGACAATTGTTAAGATAAGAATTCAGAAATCTGCTTTAAGGACATAAAAGTGATATCTTTTGGATTCAAAAACATAATAATAATAATAATAATAATAATAATAATAATAATAATAATAATAATAATAATAATAATAATAATAATAATAATAACAGAATATATCACGTTAATTTCATAGATGAATTCAGTTATAATAATTAATAAATAACAAGCTTTATAGGAGCTTTAGCCGCAATTGTACTTCGCCGAAGAAAGTTAGCATAGCCGGAAAAGCTGTAATTCTATAAGAAATTTTAATCTTAACCCGCAACCTCACAAAACATCAAAAAGATTATTTCAACCCGCCCCCACCGCCCCGCATATATCTAAACCCGCCCTGCCCGCATATGTCTAAACCCGTATCGCGCCGCACCCGCACTGCTCAATTGCCATCCCTAATTATGGAGAAGTTGCCTTTGATCTTCATTGAAAAGCTTAAGGGCGAAAAATTGGCGGGGTGCATTGAGATTATCCCAAAAAGGAAAAGAAAACAAAGTTCAGTGATAAGATTCTATGTTAAAGCACAAACCTGACTGCGTTATTTGTGCATTTGTTAAGTAAAAAAGTATTGAAAAAGTTGTTTAATACTTCAGGTTTCAGGTTTCAAACCTGAACTAAAAGTTTCCTTACTTCAGGTTCTTTTTGCCATATTAGTTCCCCCGTACTCCCCATTGTGGCTAATACACCGAGTTAACCCAACTTGTCTTTTGCTTTCAGAAAAGGGTGTACAGAAAAGATTTTTCCTTTTCCTTTACTTTGATAAATGTACACACATTTTTCACCAACTTCTTGACACCAAGATGAAGTAACAAGCAAATTCAGAGTGCTTTTATCAACTTGAAACTAGAAGCTATTTGCTTACTATACCATCAGTAAGTATTCCTTTGCGGAACGGGCAAATGTTATAAATAGTTCAATGCCTTTTGGCAAAGATGTGATCATGAAATACCAAAAGTTAGTCAATTTCTCAATGGGCATTCAAGACTTACAAGTTACAGGATCATCCAGCACTACATACGTAAAGGATCAACGAGGCTCAAGATCTATCTCGCCCTTTACTCTACTTCTCGAAACACATAATGATCACTCCCTTAAGCTTTTTCTATGGGGGTGATTAATTGACACAACTCATCTGTCTAGTCATTCGATATTAGTACTTGTATTTACATGTGTATTCTCTCCTATTGTTTTCTCAAAAAGCTGTAGCAAAAGCTTAGCCAGATTCAGGATAGGCAAGAATTCAATTAGATTTCATCTCTATATCGGTATTTTCTTTTGTATCCGGTTCATCATCAGGAAGAAGACCAAGCAAGGGCAAAGGCAATAGGGAGCTGAGATTGCAGAGAACTATCAGAAAAGCCAAGTTGTCAAACCTGTCCTTGGTGACACCAAATACCTGCGTTAGACCGGCACCAATTAGACCACCAAGGACACTCCCTCCATTGGATATGGACATAAGGGTTGCGAAAAGAGTTGCTTCCATTCCTTGTGGACATATTCTAGCAGCCAGTACTAGAACAGGCATGAAAGATGCCTGAAACAGGTAAGTAGTTAGATGATGCGTGTTGCCAAAATACTCTAAATTCTATGTTAGAATATAGAAGTTTACCCATGCTACCAAGAAATTTTTAACGGAAACGAAAGTGTATCTCAAGTATCTGGAAGTTTTATGTAACTGGCTTCAGATAATTTGTTGGCTGTGGCTTTCATGATATTTACAACTTTACATTTTTATTTATTTCTCCCTATACTGGTGGCATTTGTTTTGGAAACAGGTGGAACTTTTTTCTATGGTTGTAAAAAACGAAAAAATCTTATGTGTCTTAAAAAACACCACTTTGAGAAAAGCCTTTTTTGGCTGCAAAAACTGAAAAAGATTTTTAAAATTGTTTTCAACAAAACAGAGAAAAGTTCTTCAGTCTTTGCAAAATGTGAAAAGTACTCCAGAGTTGTTTTGCAGTTTATAGTTTTTCAGTTTTTGCTCAATATGGTGTTCGGTGAAAAAAGAAATTCAGAGAATGGTTTCAACCCCTTCTGGCAATAACTGCAAGGATACATGCGAGATCTTAAGCGTTTTTTGCCTTCAAAAACTTAAACGCTTTTCCTTAAGGTACAATTCGTGTAGAGATATCTTAATCGCATTCAGGTAACTTCCATTCAACCACCCACAAATGCATGCTACTTTGAAACTGTTTATCCTAAGACAACCTAAACAAGAAGACAGAATACAAATTGAAAACTAATGTTATACGAAACCTCAAGGAAAAAGCATACATGTGAAAGATTCTAAGCATCCAACACGAATCTTAAAACTAGGGGTCAAGTATCCCAAAATCTTTTATAAACCCTGTCAAATGCCCTTCTAAATCCCATGTGGGAGACTACATGACTCAACAATCTCCCACATAGGTAATTCGATTTTGTGTTCGAAGTAAATTTAATGTGGATTGACTGGGCTGAGAATATTCTTGCCAAATGTTTGCTCTAATACCCTGTAAAAGAAATTGAAAGTCTAACACAAACCCTTATGGTAATAATAGAGTAGCCAAGACCTTGATAAATCTCTTTAAATGCCCTTTTATACTTGAGTCTATATAATGAACAGTAGAGATATAGTTTTTATAAAATAGAAACTTAATGAAGAGCTACCTTCTACTTTATCAAAACTCATGCTGGCCAAAGAAAATCTAGTTTTACATGACATAGCAGTCCTAAATACACAGTTTTAAGTTCATATCATTTACCTGAAATTAGCATCCCAGAGAATCACTATATAGTTTATGTGCCAAGTATATTTTTACAAATTTTAATCGTCTTTATGGCTGCTATAGTTATTAATTGGAATGCAGACCTAATTGGAATCCATTAGACACCCTACATACATGAAAAATTACTTGATCACTGTCATTATGTCCAGTTCGATTGTCAATGAAAGAAGAAAAGAACTCTTCAAGTTCTTGTTTTTCATTAGACAAATACATCTCTGTACATAGGTTCGGTGAGTTTCTTGCAAGTCGCAAGTTAGCCATTATATCCTTCAATTGTTTTGTGTGCCTTCGCTGCATCTTTATATGATTAGTACTCCTTTCTTAAGTTATGCTTTCAGATTTTGAACTAAGCAAGATTGAGCTTCAGAGTGCTTTTACTCTATATATTACTATGCGTTCAGAAAAAAATATGACTTCGATCAACCAAATATGAATGGATTCTCAAGCATGGAACCAAGTACAAGAAAAAGATTACCTGACCCAGAACAGTTATAATCAAGGAATCCCCAATAGCAAACCACTCATCACTAATGCCAAACTGCCGGTTCAATCCAGTCACCAGCAGAACCTAATACAAAACCATCATACTTTGAAGTAAATCAAGGCCACCATCACCCCAAGACAGAAGAAAAATCATAAAACTGAAGTAGAAAAGATGAGTTGGGACACGTACCTGGGTCATCCCAAGAGCTGTACCAATGAGAGTCATTACGAGGAATATTTTCCTTAAAGGAACTTTCTTCAAAAAACCATTATAAAGCCCCACACCAATAAGTGATGCAACTGAAGTGACAAGCTTAACACGTCCAAGGAATTCAGGAGTGAAACCAAGTTTGTTTGTCCTACAATCAGAACAAAATTCTATTAGAACTAGTAGTTTTCATGTATGATTGCATTAATTAAAATTTAGACCAGAAAGTGAGCATACGTGAAGTAAAACATAGCAGAATCTGACTGCGGTGTTGCCTGCCATAAGAAAATAAATAGGGTGGGAAGTAGAACGCTGGGCTGCTTAACAGTTCCCCATAACTGGAGAAAATTGTTTTTTGAGCTCTCAATGAAGCCATTGCCTAAAGAAACTCCCCTTGCTGGGCCTCGTACTGACTGCTCTTTCACAAGTACAGATACTGCAGATGTTATAAGAGGAAGTAATGATGTTGCACCAAAAACAAACCTGGAGAAACAAAAAATATTTAGACTAACCCATCCGACCATTACTACTCACAAGACCACAATCACATAATATTTAGAAAGAGTGACCACGCATCATACCTCACACCGTAAGCATCCACAAGGGCGCCACTAAAGTAGGCACTCACAATTCCTCCAAATGCAGAAGAACCCCAGCACAATGACTGAAGAGATCCTGACATGCTTTGAGACTCACCACGTGCCCTCTCAACAACCATGGAATCTACAACCTACATGATTGCTCAATTATATATGCCAGAAGAATGTGGTAGAAAGATACCAGCTACAGGAAGAGGAGCATTACAAAGAACCAAAAGATCAACTCAGATTCATTTGGCCGGTAACTCCTTTTCTATGAACAAGTGTAACAGCAAAAAATCAAGTCCAATAGTAGTTTTTTTGAAATGACAAGTCCAATAATTCCTAAATGGCATTAATATTTTCAAGATTTAACACAAGGATCGGTTGATATGTTGCAGCGTGTTCATGGCAGTGGGTTGAGGAAAAGGTTCATCCATAATACATTAGTGACCCGTTAATTTCACTAATATGTCCACCAAAGAATATACCGTCCATCCACACTACATTATACAACTCTTAGATTTGCATTAAAAGTCGATAGTGGTGCTGTTCAATTTCAAACTAATGAAGGTTTACTATAAAATAAGTTTTTACGCCCCCACCCTTTTTTTATGATGTTGGTGTCCGGGCAAAGCTTGCGCACACCTGGGCTATTCCATTGGATACCTACTCCCTCCTACCAGCACAAGTACCGTGTAACTCTACCCACCAAGAATTAGGCAAAATGGGAAGAAATCGCCTAGTAGTTTTTGCATCTGCAGGGATTTGAATTGAGACCTCATTATTCTTATGCCCTTTTTTTCCTTTAAACAAAAAGGAACTGTAACATCATAACTTCTGCTTTATTCATCACTTAGATTTAAAAGATCATCACTCGCTGATGATTGGTTGATGCGCTATGAAACTACAGCACATTTGATATCATTTGCGTAAGTTATTACTATTCTTTAAGCATACAATTTGGCCCTTCCCTGGACCCCGCGCATAGCGGGAGCTTAGTGCACGGGGCTGCCCTACCATATCAACTACATCAATCATCGAGATGTTCTCATATGCACTTCGTAGCTTCATGCCTTTGCTTGCTTGAAAAGTCACCTCTTCATTATTCACCTGGAATTTGATTTTATTTTTCTTGAGCCCATAAATGCTCTTCCAGTTGCAAGGAATGTTCTTCCCATAATGATGGGGATTTCCTTATCTACCGCACAATCAAGAATGACAAAGTCGATGCAAAGAAGGACTTGCCCACTCGCAAAAGCACATCAATGGTTAGTTCTGGAGAAACACCAACAACATTTGTGGAGAGCAATCACATGGTTTTGCAAATTCAAAATTTTTGAAGAGGTAGTGCTCAGAATGAAAGAAGAGCAGATACATGCAGTGTATCAGCGCTGTAAAGGTCATTTAGTGTGGCTAGCTAGCACTGTCTAACTAGCTTAAGCATAAGGGAGAGTGTTTCCAAAATCATAAGCAGGTCCTTAGACTACTTCCAGTTTAAAATTCCCAAAACCACAAAGGACAAATGCACGTTTCCTTTCGTTCTCCTCGTTTCTTCTAAGAACAAGCAATGAAAACTTGGAAATGATAAGGGATACAACAAACAAAAAGAGATAAAATTTAAAAGCAGAGTAGTTGTGTACTACCTACTGACACATATTTGACACACCGATTAACTCTAGACAACCTTTCTGAGCTTTTGAGACATCCTTTATCATACTAGTTTGATAAGTTTTTCTCTCGAATGAGTTGCTGAAAACTTGGAACATATTAGGGTGCAACTGAGTCTCTGATCTTACCTTCGGCCCTATTGCCAAGGTTGCAATTATATGGATTTCCTTCAATATTTCAAAAGACATAACAAACTTCTGCCAAGCTAGGCTCATTTATAACTAGAAAGAATTCTTTATTAATGCAATAAAATACGCGCAGGAACAAAAAAGAGAGCATAACAATACTCAACTAAAGGTCAAAAGCCAAACAGATTGTCATCAACCTTCGGACAAGTTAAAAAGTATAACTATGCAAAGAACATAACAACACTAGCATGAATTTATTGAAACTAACTAGGAACAAGAGAAACTTACAACATCTGAGAAAGCGACAGAAAGAGAACCAATAAGTATGGAGAAGGCAGCACTATACTTGCTATCAACGAAGGTGGCCATCAAAAACCATGAAAATGCCCCAAGGATCCCTGAGAGCACCAAGTATGATCTCCTCCGATATCCAAAGAGAGGAAAGGAATCGCTACACGGGAAATACTCTTTTATTGAAATCTTTCATTAAATAGATAGATGGATAAGGATGAAAGAAAAATTGATACCGACCTGATGAACCCATACAATGGTTTTACGAGCCACGGCAATGATGAGAAACCAGATATGACAGCTGTCTAGTCAGTCACATATAAAAGTGTCACTCTGTGTACTCAACAAAAATGGTGAGGGGAGAAGTGAGAAGAAACGTGTAAAGAGGTCTTCCTTTTAAATGTGCGAGAAGGTGGACATTTTCGGATAGTCACAAAATGGAAAGGATACTTTTAATTGAAAAAGAAGGAATAACCGAGTGTTGTGGCAGTCTAAGTTCGAGAGAGAATTGTATTTCAAATAACTGAATGTAACTGTAGTCTAAATTCTGTAACTACTCATAATTCAGTATGACAAAGTTAGGAATCCAAATTTAGAAAAAAACAAAAGCACTTTTGGCTAGAACCTGCAGTTTGAATCTAATGTAGATGATTTTGTTAAACTAGGGAAGATTAACAAACAACGAAAACGAATTACCCTATCAAGATGACATACCTCTGCAGGATCTAAATGTAGGTCATCTTTCAAGTAAAAGCTAACAGCAAGCCTAGAAAGGCCCAGGACGCCTTGAACAAAATATACCATAGCAACAGCAATGTTATCTGGGGTTAGATCCACTCCAAAGCAACTGATTGAACGAAGAGAATATTTGTTCTTGTGAGGCATAGTTTTATTGAAGAAGACAGAATCTTCTTGGACAGTGGTTGTCGGCTGATCCCCCTTTCCTGCATATGATCATATTGGAGAATGTAAAATATGAGTGAGACATCTATAAAGAACAACCACACAAACAAAATAGTAGGAAAAGGAGCTCACATAAGCCACCATGTATGAGCATGAGGGTGCTAAATACATGATGAGACTCTTGAAACATTTTTCTTGACAACCTACTGAATACTAAGCACCAAAAATGGAAATGACATAAAACAGCAATTTCTCGCTCGTAGAAGGGCAGGTTATATTTAGGAAATTTTCCAAAAAAGAATCTAAACTAGAGAGATTAAGATCTGCTAAATTATACTGAAAACTATACATAGTACATACGTGGGAGGCTAGTAGGCAACCCATGAAAAATGACAATTGCTAGCTTTAGTCTAAGGTGTACTGGCTCTCTCAGCTATGATCAGGCGTGGATATCCTTAATGATTGAACATCATGAGCCATGAGGTACAATCCACTCTCAACTATAAATTATCCTCTGAAGAATCCTTCTCCAAGGAAGATTTATTTAAAATCTCCAATATGACAATCATATGCTCCCTCTATATGACCTTAAAGCTCCAGTTTCATTTTAATCCTTCCTACAATGCATTCTAGTTTCTTGTGTTAAACTATTTCCTCATAGTGCATGCCAACTCACCCTTCCCCGATTTGCACAAACAACAATGCAGAAATTGGCCGCACTTTAATATATTGTTATTAGTCCAAAATTGTGGAAAGTTATTTTAACTGGAACTTAGGATGCAATCACAAAAGGACTTGATGAATCTTCACATTTGTTCCATAGTTGTTTAAGGCCCTTGAGGAATGATTATGTCCTAAGCACCTGCTCTTTGTTAAAGGCAGCGCACTGCTTCAATGCCCCAGGCATTGTCTTAAAAAGGACAATATTAAACCATAAAAAGTAGGCAATGTATACTAAGAGTTGGATAATATATTAGTGATTAGGAATAAGAATTAGAAATGAAGTAAAAAACAACCTAGTCACTAACCTAACAACAACAACATACCCAGTATAATCCCACAATGGGGTTTAGGGAGGATACTGTGTACACAGACCTTACCCTACCTTGTTGAGGTAGAGAGTATGTTTCTGAATACCCTCGGCTCAAGGACAAAACTACTTGCTAACCTGAATAAAAAATTTGCTCCTTATAACAATTAAAGTGATTCTTGAAGTTGATTGACACAGTTTTTAATTCACGTATTCCAATTAATTATAGATTCTCAGGTCTTTGATCCATATAGTTATCGTTTGTTTTTATATTTGTGTTTTCTTTGATTACAATTTTATTTTAATTCATCTGCACCTATCTTCACTAAAGCTCGTGATTTGATTGCGCGTTCTGCTTAAATTTCCAGCAGACTCTTGGTGCTTTTCTACCTTATTTGTCTTCGATGCCACGTTTAATATATGCGCTCATGGATGGTATGACAATTGAAATAGAGCTGAAGAAATTACTCTAAAATTCTCCCTTACAACCCAAACATCATAGCCTTTTTTCCTTTTGAGGGAAGGGGATGGGAAGGGGTGATATGGGACAAAAAACTACAGATAGAAAATCCAAAGTGATGACCAGTTACATATCTTATGTTTATTATGAATATTCTAGAATTATATGAAAGGTATACATATTACACTTAGTATCATGTACATTCATGATATCTCTTCCCTAATTTTTGAAATTACGCATGTCTGGCTCCATGTCAGATATGGCTCCATGGCCAATGCTAGCTAGAAAGGGGGAAGAGAAGTGAAAAAATTTCAGTCTACATGAGATGTATTTCTCAAGTGCCAAGAGTCCAATGTGGGACAATTTTCTACATGTCTCCACGTTAATAAGTACAACAAACCGGATTGCATGCTGACTTCAAAAGAAGCTGCCGACATCCTGGTGGTTTCCCGAATCCGTCGATCAAACAGTTAACTAACACCAATGTTCTAGGTATCACTCTGCACCTCTAAACTTCTCCCCTACCTCCCGAAGATTTTCTCCTGAATTTGACGCATTCAAAGAACCAAGGAAATCTTATTACAAGTTCCTTCCTGTGAGCTTTGGCGCAACGGTAAAAGTTGCTGCCGAGTGACCAAGAGGTCACAGGTTCAAGCCGCGAAATCAGCCTCTTGCAGAAATACAAGGTAAGACTGCGCACAGAAAACTCAATGTGCTTTGGCCCTTCCTTAGACGCTGCGCATAGCGGAAGCTTAGTGTACTGTGATGCCCTTCTCATTCCTTCCATTGAGAAACTCCTTTGAATGATACATGCATAAGAATGTTATCCATACAATTTGATTTGAATCAACACTGTGCTCCTGCTACTTCAGATGCACTAAATGATTAATATTAACTTTGGAAATACATACCATGACTACATGGTTTTACCGCAACACCTAATTAATCCGTTACGGAATATTAACAAACAGTAAAACTTCAACTGCCTGCTATCCCAACTCGAAACATAACTATCAACAACCACACACTCGAACCTGATTTATACATTCAGAAGCTGTTAACTCGCTCTATATGATTTCCTTGATTTCAGAGAAAAAACAAAAGCCATAAAAGAAAAGCTAATAACTTTACATTTCATTTTTCATAATTCTACTAAGCAAAATGTGGAATAAAGTAAATTCGATAAGAGGATTCAATCCAGCCAGTTAAGGAGTAAGGTATAGTTGATTGATTGAGTTAACTAAAAATGAAATTAATTAAAAAACAATGAAATTAATCACACCCACACAACTAAATCATTTTTATGATTGTAAGTAACTCACGGTTTCTAGAATCTAGCAACGGTTCAGTCTCGAGATCTCGCCGGGTGGAAGCTGCCGGAATCTGAACTGAGACTGACATTATGGAGTCTGGTGGCTCGAAAGGCGGTTTCTGGCGGGAGGAGCCGGCGGCGATGGTGAAGGAAGGCGGTTTCCGGCGGCAAAAACGAGAGAGGAGTGGAGAGAGGGAGAGGAAGGGAAAAAGAGGATTAACGGAGGGCAAGATTGAGAATGAGATTGAATTGGCAGTTATTGTAGTCATTTTTTAAATTTATGAGAAGTGCTTCGATTCGTACAGTCTTGTCTATTGTTTTTTAATTGAGAATTACAAAATGAGCACACAGCCGCACACTTTATAAGTACTTTTAACGACTACAAATGTACCAACGAATAACATGATCCGCGTCCAATCCAAATGTTGGAATTGCCCCTGATTAGCTTCCCCGCGGTTTCTTCGCCACTTCTCATTCCACCACTTACCACACTTCCCAAAATACACTACCATTCTTATCCAATCCCCAAAACTCCACCAATGACCATCACTACACCTAAGTTCCTGGCACCCATCAGAGCAACCCCATATATGTGAAAACTATACCTCATTCTACCCAACCCATCTCCTGTGCACCAGAATCCTCCAAGAAGAACTTGCTTATTACGAACATGGCTGAAGAACTCAAGAAGTTAACAAGCCGAGTACAAGGTATTGAAGGCTACAAAGGGATAGAAGGTTTGAACTATGAAGATCTGTGCATACATCCGTATGTCGAACTGCCATAGGGATACAAACCTCCTAAGTTTGATATATTCGATGGTATAGGTGATCCTATGGTTCATCTAAGGACTTATTATGACAAGCTTGTTAGGGTCGAAAAAGATGAAAAGATCTAGATAAAGCTCTTTATGAGGAGCCTTGCTGGGGATGCAATGTCTTGGTATATTAGCCAGAATCCCAAGAAACGGGCTAATTAGGTAAGCATGGAATCAGAGTTCATGAACCGGTTCAGGTTTAACACAGAGAATGCACCAGATGTCTTCTACAATCAGAATCTTAAGAAGAAACCTACTGAGACTTCTCATGAGTATGTTACTCGTTGGAGTTTGGAAGCAGCCAAGGTCAGGCTCTCTTTAGACAAAGAATAGATGAATAAATTCTTCATCAAAGCACATGATCCATATTATTATGAGAGACTGGTGGTCATAAAAAATTACAAATTCTCTGATATCATCAAGCTTAGGGAAAGGATTGAGTAAAGAATCAAGAGTGGGATGGTAACAAATTTTGAGGCACTGCAAGCCACAAATAAGGCACTACAATCAGGTGGCATATTGAAGAAGAGAGATGTTGGGGCAGTAATGGTGGCCCAGGACCCAAAATACCTACTTGTATATTAAACACCTTCTCCCACATACCAAACACCTCTACCTACATACCAAACACCTACACACATATACCAAGCATCACCGCCTACATATCAGCCTTCATCTCCCAGATATTCCCAACCAGTCACTATCCATCACACCTATAATTCCCAACCATCCCACTTCCAATCACTGCCGACTCGCCAAAATTATCCAAGACTGAGGCCCAACTTCGACCGCAAGCCACCTAGACAATACGCTGCCATTGCTAAGCCTATCGACCAAATATATGAAAGGTTGAAAGCCGTAAGTTACGTCACTCTTGTTCCCATTGTGGCACTAGAAAATCCATCCCAATGGGTCAATCCGAACAAAACTTGTACATACCATTCCGATATGAAAGGGAACGCCACTGTTGAGTGCCAAACATTGATGGATAAGATCCAGATACTCATTGAAAACAAGGTCATACAAGAAAAGGAAGCCACACCTAATATCCGCAACAATCCCTTCCCTGATCACAGAGGTGATGGTGTACATGTTATAGAAACAAATGAGGAATGCGACCCTGAGGGGTGAATCAGACTTATTCGAGAAGGCGGGTTTTTCTAACATACTCCATAGTTGTAGTAGGTTAGCATTGTATACATATTTGATTTACCCAAATTAGCCCTCATTATTTTCTGCCACTACATTAAGCTGGAGGACATTCTTGTCACTTTACAAAATCCCACAATTCAAAGTTAGCATCAGATTAGGTCTTTCAATCTTCCACATTAGAAGTGCTCTGGCGGGAATATTTTTATTTTATTTTCCACCTCCAGCAGGAGGCACTACGCTGACAGTTTGAGCGCCTCCATCTAGGCTCCATGATAGCTACACAATATGAGACCAGATTTATTGACTTGTCACACCATGCACTTGTGATACTCCTACAGAGCGAGAGAGGATCCGGAGGGTCATTGATGGATTGATTCAGCCGATCCACCTTCAGATGGCCATGGGAGTTGGCAGTGATATTTCCTTTTAGGAGGCGGCCAATGTAGCCCGTCGGGTAGAGATGGCACTGGTTCGAGGAGGTAGTCAGGGTTCAGACAAGAGGCCTCGACATTCTGGTAGATTTAGTGGTACCTCATGTGGAGGTAGGGATTCTTATGATAAAGGCCATCCCCCGAGGCCCTTCCAGTCGGCACTTCAGGTTTCTCATGGTACTCCAAGGGGTGGTGGTCGTCAGCAGTATTATTCGGACCAGTAGTCCTTAAGTGCACCACCAACACCCATCAGTGCACCGCCACTTCAGAGCTTCAGGGGAGGACATACCGGTCGACCGGGCCAGCAGTCTCAGTAGCCGAGAGCATGTTATGGTTGTGGTGACCCGGGTCATATAGTTAGGTTTGGCCCTCGAGCCTCGAGTAGTTCACAGCAGCAGGGTCCTCGCCCTACGATTTAGGAAGCAGGTGATCCACAGATCGTCCAGCCAACTAAAGGCAGGTGTAGGGATCATAGAGGTGGAGGGAGAGACCGTAGAGGTGGAGCTCAGACAGCGAGAGGTAGGGGTCCGCCCGCAGTAGATAGTCCTAGAGACACAGTTCAGGGAGGTGGGGGCGAGCCCCATTGTTATGCATTGCCAGCCAGGCCGAAGGCCGAATCCTCAAATGCTGTGATTACAGGTACTATACTGGTTTGTAAGAGAGGTGCTTCAGTATTATTTGATTCGGGATCTACGTACTCTTATGTGGTGTCCTATTTTGCACCCTATTTGATCATGCCTAGTGAGGCTTTGGGTATTCCTGTATATGTGTCCACACCGTTGGTAATTCTATAGTGGTCGACCGAGTGCATCGTTCGTGTGTGGTGGTACTTGCGGGTCTTGATACCCATGTCGACTTATTGCTTTAAGACATGATGGACTTTGATGTTATATTGGGGATGGACTGGTTGTCCCCGTATCCTGCTATTTTGGATTTCCATGCCAAGGTCGTGACTTTTGCCAGATTTTGCCCCGACTTGAGTGGAGGGGGACCCCAGTTTATGCCACCCGTAGTGTTATTTCGTATGTCAAGGCTCGACGTATGGACGAGAAGGGGTGTCTAGCATATTTGGCGTATGTTCGCGACTCTAGCATAGAGGTTCCATCTATCGACTTTGTTCCTATTATTCGGGAGTTCCCCGAGGTTTTCCCTTCAGACCTGCCGGGTATGCCGCCCGACAGGGATATTGATTTATGTATTGATCTGGATCTTGGCACTCAGCCTATTTCCATTCTGTCGTATCGCATGTCCCATACAGAGTTGAAAGTGTTGAAGGAGCAGCTACAGGACTTGCTTGATAAGGGTTTCATTAGACCCATTGTATCACCTTGGGGTGCACCAATGTTGTTTGTGAAGAAAAAGGATGGGTCGTTGAGGATGTGCATTGATTATCTGCAGTTGAACAAGGTGACGATAAAGAATAAGCATCCACTGCGGAGGATTGACGATTTTTTCAACCATCTTCAGGGTGCTAGAGTGTTCTCGAAGATATATTTGAGGTCTGGTTATCATAAGCTGAGGATTAGGGCATCTAATGTCCCTAAGACAGCATTTCGTACTCGGTATGGGCATTATGAGTTTTTGATCATGTCGTTTGGGTTGACCAATGGCCCTGCAGCATTCATAGAGTCGATGAACCGAGTGTTCAAGCCCTATTTGGATTTGTTTGTGATTGTATTTATTGACGACATCTTGATATATTCCCGCAGTCAGGAGGAGCATGAGCAGCACCTCATAGTGGTTCTTCAGACTCTGAAGGATAGTCAGTTATACGCCAAGTTCTCGAAGTGCGAGTTTTGGTTAAGTTTAGTCGCATTCCTGGGTCATGTCGTATCAGTAGAGGGTATTCAGGTGGACCCGAAGAAGATAGAGGTAGTCAAGAATTGGCCTCGACCAGCTTCAGCTACAGAGATCCGGAGTTTCTTGGGGTTAGCTGGTTACTAGAGAAGATTCGTGGACAGGTTTTCATCCATCGCAGCCCCGATGACTGGTTTGACCCAGAAGGGTGCCTAGTTCAGGTGGTCAGATGAGTGAGACGAGCTTCCATAAGCTCAAGACAGCCCTGAACGCGACACCAGTATTGGTTTTGCCCACGGGATCTGGGCCTGATACTGTGTATTGTGATGCTTCCCATATCGGGATTGGCACAGTGTTGATGCAGAATGGCAAGGTCATAGCATATGCTTCGAGGCAGTTAAAGATCCACGAGAATAATTATCCAGTTCATGACCTAGAGTTGGCCGTCAATGTTCATGCCTTGAAGATGTACACGAATCACAAGAGCCTTCAGTACTTATTCAAGCAGAAAGAGCTGACTTTGAGACAACGGAGGTGGTTGGAGTTGTTGAAATACGATGATGTTTCTATCTTATACCACCCGTAGAAGGCCAATGTGGTAGTCGCTACATTGAGTAAAAAGTCTGCCAGCATAGGTAGTCTTGCCTATATTCCGGTCAACCAGATACCGCTTGCCTTGGATGTTGAGGCCTTGGCCAGTAGATTTGTGAGATTGGATATTTCTGAGCCCAGCAGGGTGTTGGCTTGCACGATTGATCGTTCGTCATTGATGGAGCATATCCGGGAGTGGCAGTTTGATGATCCCCATTTATGTGTCCAGAGAGACATGGTGCAGCGGGAAGGGTGCCAGGGAGATGACTTTGGAAGATGACGGCGTATTGAGATTGCAGGGGCGAGTTTGTGTACCCAATGTTGATGGTATCTGGGAGTCGATCCTAGCATAAGCCCACAGTTCTCGGTATTCTATTCACACGGGCACCGCGAAGATGTATCAAGATTTGAGACAGCATTATTGGTGGCGCAGAATAAAAAGAGACATTTTTGCATATGTGGCTCGTTGTCCGAATTGTTAGTAGGTTAAGTACGAGCATCAGAGGCCCGGTGGGTTATTTCAGAGGATTGAGCTTCCCAAGTGGAAGTGGGAGAGAATCACCAAATGGCTCCTTGACTCCTTTGACCAACCCTTTGTCATTGCCGACCATTCCAACAATCTGTGCGTGGTCATGTACCTGTAGAGGATTACGTGTGACACTTGGGGTATTACTGCCTTCGATCATTATTATTCCTTCTTGAATCATTCTTTATATTTCCCTTTTCAAAGCACGACAATCTTCAACATTATGCCCCTGGGCATTGGAATGGTATTCACACCTTTTAGCAGGTTCAAAACTTCTCGCACGTGGGTCTATATAATTTAGAGGAATAGGTGCAATCATATTGTAATGCTTTAATCTCTCAAACAAACTTGCATAAGATCCTCCTATTGGTGTAAAATTATCTTTCAGCCTTTGTTCCCAAATACACCCTTGGCTTGAATGTGGGTTATAGGGCACTTGGAAATTTTGTGGAGGCTGCTGGAGATTCTGCGGTTCTTGTGCTTGCCATTTGGAGTGGCCCAGTTGTTGGATAGATGGTCGGACATTGTTCAGAGGATAATATTGGGGGATTATATGGAGTTCGAGGGATATCCATATAGTTGGTATTGAGGCTGAAAGCATCTAGCAGGAATGCCAACTGGATCTTGACCTTGGTGGGGTTTAGCAACATCCTTCTTATCAGTGCGAGGACTGTCCCAAGCAACTTGTTTATTCCATGTGATCCAAAATTTCCTAAAACTTCCCTTGGGTTTCTTTTCCATCTGAGATATGGATGAGCTGGGTGGGACAATGCCTATACTGTACTAAAAGTGCCACACAAAATCTTGAGCCATGTCATCCCAGGTATGTCACTTACCGGCATCTTGGCGAGTATGGCATTCCATAGCTGCCCCAGTCAGGCTCACTGAAATATGCCATTAGAAACTCATCTTTCTCGCCAACATTTCTCATTTCACTACAATAACCACTCTGGTGGGCTATTGGAACCACCCGCCTATCATACAAATTAATCTTCGGCATCCTAAACCCTTTCAGCATTTTGGATATCTCATCTTGCTCCACTATCTTAGCATGCTTTGTAGTCTCACCGGGAGACTCAAAATGAGGAGCGTGAGAGTATGGGCCCGAGACCTTGAAAACTGGTTCTGGAACATAGTTTTGGGAATCAAGGACTGATGGCGCAGGACGACCACTAATCCAGGCTTGGTATATTTCGGTCATCTGTCTTTTCAACCTTAAGACCTCTTCTTTCAACTCAGACTCTGATTCTACAATTCCCTTAAACAGATCAAAAACCTATGTGTCCAAGTTTTTGCTAGCCATGGCTACCTTGCTCTTTGACCTTGTGTTGTATGGATGAGTTACTTAAAAACCACAAACCAACCATCCTTATGCTCAATGAAGATAACAAAAGGAAGAAAATGAGGTCATCCCGTTAGCGTTAGGGCAACAGCAAAAATATCACATTATGTGCAATGCTCCTAGCAACAACTAATGGTTCTAGAATGACTTCGAGGGTATAAAGGTCAGTTGGCATCATCCTAATTTGTTCATTTCAACCTCTCTTTTCTTTGCTTTTCTAGCACTTGCTTGCTCATTTTTCTTTCTCTTTTTCTTTCTAATTATCACTCTTTTCTTTCCTCTCAGCTCCCACGTCCCATAACTTTAACCTTTTGTTTCTTTTCCTTTCTTTCCTTTTTTGTTTTTATTTTACTAATAAAAAATTATTCGATCGAACCCTACGTAGGTTGCCTACGTAACATGACCCTGCATGAATCAGATCTTTGCGTAGATATGGAAGATCAGGAATAAAACAAACAAACTGACATCCCCCCCCCCTCCCCCTTTTTCTTTTTCTTTTTTTTAAAGACTATTCTGATGAGAAAACGAAATAAAAGAAACAAAACCCCTCTCTTTTTGAAATTTCTAGACTGAATGCCCTATAACCTATTCTAAACTCAAGCTTACCGAGCATGTAATTTTTCTCTTTTTCTTTTTTTCCTTTTGAAATAAATACTCTATTAAAGAAATATCCTAGAAGAGAAAAATATTTTTTGATTCTTTTTTTTAAGGAAGAAAAATCTTTAGAATAAACCACAGAAAAATAATTTGAATTTTCAATTTATATCTGACGCAAGATTCGAAACAAGCCATAAAAAATATCTTTGGATTTCAATTTTAATTGCCTAAAAGAGAAATTCTGGAAATAAACCAAAGATAAAATATATTATTTTTTTTCTTCTATGTACAATATCCTAATGTTCTAATGAAAATAATTTTTTTTATTTTTCACTAATTTCCCAAAGAAACGTCTCAAAAAAAAAAATTTGGATTGTGAATTAACATCTTAAAGAAAGCTTTTAAAGAAGTACTAAAAGAAAATTCTCTTTTTTTTTCCTTGAATTTTGGTCGTGATATACTAAAGGAAATATAAAAATAATTTATTTTAAATCCTAGATATTAATTGCCTAAAGGAAAAACAAACTCAAAATTCTTATTTCTAGAATTAGTATTCTAAAGAAAACTTATAATGGAAATATAAAAACGCGAAATTTCTCTTTCTTTTTTGTTTTGCTTCCTTATTTTTTTTTTGGATTTTTGACTTATAACACACTTTTAAAAATGTAAGTTAGTAAGTACAATAATAATAAAAACCCTGACATTACTATACAAAGCTAGAAGGTAAAAGGACAACATAAAAAGAAAACAAACTCCAAATATAAAAAAATCTTCTTTTGATCCAATCGTGAATGAATGATCCTGACTAGATCGTCCTGAGGCTCTGCCATGCCCAAAATCCGGCAAGAAAATTCACACATGTATAAGAAAACTTAAACCAACACTATGTGAGGCAAAAACATTCCTTGCAGAACACATGCAAGACATGATTGAGGCTATTTTTGCAAAATGACTTATATGGCCAAAAGGTGGCTAGAAGTGTAAAATTGGGCTAAAACCACGCAAAGCCAAGAACCTAAGATTTATTAGGAAGACCAGACCCTATGTGGGTTGCCTACGTATTCCGTCGCGAGAGACGAGAATCAGGTTTGCATAGTTCGGACAAATTAGATACATGCGAGAATAAAAAAAGCAACTAATTTAGAGAAAATATATTTTTTTTTTTGCTTTTTCTTGAAAAATGATGAAACATGCAAAATCGTTTTAGATTTTCTTTTTCTCATTCTTTTTTATTTTCTGATTTTCGAAAATCGAAAAATGATAAAAAAAAACAAAATCTTGTTTTTTTTAAAAAAATTTCAAGCTCTTTTTTTAACAACCTTGCTCTATCTTCACACTTCACTCTTTTTTTTCTTTTTTTTCTCTTTTTCATTTTTCATTTGCCCCCAACTATCATTACTCCACCAAATGACCCTTTTACCTTTTAATAAATGCAACATGTAGCACATAGCATCCATCAAGATGGTTTATTATTTTGAGTGCACCTGTCCTAGACGGACCCAACCCATATGTTGAGTCCCCAAAATCAAAATGCACATGATGCAAGCAAGTGCTCCTACTAGGGATCCGACATGAGGCTTTGTTATTCTAGGTTTATTTGTTCTAGACTTGGCTTACCCGAGCAAATAGCTCGAGCCAAGGGGGAGGCAGCGTACCGGGAATACAGAAGCTTCACCGGCTTAGCAACTTATCTGAACCTCGTTCTAAAATGGGATTGGACTCTAGACAGAAAAGAAGTCACACGAAGTTCACCCTTCTTCATGATTTAGAAGACTCAGAGAGAAAATAGATTTCCTGACCATTTATATACAATTCACAGAATATCAAAGCAGTAAAAGCAACAATTAGCACATTAGGCCCAACACTGTAACAAAATTAGATAAAGCCAAATATAACAATTTAACTGAGCTCAAATTCTGAACCCTGAACCAATGTTTTGGGTTCTTTTCCCCACCAGAGTCATCAGAGTTGTCACACCTCCTTTTTCCTACTCCTAGAAGGGTATAAATGAGTTTTTCCAATTAAAGAACAATTGAAACGGGATTTATTGAAAGAATTCAGAGTCGCCACTTGGAAGATTTATGATGTCCCAAGTCACCGGTTGAATCCCGAATAGAGGAAAATATGACTCTGTTTAACAGTCCACGAACCAGAAATTCGGATAAGGAATTCTGTTAACCCGGGATAAAGTATTAGGAATTCCCGAATTCCGTGGTTCTAGCACGGTCGCTCAACTATTATATTCGGCTTAATTACCTGATTTTAATACATTTTGAACCTATGTGCAAATTTTAACTTTTAACCGATTTTACTCAAATTTTAAAGAATGTTAAACATCGTTTAAAACATATTTTTGGATCACGTCACATGAAATGCACCCGCAACCAGGAACACGTCTTATTCAACGTTTTGAATTTGGATTTGGATCACATGAAATGCGCACCCAAGTTTAGGAAGGTAATAGTTTTAAAAGACGCGTCTAAGCAACTACGCATTTACAATTTTGCGAGGACCATGGGGATTTCACTAAATGGCGCATCTCAATGGCTACACAACATGTTTTATTAATCTATTACTATAGATATCATTTTTTGAGCATGAATCGCTAATTTCGTAGAATAAACCATCATATACTAGACAATAAACTAATTATGAGATGATTTTAACATAAAAAAACTTGTAAACAAAAATAATGATGAATCTGTGATATTATACCTACACAATGATATTGAGTAGAACTTCAAGCACAATACTTATTCAAATGAACAATCAAAACCAGAAATTTGCAAGGAAGCAATTGCAGTTGAACCTAGTAAGGATATTAAACACAAATACAACACCAGACAATTCAAGTTTCCATAGAAAATAAACATCGAATTCAAACTATGTAAAACAAATCAAACTAGGCACAAACCATCATAAGTTATCAAAGAAACACACACAGAACGTTTTGTTTTTAAATTCAAGGTAAGAAATGGACATCAATAGCTAATTTGAACCTAAAAATGTCTACGACCAACATCTTGCACGGACAAATGAATAGGGACCTCGGACAACGACCTCCGGCAAACTCGAATGGAAAATCCAACAAACAGAATCTCGACACCTTAGATTCGATCACAAAGAACCTCGAACAGGTTTGATAAGGACAAGGACGGTCTATTTTTAGACAAAAATGAAGGCTCTCCAGTGGCGTGTGCTGTATTCAATGGAGGATCGTCGGATTTAACCAAACGCTCGACCAGATCTGAAACTCGTTTCACGTGGAAGAGAGGAGAAGACGGAAGCCATGAAGCTTCCTTGGTCATTGGTAATCTAGCACCGACAACGGTTCCAGGAAGAAGAAGAAGTTGCCTAGCATTTTCTAGTTCTTTGGAGGAAGAAGAAGCTTCATTGGTTTTGTCAGGGTGGAGGTTGTGTGTTTTGGTTTAGGGGATCCTTCTCTAGGTTAAGGAGATGAAGAAGAAATGGTAGGGTTTTCGAGTTGTCAATGAAGAAGAAGAAGCTTAAGCTTCATGGAAAATGAGTCTGTTCGTTTTGTTTCAGTGAAGAAGAAGCTCATGGTATGTTACGGCTGAAGTTGTGTCAATCTATGGCTGCTTCTTCTCTATATTAAGCTCCTTTCATGGCCGAAGAGCTCTTCTCTTTTGAAGAAGAAGAACGATGACGTGGGGGAAACTTTCACTGTTGCGACGCTCTGATTTTCAGTAGACTCCATCCCTTTCAGTGTATAGCTCTGTAGGTTTTTAGTACTCCCTCTGTTTCATATTGTTTGAGGTAATTTGACTCGGCACATTGTTTAAGAAAAAAGAAGAAGATTTTTAAAACTTGTGGTCTTAAAAGATTAATGGGTAAAACGTTTGTGGGACCATACCATTTGTGTGGCTATAAAAGCTTCTCACTAAGGGTAAAAAGGGTAAAATGAAGAATTTAAAGTTGAATTATTTTCAAATTTAGAAATGTGTCATTTATTTTGGAACAAACTAAAAAGGAAAATACTTCAAACAATATGAAACGGAGGAAGTACGTTTTTAGGTTAATTAAGGATCCGGGTCTTGAGTGTCAGGTCGGGTAGGGTTGACCCAGTTTTGGATGGATAAGGAGAAAAAATTAGGCTTTTATATTTGTTCTTTGGGGTAGCCCAATACACTTAAAAACATCCTTTTCTTTTGTTTAATAAATTAAAAATTTAACTAAATTCCTAAATCAATTCAAATTGTTAAATTAAATTGATTATTTAACTATAAAGTTTATAAAAATTAATTGATCCTAAATTTAAAGAGAAAAGTTAATAATCTAAAATTTTAAAGCTAAGAATGTAAAAGTAAGCCATTTTGTGATTTTCATTTTTTGATAAAGCAACTAACTAACTAATTAATCCTAAAATGTAAACAAAATCTAAATACAATGCATGGTATTTTTGGTTTTTAATAAAAATTAAATATGCACAATAATGCAAATAATTAACAAAATTCTATGAAAATTCCTACAAATATCACGACCCAATTTTAATACCCGGTCGTGATGGCGCTTCTCGTAAAGACAAGGTTAACCAACTAATCCAAATACTCTCTTTAACAAATATTTACGCATAAATGAATAGAAAGTACAACTTAATGACATTAAAACTATTGATTTTAATCCAACACAACCCGACCGGGGTATCACAAGTTACGAGCATCTAAAGAAGACTGAACACCACTACATCGCCAATAATATGTATAAAATAAAAACCGGAGTTCAAAAGATGAAGTCCGGTGGCGCAAATGCTGGCGGTCACCTTGCTCAGCTACATTAGTAATACCTTCAATCCGCTAATAACCCGCTTCCGGGCGAACAATACCTGCAACTGCACGCGAGTTGCAGGGAGTAAAGTGAGTACTCCAACTTAGTGAGTAACAAGAGTAAATAATAATTGAGCGGCAAGAAATCACGTAAGAGCACTCCTTCATGCAATATTGGACAGCACAACCCTTTGAGATGGGAAAATCATTTAGAAAATATCTGACTCAGTTTAAAAACTCCTTTTGAAAATACCTTTTTTCCAGCAGTCAAGCAAATGAACGCAAAATCAGATAGTGCAAGTCCGCACATAAGTCAGCCTCTCGGGCACAACACTCAATTAACAAATAACAGCAGGGTATCTGGTAACAGTGCAAGAAATAGCATGGATGTTAATAATATGAGAGTGCTGAATGTCATGCGACGTAGTACAAACAGGAACCAATGCGTGAATGCAATGCAATGCACATGACCGCTGCGGCGTGCAGACGGATCCATTTAGATACCAGCACTCACTGTGGGGGTTCAGACTCCGGAGGGCCTCCTACAGCCCAAGAGCAATATTAATATCACACCACTGTAGCATGCACCCCGATCCATGTTGTCACACCTCCTTTTTCACTACACCCGCGAGGGCATAAAGGAGTTTCTTCAATTAAAGAACAATCGGAACGATATTTATTTTTAATATTTCAGAGTCGCCCCTTGGGAGATTAATGGTATTCCAAGTTATCAGTTGAATCCTGAACCGAGAAAAAATATGACTATGTTAACAGTCCATGAATAAGAAATCCGAGTAAGGAATTCTGTTAACCCAGGAGAAGGTGTTAGGCATTCCTGGGTTCCGTGCTTCTAGCACGGTAGCTCAACTGTTGTATTTAGCTTATTTATCTGATTTTATTACATGATGAACCTATGTACCAATTTTGACTTTGAACCGCTTTTGTTTAATATTTTTTAGAGAAAGTTGGACGTCGTCTAAAACATGTCTTTGGATCACATCATATGAAATGCACCCGCAATCCTGAACACACTTTATTCAATGTTTTAGGATTTGATTTGGGTCACATGAAATGCACATCCGAGTTTAGGAAGGTAATGTTATTAAAATGCGCGCCTAAAGAGACTGATGCATTATTATCTTTGGGGAAGGCCGTGAAATTCGCTAAACAACCCATCCCGAATTCTAAGGATAAAATAAGATTAACCAAATGAGGGCCGTGCAGTTGTCATTTTTGTTCGGCACGGCACCCATCTAATTCTGATTTAAAAGAAAACTACATTTGGAGGGACGTAAACTTTCAAACCGCTTTTATTTATTTAAGGAAAATTCAAGATTATTTAAAATATATTGAAAGTCGTGTCACATAAAATGCACCCGTGGTTCACGACCTGCTTTATCTCCCCTTATTCGAAATTGAAGTCGGGTCACATGAAATGCACCCCCGATTCCTTTAATCTAATTACGTAGTTCAGTTGTGTCATATATTGTGATATGTGTCCAACTATTACAATTCGAGCAAGCATATGAATAGATAACTATATGAGCAAATTCACAACTATGAACAATAACAACACAAACAACGAGGTCATATCACCAAATTAATGACACTCCAAAACTCACTAGCTTCCAACCTTGAATAACCAACGATGAAACCAAATTCTCCTAATTACTGGTATACGCACAATTTCTTCTAAAAAAATGGATGACAGTTCCTTCCAGTGTTGCTGCTCATCATAGGCGCGAATAAGACAACAGAGACATTCAAATTTTATCTTTACTCAATATCTCAAACTTTATCTACTGAAGTATATACCACTTATAAAATCACACCTTTGTGGAAGAATTAAACGCAATCTCAAATGAAATGATACTAGACCAAGTATTCAAACAAAATAGTATAGCAAAACAAAACTGAAAAAGAAGCGGTAATGAAATAACTAATCAGAAAATGTGAAATAATTCCAACCAAAACAAACATATACACATTCAAGCACTTACTGATAATCTGAAAGGGGATCGAGCTCTTACAGTCGCAACAATTCTGGAAAATACTGACCAGATGACATCCTCAACCTGCATGATCAGAGCTTCGCCGAAAATCTTAATGGAATTAAAACCAGACCTTGAAACTCGCCAGATAAAACTAGAACGTCGATCTCACAAACTCGAATGAAGAAATGAAGCAGCGGTAGTAAAAGAGATTCACAAACGGGAATCAAAGCTGGACTCAAACTTGAACACGACCACCACTCAATCAGATTCCATAGTTTGAGAACAAAATTGAAATGGAGAAGAGGAAGCAGCAACACACTTTCGTTTGTACTTTTTAGTTCTATTTTCTTAATTTTCAAAATCGAAAAGGGAATGAAGAGGCTGAAATAAACATCTTCGATCTTATTCTTTTGTTTGTCGACTGTGGATGTCATATCACTAGAACCAGCATTGGACAAAAGACAAAACTAAAGATAGAAAAACAAAGAAAATGCCTTGAAGTAACAAAAGATCGAAATTTGCATTTGACAAATGAGGAAACAGTTCGAATAACAAAACAAGAAAAACAAACTGGAGTACAACCCTAGAATGAAACTGAAACAAACCTGGACAACACTATACAAACCACTACGACTAAACAATTTAGACAAAATGAAAGGATACGAGGGTTTGATCACAAGACAATATCCGGATTACAACCCTGCAAATAACCCGGACAATAGAAATAACAGAAAAATGGACCACCAAAGCTCCTCCCCAGCTGACCTAGGAATGGAGCATCTTTCCAATTACCAAACACGGTATCTTAGCCACTGAATTCTGCATCACAATCACTAGGAACTTCACAAGTCTTCATCACATCATCCTCGACAAGTTGTTTTTGGGTCTCCGAGGCTTTCAAAGAATTCTTATTCTTTTTTAAAATAAACCATACCCACCATGTCTATCTCATTATACACAGGCGATGGGTTTTGGCTAGTATCTGTTGTGTTCGGATTTTGCACCACAATGTCACCTGCATTAATAAGCTCCTAAATTGCTTTCTTCAGCTTCCAACATTTTTCTGTGTCATGCCCCGGAGCATCTGAGCAATATGTGCACATTAGAGAAAAATCACATTTCTTTGATAGAGGGTTTGGCATTTTTATCCGAATCGGCTTCAGCATTCCCAATTGCTTCAACTTCTGGAACAAACTGGCATATGATTCTCCAATAGGGGTGAGAGCCTTTTCTCATTTCAGCAACCTCTCATTCCTAAATGCCTGATTTGGCCTAAAACCTGACCTAGGGGGTTTCCGGTATACTCGTGGGGGTGGATAGGAATTTTGTGAAGCTGGGTACTTGGACAGTGAGGTATGTCTTTGGGAGTTCCGTGGGGAGAAGTAACATTAGGAAGGGCCATCCGGTGCACGAGGATACTCACGGGTACGATGTCGAGGTTGGAAATATTGATCACGAGAGCCCTTTGGATCATCATTTCTGTTTCTCTTTCTACTTTCTGAGCTTACCGGGATGTCCTGAATGTCTTTCGAGAAACTCATGATTTTTCCTGACTTTATTCTCTTTTCTACTAACTCCGCCATTCTTAACACCTCACCGAAAGGTCTACCAATGGCTGAGATCAAATGATTGTAGTAGATGGGCCCCTGAGCTTATAGGAAAAGCTCGACCATTTCTTCTTCACCAATTAGGGTACTGACTCGAGCGGCTTGCTCCCTCCATCTGAGCCCAAACTCCCCAAAACTTTCCTCCAGTTTCTTTTCCATCTTAGATAGGGATGAGCGATCTAGGGTAACAATTGAATTGTATTGAAAGATATTGGAAAAAGTCTTGAGCCATATCACCTAATGTAGGCCACATATTAACATCTTGAAGATCATGCCAGTCCAAAGCTGCCCCAGTTAGGCTCTCACTGGAATGTGCTATCATTAAGTCATCTTTCTCTCCCGCACTTCTCATTTCACTGCAATAAACCTTCAGGTGATCCACCGGATCCCCAAAACCATCATACAAGCTAAATTTTGGTACTTTAAACCCCATGGGTAGGCGAATGTCACGATACAAGGATGATTTTTTCAACTTCCTGGGTTCCCTGTTTATCCATTCTTTTCCTGTGAACCTTTCATTTTCAACATGAGGCTCATCCTGCGAGCCTTGCTTGTACAAGTTGGGAACCTTATGAGTAACCTCGGAGGGGTAATATTGGGCGTCATGAGCTCTGGGTGGGTGTTCTTTGTCGAGAACAGCGGATGTGACCGGGGGACACTTTTGTGGAAATATATTTGGACGATGAGTGATGGAGCTACCAGAGTGGTTGGGAAAGTTGTTATAAGCGGGTAGATATGGAAAGTATATAGGATCATCGGTCATTGTGTTCAGTGTTTGGGTAAGGATGGCGTCCATAAGCTGGACAGTGGCGGGGGTGGTGCTTTCCCAGTCATCCATGCCCGATACATGTCTGCCACATGTTGTCTCAATATTTTTACCTCTTCTACCAACCTGTTATCCTGCTCAACCAGCTGGTTTCGGGCATCGTTATCAACCCCGCTCAGTTCAGTTGTTATCTGCCATGGCCTTTTACCTTTGTGTTGTAGAAATGGGCTACCACTTTAAAACCACAAACCAACCACCCTTCTGCTATGAATATAATAAAATGAAGTCATCACGTTAGCGTTAGAGCATTTACCATAAGATAATCTCACTTTATATGACATGCACCTAGCCACTGTTATTAGTTCTAAAATGACTTTAAGGGTACAAAGGTCGGTTGTCATCATCCCAATTTGTTCATTTCAATCTCTTATTTTCTTTCTTTTCTGACACTTATTGGCTTTCTCATTTTCCTTCCTCTTTTCTCTAATTATCACTCTATTCTTTCCTCTCATTTTTCACCTCCCATGATTTCATATCTTTTTCTTTTTCTTTTTCTTTTCCTTTTTTTATTTTAATAAATAAATAATGATTCGATCGAACCCTATGTAGGTTGCCTGCGTATCATGACCCCGCATGAAGAAGATCTTTACGTAGTTCTGGAAGATCAGGAATAAAGTAAACAAACTAACACATTTTTTCCTTTTTACCTTAAAGGCTACTTTGATGAGAAATGATAAATAGAAAAAATAAAAAAAAAATCCCTTTTTGAATTTTCTAGAATGAATGTTCTATAACTTATTCTAAATTCGAGTATGCTTTTTTTCTTTGCTTTTTTCTTTTTTTCTTTTTGAAACAAATACTCTATTAAAGAAAATCCTAGAAGAGAAAAATATATTTTTGACCCCTTTTTTTAGGAAGAAAATCTAATGAAATAACCACAGAAAAATATTTTAAATTTTATTTGATATTTTGAATGCAAGATTTGGATACAAGCAATAAAAAAAGATAAAACAAAATACTTTTGGATTTTAATTTTGAATGCCTAAAGAAGAATTGTGAGATAAACCAAAGATAAATTACATTATTTTTTTCTCTCTTTTTCTTCTATGTACACCCTGACACTCTAGTAGAAGTAAAAAGAGGTTTTTTAAATTTTTTGCTAATTTCCCAAAGAAACACCCCAAGAGAAAATCTTTTTGGATTTTAAATTAACACCTTAAAGAAGACTTTTTAAAGAAGCTGCTAAATAAAATTCTTTTTTTTTTTTTTTTGAATTTTGGCCCTAACATACTCAAAGGAAACATAAAAACAATTCATTTTAAGTCCTAATATCAATTGCCTAAAGGAAAAATCACAAAATAAAAATGTAATAATAAAAGACTCGACAAATTTGACTAGACTTTTTTTTTTTTGGTAAAAAGGATTATGATAATTGCAAACAAAATAGATTTTTTTTCGAAAGATAAGATGTTTGTTTATTAGCATGCAGCAGAATGTGATCCACATTTAGCTCTTACTAAACCAAGGATAAGTATTGAAACTCATTTTCTTTAAAAAAAAAATCAAATGATCATAGTAGTAACTTTAGTTTCAAGTGTCAACTGGGACTTCAGACGAAAGTTTATCCAATTAACACTTCACAACAACCTGAAATACTCGCAATTACAATTACAACATAGTCGAAAGACAAACGGTAAAGAAGCAATAAGACGATTATCCAACTGTAGGTTGGAGAATTGCTTAGCTGCTGCTATCGCCGAAGAGATATCCAAAGAAGATCCACCTCCAGGAGCAGCATGAACTTTGGTAGATGGTCGGTCCGTGATAAAGTTGCCTGTGTTTTGACCATCTCTCCTGAAATGGTTAAAGGGTGCTCTGGATATCAGCAGGAATCTGCTTAGTAACATCAACTGGATCAGAAACAGCAGGCTTTGAAGCTGGCTCTTTATTTGTTGCATGTCCTTCACTTTGAACAGCTTGGGCATTTTCTGTGGTTGATTTTGGCACTTCACCGCCTCCAAATAAGTATCCCAGTGAACTTTTCCCTCCTCCATAGCTGACTCCACGACCAATATCTCCAATTCTCTCTTGTTAAAGTGTTCCCTGAACAGTTTGTTAAAGAGTTCCCAGAACAACCTTTGATTCTTTTGGATTAGATCAGCGTTTTAAATATTGAAACTAGTCCAACCACAACATATGAAAATATCGAAATCTTTGATAACTAAAAGGACATGAAATGCAAACTAAAAGATTGACCAAATTTTTAAATGAAACTGGCCTTCCATATAGCATTTGGAAGAGCTTCTAACATATGAACATGATAAAGATTTTGATGCCACAAAAATTGTAATATTTTCTTAAACACGGGGATAGATCATGTCAGTAACATGTCATAAACTGTTAGTTCTTACCATTTTCTTCGGCCACTCCTGCCAATGCTCGCTGAACGCAAGACTCTGCATAGTGCACGTCATTTTCTAGAATCTGGTGATGAATAACAAATCTGATTCTCTGTGGCCCTTCTGGTAGTATAAGTAAACCATGTTGTTCCAAAGTCTTGCACATCTTTGTTTCGCTTATCTTTGACCCCTTCAGTATACCGCAACATACAATGTTAGTCTCTACGGTAGCAATATCAACTTTCAGCCCTTTGATTTTGTGAAGTTCCTCGGCCAAAATCTTAGCCTTTTTGTGATCTCCTTCCAACTTAACAAGATTCTCTTGGAAAGCGATAAGGGCAACAGTACAAAGGACACCAACCTGCCTCATTCCACCGCCTAGGAGTCTTCCTCAGAATTTTCGCCTTGGAAATGAAGCTCTTCAAACCAACAACCACAGACCCGACTGGAGCACCAAGACCTTTTGATAAGCATACCGAAACTGAATTAGCAGCCCGTACAAGTCCATGAACAGGCACTCCAAGTGCAACTGATGCATTGAATATACGAGCTCCATCAATGTGAAGCTTCAGACCATACTTCTTTGCTAGCTCTCCGACTTTGTCTGTATACTCTGTAGAAAGGCATCTGTCGCCGGAGTGTGCATGTGAATTCTCCAAGAAGATCAGCCAAGTGGTCGGGTAACATATCTCAAAGCTAGGATCTCGAATTGCAGTTTCAATTAGATCAATATCCATTGTTCAATCTTTATTGTTCTTCACTGTCCTCGGATGAACACATCCGAGAGTGGAAATGCCTCCATTTTCATAAGTATGGATAGGCGAATAATCACCAAGAATAATTTCATTGCCTTTAATTTGGCAATGAGTCAGCACACTGAACAAAATTGATTTTCAACTCATATTTCTAGCTAGCAGAGAGACAAGAGGGGTTGCTCTGATGATAAGCAACCCCCACTTCCAACCGAGAGGTTGTGAGTTCGAGTCTTCCCAAGAGTAAGGTTGGAAGTTCTTGGAGGGAAGGATGTAGGGGATCTATTTGGAAACAACCTCTCTACCCAAGGGTAGGGGTAAGGTCTGAGTACATACTACCTCCCCAGACCCCACTAAGTGGGATTATACTGGGTTGTTGTTGTTGTATTTCTAGCTAGTAGAGAAAAAAGGTTGTTACATGGTGATGTGACTGCAAATACCTCCATCTATGACAATTTCATCACCAGGATTTACACCTTCAGTAAAACCTTCATAATTTGCCTGAATTGTAAATGGTCGAGAACCTTCAAATTTCTCAGTGGTAAAGTACTACCACATTGAATCCTCCTATGCATGAAGAGCCATGATCAACTACTTGTATTTGATCCCCTTCTGTATCAATCATGACTGATATACTATAACCTTTTCTTGATTGAGCATCTTAATTTTCCTAATCACATCTTGATGCCACTCCAACTCGACACATATTTAGCCTGGCCACATTCATACCTGCTAAAGCCAACTTCTCCAACTCATCCAAAGAGCAACAAGCTAGTCAAATTGTGCAAACTAACTTTGTTTTCCTTTACCCCAAAAATCCATTTTCCTTTAATTCCCTGTCACCACATCAAAGCATGAATATCCTTCTTTTAAACTCTTCAGTTCATTTGAACTTTGAAATTTACTCCAACCCCACTTGCATCACTGCTTTGACAGCATTTCTTGATCTTTTAATATATTCCAAATTTCTATCCAAACTCCGGTAAGTAGATCTACACCTGTATGAGAAAACTTTAACCAACATTATGTGAGACAAAAACACTCTCTATTTGACACACACAAGACATGATTGAGGTTATTTTACAAAATGGTTTATTTAGCCCAAAAGGTGGCTAGAAGTGCAAAATTTGGCTAAGAACCCGCAAAGCCAAAAACCTAAGATTTACTAGAAAGACCGGACCCTATGTGGGCTGCCTACGTATCACGCCCCGAAAGACGAGAATCAGGTATGCATAGTTCGGGCCAATTGGATAGGGGCGAGAAAAACGACTAATCTAGAGAAATTTTTTTTTTTTTCGCTTTTTTCTTGAAAAATGAGAAACATGTAAAATCTTTTTGGATTTTCTTTATTTTTTTTATTTTCTGATTTCTGAAAAATGATGAAAAAGTGCAAAGTCCATTTTTTTTTAATTTCCAAGCTCTTTTTTTTAACAATATAATTGGGCCCAACTCGCTTTATTTTTATACTTCAACTTCTCTTTTTCTCTTTTTTTTCTCTTTTCCCTTTTTTCATTCATTTTTTCTTTTCCCTTTTTTTCATTTTCCCTCAATTACCATTTGTCCGCTAATTGACCCTTTTACCCTTGAATATATGCAATATATAGCACATAAAATGCATCAAGATGGTTTGTTATTTTGGGTGCACCTGTCCTAGACAGACCCAACCCCTGCGTTGAGTCCCCAAAGTCGAAATGAACATGATGCAAGCAAGCGCTCCTACTAGGGATCCGATATGAGGCTATGTTATTCTAGGTTCAAAATTTGGGTGTTTGTTCTAAACATGGCTTATGCGAGCGGACAGTTCGAGCTGAGGAGGAGGCAGCGTACAAGGATACAGAAGCTTCACCGTCTTAGCAACTTATCCGAACCTCGTTCTAAAAATGGATTGGACTCCATACAGAAAAGAAGTCACACCGAATGCACCCTTCTTCATGATTTAGAAGACTCAGAAAGGATATGGGTTTCGGCATAGTTTACATACAATTCACGAAATATCAAAGCGGTAAAAAAATCAATTAGCATATTATGCACAGATCATGTAACAAAATCAGATAAAGCCAAACTATAATTATTCTAAGCTCGAATTCTTGAACTCTGAATAAAACATTTTGGGTTCTTTTCCCCAGCAGAGTCGCCAGAGCTGTCACATCTCTTTTTTTACTACACCCGCAAGGGCATAAACGAGTTTTTCCAATTAAAGGACAATCAGAATGGGATATATTATTAATATTTTATAATCGCCACTTGGGAGATTAATGGTGTCCCAATTCACCGGTTGAATCCCGAACTGAGGAAAAATGTGACTCTGTTAAGAGTCCGCGAACCATAAATTCGAGTAAGGAATTTTGTTAACTCAAGAAAAGGTGTTAGGTATTCCTGGGTTCCGTGGTTCTAGCACGGTCGCTCAACTGTCGCATTTAGCTTATTTATTTGATTTGATTACATGATGAACCTATGTGCCCATTTTGACTTTGAATTGCTTTTATTTAACATTTTCTAAAGAAAGATGAACGTCGTTTAAAACGTGTCTTTAGATCACGTCACATGAAATGCACTCGCAATCCTGAACACATTTTTATTCAACATTTTGGAATTTGATTTTGGTCACATGAAATGCACACCCGAGTTTAGGAAGGTAATGTTATTAAAATACGCGCCTAAAGAGACTGACGCATTATTAACTTTGGGGAAGGCCGTGAAATTCGCTAAATGGCCCACCACGAATTCTAAGGACAAAACAAGATTAACCAAATGAGAGCCGTGCAGTTGTCATTTTATTTGGCACGACACCCATCTAATTCTGATTTAAAAGAAAACTACATTTGGAGGGCCGTAAACTTTCAAACCGCTTTTATTTATTTAAGGAAAATTCAAGGTTATTTAAAACATATCGCAAGCCACATCACATGAAATGCACCCGTGGTTCACGACCCGCTTTATCTCCCCTTGTTTGAAATTGGAGCCGGATAACATGAAATGCGCCCTCGGTTCCTTTAATATAATTACGTAGTTCAGTTGATGAATAGCAACCCAACATCTATGCTGTGACAACATCGTGTCCAACTATAACCAATTCGAGCAAGCATATGAATGGATAACTAAATGAGCAAATTCACAACTATGAACAATAACAACACAAAAAACGAAATCATATCACCAAATCAATGACACTACAAAACTCACTAGCTTCCAACCTTGAATAACCAACGATGACACCAAATTCGCCTAATTACTGGTATAAACACAGTTTCTTCTAAAAAATCGGATAATAGTTCCTTCCAGTGTTGCATCTCATCATAGGCGCGAATAAGACAATAAAGACATTCAAATTTTTTCTTTACTCAGTATCTCTAACTTCATCTACTGAAGCATATACCACTTGTAAAATCACACCTTCGTGGAAGAATTAAGCGCAATCTCAAATGAAATGATACCAGACCAAGTATTCAAAAAAAATAGTAAAGCAAAACAAAACAAAAAAATAAGTGGTAATACAATAACTAATCAGAACATGTGAAATAATTCCAACCAAAACAGACAGATACATATTCAAGCACTTACACATAATCTGAAAGGGGATCGAGCTCTTACGGTTGCAACAATTCTGGAAAACACTGACCAAATGACATCCTCGACCTGCAGGACCAGAGCTTCGTCAGAAACCTCAACGGAATTACAACTAGACCTAGAAACTTGCTAGATAAAACTCGAACGTCGATCTCACAAACTCAAATGAAGAAACAAAGCAGCAGAGGCTGCTCAATAAAACAATGGGCCTAAGGCCAAACCTCGTTAAAGACAATAATTGAAGGACATCCAGAATCAGATGGCACTGGCTTACACTGATGAGTTGCAACTTAAAGAGAAGGAAATAGCACTGAAGCTGGAAAAGTGGTCCTTGATTGAAGAAAGTATGCTACAACAGAAGTCCAGGGAAAAACGGATCCGACTGGGTGACTCTAACAACAAGTATTTCTCTGTTGTCCTGAAGGAAAAAAATCAACACAAGCATATCACTGAGCTTGTTACAGCTGGTGGTCTCAAGGTTACTAATCCAGATGACATTAAAAAGGAGATCAATGATTTCTATAAGACATTAATGGGCACAACAGCTACTTGTCTGCCAGCCATAAACCGAGTGTATATGACCAATGGCCCTACCTTAACACATTACAGAAGAAGGAGTTAAGTTCTGATATTACTGAACTTGAGATTCTGGAAAGTTTAAAGGCAATTGGGGATGACAAAGCCCCGGGAATTGATGGATACAATGCAGTGTTTTTCAAGAAGACGTGGAACATCATTGGCAAGCAGATCATAGGCGCAGTCAAGGATTTCTTTCAGACTACCAAGATGTACAAACCAATAAATTTTGCCTCCCTCACTTTGATCCCTAAAGTCCCTAACTCAACCACAGTCAAAGAATACAGACCAATTGCATGCTGCTCAGTTTTGTACTAAACTATTTCCAAGATATTAGCTAACAGAATGCAGAAAATCATGTCTAGCATCATTTGTGAAGCCCAAGCAGGATTCATCCTAGGCAGGAAGATTGCAAACAATGTTATCCTGGCCCATGAGTTGATCAAAAACTATTCCAGATCCCATGTGACTCCTAGCATGATCAAAATTGACCTGCAGAAGGCCTATGATTCTGTCGAATGGATCTTCTTGCAACATGTAATGGAAGCATTGGGTTTTCCAGCCAGATTCACAAACTGGATCATGGAATGTATTCAAACAGTAAGCTATACAGTGATGACTAATGGGGAAACAACTGAACCTTTTAAAGATACTAAAGGCCTTAGACAAGGTGATCCAATCTCCTCATTCCTATTTGCAATAGTCATGGAGTATCTAAGTAGATCTCTAGCTGAACTGAAGAAAGACCAAGAATTTCTATACCATCCAGGTTGTAAAAGGCTGGGCATCACTCACATAAGTTTTGCTGATGACCTACTTCTGTTTGCTAAAGGAGAAAGTCAGTCTGTCATTACCATGTTCAAGTATTTTTCCTAGTTCACTGAAGCATCTGGGCTGAAAGCCAATCTTAACAAAAGTTCAGTATACTTTGGAGGGGTTAGTTCTGAAGTTCAGCAGCAGATTACTAATCACCTAGGTTATGTGTATGGAGATTTGCCTTTCAAATATTTGGGCATTCCTCTATCCACCAAGAAGATGGCATTGATTCAGTGGCAACCTCTGGTAGATAGGATCACTGCTAGGATCACCTCATGGACTGCTAGAAAGTTGTCATATGCTGGGAGGATGCAATTGGTACAGTCAGTGGTTTTTGGTATACAGGCTTATTGGGCACAACTCTTCCTTATCCCTACAAAGATCCTAAAGCTTATTGAAGCAGTCTGCAGAAGTTTTATTTGGTCTGGATCAGTTGTTATCTCTAAGAAGGCCTACATTGCCTGGGACAAAATGTGTTTGCCGAAGTTAGCTGGTGGGCTGAACCTCACAAACCTCTTTTTGTGGAACAAGGCAGCTATTGCTAAACTTTGCTGGGATCTGGCTCACAAGAAAGACACACTGTGGGTCAAATGAATTCACACTGTTTATATAAAACAGCAGCAACTGGAGAATACTCCTATCCCCAAGCAAGCTAGTTGGATGGTACGAAAGATAATTGCAGCAAGTGGACTGCTACAACAACACCAAATTCTGCACATGCCAGTATGCTCCATTAGGCAACTCTATCTGTTACAGATTGGCCAACTCCCTAGAGTCCCATGGAAGAATCTAACTGCTTAGAACTATGCTAGGCCCAACGCTATCTTCAATTTATGGTTGGCACTTCATGACAGGCTACCAACCAAGGATAGGCTACTACATTGAGGTATGACTATGGATAACATATGTGTTCTGTGCCAGCGAGCTCCGGAAACCAGAGACCATCTTTTCCATACTTGCCCATTTGCTACAGAATTAAGGGATCAAACACTGACCTGGATCACTCCAGTATGCAGAACTGGGAGCAGTTTATACAATGGATTGTTAGTAAAGCTAAAGGAAATCAAGTAGGGCTAACATATTCAAAATGGTGGCAGCTGAATTATTCTACGCTTTGTGGTTGGAGAGAAATGCGAGGATATTTGAAAATGTTTTCCGCAGCAGTGACAACCTACTCAGGGACATAGCGTATACTTGTAATGTTAGAGGAACCCCCAAAATTAGACAATAGCTTCACCAATATCTTCTGTAAATAGAGGGATAGTTATAGAGATAGTTGATATACAGACTAGATACGATAGTCAGATGGTGGTGGATTGTCACACTTTTGGTGTCACGACATCCCCTTATCATTGCGAATAATCTCCAGTATGCAGAACTGGGAGCAGTTTATACAATGGATTGTTAGTAAAGCTAAAGGAAAATCAAGTAGGGCTAACATATTCAAAATGGTGGCAGCTGAATTATTCTACGCTTTGTGGTTGGAGAGAAATGCGAGGATATTTGAGAATGTTTTCCGCAGCAGTGACAACCTACTCAGGGACATAGCGTATACTTGTAATATTAGAGGAACCCCCAAAATTAGACAATAGCTTCACCAATATCTTCTGTAAATAGAGGGATAGTTATAGAGATAGTTGATATACAGACTAGACACGATAGTCAGATGGTGGTGGATTGTCACACTTTTGGTGTCACGACATCCCCTTATCATTGCGAATAATCTCCAATATATTTTATACTCAAATCTATAGCCAATTTCTCTAATTCTTGAATCTAGTTTTCGATTTCCTGTAGCTTTCCAAAATTTTTCAGAGCTACTAGTTCATCGTGCTGTCAATAATCTCCAACTGGTTTCATTTCCAAATCCTTATCCAATTCTCCAAGATCTTTACAATTTACTGTTTTCGGCAGTTTAGAAAAATGGATGAATTGAATTGTGTTATCGTTGAGTGATCTTGTCAACCATGTCAGCGCGGACCTCTCCCCAGCCTTTGGCTATGGGAGAGGCTTCTGTTTCAAATGATAACATCAAACAATCATATGCTTCAACTGTACAAGCAAAACAGCCAGCTCCGACTAAAATTGAGCTATGTCCAGTTATTTACGATCATGATGAACCTATAATCCAATTCACAATGGAAGAGGTTAACAACTTAACTAAGGAAGAAGGATTACATCAGGCAGTTATCCTAAAACTCTCTTATGGTAGACCTGAGTTAGCGGAAGTGAGAAAGATGTTCTCGTCGCGATTTGATGTTCAAGGTCACTATAATGTTGGACAACTGGAATATCGGCATCTGTTAGTCAGATTTGATCTGTACGATGATTATGTTCGCTTCCTTTCAAAGTCGACTGGATATCTTTAATCCAAAGGCGAAGAATATTTCTTCAGAACATTTCCATGGTCTCTCGGTTTCAATCCGAAGGAAGAGACATCGATGGCAGTCGTGTGGATATCACTGCCAGGACTGCCTCCAAATTTCTTTGCTAAGAGATCATTAATGTCTATAGCCTCAGCTGTTGGAAAACCTCTTGTTGTTGACAAGGCGACGCAGGACAGAACGAGACCTAGCGCGACAAGAGTTAAGGTTATAGTAGATCTTTTGAATAAACATCCAAAAAAGGTACGCTGCAGATTTTAGATTCTGTTTCAGGTAAACTTGTCGAGTTCCATCAACAAATTATTTTTGACAATCTGCCAAAGTATTGTGATTACTGCAAACTTCAAGGGCACGATGTAAAGGCCTGCAGAATCAGAAAAGAAAAAGCCGAAACAAATGTGGTGATAGAGGATAATGTGGTTACTGATCTGATTCGTAATGATGGGAATGACGTTCACAAATTACAAGGGGATGCAAGGGACTTTCTAAATGGTAAACGAGCTGGACAACGAGCTAAGAATTTGCAAGAAAAAGCTGATAATTCAGGAGTTGAATTAACAAAAGTCGCACAGCACATTGCACATTCAGCTGAAGTAGTGACTTCACAAAAGAATGCAGTATTGAATGAGAATTGTGGTCATTTTGATTCAGCTGTACTAGATGTTATCAAACAGAATGATGAGTTTTCTCAAACTTCTGTGATAGAAAGGACTGATGCAGATCAACATTTAATTTTGAACACTGCTTTGGTAACTGAAATGGCAGAGGCATCACATATAGCATCTCCAGTTGAGTTCATGAAGGAGGTGCAGAATTTTGACAATCTTAAGTCTACAATTCATGCTCGATCAGATGTTGATTCTACTGGGAAAAAACAGTCATCTGCAGATAGTGCACAGGCTGAGCATTTGGTCGAAAGGGGTGGACAACATTTCAAGGGCAATGTGCAACAGCAAGTTTTGTCAGCTGCTACATCTGCAGATACTTTGCCAATAATAGAGGCTGTTTCTGACTTTGTTTGTACAGTACAGAACACTGTTCCATTGAAAATGTATTGTATGGTTGATAATGAAAAAATAGCATCAAATTTAGATAACGCCAGGACAATGCAAAGTAATGTAAACCATAGCAATCATAGTGCAAGGAATGGGCAGATGATTGGTCATGAAGAACAACAGCACAGGAGCAATCTGCAGCATCTAGGATCTGTTAATGCAGTAAATTGAAAAATGACTTCTAACTGGAAACCTGCAGATCCATCTACAAAGCCAGAAAAATTTAATGCAAAAAGCTTCAAACAGAAGTTCATTGAACAGCAGCAGATTAAGCAGATATCTAACATTGGCAATGCTTCTATGCTTGGTCAAGCAAATGGAAACAATATAGAGGCCCTGGAAAAAGATCTCACTGCTGTGACTGTGCAACCAAGAGAGAAGTCGACAGTTTCTACTATCAAGGATGACTCAAACAAAACTGGACAGCAACATTATGCTCGAGCTGAACTCAATTAACAGCAAGGTTTCCAGAGGTTGACAATGAGCAGAAGTCAATTCCACAGGATATCTCAAATCAGCCAGGTAGTTTTAAACAAAGCAATGTGAGTTCATTCACACATAAAACAGATGCTGTTTCAAATGAATTTTTATCCAGTAGAGGGTTAGAGGTACAACTTTCGGATGATAATCAACAAAACTTTAAAGTTGCAGAACATAGTGCAAATAAATGCTCATCGAAGTCCAACAGAGAGTCATCTCCAAAATCCAAAAACAAAATGCAAAGCACAGACAACAGTCTAGCTTCAAATACAGTTAGAAATTCATTTTCTACACTCTCCAATGTTAACAACGAATATGGAACTAGCACTGGACAGAATTTGCAGTCTGCCAAGAACCATATTGCTCCAACTGTTAAGATAAGGGACATGGTCATTAAATCAAAACTGTGGAAAGACCAACAAGAATACGACGATGAAGAGCCCTGGAGAGAAGGACTGTTCGATGAAGACAGCACAGGAGAAGACTGTGAACCACATGAGAAGTCAACACAGGCAGTTGCTGCCAATGTCTCTAAGTGGAAAGATCATCGACATTTTTGTGCAAATTTGAAAAGGGAGCGGGAAAATACGCTGAAACAACTCTTTCTTTTCGAAAATTATCGAGTCGAAAGAGTAATCATGGGTGAAATTCAAAGTTCATATCTTGTAAACTCTTTAAAGGGAAAATCAAAGATCAAGTGGGAGGCTCCAGATTTCATTCCAAGTAAGCCCACTGTTTCCACATGCATTCACTTCCTAGATACATCACCAAACATTGCGAATGGCCACATTGGAACGAGTAAGTCAGGTGCTATCTTGATGAAAAATGCAACATGATCCGACAAGAAACCAAATGTTAGGCAAATTCCAATGAGAGCAACCAAACAAAAGCAGGCTACTACAATTTCGTCATCAAAGTCCAATCATTCAAAAAATAAAAGATGATTCTTGATTACTTTTTGAACAAGTTAAAGGAGAATGAAATAGACATACAACTTGAAGATTATACAAGATTGGAAAATAAGGGACAACAATCAAATGTGTACTACATATTATTCTACCACTTTGTTAGTATCCTCATCAGTAATCTCATTACAGAGTATGTTATAAACTCTGTGATGATCATAAAATATTTAGTCGTGTCAAGTTCTTATTTTATGCATTCTTGTTTATAAGTAAGGTAGCCAAGCATCAATAGGATTAGCACGGTAAGGTTAGCCCGGTTTGTGTTTAACAATACCGGTGCTAATGTCCCCCTTATTTGTACTTTTCCTAAATGTTTGTAATTTTCTTTCAGTTTTTAATAAAAATCTAGCACTAGGCGCTTGCCTAGTGTATTAAAAAAAAATGTTGTTCATATTTTTTACCCTTAAAAAATAGATTTCACATTAGACAAAGTTGGCATTTCATTATATTTACTTTTTAGGACTTTTAAAATAAACAAAATATTTTTTATTAAATATTTCCTTATTTAAATTGTGTTAGAACTCCTAATATTTAGGAATTTAAATCTTTCCATAATATTTTTTATAAATAAGGAATCGTATTACTTCTAAAAGAATTAGAGGAAAGAGATTATTTAAGAAAGAAATATATATCTTTTAGGGTGCCTTTACTAATATTGCCGTAAGATAAAGAAAATTATACTTTTTCTTTAAATAACACACTATATTATCTTTGTTAACAACACATAAACTTATGTGATTATATTATATCATTATCTTTATTCTTAACTCAAACAGACAATAAGAATAATTACAAATATTATGTGTTCTTAGCTTTTGGGTAGGAAAAAGAAATTCATACAGTTTTGTGAAGAACGTGTAATAAGCATTAAGGACAAGTCCTTCTATGATTAAAATATTTATATAAAATAATATCTCAGTAATTTAATACTATTACTTTAGGTTTAAAATTCTTTTATTTTTTTTTTTTAAACTGAAAATTCTTTTATCAAAACTGTGAAGAACACGTAATAAGCGCAACTTTAATTTATATCTATCTAATCTATACTAAAAGGACAAAGTCACTCAACCTAATATTATTTATCCTTTTTATACTTAAATTAATTTCGTACTAGACAAAATAGTCATTTAATTATTCTTTAACATTTAGGAAGAAATATTTAATTATTTACTAATATTTATGACTTCTTTCCATCCTTTTCCTAAAATCACAATGCGTAAGAAGAAAAATTGATGTTTATCGAAAACTTTGATGGAAAAAAATAATCCTCCGCCAGTCTCCTCTTCTTTTATGCCAATCAAATATTAGCCTTAACATTCATATGTACTTGCATGTCACACCACTACAAAATTACATAGCATGAGAATATAATTCTTACAAGTAATTTAATTTTTTCAGATTATCCCAAAAGTGTTTAACAATTCGTAATTTGAATAGAAACTAAGTCGGCGTCTGGACATAAGAATTGTAAAATTCTAAAAAATTTAAAAACAATTTCAAGCGAAAATGGTATTTGAAAATTAGAGTTATGTTTGGGCATGAATATAATTTTGAGTTGTTTTAGAATTTTTATGAGTGGTTTGAGTAAAAATTTTGAAAAATAACTTTCTTGAGTTTTTTAATTATTTGAAAAATTCCAAAATTCATCTTCAAGTGAAAATTAAAAATTTTACAACCAATACTGATTTCGAAAAAAGGTAAAAGAATTCTTATTTCCAAATGCTCTCTAATAATAGAGTTATATTGAACTATTCCTATAAGATTCTTTATTATGATTGAGAAATTCTGGAGGAGTCAAACTCATAACGAATTCTAAAAACACAACGATTCAAAACATTTGACTTTTCTTACTATTTGAAAATCAAGTTCTTATTATAAAAATTATAATTATGCTCAAATATGTAGAAATTAGAACGAGAAAATATTGAGAATTTGAATTAATAAAAATTAAGTTTTTCAATGTTTAGAAAAAATAATTAAATCGCTAAATTAACTAATTACAAATGAATCCAATTCAATCATTTAACAAATTTATCATATAAGAAAAGTTATTTGTTAAATTGAAAAATATATACCTAAATTTTATTTTTGCAAAGAGAGTATCGACAGTGAAAGCAATCATAAATTATAGCAAAATTAATTATAGTAAAAAATAAAGATTCAAATTGGTAAAAAACAAATTTTAAGCAATAAGGTAAAATTGTAGAAGGCAATTAAGTTATAAAAGTTGTCATTTATTTCTTTATTGCATTTAGTCTAACAAATGAAAACGTCTCGCTATAACTTTTACACTAAGTTTTTTCTTGTAAAAAATTAGTTCAATATTAGTCCTTCTTTAAATTTTACATTGTCAATACCAAATTCTTAGAAGGTATATATAATGCCACCTCTTTTCATTTGCAAATTTTTAAAAGGCCAAGAGATTTAATTTTAATGTGTTATTTGATAAATCTTTAAAGAATTGTAAATATTAACAATTTTCATAAGTTTCGACATAAATCCAGACAAAATAACAATAAGGCATCCAAATAAAATTCCTTCATTTGTTAAGCTAATTAAATGGAAATAATATTTATTATTTTGAAAAAAGCTTAAATTATATTTTATAACTCAAACAAATTATCTAATAATATGTATGTAATTTTAAAAAATTATATATTCATTAATATAGGTACACGTGCAAAGCGCGTACCTTAATTCTAGTTTAATAAAATTCTCATATTTTCTTTTTGAAGTTTATTTATTTGCTTTTTCAAATACAAATTTGTTAACAAAAAAATTATGATGAATTTTTATAGAGCAATTTTTTTTTCAATTGATAATGTAACCAATCCACTTATTCTTTATTGGTCTTAAATACAAAGTTAATTATAATTTTGATCACGGCTTTCCAAAGCAAAAACATCTGCTAAATACTTATATTCTAATTTGGAGCTTTTTCACAGCCGAATTCACTTGAAACATGTTCACGATAGCCTGAAAAGAAAATTTTATACCAAACTAAAGGTCTAAACAAAATTTTATTCAAATTAGAGTAAAATAATAATAAAATAACTACAGATTTTTTTTGTCTACCACTTATATTCAAATTATCTCAAGCACATCTATTAAAAACAATGTAGAATATGTAACTATGTGACTAGTGATTGTTTGAAAGTTGACAGTAAATGATCGGAAAAGAATATTATAATACTATCATCACAACAACATAAGGAGGTTCACTCTCTAGAAAACCCTAAGCAGGCGGCGCAAGTTAGCAGGGCCGCTAACCTACGCCGGCAGCCATGGTACGGAAGCGACGAACTCCAAAATCAAACTCGGATGTACAGGCGGAAGATAACATTGAAACACCAATAGAGATCAAGCATACACAATGGTAAACTACGATGGGGTCGGCGCCTACAATTTTCCATAACCCTAATGGGCATAACACCACCGAAATCCCGATGACACCAGAAATTGCAATCACAGACACTGGCCCAAATGTTACATTTGGCAGTCTGCTTGCAAACCCCCAAACCTTCAGTCAGCGAATCGCACAAGGTGAGGATACGAGTCAGCAAGTTAATCGATGTCTCAAGTTCTCTCCACAAGCGAAACAACAACAAATTGGCCAGATTGATGAAGAACCCACTGTGGTAGAAGAGAAGCAGACCACCATGCAAGGAAATCGAAGCTCCCAAAAAGGAGAATCACTCTGTTATGTTCCACCAGCGATGCGAGAAGGCACATTTGTGGTACAGATAGAGGATGAGGACACGAAGGAACAGGAACTATACTGGAACAATGCATTGGTTGGTTTCGTACTCGGAGAGGATCCGTATGAGCAAACAATGGATGGGTTCATCACAAAGATTAGGAATTTTGTTCCAAAACCGCAAATACTGCATCATGAGGAGGGATACTACATTTTCAGATTTGAAAACAGTACGGACAGGGATCTAGTACTACAAGCTGGTCTTTACACTTTTCACAACAAACCCCTAGTTCTACAGCAGTGGAGTATGGAGTTCAAGTATGATCCTAGTAAAGTGAGTGAAGTTCCACTGTGGATTACATTACCAGGTTTGCCATTAGGATTCTGGTTAGCTGAAGCACTTAGTAAAATTGCAAGTGTGATTCGGAAACCATTACACACTGACAAATTCACGACTGATAAGGAGAAAATATCATATGCAAGAGTCTTAGTTGAAACAGACATATCACAGCCCTTGCCAGAAAGTGTGGAACTGCACACAAAGAGGGGAGTCCTTACACAGATGATTGAATATGAATGGAGACCAAAGTACTGTAGAGATTGCATCAGATTTGGTCATAACACTGATGAATGCCGGTATAACAATAAACAAGACAAGGTAGAGTACCAAGCAGTAAAGAAAAAGAAACCTGTCCAAAATGAGAACAGGCAATGGATTTCAAAAGTAAAGCAAAATGGGGATCAGATACAAACAGCTAAAGCAGTTGGGGAACTCAACAAAAATGGAGGCAGGGTGATGGAACAAGAGTTGGTGAATAGAGGAATCCCAGGATCCTCTTTGAACACCTCAAACAAATTTTCCTTGTTACAGGGAGAAGATGAACCAGGGGACGCTGGCCCTTCCAGCTTCACCCAATTATGATCATAAGCACATGGAACATAAGGGGGCTCAACAAGCCCCACAAGCAGAAGGAGTTGAAGCTCTTTCTGAGAAGGCACAAGATAGATTGTTTCGGATGTATTGAAACCAGAGTAAAGCAGACAAGGGTAAAGAAAATTATCACCAAGTTGGGCAGTCACTGGAACCATCATACAAATTATGAAGAACACCCAAATGGAAGAATTTGGCTACTTTGAAACTCAAATGTGGAGATTCAGATACTGATGGCAGATGAACAATTTATACACTGCGAAGTAAAGGGTAAAAACTCAAATTTCAGAATACTTCTAACAGTTGTGTATGCCAGAAATGAATTGAACAGGAGGAATCAATTATGGGCAAAACGGATCAACCTAGGAGCATCCATTCAACAACCATGGCTGTTGTGTGGTGACTTCAATAATGTACTGCACACAGAGGATAGAATAGGAGCACCAGTGGTACAACAAGAGATACAAGGATTCCAAGACACTATCTGTACTCTTCAGCTAAATCAGGTGAAGAGCATGGGCAACTTCTACACATGGTCAAATAAACAAAAACCAGAAACTAGAGTACATAGCAGGATAGATTGGGCACTGGGCAACATAGAATGGATGCATACTTATGGGCACATAGTAGCTGATGTTCTAAATCCTGGAGTGTCGGATCACTCCCCCATCCTACTGGTGTGCAACCCAGAGCAACAAAGCAAAACACTTCACCTAAAGCCTTTCAAACTGTATGTATCAGTAATGGACCATACAAAATTCCCCTCAATTGTGGAAAAGATCTGGAAACAGGGTCAGATAGGAGGAAAAATGCATAGAGTTTGGAGAAAACTGAAGGCCCTTAGAGAGGGGTTGAAGAGTCTAAATACATATATGTCAAACTATAGAATGCACCTCACTGAAGCGAGACAAAGACTGGAAACCATACAATCTCAGCTGAAACTTCATTGTCTAGACCAACGGCTGATTACTCAGGAGAAACAGCTACTGGAGGCTGTGGAAAAATGGAATCAGATAGAGGAGAAAATACTACAACAGAAATCTAGAGCTAGGTGGATTTTATGTGGTGACACTAACACAAAGTACTTTCATGCTCAGATGAAGATGAGAACAGCAAGGAACACTATCAGTTCTATATACACTGAAGAGGGAGTGAAACTGACTGATCCCTGGGAAGTGGAAGCAGAATTAGTTACTGGCTTCAAGAGGATGCTGGGAGAGAACAACACCTTTCTCCAATGTCTAAACATTGCAGTAATTCACAAGGGACAATGCCTAACACTGCAACAAAAAGAAGACTTGATTCAACCAGTAACCAGAGAGGAGATCCTACAGGCAGTTAGGACTATGCCTCATGACAAAGCCCCAGGGGAGGATGGCTTCCCGATTGAATTCTTTCTAAGGCACTGGCAGGTGGTTGGGGAAGACATATATGAAGCTGTAGAAGAATTCTTCATCACTGGGCACATGCATACAGGAGTGAGTAGTACTGCACTCACACTAATTCCCAAGGTGCAGATCCAACTACTGTAAAGGATTACAGACCAATAGCCTGTTGTACAACACTTTACAAAATAATTACCAAAATCATTACAGCAAGACTGAAAGCAGTAACAGACTTCCTAGTTGGAAGGTCACAGTCAGCCTTCATAGAGGGTCGCAACATTATCGACAATATATTATTCACACAGGAGCTACTCAAAGGATACTCTAAAAAGGGCATTTCCCCTAGATGTGTACTGAAAGTTGATTTGAAGAAAGCCTACGACTCAGTGGAATGGCCATTTCTGAACAGATTACTGCAAGCATAGGGATTTCCTAGCAAGTTCATCACATGGATTATGGCATGTGTCTCATCTGTAGGATATTCACTCAACATAAATGGGGGACTCACAACACCCTTCGAAGGAAAAAGGGGTTTAAGACAAGGCGACCCGATGTCCCCATACCTCTTTGTTATACCAATGGAGTACCTAAACAGAGAGATGATGCAACTGATGCTGAAAAAAGAGTTTCAGTTCCATCCGCGATGCAAGAAGTTGAACATTGCACATGTATGTTTCCCAGATGACCTCCTCCTGTTATTCAAAGCTGACCTTCTGTCAGTGAAGCTGCTGAAACATACTCTACAACAGTTCACAATGGTCTTGGGGCTTCAAGCAACCACATACAAGAGTGCTATCTACATAGCAGGTACTTCACATGGGAAAAGAGAGGCTATCCTCCAGCTGTTAGGATTATCTGTTGGCCATCTCCCATTAAAATATTTAGGAGTACCTCTGGACTCGAAGAAACTAAGCGTAGCTAACTGCTGGCCTCTGGTGGAAAAAATCACAGCAAAAATAACATGCTGGTCGTCGAGACTTCTATCCTATGCTGGCCGACTGCAACTGGTTAAATCAGTACTGTTTGGAATTCAAGCCTACTGGTCCAAATCTTTCTGGTGCCCAAGAAGATACTCAAAATGACTGAAGCGATATGCCGGTCTTACCTCTGCACAGGAACAAATGCATCCAGAAGAGCGCTGGTGGCATGGGAAACACTTTGTATGCCTTACACTACTGGGGGACTGAATATAATAAAAGTAGGCAACTGGAACAAGGCTACGGTCGTCAAACATCTCTGGGCATTGACCAATAAAAAAGACAGTCTATGGATAAAATGGGTGCATGATTATTACATAAAAAAAGCATTACGGATGTCCCTGTGCCCAAAGCCGTGGCCTGGGCAATCAGGAAAATCTTTGAATCGAGAGAACTAATACTTGGCATCACAACCCTTCAGGGGAGCTTGGAAAGTCGACTCACGCAACTTCAAAATGGGAATGAGTTTAGTATAAAAAAGTTATATACTCATCAAATCCCTCAATATCGCAAAGTCCAATGGAGAGCCATCATACTGCAGAAGCAACTCCACCCCAGGTATAAATTTACTTTATGGCTGGCGCTGCACAGAAGACTATCTACTGTGGACAGAATACAGGAATATACCAGTCTGGTTCCGCAAGAATATGTGTTCTGCGGAGTGTGTTGCGAAACTTTCGATCATTTATACTTTGAATGTAGTAAGACTAACGAGCTATGGAATCGGTTATTAATCTGGTTGGGCCATAAGAGACCCATCTCCAATTGGGATTCGGAATGTGAATGGATTAACAAGCAAGCGAAACGAAAAAATGGTATAGCTGGAATAACTGCCTGTCTGTTTGGAACCATGGTTGCACTTATTTTGCGCGAGCAAAACAGAATGAGATTCCAGGGTGGACACTGGCGGACAGATAAAGTGTGCAAGGAGTTGGAAATACATATCCACGCGAGAGGCGATTCAATTCACAGGTGGAGAAATGTACTACGAACATTAAACCATTACCCATAGATTTTAATCTTGATTGGCTATGTACTATAGCTATATAGAATATTTGGAATAGATGGTCAACATCTATCATGTACTTGATTTGTGAGATTTGGAATGAAATATACTTTTACTTTAAAAAAAAAAAGAATATTATAATTAATCATAATTCTTACTAGTAATTATTTTATATTTATAGTTAAGATCGACATATGTTGCAATTTATAAACATAAGATAAGAGTAAATTTTGGGGTTTTGACACAGTTACCCACAAAAACAAAACTATTTACCCTTGTCTACCTATTTATTTTCCCTACCCATAAACTAATTACATTTCCCACCCATAATAGGTTTTGTGGGAAATTTTTCCTTTAATCTCCAATTCTTTTTTATTTCTATGCTTCTTTTCTTTTCTCTCCTTTTTCCTCGTTTTCTTCTCCTTTTTTTTTATTTTTTCCTATTCTAATTTCATTTAACTTCTTTTTTTTATCTGTTTTTTCTCTTCATAATCCAATTTCATTTACTATTTTTATTATTCTTTATATTATTACAAAAAAAAATTTTAAAAATCTAATAGGATCTAATTGTAAGAGTATACCGTTACATTATATAGCATACTATAATTTATTTATTTATTTGTATTTTTAATTTGCTGCTCATGCTAGGTAAAAGTTTAAAGCAAATTAAAACAAAAAATGCAAGTGAATTTACGTGCAATAAGTATACTATTATGGTATATTGTATAATATTACAACATATTGTTACAATATCTTGCATATTATACAGTATACCATAACAATATATTTGTATACTATAATAGTATACTGTTGTACTATAACTATATACTCCTATGGTATATGTAACGACCCGACCCGTCGTCTCAGGCATCTCCGCCCTTTTTTTCTGTTTTATGATTCTATATGTTTCAATTTTGGAAAGTTTGAAATAATTCGGATGGAGTTTGGATAGAAATGAGACAATTAGTCTCTTTATGAGAAAGTTAGTTTGGAAAAGTCAACTGAACGTTGACTTATGAGTTAGAGGGCTCGTAATGGATTTTCGTTGATTCGACTAGTTTCGGATGGTGATTTGTGACTTAGGAGAGAAATCAGAACTGAATTTGGAGGTCCAGTGTACAATTTGGCTTGAATTGGCTAAGTCCGGTTGATAGGTGAGATTTTGATCCGGGGGTTGGAATAGAATTCCAACAGATGAAATAGCTCCTTTAGGTGATTTTGTATATGTGTGCAAATTTTCAGATTATTCGGAGGTGTTTAGGTTGGGTTTTGGATCAAATGTGTGTTTCGGAAGTTTTCGATGAACTTAGGCTTGAATCCAATAAAAATTTGGTGTTTGATGTTATTTCTGGTGTTTTGAGAGTGAAACTAAGTTTGAATGATCATATGTGATGTATTAGTATGTTCTTATGCGGTCCCGAGGAGTTCAGGTGAGTTTCGGATAGGTTTGGGCTGCGTTGTGCTCGTTTTTCTTATGTTTCGACGTCGTTTCTTCAAGCATAAATGATATCATATTGAACAAATAAGCTCTGATTACTGTTTTGAATGAAGCACTAGATCCGTATCGTAACTATGGACCCGTAGAAAAAAGAACCGTCGAATTTAGACATCCTATGAGGATTTTATTGCCGTTTTACCAAGGTTTGCCTAGTTTTTTTAAGTTAATGACGAAATTGCCGCTGACAGCGTACTATTTGCAAATCTTAAGACCTACATATCTTCTTCATTATAAGGTCCGATTGAGTGATTCAAAATGCTAATTTCATTAGAATTTCACAAGGAATCCACTGGGAGCAGCAAAACGCGTGAACAATATACCTATAATGAGCAGGTCGAGTTTTCTTCTAATTTTTGAACGGGAAGAAGTTTCCGAGGTGATTTTTAAGAGAGAAAATCAGTGGGTATCACATAAGTAAATTATTTGATTATTAAAACTCGTTAATATGTGATTATAAACTATAATCCAGCCTTTAATTCATGAAAAACGATAAAAAAAAATAGGATTTTGGGGGTTGAGATTATGAGACTTTTAGGGGTCGATTTGAGGGGTCAAACGGACTCCGATTTTGGTGTTCTTTATATCTACGGACTTGTGGCGAGACGAGAAATCTAAAGATGTAACTTTGTAGAATTTTGAGAAGTGGGTCTCGGCTCGGATTTTGTTAACTTTGTAATTTTAATGTTTTTCGAATAATTTCAGATGGGTTATGTTTATTTAGCCCATATTTATGTATTCATTGTGATTTTGACTAGATTCGACGTGTGAATAGGTTGATACAGGAGGAAAGGGCATCACGGGCTAGTCTACGGGCGGTTAGAGGTGAGTAGTTTGTATAGATAATGGCCTGAGGTTTGAAACCCTGGTTTATCATATCGTGATGCTATGTTAGGGCGTGACTCTCACCCCATGGCAGGTGCGGGATGATATATGGTTGGGAATTGCGACTTGGTCCATACCAAGAGCTGAATATAATTATTTGAGGTTGATACACATATTGTGCTGTTGATAGTTAGGCTTAATGACATGTTTGGGGCCTTGTGCCGATCTGTAGTACCCTTCTAAGGTGAATATTTGTGTGATAAGATGATTTGCATAATCATTAATCTCAATCCTGTATTTAATCACCGTAATAAAATACTAAGTCAATTATCCTGAAATTAATAATTATATTATATTCTTCCTATGAATTGGAAACTGGAAAATAAGTTGAATCTGTTATGTGACTCCTATGCATACTGTGGACTGAGCATTGATTGGGCTACACGCCGTAGCGTTTACATACATTAGATCGGGCTGGACGCCGCAACGGCTATATACTGATATTGCGCTTGTGTTGAAGGAGCCCCTCCGGAGTCTGTACACACCCACAGTGAGCGCCGTCGACGATAAATAAATATGGATGGCTCAGGCTGCACGCCGCAGCGTATTCATGCTCATTGCATTGCATTTTTATCAGATACTTGACTGTTGTATTTGATATTGGTTTGCTGTTAGTTCGTGGCTAAGGAATATGACTGTTAGATTTAGCTTTGCTTTGTGGCATTTCGTGGATTTCTTGCTTTCAGATATTTTTCTATGCTTATTATTCACTGAGTTAGTAGTACTCACTCCTACTCCCTGCACCTTGTGTGTAGATTCAGGTACATTGGAGTCTTAGCACATACTCGTAGTCTCCAGAGATATTTTTAGAGTCGTTGAGGTATCTGCATGACGTTCGCAGGACCTGGCTGCTCTTCATTATTTTTCTCAGTTCATTATTATTATATACTTTCCCAAACTTTTATTTTGTTATTCAGATACTATTATTATTACTCAGTTTAGTTTAAAGGCTCTAGACTCGTGACCCCATATCTTATGGGTGTTTATCGGTTTCCGTATTTGTTCCTATAACTCCATTAATATTTTTAGACTATTATTCTAAAATTACTATAATATTCTTAAATTTTCAGTTTTGAGACTTAATGTTAAATTGGAAGCGATTGTTGGCCAGGCTTACCTAGCTTTAGGGCTGGGTGCCATCACGATCGGGTTTGAGTCGTGACAAGTTGGTATCAGAGCCTAGGTTATTAGGCCTCACGAGTCATGAACCGGTTTAGTAGAGTCTTGTTTATGGGTGTGTCGTTCACCACACTTATAAGCAGGAGGCTATAGAAACTTTAGGAAACACTCTACTTTCTTGAAATCTTGTCGTGCGCCCTTGATTCAGCTTGAAAGAGTAACTCTTGAAATCCATTCCTCACGCCTGTATGCATGCATAAGTACTCGGTATTATATGTGCTTAGATGGCATACGATTCCTTGATCGAGGGACGAGATGTAATCTTCTTGAGGATGATGTTAGGCCAGTTTGGAGGACTTGAGGCCAGATATTGCCTAGGGCTTGAGCACTGAGGTGCTGATCGTGTGAATAAGTGTTTTAAACTAAGACATTCGGTATTGTCGCTGTATCCAAAATGGCCGTTTGGTGTCCGTGTGGTGAGTATGCTCGTACTGCGAGATGCAATTATATGACCTGGTAGTAACAAAGAAGTCTACTAGATAGTGGATGAACTCTCAAGTGATTTGTTTCCTATGGTGGTCCGATGAATAGCCTGAGTTGTGGGCGCATGAAGAATCTTTTCAAGTCTCCTAGTGGGAGTGAAGTAAATTTAATATTAGGAGATCAGTTTAGACTCAGAAAGATTTAGTAGCTGTGTAATGTGTACGGCGATGGAAGGTATACAGAAATGTTATACTAAGGCGAAGCAGGTGGGTTATCTCTTGTGAGGTGATCTGAAGTGATGTGATTCTTATATGTGAAATCGAAAGGTATTTTCTATGCATTATGATTTGAATGGGTGCAATGCATGTCCATGTATTAATTTTATAATATAATACAGGTACTATTGAGATTAATGTTGTTGATATACATTGTGATGCCTTGCCAAGTTGTGGACGTGTTGTTAGGATGGTTTTGGTGATTCTCTGGCAGGTGGATAGGCTTAATTACAAAGGGAACTATGCCGAAATTTTTGAAAAATTTGGGACTTAGAAAGAGAATTTTGTCGCCGAAAGAGTGGGCTCAAATGATATGTGAATGAATGCAAGAATTGAAGAAGAGTTAAAATTTCTGATGATTCGTGTTTCCACAAGCTTACGAAAGAGTGAGTCTAATCTCATCATGATATTACGATGGCAAAAGAGGTATATGTGTTGTGGTATATATGGCTTCGAGCTAAGTTGGGGAGGTTGCCGTTGATTAGTTGATTGTACGATTAGCTATTATGTTAGTTCCGATTTGATGCATACGGGTGAACCAGTTCTAGTGCCAGATATTAAGCCGAGAATGGCACGAATGAAGCAAAAATTTTGACAAAGGTTGTATGGTGCTTCGTAGAAGTGAGAATATAATAAGATGTTTTGAGTTGCGGATAAGGAATGCTTAGTGTAAAGAGAAGGAATTGGTTGGTTGTATCAGAATGAGATCATGTCCTGAGGTGTCAGAATGCTGGTAAGGCATGAGCGGTTCGATTCGTTAAGTCAAGTAATTTGCAGTGGGTATAAGAGTGGATGACTCTTGAGAATGATTTTTGATGTGTTGAAGATTCTATATGTAGCACTCAGATGTTTTAAGGTTGAGTAGATGACCAAGACAATGTTTTCATTAGAACAAGTCAAGACTTGTGGTATTTTACGTTAAATACGGGATTCTATGTATCAATTTCTGGGAAGTAAAGGTAGCAGACTTAGATTCGCAGGAAGTTCTTCAAAGTAGGGTATTTTAGAAGGTGGTATTTTTGGGAATGTTTCAGATAGTATTTAGTGGCCTACTGGCCTTATACAGTATGGTCTTACGTTCGAGTCTCGTGTGGTAAGCCTGGGTTGAGGCATTGTGGCGTTACAACAACAGAGTATATCAAGTTGAAAATGAATCATAAGGAAATCTACACAAAGAAAGTAGCTTGTTAGCAGACTGATTCAGTATGGTAAAGGTATGATCAATTCCTTATTTATGTTCGAGGTATGAGCCCTTACGGGGTATTGGGCGACAGAGCTTTTAAGCTAGGACAACTTGCTTAGGCTGGTGCGGATAGAAGGATTTAGTCCTTGCAGTATAGCACGTGGTTAGGAAAAAGGAGATGGAGTTCTCAGGTTATCCTAGTATGGTATGGTATGTGCGATCTGTTGTGGAGGATTGGGATTTGTGTGTGTGAGGTGCGGTTCAGTTCCGAATGGAAAGTCACTAAATTCTTATGCAGCACGGGAAGCTGCATGTGATTTAAGAAGCGACCCTCAGATGATTAAGCAAAATGGTATTACTATTCTAGTGATTTGACGGGAGTATACGTTCAATAAGAGGGGAAGGTGATGTAAACTGATAACAATTCGGTGGGATTGCGGAAATTTCCTATTGGATCGATTGTTGGCATGTGAGTCTGTCGATGGCACAAGGAAAGTTTAGAATATCTTTCATGGAATGAATGGGTACTTGTGTGTAATATGTATTCCTATGGTGGAATGTGGGACGGGGTATAGTGACTTGTATGTTATTTGGAGTTGGAGACTGGGAGTTCTCTGGCGCAGTCGATGTACTGGTTGTGGATAGTGTGCATTGGCACCGTAAGCGGCTATTGGGATTGGGAAATCCGAGTGGATCTTTATTTGTTGATCTGTTAGATTTTGGACATGATGTTTGGGGTAGACTAGTTGTCTCAGTGTTGGATTATTCTAGACTATTGTGCTATGGGATATGTCAAAAAAAATGCCACAGGTTTCGTGGCGAGGTGCATCGGTCTATGTTCTAGCGGAATGGTTGTGTTCCAAGGACCAGCAGATGGCTGGTAGAAGTTGCTTTCCTTAATTTTGCCTTTGAGGCGGGAGGCAGTGTAGAGGTTTCTACCAGTGATTCAGTTTCGGTATTAAGGGACTTGTCGGATGCGTGTTCCATTCTAAGTCGACTCGGTTGGCTTCGAATTGTAATGTCGAGGGATAAGTTGACTCGACCATTGCTGAGCTTATTAGCGATCTGGAGAGATCTATGAGTTGTTTTCTACAATGCGAGACGTTATGATTTACGGGCTATGGGCACATATGGTGCGGCGGTATCGAGATTCATAGTGGAAGTTGAGTTTTGTAGCTTACACAACCATAAGTAGATATGATTAAGCATTTAGTGTGCTTGCGACCGATACTAGATACTCTGTAATTATGAGAAAATTCGGCTCGATGTGCATCTCCTTATATGAGATAGTTGAGTGGATCGGGTGGCACGCCGCCACAGGGTATGTTGTCTCTATCGGGTTGCACGGCGCAACAATGTGACGTTGAGGATAGTTTCCGTGTGTTAGTTTGTATGCCTTGTTTCCTGGTGTATGAGGAAAGTCCATATTGGGAGTTGCTCGGCGAATAGCGCATCGACTGGGTTCTTTCAGGATTTAATTGTGTTCATAACTCGTTTCACTGAGGGTGTGATGGATTGCTTGGTTTCAGACATCAATCTGTGCGTGGTGGTCAAGTTCGAGTACAGCGACTTGAGGCACTTCATGTGAAATGGATGAGATCACGTATTATAGCGAGGCTATGTGGAGATTAGACCCTTCGGGAAAGATTCGGGTATTCTATTTATATGATATGGGACGGGGTCCCATCCTTGTGTTGTAATGGTATTGATGAGCTTAAAGTACAGCTCTTTCGTTTGAGTCATTTTCATGAGTTGAGTATGTTCAGACCGTCTCTTATTGGTATGGGTGTTTATGTAAGTTGTGGCTTAGGCCGTATTGATTTGTCATGTCACCAGGATGGTGTGTTTGGTCAGAAGAGACCGTTGGGTTCGTTAATGGATACGAACGGATTTGGTTTCAGCTTGCTGGAAGGTTAATCCCAAGTTTCGGCTCGGAGATCTGTCGTGGTATTAGTCAAAACTTCGTGAATGGTTGATATGAGAAATAGTTATGGACTACTATGTGTTCATTATCATTGATAGAGTATAGCAGTGTTGGAATAAGACTCCAGCTAATAAGGGGTTTCTATTCTGTACATGGTTGTTGTGGACAGCTACTGTGGACATAAATTATCGTTTCGAGTGTTAGGATTATGCGGTATATTAGGTGAGTGCACTTGAGGTTGCAGGTATGGGTTATTTTAGCCGATTTAGGCTTATTATGAGTATAACTTTGAGGTTCTGATCTTGTGCATGGTTTCAGAAGTGCAATATGGTCCTACGGTTATGGTCTGGATGGACTGTGAAATTTTAGCTGTGTTGTATTATCGGGCCTATGTGAGTTAGGGCGACGTAGGATCTCCTCGGGTATATGGTTGGTCAGCTCATTCAGGTATCGGTTGGCCCCTAGTACAACTCTGAGCACGCTCGAGGACGAGCGTTTGTATAAGTTGGAGAGGATCTAACCACCAACCCATCGTCTCAGGTATCTCTGTCCCGTTTTTCCCGTTTTATGCTTCTATATGTTTTAATATATGTATTTGTAATGTTTGAAATAATTCGGATGGAGTTTGGATAGAAATGAGATAATTAGTCTCTTTATGAGAAGGTTAGTTTGGAAATGTCAACTAAACGTTGACTTATGAGTTAGAGCGATCAAAATGGATTTCCGTTGATTCGACTAGTTTTGGATGGTGATTTGTGACTTTGGAGCGAAATCAGAACTAAATTTGGAGGTCCAGTGTAGAATTAGCCTTGAATTGGCTAAGCCCGATTAATACGTGAGATTTTGATCCGGGGGTCAGAATGGAATTACGATAGTTGCAGTAGCTCCGTTAGGTGGTTTTGGATATGTGTGAAAAGTTTCAGATCATTCGTAGGTGTTTAGATCAGGTTTTGGATCAAATGTGTGTTTCGGAAATTTTAGAAGAACTTAGGCTTGAATCCGATGTAAATTTGGTGTTTGATGTTAGTTTTGGTGTTTTGAGAGTGCAACTAAGTTTGAATGATCGTATGTGATGTTTTAGTATGTTCGTATGCGGTCCCGATGAGTTCAGGTGAGTTTCGGATAGGTTTGGGCTGCGTTGTGCTTGTTTTTCTTATGCTTCGACATTGTTTCTTCAAACATAAATGATATCATATTGAACAAATAAGCTCGAATTACTTTTTTTAATGAAGAACTAGATCCGTATCGTAATTATGGACCCGTAGCAAAAAACATCGTCGAATTTGGACATTGTATGAGGATTTTATGGCCGTTTTCCAAGGTTTGCCCAGATTTTTTAAGTTAATGACGAAATTGCCCCTGACTGCGTATAAAAAACCTGCACTATTTGTAAATATTAAATCCTATATATCATCTTCATTATAAGGTCAAATGGAGTGATTCAAAAGCCTAAATTCATTATAATTTCACAAGGAATCCATTGGGAGCAGCAAATCGCGTGAACAGTATACCCATAATGAGAAGGTCGAGTTTTCTTCCAATTTTAAAACGGGAAGATGCTTCCGAGTCGATTTTTAAGAGACAAAATCAGTGGGTATCGCAGAGGTAAGTTATTTGATTATTAAAACTCATTTATTGGTGATTATAAACTATAATCCCAGCCTTAAATTCATGAAAAACAGTACAAAAATAGGATTTTGGGGCGTGAGATTATAAGACCTTTAGCGGTCGATTTGAAGGGTCAAACGGACTCCGATTTTGGTTTTCTTTATATGTACAGACTCGTGGCGAGACGAGAAATACAAAGATGTGATTTTTAGAATTTTTTGAGAAGTGGGCCTGGGCTCGAGTTTTGCCAACTTCGTGTTTTTTAGTGTTTTTCGAATAATTCCAGTTTGGTTATATTTATTTAGCCCATATTTATGTATTCGTTGTGATTTTGACTAGATTCGATGCACGAAGAGGTTGATATAGGAGGAAAGGGAATCACGGGCTAGTCTACGGTCGGTTAGAGGTGAGTAGTTTGTATAGATGATAGCTTGAGGGTTTGAAACCCCGGTTTATCACATCATGACGCTATGTTAGGGTGTGACTCGCACCCCATGCAGATGCAGGATGATATATGGTTGGGGATCGTGACTTGGTCAATCCCAAGAGCTGAATATAAATTATTGGTGGCTGATACACATATTGTGGTGTTGATGGTTAGGCTTTATGCCATGTTTGGGGCTTTGTGCCGATCTGTAGTACCGTCTAGGGTGAATATATGTGTGATAACATGATTTGCATAATCATTAATCTCGATCCTGTGTTAAATCACCGTAATAAAATGCTAAGTCACTTTTCTTGAAATTAAATAATTAAATTATATTCTTCATTAGAATTGAAAACTGGAAAATAAGTTGAATCTGTTAAGAAAGTCGTACGCATAATGTGGACTGAGCATGGATCGGGCTGCACGCTGCAGCGGTTATATATTGATATTGCGCTTGGGCTGAAGGATCCCCTCCGGAGTCGTTACACACCCCTAGTGAGCGCCGTCGATGATAAATAAATATGGATGGCTCGGGCTGCACGCTGTAGTGTATTCATGTGCATTGCATTGTATTTTTATCTGATACTTGACTGTTGTATTTGATATTGGTTTGCTATTAGTTCGTGGCTAAGGAATATGACTGTTAGATTTAGCTTTGCTTTGTGGCATTTCGTGGATTTCTTGCTTTCAGACATTTTTCTATGCTTATTATTCACTGAGTTGGTAGTACTCACTCCTACTCCCTACACCTTGTGTGCAGATTCAGGTACACCAGAGGCTTAGCTGATACTCGTAGTCTCCAGAGATATTTCCAGAGTCGTTGAGGTAGCTGCATGACATTCGCAAGACCTGGCTGCTCTTCATTATTTTTTTCAGTTCATTATTATTATATACTTTTCCAGACTTTTATATTGTTATTCAGATACTATTATTATTACCCAGTTTAGTTTAGAGGCTGTAGACTCGTGACCCAGATCTTATGGGTGTTTATCGGTATCCGTATTTGTTCTTATTACTCCATTAATATTTTTGGATTATTATTCTAAAATTACTATAGTATTCTTAAATTGTCTCTTTTGAGACTTAATGTTAAATTGGAAGCGATTGTTGGTCAGGCTTACCTAGCTTTAGTACTGGGGTCCATCACGATCGGGTTTGGGTCGTGACAGTATATTAGTATACTGTAACGGTATACTGTTAGGTAACAGTGTGCTTCTTCGATTATTACTGTAATTGTGTTCTTCTTCGATTTTCAACTGAAAATTTCGATCTCAATCACCTCAAATTGGCCCTAAGTCTCGATCAAGCTGACTCAACACTTGGTTACAGTTGCCAATCGATATTTTAATCACAGATTCAAATCTAATCAAACAATTAGAAACTCGACAAGTGCAATTTATGATTTTTCAAGTTTCAAGGTCTTTCAATGACTGATCTCATTTTTCTTACAATAAATCACTATGAACTTCTCAAAAGAAATTAGAAATTTTTATTTGTAACACTAACAAGTTCTGCTTCGTTGCAGGTACTAATTGTTCGATTTTGAAAAATTTACTTATTACTTTTAATATTAGTCACTTAATTAATACTCAAATACTAAATTGTTAGAGTTCTACATCCCTTTTGTTAGTCGCAGTTGATGTTTCAAGAATTGTTGTTCCTGTCTTCGTTGGTGAGTTGGTACATGTTTACCTTCCATTTCTTCTTTCTATTTTTTGCTGAAAACCTAAAATGAAATACAGTGATACAATTCTTCTCTTTTGCTTATTTCTTGATGTTGGCCAAGAAGAAAAGGCTTATCGATAGGAAGATTAATTGCATGCAGACTTACACGTGGCATACGTGGTAAAAGAGCAAGTGTTTTGGTTGATCTCCGTTTTGTAACATGGGAGTTTTAGGTGGCATTTGTTTGGATAAATATTGATAGCCAAATTAGGTGGCTCTTTCTAGTTCTGGCTTGTTCTAGCCTATAATAGTTCAGGTTTCTAATAAAAATATTAGCGGGTAATTAATTTAAATCCCATGGGTAGGAATAGTAAATAGTTTGGACATAGGCATTAAAGGGTAGATAATTTGGATTTAATTGGTATAAAGCGAGATTTTCTCTTAAACTTTATAGCCTCCTATTTTTGGGGGACTAAAGCTTTCACTTTAGTGGCCTGGGGGTCGAGCCGACACTGCGAAGCAGGGGTAGTAAACGAGATTCACAAACGGGATTCAAAGCTGGACTCAAACTTGAACATGACCACCACTCAATCAGATTCCATAGTTTGAGAACGAAATTGAAATTGAGAAGAGGAAGCAGAAACACATTTCATTTGTAATTTTTAGTTCTATTTTCTTAATTTTCAAAATCGAAAAGGGAATGAAGAGGCAGAAATAAATATCTTTGATCTTATTCTTTTGTTTGTTGACTGGGGATATGTGTCTGGGTTCAACACAGCTGAAAATTTCAAGGGGCCTTCATGTGTATGTGTGTGAAGGTGAAGCTCGCCGGAGATGAGGGGTGTCACGACCCAAACCCGATCGTGATGGCACCCAGCCCTAAAGCTAGGTAAGTCTGACCAAAAATTGCTTCCAATTTAACATTAAATCTCAAAATTGACATTGTAAGAATATTAAAGTAATTTTTGAATAATAATCCAAAAATATAAATATAGTAATACGGACAAATACGGAAGACCGATAAACACCCATAAGATCTGGGGTCACGAGTCTAGAGCCTTTAAATAAAAATGGATAATAATATCTGGATAGAAATAATAAAATCTGGAATGTATGTAATAATAATAAAATGGAAAAAAATGAAGAGCAGCCAGGTCGTGCGAACGTCATGCAGCTAGCTCAACGACTCTGGAAATATCTCTGGTGACTACGAGTGTCAGCTAAGCCTCCGGTGTATCTAAATCTTCACACAAGGTGCAGGGAGTAGGGGTGAGTACTACCGACTCAGTGAATAATAAGCATAGAAAATGTCTAAAAGTAAGAAATCCACAAAATGCCACAAAGCAAAGCTAAATCTAACAGTCCTATTCCTTAGGTACGAACTACCATCAAAACAATATCAACTATAACAGTCAAGTATCAGATAAAGATGCAATGCAATGCACATGAATACGCTGTAGCGTGCAGCCTGAGCCATCCATATTTATTTATCATCGACGACGCTCACTGGAGGTGTGTACAAACTCCGGAGGAGATCCTTCAGCCCAAGCGCAATATCAGCTAGGTATCGGCATAGAACAGGGTCTCGGCCTCAATATCAATATATAACAGCTATGGCATGTAGACCGATCCAATGTATATAATCGCTACGGCGTGTATCCCGAGCCATCCTCAGCCCACAGTATGCATGTAAGTCACATAAGATTCAATCTGATTCTTTGCTAGTTTCCATTTATTAAGGGGAAAATAATTTAATTAGTCAATTTCAAAAACAAGTGACTTAGCATTTATTGATAGTGATTAAGCACAGGGCTGAGATCAATGATTATACAAATCAAGTTATCACACAGATATTCACCCTATAGGGGTACTACGGATCGGCACGCGACCCCAAACATGTCATTAAGCCCAATAATCAACAACACAAAAGGCGTATCAGCTGCCAATAATTTATACTAAGCTCTCGGGATGGACCAAGTCACAATCCCCAACCATATACCATCCCGCACCTGCCATGGGGTATGAGTCACGCCCTCAGGCCATCATCAATACAAACTACTCACCTCTAACCGGCCGTAGATTGGTCTGCAATACCTTTTCCCTTTGAGTCTCCGTGTACGAGCGTCGAATCTAGTCAAAACCACAACGAATAGGTAATTATGGGCTAAAATAATTATAACCCAATTGAAATTATTCAAAAAAAAAAACTAAAAATCGCGAAGTTGGTAAAACCCAAGCTCCGGGCCTGCTTCTTGAAAAAATCTGAAAATTACATCTTTGGATTCCTCGTCTCGCCACGAGTCCGTACATATAAATTTCACTCAAAACGGAGTCCGTTTGTCCTTTCAAATCCCCAAAATTCGTCTCTAAAACTAAGCCCTAGTTCTTCACAATTTCTACACAATTTCATGGAATTAAGGATTGATTCTTCCTAGAAATGGTGTTTTTAAGTTAAGAGACTTACCTCCAATCAATACCCGCTGCAAACACGCTTCAAATTGCTCAAAAAGCTCCTTAGGTTGCTTATCAATGGAGGAAAATATGTTTAAGTCGCGGGTGAAATAACCCCTAAAATATTTTTTCTGCCCAGTGGTTTACTCTATACGATCGCAGCCTTACCCCTGCGATCGCATAGACAAAATATCTGGCCCTCCAATTTTCCTCTTACGCGATTACATAACATCCTCTACGATCGCTTACAACAAACCCATTGCTACGCGATCGCATTCACCCCTACGCGATCGTACTGATCAAAGTCCTATACCTATGCGATCGCATCACCTTCTACGCGATAGCATAGACAAAAATTCTGAGCCCCCTTCCTTCCTCTATGCGATCGCAACTATGCTTATGCGATCGCATAGAAAAAAAGTCTGCTGCAATTTCTGCTTTAGTTTTTAATTTTAAAAATTCCCGTTAGCCATCCGAAATCACTCTGAGGCCATCGGGACCTCAACCAAAAGCACAGATATGTTCCATTACTTCATTCAAACTTGCTCGTAACATAAAAACACTATCATAAACATCAAAATCATCCAATTTCTACGGATTCAAGCCTAAGTTAAACTAAAACTTCTGAAAATTGCATTTGATGCAAAACGCAACCTAAACACCTCCGAATGATATGAATATTTGCACACATATCCAAAATCACCTAACGGAGCTACTACAACTGTCAAAATTTCATTCTGACCCCCGGATCAAAATCTCACCTATCAACCGGACATCGCCAAACTTCTAACTTAGCCAACTCAAGACTTATTCTACATCGGACCTCCAATTTATTTCTGATTTCACTCCTACGTTACAAATCACCATCCAAATCTAGTCGAATCATCGAAATCCATTTCGAGCCCTCTAACTCATACGTCAATGTTCGGTAGACTTTACCAACCTAACCTTCTCATAAAGAGACTAATTGTCTCATTTTTACCCAAACTCCATTAGAATTACCCCAATCTCTCCAAAACATAAAATGGAACATATAGAAACATAAAACGGGGAAAACGGGGCGGAGATACCTGAGACGACAGTCGGGTCGTTAAATCCTCCCCAACTTAAGCAAACACTCATCCTCGAGCATGCCCAGAGATGCACTTGGAGCCAACCAATCTTCGAATGACCTTGCTAATCATATACCCGGGGTGATCCCGCATCACCCTAACTCACATATGCCCGAAAATACAACCCAGCTAAAAATTTCACAGGCCATCTAGCCCATAACCGTAGAACTAATTACGCCTCCAAAAACCATACACCAGATTAGAACCTTACATTTACACTCAGAATAAGCCTGAACCGGCCGTAATATCCCTTATTAGCTGGAATCTTATTCCAACACTGCAATACTCTACCAATGGTAATGAAAATGCAGTATACCACAACCATTTCACATATCAACCATTCACGTAGAAATTTCTTCCCCTTTGACTATTACCACAACAGATCTCCGAGCCGAAACTTGATATTAACCTTCCAACAAGGTGAAACCAAATCCGTTCGTACCCATTAATGACCCCAAATGTCTCTTTTGAAGAAACACACCATCCTGGTGACATGATACTTCAATACGGCCTAAGCCCCAACTTACATAACACACATACACCAATAAGTGACGGTCTAAACATACTCAAGTCATGAAAATGACTCAAACGAAAGAGCTGCAACTTAAGCTCATCAATACCATTACAACACAAGGCTGAGAACCCATCTCACATCATAGGAATAGAGTACCTGAACCTTTCCCGAAGGGTCTAATCTCCACGTAGCCTCGCTATAATGCGATCTCATCCAACACCATTCCACATGAAGCACCTCGAGTTGCTATGCTCGAACTTGACAACCACGTACAGATTGATGTCTGAACCCAAGAAATCCATCACACCCATGGTGAAGCAAGATATATACACCATTGAATCCTAAAAGAACCGAGTCGATGCGATATTCACCGAGCAACTCCCAATAAAAAATTTCCTTAAAAACCAAAAAACAAGGCATATAAAGTAACACACAGAAACTATACTCAACGTCACACTAATGTGGCGCGCAACCCGATCCACATAACATACCCTGTGGTGGCGTGCCACCCGATCCACTCAAATATATCACATAGGGAGATGCATATCGAGACGAATTTGCTCATAGTCACAGAGTACCAAGTATCGGTCGCAAGCACACTAAATGCTTAATCATGTCTACTTATGGTGGTGTAAGCTACAAGACTCAACTTCCACTATGAATCTCGATAGCGCCGCACCATATGTGCTCATAGTCCATAAATCATAACATCTCGCAATGTAGAAAACAACTCATAGATCTCTCCAGATCGCTGATAATATCAGCAATGGTCGATTCAACCTATCCCTCGACAATACAATTCAGAACCAACCGAGCCGACTCAGACTGGAATAAGCATTCGAAAAGTCCCTTAATGCCGAAACTAAATCACTGGTAGAAACCTCTGCACTGCCTCATGCCTCAAAGCCAAATTACTGAAAGCAACCCCTACCAGACGTCTGCTGGTCCTTGGAACTCAACCATTCCGCTAGAACATAGTCCGATGCATCTTGCCACGTAACCTGTGGCATTCTCCCGCATAGCCCATAACACAATAGTCTAGATTAACCTAACACTGAGGCAACCAATATACCCCCAAACATCATGTCCAAAATCTAACATATCAACAAATAAAGATCCACTCGGGCTTCCTATTTCCAATAGCCGCTAACGGTGCCAATGCACACGATCCACAACCACTACATCGACTGCACCGGAGAAATCCCAGTCTCCAACTCCATCTAACATACAAATCACTATACCCCGTCCCACATTATGTCGTAGGTATACATATTACACATCAAGTACCCATTCATTCCACGAAAGATATTCAAAATTATTCCCTGCGCCATCAACAGCTCAATTATCACGGTCGATCCAACAAGAGAACACCGCAATACCACCAAACATTTTCAGTTTTTCATAACCTTTCCCCCTTTTCTGAACATAAACCCCTGTTACATCACTAGCATAGCAATACCATCTTCCTTAATCATCTGAAGATCGACTCTTAATTCACATGCAACTGCCCATGCTGCTTATGAATTTAATGACTCCCCATTATGACTGAACCAAAACCTTGAACACGCAAATCTCAATTCTTCATATCATAACACATAGACCATACCACACTAGGATAACATGAGGACTTCTATCTCTCTCCTGCGCCGCAAATATCGACGGACGCAACTAGTCAAGAACTTTCATGATCCCATATATGAGAAATATTATTACACACTCCATGCTTCGCATACCCATGGGAAATATACTTTTCCAACCCATGATGAAACCTAACAAGAATTCTCTCCCAATTCCATTTGCGCAAGCTAAACTGCCAGAACTATATCCTTCTACCCACACCAGCCTAAGCGAGCTGTCCGAGCTCAAAAGCTCTGTCGTCCAATACCCCGTAAGGGCTCATTACCTCGAGCATAAACAAGTAATTGATCATATCTTTACCATGTCGATTCAATCCGCTCTGGCTAGATTTCCTTCTTATTTATTTTCAACTTGATATTCTCTCTTGTTGTAGCGACAGAATGCCTCAACCCAGGCTTACCACACGAGACTCAAACGTAAGATCACACTGTCTAAGACCCATAGGCCACTACACACTCTCTCAAACGTTCCCAAACATACCACTTCTAAAATACCCTACTTTGAAGAACTTCCTGCGAATCTAAGTCCGCTACTTTTACCTCCCAGATACTGATACATAGAATCCCGCAATTGACGTAAAATACAACAAGTCTTGGCCTATTCTAATGAAAATATTGACTTGGTCCTCTAATCAACCTTAAAAAATTTGAGTGCTACATATAGAATCTTCAACACATCAAAATCATTTTCAAGAGTCATCCACCCTTATACCCACTGCAAATTACTTGACTTAACGAATCGAACCACTCGTGCCTAATCAGCACTCTGATACCTCAGGACATGATCTCATTCCGATACAACCAAACAACTTCCATCCCTTTACACTAAGAATTATCTATCAACAACTCAAGACATCATATTATTTTCTCACATCTACTAAGCATCTTATAACCTCTGTTGAAATTTGTCTTCACTCGTGCCACCCTTGGCTCGATTCTGCAACCAGAACTGATTCACCCGCATGCATCAAATCGGAACGTACATAATACCTAATCCTACAATCAATTAATCAACAGCAACTTCCCAACTTAGCTCGAAGCCATATATGTATATATCACAACACATATACTCTTTTACTGTCGTAATAACATGGTGAGATTAAACTCACTCTCTCAAAAGCTTGTTGAAACACGAATCATCAGAAATTTTAACTCTTCAGCAATTCTTGCATTTATTCACATAACAGTTGAGCCCACTCTTTAGGCGACAAAATTCTTTACAAAGTCCCAAATTTTTCAAAAATTTTGGCATAGTTTCCATTGAATCTGAGTCTATCCACCTGTCATAGAATCACCAAAACCATCCTAACAACACGTCCACAACTTGACAATGCATCACAATGTATCTCAACAACATTAATCTTAATACTACATGTATTAGATTATCAAAAATTGATACAAGGGCATGCACTGTACCTATTTGAATCTTAATACAGGGATAATACCTTCCAGTTACACATGAAGTCTTCTCACAATATACATAGGAACCGAATCACTTCAGAACACTCACATGAGATTACCCACCTGCTTTGACGCAATATAACATCTCTGTATACCTTCCATCGTTGTACACATTACACAGCTACTAAATCTTCCTAAGTCTAAACTCATCTCATATTATGAAATTTATTTCACTCCCACTAGGCGACTTGAAAAGATTCTCCATGTGCCCACAACTCGGGCTACTCATTGGACCACCGTAGGAAATGAATCATTTTCTAATTCATCCATTAGCTAGCAGACTCCTTCATCACTACCAGGCCATATAATTGCATCTCGCAGTACTAGCATACTCATCACACGACTCCCAAACTGCCATTCTGGCTAATAGCGACAATGCCGAACATATACGTGCAAAACACTTGATCACACGATCAGCACCTCAGTGCTCAGCCCTAGGCAATGGCCAACCTCAAGTAATCCATACTGGCCCAACATCCACCTCACGAAGATTACATCCCGCCACTCGATCGGGGAATCGTAAGCCATCGAAGCACATAAAATATCGAGCGCTCATGCATGCATGCGAACACGTGGAAGGAATTTCAAGAGTTACTCTTTCAAGCCGAATCAAAGACGCACGATAAGATTTCAAGAAAGTGGAGTGTTTCCTAAAGGTTCTGTAGCCTCCTGCTTAAAGTGTGGTGCACGACACAGCCATAAACAAGACTCTACTAAACCGGCTCATGACTCGTGAAGCCTAGTAACCTAGGCTCTGATACAAACTTGTCACGATCCAAACCCGGTCGTGATGGCACCCAGCCCTAAAGCTAGGTACGCATGACAAAAAATCGCTTACAATTTAACATTAAGTCTCAAAACTGACAATATAAGAATATTATTGTTATTTTTCAATAATAATCCAAAAATATTAATATAGTAATAAGGACAAATACGGAAGACCGATAAACACCCATAATATCTGGGGTCACGAGTCTAAAGCCTCTAAACAAAACAGGATAATAATATCTGGACTGAAATAATACAATCTGGAATGTATGTAATAATAATAAACTGGAAAAAAATGAAGAGTAGCCAGGTCCTGCGAACGTCATGCAGCTACCTCAAAGACTCTGGAAATATCTCTGGAGACTACGAGTGTTAGCTAAGCCTCCGGTGTACATGAATATGCACACAAGGTACAGGGAGTAAGGGTGAGTACTACCGACTCAGTGAATAATAAGCATAGAAAAATGTCTGAAAGTAAGAAATCCATGAAATGCCACAAAGCAAAGCTAAATCTAACAGTCCTATTCCTTAGCTACGAAAACAATATCAACTATAATTGTCAAGCGTGCAGCCCGAGCCATCCATATTTATTTATCGTCGACGACGCTCACTGAGGGTGTGTACAAACTCCGGAGGGGCTCCATCAGCCTAAGCGCAATATCAGACAGGTATCGGCATAGAACAGGCTCTCGGCCTCAATATCAATATATAACCGCTACGTCGTGTAGCCCAATCCAATGTATATAATCGCTACGGCATTTAGCCCAAGCCATCCTCATTCCACAGTATGCATGTAAGTCACATAACACACTCAATCTGATTCTTTGCCAGTTTCCACTTATTAACGTGAAAATAATTTAGTTAGTCAATTTCAGAAACAAGTGACTTAGCATTTAATGACAGTGATTAAGCACATGACTGAGATCAATGATTATAGAAATCCTGTTGTCACACAGATATTCACCCTAGAGGGGTACTGCAGATCGGCACATGGTCCCAAACATGGCATTAAACCCAATTATCAACAGCTGCCAATAATTTATACTCAGCTCTCGGGATGGACCAAGTCACAATACCCAACTATATACCCTCTCGCACATGCCATGGGGTGCAAGTCACGCCCTAATATAGCGTCATGATGTGATAAGCCGGGGTTTCAAACCCTCAGGCCATCATCTATACAAATTACTCGCCTCTAACCGACCGTATATTGGTCCGCAATGCCATTTCCCTTTGAGTCTCCGTCTACGAGCGTCGAATCTAGTCAAAACCACAACAAGTAGGTTATTATGGGCTAAAATAAACATAACCCAATTGAAATTATTCGAAAAACGTTAAAAATCACGAAGTTGGTAAAACCCGAGCCCCGAACCCTCTTCTCGAAAAATTCTAAAAATCACATTTTTGGATTCCTCGTCTCGCCACGAGTTTCTACATATAAAGTTCACCAAAGACAGAGTCCGTTTGACCTTTCAAATCCCCAAAATTCGTGTCTAAAAAATAAGCCCTAGTTCTTCACAATTTCTACACAATTTCACAGAATTAAGGGTTGATTCTTCCTAAAAATGGTGTTTTTAAGTTAAGATACTTACCTTCAATCAATACCTGCTGCAAACACGCTTCAAATCGCTCAAAAAGCTCCTTAGGTTGCTTAACAATGCAGGAAAATATGTCTAAGTCGCGGGTGAAATAACCCTTAAAACTTTCTCCGACTAGTGGTTTACTCTATGCGATCGCACCCTTACGCATAGACAAAAAATCTGGCCCTCCTATTCTCCTCATACGCGATCGCATAACATCCCCTGCAATCGCATACAACAGAGCCCCACTGCTACACGATCGCATTCAACCTTATGCGATCACACTGATCAAAGTCCTATACCTATGCGATCGCATCACCCTCTACGCGATCGTATAGACCAAATTCTGCGGCCTCTTCCTTCCTCTATGCGATTGTAACTGTGCTCATGCGATCGCATGGAACAAAAGTCTGCTGCAAATTCTGCTACACTTTTAAACTTTAAAAATTCCCGTTAGCCATCCGAAATCACCCTGAGGCCCTTGGGACCTTAACAAAAAGCACAGATATGTTCCATTACTTCATTCAAACTTGCTCGTAACATAAAAACACTATCATAAACATGAAAATCATCCAATTTCCACGGATTCAAGCCTAAGTTAAACTAAAACTTTTGAAACTTTCCTTTGATCCAAAATACGATGTAAACACCTCCGAATGATCTGAAAATTTGCACACATATCCAAAATAACCTAATGGAGCTACTCCAATGGTCAGAATTCCGTTCCGACCCCCGGATAAAAATCTCACCTATCAATCGGACTTCGCCAAAATTCAAACTTAGCCCATTTAAGTCTAGTTCTACAGCGGACCTCCAAATTCAGTTACGATTCCGCTCTTAAGTCACAAATCACTATCCGAAACAAGTCGAATCATCGAAAATCCATTCCGATCCCTCTAACTGATAAATCAACATTCGGTTGACTTTTTCAAACTAACCTTTTCATAAGGAGTCTAATTGTCTCATTTCTACCCAAACTCCATCAGAATTACTCCAAACTCTCAAAACACATAAAATGGAACTTATAGAAACATAAAATGGGGAAAATGGGAAGGAGATACGTGAGACGACGAGTCGGATCGTTATAGGGGGTCGTTCGTCTTGCTGGGTTTCCAATTTTGAGAGGATGCAGAACGATGGGGGAAGGGGTCTGTCGAGAGAGATTGGGTGATGTTGGCGTGAGATGATGAAGAAGAAGACGCTAGGGGGTCATTTTCTGTGTGAGCTCCGAGTGGGGAATCCAATTTGTTTTTGTAATATTCGTCTCTCTTGCTCGAGAAGGGGACACAGAATTTTCGTATCTCTAGCTCAGGGGAGGGTCATGAGCATTGGGTCGGGTATTCCATTGGGCTGGAAGAAAAATTAATTAATTTTGGCTCCAAATTTGATCTCTTCAATTCCCTTTCCTCTTTTCCAAATTAATTTTTTTTTATTTCAAACTCTTTTTTAATTACTTTTTCGAAATAAAGTCGAATAAAACCCAAACTAAATCCTAAATCGAATCAATGCTAGTAGATTAAATTAATTAACTCTAACTAAAATTATCAAAGGAAAAACTACCGAAATTCAAAAGTTAAAATTAAAAGTGCAAATTAAACAATTTTTTGTGACTTCTCCCATTTTTATTAAATAACTAATTTGTTAGTTAATCCTGGAATGTGAAATTAAATCTAAATGCAATGCATGATATTTTTGTATTTTTTTCGTGATTTTAATGAAAGAAAATATGCAAAAAGATGCAAACAATTAACCAAAATCCGTGCCTCTCTTACTTTGATTCCAAAAGTTCCTAACCCTCAAACAGTCAAAGAGTTTCGACCAATAGCTTGCTGTTCAGTGCTGTACAAAATAATCTCCAAGCTTCTGGCCAGCAGATTACAGAAAGTTATGCCCAGTATCATATGTAATGCCCAAGCAGGCTTCATTCCAGGTAGGAGAATTGCAGATAATGTCATCCTGGCCCATGAATTAATCAAGCACTACTCAAGATCACACATATCTCCTAGATGTATGATCAAAATTGATCTGCAGAAGGCATATGATTCTGTTGAATGGAGCTTTTTGTAGCAGGTAATGGAGGCTCTAGATTTCCCAACCAGGTTTACAAAATGGATCATGGAGTGTGTCCAAACTGTCAGTTACACAGTGGTGGTGAATGGAGAAACAACTGAACCTTTCCAAGCAGCCAAAGGTTTGAGACAAGGGGATCCCATATCTCCTTTCTTATTTGCTATTGTGATGGAATACCTAAGTCGATCTCTGGTGGAATTGATGAAGGATAAAGCTTTCACATTTCATCCTGGTTGTAAAAAATTGGGAATTACTCATCTTAGCTTCGGTGATGACCTATTGCTGTTTGTCAAAGGTGAATATCAATCTGTAAGTACCATGTTTACATATTTCTCTCAATTCACTGCAGCCTCTAGGATGAAAGCCAATATGAATAAGAGTTCTGTGTATTTTGGAGGGGTGAAGCCTGAAATGCAACAGCAAATTATTGATCATCTTGGTTATGTACGTAGTGAACTACCTTTTAAATACTTGGGTATTCAATTATCTACCAAAAAGATGTCTGTACTCTAATGGCAACCACTGGTCGATAAGATTACTGCCAGGATCATATCCTGGACTACCAGGAAGTTGTCATATGCTGGTAGAATCCAACTGGTTAAATCAGTAATCTTTGGTATTCAAGCTTATTGGGCTCAACTATTCCTCATTCCCTCAAAAGTTATAAAGCTGTTAGAAGCAGTGTGTAGATCTTACATCTGGTTTGGTTCAGCCAATGTATCAAGAAAAGCATATGTGGCCTGGGATAAAATTTGCCTGCCAAAATCTGCAGGAGGTTTAAACTTAACCAATCTCCTGGTGTGGAACAAAGCTGCTGTTGCAAAATTAAGCTGGGATTTGGCTCACAAGAAGGATGCATTATGGGTGAAATGGATTCACACAGTCTATATCAAACAGCAACAATTGGAGTCCATAAATATTCGTAAACAAGCCAGTTGGATGGTTTGGAAGATCATGGAAGGTACTGTTCTATTGCAGTAATATCAACTGTTACACAAACCAGCATGCTCTATAAGAATGATATATCTTAAACAGATAGGACAGCTACCTAGAGTCTTTTGGAAGAACTTAACCATACAAAATCTTGCTCGACCTAAAGCACTTTTCAACCTTTGGCTGCTTCTACAAGATAGACTTCCTACTAAAGATAGGTTGATCAAATGGAACTCGACTGTGGATGGCACCTGTGTCATGTGTCAACAAGAACTGGAGACCAGAGATCACTTGTTCTTTGACTGCCCTTTTGTCACTAAATTGAGGTATCAAACACTGCAGTGGATTGGAGTAATGCAGCCTGCTGGACAGAATTGGATACAATTTGTACGCTGGCTCATTGCTAATGCTAAGGGAAAATCATATCGAGCTCATATACTCAAAATGACCATTGCAGAACTATTCTATGTCTTATGGTTGGAAAAGAATGCGAGAATTTTTGAAAATATCTTCTGTTCCAGTGATAAATTGCTTAGGTCCATCGCATATATTTGTAATATTAGGGCAACTCCTAGAGTTAGATCACACCTTCAGCATTTTCTATTGTAATGCTGAACTTTAGGTATAGTCTACTAGTCAGATTTTGTTTATCCTTTGATAGTCAGCTGCATATATAGCTGAACTATGGAATTGAACGGAAACCACTTTGGTGATTAATACAATTTTAATTACAAAAAAAAATTAACCAAAATCCTACAAAATTGCAAAAATTGGAAAAAATTATTTTCTGATATTTTATAGGAGTAATTCATATAGGGAAAAAATCACGTGCTCACACATGCACAGTCGAGAAATGCACATAAGCCAATTGGGCAATATTAAAATAACAGTTATCAGCTCAAAACGTAAGTAAAATATCATTTATGTTTTCAAATCTTAGAAAGATGGCTGAGTTTGCAAAATAGTACTTAAAACATTAGACCGAGATCAAAGGATATGTAGAGTAATGCAAAAACAGTTATAACAATCCCTGAAGGATTCAAATAATCGGCACGAAGCCCAAATATGGAAATCAGCCCAAATCATGATGATAACAAGTAGTTTCAGTCAATTACGCAGTAAAAATCAACAACCAGGATGCATCAAGTCATAATACCCACGATGCTCTACCCCACGCTCATATCCGGCGTGCAAATCACCTCAATACAACACTATGATGTTCAAATCCGGGGTTTCTAACCGTTAAGATATCCTTTACAAGTATTACTCACCTCGAATTGGCGAAATCTCTAGCCCGCGACCCTTTCCCCTCTAACCGACCTCTACGCGCGTCGAATCTAAATAAAATCAGAGCGAATACATTACAATATGCCAAGGGAACAATACCCAATCGAAAACAACCGAGAAATAGTAGAAATCTCAAAACTAGCAAATCCGTTCCCCAGGCCCGCTTCTCGAAAAATTACAAAACTCACCTTACAAGATTCCTCGTCTCGCCACGAGTCCATGTAGAAAATCATTCTATCCATGATATGTGCTTTGGTTGTATTAGCATGATTTTCAGGTATAGGTTTTGATGAATGACAAACAACGAAGTCGATGAATGACAAACAATAAAGTCAAGTGTCGAACAAAGTTATTATATGACAAACAATCAAGATTGAATGCCGAGAAGCATATTGATGAACGGATTGCATGGAAAAGCCAAAGACGAGCTCAAAAGTTCAAGACCGAAGACCCAAGGCGTAGGTCGTTAGGTAGAACCAATGTAAGAGCAACGTTTAAGTTATCTCGTCTTTTGGCTCAACATAGGTCATCATAAATATGCATAAAATCATTTTATCAAATCATATTTATCATAAACATATTTCAAATACTTCAAACAAAATGTTTTTAACGTTTTCATTTTAACCAAAATGGTTTTTGAAGTAAGTTGTGAATAATCGATTATGCAAAAGTGATAATCGATTATTCTGGGAAATTCCATTTATTGGAAATTTCTGCAGAGTAGGATAATCGATTATCAGAATTGCATAAACGATTATCTTGTGTCCGTTGCCAGTTTTTGAACACTGTAACAACATAATCGATTATGCATATTACAATAATCGATTATCCTGCATAAAATCAGCTTCCGATTTTGTAACGGTAAGCTGATAATCGATTATCCAAATCTGATAATCGATTATCTTGGCATAAAATCTGCATAATTGATTGCCAATTAAGCAACGGACATACTACTTCTACCACCTATAAATAGAGGTCTTTTGAGCTGAATTGAAACACACAACACCTCTCATTATTCATATACATATTGATATCATTTGTGCATCATTATAGAGCTTTTGTTGAGCCATTTGAGAGACAACTTTGAGTTGTTCATAGAGCTAATATTATATCTCTTTATCTACTCTTTTGAGAGAGTTCTTGTTGTAAAAGAGAAAGGTGTTTGAGAAGACCATATCTTCTCATTGATTGTCGGGTTTGCTAAGTACCCTCAATCTTAGTGTGTGAAAGTCTTGTGGTGCGGTATCCACGAGCAAGGTGAAGTCTTGTGGTGCGGTATCCACGAGCAAGGTGAAGTCTTGAGGTGAGGTATCCTCGAGCAAGTTGAAGTCTTGTAGAGTGTACATCTACGAGCAAGTGTAACGGTTTGTTAGGCACCCGTAAGCTTAACGGAGTTAGTGGAATCTCGAGAGAGTCTCTCGGGGACTGGACTAGCCACAAGTTGTGGTGAACCAGGATAAATTCGGTGTGTTCTTTCCTTACTATTTTAATTACCGAATTTATTTTATTCCTGCAATTTTAATTCCGCAATATTTATCAATATTCTCGTGCCGCACTATTCACCCCCCTCTAGTGACGGGCATAAATCCTAACAATTGGTATCAGAGCCTAACTCTCTGAAAGCCTTAACCGATTGAGAGAACAATATATATTTTTTTGTTGAGAATATTGAATGCAGGAATGATGAGCGAAGGACACTCCACCTGTAGGCCTCCACTATTTGACGGAACAAATTACACATATTGGAAAGAGCGGATGAGAATCTTCATCCAATCAAATAACTTTCGCTTGTGGCAAATCATCAAGAACGGTGAACAAATGCCAACAAAGAAAGTTGGGGAAACCACGGTTCCAAAGGAGGAAGATGAATATGATGCCGAGGACGTCAAGAAAGTTGAAAATAACGCAAAGGCCGTCAACTTATTATATTGTGCGGTGAATCCGGATGACTATCGGAAGATTTCTTGTTGCACAACCGCCACGGAGATGTGGGATAAACTCGAGATCACTTATGAAGGTACGTCTCAAGTCCAAGAATCTAAAGTTGATTTTCTAACACATGAATATGAACTCTTTAGAATGAGGGAGAATGAACCCATCGGTATTATGTTCGAACGATTCTCAAAAATCGTCAACGATCTTCATGCTCTCGGGAAAGTGTACACGAACAAAGATCTTGTTCAAAAAATCCTACGGAGTCTCACTCCCGAATGGGGTTCCAAAGCCAATGCCATCCAAGAGTGGATAGGAATCACGGATGTCACAATTGATGGACTAAGAGGTAACCTCGAAACTTATGAAAGCACAATTCTTAATCCCTATCTTAGAAGTAAAAGTTCGAATATTGCCTTCAAAGCCTCATCTTCTAAAAGAGTAGAGGTAAGTGATTCGGAAAGCGATGATGACATTATTTCCAATGATATAATTGAAAAGTTTTATAAGTGTATGAAGAAGGAAATAAAGAAGGAAGAACCAAGTCCTTCATACCAAAATTGTGGAAAACTTGGCCACACCAAATCACATTGTCCAAAATCCAAGGACAAGAAGAAAAACAAACACCAAAGGCGTGTGACATGGGATTCGGACAGCTCGGGCGATGAAACTGCCGCACTATGCCTCATGGCCAACGAGGAAGAAGAGGTAAGTAATTCTAACTCTTATTCTTATGAAGAATTACAAGAAGCTTTTCAAGAGTTATATGATGAATTGAAAAAGTCTTCAAAAATCTCCAAAGAGGCCAAGGCTAAAATTAAAGTCTTAGAAGAGAAAAATAATTTTTTGGAAAATGACAATATTGATCTTAGAAATAAAATTAAGGAGATGAATGAAGCCTCCTCAATTGATCAAAGTTCTAATTGTTCTTCTTGTAGTTCTTTGAAAATAGAGAACATAAAACTTAGGAACACACTAGAAAAACGTAGTGTTGATGATCCTAAAACAAGTGAAGAAATTAAGAAGAATATTAGAAAGGATGATAGAAATGAAGTTAGACCACCTAGAAATAATTCTAGGAACTTCACTAATGAGTCTAAAATTAATCATTTTAGACCACCTAGAAACAACTCTAGGAATTTTGGTAATAAGTCTAAAATGAATCATTTTAGACCGCCTAGAAATGACTCTAGGAATTTCAATACGTCTAGGAATAACGACTTTAGATCACCTAGAACGTTTTTGGCTCAACCAAGGCATATGCACAACCCGAATGTTATATGTCATTATTGCAACCGGGTAGGACACATAGCACCCGTATGTTTTGCAAAACATAGAGATTTATCTTTTAGCCATGATTACTATTTGCCTAACCCCCAAGGACCCAAAAGTACTTGGGTACCTAAAACCTATTTTTAGGTACGTTTGCAGGTGTGCTTGAAGACTACAATGTTGTAGTAGATGCACCAAGCACGAAACCTTATTGCATCGAGGGGGAATGTCGGTTAGTTATCATATTTTTGATAAAAACGTAATAGCTGATATGTGTTAACAATTAATATATCTTTGTTAACAAATGATATTAATTATTTTTGGTTGATTCATGTCTTGATAACTTTTATCTTGAATAACAATTGGTATCAATTATTTTTGTTAAAAATAATAATTGATTCATGTTTTGATGAATATTGTTTTTGGTTTGAATAATAGTTGATATATTTTTGAAAAATAAATGATTCGTGTTTTTAATACAACTATTGGTTTGTTAAAAATTAACTGTTGATATGTTCTTAAGCAATATGATTTGCGAAAAATAACCGTTATTATGGTTGTTATGTTTTTACTAACATTTGGTATTATTTCATGTTGCTATGACTTTTTAAAATATCGTCAATGTATATTCCTCATTGTATTTCCCATTTTATTCTTGACACTAACAATTGATATACCCAAAAGGGGGAAGTGTCGAAAGGGGAAAATAGCCTTTGTATACTCTTCTTTTTGCTAATGCCAAAAGGGGGAAGAGTTTAGGCGATATGCATCAAATAAGGGGGAATGTATCCACGTTATAGTATGCCTTATTTGAGGGGGAATTATCATTAAGGGGAATTGTTTGCATGAATTGTATGTTGAGATATAGCATGAATTTAGGGGGAATCCGATATGCATATCTCCTGTTATTTGTCATTATCAAAAAGGGGAAAATTGTAGAAAATCATTCTATCCATGATATGTGCTTTGGTTGTATTAGCATGATTTTCAGGTATAGGTTTTGATGAATGACAAACAACAAAGTCGATGAATGACAAACAATAAAGTCAAGTGTCAAACAAAGTTATTATATGACAAACAATCAAGATTGAATGCCGAGAAGCATATTGATGAACGGATTGCATGGAAAAGCCAAAGACGAGCTCAAAAGTTCAAGACCGAAGAACCAAGGCGTCGGTCGTTAGGTAGAACCAATGTAAGAGCAACATTTAAGTTATCTCGTCTTTCGGCTCAACATAGGTCATCATAAATATGCATAAAATCATTTTTTCAAATCATATTTATCATAAACATAATTCAAATACTTCAAACAAAATGTTTTTAACGTTTTCATTTTAACCAAATGGTTTTTGAAGTAAGTTGTGAATAATCGATTATGCAAAAGTCATAATCGATTATTCTGGGAAATTCCATTTATTGGAAATTTCCGCAGAGTAGGATAATCGATTATCAGAATTGCATAATCGATTATCTTGTGTCCGTTGCCAGTTTTTGAACACCGTAACAACATAATCGATTATGCATATCACAATAATGGATTATCCTGCATAAAATCAGCTTCCGATTTTGTAACGGTAAGCTGATAATTGATTATCCAAATCTGATAATCGATTATCTTGGCATAAAATCAGCATAATTGATTGCCAATTAAGCAACGGACATACTACTTCTACCACCTATAAATAGAGGTCTTTTGAGCTGAATTGAAACACACAACACCTCTCATTATTCATATACATATTGATATCATTTGTGCATCATTATAGAGCTTTTGTTGAGCCATTTGAGAGACAACTTTGAGTTGTTCATAGAGCTAATATTGTATCTCTTTATCTACTCTTTCGAGAGAGTTCTTGTTGTAAAAGAGAAAGGTGTTTGAGAAGACCATATCTTCTCATTGATTGTCGGGTTTGCTAAGTACCCTCAATCTTAGTGTGTGAAGTCTTGTGGTGCGGTATCCACGAGCAAGGTGAAGTCTTGTGGTGCGGTATCCACGAGCAAGGTGAAGTCTTGAGGTGAGGTATCCTCGAGCAAGTTGAAGTCTTGTACAGTGTACATCTACGAGCAAGTGTAATGGTTTGTTAGGCACCCGTAAGCTTAACGGAGTTAGTGGAATCTCGAGAGTGTCTCTCGGGGACTGGACTAACCACAAGTTGTGGTGAACCAGGATAAATTCGGTGTGTTCTTTCCTTACTATTTTGATTACCAAATTTATTTTATTCCTGCAATTTTAATTCCGCAATATTTATCAATATTCTCGTGCCGCACTATTCACCCCCCCTCTAGTGACGGGCATAAATCCTAACAGTCCATACATACCAAGATTCCCAAATTCGAGCTCAAATGACCTATCGAATCCCAATTTAAATTCTCAAAATCCCGAGCCCTAATTCATCCATTTTATTCTTAATTCCAAGAATTTCTTGGTAGATTCACAATATAATCATGTTTTTAACTCAAAAATATTACCTCCAATAAAGTCCAGTCAAAACCCTCTTCAATTGTTCTCAAAAAGCTCCCAAGATGTTAAATAATGGTGGAAAATAACCCCCAAGTCGCGTAGGAAATGTCATTTTAAAACCCTTCTTGGAATAGCTCTTTCCGCTTTTGAGGTCCTTTTTGTCGCTTCTGCGACACCACTTTTGCAGTTACCCATCCGCTTCTACGGTTCCTAAACTCCACCCCAAGACTGCTTCTGTGGTCAACCAATCACGTAAGCGGGTCCACTGGTCCGCTTCTGCGGAAAAATCACCAAGGGCCATTTTTTCGGTTCTGTAGCCCCCCTCTCGCTTCTACAGTCCATCTCCGCAGAAGCGGAAATACAAATACCATATCCTTCAGCAGCCTTTAAACTCCAAATTTCATCCCGTTAACCATCCGGAATCATCCCGAGGCCCCGAGACCTTAGTTATGGGTTCCAACATAGACCAAAACATCATACAAACTTGTTCCAATCATTAAAACACATCAAACAACGCTAAACCCACCAAATCACAGCGGATTCAAGCCTAAGTTCTTCAAAAACATCCGAAATGCACAATCCATTGAAAATCCAACCAAACCATGTCTGAATGACTTGAAAACTTGCACACATATCCAAAATCACCTAACCAAGCTATGACAACTCTCGAAATTCCATTCCTACGCTCGAATCAAATTCTCACCTATTCACCGGAATTCGCCAAAATACTATCTTTGCCAATTCAAGCCTAATTCTACATCGGTCCTCCAAAATCAATTCTGATCACACTCCTAAGTCACAAATCATCCCTCGAAGCTAACCAAATTACCGCAAATCAATCCGATCCCTAGAACTCATAAGTCAATATCCGGTTGAATTTTCCAACTTAAGCCTTCTTAAAGAAACCAAGTGCCTCATTTCTTATCAAAACCATTACACATCAACTCTCACACACCACATATCGATAATGAATTATGAAAAGGCAATAAATGGGTAAAATGGAGAAGTAACACATGAGAGGACGGGTCGGGTCGTCATAACAAAATTGCAAAAATTGGGAAAAATTTTTTTCTGAATTTTTATGCGAGTCATAAATATAGGGAAAAAATCATGTGCTCACAGCTGTCACGAGGTACTACAGAACATGGGGATAGTGGAAACGAATGCGGTCAACTTTGCTGCTTTTTATCTGTCAGGTTCCACCAAGAATTGTGGATGGATGATTTTTTGACTAGACCAGCTGGGTCACCGACTTTGACTTGGGATCAATTCTCTCAGCTATTTTTGGAGAAGTTTTTTCCTATCACTCAGAGGGAGGACTATCGGAGGCAGCTTAAGTGTCTCCGGCAGGGTTCTGTGACTGTCACTCACTACGAGACTAGATTTACTGACTTGGCCGCCAGCACTTCCTATACTTCCCACCAAGAGAGAGTGGGCGAGGAGGTTTATTGAGGGACTAGCTCATCCTATCAGATTACATATGGCTAAAGATATATGGAGTGATATTTCTTTCTAGGATACTACCAATTTGGCCATGAGAGTTCAGATAGTTCTATTATAGGGAAGTGGTCAGGGGGTCTGACAAGAAGCCTTGTCATTCTGGTAGGTTCAGTAGTGACTCATCTGGAGGGAAGGATTCTTTTGGTAGAGGCCATCCTCTTAGGCTATTTCATTCACCACTTTAGACTTTTCATGGTGCTCTAGGTGGCCATGGATCTTACAGTATTTTGATCAACTACCCTACAGTGCACCAAAACCTCTTATTGGTGCACCCCTACTCCAGAGTTTTCAGGGTGGTTACTCAGGCCGTCAGGGTCAGCAGCCCCAGTAGTCGAGGAGTTGTTGTACTTGTGGTGATCTGAGGCACATTGCTAGATTTTACCCTCAAGCATCGAGTATTTCTCAGCATCAGGGTTCTCGTGCCATGGTTCAAGCATTGGGTGTTCCACCGCCCACTCAGCCAGCTAGTGGTTAGGGTCAGGAAGCTAGAGATGGAGGTCGAGGCGTGAGAGGTGAAGGCCAGCCAGCCAGAGGCCATCCCTGGGATGTAGATCAGAGTGGTGGAGGCCAGCTGCTATGTTATTCTTTCTCAGTCAGGCCTGAGGCTGAGGCATCCGATACCGTTATTAGAGGTACGGTTTCATTTCCAGTAGAGATGCATCGGTTCTAATTGATCCCGAGACTTTTTACTCCTGTGTGTCATCTTATTTTGCTACGTATTTGGTTCTGCTTCATGATTCTTTGAGTGCTCATATATTTGTGTCCACGCCGATGGGTGATTTTATTATTGTAGATCGTATTTATCGCTTGTGTCAGGTTAATATTTATGATGACCTGACCCGTTGTCTCATGTGTTACAGCCCCATTTCCCCCATTTTATGCTTCTTTATGTTTCATTATTGGCGTTTAGTGTGTTAGAGTTGAATTGGATGGGTTTTGGTAGGAAATGAGACACTTAGTCTCTTTAAGGAAGGTTTGGTTTGAAAAAATCAACCGGATGTTGACTTATGAGTTAGAGGGCTCGAATGTGATTTCTAGTGACTCGGTTATCTTCTAGGAGGGATTTGTGACTTAGGAGTGTGATCATAATTGATTTTGGAGGTCCTGTGTAGAAATAGTCTTGAATTGGCGAAGTTAATGTTTTGGCAATTTCCGGTTGGAAGCTGAGATTTTATTTCGAGGGTCGGAATGGAATTGCGAGAGTTGCAGTAGTTACGTTAGGTGTTTTAGATGTGTGTACAAAATCTTAGGTCATTCGAAGGTACTTTGGTCGGGTTTTCGATCCAATGCGTATTTCGGAAGTTTTGAAGAAACTTAGGCTTGAATCCATTGTGATTTAGTGGTTTTAGTGTTGTTTGATGTGTTTTCAAGATTGGAACAAGTTTGAATAATGTATTAGGATGTGTTAGTTCTTTTGGTTAAGGTCCTGGAAGCCTCGAGGTGATTTCGGATGGTCAATAAGACCATTTTTGGATTCTAAAGATAGCCCGTTTTTCAGCTGTTGGTGTTGCAGAGAATTGTTCATCGCGTTCGCGAGGGGACAGTCGTGAACGCGTAGAGGAGACTTGAGGGCCAGTAATTTTGGCCTACGCATTCGGGTCAGGGGGGCTTCGCGTTCGCGTAGGGGAAGCAGTTGAACCATCGCGTTCGTGTAATTGAAGGACCCGGGCCTCCGCGTTTACGAAGGGCATTTTTGACAGAGTTATTACTCGGTCAACACGAACGCTGGAGGACCCTCACGTTCGTGTAGGGTAAATTACCTAGGCAGAAGGATTTTATTTGAATATTTCATCCGCGAGTCTATCCATTTTTCCTCCATTGTTGACCACCTTGAGAGTTCTTTGGGAGAAATTGAAAAGGGTTTCGGCGAGAATTGATTGGAGATGAGTCTCGTGACCTAGAAATATCATTTTATTGAAGAATCAACCTTTAAATTCATGGAAATTTGAGTAAAAGAGGAAGAACAAGGGCTTGACTTTTTAAATGAGAAATTGGGACTTGAGGGAGCATTTGAGCTCCGATTCTTGTGATTTTGATATGTTTAGACTCGTAGTGAGATAAGTAGTCCGCTGGTGATATATTTTCTGACTTTCGAGAAGTGGGATCGGGGCTCGAATTATGCAAATTTCGTGAATTTCGATATTTTTCGAGTCTTTTAGATTGGTTTATGTTCCCTTAGCCTATTGTAACATATTCGTTGTGGTTTTTGCCAGATTCGACGTGCGAGGAGGTCGATTCGAGAGAAAAAGGCATAGCGAGCTAGACTTTGGCCGGATAGAGGTGAGTAATAGATGTAAATGATGTCTTGAATGTTTGAACCCCCAAAGTTTCACATGATAATGCTATATTAAGGCGAGATATGCGTTCCCCGATGAGTTCGGGGTCGTTTGATATTGGGGATTCTGACTTGGTCCTTCGTGAGTGATACTTTTACTGTGTTTTTGATAGAGCTTGCTTGAAAATGATCATACTTGGATTAAATTTCTATATTTGGGCCTTGTGCCAATTATTTGAATCCTTCAGTGATCGTTATCACTGTTTCGCATTATTTGGCATATTATTTGATCTTAGTCCTAAGTTTTAAATACTATTTATTTGACCAACTCAGCCAATATCTAAGATTTAAAACTCAAATGATATTTTACAAATATTTTGAGCTGAGAACTATTATTTCAAAAGTGCCCGAAAGGCATTTGTGGATTCCGGGACTGAGCATAGTTCGGGCTGCACGTCGCAACGGTGTATATATATTGGATCGGACTACACGCCGCACTGATATAGCGCTAGGGCTATAAGAGTCCCTCCAGAGTCTGTACACACCCCTAGTGAGCGCCGTTTATATTAAATGGATTGGGCTGCACGCCGCAGCGGGTATTAGATGTCGACGTCCCCCTTTTTCCAAAAGAGCAAAATCGGGTTTATGAAACTATGGGAAAAACAACTCTTATTCCCTTGCGGGAATTGGGTTATTGAAGTTGAAGAGACGCCACCTATGATTATAGTGCATTGGGACACTTTAAAGAGAAGAAGCGATATTGAAAGAAAACTAGAGTTCGAGTAAGGGCTTGAGATTATCTCGAGGGGAAGGTGTTAGGCTCCCCACAAGATCCACTAGGGTGGTTCCCAGCCATGCTTTAATTGTGAGTTTAAAAGGAAGTGAGAGAAAACAAGTAAAAAGCTATGCACATAAGAATCACGAATAAGTTTCAAGTTTTGAAAAAGGGTAAAGAAGACAGAAAGAGACAGTTTTTAGAAAAAAAGGAATTAATTTGAAGAACACAATTAAAGAAGACATTGCAAATAAAAGGAAAAGAAAGGGAGTCCTAGGTTTATACAAAATATGGATCATATCAATGCAAAACCTAGCAATAACTCCTCAAAAGAGGGGTCGTATGAGATATTAGCGCACTGGTCATCATATCCATATTCAACCCTTCCCACCCCGTTAAGGTATTTAAACGTGATTAGTTTGTTCACTTATTACATGCTAGTACCCGTCACAACCTATCAGTCATGGGGTATTAGGACTTATAATCCTAAAGGGGAAGAAAGGGGTAGAGGCATATATGGGGTTTAAAAGGACAAAATACTAGTTTTGACAACCAAAACAAATAGCAAGTAAGGGGATTGACAAACAAACATACAAGGGTCACATAAAATCCCGTAAATCAGATAACACTTTATTTAGCATGCCTTACACATACTAGTTTGGTCATAAATTAAAACTTAAGCGGCGGATGAACCAGTTTAACACATAGAACTAGATAAAAGGTCTGCATTAGGCAACTCAGATCCAATTGTCAAAAGTTGAAGTATTTTAAACGAGTTATTTAGAAATCATTGATTTCAGATAAGAGCCTAATGCATAATAATTTAAATAGGAAGTTGAAAATTACAGAAGTTCAGAAACGACTTTGAAATTTACAGATTTGTATGAGTGAAAATGCAAGAGAGTTGCAAAAAATGCAAAATACCTTAAAAGAAAGAGTGAATTAAAGGACTGTTTTGAAAGATAGCTTGAAGAGGTGAGCAAAAAATTTAAAAGAATTGCTTCGGACAGATTTGAAGAAATTTTAAAAGCATTGCAGGCTCATAAGAGTTTTATATTGAAAACGTGACACTGAAACGTTAAAACTAGTTACCCAGTTATTAATATTTAAACAGATTAAGCAAAACAGACTTGTCCTGGGTTTTAGAACTTATTACAGAGTGGGTAAATGGACGACAGGTTTGGTTATCCTACAGTTTTGCCTAACGTGTATGCATTACCTATAGACATGGTTTTTATATGAAACTTCTTACATGAATATTGAGTCCTATATGCAGGGTTACTAATGATTTGCAAGATGATAAAGCCTTAAACCATATAGGCAGATTTTCTAGATGACTGGAGTATGCGTATTTTGCATTAAATTCATAGACATAGTAGCTAGTCGATCGAGTTAAAACGTCAAACTTATAGACATGATATCTAGGTGATTAAAACATTAACACTATATGCATAGTATCTAGGTGACTGAATTACAACATTAAACCTATAGGCATGGTATCTAACCTTTGATGCAGTAAAGTAAACGCATCCCACACTCTTTCACTAATACTTCCCCGAGTTTTATACACATAATTATTACAGAACCAGAAGAAAGAAAGTAATTAAAATACATCACAGCCTAAATCTAGATCCAAACCGCCTAATGCAATCTTTTATGTCCCATAACATGTGTTTCACTGATTCAGAATTCAATATTCCAAGGTCTTCTATTATCCAAAGTGTTTCAGAGTTTCGAGGAGTCTCAAGGGCTCAAGGAAGTGCTTACACTCTAGATAATAATTAGAATCGAATAGTGCAGTGTGGAATAGCCAGCTCTAAAGCATCCAAGTTCAGAGGGAGCTCCAGGGTCCCAAAGCATGGCTTACCAAAGGGGGGCATAACTTAGAACTAGGAATAAGTACAAAGTGAGATAGGGATTGGAGAACCATAGCAATGTTGGTCATGCCCAAACATGGATATAGACTGGCACACCCTGACCAGTTACTTGGTCCAAACAGATTAAGAGCAAACCTTAGAGGTCAGACTTGAGTCTGGATGATGATTAGAACACCACCATGCTTGAGTAAAGGCTCAGCACATAAAAGGGAAATGTGAGTGGGGATTGATTTAAGTAGAGGTTCAAGAGAACCTGATTCTAAGTTATGGGTGGCAATAATAGGATGTTACCATGACTAAAAAATGCACTCACACACAAGAGGGGGCCAAATAGAAGGGACTCGAATAGACAAGCATCTACAGAAACACAAGGAAAGCAAGAAAACATAATAAACTAAGGGAAAAGACAACATAACAGACTAGGATGAACACATAGTGCAAGAGAACATGGCATAAAATAAACGCACAGTTTAGAGGGTATTATTTAACTAGAGGGACATACAAGTTGCAAGTTTAGAACAACAAACAACAAAAGCAAACAAATAGCCAGCAGTCAGTAGGACCAATTTCTCCGCAAGTATTGAGAGTTCAAGAGGAGCTCAAGAATTCTCCAAACAATAAAGAGAAAAGGAGTAGGGGTGCTCAGTACAGAAAGTAATAGTAGAGAAGGTATTTGAAAGTGAGAAGTATTAGAAAATGTGTTCTTAATTCTGAAGTATCTGAGTTTGTTATTGCAAAGGTGTCCTCAAGTGCAGAAGGAGTAGTGTAACAGAAAATTAGTAATCAATGTAAGAAGATAACTTTCAGTCAATCACATAAGGATCTCCCCTAGGCTAAGGGATTTGATTTCGAACGGGCATGGTACAATTAAAGAAAGAAGAATAATTAGAAATCTTTCTAATGTAGCATAACAAGGGTAAGTACACAGAGTTTATTTAAGGCAAAAATACTATAGTACACGATATGAGAAATAAGAAAAATAAATCAATCAAACATCCATAAATTTAAAACCATGTTTGCATGAACTTAGTCAAAAAAGAAGGAGGAAACGGTTTAATTGGAAAATCAGTGACAATCAATCGAGACCTAGTAAAAGGAAATTGAAATCACAAGTTGACAGAACCATTTTAAAAGAAAGGCTCTCATATATAAAGCATATAAGTATTCTTTCTTTTTAGAAGAGAAAGTCTTTCGACATGTGTGCTTGGATCTCTTTTTAAAAAAGTTTGAGGGCATTTTAGTTATTTCTTATTAGCTACATACGTGCCCTTTGGGCTCTTCACAGTTATACGTGTACGTCTTTTGCTATTACCACACATAGACACAAGAGAAACCATCAGAGAAGCGATCCATCAAGACCAGTTTAAAATCGGGTAAAAATTTGTTTTTAAATTTCGGATTTTAATTTGATGCGCTGTGAGTTGTGTTTGTACCTGTGATGTGTGCTTAATTTTCCTACTTTTTCCTCAAATCTCTTGAACTAAATCAATTAACCCAAAGAAGAATCGGAAATTCTCGAGCTAAGGTTTTGATTGATGAATTTGGGAAATTTTATTGTTTTCTATATGTTTCTTCTTCTTTTTTATTTTAAATTCATTAAAACAAAGTGAATTAGTTATAAATTTTCGAGTTAAGGTTTCGCTGGATGAAATTGGGGATTTTTTTATTTTTCGGAGATGAATTGAAATCAAGAAAATAAATTTACTTTCTTTACTTGCTTGAATTTTTGTTTTTACATCAAATACCAGTCGCGTAATTTATGTGCTGCATGTAAAGCATATAGGAGAGTAGTAAAGACCAAAATTATGTTGTAAAAGGAGAAAGAAATTCATGTTCACACTTAAACGAAAAAAGTGTGTATCAAAATATCTTTGAAGAAGTTGTAATCGTATTTGTTGTAATTGTGTGAAGAGTCTTTTCCAAAAGGCATGATTAAGTTGTAACCATATGAATCTATTCAGCCACATCTTTTAGAAAAGAAATTCTTAAGGAAAAAATAAGGGAAAAGAGAGATAATTTACTTAGTGTGATGATTTACCTTATAAACATGCAGTTTTTGAAATGTTTCAATAGGCCACTAAAAGAGTAAAAGTAGATCCTCTAAGACCTTTATATGTTAGTAGTACTTCAAAGTTCTATGTTTACGGTCTATCAAGAATTCCAACCATGGCAAAATGATTATACTTATCAAAACAGAACACCAGCATGGACACTCCATTTTAATGACAGAAAGGTGTTTCTTTTCTTTTATCCTTAACTAAATGTTCTAGATTCGAATTTTAGGAATAGAGAAATTCTTGGTAGCGAACCTTCTCTCTTTAATTGGCTCTACGAGGCTACGAGAATGAAAGGATGTATTTAATTGGACATATGTAATGCGGATTTACATTAGTCGAGCAGCAATAACCAATTTATAATAATATCTAAAGAGAGTTAAGATACACTAATATTAGATAGCTTATATAAGTTAAATTGCAACAAGTAGGTGGTACAGTCGGTGAGGATTGTCTTTGTCATTGCTAATTGAATCAATACATCATGCATGTTTGTTATTAATGGCCAACTACATTGTGGGATTGTAGTTGTGCAGTTGGAAGACAGTATTGCGTTCAATTCGAAAGGCATGGTTTTCACTTTTCAGTATGTTTTTTCATAGGATAGCTTCCAACAGAACTTCTCTCCATTAACAGATAATAAAAGTCTTTAGATATAAACAAGTTATTGCTTTGTTCTAATTCTCCGTCACATGTATTAGCAAAAGGAGAAAATAAATGAATGCGTGAATGAGAACCGATTTGCCTTCCCTTTTTTCTCTCGCTATTCACTCTGGCCTCCTCCATATTTCTTCCTTTTCTAATCTCTATTTCTTTCCTGACCGCATGCTTCTTGAGCTTTTAGGGGTCTTTTTTTTCCTCTGTTTATCTAAGTTGCTTGTGCTTTGATGTGATTCTTGCTGCATATTGTAGGAAAATGTAAATTAATGGAATTAGCTTTGCAGCGTGACTTACTAGCTATCTATCTTTGATATTTCTTTTTTAATTTAGGGGCTTTACATTTTTCAATTTGGGACAGGTTTTAAATTTTTTTGGATTGATATAAATTAAAGGAACTATATTTGTGATTTGCATCTATCTATCTATCTATCTCTGAACATCCGAGAAAAAACAGTACAGCTGCAAAAGCAGGCAATGATCCTTTTTGAGTTGAAATTTGACTTTGGTCTTAAGTCTTTAGGCTCCATTATTGCCTATTCCAGTTTTTCTTCAAGTTTCTTCTTCACTCTGGTGATTAGCTTTTACTTGACTTGTACATTATTTCCTTTTCTCTTTCATTTCGGGGTCTATCATATATGTGAATTTTGAGGAGTTTCTTGGTGATAGGATTTTGATGATATGTGTTAGGTTTTTGCAGTTTCCTTCTTTGTGCTTTTGAGCTCTGTTCTATTTGAGACTTTGATAGTTGTTTTTCTTCTTATTTTGGACTATTTTGATGGTTTTGCGAAATTGATGAAGGGTTCTTGTGATTACTTTGCCTTAATTGTTTTGGGATGACTATATCATATGGCACCTTCATGCTTCATATATTTCCCTGAAATTGTATGTCGTATGTTCGACCAATTGGTTGAATGACATTGGACTATTGGAGCCTATTAAGGCTCCAATGCACACTGAACGTGTAGAAGTGCAATTTTTAGCTTTGATAATTGATAAATATTCTGAGCTCTAAGATAAATAAGGAAAATGAGTTGTGTTTGAGGGATATGACGCAAAGGTTTGTCATATCTTTGTTCCCTGATTATACATGTAAAAACATTGCACCTTGATCTTTCATTGTGTTGTTTCATTATCCTATTTTTTCTATCTTCATCCTTGTATCTGCAGATGAAAGTATAATTTAAAATTATGTATCTTTTTAATCTGAATTATCAATATTATCCAAAAAGTTATTTTAAAACATAAAATTGTGCTAACAAGCTTCAGAAATGGTATACTAAGTACTTGTAGTGCCAAAATGATCAAAATGATCCATCTGTTTTAGGATGTTTTAGGATTTCTTGCAATTCTGTATATCAATTAGAATAGCTTTATTAAAAATAATTCCAAATATCTTTTAGTAGTTAATTTGCCATGTCAAGCCTTTAAAGTTTTGATAATTTAAGATTCTATTATTTTTGGTTTCATACAGGCCTATATATCTTTAGTAAATTTACAATATCAAGACTTTCAAGTTTTGAGCTTTTTATTTGAGCTAGATATGCTTTCATTGTTTGCCGATCTGTTCCTATAAACATTTTTAGTAGTTTAACTAGATATTTGTTGATGCATTGTTGCAAAGGTTAAATAGGACAGAGCAGAACATGATTTGAAAATTTTGTCTCTTTATCAGAATACGATTCTCTCTCCATGTACTGAAGAAAGAGTTGTATCAGATCAAAAAGCTATATTACTCGCCTTTGTTGATCAAATACAAGAGTTCTGTGTCTTAGCTTCTTGTTCCAGTTAGTCTTTCACATGACCGATAGCTACTCTATCATTGCTCGCACTTCGTTATGGATTGAAATAAGTGGTAAGTAATTTTTCTCAATGACTTGTTATATTAGTAGTGTTATCGTCTTTTTAGTACTATTATTTTTCTACTGATGACACCAATAGAGATAACAGTGGATAAATGTTATCAATCTAAAAAAATGAGATAACAGTGGATAAACAAATATAGCGCTACACTGCCAGACAAAACTAACTCCTATTTTTTATTGAATTCATGGCAGCTTTTAATTGTTACTTTTTTACTTGGGAGTAGAAACTCAAATCTATTGTCAAAAAGAACGCCTCTAATGTTCATGAACAAAAGAAGCGCACAAAAATTAAATATTAGCTTGACGCATACTGATGTAATTTATAATGTTTATATGAGAAATAAAATGAGAATGGTTGCACATAGTTTGATGTAATCTATGATATTTATGTAAAAGAGATTACAAAAGAGAATAATCACACATAGCTCAAACATTCTGTTTTCTTTTGTAAATGATCTAAAAGTGACAGCTGCCAAGAAAAACTTGTGGCTCTTGATGCTTTAAAAACATTATAGAAATATATGTAACAACTTGAACTGTCGTCGCATGTGTTACCGCCCATATTTCCCGTTTTATACTTTATTATGTTTCATTATATGTGTTTGGAGAAATTGAAGTAATCAGGATGGAGTTCGGTTAGAAATGAGACAATTAGTCTTTTTATGAGAAGGTTAGTTTGGAAAAGACAACCGAATGTTGACTTATGAGTTAGAGGGATCGGAATGAATTTTCGACGATTTGACTAGTTTCGGGTGGTGATTACTGAGTTAGGAGTGCAATCAGAACTGAATTTGGAGGTCCGGTGTAGAATTAGGCTTGAATTGGCTAAGGTTGAATTTTGGCGAAGTCTGGTTGATAGGTGAGATTTTTATCCGGGGGTCGGAATGAAATTACGACAGTTGCAGTAGCTCTATTAGGTGATTTTGGATATGCGTGCATACTTTTAGGTCATTCGAAGGTGTTTAGGTTGGTCTTAGATCAAATGCAAGTTTCGGAAGTTTTACTTTGACTTAGGCTTGAATCCGTGCTAATTTGATGATTCTGATGTTTATGATTGTATTGTTATGCTATGAGCAAGTTTAAATGTGGTTTAGAACATATATGTGCTTTTGGTTGAGGTCCAGAGGGCCTCGGGGTTATTTCGGATGGCTAACGGGAATTTTTGAAGTTGAAGAGTGCAGCAGAAAATTGCAGAGGAATTTTCCTCTATGCGGTCGTGTAGGCCTAGCTGCGATTGCATAGATGGCCTGGAGGAGTCTCAGAAATTTCTCTATGCGATCGCGTAAGGGGGCTTGAGATCGCATAGGTATGGGGGATTGTTCAGTGCGATCGCGTGGGATGTATGCGATCGCGTAGTAGGATTTGAGGGCCCAGGGACTTTGTGCATTGCGTTCGCATTAATTTGAATGCAATCGCATAAGTCTGGCCAGTGAAGCTAGGCCTGGTAACTTTGTTCTATGCGATCGCAGGGGCTTGGATGCGATCCCATAGAAGGAAATAGTTGGGCAGAGAAGGGTTTTTAATAACATTTCATCCGCGAACCAAACCTATTTTCCACCATTGTTAAGCAACCAAGTCTGAAGTCTACAACAAACAAGTGGGAGAGGCAGGATTCGACCTACGTAGAAAAACTTTAACAGATATACAGTCTGCCACTTTTGACCACTCGGCCACACTCCCCTTCCCAAGCCGAGGCCCCCCTCAATGGGTTCTAATTCTAAGAAGGGGGGCGGCACCCTGAATCAATCAAAAAGCTTATTGATTTAATTGAAGGGAACTAAGACGATTAGCTTAGCTAGCGTTCCGGGAGAATCTAGTCATTTAGTCAGTTCATAACTATCTCTGTAAAGCAAGGGGTAATGCTTCTACAAAAGCTTCGAGGATCTTAAACTTCTTGATCGTGAAAAATCAAGTGAGCTTTCCCCCATGACATTTCTGTGGAACGAGCTTAGCTGCTAGGTGAATCCCTAAAGTAGATTATGTCTCCGCAGCATTGGAATCAATATTTTGACTTTTCTAGTCTATTTAAATAACTGAAGCTAGCCGAATACGAACTAACGGAATACTACTTTGTTTCTGTTTTGTTTGTGGACAAATGATATCCGTTCAGGTGTATGGCTGGATCCTTTTAGATCTACGGGCCGGCCGGCCCCGGCCGTTTACATGAGCATAGGGAATCTAAGAGCGTTCCACTGGGCCCCTGACAGGATAGGTGAGGATTGCTTTTTGAGTGATTTGAAGCGTGTTTTCAACGGGTATTGATTGGAGGTAAGTCTCTTGACTTAAAAACACCATTTTTATGACGAATCAACCCGCAAATCCATGAATCATGCTGGAATTGTGAAGAATTAGGGCTTAGTTTTTGAAAATAAATTTAAGGTCTTTGAAAGGTCATTCGAGCTCCGTTTTTGACAAACTTTATGTGTACGGACACGTGGAGTGACGAGGAATCCATTGATATTATTTTTGGAATTTTTTTAGAAGTGGGCTCGGGGCTCGGTTTTTACCAACTTCGTGATTTTCAGTATTTTTTTGAGTAATTTCGATTGGGTTATGTTTCTTAAACATATAATAACCTATCCGTTATGGTTTTGGCTAGATTCGACGTGCGAGGAGGTTGATCCGAGTGGCAAGAGTGTTGCTAACTAGTTTTCGGTTGGCTAGAGGTGAGTAATTGATGCACTGACGTGCTGAGGGTTTGAAACCCCAGACTTTCACATCGTAATGCTATATTGAGGTGTGACACGCATTCTACGATGAGTGCGGGGACGGATACAGTTGGGGATTGAGACCTAGTCCATCCTGAGTGATTATTGCTATTATATTGGCGACTGAAACGCATTCCTTGTTATTGTGGACTGGGCTTATTGCCATGTTTGGGGCCATGTACCGACTTGTGGAATCCTTAGGGGATCTTTATATGTTTTCTTCACTTGTGTGCATCACATAGATTCTCAGTCACGTGTTCAAATAATAAATAAATATAATAACTGTGTTTTATACATAACTTAAAATGAAAAAGGATATGAAGGCTGAGATCCCTATAGTATGTCCCGTCCGATTGATGGTGGACTTGTTTGACTGAGATGGGTCGGGGACCCTATAGTGAGGATGATTTCCTGATATGGATCGGGCTACAAGCCGTAGCGATTATATATATATTGATATTGACGCTGAGAGCCTTATTTACGCCAATACCTGGCTGATATTGCACTTGGGCTGTAGGAGCCCCTCCGAAGTGTGTACACCCCAATAAGAGTCGTCGACGTTAAATAAGTAGAGCGGGCAGCACGCCTTAGCGGGTATTAGATTATACCGTTATGTGTATTGTTTTTATGCCATGTGTTATTCCTTAAATATGTTAAGTTGTTGTATGCTGTTTCTACTGTTTGGATATAAATTGCTAGATATAGAGTACTTTGTGCACTTATTGTTTTTTCTTTCTTTTAGCCTTTAGTTATATCTATTACCACTGAGTTGAAAGTACTCACTTTACTCCCTGCACCTTGTGTGCAGATCCAGGACAGTCTCAGGCTGAGTGATTCCAGCGGATTCAGAGTTCTTTCGGGAGTATTTGGGGTAACTGCAGGGCCTTCGCAGCCGATGATTCTCCCTTCTATCTTTATCCTTTATTCCCGCATTATCAGTGTTAGACAGACTTGTAATAGGATATTATTCTGTCAAGAGAGGTTCATGGTCGTGACACCGGGTCCTAGTTGGGTTGTTTTGGTATTTTCTAAGATTTTTCGTAATTTTATCAGTATTTCAGACTTTGACTTAGATGGTTTCTATCTTTACTTGTTAAATAATTGGAGTAACCGTTAGAAATGGTCGGGCTTGCCTAGTAGTGTGCTGGGCGCCATCACAATCGGAATGGGTCGTGACAAGTTGGTATCAGAGCCTAAGTTACTTGGTCTCGCGAGTCATGAGCCGATTTAGCAGTGTCTCGAGTATCGGTACAGAGATGTCTGTACTTATCCTCGGGAGGCTGCAGAACCTTTAGGAAACACTTCACTTTATCAAAATTCATATCGTGCGGCCCTGTCACTATGAAAACTAAACCTCTGTATTCTATTCTCTCACAGATGGTGAGAACCCGTGCTAATGAACGTGGCGGACGACCACCATTGCCACCTACTAGGGGCCGTGGGTGCGGTTGTGGTGCTGGTCGAGGCAGACCAGCAGGGGCAACACCTACAGACCCACAAGCTGTCCAGTGCCAGGACTAGCCTCCAGCTCTAGATGCTCCAACAACACCGGTCCAGACACTGGCAGTGCCCATTATGATTCCTGGTCTTCAGGATTCCCTAGCACAAATCCTATTAGTTTGTACTGGCCAGGCTCAGGCAGTTTCAGCTACCATAGAAGCAGCTACTTCACAGGCCGGGGAAGGAAATTAGACCCCTGCTGCCTGCACACCTGAGCCGGCAGTGCAGGGTCTGCAGACCCCAGAGTCACTACCAGCTCAGCAGGTTGCCCAGCTCAGCCGGTTGCACCAGTTCAGGATAATATGGTTCCAGTTGTCACACCTCCTATTTACACACCTACCCCGGAGGATAAATGGATAAGGGAATTTTTCCATTTAAAGTGACATTATTCGGATCGGGATTATTTATTTATTCAGAGTCGCCACTTGGGAAAGGTTTGGCTTTTGGTGTCCCAAGTCACCGGTTTAGCTTGAATCCCGAATGAAGGAAAATTTTGACTTCCCTAATGGAGTCTGCGAACCATAAATTCTGTATAAAGAATTTTGTTGACCCGAGGGAAGGTGTTAGGTACCCTCGGATCCCGTGGTTCTAGCACGGTTGCTTAAATTGCTATGAATGGCTAAAATCTGATTTTATTACATGAAGAGCCTATGTGCCAATTTTTACTGTTTACCGCATTTATTTAATATGAATTTATTTAAGACAAAGTGAACGTCATTTAAAGTGTGTTTTCGGATTGCGGCATCAAATTAACCCGCAATCCTGGCACACTCTATGCAACGTTTTAGGATTTGGATTTGGGCCGCATAAAATGCCCACCCGTATTTAGGAATGTAGTTTAGTAAAGTCACGCCTAATAAAGTCTAACGCGTTGTACTCTTTTGGAGGGCCGTGAAATTCTCTAAACGGCCCTTTCCAATTTCTAAAATATTTTTATAATTGTTTATCGAAAGCCCCGCATTAGATTTTTGTTTGGCGAGGTTCGTCTCATAATTTTATTTAAGGCCTATCTAAAGTACCTAAATTACCTAGTCCAATTTGCCTCTAAAGTAAAGGAAAATCCTAACTCAAAGCCTAGTATCAATTATTCAAGAAAACTGTTGAAAGAAAATCTAGATTAGGCCCAAAGTGTTGGCCCAATGTGCCAATAAAAGAGCAGAATGGCAGCCTCAAAGTTTCAGCACTGGGATCAATTCCCAACAAGCACCAATATAGTACAAACTCACGTAATAAGACTAGTCATCAATGTGCAAAAAAATTGCCTAACGCTATTCGCACATGATTTTGAAAGTAGTAACATAAAGTAGCACATCAGAACACATTTTTTATAAAAGATAATCTCAACCTATGATTTTGATTATTCTGAAATCAAATTACTGGATGTAAATATCGAATTTGCAACTACCAATTAACGGTAATTAACCACTGAAAACTTATCAGTTTTTACCCTGTGTTCGTAACTACAATGTCAGTTTAGGCATTCCTCCATAACACACAATACTTCAAATGATGCAATACTATAGCCTTCAAGTTCAAATGATGCAAGGTTAATCAATCCAATTCCAGTTAAAGTTGAGACTATTTTCTAATTATCTACTGATGGACTATTAGATATCATTGTGATAAAACAAAGCAAATTAGGAAGCAATGCTCAGGCAATCCAAAATTTCATGCATATTGATTTCTTAACACATATGGGAATCCAAGAGCTTGAAACAGTTTCTCACTTCAACTATTCATCCAACTTTGATAATCAGATCAATGAGAACCAAATTACACTAGTTAAAACTAGAGGATAGTTGTCATCTCCAATTCCATACTTAACAGTTCAACAACTACCAAAACAAAATCTCAAGCTAATTAACAATCAACTACAAAAGTAGCAATTGAAAAGGTCCAAGGCAGTACCAATTAACAACCATATTATCAATTGTCACTCAACAACAATACCATAACACAGGAGGAATACTCAGTTAAAACAAGGAACTCATCAAAGTAGATTTGAACAACTCTTCATTTCACTTCAAAAAGCCAAGAGTGTACAAATGTGTACCTGGAAAATGGCAAATAAGAAAGATAAAAGGATCAGCAGCAATGAGTGTAACAACAGTCAATGAGAACCCAAATCAACAGTATATTTGAGCATAACCCAGAAAATATATTCAAACCAACGACCTAGACCCAGTTGAAAACAAGCAGCAACGACAGAACAACCAAAAACAAAACAGGCTAAATGAACCCTAATTTGTTCGAAATCAACTGTGAATAACCCAAAAACTTCAACAACTAATGATAGAGCCAGGAAGTGGGAATTATGAACTAGAATATCAAGATTAGTCTACGAAATGAAACAGTGAACCCTTTTTTTGGATTTTCATAGCTTTGTATTTTTTCTTGAGATTTTTTTAAGAAGAAAAAGAAATTTCTAATCTAATGTCAATATAAAAAATGGAATTTTTGTATTTCTGGAGATATCACTACTTTTCTATGGAAATTCTCGCTGAAGGTCCCCCCTCTAAGGCATGAAACATGACTCTTTATAGGAAATAGTGAGGACAACCCTCAAATTCCTATTTTACACTAACATCCCCTCATTATTTCAGCTTCAGTCCCTTAAATTTTAACTTGCTGCTAAAGAAAATGCTCCCAAAAGCTGAGAGTTACAGCTTAACCCTAATCTAGAAGCTTCCCACCTAGGATTCCTTAAGTATATTTTTCTTTTTTATCCCTCATTAACCTTAGTCATTTTAACCTCATATCCTTCCCCTCAAAATATCTGCACCTCACATGCCATTCCAGCCTTATCTTCTACAACAGAAAATATTCCCTTCCTCCAATTATCAAAACACCCCTAGACAGCCTTGCAATTACTAGCCCTCCATTAACCACAACAAGCCATTACCCCAGGCTACCTAAACTATGGTTAACTAAGGAGCAATTCATTTCAGCTATAACCAATCTCACAAACAAAACAAACGACCCAAATTCAATCTAGAAGAACAAAAACCAAACATCAAAACAAAGTCTGAAGTCAATATCTTATTGGAACAAATGAGAAGATTAATTAAGCTAACGACTAATTGACGATTGAGCATTCAAACTAACAACGAATCAAAAACAACTCAAAATTTAAACAAAAGACTAAAACTGGCCTAAGACGAATAAACCTATCAATTAGAACAATTAATAGATGAACTCAGGTTTTAACTAGAAAACTAAACTCATGCTCGATTAAACTAAACAAAACGACAAAACAAATTAAAAGATAAAGAAAGAAAGAACTTACTAATTTCAGCCTTCGAATAAAAATTTCCGAAAAAATAACTTCGAGCTAATATTTTAGGTCTATTTCATAAGTAATAGACCTATGATATTAGCCCGAAGCCACTCGTCTTTGAAAAACCTTTAAACATCCCCAATGATTTGACCCTCTAATTCAACTTCGCCCTATTATAGTGGTTTTTGACAGAAAATAATGAGGTATATGAGATGAAGGAGGCCTAAGGTAGGTGTGGTGTGAATTTGGGTTCATTTGAGTGAGTTGAAGATTTGGCCGCAAATTACGATTTGAATTTCGAGAAAATTTGTTTATATTCGATGGCCAACGATTGCATATTTGGGCTGAGGGGATCAAGGAGGTTCGGGGGTGTGGCTTTGGGAGATTGGAGGTTCTCCGCCGCTGTGGGCGATTTTCACCGACGGAAGTGGGCGGAGATGACTGGAGCAGGCTAAGATGAAGAAGATGATACGAGGAAGAAGCCTATGGTCGATTGAAATTACACAAGCGTTATTATATATAAATTTAAATCTCAGGGAACTAAATGGACCAACGATTAACATGTTTGGACGTCTGAGATCAAAAGGGGGGAAAGATGGACGACGTCGTTTCACTTCTGGGGCAGGTCTGGACCGGGTTTGGTCTTGGACAGGGTTAGGCAACTTTACTTGGGCCAAACAAATTTAATTTTAAAAGTGGCCCAACTTAGATCTCAAAAGATAACCCTCTTCCTTATTTCTTCCTCCTTTAATTTACTTCTTTTTATTCTATTTTCTCATTTTTTTAATTTTTAATATTGTAAAAGAAATGCAAGAAATAAAAAATGAACCTAATTTGATTCTAAAATTAAGCTAGCTAATTTATAAAATTATTTAAAAACTATTTTACGACCAATTGGACAATTATAAGTAAAACACAAGAAAAGGCAATTTTTGGCTGTTTTTCTTGTTTTACTAATGCTAAATAAATTAACAAACTAAAATTAAACTCCTAAAAATACTAGTGCAATATTTTGTATTTTTCGATAGTTATGGCAATCAAATACACAGAAATGCAAATAAAACACAAAATTGAACAATTAATTCCTAAGGAATAAAAAGTTCTAATTTAAATAAGTTTATAGGAGTAATTAAAATATGACAAAAATCACATGCTCATAGCTGCCCCTCTTTGCTCGAAGACATGAAGAGTTTTCGGGCAAAGACAAATGAGCAACTATAAGATTTTTGCCTGTTTAGCACTCCATGGGAAGAATTTTAAAAATCGTCTGACTGAACCTTGCTTCAAGGGTTTCCTACATATCGTTGGCTATAAAAGAATCAGGTTAGCGTAGTTCTGGAGTGTTTGGTAGCTGGGACTACCAGAAGCTGTGATTTTACTGTTGTGGTTGCTACTACTGCTTGCTGACCTCCTTATTACACCTATGGAAAATCAAAGCTAAGCTAACTAAGCCTATCGACTATGAGTTACAAGATTCCTATCTATAATTCTCTTTGAACTTGATCTTGAGTCTTAGCTGATTTTGTTGTAGACTTCAACCTGAATCTTGATGCTCACGGGTTATGAGGGCCTATTTCTTCATGCACCATTGAGCCGAGGTAGCTTGTGACTCAGATTCTTAGTAATCTGCACTCTTGTTTACCTCACATTCGAGTTCATTTCTTTTTGTTCTTTTCTTCTTTTCTTTATTTGAATTGGGACTTGTTTCATCGGTCATCTCGCACCTTGTGCCCTGCGGTCAAACCTGTTTAAAAATATCAAAGCAAACAAACGAACGAAAATTTCTGCCCCAATTTTACTAGGAAAATTTCGCGAGTCAGTTGTGACACATACGACAATAAAACTAGAAAAGGCTCTTCCATTGTGTCCCAGAGATTCTCGGTTTTTAGACTGGATTTTGAAAAGCAATCACTCCACGATTTTCTGGCTGGGAGATCCTTGGTTTTTTGGCCGGGATTTTAAAAAGGAAAAGATCCACGATTTTCTGGCGGGAGATCCTCGGTTTTCTGGCTGGGATATTTTGAAAAGAAAAAGCTCCACGGTTTTCTGGCAGAGAGATCCTTGGTTTTCTGGCCGGGATAATTTGAAAAGAAAAAGCTCCAAGATTTTCTGGCCGGGATATTTTGAAAAGAAAAAGCTCCACGGTTTTCTGGCCGGGAAATCCTTGGTTTTTAGGCTGGGATATTTTGAAAAGAAAAATCTCCATGATTTTCTGGCCGGGAGATCCTCGGTTTTTGGCCGGGACTGTAAAAAGAAAAAGCTCCACAATTTTCTGGCCGAGGGATCCTCAGTTTTATGGATGGGATATTTTGAAAAGAAAAAGCTCCACGGTTTTCTGGCCGGGAGATCCTAAGTTTTCTGGCCGGGATATTTTGAAAATAAAAAGCTCCACGGTTTTTCACCCGGGAGATCCTCGGTTTTATGGCCGGGATATTTTGTAAAGAAAAAGCTCTACGAATTTCTGGCCGGAAGATCTTCGGTTTTCAGGCCGGGAAATTTTGAAATGAAAAGGCTCCACGGTTTTCTGGCTGGGAGATCCTCGGTTTTCTGGCTGGGATTTTCAAAAGAAAAAGCTCTACGGTTTTCTGGCCGGGATATTTTAAAAAGAAAAAGCTCCACGATTTTTTGGTCGGGAGATCCTCGGTTTTCTGGCTGGGATTTTGAAAATAAAAAGCTAAGCTGCCATGATTTGATTCTCTTTTGGGGGATTTTCCCATTTCTTTCCTTATTCCTTTTTGGGTTTTTCTTTTTAGATGTTTTTCTTTTTATTTATAAAAATGTATGAAAGAATGTTTTGAAAAGAAACATTCCTTTTGGGTCGTTTTCCCTGTTGCAGAACTATTTCGACACTCGTGCATTTCATTTCTTTTTGGGCTGCACCTGCTTTTTGCACAACTGTTTTGAATAAGATCTATTTTCAACAAAGAAAAATTTATTAGTTGAAACGGTGGTTGGTTTTGTGGCCTTGATCATCTTCATCGCTTGATCCCAACCCCATTTCCATTGGAAATTCTGCTGCTTGTTGGCCTTGAAGGTGAATCTCTTTCACACTAACCGGGTTCAGCCTTAGGATGTCATGATGACTCGCCCATGTGTGCTCTGGTTTTCCACCTCATTTTGCTTTCCAGACCTTTCCCTTTGGCTTTCTTTCTTTTCTAATGTCTTTCACTTTTGAGGCAATCAACCACCATGGTCAGTCGGGATTGAACTGGCGCACCACTGAGGTTGAGTATTTCTTTTACTCTTGCCGGGCAGAGCCCTGTGAAACTGGTCCTGCCACCTTTTCTCTGTAATTAATACAAAATCAAAGTTAAACCTAAAGGGATTCAAAGAAAAGTATGCAAAAAGGCAAGTATATGAGTTTAAAGAGAAACGTCCCTTTCGGGGGAAAAGAAGGACTTATCTGGGGTGCATGCTGACTCCAAATGAACATAACATGCTCCTTGGACTGGACACCCGACCCGCACCAGCTTCCAACTTCTCATGAACCCATTGACCCATATTTCCAAACTTTGGAACCATGCCAGGACTTTTAGTGATGAAGCATCCTCTTTTCGGCCGACAGCGCTCTTTGCGGGTTTTTGCCCATTCGACCTCTCTCATTTCTCTTCTCACCATTGCCCGATAGCGCTCTTTGCGAGTCGCTAAGTGGACTCTCTCATTTTTTATTTCTCTACTCACAGTCTTCTTATGGCGCCCGAAGGTTTTCACCGATAAGACTCTCTCATTTTATTTCTCTCTATTTGAATTGTATCAGATTCCAACAATGATATTTTCCACATTCCTGTCTTCGCCAATTGATCAAAAGGAGTTGGACAAGGTCATTAGGGTAAAAGGATTTTGGGCGGAACTACAACTTTGGAACCATTTCGGCGGTCTCATGGCCGAACCATTATATCATCTGCCCCAGTCTCACTTTTTGAGGGAATTGGGATTTTTGTTTTGGTGTGACTGAACCTCAGGGAGAGGATGCCTACGTATCCTTTCAGAATCAAGTCAGACGTAGTTCAGGGAATTTAATTTTTTTGTTTCAGTTTATTTTTTGTATTTCGGGTTCCAAAGAGGGTAATCAAAGAAAGGTAACCGACTCAAAGGGTTTACGAGGGACTAAAAAGCCTTCTTCATTTCAGTTGCACGAAGACGTCCCTGATGGAAGTTTAGACATAATACCTTTTAACTGCATCTGCATTCACCACTACTTCGGGATCATTCCCTTCTATATCACCTAGGTATAACACTCCTCTTGGCAGTATCTTCCTGATGATGTACGGACCTTTCCAGTTAGGGGAAAATTTGCCTTTGGCTTCCTGATGATGAGGAAGAATGAGTCTTAACACTAATTGTCCCACTTCAAACTTCCTAGGTCGTACTTTCTTATTATAGGCGCGGGACATTCTTTGTTGATACAACTGCCTATGACAAACTGCAACTATCCGTTTCTCATCGATTAAAGACAATTGTTCCAACCGAGTTTTAACCCACTCACTATCTTCAATTTCTGCTTCAAAAATTATCCGGAGCGAAGGGATTTCCACTTCTGCCGGGATCATAGTCTCAGTTCCATAAACTATCAAATACGGAGTTGCTCCAACCGATGTGCGTACCGTAGTGCGATATCCCAGTAAGGCAAAAGGTAATTGTTCATGCCACTGCCTAGAGCTTTGGATTGTCTTTCTCAAAATATTCTTGATGTTTTTGTTCGCTGCTTCAACATCGTCATTGGCTTTGGGCCTATAAAGAGTGGAATTTCTGTGCGTTATTTTGAACTGCTCGCACACTTCTTCCATCAAATGGCTGTTAAAATTTGGAGCATTCTCCGTGATAATGGTTACTGGAATATTGAAATGGAAGATAACACCCGAGTGCACAAAATCCACTACAACCTTTTTAGTGACTGAAGTGAGAGTGATAGCCTCAACCCACTTCGTAAAATAATGAACAGCTACCAATATGAACCTGTGCCCATTTGAGGCTTTTGGCTCGATCGGTTCAATGACATCCATACCCCATGCGACAAAAGGCCAAGGTGCTGACATGGGACATAGTTCTGTTGGAGGTGCATGAATCAGATCTCCATGCACCTGACATTGATGGCATTTTCGAACAAAACTGAATTAATCTTTCTCCATGGTTATCCAATAATATCCAGCTCGGAGTATCTTCTTTGCCAACACATACCCGTTCATTGAGGTCCGCACACCCTGGCATGCACTTCATGCATGATTCTTCCCGCTTCTTAGGCTTCAACACATCTTAATAAATTGAGATCTGGAGTCCTTTTGTACAAGATTTCACCACTTAGAAAGAAATCACTCGCCTGTCGCCTTCTCTTTTGATCCCCAGTGGTATGTTCGGGATATTTTTATGTTTTCAAGAATCTTTTAATATCATGATACCATGGTTGGACGCTTGGCCCTGCTTCAACTGCATTACAAAAACCATTTGATTTTCAAGGGATCAATGTAGGCATTGCTCGGATAAGGGAGCATCGAGGCTAGAGTAGCAAGTGCATCAGCTAATTCATTATGACACCGTGGGATGTATCTGAATTATATCGATTTGAAATTCTTGCCGAGATCTTCTACATGATGTCGGTAAGGAATGAGCTTGACATCTCGGGTTTCCCATTCTCCCCGAGCTTGTCGAATAATCAAATTAGAATCCCCTATGATCAATAATTCTTCCACATCTTGATCAATCGCTATATTCATGCCCATGATGCAGGCTTCATACTCAGCAGTGTTGTTTGTACAGAAAAAATGAAGCCTTGTGGTAGCTGGGTAATGTTGGCCAGTTGGCGAAATTAAAATTTCCCCAATTCCTACATCCTTGGCGTCCACTGCTCCGTCGAAGAACTTTTTCCAAGCATGAGTATCTTAAATTACCACTTCTATCGTGTTTACTTCTTCATTCAGGAAGTAAGTGTTCAACGACTGGTATTCTTCATCAACCAGATTTTCAGCCAAATGATCCGCCAGTGCCAAGGCTTTCATTGCCGTGCGAGTCACGTAAACTATATCAAATTCAGTAAGCAAGATTTTCCACTTCGCCAATCTCCCAGTAGGCATAGGTTTCTGGAATATGTACTTCAAAGGATCCAACCTGGTTATGAGGTAAGTAGTGTGACCTTGTAGATAATGTCTCAGCTTTTGAGCGACCCATGTCAAAGCACAACACGTTCTTTCTAACAGAGTGTACTTGACCTCGTAACTGGTGAATTACTTACTCAAATAATAAATCGCTTGCTCTTTCTTCCAGTCACATCATGTTTCCCGATAACGCAACCAAAAGAGTTTTCCAAAACCGCCAGATACAAGAAAATGGGTCTACCTGGCTCTGGTGGGACCAAAACTGGAGGGTTTGACAGATATTCTTTGATTTTGTCAAAAGCCTCCTGACACTCAGTTGTCCATTTGACTGCCGCATCTTTCTTTAATAATTTGAATATTTGGTCACATGTGGTGGTCAATTGAGTCATAAACCGACTGATATAGTTCAACCTTCCTAGATGACTCATCACATCTTTCTTTATTTTTCAAGGAGGTAAATCTCGGATGACCTTTATTTTCGTAGGGTCTAACGCGATACATATCCTGCTGATAATGAAACCCAGAAGTTTGCCGGATTGGACCCCGAACACACATTTAGTCGGATTCAGCTTCAGATCATATTTCCGCAGCCTTTCAAAAAACTTCCGCAAATCTCGGATATGATCATCCCGAGTTTTAGACTTAATGATCACGTCATCCACATACACCTCTAACTGTTGATGCATCATATCATTAAAAATGGTGGTCATGGCTCTCATATAAGTTGCTCCAGCATTTTTCATACCAAATGGCATGACCCGGTAATAGTAGGTACCCTAGGGTGTAGTGAAAGTTGTTTTCTCGGCATCTTCTTCATCCATCAACACTTAGTGATATCCTACTTAAAAATCCACGAATGACTGTATCTCGTGTTCGGCGCAGTTATCAATAAAGATGTGGATGTTGGTGAAAGGGAAGTTGTCCTTGGGACTCGCCCGGTTCAAGTCTCGATAATCAACATATACCCAAATTTCCCCATCTTTCTTGGGTACATGAACTACATTGGCCAACCACGTAGTCTACCGAACCACCCGGATTACCCCTACTTTCAACTGCTTTGTGATTTCTTCTTTGATCTTGTCATTGATGTCAGTTTTAAATTTCCTCTGTTTCTATTGAACAGGAGGGCAGTCAGGGTGAATTGGCAATTTATGTACCACTTGATCAACACTCTATCCTGGCATGTCATCGTATGGCCAAGCAAACACATCTTGGAACTCAAACAAAAGTTGAATTATTTCATTTCGCATTTTCTGGTCAGTTTGAATGCTTATCTTTATTTCACAAATTTCTTCTGAGGTTACCAAATTAACCGGTTCTGTATCATTCACGTTCGCCTTAGGATTATTCTCAAATTGTTCCAATTCTTAATTTATTTCCCTAAAAGCCTTTTATTCATCATATTCCTGTTCTTGGTTCATTATTTCATAATTAGACAACGTGTTTGGATCCGAGCATGAAGTCCGCAGGCATGTCATGTTATTTAAAGCCGCATTATTATGACTGAAAAGAAAAGAATAAAAGAGAAAATAACAGGAATTAAAAAGAATACAAGAATAACTATGAAATATTGATTTTATTTCTTGGAATTTGGGAAGATAACTGGGTTACATTGGGAAATTAAAAGACAAAATAAATAAAACATCCGAGTTACACCTTGAAATAACTCGTGATGCAGAAAAGTAGCAGGACAAGTCTACCCGGACTCCCGCCTGACTGGGAACGACGTAGTCTTCCAATTCTGCAATTTAGCATCTGGGCCTATATACAACAATTCAGCGGTACTAGTATCCTCTCCCAACTGAACCATATTGGTGTCATAAAGCATTCGCCTCATAGCCCAACATATATCTTCGATCTCTTCAGCTGTGAAGGTTCCATCATCCTCTTCTTCATCGTATCTTGGCTTGACAAAGGTCTGATATAGAATTGGCAATGGCTGTGGCAAGACCCATCCTTCCCATTTCCTCTCATCTGCCAAATTTCATCTTCTGTAGTAGGGTAGAAACCCACTCCGAAGAACTTTTCGGTTGTTGGCAGAGTTATCGGTTTTGGTATTACTTGCAAAGACTTTCCCAACCCCTTCCTTGGTTGGAAGCCGTGCTTGATCATTTCTTTTGCCACCATAATCGAGGCGTTAGACAAGAAGGGTTGGGGGAAAGGGCTCCCCTCCTCATATTGATCCGCCAATACAATCTCAAAGGCCTGATATACAATGTGCTCACTTCCTTCTCTTGCCTCTAGACATGAGACAGATAGGTCCTGATAGATAGACAGTTCATCCTCTCCATGAACCACAATTTCTTGGTCTTCGTATTCAAACTTCACCATCTGATGGAGCGTAGAGGGTACTGCCCCTGCGGCGTGGATCCAAGGCCTTCCGAGGAGAAAGTTGTAAGAGGTGTCCATAACCAGGACTTGGAAAGTTACTTCAAACTCCACGGGGCCTATAACAAGTATCAAGTCTATTTCCCCAATTGTCTCTTGATGCCATCGAAATCTCTGACACCGACATTATTAGGGCGAATCCTTCCCATGCCAATTTTCATCCTCTGGAGCGTAGAAAGTGACCAAATGTCCAAACCTGAGCCTCCATCCACCATTACGCGCTTGACATAAAAACCTTCACATTTGACAGTCACGTGTAAAGATTTGTTGTGAGCCACCCCTTCTGGAGGCAAATAATTCTTACTAAAGGAGATTTGATTAAGAGCGAAGAACCTTTCGGACATTCTTTCAAGCTGTTCCACCGAAGTCCCGGCAAGCATGTACGCCTCTTTCAAAATTCTCACTAGGATATCCCGATGCTCGGCAGATTTAATTTGCAATGATAACACGGACACTTGTTTGGGGCACTTGTGAAATTGATCTACCACTTCATAATCAGGCATTTTCATCTTCTGAAAAAAGGCTTACGCTTCTTAAGCACTGATGGACTTCTTGAGCGGAAAACACTTTCGTGTGGCATTGTTTACCTCTTGGATTTCTGAATATTTCTTCGCGTATGTGTCCCCTGGTAATTCCCCAGTGATTTCCTTTCCTTTGTATGTGACCACAGTTGGTTGATAATTCTAGGGTACAACAGATGGATCTGTCATTGGAATTGCTGGTACGTGTCCGATAACCACCGCCTCGTTCGGCCAAGATGGTTTGATCGTCCCCCGGACCATATAGGCTCCTTTGGGTACATACATTGGCATCCCCTTTTTCAGTTCAAACTCCTTTGGCTTACTTATGGCTAATGGCTTTTCTGGGCGTCCTCGTGGAAGATAAAGGACTCCATTTTTCTGGGGCAACGTCGTCTCTGCCTTGGTTTCAATCTTCTTTTCAACCTTAGCCTTGATATTTTAATTCTTCTCTCACCCTTTCTTTGTTTCGGGGTTGTTTCTGGCTTTCTTTCTATATCAGCAATGGGGATTATGGCTATTAAAGCGGGATCGAATTCTTTATCTTCACAAATCATTCTGATTACTGGCCCGTTGTTGTGAGCAGGTAATGGATGATTTGTCATATTCGGAGTTTCCTCATCTGTGAACACTATTCTTCCCTAGTTAATCAACTCCTGCACAGCTTTCTTAAAGTCCAACAATTATCGGTGATATTCCCCTCGACTCCGGAATGATTAGCACAATACACGCCTCGTTGGTAAGCTGGAGAATCCAGATTCTATCTATTTTGGGAAATGGGCTACAATAGATTCATCTGTATGAGCTTAGGGAAAAGGGTGGAATACAGTTCCCCAATTGGTGTGAATTTTGACTTAGGTGGTTCACGAGGGAAAGGGTTATTTTGTGGTGGTCGGGGGTTATACTAGTTTTGGTAAGGAGGTTGTTTTCTCTTGAATGGAGGTGGGTTTCGGTTGGCCGGTGGCTATACTCGACCAAAAGGCTGAGAATTCATGACTGCATAAGGTGGAGGTGGAGGAGCATAGGCCATATCATTATGGGGGTAGTAATGTGGAGGATTCCTTTTCGAGAATACTGATCGAGGAGCTCTGTACCTTCTGCCTTCAAACGTTGCCATAATGGTTTCTTCTTTTTTTTTGCCTTTGGACATTCCTCCAGACCCACCTTGGATGGCTTGGGAGGTTGCCCTTATGGCTGCCTGACTTAATATTCTTCCTGTTTACAAGCCGCTTTCTACAATTTCACCAATTTTGATAGCCTCTGCAAAATGTTTTCCCACGGCTGGCATCATGTTTTGGAAATAATCTGGTTCCTGAGCCTGGAGAAAGACAGTGACCATTTACATTTCATCCACGGGAGGTTCTACCCTCGAGGCTTGCTCGCGCCATTTAATGACATACTCCTTGAAGTTTTCTGAGGACTTCTTCTTCAAGTTTGACAAAGAGTTCCGGTCTGGCGTGATGTCAATATTATACTGAAACTGCTTTACAAAGTCCCGGGCCAGATTGTCCCAAATGTGCCATCGAGACATATCTTGATCTATGTACCATTCTGAAACAATACCGATCAAACTTTCCCCAAAGTAAGCCATCAACACCTTTTCTTTTTTGCCAGCCCCTCGTAGTTGATTGCAATACTTTTTAAGGTGAGCGATGGGATCTCTGTGCCCATCGTATTTCTCAAACTTTGTTGTTTTGAATCCCATGCGCAGGCGTACGTGTGGGAACATGCACACAGATTTTTGGATGACTGATTGGAACACTAGAAGGCCCAGCCGGCCTTGTGAGCATCTCAGGGAATACGGGGATGGTGTTCGGGGGTTCCTTCCTGTTTGTCCATGCGTCCCACATCTCCATCATTCTTAGACGCAAAATTCTATTTTCTTCAGCTACAGAAGATTCTGAGACCGGGACATCCGAGAGCGGGCTGTCATCTAGAATAGGGACAGTTGGCAGAGTCATTTCTGAAGACATCTCTATGCTACCTTTAGATCTGGGGAAGTAAGGATGCGAAGCCAGCTTACCATAAACCAACTACATGTTTCTTATATACCTGACTCTGCAAAGGGAAGTAGCCAACGGTTAGTATTGGGAAAAACATAGGAAGATAATCACATCAATGGCTGCATGCATCATCCCGGCTTTTCAGTCTCCGTGCTTGCTTCGCTCTTTTATTTATTCAAATTTTCATGTTTTCCTCTTTTTCTGTTTTGGTTTTCTTTTTTCTTTCGTGTTTCTCTGCTTTTTCTCTTCTCTTTGTTACAGTTGAATCCTATAGAGCTTGCCTACGCATCATGACCCCGTACAAATCAGACCAAGCGTACTTCATGAAACAGGTGCAAAACAATTTTTTGGAATTTTCAAATTTCATTAATAACACAAACTATTACAAACTAAACTTCTTGCAAAAGGAAATGACAGATGCAGACTAGGACCAACTATAAAATAAATGACAGACGCAGACTAGGACCAACTACAAACTACAAATTTATTTTGTCATAAATTGCAAAGGACAAATAGACTCAAAATAGAAAAATACAGATTCTAGCTTTGCATACTCCAATGCTTCAAATCTAGGTGCCTACGGGGCATCATTCGGCCTTGCCGCAGCTCTAGGTGCTAAATCATGTTCAAGATCCTCCAATTCGCTCATAGTCCTTTTGACATAAATTATTATAGCTTAGAAAAAAGTGGTGATGGTCATGTTTTCACATGCCCTGCATCTTCTGAGGATAGCATGGGCAATGGCTACAATTCTGTTTCTTGTTTCCCTTTTTTCTGTGAGCAAACGTTTGATCTGGTTGCTGCATGTTTTCAATGCCTGAGAGTCTTGAAAGTGCTGATCTTGCAATTGTTGCACTTCTAATTCAATTTGGGCTAGAAAATCGTAACACTGTCCACTCTCTATTTCAAAACTTCTAGCCTATTTTGGCATTTTATCTTCAAGGACCGTTACTTTTCCCTGCAAGTTGGCCACAATTTTTCTGTGTTCCTTTTTATGTTGCTGGAGGTATTGACGCTGCTCTTCTGACCTTCTGTCCCACTGGGCCTTGAGTTCTGCCATGATGTTTTCCGATCTTTTCAACTCGTCCTGACACTCATTGATCTCATTTTTAAAACCTTTTATGAGTCTTTCATATGACATACCTCTTCGTTGATTCTTGGCGGCTACCTTCATTTGCTGGATTTGAGATTTGAGCATTTCATTTTCTTGAGTTAGTCTATTATTTTCATCTTGGTCTGCTGCAACTTGCACACTGTTCTCGAAAGTCAACTTTGCAATCTGTTGCTTTAACTTACCAATTTCAGCCCGATATTTCTCCTCTTTTGCCAACCAGCCCCACTATTCTTGCGAATCATCCATAAATTCTTGAACGTGAGCTCTTTTAGCATGTCTCTGAATCTGGAACCTTTTCCCGAACCAAGAATCATACTTCAGATCTACTTCTCCCTTATCCCGTTCTCGAACCATGGTCTTTCACTCAAGAAATCTACATTCATTCCATAGCTTTCTAACTTTCTTTTCAGGAAATGTGGTTCCTCGGCTTAACTCAATGGAATGCTTGCTTAGATCTTTATCAGTGGGGATTGTTTGAAACTTTCCTGGCTGGCGCAATACTCGATGAGGAGCATAGGGCCGGATACTGCGAATCCCCATCGAAAGAATATGACATTCTTCGGCCGCCATGTATATTACCTCAGTATCAGGCAACCATCCAAATGCCCATTCAACTTGATTAGCTGTCAATGACCTCAATCGTGCAAACCAGGCTTCGACACCTTCATGGAATTCAACGCCCATCACCCATTTCTCAAAACCACTGATGCAATTCTTTCCAGCCAACCCATGGTTCATGTATCCTACTCGATGATAGAGATGTTCTTGTATCCATAGCTAGAGTAATCGATTACAACCCTGAAAGAAATCACCACCTTCTCGACACTTAGTTAAAGCTTAGTATATTTCAGATAACACCAAAGGGACCACAGTCCTGTTAGGCCTTTTGATTGCAACGTCGGCCATCCCTACAAGGCCTATCTCTATTTTCTTGTCTTTGCGTGGACAAACCACGTTTCCCAGGAAGGCCGTCAGGAAAGCAAATGGACGTCTTGACTCCCATTTGTTTTTGTCCTTATCATGAGTTAGTCCGAGATTTGGTTCTTCCAAACCCCTAGGACTACCATACAGTTGATATTAAAATTGAAGAGCACAATAACCTTTGGACTGATCATCATATTGCACCTTCCCCACTACAAACAACAACAACAACAACAACTACCCAGTATAGTCCCACAAAGTGGGGTCTAGGGAGGGTAATATGTAGACGGGCCTTACCCCTACCCGAAAGGGCAGAGAGGTTGTTTCCAATCGACCCTCGGCTCAGTGGAGGAAAGGAAAAACAAAAACAAAAGCAAAAGAGCATTAGTAACTCCAGCAGAAATAGCGTAAATAATTATCTAAACATAAGAACCATAAATAAAATAGCATGCAAATATACCAGAGAGTAACTACCATAAATAACTACCAAAGGGAGACACAAACCAATACACAAATCGTCTACGGATAGCCCTGCCAAGCCTCACCCAACCCCGGGTGAGGAGTACGAAACACTTTAGGAGCCCCTATCCTACAACCCTGATACTAGACCTCCAGACTTTCCTATCAAGGGCCATGTCCTCGGAAACACGCAGTCTAGCCATGTCATGCCTAATCACCTCTCCCCAATACCTCATAGGCCTCCCTCTGCCTCGCCGTACGCCAAGCATCGCCAGCCGCTCACAACTCCTCACCGGGGCATCAGGACTTCTCCTCCGCACATGCCCGAACCACCTCAGCCTCCATTCTCGCATCTTCTCATCCACTGGGGCCACCCCCACCTTCTCCCGAATAACTTCATTCTTAATCTTATTTAACCTGGTGAGCCCCCACATCCACCTGAGCATCTTCATCTCCGCAACCTTCATTCTCTGAACATGAGAGTTCTTCACTGGCCAACACTCCGCCCTATACAACATGGCAGGTCTAACCACAGCTCTATAAAATTTCCCCTTGAGTTTCTGTGGAACTTTCATGTCACACAGGACTCCTGATGCAAGCCTCCACTTTGACCACCCCGCTCCTATACTATGAGTCACGTCCCCGTCAATCTCTCCGTCCCCCTGAATCACCGACCCAAGATATCTAACACTGTCCCTCTTGGCGATGACCTGAGATGCAATCATCACGTCCCTGCCTATTTCTCTCGGCTCGGCGCTAAACTTGCACACCAGGTATTCTGTCTTAGATCTGCTTATTTCGAAACCCTTAGACTCGAGAGTCTGTCTCCATACCTCTAACCTCTCAATAACACCGACCCTCGTCTCGTCTATCAAAACTATGTCATCAGCAAATAGCATACACCAAGGCACATCCCATTGAATATGTCGGGTTAGAGGATCCATCACCAAGGCAAACAAGAGAAGGCTAAGCGTCGATCCTTGATGGAGCCCCATAACCACTGGAAAATGGTCTGAGTCGCCACCTACCGTCCTAACCCTAGTCTTAGCTCCATCGTACATGTCCCTGATTACTCTAATGTAGGCTTACGGCACGCTCTTCGCCTCCAAGCACCTCTACAGCACCTCCCTAGGGACTTTGTCATACGCCTTTTCCAAGTCGATGAGCACCATGTGCAGGTCCTTCTTCTTATCCCTGAACTACTCCACCAGCCTCCTGACAAGGTGGATAGCTTCTGTGTGATTTTTACTGGTTGACTCCCGAACTGGTGCACCTTCCGACTAATGTGTGGAAAATTCAAAAACCCATGTGGAGACACCGGTCTAGGTGAAAGCAAATATTTCCCCCTCAATTTTCCATCCAAACCTGCATAACCCGCAGCCTCCTCTAGTGTAGGTGTAAGCTCAAAATCTGCAAAGTGTAATACATTGCGGGTTGGATCCCAGAACGATATTAAAGCTTCAATGACGTTTGCCCGTGGCTTGATATCTAACAGACAGACAAGACCTCCCAAAATTCTTTCCATTTTCTTTTTACTATCATCTCCAATGTCATTCCACCACATGTGGAGCTGTAGAGGAACCTCGCTAAAGACTGAAAATGGTTCAATTTTGTTTGTGCTCATCCTGCACATTTATTAAGGCGATTAAGCAAAAGAAATCTTTTATTCGACTTAAAAAGGTAAAACTGTTTATATGGCGTTTTGCATGTTTTCAAATTGGAAAATAAAGTCTCGATTTTCAAGCACGGTCTTTCAGCACTTCGCAAATGAAGATTTCAAGGCCGTGTAGTCAACCAGTCAAAATCACAGTTGACAGAAAATGGCCATTTATTTAAATTTAGCCTTCCGGCGTCCCTTTCGGGAACATTCGGCTGTTTATGACAAAAAAGGCCTTACTTGACTTATTTACAACTCTTTTTCCCCTTTATTTTCAAAATAAGTGACCCAGTATTGTGAATACGGCCTTTCAACACCTCGTGGATGAGAAACTTAAGGTTGTGAGGGTCAAAAAACTAATATGGGATCAAAGGTGGCTATTTATGCAAGGTCAGCCTTCCGACGTTCCATTTGAGAACATTTGGCTATTTTGCGCTAACAACATCACCCGACTTATTTGTGACAACAATTTAAAAATTTTGACATTTTTGGCTATTTTTGCAAAAGGGAAGATTGGACACGATGATGGTTGGCTACGTATCTCACATCCGGTGAGAATCAAACCGGCATAGTTCGGCAAGTAAGCTAACTAAAATTTAAGATAAAACTCTTTTTTCAAGCTATTCCATTTTTGAAACCCCTTTTTTCCCAATAATTTTCCAAAAATTGTTTTTCTAAAAACAAACATTTTCAAGATTTCGGCAGAATTCCGACAGTATTTGGACATTGGATTTGATCTTTGACTTGCTATTCTTTTCTCTTATCTTCTTTTCTTATTTTTTTCTAACATCCCCGAGATTCAAAAAGCCAGTCAACATGCAAACCCAAGAAAATAAATGCACAGAAAACAAGTAGGATGCATCATGATGGTCTTTTCATTTTAGGTTGCTAGCCGTAGACGGACCCAACCCCTATGTTGAGTCCCCTAAGTAAAAATGCATATGATGCAAATAAGTATTCCTACTAGGGATCCAGCATGAGGCTGAATTATTCTAGGTTTAAAACCTGGGTGCTTGTTCTAGACCTGGCTTACACGAGCGGAGAGCTCGAGCCGAAGGGGAGGTGGCAATCCGGGAATACAGAAGCTCGCCGACTTTGCGACTTATCCAAACCTCATTCTAAATTTGAATTTTGATACTAGACAGAAAAGAAGTCGTACACCGTACACTCTTCTTCACAATTCAGAATACTCATACAGGAGATTTGGTTCGGCACAGTTTATATACAGTTCACGTAATATCAAAGCGGCAAAAGCAATCAATCAACACATTAAGCACATATCATGTAACAGAATTAGATAAAGCCAAACACAACAATTATTCTAAGCTGGAATTCTGAACCCTGAACAAAACGTTCTGGGTTCTGATCCCCAGCAGAGTCCCCAGAGCTGTCCCAAGTGGATAAATGTATAAGGGAGTTTTTCCATTTAAAGTGAAATTATTCGGATAGGGATTATTTATTCAGAGTCGCCACTTGAGAAAGGTTTGGCTTTTGGTGTCCCAAGTCACCGGTTTAGCTTGAATCCCGAACCAAGGAAAATTTCGACTTCCCGAATGGAGTATGCGAATCAGAAATTCTGAATAAGGAATTCTGTTGACCAGAGGGAAAGTGTTAGGCACCCCCGGATCCCGTAGTTCTAGCACTGTCGCTTAAATTGCTATGAATGGATAAACTCTGATTTTATTACATGAAGAGCCTATGTTCCAATTTTTATTGTTTACCGCTTTTATTTAATATGAATTTACATAAGAGAAAGTGAACGTCGTTTACAGTGTGTTTTCGGATTGCGCCGCATCAAATGAACGTGCAATCCTAGGCACACTCTATTTAACGTTTTAGGATTTGGATTTTGGCCGCATAAAATGCCCACCCTTATTTAGGAATGTAGTTTATTAAAGTCGCGCATAATACAGTCTAACGCATTGTACTCTTTTGGAGGGCCGTGAAATTCGCTAAACTGCCCTTCCTAATTTCTAAAATATTTTTATTATTTTTTGTCGAGGGCCCTGAGTTGGTTTTTGGTTTGGCGAGGCTCGTCTCGTCATTTTATTAAAGGCCAATCTAAAGTACCTACATTACCTAGTCCAATTTTCCTCTAAAGTAAAGGAAAATCCTAACTCAAAGCCCAATATCAATTATTCAAGAAAACTGTTGAAAGAAAATCTAGATTAGGCCAAAAATGTTGGACCAATGTGCCAATTTAAAGAGTAGAACGACAGCCTCAAAGTTTAAGCCCTGGGATCGATTCCCAACAAGCACCAATGTAGTACAAACTCACGTAATAAGACTTTTCATCAATGTGCAAACAAATTGCCTAACGTTATTCGCACATGATTTTGAAACTAGCAACATGAAGTAGCATATCAGAACACATTTTTTATAAAAGATAATCTCAACCTATGATTTTGATCATTCTGAAATCAAATTACCAAATTAAACTATCGAATTTACAACTACCAATTAATGGTAATTAACCACTGTAAACTTATCGGTTTTTACCCTGTGTTCGTAACTACAACGTCAGTTTAGGCATTCCTCCATAACACACAATACTTCAAGTGATGCAATACTATAGCCTTCAAGTTCAAATGATGCAAGGTTAATCAATACAATTCCAATTAAAGTTCTGACTATTTTCTAATTATCTACTGATGGACTATTAGATATCATTGTGGTAAAACAAAACAAATTAGGAAGCAATTCTCAGGCGATCCAAAATTTCATGCATATTTAATTGTTAATACATATGAGAATCCAAGAGCTCGAAACAGTTTCTCACTTCAACTATTCTTCCAACTTCGATTATCAGATCAATGAGAACCAAATTACATTAGTTAAAACTAGAGGATAGTTGTGATCTCCAATTCCATACTTAACAGTTCAACAACAACCAAAACAAAATCTCAAGCTAATTAACAATCAACTACAAAAGTAGCAAGTGAAAAGGTCCAAGGCAGTCCCAATTAACAACCATATTATCAATTGTCACTCAACAACAATAACATAACACATGAGGACTACTCAGTTATACTAATACAAGGAACTCATCAAAGTAGATTTGAACAACACTTCACTTCACTTCAAAAAGCCAAGAGTGTACAAATGTGTACCTGGAAATGGAAATTAAGAAAGATAAAAGGATCAGCAGTATGGAGTGTAACAGCAGTCACTGAGAACCCAAATCAACAGCAAATTTGAGCATAACCCAGAAAATATATTCAAACCAACGACCCAGACCCGTTAAAAACCAGCAACAATGACATAACAACCAAAAAACAGGCTAAATGAACCCCAAATTTGTACGAAATCAACTGTGAATAACCCAGAAACTTCAACAACTAATGAGAGAGCCAGGAAGTGGGAATTATGAACTAGAATATCAAGATTAGACTACGATTCTAATGAAACAGTGACCCCTTTTTTTGGATTTTCATATCTTTGTATTTTTTTTAAAGATTTTTTAAGAAGAAAAATAAATTTCTAATCTAGTGTCAATCTGAAAAATGGAATTTTTATATTTCTGGAGATATCACTACTTTTCTAGGGAAATTCTCGCTGAAGGTCCCCCATTTAAGGCATGAAACATTACTCTTTATAGGAAATAGTGAGGGCAACCCTCAAATTCCTATTTTACACTAACAGCCCCTCATTATTTTAGCTTCGGTCCCTTAAATTTTAACTTGCTGCTCAAGTAAATACTCCCAAAAGCTGAGAGTTATAGCTTAACCCTAATCTAGAAGCTTCCCACCTAGGATTCCTTCAGTACATTTTTCATTTTTTATCCCTCATTAACCTTAGTCATTTTAACCTCCTATCCTTCCCCTCAAAATATCTGCACCTCACATGCCATTCCAGCCTTATCTTCTACAACAGAAAATATTCCCTTCCTCCAATTACCAAGACACCCCTAGATAGCCTTGCAATTACTAACCCTCCATTAACCACAACAAGCCATTACCCCAGGCTATCTAATCTATGGTTAACTAAGGAGCAATTCATTTCAGCTATAACCAATCTCACAAACAAAACAAACGACCCAAATTCAATCTAGAAGAACAAAATCCAAACATAAAAACAAAGTCTCAAGTTAGTATCTTATTGGAACAAATGAGAAGATTAATTAAGCTAACAACCAATTAACGATTGAGCATTCAAACTAACAATGAATCAAAAACAACTCAAAATTTAAACAAAAGACTAAAACTGGCCTAAGACCAATAAACCCATAAATTAGAACAATTAAAAGATGAGCTTAGGTTTTAACTAGAAAACTAAACTCATGCTCGATTGAACTAAAAAAAACGACGAAAAAAATTAAAAGATAAAGAAAGAAAGAACTTAATAATTTTAACCTTCGAATCAAAATTTCCGAAAAAAATAACTTCGAGTTAATATTATAGGTCTACTTCATAAGTAATAGACCTATGATATTAGCCCGACGCTACTGTTGAAAACCCTTCAAAAATCCCCAAATATTAGACCCTCGGATTCAACTTCGCCCAATTCTGGTGGTTTTTCACAGAAAACAATGAGGTATATGAGATGAGGGAGGTCTAAGGCAGGTGTGGCGTGAATTTGGGTTCATTTGGGTGAGTTGGAGATTTGGCCGCAAATTTTGATTTGAATTTCGAGAAAATTGGTTGATATTTGATGGCCAATGATTGCATATTTGGGATGAGGGGGTCAAGGAGGTTTGTGGGTGTGGTTTTAGGAGAGATTGGAGGATCTCCGCCGTCGTGGGCGATTTTCGGCGACGGAGCTGGGCGGAGATAACTGGAGCAGGCTAAGATGAAGAAGATGATACGAGGAAGAAGCCTATGGTCGGTTGAAACTACACAGGCTTTATTACATATAAATGTAAACCTCAAGGAACTAAATGGACCGTCGATTAACATGTTTGGACGGCTGAGATCAAAAGGGGGGAAAGCTGGACAACGTCGTTTCACTTCTGGGGAATGCCTGGACCGGGTTTGGTCTTGGACAGGGTCAGGCAACTTTATTTGGGCCAAACGAATTTAATTTTCAAAGTGGCCCAACTTAGATCTCAAAAGATAACCCTCTTCCTTCTTTGTTCCTCGTTTAATTTACTTCTTTTTATTCTATTTCCTCATTTTTTCTTTGTTTTTTTTTAAAATTTTAAATATTGTCAAAGAAATGCAAGAAATCAAGAACAAAACCTAATTTGATTCTAAAATTAAGCTAGCTAATTTATAAAATTATTTAAAAACTATTTTAAGACCAATTGGCAATTAATAACTAAAATGCAAGATAATGCTATTTTTGGCTATTTTTCTTATTTTACTAATACTAAATTAATTAACAAACTCAAATTAAACTCCTAAAAATACTAGTGCAATATTTTTGTATTTTTCGATAGTTATGGCAATCAAATACACAAAAATGCAAATAGAAAACGAAATTGAACAATTACTTCCTAAAGAATAAAAAATTCTAATTTGAATGAGTTTATAGGAGTAATTACAATACGGCAAAAATCGCATTTTCACAATAGTTATGCCAGACGATGAGCAGCGTCGCCTTGAGAGATTCAGCAGACTTGCACTCCTACTTTTAGTGGTGTTTTGGGCGAGGATGCCCATGGCTTTCTTGACAAGTGTAGACTTATGCTACGGACAACAGGGATCTTGGAGACTAGCGGTATGTCCTTTACTACTTTTCTGTTTTCTGGTGCAGCCTTTACTTGATGGGAGGCATAAGAGCGGCGTAGGCCGGTGGGTGCAGTGCCATTGTCAAGGCAGGAGTTCTCCACTCTCTTTTTGGAGAAATGGGTGCCACAATTGTAGAGGAAGGAGCGACGCAGGAAGTTTGAGTATCTTCGTCAGTGACATATGACCGTGTCTCAGTATGAGATGAGATTTTCAGAGCTCGCTCGTTATGCTCTGTGGATGGTCCCGACTGATCGGGAAAGGATTAGGAGGTTCGTGGATGGAATCAATTATCTCATTTGTATCGTGATGACTCGAGAGACGATTCTGACCATACTTTTGAGTATGCAGTTGATATTGCCCGAGATATTAAGATAGATTGTCAAGAAGAGACAGAGGAGCGGGAGGCCAATAGGCCTTATGGATAAGATAGTTTCAATAGTGCTCAGTCTAGGAGCCAACGTCAGTAGAGCAGAGGTCACTCTTACCGATCTCACCAGTCGGCTCGTACCGAGTATCGAGAGGTAGTTTTAGGTTGTGCTCACCAGGGGTACCAGCACGGCCAACCTTCACTGACTGCCCTTCCAGCTCGGAGCCCGACACCTACTTCTTCGGCCCAGGGATCATCTGCAATGAGGGGTTCCCATCAGTCCCCTTCTCCAACTCCAGGCCATTGTTACGCGTGCGGTGAGTTGGGTCACATGAGGAGACAGTGTCCTCGGTTCCATACTAGGCAGACTCAACAAAGGGATCATCCCTCATCTTCTGCTCCTATTTCTTCAGCACCCGCTCAGTCATCTAGGAGTGGAGGTCAGGCTCATTTCTATTCCCTTCCGGATAGGAGGGATGCGGTTGCATTAGATGCAGCCATCACATATATTATCTCAGTCTGGAACAGGGATGTTTCTGTCTTATTTGATCCTGGATCTACCAATTCCTATGTATCTTCATATTTTGCTCATCATTTGGGTATGAATCGTGGTTGTCTTACCTTGCATGTGCACGTATCTACCCCGGTGGGTGATACTGTTATTGTGATCATGTATATCGATCCTGTCTGGTGACTATTGGGGGCCTGGAGACCCGAGTTAACTTGTTATTACTGGGCATGGTAGATTTCTATGTGATTTTGGGTATGAATTGGCTATCTCCGTACCATGCTATTATGGACTATCATGCTAAGACAGTAACATTGTCTATTCTAGGTATTCTGAGGATCGAGTGGCGAGGCGTGACTGATTATGTACCCAGCAGGGTGATTTCCTTCTTAAAAGCCTAACGGATAGTTGGGAAGTGTTGTTTGTCGTACTTGGCTATCATGAGAGATGTGGGAGCTGAGGATCCTAGTCTTGATTTGGTTCCCGTTGTAAGGGATTTCCCTGATGTGTTTCTAGCGGACTTTCCAGGCATGCCGCTGGATAGGGACATTGATTTCGGTATTGATCTGGTGCTTGGCACTCAGCCCATCTCTATTCCTCCTTATCCTATGGCGCCAGCGGAGCTAAAGGAAAGGAACAACTTCAGGAACTCCTAGATAAGGGGTTCGTTCGCCTGAGTGTGTCACCGTGGGGTGCACCACTCTTATTTTAAAAGAAGAAGGATGGCATAATGAGAATGTGCATTGACTACAGTTAGCTGAATAAGGTAACAGTGAAGAACAAGTACCCACTACCCCGTATTGAGGATTTGTTTGATCAGCTCCAGGGAGCAAGGTATTCTCTAAGATTGACCTTCGATTAAGCTATCACCAGACGAAGATTAGGGATTCAAACATTATGAAGACGGCTTTCAGGATGAGATATGGGCACTACGAGTTTTTAGTAAGTCCTTCGGGCTGACTAATGCCCCAATCGCGTTCATGCACTTGATGAACAGTGTATTTTGTCCTTATCTGGATTCTTTCTTGATCGTGTTTATTGATGATATCTAGGTGTACTCCCGTAGCCAGAAGGAGCACATGGAGCACTTGAGGGTGGTATTGTAGAGATTGAGAGAGGAGAAGCTTTATGTGAAATCCTCCAAGTGTGAGTTCTGTCTTAGAACTGTGGCTTTTTTGGGACACGTGGTGTCCAGTGATGGTATTCGAGTTGACCCAAAAAAGATTGAGGCGGTGCAGTGTTGGCCCAGACCGTCCTCAGCTACTGAGATTCGAAGTTTCCTGGGCTTGGCGGGTTATTGACGTAGGTTCGTTTAGGGCTTTTCATCTATTGCTTCACCTTCGACGAAGTTAACACAGACGAATGCTCCATTTGTGTGGTTGGATGAATGCAATGAGAGCTTCCAGAAGCTCAAGTCGGCTTTGACCAATGCCCCAGAATTAGTATTGCCATCAGCTTCAGGTTCTTACACGGTGTATTGTGATGCTTCGAGGGTTGCGATCGATTGTGTATTGATGAAGGAGGGTAGAGTAATTGCTTATGCTTATCGTCGGCTAAAGCCCCATGAGAAGAACTTCTAGTGGCGATGCCTTGAGATGGAAGGGTATTAGCATGGGTAGTCTGGATACATTCCAGCTGGGGAGAGGCCCCTTGCATTGATGTTCAGGCCTTGACCAATCAGATGGTGAGGTTAGATATTTCCGAGCCCCATCAGGTGTTGGACCATATAGTTTCCCGATCTTCTTTGCATGACCGCATCAGAGAGCACCAGTATGATGACCCGCATTTGCTTGTCCTGAAGGACAGGGTCCAGCATGATGATGCTAGGGATGTGACCATTGGAGATGATGGTGTGTTGTGGATGCAGGGCTGGATTTGCGTGCCCAATGTGGATGGTCTTCGGGAGTTGATATTAGAAGAGGCCTACAGCTCGCCGTATTCGATTCATCCGGGTGCCGCGAAGAATTACCAGGACTTGAGACAACATTACTGGTAGAGGAGGATGAAAAAGGATATTGTGAATTTTGTGGCTCGGTGTCTCAACTGTCAGCAATTCAAATATGAGCACAGAGACCCGGTGGCGTACCCCAACAGATGGATATCCCGGAGTGAAAATAGGAGAATATAACCATAGATTTTCTCAGATGTATTCCTCGTACCTCAAAGAAGTTTGATTCGATTTGGGTGATTATGGATAGGCTGACCAAATCCGCGCACTTCATTCCAGTATGCACTACCTATTCTACGGAGAAGTTAGCAGAGATTTCCATCAGGGAGATTGTACAGTTGCATGGGATCCCGATTTCCATTGTATCAGATAGGGGTGCCGTGTTTACTTCCCAGTTCTAGAGGACTTTTCATAAGGAGTTGGGCACACATGTACAACTAAGCACGACATTTCAGCCTCAGATGGACGGGCAGTCTGAGCGCATTATCCAGATATTGGAGGACATGTTGCGTGCCTGTGCTATTGATTTTGGAGGTTCTTGGGCTGAGTTCTTGCCACTTATAGAGTTTGCATAAATAATAGCTATCAATCCAACATCCAGATGGCGATGTATGAGGCCTTATATGGTAGACAGTGTAGATCTCCGGTTGGTTGGTTGGTTTGAGCCCGGTGAGGCTAGAATATTGGGGACAGAAATAGTTCAGGATGCCTTAGAGAAGGTGAAGGTGATCCAGGAGAGACTTCGTACAGCCTAGTCGCATCTGAAGAGTTATGCAGACCGGAAGGGTCGAGATGTAGTTTATGCAGTGGGCGAGAAGGTTTTGTTGAAGGTTTTGCCTATGAAAGGCGCTATGAGGTTCGGAAAGAAATGGAAGCTGAGTCCAAGGTTCATTGGACCTTTTGAGATACTTAGGAGGATTGGGAGGTGGCTTATATGCTTTTTATGCCACCTAGCTTGTCGGGAGTTCACCCGGTGTTCAATGTTTCTATGCTCCGGAAGTATGTTGGGGACCTGTTGCATGTATTAGACTTCAGCACGATTCAGCTGGACAAGGACTTGACCTACGACGTGGAGCCGATGGCTATTTTGGGTCATAAGGTTCGAAAGTTGAGATAAAAGGACATAGCTTTGGTGAATGTGCAATGGAGAGATCGGCCCATTGAAAGAGGCGGCTTGGGAAATCGAGCATGAGATGCGGAGCAGATATCCTCACTTGTTTGATACTCCAGGTATGTTTCTTGACCCGCTCGATGACGAGCGTTTATTTTAGTTGGGGAGGATGTAACGACCTGAACCGTCATCGTGTGAGTTACTGCCCATTTTATGCTATATTATGTTTCATTATATGTGTTTGGATAAATTGAAGTAATTCAGATGGAGTTTGGTTAGAAATAAGATAATTAGTCTCTTTTTGAGAAGGTCAGTTTGGAAAAGTCAACCAAATTCTGACTTATGAGTTAGAGGGCTCGGAATGGATTTCACAATTCGACTAGTTTTTGGATGTGATTTATGACTTAGGGGTGCAATCAGAACTGAATTTGGAGGTCCGGTGCAGAACTAGGCTTGAATTGGCTAAGGTTGAACTTTGATGAAGTCCGATTGATAGGTGAGATTTTGATCCAGGGGTCACAATGGAATTCTGACAGTTGTAGTAGCTCCGTTAGGTGATTTTGGATATGCGAGCAAAGTTTCAGGTCATTCGTAGGCTTTTTAACTTAGGCTTGAATCCGTGGTAATTTGATGATTTTGATGTTTATGATAATGTTTTTATACTACGAGCAAGTTTGAGTGGGTCATTAGAACATATCTGTGCTTTTCGTTAAGGTCCCGAGGGCCTCGGGGTGATTTCGGATGGCTAACGGGAATTTTTGAAGTTGAAGAGTACAGCAGAAAATTGCAGAGGAATTTTCCTATATGCGATCGCGTAGGTCTAGCTGCGATAGCATAGCTGGCCTAGATGAGTCTCAGAAATTGCTCTGTGAGATCGCACAAGGGGGCTTGCGATCGCATAGGTATAAGTGATGGTTCAGTGCGATCGCGTGGGACATATGTGATCACGTAGTAGGATTTGAGGGTCCAGGGACTTTGTGCATTGCGTTCGCATTAATATGAATGCGATCGCATAGGTATGGCCAGTGAAGCTATGCGATTGCATGGAGATGGTCGCGATCGCATAGGCCATTTTGGATTCCTGAGGACTTTGTTCTATGCGATCGCAAGGGTTTGGATGCGATTGCATAGAAGGAAATAGTTGGGCAGAGAAGGGGTTTTAATAACATTTGATCCGCGAACCAAACCTATTTTCCACCATTGTTAAGCAACCAAGAGAGCGTTTTGAGCAATTTGAAGCGTGTTTTCAACGGTTATTGATTGGAGGTAAGTCTCTTGACTTAAAAACACCATTTTTATGTAGAATCAACCCTCAAATCCATGAAATCATGCTGAAATTGTGAAGAACCAGGGCTTAGTTTTTAAAAACGAATTTGAGGGCTTTGAAAGGTCATTTGAGCTCCATTTTTGTATGTATGGACTCGTGGCGAGATGAGGAATCCGGTGATATGATTTTTAGAATTTTTCAAAAAGTGGGCCTAGGGCTCGGGCTTTACCAACTTCATGATTTTCAGTATTTTTCGAGTAATTTTGATTCGGTTATGTGTCTTAAACATATAATAACGTATTCATTGTGGTTTTGACTAGATTCCACGCGCGAGAAGGTCGATTCGAGAGGCAAGGGTGTTGCTAACTAGTTTTCGTCCGGCTAGAGGTGAGTAATTGATGTAACTGCTGTGCTGAGGGTTTGAAACCCCAGACTTTCACATTGTAACACTTTATTGAGGCATGACACGCATTTCACGATGAGTACGGGGTCGAATACTGTTGGGGATTGAGACCTAGTCAATCTCGAGTGATTATTGCTATTATATTGGCGACTGAAACACATACCTTGTTATTGTGAATTGAGCTTATTGCCGTGTCTGGGCCTTGTGCCGACTTGTAGAATCCTTAGGGGATCTTTATATGTTTTCCTCACTTGTGTGCATCACATAAATTCTCAGTCATGAGTTCAAATAATAAATCAATATAATAACTGTAATTTATACATGAACTTAAAACGAAAAAAGATGAAGGCTGAGATCCCTATAGTATGTCCCGTCCGATTGATGGTGGACTTGTTTGAATGAGATGGGTCGGGGACTCTGTAGTGAGGATGATTTCCTGATACGGATTCGGCTACACGCCGTAGTTATTATATATATATATATATATATATATATATATATATATATATATATATATATATTGATATTGAGGCCGAGAGCCTGTTTTATGCAAATACCTAGTTGATATTGCGCTTGGGCTGTAGGAGCTCCTTCGGAGTCTGTACACACCCCATTGAGCGCCGTCGACATTAAATAAGTGGAGCGGGCTGCACGCCGCAACGGGTACTGGATTTTACCATTATATGTATTATTTTTCTGCCATACGTTACTCCTTTAATGTGTTAAGTTGTTGTATACTGTTTCCACTGTTTGGATATGAATCGCTAGATATAGAGTACTTTGTGCATTTACTGTGTTTTCTTACTTCCAGCCTTTAGTTATATTAATTACCACTGAGGTTGAAGTACTCACTTTACTCCCTGCACCTTGTGTGCAGATCCTGGTCAGTCTCAGGCTGATTGATTCCAGCGGATTCAGAGTTCTTTCGGGAGTATTTGAGGTAGCTGCAGGGTGTTCGCAGCCGATGATTTTCCCTTTTATCTTTATCCTTTATTCCCGCATTATCAGTGTTAGACAGACTTGTATTAGGATAGTATTCTGTTAGTAGAGGCTCATGGTCGTGACACCGGGTCCTAGTTGGGCTGTTTTGGTATTTTGTCAGAGTTTCCGTATTTTTATCATTATTTTAGACTTTGAATTAAATGGTTTCTATCTTTACTTGTTAAATAATTGGAATAACCGCTAAAAATGGTCGAACATGCCTAGTAGTGTGCTGCACGCCATCACGACCGGGATGGGGTCGTGACAATATATTATCTATGATTTTTTCTTATCTAAGATTAAAAGCAAACACAATTAATATTTGTTATTCTTCTCCTCTCGGTAAAAGGTAGTATCATGGTTTACTATATGATTGTTGGTCATATTTTCATCCTTTTTACTTCAAAATATTGAGTATTTGTTAGCTCTAACAGGCAGCTAAGGTAGAGCAAAAGCTTATACTTTTTGCTTTTTGTTATTTCCTTCAAACAATCTCTTTTACTCAAATGATTTGAGATAGTTTTTCAGAGGAAGAAGACAACAATAGCTGCTACATTTTTTCCCGTATGAGGCAGCTACATTTTTATTCCCCTTTTTTAACTGTTTTAAAGTTGGGTTGGTAATCTGTTTAAAGGTGAAGCAAGTTGGTTTTAGACTAGATTTTCAGATGTTTTTGGACAATTTTCATGATATTTTTGGTCTGGAGATGAAGCCGATTTTTGGATGCATTTTTCAGCCGTTTTTTGAGTGATTTTGGTCATGTTTTCGATGGCTTTCATCTGGATTTCATGGCTGTTTCTTGGATTTTTTTGGGCTGTCTTTTGCATAATTGTTTAGGCATGTTTGTCAATAATTTATTCTATTTCTTGGTTGTTAATGGATGGCATTTTTGGGATGATTTTGATTTCTTGACGGGCTGTTTTAATAGGGCAAAATGGCTCAATTTGGTGGATCTTTAGAAGAGGTAATTAATGTTATTTCTTTATCTTTTGCTATTGTATAGAAGTGTTAAGAGAATAAAGAAAACAAAATGACCTTTAAGTGGTGGTTTCGATAGCTACCATGAGACGATATTAGGATTCACTCCTCGGGAAGTAGAAGGTTGAGTGCCTTTTTGGCTTTTTTTTTATACTTTCAGATCTCTCCCCCTTTACTTTTCCTATTTTCACATGAAGAAACCACAAACTATCACAATGCATAACAATCAGGATAGGGAACATTTATAAAAGCATCATCTTACCTTTCTTGTTGATGAATTTAAAGCATGTTTCTAAAGTCTATGGCAGATGCAATTCAATTTCACGCATATGCAGAGACTAAAGTCAAAGTTTAATATGAGTCTTCTGTTTGTTGTTTGCTTGCTTAGTGATTGAAAGAAAAAAAATAAACAAAAGGTGATGATAAAGATGAACTTACCACATAACTGCATGCTCCTCTGCTCAAGATGATTGATCAATTAGATTTGTTCAAATAGAAGAGAGCAAATTAATTCGTAAGTCATATTCCTTGGATTCATCACGAAAAGAACGTAGAAATTAAACTTCACCTAATAAATGTTGAAAATAAAATAAACTTGATTTTGTTATAATTATTTGGGCTTAAGAAATTATGAAAAATAAATAGCCCAATTCCGGAACATTCTAGGCAACTCTAGATTCCGGAACGTTCTAGAGAACTCTAGTCCATTTGAGCTTGGAAATACTCTAGAATTCTCCATAGAATTCTAGCACATGTACCTAGCTAGAAAGTAACAGAACTCTCTAGACTCTCTAGAATTCGCCATAGAATTCTAGCACATGTACATAGCTAGGAAATGGTAGAACTCTCTAGACACTCTAGAGCTTGGCAAGCCTCCCCTATAAATATGGGATGACATTTGGCATTTGTATAACACACAACACACAACATATGAAGCCAAAAGAATAAAAAACAAGTTTGAGTAATAAAAGTTTCTCTTCTCCAAAATCTTTCTACTCTTCCAAAATTTCCTTAGCCTAAAAGCCTCCCTCCAAATATTAATAGCAATCATCTTCCAACAAAGTGGTATCAGAGCCACAAGATTCTAACCAAAAAATTTCTAAAATCATGGCAAATGGTGTTGCATCCTTCCAAGTTCCTATGCTCAACAAGAGCAACTATGATAATTGGAGTATCAAGATGAAGGCTCTCCTAGGTGCACATGATGTTTGGGATATTGTAGAGAAAGGCTACAATGAGCCCCTAGATGAATCTACATCATCCCAAACTCAAAAGGATGGTGTGAAGGATTCAAGAAAGAGAGACAAGAAAGCTGTCTACCTCATCTACCAAGCATTGGATGATGATGGGTTCGAGAAGATCTCACGTGCAACCACTGCTAAGGAAGCGTGGGAGAAACTCCAAACGTCTTGCAAAGGTGCCGAGCAAGTAAATAAGGTACGTCTCCAAACTTTAAGAGGAGAATTTGAGTCTTTACATATGAAAGAAGGGGAGTCCATTTCCGACTATTTTTCAAGAGTTTTGGTGGTTTCAAATCAAATGAAAAGAAATGGTGAAAAATTGGAAGATGTTAGAATTATTGAGAAGATACTCCGGTCATTAACTTTCAAATTTGAGCATATTGTCATAACAATTGAAGAAACTAAAAATTTGGAGGAGATGTCAATTGATCAATTAATGGGATCCTTACAAGCATATGAAGAAAAGCATAAGAAAAAACAAGATATAGTGGAGCAATTATTCAAGATGCAAATAAAAGATAAGGAAGAAAATATCGGAAATGGACGAGGTCAATATGGAAGAGGTCGTGGTCGTGGACGAGGTCGAGGCCATGGACGTGGACGAGGAGGTTTCAACATCAATGAAGAAATAAGAGAATACCCAAGTCGTGGGAGAGGCAACCAAGGTGCAAGGTACGATAAATCTCAAATCAAATGTTATTCTTGTCAAAAATATGGACACTATGCTTCACAATGTAGAGGGTCTCAAACCAAAGTCGAAGAGACCGCCAACCTTGTGGAGGATAAGGGCCAAAAAGACGTGACCCTACTTCTAGCATACAAAGGAGAAGAAGGGAGACAAGACAACACTTGGTACCTTGACACCGGGGCGAGCAACCATATGTGTGGAAAGAGGAGCATGTTCGTGGAGCTCGACGAATCGGTGAGTGGTGATGTTTCTTTTGGTGATGAATCCAAAATACCAGTGAAAGGCAAAGGTAACATCCTAATCCGCTTGAAGAATGGAAATCACCAATTTATCTCAAATGTTTACTATGTGCCCAACATGAAAAATAATATATTGAGTTTGGGGCAACTCTTAGAGAAGGGCTATGACATTCACATGAAAGATCATAGTCTTTCCATAAGAGATAATAAAAATAATTTAATCACTAAGGTGCCTATGTCCAAAAATAGAATGTTCTTGTTGAACATTCAAAATGATGTTGCAAAGTGTCTTAAAGCTTGCTACAAAGATGTATCTTGGCTTTGGCATCTTCGATTTGGGCACTTGAATTTTGGAGGCTTGGAGCTACTATCCAAAAAGGACATGGTGCGAGGACTACCATCCATTAGACACCCCGATCAATTATGCGAAGGATGCCTACTCGGAAAGCAATTTCGGAAGAGTTTTCCAAAGGAGTCAAGCTCGAGTGCCCAAAAGCCATTGGAGCTCATACATACCGACATATGTGGTCCGATCAAGCCAAGCTCCCTCGGTAAAAGCAACTATTTCCTTCTATTTATTGATGATTTTTCTAGAAAGACATGGGTGTATTTCTTGAAGCAAAAATCGGAGGCATTTGAAGTATTCAAGAAATTCAAAGTGGCAGTGGAAAAAGAAAGTGGACTACACATAAAGGCCATGAGATCCGATCGTGGAGGCGAGTTCACTTCTAGAGAGTTCCAGAATTTTTGCGAGGAGCATGGAATAAGGCGTCCACTAATGGTACCAAGGTCCCCCCAACAAAATGGAGTGGCGGAAAGGAAGAACCGGACAATTCTAGACATGGCGCGGAGTATGTTAAAGAGCAAGAAGCTACCAAAGGAATTCTGGGCCGAAGCAGTAGCGTGTGCAGTCTACCTACTCAACCGATCACCAACAAGGAGCGTATGGGGAAAGACACCACAAGAAGCTTGGAGTGGAAGGAAGCCAGGAATCTCCCATCTAAGAGTCTTTGGAAGCAAAGCATACGCACATGTACCTGACGAGACACGGAGCAAGCTCGATGACAAAAGTAAGGCGTTCATCTTTATCGGGTATGATTCCAACTCCAAAGGCTACAAATTATATAATCCAGATACTAACAAGCTTGTGATAAGTTGGGACGTGGAGTTTGATGAAGAAGGAGAATGGAATTTTGGTTCTCTCGAGGACTTTAGTTCCATTATTCCAACCGAAGAAGAAGAACAAAGATCTACAGCAGAGGATGCCCATCGAGAGCTAACTACTCCACCTACCTCGCCAACAGCAGTTCAAGATGACTCGCCACCATCGTTTCTGAATGAAAGGAGCGAGGAACGCGCAAGGAGTTTGGAAGACATTTATGAAAACACTGAAAGGTTAGAGGACCTAACTCTTCTTTGTCTATTTGCTGATTGTGAACCAGTTACCTTTGAAGAAGCCGTACAATGTAAGAAATGGCGAGATGCAATGGATGAGGAGATCCAGTCCATCGAAAAGAACGACACCTGGGAGCTGACTTCACTTCCAAAAGGGCAAAAGGCGATCGACGTCAAGTGGGTGTACAATGCAAAGAAAAACTGCAAGGGAGAAAACGAAAGATATAAGGCGAGGCTTGTTGCAAAAGGTTACAGTCAAAGAGCCGGCATCGACTATGACGAGGTATTTGCCCCTGTAGCCCGTTTAGAAACTGTAAGACTAATCATTTCTATGGCAGCTCAAAATAAATGGAAGATACACCAAATGGATGTAAAGTCGGCGTTCTTGAATGGAGTCCTTGAGGAAGAAGTTTACATCCGACAACCTATAGGCTATGAGGTGAAGACGCAGGAAGACAAAGTCTTAAGATTGAAGAAGGCGTTATATGGACTAAAGCAAGCACCAAGGGCGTGGAACAGTAGGATCGACAAGTACTTGCAAGAAAATGACTTCGCCAAATGTCCACATGAGCATGCGCTCTATGCCAAGATGAAAGATGGAGATATCTTGATCGTTTTCTTGTATGTGGATGATTTAATCTTTGCAAGAAATAACCAAAGGATGATCGATGAGTTCAAACAAGCGATGGCTAAAGAGTTCGAGATGACCGACATTGGGCTTATGGGTTACTATCTTGGCATTGAAGTCAAACAACTTGAGGATGGAATTTTCATCTCACAGGAGGGCTATGCGAAGGAGATCCTAAAGAAGTTCAAGATGGATGATTGCAACCCAGTCAACACACCGGTGGAGTGCGGGATCAAGTTGTCGAAGCATGATGAAGCTGAGAAAGTGGACACGACGATGTTCAAGAGCTTAGTTGGGAGCTTACGATATTTGACTTGCACGAGACTCGACATTCTCTACGCCACCGGCCTCATAAGTCGCTACATGGAGAATCCAACTACTACACACTTGAAGGCTGCAAGAAGAATTCTCCGCTACCTCAAAGGTACAATCAACTTTGGCTTGTTCTATTCAACTTCTAATGATTATAAGCTGGTTGGTTATAGCGATAGCGATTGGGCCGGAGACATTGATGATAGAAAAAGTACCACGGGCTTCGTGTTCTTCATGGGAGACACCGCCTTCACTTGGATGTCCAAGAAACAACCAATTGTCACTCTATCCACATGTGAAGCTGAGTAAGTTGCTGCTACCTCCTGTGTATGTCATGCAATCTGGATGCGAAGTTTGCTAAAGGAGCTGGGATGGCCACAAGAAGATCCAACTACAATATGCGTGGATAATAAGTCGACGTTGGCGTTGGCGAAAAATCCGGTGTTCCATGATCGAAGCAAGCATATTGACACACGCTATCACTACATAAGAGAGTGCATCACAAGAAAGGATGTACAAGTAGAGCACGTGAAGTCCAAAGACCAAGTTGCGGATATCTTCACCAAGCCACTCAAGCAAGAGGACTTCATCAAGTTAAGAAGTCTGCTTGGAATGACAAATCAAGTTTAAGGGGGGGGGGGGATGTAGAAAATAAAATAAACTTGATTTTGTTATAATTATTTGGGCTTAAGAAATTATGAAAAATAAATAGCCCAATTCCGGAACATTCTAGGCAACTCTAGATTCCGGAACGTTCTAGAGAACTCTAGTCCATTTGAGCTTGGAAATACTCTAGAATTCTCCATAGAATTCTAGCACATGTACCTAGCTAGAAAGTAATAGAACTCTCTAGACTCTCTAGAATTCTCCATAGAATTCTAGCACATGTACATAGCTAGGAAATGGTAGAACTCTCTAGACACTCTAGAGCTTGGCAAGCCTCCCCTATAAATATGGGATGGCATTTGGCATTTGTATAACACACAACACACAACATATCAAGCCAAAAGAATCAAAAACAAGTTTGAGTAATAAAAGTTTCTCTTCTCCAAAATCTTTCTAATCTTCCAAAATTCCCTTAGCCTAAAAACCTCCCTCCAAATATTAATAGCAATCCTCTTCCAACAATAAAATCATAAGTTGACAAATATTATCAAAACTGATTCAAACGTAATACCATAAGCCAAAATTGCATAACTCCAATTAATATAGACTATAGTTGCTAATAAAATGAACTAACAAAAGTAACGAAACTGAAGAGAAAACTAACGGTTGAACTACTCAATTATACATAGGTAAGCCAGACCAAATACAAATAGCAGGTTCCTTTCACACCGTCTTTGATACTTGTGTCTGTGCACATAGATGCCCTATATCTTCCCTTGTCCAAACATTGTTAGATTCAATGAAACTATTGATCTTATAGTCGCATACTCTCATATTCTCTACTCTCTTAAATTACTTTGCCTTTTCGCTTTTTCTAAATTGAATATGTTAAAGATTTATGAAGGCCGCTACCATTTAAAAGTGTCATATTTTTTCTTTTATCTTGACACTTTCAGTTTGACAGATGTCTTTTGTTATGCTTCTTTCTTTTAGGTGATTTTTTATTTTAAAAAAATTAATAAGAAAGCATAACTTAATATAAAGGGATTCCATAATTGTCTCCCCGATATCTATACATGCATGTCGAGCAAATTTTATTACTAAAACATGTCTGTTATTGTTTTCTTCGATAAAATTTACTATACAAATTATCATAATATCTTGTATTGGTTACCCATTTTGAATGCAGCTACGTTCACTTTTGCAGCTGCTTTTTTAGATGCTCCTCTACTCAGAAAATGTCGTGGTGGCATGAGGTTAGCGTATTTGATTACAATTCTATTTTCCAATTGTTTTTTTGCAATTTAACTAAATATTAATTTTGCTATACTATCTGCGATAGTAAGCAACTGAAAGTATTATTAATATTGAGATATAAAACTATTGTATAGTAATGTGGAATATATAATAATAAGTAATAGAGATTTGATTGATACTAATACATTGTATACAAAGAGAAATTCTGATAATTGGTTCTCCGTGAGTTTCCTTCTTGAATAGTAGGTTGTAGCCAACCATATAATTGATCTTCTTAGCTAAACATCTTCCTTGGAATACTATAATAATCGCTCCTATATTGTCTTTCTTGTGATCGTTAACTTTTTACTTGTATTTCTATTTAAGTTCTTTGCTCATGTAAAGAGTCTTATAGAATATTTAAATGTAAGTATTCTTTATTTAGTTTCAATAGTAATAATCTTCTTAGTTTGCATAAAATTATATCAAATAAGTCATAAAATTGGAGAAGGAAAACATCATAAAATTGGAGAAGGCTCTGTGCATTATTTGACATAGTCCTCTTAGGTATTACAAATACATTTACTATGTTTGCAATGTATTAGATTCTTCAACATGTCAAGTTTGTTTTGCTATTCTATTTTCTTTTGTTTTTGTGACCATGCTTAAATAATCAGTAAACTTAAAGTACTTTGAGGAAAAAAAAGAAAGACAAAGTAAGAGAAATATACAATAAATAAAATTTAAAATTGAAGATGAAAGAATTCCACAACCATTGAATAGTTAAATTAAGAAGGATGGAGAAACTCAAAAAAAGTCCAAAAGAAGATCAAGAAACAGAGAAGAAGATATGTGCAAAATTAACTGAAAGATAAAAACTAACACCTCATCTCTTAGAATACCAGTAAGGATACACAATTTACATGTAGAGGTTTAAATGCTTAAGCTACAAAGTTTATCGTAACTACTTTTCTGTTTCAATTATTTTCTATTTCATATATGCTTCAACTGTTTGCTTACCTTTCTTTCCTAAACATATATAACCTTATCAATTGGTATTTTTGTTCTTGGTCAGAATCCTGTTTTATTTATTATTGTTTTGGAGTGATTAATTCAGAAGAAAAGTCAATGTGTTGGTGGGGAATTTGAGATATTTTTTGTTAACAAATAAGAACAAGGTTTACTTTGCGATTAGGATTATGCTTGTGAATTTTTTTTGTAGTTGATTGTTGATCGGTGGGTTTTTGTCGAATTTGATCTTTGGATTGCTAAGTACAATTTAACAATTCCAAGTGTTAGAGTTTGGGTTCTTCTTAGTGTGACTGGCTATGAAACTATGCTATGATGTGTAGTCTCTATCTTGTAAGAGTTATGACATGGGTGCTTCATGTCAGAACTTTTCTAGTTGAGGACATATCTGTCTTTTCCATATAATTACCTAAGGAACGTGTCTGTCGACCTACAATTGAACAACCACGTATCACTTCTCCACTTCTCTCTATCCTTCTCTATCATTATACCTTCCCTATAATGGACGTCCTGCCAAAAAACAGGATGCTGGATGTGAGTCATAGCCATTTATAATCTGTTAAAGACAAATGATACAGTGCATATAGTAGGAGATAATAGTTCGAAGCCAACAGTGATGACTTAGAGTGCAAGAGTGAACTTTAACTAGTTGGAGGCCCAGACTTTCTTTGCTACTTTAATGACTTGACGAGCAAGTTTGTATTCTGGACTTTGTTCCGAATACATCTAAAGATAATTAAGTTTCCGCCTTAAGGAACTAAGTAAAGTAGGTCAAATTAGTTCATAAAGTACTACTTTGTCTTGCTTACTTGAAAATTTGTCATCTTCTGAATTTCAACTATGAGTTTCTACAACAAGTTATCATGTTCTTACCTAAGGATATGTAATCTTTTAATTTATAGCATATTTATTTGTTTGCAGATATTTTTAGCGAGAAATTCATAGAAAAAGTACCAGAAAGAAGATCAAAAACCGTATATATAAATAGTTGTATTATATATGTTGTAACTGATGTGGCACTTTAAACATCCCTTAATGTGATACTCAGTGAATGCAAACAATGTATATTCTGTTCAATATATATATGTGTGAATTATATGTGTATCACTTAGCATTAAATATTGTCATAATTAGAAATCGTTCAAAGTTAAACAATGTTGGGCTCGTGCTGGCACAGGCTGCACCAACCTAGTCAAACAAGAAAGAAAAGACTGGCATATAAAATTTTCAAATCACAAACAAAAGGATTGCAATTCAACTATAGATTCAGCATTAGTTTGAGAACCCAGAGTTCTAGAGTAGAACCCTAGTCTAGTCAGAAAGACCAAAACTCGCAAAAATCCCAAACCTAGGGTTTCAGTTCGAGTAAGATACAGAAAGGTGAAGGAAAACCCTCAAAACAGACTCAGAGTTCTCTTTCTGAGTCTTGTGAGAAAGCACACATATACACAAAGAAAGTTCGAAGCAGTAGAGAGGAAAATCATAAAAACGGGTTTGAGAGAAAGCTCAAAACTCAAGCAAGTTTAGGAGAGAGAATGGGTGACATAGAACTTAGGAGATAGTAGAAAAACAGTTTTAGAATAAAAACAAAGATCCAGTAAAGGCAATAAAAACTCAGTAAGAAAAATTGTAAAGGAACACGTAAGATAGACATGTAAAGCTTGCTGTAGAAAACCAGTAGAAAGAATAACAAAGCACAAATAGAGAAACATGCGTATTAACGGTAAAACTTAAGAACAAGAAAGAACACATGAGACACGACATGAACAGATAGAATCACAAAAAGAAAGAAAAAGAGAATCGTTTTGGAGATTTTTGAAATCCCTAAATTGAAAGACTAATTTTAAAAAGAAAAATTAGGGAAAAACATTAAAACATCAAGTATAACACATTTCTGTCACAGATCTAAGAAACTAAAGGAAGAAAGAACCTCGAACAAGTTTTTTAGCGTTTCTTCAAAAATCCTAGAAATGAGAAGGCTTAGAAAGGATCTGGTCTCAAACAGGTCTGGACCATGGCTAGGCCTTTCAAGGCTCGAACACGTCAGAACGGAGCCGGGGAAGCCACAGAAACTCAGAACGGCGGAGGAGCTGAATAGGCATGATGGAGGTTGGACCTTAAAAACCTTGAACAAACATGATTTGGTGTGAAGGGAAGAGAGCACAGGCCGTCCATTGCCTAAGGAGCCATGTACGCCGGCAACATTGGTCGGAGAAGACCATAAGGGTGACTAGGGTTTCGAGCGTTAGAGAGAATTTTGAGGGGGGGGGGGAGTTGAGGGCTGCAGATGAAATGGAAATGAGAGTAGGGTTAGGGTGTTTTGAAATTAAAAGGAAAGAGTGGTTGTGGGCTGTTGATCGAAATGATCAACGGCCATGATTAAAAGATGAAACGGACGGATTTAATTAAACGGTAAAGGGCCGAGTTAAATTGGAATTGGGTCTTCGATTTGGCTGGATTTGGGGTCAAAATTGAGATTCCCAAATAGGCTATAATTGAAAGTAATTTAGGCCATAATTAAAATAGTCGCAGTACTCACTTTACTCCCTAGACCTTGCGTGCAGATCCAGGTACCCGACATGCTGAGTGAGCACTCATTAGATTGATTAGCAGCATTCAGGAGCATCGAGTTAGTTGCATGGTGTTCGCATCCTTGATCCCTCCCCTCTATCTCTATCTTCGTTTCTTTATTTTCCTAGACGGACATTGTAGTAGGTTTGAATTTTGTATTAGAGGCTCATGATCATGGCACCGGGTCCTAGTTGGGATGTATTGCAGTATTTTTGTTAAATCTCCGCATATCTTAATCATATTCTTAGATTTTATATATATCATGGCTTGGGGTTTTCCTTGTGTTTTATTCCTATAAACTGCCTATGTTGGGAAATACTTGTGAAAAGTTCGGGCTTGCCTAGCATTTTGTTGGGTGCCATCACGATCGGGGTTGGGGTCGTGACAAGTTGTATCAGAGCCAGGTTACTTGGTCTCGCAAATCATGAGTCAGTTTAGTATTGAGACATTTGTATTTATCCTCGAGAGGCTGTAGAACCTTTAGTAAAAACTTCATATTCTTGAAATTCTTGTCGTGCGACTTTTTTGATCTGCAAACTAAACATCTGTACTCTATTCTCTCAAAGATGGAGAGGAACCGTGCTACCGGACGTGAAGGACGACCACCAGTACCACCAACTAAGGCCACGAGAGGTCGTGGACGCGGTCGTGGTCGTGGTAGAGGTAGATCTGCGGGGGAAGCACCTGTCAACCCACCAGTTGCCCCGGCTCAGGACCAGACCCCAGCTGTGGATGCTCCAGCACCACCTGTGTAGTCACCAGAAATGCCTATTAAGATTCCTGGTCTCTAGGAGACCTTGGCCCAGATACTATCTGTTTACACTGGCCTGGCTTAGGCAGTCTCAGTCACTACTGCAACAGCTACTTCGCAGGCAGGGGAAGGCAATCAGACCCCCACTACTCACACACCTGAGCAGGTTGTGCAGGGTTTTCATACACCGGGAGCAGCTCCAGCTCAGTCGACTGCCCCAGTTTAGGACTTTGTGGTTTCAGCTATGCCAAACGATAAACAGCGTCGTCTCGAGAGATTTGGTAGGCTCCAACCTCCGACATTTAGTGGCGTTGAGGGTGAGGATGCCCAGGATTTTTTTGACAAGTGTTAGCGCATGCTTCGCACCGAAGGGATCTTGGAGTCGAGTGGTGTGGCTTTTACTACATTCCAGTTCTCAGGGGTTGCATTTACCTCGTGGGAGGACTTTGAGAGGCGTAGGCCTGTTGGTGCACCGCCCCTTACTTGGCAGTAGTTTTCCACTCTCTTTTTAAAGAAGTATGTACCGCATTCTCGCAGGGAGGAGCTGGGACTTGAGTTTGAGTAGTGGACTCATGGGGACATGTCAGTCACTCAGTACGAGATGAGGTTTTCTCACCTAGCCCGTCATGCTACTTTGACGATTCCTATGGCTGTGAGAGGATCCGAAGATTTGTAGATGGTGTACTCCCTACATGTTTTGCTGACTAGGGTGAGAGTATTGGGTGCTATATTTGAGGAGGTGGTTGACATTTCTTAAGAGATTGAGTTGGTTCGCCACAGAGCGCGAAAGGAGAGAGAGGCCAAGAAGCCTCGAGGTTTAGGTAGCTTCAGTGGTGCTCCATCTAAGGGCCAGTTCAAGTGTGGTAGAGGTCGTTCCTTCAACTCTCTTTAGTTGGCTCGTCCAGAGTGTAGAGGGACGTCTTCAGGATTCAGAGGTTCCAGTAGGATCAGCCTTCACTAAGTGCCCTCCCAGCTCAAAGGTCATCATATGCCCTTCCAGCTTAAGGTTTATTTGCGCCGAGTGCATCGGCCTATCATTCTGGTGCGAGGGGTTCCCTTCAGTCCCCTTCTCCAGCACCTGGCAGTTGCTATGAGTGTGGTGAGTTTTTCCATATGAGGAGGTAGTTTCCTCGACATTGTGGTGGTCAGTTTCACCAGAGGGATCAACCCTCGTCTTTTCCTCAGGTTTCTTCAGCACATGTCCAGTAAGTTAAGGGTAGAGGCCAGGCAGCCAGGGGTCACCCCAGAGGTGGAAGATGATCAGTCAGTGGCTAGGCCCGATTTTATGATATCCCAGGCATGACCGATGCCCTTGTATTAGATGCTATTATCACAGGTATTATCTCAGTCTGCCAGAGATGCCTCTGTCTTATTTGATCCCGGTTCTACCAATTTTTATGTGTCATCATATTTTGCTCATCATTTAGGTATGGCCCGAGGGTGTCTTGCTTTACCTGTGTACGTATCTACCCCAGTGGGAGATACTATTTTTGTGGACCATGTGTATCGATCTTGTCTTATTACTATTGGGGGTCTGGAGACCCGAGTTAATTTATTGCTTTTGAGCACGGTAGACTTTGATGTTATTTTGGGCATGGACTGGCTACCTTCTTGTCATGCTCTTCTAGAATGTCATGCAAAGACAGTCACTTCGGCTATGCCAGGTGTTTCGAGGATTGAGTGGCGTGGTATGACTGACTATGTTCCTAGTAAAGTTATTTCGTTCTTGAAGGCAGTGTATGGTTAGGAAGGTTTGTCTCTCGTATTTGGCATTTATTGGAGATGTTGGATCTAAGGCTCCTAGCTTTGATTCTGTTTCTGTTGTAAGGGATTTCCCTGATGTATTTCCTATAGACCTGCTGGGCATGCCATCGGACAGCGACATTGACTATGGTATTGATTCGGTGCTGGGCACTCAGCCCATTTCCAATCCACCGTATCGCATGGCACCATCGGAGTTGAAAGAATTGAAGGAGCAGCTTCAAGAACTCCTAGAAAAGGGGTTTATTCGGCCGAGTGTGTCACTGTGGGATGCACCTGTTCTATTTGTGAAGGAGAGGGATGGCACAATGATAATGTGCATTGAATACAAGCATTTGAACAAAGTAACAGTGAAGAACAAGTATCCCTTGCCTCGTATTGATGATTTATTCGACTAGCTTCAGGGAGCAAGGGTGTTCTCCAAGATCGATCTCTGTTCGGGTTATCACCAGTTGAACATCAGGGAGTCGGATATTCTTAAGACTGCCTTCAGGACTAGATATGGTCACTATGAGTTTCTAGTTATGTCTTTCGGGCTGATCAATGCCCAGCAAAGTTCATGCATCTGATGAATAGTTTATTTCGTCCATATCTGGATTTGCTTGTTATTATATTCATTGATGACATCCTGGTATACTCGCATAATCAGGAGGGGCATACAGAGCATTTGCGAGTGGTATTGCAGGGATTGAGGGAGGAGAAGCTTTATGCAAAGTTCTCCAAGAGTGAGTTTTGTCTTGGTTCAGTGGCTTTCCTGGGGCACGTGGTGTCCAGTGATGGTATTCAGGTTGATCCAAAGAAGATAGAGGCGGTTTAAAGTTGGCCTAGACCGTCCACAGCTGTAGATATTCGTGTCAAGTGATGGTATTCAGGTTGATCCAAAAAATATTATCGTCGGTTCATTCAATGTTTTTCATCTATTGCCTCGCCCTTGACAAAGTTGACGCAGAAAGGTGCTCCATTTTTTTTATCGTACGAGTGCGCAGAGAGCTTTCAGAGACTCAAGACAACTTTGACCATAACTCTAGTATTGGTCTAACATCAGCTCCGGTTCTTATACCGTTTATTATGATGCTTCGCGAGTCGAGATTGGTTGTGTGTTGATGCATGAGAGTAGAGTGATAGCATATGCTTCTCGTCAGTTGAAGCCCCAAGAGAAGAACTACCCGATTCATGACTTAGAGTTGGCTGCTATAGTTCATGCTTTGAAGATCTTGAGGCACTATTTATATGACGTATCTTGTGAGGTATTTACTGATCATCGCAGTCTTCAGCATTTTTTCAAGCAAAATGATCTTAATTTGAGGCAGCGGAGGTGGCTTGAGTTGCTAAAAGATTATGATATTACCATTCTGTGTCATCTGGGAAAGGCCAATGTAGTAGCCGATGCTTTGAGCCGAAAAGCAGTATGTATGGGGAGTTTGGCATATATTCCAGTTGGGGAGAGGCCCTTTGTAGTTAATGTTCAAGCTTTGGCCAATCGGTTTGTGAGGTTAGACCTTTCGAAGCCTAGCCGGGTATTGGCTTGCGTGGTTTCTCGGTCTTCTTTATATGATCGCTGAGAGAGCGCCAGAATGATGATCCACATTTGCTTGTTCTCCAGTATAGAGTTTAGCATGGCGATGCCCGAGATGTGACCATTAGCGATGATGGTGTATTGAGGATGCGGGGCCGGATTTGTGTGACCAATGTAGATGGGCTTAGAGAGTTGATACTTGAGGAAGCTCACAACTCGCGGTATTCTATCCATTTGGGTGCTGCGAAGATGTATCACGATTTGAGGAAGCACTATTGGTGGAGGAGAATGAAGAAAGATATTGTAGGCTATGTATCTCGCTGTCTCAACTATTAGCATGTTAAATCTGAGCATCAGAGACCGGGTGGTCTACTTCAGCAGATAGATACTCCCAAGTGGAAGTGGGAGAGAGTCACTATAGACTTTGTGAGTGGCCTTCCTCGGATTTTGAATAAGTTTGATTCGATTTTGGTGATAGTGGATTGGCAGACCAAGTTCGCAAACTTCATTCCGATTTGTACGACTTATTCTTCAGAGTGGCTGGTAGGGATCCTCATCCGGAGATTTTTCGATTGCAGGGGGTCTCAATCAGCGAGAGTTGGATACACAGGTAGAGCTAAGCATAGTGTTTCATCCCCAGATGGACGGGTAGTCCGAGCGTACCATTCAGATTTTAGAGGACATGTTGCGTGCCTATGTGATTGATTTCGGAGGTTCTTGGGATGAGGTTCTGCCACTTGTAGAGTTTGTCAACAACAAAAGTTATCAGTCCTGAATTCATATGGCGCTGTACTAGGCCTTATATGGGAGACGATATAGATCTCTGGTCGGTTGGTTTGAGCCTGGCGAGGCTAGGTTATTAGGGGCAAAATTGGTTCAGGATGCCTTGGAGAAGGTGAAAGTTATCCAGGAGAGACTTTGTACAGCACTGTCACGTCAGAAGATGCGGACTAGAATGTTCGAGATGTATCTTACCGGTGGGTGAGAAGGTCTTGCAGAAGGTTTCACCCATTAAGGGCTTGATGAGTTTTGGAAAGAAATGGTAGTTAAGTCTGTTGTTCACTGGGCATTTTGAGGTACTTGGGAGGATTGGAAAAATGGCCTATATGCTTGTTTTGCCACCCTTGTCATCGGGAATTCATATGATATGCATGCTCTTGAAGTATGTTGGGGACCCATCTCATGTTTTGGGCTTCAACACGGTACAATTGGATGAGGATTTGACGTATGATGTGGAGCTAGTGACTATCTTGGGTCGTCAGGTTCGGAAATTGAGATCAAATGAATTAACTTCGGTGAAGGTACAGTTGAGAGGTCGGCCCATGGAGGAGGCCACCTAGGAAACCGAGCGAGAGGTGCAGATCAGATATCTTCACGTGTTTGAGGCTTCATGTATGATTCTTGACCTGCTCGAGGACGAGCGTTTGTTTAAGTTGGGGAGGATGTGACGACCTGACCCGTCGCTTCGTGTGTTGCAGCCCTGTTTCCTCCATTTTATGATTCTTCATGTTTCATTGTAGGTTTTTAGTGTGTTAGAGTTGAATTGGATGGTTTTTGGTAGGAAATGCGACACTTAGTCTCTTTAAGGAAGGTTTGATTTGGAGAAGTCAATCGAATGCTGACTTATGAGTTATAGGGATCGAATGTGATTTTTGGTGATTCGGTTAGCTTCGAGGAGTGATTTGTGACTTAGGAGTGTAATCATAATTGATTTTGGAGGTCTGGTGTAGAAATAGGCTTGAATTGGCGAAGTTAGTGTTTTGGCGATTTTCAGTTGGTAGGTAATATTTTGATGTGAGGGTTAGAATGGAATTCCAAGAGTTTTAGTAGTTCCGTTAGGTGATTTTGGATGTGTGTGCCAATTTCAGATCATTCGGAGGTGTTTTGGTCCGGTTTTCTATGAAATGCGTATTTTGAAAGTTTTGAAGAAACTTAAGCTTGAATCCGATGTGATTTAGTGGTTTTAGAGTTGTTTGATGCGTTTTGAAGATTGCAACAAGTTTGAATAATGTTTAGGATGTATTGGTGCTTTTAGCTAAGGTCCGGAGGGCCTCGGGGTAATTTCGGGTGGTCAATCGGACCATTTTTGGACTCTAAAGATAGCAGGTTTTTTTAGTTGTTGGTGTTGCAGAGAATTTTTCATCGCGTTCGCGCGAGGAGAGTCGCGAACGCATAGAGAAAACTAGGGCCAGGAATTTTGGCCTACGCATTCGCATCAGGGTGCCTCGCGATCGCGTAGGGGAAGCGCGTGAACCATCGTGTTCATGTAAAGGAGGATTGCGTTCGCGTAAGTGAAAGACCCAAGACTTCCCGTTCGTGTGGATTAAGCCACGTTCGGGAAGGGAATTTTTGGCAGAGTGACTATTTGGTCATCGGGAACACGGGAGGACCCTCGCATTCGCGTAGGGTAAATTACTTAGGCAGAAGGGTTTTATTTGAGTATTTCATCCGCGAGTCTATCCATTTATCCTCCATTGTTGACCATCTTGAGAGCTCTTTGGGAGAAATTCAAGAGTGTTTCAACAGAAATTGATTGTAGGTGAGTCTCGCGACCTAGAAACATCATTTTATTGAAGAATCAACCTTTAAATTCATGGAAATTTGAGCAAAAGAGGAAGAACTAGGGCTTGAATTTTTAAATGAAAAGTGAGACTTTGTGGAGCATATTAGATCCGATTCTTGTGATTTTTAAATGTATAGACTTGTGGCGAGATTAGGAGTCTGTTGGTGTCAATTTTTTTGACTTTCGAGAAGTGGGCTTGGAGCTCGGGTTTTGCAAATTTTGAAATTTCATATTTTTCAAGTCTTTTCGATTGGGTTATGTTATTTAGCCTATTGTAACGTATTTTTTGTGGTTTTCGCCAAATTATACGCGCGAGGAGGTCTATTATAGAGTAAAAGGCATAGCGAGCTAGACTTTCGCTGGCTAGAGGTGAGTAATAGATGTAATTGATTTCCTGAGGGTTTGAAACCCCGAAATTTCACATCGTAATGGTATATTAAGGCGAGACACGTGCTCCACGACAAGTGTGGGGTCGTCTGATATTGGGGATTGTGACTTGGTCCGTCCCGTGTGATATTTTTACTGTGTTTTCGACTAGAGCTTACTTAAAAATCATCTTACTTGGATTGAATTGCTATATTTGGGACTCGTGCCAATTATTTGTATACTTCAAGGATTGTTATCACTGTTTCGCATTATTTGGAATGTTATTTGATCTCAGTCCTAAGTATTAAATACTGTATTTTTACCAACTCATCCAATTTCTAAGATTTAAAACTAAAATGATATTTTACTGATATTTTGAGCTAAGAACTGTTATTTCAAAAGTGCCCGAGAGGCTTATGTGTATTTCTTGACTGAGCATGGATTGGGCTGCACGCCGCAGTAGCGTATATGTATATTGGATCGGATTGCATAAAATAGTGATATAGCGCTTGGGCTGTAGGAGCCCCTTCGAAGTCTGTACACACCCCTAGTGAGCTCCATCGACGTTAAATAGATTAGGCTGCACGCCGCAACGGGTACTACAGTGTACCGTTCTATATGCTGCATTGCATTCATACATTTCTCCTTATTCTGGTTTATTAGTCATAGTACCTCTGTACTCGTATTTTATCAGATTGTAACTTATTATTAAATGTTCCAAATTGCTAGATATAGCCTATTTTGTGTATTTTCGTGTTTTCTTATCCTCAGTCGTTTATTTATATTTTTTACTCACTGGGTTTGAGTACTTACTTTACTTCATGCACCTTATGCGCAGATCTAAGTACCCCACAAGTTGAGTGAGCACTCGTTAGGTTAATCAGCAGTATTCGGGAGCATCGAGGTAGCTGCATGGCATTCGAAACCTTGATCCCTCCACTCTACCTCTATCTTTGTTTCTTTATTTTCCTATACGGACATTGTAGTAGGTTGGAATTCTGTATTAGAGGCTCATGATCGTGGCACCGGGTCCTAGTTGGACTGTATTGCAGTATTTTCGTTAAATCCCCGCATATCTTAATCGTATTCTTAGGTTTTATATATATCATGGCTTGGGATTTTCCCTGTGTTTTATATCTATAAACTGCCTATGTTGGGAAATACAATTGAAAAGGTCGGGCTTAACTAGCATTGTGTTGGGCACCATCATGACCGGGGTTGGGGTTGTGACATTATTGGGGGTCATGAGACCGTGTAGATCTATTACTTCTGGATAGGGTTGATTTTGATGTCACATTTGGGATGGATTGGCTTTCATCATGCCATATTGGATTGTCATGCCAAAACTGTGACCTTAGCCTTGCCAGGTTTGCCTCGATTAGAGCAGAGAGGGACTCATGGTCATTCTGTCAGTAGGTTTGTTTCTTATATGAAAGCTCGGCGTATGGTCGAGAAATGGTGTTTGGCTTACTTGGCATATGTTCATGATTCTAGTGCTGAGGTTCTTTTTATGGATTCCGTGCCAGTTGTTCGAGAGTGTCTAGAGGTTTTTCTTGTTGATCGATTGGGGATGCCACCTGACAGGGATATCTAATTTTCCAGTGATTTGGCTTCGGGCACACAACACATTTCTATTCTGCCATATTGCATGGCCCCACTTGAGTTGAAATAATTGAAGAAACAGTTGCAAGATTTGCTAGACAAGGGCTTTATTAGATCTAGTGTCTCACCTTGGTGTACACCGGTGTTGTTTGTTAAGAAGAATGATGGGTTGATGAGGATGTGCATAGATTATCGGTAGTTGAACAAGGTCAGCATCAATAATAAGTATCCATTACCGAGAATTGGGGGCTTGTTTGATCGGCTTCGCGGTGCCAAAGGGTTTTCAAAGATTGATTTGAGATCTGGCTACCATCAGTTGAGGATTAGGGCATCGGATGTCCCGAAGATAACTTTTCGCACTCGGTACGTTCATTATGAGTTCTTAGTGATGTCATTTGGGTAGACAAATGCCCCAGCATAATTTATGAATTTGATGAACCGGGTGTTCAAGCCTTACCTAGATTCCTTTGTGATTATCTACATTGACAATATTTTGATATACTCTCTTAGCTGAGAGGAGCTTGAGTAGCATCTTCGAATTATTCTTCAGACTTTGAGAGTCAGTCAGTCGTATGCTATGTTTTTGAAATGTGAGTTTTGGTTGAGTTTAGGTTCCTTCTTGGGCCACGTTGTATCAGCATCCGAAGAAGATAGAGGCAGTCAAGGACTAGCCTAGACCCACATCAGCTACAGAGATCTGTAGTTTCTTGGGTTTGGCGGGTCATTGTCGTCGGTTTGTGGAGGGTTTCTCATCTATGGCAGCCCTGGTGACCAGCTTGATCTAGAAGGGTGCCCAGTTCAGGTGATCGGGTGAGTGTGAGGTGAGCTTTTAGATGCTCAAGATAGCTTTGACAACGGAATCGGTGTTGGTTTTACCCACAGGTTCAGGTCCATATACAGTATATTATGACGCATCTCGTATTGGACTTGGTGCGATGTTGATACAGAATGGCAAGGTAATTGCATATGCATCACGATAGTTGAAGATCCAGTAGAAGAATTATCCAGTTTGTGTTTTGGAGCTAAAAACCATTGTTCACGCGCTGATGATTTGGAGGCACTATTTATAAGGCGTGTTATGTGAGGTGTTCATAGATCACAAGAGTCTATAGTACTTGTTCAAGCAGGAGGAACCAAATTTGAAGTAGATGAGGTAGTTAGAGCTACTGAAAGACTATGATATCACCATCTTGAATCATTCGGAGAGAGCAAAAGTAGTGGCCGATGCTTTGAGTAGGAAGTCAGCCAGCATGGGTAGCCTTGCATATATTCCAATCGGTGAGAGACCACTTGCTTTAGACATCCAGGCTTTAGTCAATTAGTTCGTGAGGTTGGATGTTTTGAGCCTAGACATGTTTTAGCTTTTATAGTAGCTCGTTCTACATTATTTGAGCGTATCAGGGATCGGCAGTATGATGATCCTTATTTTCTAGTTCTTAGGGACACATTGCAGCATGGTAGTGACAAGCAGGTTAGACTTGGAGATGATGGAGTTTTGAGGGTCAGGGTTGAGTTTGTGTGACTAATGTGGATGGACTTTGTTAGTTGACTTTGGAGGAGGCCCACAGTTCTCAATATTCTTTTCATCTGCCGCTAAGATGTATCAGGATTTGCAGCAACATTATTAGTGGAGAAGGATGAAGAAGGATATTGTTGCATATCTAGCTCAATGTTTGAATTGTCATCAGGTAAAGTATGGGCATCAGAGACCTGGTGGTTTGCTTCAGAAGATTGAAATTCCTAAGTGGAAGTGGGAGCGTCACTATGGACTTCATTGTTGGACTCCACAGATTCAGAGGAAGTTAGATTCGGTATGGGTTATTGTGGATAAGCTGACTAAGTTAGCGCATTTCATTCATGTGGCAGTCTCCTTTTCTTCATAGAGGTTAGCTGAGATACAAGGCTTGCAAATGTCGTGCAGCTACCTTGATAGTCTCCAAGCTCTTGAACCTCAATCAGCAACCGATGCTATGACCAGTATCGCATGGATCGGATCTGCACACGAGGTGCAGGGGTAGCATGAGTACACCAACTCAATAAGTACGAGTCCAAACTGATTGAAAGGTGGTGACAACCTTAACAAATACAAATAATGGCTCATACGATGTCTGGTCGTAGAGACCTTTTAATATGGGGCTCGTAGGCTCGCTTAGCTGGAGACAGTGGCTCTTACACAATTTTTTTGCCCATGGGCTTTTTATAGGCTTTGTATCCGCTCATAATGGTCCTTTTGTAGTATTTTTTCCTAACCTTTCGTCTATTCTAGAGGAACCTTGATTTCAAGTCATTGTCGGCGATGTTTTGAGCACCTCGTAAAGTTCATAGCTTGTAGGTCGAGTAGATCGACGCTCTTGCATTTTTTAGCCGACATTGTTAGAGCTCGTTTTTTCCTATGGAGGGAAGCCTGTTTTAACCGGTTCTTTTCAAAGTATATCGGAGTATGGCATGCAATTTTTTAGCAACAGTCGGGCGTCCCTGAGTCGCATTATTTTGGTTGCGTCAACTGTTTCAACCATATTATTATGCTTTTGGGGGTAGCCAATTTTCATCCCTTGTGATAGTTTAGGCCTCTACATCGAGGGTATGCCCTTTAGGGATGCTTACAAATGCGACGTATAGCCTAAATATCGGTATTTTCATGCCTGTTGAGGTCTTATTATTTTGTCATGTCTGTTGAGGTCTTACAATTTGTCATGCATGTTCCGGTCTTACAATTTTTCATGCATGTGTTAGAATATACGCTTAACGCTAGAGGGGGGGGGGTGAATAGCGTTATAATAAAAAATAATGTAAATTTGCGGAATTAAAAATTGCAGGAATAACGTAAGTGCAGTAATTAAAAAGATAAGGAGAGAACACACCGAATTTTATCCTGGTTCACCACAACACGTGGTTAGTCCAGTCCCCGAGAGACTCTCTCGAGTTTTACACTAACTTCGTTAAGCTTACGGGTGCCTAATAAACCGTTACACTTGCTCGTAGATATACACTCTACAAGACTTCAACTTGCTCGAGGATACCGCACCTCAAGACTTCAAACCAAGGAACTATTTTTCCTTCTTACAACAAGGGATTAGACTATCCCTTCAAGTGTGTACAAACACTTATCACTCAAGACAAGACTCTCTTTAATGAGTAGATATGAGTAAAAACAATACGCTCAAGAACACAACAACTTCGTCAAGAGTTTGGCTCTCAAAAACTTATGAAATGAATATAAAATGATTGCAAAGAGAGTATGTAAGCTTTAGCAAGAATGTAATCAGTTGTTGTGCTTAGAAGAGTGATTTTGAGTTGTATTTATAGTGCTCAAAACACCCAAGACCATTGCTTAATTGCCAATCACAAATTGCTGATTTTGTGCTGGGATAATCGATTATCTGATTCTGCATAATCGATTATCTGCCAACCTTCAAAAACCAATCCCAGATTTTAAGCAGAATAATCGGTTATCCAAATCGTATAATTGATTACCTGACAACGTTCAAAAATCAATCCCCGATTTTATGCTTAACATAATCGATTGTCTGATTGTACATAATCGATTATTTTTTAGTGTTTGAAAATACTTTGGCAACGGTCTTTAAAATAATCGATTACCAGAAAACCATAATCGATTATTTTGCTACTTTGTAAAATCTGATGCTCACTGTCTCAACATAATCGATTAGTCTAAGGCACATAATCGATTATCTTGTAACTTTGAAAAATCTGGTAAACACTGCCTTAACATAATCGATTATCATAAGGTACATAATCGATTATCTTGCAGCTTTGTAAAATCTGGTGTACACTGCCTTAACATAATCGATTATCATAAGGTACATAATCGATTATCTTACAGCTTTGTAAAATCTGGTGTACACTGCTTTAACATAATCGATTATCATAAAGTACATAATCGATTATCTTTGTCCAGATTTGAAAGACATGTTTAAAATTCATTTTGGTTAAAATAAAATGTTTGAAAATCATTTTGCTTTAAAATAAAGATGCATGGTTTGATAAAAATGATTTTACGAGAGAAGCCAAGTCTTGAATCAATTGTCGGATCAAGATCACAATTATAGAACGACTCATGTATAACTTTGTTGCTTTACTAAATCTTGATCTTTGTTTCTCTTGTGCTTGGACTTCGGCATATGTCAATGTTCCCTTCACGTCGGTTTGTCATTTATCAAAACCTACAAATATGAACACACGTTTGGTTTAGCGACTTGAGAAGGTGTTTCAACAGCATGTTGAGGTCTTATAGTTTGTAGGATATATGTTGTTATACCGAGGCTGTACGTTAGGGTCTTACAATTTCGGATTTTTCCAGTTGTATGGTGATTGATAGCGGTCTCCGAGTCATCGAGTTTGTTTAATCTTGAAGACAGCTTCTCGTGAGTTCGGAGTTGCCTTCCACGGACTTGATGAGCCCGAAGTTCCGACCCTGGGGTCATGCAAGTTTTTGAATTACTTACACTAAGTCTCCAAGTATTTTGGAACCCATTTGATGGAGTATCATTTGTAGAGAATACGTCGGAATAATTGTTTTTGGAGTGTGAAATGCCAGAAAAATATTTTTTATTTCTTGGCATAGATATACGGTATACATACATGTTGTCTCATTGTCATAAGCTCGGCCCGTATGGGCATGGCTCCTTAGACTGTTGGGCCTGGTGTGTTGTCTTGTTAGAAAAGTCCTGTCAATAAGAAATCCATTTTGGGATAAAAGTCTATTCGCGGGGAAGAGAGAGTGATGCTTGCTTGGGGGGCTTCCGTGGGGGTTTCATGATCGGAGGCCATAATAGTAATATCTCTTGAGCGTTGACACGTTCCATTTGCTTGGGAGTTGCTCCTCTTCCATGGTGCCAAGATAATAGGAGCCTTTTCCAACTATCCTGAGGACACTGTACGGCCCTTCCCAATTCTAGACAAGTTTCCTTTCATTGGGATTTTGGGTGTTGAGAGTGTCCTTCTTTAGGACCAAGTCGCTGATTCCGAAGTATCGAAGATTCTTTCTCCTATTGTAGTATCCTTCGATTTTCTACTTCTGGGCAGCCATCCGAACCAGCTAGGCCTCCCAACTCTTGTCGAGCAATTCGAGGGTTGTTTCCATGGCCTCATGATTTGACTCTTCGCTGGCGTGTCAGAATCTAGTGCTCGGCTCCTTGACCTCTATTGATATTAATGTTTTAGCTTTGTATACTAGAAAGAAAGGTGTTTCCCCTGTGCTTGATTTTGATGTCGTCCGATACGCCCATTGTATCGCGGGCAGAGTTTCTCACCATTTTTCGTTGGTGCTTTCTAATTTCTTCTTCAGGTTTTGAATGATGGTTTTATTTGTGGATTCGGCTTGGCCGTTCGCGCACGGATTGTGTGGCGTTGAAAGGATCCTTTTTATTATTTTTCACTTGGTGAGGATCACTTTCTCCCTCTAGAACTCGTTATCTCACTCTAAATGTAGTAAAAATAACACAAGAAAGTCTAATGGGGTGTTTTTAATGGAATGGGGTTGAGTATTAAAAGTTAGAAAATAGGAGCCCCGACTCAATCTGCGGTTACATATGCGACCGCATAACTGATATGCAGCCCGCAAAAGGGATCGCAAAAGTAGCCCTCAAGAGTTGAATATTCTGCCCGGATATGCGACCAACATGCGGTCGCGTAATGCATTGTAGAACTGTCCTTCGCAAAAAAATCCAAGGAGTTTATGCGATGACTATGCGGCCTACATATCGATTATACGATCGCATAGTTGGCCTCATAGTTTTCCCCAAAATAATCCAACATTCTGCCTCACTTACGGTAGTATGCGACCGCATAATGGGCCGCAAAAATGCGCTCTTCTAAAAATATTTTTATTTAACCTTTTTAATGCATAGATCAATCCAAAAGGCCCGAAATGCGGCGAGTTTTATAAATTTCTAACTTGTATGCATAACTTGGCACCATGAGATTTCAGGTTTTGGAGTAAAATTTTTATAGGGCTTCACATCCTCCCCACATAAGATCATGCATCCTCGAATGAGGAACAAGGTTCACTTATCATTACCTTATGCAACTTCAGTTTCACAACGGATATCAACATCTCCAAATTTGGCTAACTTGCTAGATTTCCAAAAATTTTGCCAGAGTTCCATTGTATCTAGGCCTATCTACCTGCTAATGAGCCCTAGAAACATATTCGAATAGCATATACATAATTTACTGACATGACATAACTCATAACCAGACCAACCACGGCCCCATAGGCAATACATAACCAAAATAGAACAGTTTTACATAGACTAATCAAGTGATACACATATTCTTAACTTGGCACTATGGAATTTTGAATTTTTGAGTAAATTTTTCATGGGGCCTTACAATGGTGAAATTCATATAGTATGTGCAATTCCTTGCACTATACATATCTATATCACATTTGTTTTGAACTGTATATTTGACTTGATAGCATGCGTATGTTCCTGCGCATTTATTTCTGTTATACCTGTTGAGGTTGAGTCCGCCACTACCTTTCAATCCAAAGTATGGACTTGTTCCTTAGTGAGTTGGTGTACACATATTGTGCAGATTCAGGTAATATTGGTCGTAGAGGCGGTTGCTTATCTAGGTTCTAGCATTTGGAGATTGTCGAGGTGGCTGCATGGTGTTTGCGGGGCTTGACCCACCTTCTTTATCTATGTCGTACTTTCAGTTTATACCTTCATATACTGTAGTTGTTACATATCATGTTTTCGTACGCTAAAAGTTTCGTCTTCAGTTAATTGATGCAGACTCGGGGGTGAGATTATGTTGAGGTTAACGTATTTAAACTACTTATAACACGCGATAAGTAAGTGTCATGAAGGATAATGGGGTACACGGATTAAAGAAATTGAGTTTCGTTGAAACTGGATAATTTAGAATAAAATACGGGTCGAGCGATAATATCTGATAATTATGAATTAGTATCATGCAAGGTATCATATGACCGTAGTAGTATAATATATAAAGTATATATAAAGTAATTTAAAAATAAATAGAATTTTAAATAAATTATAATAATTTTTAAATTATGCGGGTAATTGATAAATTACTGGGTAACGAAACATTGCCCAGTAAACTAATTAGTGGATAAAGATTACTAATTACCACTCACTTTCCACGTGGCACAAGGCACCAAATTACAAGATGACTCGTAACAAATTATACATAGGTATCTACACCTAAGGTGTAAATAAAGTTACTTTATCAAAATAGGAATTCTAAGTCTTATCTCCTTGTTATCTGACGTTGGTGGAATTCATTTTACAATATTGAAATTCTAAAACTAAATTAACAAAAAAAGTCATACATATCCAGAAAGTAACATTACCCCCTTCCAAAAGATTTCATGAAAGATTCCTTCCTTAATAATGGAATTCAGAAACTAATTTGTATAAAGGAAACGTGGAAGACAGAAGCCTTCTCTAGCATAATATCGTCCAATTTCAATTCTTCAACTGGAGGAAGCCTATTTCGTTCATTAGGTTCAAAAGAGTATATGCAGTTTCGTCCAAAATTTCAACGAAGGTTCTCCGGGATATTATATAGAGTTTTTCCTACTCTAAATATGTTAAGACCCTCCCTTGAGCAGGCTGGACCGTTTGATCTTGGGATATCAATGGTTTCAAATTTTGCACATCAAAACAGCATCGTTTAGGTGGTCTTGGAGATGGATCAAATTGGACCGGGTGAGGCATGTTGAGTTGGGCTAGATTGGATGGCTTTGGGTGTGGCCAGTCCGATTTTTTACTAATTTTTTTGTTCTTTTCGTCATTTTAATTCCTAATTTAAAACACTAAGGTCCTAAATTAAATCTTAAAAAATTAAATTAAACTTCTATTAATAATTAACACACAAAATTAATTACCGATTTCAAATAAAATCACAACTAATCCGCGAAAATGTAAAGTATATTATTTTTGGAATTTTTCATTTTTGTAGAACAAATTAAATAATTAATCCTTACTGTAAATTAAACTAAAAGATGCAAATATAACATATTTTTGTATTTTATAATAATTTAAATAAATAGACATGCACGAAAAAAATATGCAAACAATAAATCATTTTATTTTGAATTTCTTTTGGAGTAATTCGTACAGGTCAAAAATCACGTACGCACGGGTATATTATTAATATACTTATATTTCGTATAATTATCAATCTACAAGTTAAATATAACTAATACATTTTTGCTTAGTATATTATCGATGTGTCTGATAATAAATTATTAACATTACTTAAAGACACCGTCAATACACTTCTACATATAATAGTTATCAATTTATAATATAAATCATCACTAATATTTCTTATGGAAACAACTACATAATACAATTGTTCTTAGTGTGTAATTATCAATATTTAGGTTAATCAATATAGTTAAGGTTCCTACAAATTCACTTTTACTTTGTGTAATTATAAATTACTAAAATAATTACCACTAATATATTTTTTAGTAATGTAATTACTTTCACTTAGTTTAAATGTCAACAAATAGGCTAATTAACCACCCTGATAAGTACTCTTACCGAGGGACTTATTGACGACTTCCCTCGGTATTGTGTAATAAAAAATAAAAAATAATTATACATAAGATTATATATTTAAATTACCGACGGAAATCCATTGGTACTGTAAGAAAAAAAAAATTAAAATATTATGTAAAGGCAATAGCGATTGAGTACGTGGGAAACATGTGAATTTTAGTAGTGGTTATGACCCATTGTTTAGCACATTTTAACCCAGCCTATCTTAACTCAAATACACTTTGGACTGAGTTGGAAAATGACACAATTGACCTAACTCATCTTGACATGCTCAAACTCAGCCCAACCCGCCCATTTGCCACCAATAATTGGACTTGCTAATGAAGGATTATCTATTGTTCTAAGTCAATTGAACTTGACAACAAAGAAAATTTATATGCTATCAGTTGGTAGAACTTAAAAGTCTCACCTAAATTGTTCATCTTTTCACTTCAACTCTATTGACTACATATAGCCAAAGCGTGCAATTTTTTGCTACCTAATTTTCATGATTTAATTTCCCCATGGGAATAGCAAAGTTAAAGTGTCCATATTCAGAGCGAATGAAAATTTTAAAACAAACAACCTCAAATGATGTAGCACAAATCATATATACGTAATAAGTTAGAAGATTATGAGAAGCAACAGTTTTGTGCTATAGTTTTCAAGGAATTTCATCAGTTGATAGGAAGCTATATATGAACATATCTCTAATTTCACCTTTGTTAAAACCATACTTCCTGAGAAAGCCCTCTTTCTTGAAACCAAACTATTCTAGCACCCTTTGAGATCCAACATTTTCAGGCTCCACCAAGGCTTCTAGCCTCACCAAATAGGGAAAATCTTTGAACACAATAGGGATAGCCATCTTTATTGCCATGGTAACAATTCCTTGTCCCCAATAATCAGAACCAATGGCATAGCCAATGCGAGCTTTGTGCCTTTATCTCCCGGATTCTGGCCTAACTGATATGTAACCTATGGAACGGTAATCTAAGCAAATGGACCGACGCCATGGATGTGGAATAGCAACTTCTTGGATATATTTTGATGCTGCTTCAATGGAGGTGATTGTGTGCCATCTTAGATAAGAGGTTACTTTATCGTCGCTAGCCCATATCAAGAGGTCATCAGCATCAGAAAATTTAAATGGCGTGAGTGATATTCTTGAGGAATCCATTTCTACTACTAGCTTATGATCTCCTTTGTTAACGCTGTTATTGGATTTGTTGAGTCTTAGTTGAGTGAGTGTTGGACCATATCAGAATGCATGTGATCCTGTGGAAAAGTATGAGCCACCCCTCTTTGTAAATGTCAATAACGTGATAATTATGATGGAGAACTACAAATATGGCTGCAATATGGTTATTGGAAACCTGATCTTGACTAAATTTCTATGCTGGAGATTACAATATGGATGAATTTTCTTAGAATATGTTTTAAGACTAGATATGACTAGACTTTAGAAAACAGCAACAACAACAACAATTACCCAGTATAGTCCCACAAAGTGAGGTCTGATGAGGGTAATAGGTAGACGAGCCTTATCCCTACCCGAAGAGACTGAGAGGCTGTTTCCAATCGACCCTCAGTGAAAAAAAGGGAAAAACAAACACAACACAAAGGGCATTAAAACAGCGTTTTTCCTTTTTAACTTTTGTAACTAAGCTAAAAGAAGAGAACGTGATGACACGAGAAGCACTATATCTTACTTTGAATGCTTTTCTTTTCTTGCACTAAAGCTTATAGGGATTTGTTGCTTTTCCTAATGGCTTAGCTTTTATCTTTAATGTTCCCAGTTTTCTGTTCGACAAATCACGTAGAGAGAGCGCTCATTTTTTATACTTTAGACTATGAACATGTTGTGTGTCACTTCTGATAGAACTTGAAAGAAAGGAAAGGAAAAAGGCTCAAAAAAAAAAAAAAATAACCTCCTAGCTTTTGAAGGGGGATGTGTAAGATTTACTTAAACTATTTGAAGAATATTTAAGTTTAAATACTTAGAATATCATGAAATTATTCATATGTAATCAATCCGATCCACAACAGGTGATCAATTTGCCTTGTGTACACTCATTAAGAAAATAATAAATTCTAGACAAAAGTGTTAGTATGACTAAACTACCTTTAATTAAATGATACAGCTAGATATAATAGCTTTTACTTCTCTTTTCAAACGTGAGGAGTAAATAACTTTTTAGGGATACGTACATAAGGGTAATTTTCAAAAAATAAATTATTTTTTTTGATTATATAAATAAATACTTATTTTTAAACAAAATAAAAAATTAAATTTATCACTTATTTTGGACCGAAAGATCGCAATTTTATTCAAAATAACCTCACAATTCATTTAGTATGAATTTTCCAAGAAAAGTTGGAAAGTAGTCAAGTGAGGCGGCTGCAGAAAGTTTTGGCCTTTTTTTGGTCGTCAAATGACCCATGATAGCTCCATTCCTTGGTCGCCATGTCATAAAAAAGGTAAACACACAGTTGAGTCCATCTTACACGGTTTCAAACTAATTTCCAGGAGGATCCTTAGTTGACTCTATTAATTTACACGTTCAATTTAAGTCCAAGAGGAATGTTATAAAAGGCCATGATGTTTCAATGATCCAAAACGAAACTATCTATCTAGACAAACAAGAAACTTGGCGCTTTTTTGCTTCAGAAAAAAATTCATTTTGAGGATATGGAGTGTGATTCATCCCGTGATCTTAGAGCGAAAATAGAGGAGAAATTGAACTTGAGGGACAAAGAAGACGCTGCTACAGATGGTGATTCAGATATTACTCTCCGTCCATTGGACCTCACCGATGTTGATGATTTTATGGAATGGTTTGCGGATGATAACGTTAGTAAGTTCTGTTCTTGGGACACTTTCACATCCAAAGAAGATGCTATGAATTATGTCGCTGATATTGCCATACCACATCCATGGTTTCAGGCAATATGTTTAAATGGAAAACCAGTTGGTTCTATTTCTGTATCACCATTTCATGGAACTGATAGGTGCAGGGGTGAACTTGGATATGTTTTAGCATCAAAATATTGGGGCAAAGGGATTGCCACAAAGGCGGTGAAGATGGCGGCTACCGCCATATTTGTTGAGTGGCCACACTTGGAGAGGCTTGAAGCTGTGGTGGATGTTGATAATCCAGGATCACAGAGGGTGTTGGAGAAGGCTGGTTTTAGGAAAGAAGGTGTTTTGAGGAAGTATTATCTTCTTAAAGGGAAACCAAAAGATATTGTTATGTTTAGTCTTTTATCCACTGATCCTCAAGTCACCTACTTTATTTAATAGGTTGGAAAATCTTTAATTAATTGGTGTCACCAAAAGGTCACCAGCATCAGAATGGCCTGAGAAATATGAGCCACTACTCTTGTGGCTTTCTAGCTCCCAGTCTCTATCATTCAGCTCACAATCTTCAGTTTCTCAGCTCGTCTAATCATTGTAAAGAGAGTGCGCACATTTGATACTTTCTACTACCTCGGAAAGATGAAAATTAGGGGTGGACCGATGTTGTAGCAAGATGGTTGAACTGAATCTGCTTGGGCCAAAAAAAAATTTACTTTTTACATGAACAAATTATTTAACGTTTCTAATTCAAAATCTAATATAAAACTTTGATTGTTTATATTTTAAAAGGGATATGTAAAAAAGATGAATCCACTTGATATAATAATGAATCAAGCTTAGCGGTAAAGAGGGTCAATTTGGAAGTAAAGACGGTTGGGATCGAAATAATATAGTGCATGTGAAATCTAGTAGCTGCAAATTTTTGATAACGATAAATCTGACACAAAAAAATATATATCAAACTAGGCACAACAATTTATTATAATTTGATTAATCGACCTATATAAAAAGAAAAAATAATTTTTTTGAGAATAATCCCTCATAAATATGACTCTCGTAACTACATTTGTAAGGTTGTTTTATTGTTGCTACGAGAAGAAAACATTAGAAGTAAAGTACATTAAGGCATATGAAAGAGATTTCTTTCTTTTAGAAGTCCTTTTTCTTTTGTTCAAGAAAGAGGGATTTGACTCTCCTCCATTTCTCATTCTCTCAAGTTCCCAAGTTCCTATTTAGATTTATGACACTTATCCTCTTTACATGCTAATGGTCCAGATTTATTTAACTATCAAATAGTCTTAATCATGGTTAACATGTCTTTATTTTAGGAAAAAACACTCTCTAACTTTAGTATAAAATCTTCATCTCCAAAAATAATATTAAAAATACACAGACGATAACATGTAACTTATTTGTCTACTTGGCGGAGATTTCAACCTCACACAAAAAAATGAATAAATTGTTGCAATATATATCTAAAATTTGACATTATCGCCTCTATTGTTTTTGTTGAGAAATATTCTTAACAGTTATACATTATTGGATTAAAAAAATACATAAGGTAACTAGTTTTTCCACTAGCAGAAACTGAATGGAAGCAATGAAGAAAAAGTCACCCATTTAACATAGAACAAACATGAAGTTAAATTTATCAACAGCCAAAAAAATGGTGTTTTCGTATTTTGTTAAGCAAATACTTTAAAATATTTTTGGAAATGGTGATTTCTTACTAAATTTCTAGATTAAATTTCCTAAAATAATGGTAATATCAACCTTATTAACCATGATTAAGACTATTTGATAGTTTAATAAATCTGGACCATTAATATTGTCACTACCGTAAATTCGGACTCGGTCGTGATGGTGTCTCTCGTAAAGACAAGGCCAGCTGACACTTACCCATTTCCATTTTAAGCAGTTAACAATGAGAATTAAGTCTAAAACATGATAAACAGTCCAACATTTAAGCAGTCAACAATACAAATTTGCGGAAGAACAACCCAACAAAGCCCGATACTGGGGTGTCACTAGTCATGAGCATCTATCAATCCTAACAAAAGCCTGAAAAGCTTATAAGATATTATAAAGTGTCTGATAAAAAGATAGAAATGAGACAACGGGGAGAAACACGGGTCTGCGAATGCCAAGTAGCTACCTCGTGGTGTTCAAAGTCTGCCAGGAGCCCTCAACTTGCGCTAGCTGGATCAACAACGCCTGAATCCACATACGGGTTGCAGGGAGTAAAATGAGTACTTCAACTCATTGAGTAATAGCCATAAATAAATGACTGAGAGATATGAAAATACGTAAGGCACATTACAGGTTATAATGAAGTAGTAAACCAGTAAAAGTAGTGAATTAGTAAAGACATGAAAAATCATTTAAGTTCAGCCAAATCTTCATGAAATGCCACTTCAACAATTTAAAACAAGTAAATGGCAGACAAATAAGAAAGATGAACATATAAAGGTTCGCTCATCTGGTACAATGTCAATAAATCCGCCCTCGGGCAATATCTCAGAACAATACTAGCCCATCTGACTATATCTCACACCACAATGGGTATCCACGCTCACTGGGAGTATGCATGCTCCTGGAGGGGCCTCTTACGGCCCAAGCGCAATATCAAGTCATTTCGTGGCATCATCACTGGGCTCTCGGTCTCATATCAACAAGCCACCTCGTGGCATACATATCTCAGGCCCTCGGCCTCATAATCATAACTAGTGTTTCCTTAAAACATAGGCCATCGGCCTTACTCAGTTAAAATACTCACAAGCCATTCGGGCAATAGTAAAACATGATTCTCATCTCAATATCATTTAAAAGATTATTTAAATGTTAAACCAGAGTAAACATGGATGAGTACGAAAATAATGGAATATAACATGACTAAGTTCAAGTATAAAGTCAAAGCAGTGAGAAAATATCAATAACAAATCTCCGAAGGGTTGAAATAGTTGGCACTAGGCCCAAATATGGTATTCAGCCAAAATCATGATGATAGCAAATAGATTTTAGCCAAATACGCGATAAAATAATCATTCGAGACGGACAAAGTTACAATCCCCAACAGTTCACGACCCACGCTCGTCATCATGCGTGTGCGTCACCTCAATATAGTATAAGGATGTCCAATCCGGGGTTTCATACCCTCAGTACATCATTTACAATTATTACTCATCTCAATCCGATCAAATCTCTAGCCCGCGATGTCTTTGCCCCTCGACGGCCTCTACTCTCGTCGAATCTATAAAAAATCAAAATCACTGCGTCAAAATATGCTATTAGAACGAAGCCCAAGCGAAAATAATCAATTTACAACATTAATTTCGAAATTACAAAAAGCTGACCCCCAGGACCATATCACGGAATTCGATAAAATTTGCATCAGTGGACTCCTTATTTCTGCACGAGGTCATACATATCAAAAGTACCAAATCCGACCATAATAGTCCCTCAAATCTTCAAGTCTAGGTCTCCAATACTAAGCTCTAGTTTTCCCCAATGGTAACCCTTAAATTTCATTAATTGTAGCTCTAATCTGTGAAATAATACCATAGGGATGAGTTTTAGGTCCAAAATCCTTACCTCAATGAAGTTCTCTTGAAATCTCTCTTAAAAATCATCCAAAAAGCTCCCAAGGCGAGTTAAAAATGGTGACATAGCTCAAATATCGCGAAGGAAACAATTTATACCTTATGGCCCAGGGATTTTGCATCTACGACCAATTTTCCGCTTCTGCGGTATCGCATTTGCGGTCTACCAACCGCTTCTCCGGTTGTCACTTATCCTCCAACTTTTTGCATCTGCAATGCACCTGCCCCACATGCGCCATCGTAGGTGTTGTTCACCAACTGGTTCTGCGGTTTCTTCCTTTCCAGCCTATTTTCACTTTTGCGCTCAATAGTTCGCATATGCGGCGTCGCACTTGCAGTCCCCAATCCGCAGGTGCGGAAACAACAGAAGCAACAAAACTCTGCAACTCACCAAAAACTCAAACACTCCGATAACCATCCGAAACCGCCCCGAGGTCCCCGGGACCTCAACCAAAAGCCCCAACGTATTCGAAGAACTTATTCAAACATATACCAATCTTCAAATAAAAATACGGAATCAACCAAAACTCATCGGATTCAAACCTAAATTTCCAAAATCTTCCGAATTCCACTTTTGATAAAAAATCCAACCAAACCATATATGAATGACCTGAAATTTTGTACACATCTCCCAAACGACACACCAGAACAACTAAAACTCTAAAAATTTCATTCCGACCCCTATACCAAAATCTCACATATCAACTGAAAATTGCCAAAATTCTAATTTTGCCAATTAAAGCCTAAATCTACTCCGGACCTCCAAAACGCATTCTGATCATTCTCCTAAGTCACAAATCACCTCCCAAAGCTATCTAAACCATCGGAACTCACATCTGAGTCCTCTAATACATAAGTCAACATCATGTTGACTTTATCAATTTAAGTTTACTCAAAAGAGACTAAGTGTCTCCAACCTTACCAAATCCTTCCCGAACCCGAGCCAACCAAATCAATCACGAATAGAACCAATGGAAAAAACAATAAGAAGCAGAAATTGGGGAAACAGAGTGGTAACTCATGAGATGACTGGTCGAGTCGTCACATCCTCCCCAACTTAAACAAGCTTTCGTCCTTAATAGAGTCAAGAAACATACCTGAAGCCTCAAACAGTTCAGGATATCTCGTTTGCATTTCTCACCCGCTCTCCTAGGTAGCCTCCTCCATGGGTCAACCTATCCATTTCACTTCTACTGAAGCTATATCATTTGACCTGAACTTGCCAACCTGATGCTCTAAAATAGTTGTTGGCTCCACATCATAAGTTAAATCTCCATCCAACTGAACCGTGCTTAAGTCCAAAACATGAGACGGGTCCTCAATATACTTCCGGAACATGGAAACATGAAATACCAAATGCACACTCAATAAGCTAGGTGGCAAAGCAAGCTCATAAGCCATCTTCCCAATCCTACGAAACACCTCAAAAGGCTGAATGAATTGAGGACTCAATTTACCTTTCTTCCCAAATCTCATGACACCCTTCATACGCGAGACCTTCTACAGAACCTTTTCACCAACCATGTAGGACACATCCCGAACCTTCCTGTCACTATAACTCTTTTGCCTCGACTATGCTGTAGAAGCCTTTCCTGAATAACTTTCACCTTTTTCTAAAGCATCATGCACCAAGTCTTTGCCCAAAGCCTAGCCTCACCGGGCTCAAATCAACCAACTGCAGGTCTACACCGACTCCAATACAAAGCCTCATATGGAGCCATCTGAATATTCGACTGGTATCTATTGTTATAAGCGAACTCTGCAAGCGTAGAAATTGCTCCCATGACCTTCAAAATCAATGACACAAGCACGCAACATGTCCTCCAATATCTAAATAGTGCGCTCGGATTTCCCATTGTCTGAGGGTGAAAATTTGTGCTCAACTCCATGTGAGTACCTAAGCTATACAGACCTCCAAAACTGCGATGTAAATTGAGTGCCCCTATCTAAAATGATGGAAATTGGAACACCATGCAAACGAACAACCTCCCCAATATAGATCTCTGACAATCTCTCTGACGAATAGGTAGTACACACATGAATGAAGTACGCAGACTTGGTCAGACATATATATTCACCCATATAGCATCGAACATTCTCAATGTCCATGGAAGTCCAACAATAAAGTCCATAGTGATCTTGTCCCACTTCCACTCAAGAATATCCATCTGCTGAAGCAAGCCACCCGATCTCTAATGCTTATATTTCACCTGCTGACAATTGAGACACCGAGCTGTGAATCCCACAATGTGTTTCTTCATTCTTCTTCACCAATAATGCTGCCTCAAATTCTGATACATCTTCGCGACACCTAGATGAATGGAATACCGTGAGCTATGGGCCTCCTCCAGAATCAACTCCCAAAGCCCATCCACATTGAGTACACAAATCGAGCCCTGCATCCTCAACATCCCATCATCACCAATGGTCACATATCTGGCATCATCATGCTGAACTCTGTCCTTAAGGACAACTAAGTGCGGATTATAGTGGCGCTCTCTAATGCGATAACATAAGGAAGACCGAGAAATCACACAACCAATACCTGATTGGGCATTGAAATGTCTAACCTCACGAACCGATTGGCCAAAGCCTAAACATCAACTGAAAGAGGTCTCTCCCCAACTGGAGTATATGCCAAGCTCCCCACACTCACTGCCTTTCGGCTCAAAACTTCGGCCACCACATTGGCATTTCCCAGATGGTACAATATTGTGATATCATAATCTTTTAGCAACTCCAACCATTCCGCTGCCTCAAACTAAGATCCTTCTACTTGAACAAGTGCTGGGGACTACGATGATCAGTAAACATCTCACATAACACACCATACAAGTAATGCCTCCAAATCTTCAATGCGTGCACAATGGCAGCCAATTCCAAATCCTGAACAGGGTAGATCTTCTCATGGGGTTTCAACTGACGAGAAGAATAATCAATAACTCTACCCTCCTGCATCAAAACATAACCAATACCAACTCTCGAAACATCACAATACACGATATATGAACCTGAAGCTGATGGCAAAACTAACACTAGTATTGTGGTCAAAGTTCTCTTGAGCTTCTGAAAGCTCTTCTCACACTCGTCCAACCATACAAATGAAGCACCCTTCTGAGTTAACTTGGTCAAGGGCGATGTGATAGATGAGAATCTCTGAAAAAACCAGCGATAACATCCTACCAAACCAAGAAAGCTGCGAATCTTTGTGGCTGAGGATGGTCTGGGACAACTCTAAACCACCTTTATCTTCTTCAGATCAACCTGAATACCCTCACTGGACACCATGTGCCCCAAGAAAGCAACTGAACTGAGCCAAAACTCACACTTGGAGAATTTTGCATAAAGATTCTCCTCCCTCAATCTCTGCAACACAACTCTCAAATGATCCACGTGCTCGTCATGACTTCACGAATACACCAGAATATCATCAATGAAGACTATGAAAAAAAGTCGAGATAAGGCCGGAACACACTGTTAATCAAATGCATGAACAATGTTGGGGCATTGGTCATCCAAAAAGACATCACTAGGAACTCATAATGACCATATCGGGTCCTGAAAGCCTCCTTAAGAATATCCGAATCCCTGATCTTTAATTGGTGATAATCTAAACAAAGATCAATCTATCATTCTCTGAAGCTGGTCGAATAAATCATCAATACGAGGCAAAAAATACTTGTTCTTAACTGTTACTATGTTCGACTTCCTATAATCAATGCACATCCTCAGAGAGCCATCCTTCTTCTTCGCAAATAGAACCAGAGCACCCCAAGGTGACATAATAGGCCGAATGAACCCCTTGTCAAGGAGTTCCTAAAACTATGTCGGCGCCATACGTTATGGCGGAATAGAAATGGGTTGAGTGCCCACCACCAGGTTAATACCAAAATCAATTCACTATCCGGTAGCATGCCCGGTAGCTCTATAGGAAACACATCGGGAAAATCCCTCACAATTGGAACAGAATAAATACCGGGAGTCTTAGCACCGACATCCCTCACAAAGGCTGATATGAAAGATAACTCTTCCCAATCATATGTTGGGCCTTCAAGAATGAGATCACTCTACTGGTAACATAATCAGTCACACCTCGCCACTAAATCTGTGGCACACTCGGTATAGCCAATCTGACTATCTTAGCATGACAGTTCAGAATAGCACTATACTAAGATAGCCACTCCATGCCGAAAATAACATTGAAATCCACCATACTCAATAATAAAAGATCCACTCGGGTCTGCAGACCCCCAATAATCACCACATATGACCGGTACACACGGTCTACAACAATAGTATCACCCACTAGGTAGATACATGAACAGCTGAAGTAAGAGACTCTCAAGGGTACCCAAATAATGAGCAAATTATGATGACATATAAAAAAAGGTTGGAATCGGGATCAAATAATACAGAGGCATCTTTGTGGCAGACTGAAACAATACCTGTAATAATAGCATATGAAGCAATATCATCGGATCTAGATGGATGTGCATATACACGGGCCTGACCACCACTTAATCAACCTCCTCCTTAAGGAGACCCTTAACTGACTGACCTCCACCCCTAGTTGGCTGGGTGGGAGAGGATGAAGTAACTGGCGCTGAAGCTAATGACTGACCCCTCTGTTGAGATAAACTTGCAAGAGGATAAGGACACTACCTCCACATATGACCCATCTCTCCGCACTCATAAAAACTCCCAGGTGTTGGAGAAGGGGACTAAAGGGAACCCCTCACACTAGAGTGACTAGCCAATGCACCTGGCATAGAAAAGCTCTGAATTGATGGAGCACGGTACGAACTATGAGTTGGTAGGGAGCTAATTGATGACTAGCCCTGATGAGATATATGAGAACCATAACCTAATGACACCCCACATTAACCTGGGTAAGCTGGCTGAGCATTCCTGAATGGACAGCCTCTGTCGTGCTGAAACTGACCTCTCGAAGGAGCACCACTAAAACTACCAGATCCTCGAGGCCTCTTGGCCTCCCTCTCCTCTCGTTCCTGGCGATGAAAAAACTCAATCTCAGAGGCGATATCCACAACCTCCTTGAAAGTAGAACCAGTCACCCTCTCATTAGTCTTGAGAATACAAAGCTGATAAGTGAGGTCATCAAAAAACCTCCTAATCCTCTCTCTATCTGTCGGAACCAACCAAATAACGTCACGAGATAACTCAAAGAACCTCATCTCATACTGCGTCACAGTCATCTCTCCTTGAAGGAACCACTCAAACTGCTTTCGCAGCTCCTTTCTATGAGACTGTGACATAGAGAAATGCTGCCAGGTAAGCGGTGCTGCACCAACATGCCTACGCACCTCAAAAGCATCCCACTAAGTGAAGGTACCTCTAGAAAACTGATAAGTAGTGAAAGCAACCCCGCTGGTCTCCAAATACCTGTTGTACAAAGCATCCGCTGACACTTATCCAAGAAACCCTATGCATCATCACCCTCTTCACCGCTAAAGGTTAGAGGCTGAAGTCTACCAAGCCTTTATAACCTATGTTGCTCGTCCTCTAGCATGGGAGGAACTACATAGTCCTGAGCAGTTGCAACCAACTAGGCTGGATATGCTCCCGGTGTCTGAAGTCCATGCACAACCTGCTCAGGTGTGCGAGCAGTGGGAGTCTGTCCAGGTCTGAGAAGTAGTTGTGGCTGAAGTAGCTGAGATCACCTGATCTAGGATAGTGTAAACTGATAGAATCTGAGCCAAGGTCTCATGAAGACCTAGAATCATAATGGGCACAACTGATGTTATTTTAGTGTCTATAATTGGGACATGATCCTAACTGAGGAGGCTGGTAGATCTGCAGGTGCCGCCCTAACTGCTGTGTGGGCCATACCTCTGCCCCTACCGTGACCAACTACTGCATCCCCTACCTTTAGTGGCCACAGCTAGTGGTACTGGTTGTTGTCCCTCCTGAATGGTAGCGCGTGTCCTCACCATCCGTGAGAGAATAAAATAACAAAAGTTTAGTACTGAGATCAACAAAATTGCACGATAATAATTTCAAGAAAATGAAGTTTTTCCTACAGGTTCTGCAACCTCTGAGGGATAAATACAGATGTCTCCGTACCGATCTACGAGACTCTGCTAAACGTGCTCATGGCTCGTGAGACCTATGTAACCTAGGCTCTAATAGCAACTTGTCACGACCCTAAACCCGGACTCGATCTGATCGCACCTCTCGTAAAGACAAGCCAGTCGAAACTTACCTATTTCCATTATAAGCAATTAACAATGATAATTAAGTCTAAAACATGATAAATAATACAAAATTTAAGTAGTCTGCAGTTCAACTTTGTGGAAGAATAACCCAACACAGACCGATACCGGGTGCCACTAGTCATGAGCATCTATCAATCTTAACACGAGACTGAAAAGTTTATAATCTATCTCAAAGTGTCTGACAAAAAGATATAAATAAGATAAAGGGGATGAAACATGGGTCACCGGATGCCAAGCAGCTACCTCGTGGGCTACGAAGTCTGCCGAAAGCTCTCAACTTGCGCTAGCAGGATTATCGATGCCTGAATATGCATACGGGGTGCATGGAGTAAAGTGAGTACTCCAACTTAGTTATTAATAATCACAAATAAACGACTAACAGATATGAAAACTTGCAAGGCACATTACAAACTATAATGAAGCAGTAAACCAGTAAAAACAGTGAATCAGTAAAGACATGAATAAATCATTTAAGTTCAGCTAAATCTTCATTAAATGCCTTCTCAACAATTTAAAACAGGTTAATGGCAGACAAATAAGAAAGATGAACACATAAAGGTTATCCCCTCGGGCATAATATCAACAAATCTGCTCCTCGATCAATCTCAGAATAATACTAGCCCCTCTAGCTATATGTCACCTCAAAATGTGTATCCATGCACATTGAGTGTGTGCAGAATTCTAGAGGGGGCCATTACGGCTCAAGCACAATATCAAGCCATCTCGTGGTATCATCACTAGGCTCTCGGCCTCATATCAACAAGCCACCTCGTGGAGTACATATCTCAAGCCCTTGGCCTCATAATTATAACCACTATTTCCTTCCAACAAAGGCCCTCAGCCTTACTCAGTCAAAATCGTCACAAGCCATTCGGGAAATAGTAAAACATGATTCTCATCTGAATATCATTTAAAAGATTATTTAAGTGTTAAACCAAAGTAAACATGGCTGAGTATGAAAACAGTGGAATATAACATGACTAAGTTCTAGTGTATAGTCAAAACAGTGAGAAAATGTCAATAAAAAATCTCCAAAGAGTTCAAATAGTTGGCACGAGGCTCAAATATGGCATTCAGCCCAAATCAATCATGATAGCAAATAGATTTCAGCAAAATATATGGTAAAATAATCCTTCGGAATGGAATAAGTCACAATCCCAAACAGTGCACGACTCCACGCTCGTCATCAAGCATGTGCGTCACCTCAATGTTGCACAACTATGTGCAATCCGGGGTTTCGTGCCCTCAGGACATCATCTTCAATCATTACTCGGCTCAATTCGGTCAAATCACTAGCCCGAGGCGCCTTTTCCCCTCGAATTGGCCTCCACTCTGTTGCATCTATCCAAAATCAGAATCACGACATCAAAATATGCTAAGGGATTGAAGCCCAAGCGAAAATATCTAATTACAACAATATTTTTGAAATTACAAGCGACCCCCTGGCCTACATGCTAAAATTTTATAAAATTCATATCAACGTATTTCTTATCTCCCCATGAGTTCATACAAATTATTAAAAGTACTATAATTCGACCACAATATGTCCCTCAAATTCTCAAATCTAGGTCCCCAATACTAAGCCCTAGATTTCCTTAATTTTAACCCTTAAATTCCCTTAATTATTTCTTTAATTAGTAAAATAATACCATAGGGAAAGGTTAAATGTCCAAAATCCTTACCTCAATGAAGTTACCTTGAAATCTCTCTTCAAAATTGTCGAAAAAGTTCCCAGGTTGACTTAAAAATAGTGAAATAGCTCAAAATCGCGGTGAAGACAATTTATACCTTCTGGCCCAGGGATTTTGCATATGCGGCGAATTTCGCGCTTCTGCGGTACTGCATTTGCGGTCAGAAGTCCTAATAGATTAAAAATATAGGCAAAAGTCCTTTATTACTTTTAATTTTCAGAAGTAATGCTGGAAAATACTTACATGCACTGGATATTTATACTAAATAATTCAACTTACCATAATTAATTGATCTAGTAAAGTGAAACATTAATTAATTGATCACAATTAAGTGGTAGAACTCTAGCATGTAGGAAGACTTTAATGCATTAAACAGTTCCTTGGCAAGGATCAAGGAGCAAGTGACTTCTCTATTTGATACCGTGGTGACTGTGACTGTACTATGTTGGGTTATTAGGTTCATTTCATTTATCATTTATGCTTAATCACTTCGATTTATTATTTTATTTATAAAATTTATGTTATATTACTTCTAAATTATTTGTAAGGTCCCGTAAAATTTTACCTAAAACTTAGGATTTCGTGGTGTCAAGGTAGACTTATGTGGTCATGATTGTAAAGATTCTTAGCAGATTGCAATCTTGCCGTGGTATGAAAATTTTGGGTTGAACAGTGCGATAGGAAGTTGAAGAAAATGTTTGGAAGAGAAGGACATTTCTGCGGTCCAATATACGACTGCATAATCACTCTGCGGGTCGCAGAATGGCCTCAAAGTGAGGCAGAAATTGGGCCAGTTTGGATGCCATTTTGTAGTCAACTATGTGATGACAGAACTGGTCTGCGGTGCATTGCGCGACCGCAGAATAGGTCTGTGGCCCTCATAGCAGCATAACGACCGCATACCTAGTCGGATGTGCCCAGTTCCGGAGGCTATTTTGCGGACCGCAGAAGCATTATGCGGTCGTAGATTGTGTTCGGAACTTTATTTTTTGATTTTAAAAACCTGACCCTATTCTTATAAAACTACATTGGGGGTCATTTTAGAAGGTAAAAACATATATTTCGAGAGTGAGAAAGTGCTCTAGAGTGTGAGAGGGATTCTTCAACTAATTGGTCTAAAATCTTTCTCAAATCTTGGAAGATTAACAAGAAAAGCTCACTAGGTTCTTATCCTAGAGGTAAGATTATACATCCTAATCTTTAATATCGAAATTTAACTAAAAATGGGTAATTAATAAGGCAATTCTTGGGTATGGGAGTTGTTCATCCTATATGCATGTGTTATTAAGGATGTATGAAGATTGTTGAGCTAAAAACGTTAGAGAATGGATTGTGGGTGATAACACCCACCATAGGAGGACCTTGAAACCTTAACGCACCCCTAATGAAATGCTCAAATGAACTAGAACCATAATTGTCTTCCTAATTTTTGTTCAATTTGTTATATTTCTAAAATAGATCAAAGTTGCTATGATTTCCGAAACATTTTAGAGGTAAAGAAGATCAAGTGAGGTATGTTAGCTAAACTCTTCTCTTAGAATTGAACCTCATATTACCCTTGTAAGTTACGAGTTGTTCATCATTAATTGATTATTCCGAATAAGTTTTGTGACAAGTATATATATTTAATATGTGTTTCAAATACTCTTATTATGTTGTGCTTCTAATGGAGGATGTGTTCAAAATATGAATTGTGTATCAACATGTTATAACTCCAAGTCGTATTTCAAATGAAAATTATTGTGTCAAATTGTGTAGAGATTGTGATTGGGATTATCTCTGCTGATCACTTCCGACTCAACGCTACACGATTATAGGAAGTGCGGGTTGCAACATCTCTTGCCCGAATAGTGGTTCGAGATCAAATTTCCATAGGGAGCTAGCAGTGGAGTTGTATTGTTTGTCTAGTTTAGAGATGCGTTTTGCTTCTAATTGCACTTCAAATATTTTTGGGTTTTTATATTTATAACTACTTTTATGAACAATGGATTAAAGCTAAATTATGGTAAGGGAATATTACTAGGTTGTAATTAATGGAGAGAAAAGCACTAGGATCATGGCATAACCTAGGTGGTTAATTAACGGGTGGAAACTACTAAGATAGATTGACATATTTGGGTCTTATGCTATAACTGTTGCACAATTGTACCCACTCTCACACCTCTCGGTAGAGAGAATGATTTTTCCCAATTGACTCTCTCGAGACCAATTGGGTAGGCCAATTAGACCAAGCAACTAGGTTTCAAGTAGGATAATTACTCTCTCGAGATTTAACCCGATAATTGGGACTACCATTTCTCATGGGTCCATCCCAATTCCTTGTTGGATTAATTTTGGGGTCATGATCTCTCTTTCTCAAGAAGAGTTAAACCCACAAAGCTAGAATCAGTGTTTGCAACCACCAATCCTTATTTAAAATATAAAAAACTCAAATAACAAATACCCAATATCAATCTAACCCTAGATGGAAACACCCATAAATTACCCACACTAGGGTTGAGCCACAACCCTAGCTAATGGGTTTAGCTAGAAATAATTAAGGAAGAAACTGAAGAATAAATGAAGAACTAAACATGTTAATTAATTAATAAGAAGAAACTACAATAATATATTGTTAATGAAGACCAAAAGTTCCAAAAATGGCTACAAACTCGTTCCCAGGTGCACAACTGCGTTAAGAAATTAACACTTGCCTAAAAATTGTAAAATGTTATATTTTTAGTGGGCTGAAAAAAATGGACAAAAATACCCTGCTGGGTCAGTTTGGGCCGTACAAACACGACCACGACCGCATGGTTCTTTGGCTTAGCTACTTTGCTTCTCTGATCTTGATGGACGCGGACGACGTAAAAGGGCAGCACGACCGCGGAGGGCTCTAACGCGGACCACATAAAACAGACTATGGGCCGCGTTACATTGATTTTCCATTAGGACAACTCTCTGAATCTTATTCGCATGGACTGCACAAATGAGCAACGCGGCTACAAAGGCTGAACGTGGACCGCGTGAATCTAACAATGGCCGCGTATCCTTTGTCCTGAATATACCATCTCTCTAAATTTCTTAGTGCGGTCATGGTCACTGTTGTGCGGTCCGCACTAGGCTCTTTTTCCTTCAATTTTCTTGGTCTTTGATACTTGAGTAGGTTTCACTCCTTTTTGAGCTTATCTTTGATATTTCGTCACTTTGTGGATCAAACCTACAATCAAGCACAAACTGTGAGCATTTTGGGACCATTTTGTAGCAATTTATACTCAAAGCATAGGCAAGTAGGGGCATAAACACAGTAAAATCCTAGCTTATCAACTCCCCCAAACTTAATATTTTCTTGTCCTCAAGCAAACACAATAAGACCTACCCCTAGAAGGAAAAGCCAAGTAATTCTAGCAATCCTAAAGCAACCTTAACAAGTATCAATTGGGACTAACAATTTCCCTCAATACGAATGCATCATAACACATTTAAACTTTGAAAACCATGGATCAAGTGTAACACAAGAGCATCAAGAGTTGACACATTTCATCAAAGAACTCTCTCAATTACCGTGGTCATTGTGGAACCCAAACATACACATCCTCAACTCTCCCTAAGAGAGCCTTACCTTTTAGAGTATTAACATACAAACCGAGGTTGATGGAATTTCAGTCATCTCTCTCAAGAAGAAGGTCACAAGTCTGACTCTAAGTAACATATGCTTACCCCTTATGTATGTATCCACTAATGTAGGCTTCCTTCAACTCAAGATCATATAGGGCTTTTATGGAGTCATTGTGAAGGCTCTTGGGTTAGGGTAGGACATGTTTTTGTTCAAGTGGGTTCAATCTTCCCTTAAGCACTTCTTTTGATTCATTTTGGCACACATTCTTGACTCATTTGACTATTTAACTTCCTTTCAAGGGGTTAGAGGGACACATTGTCGCTCTTTCTTACGCAATTCAAAATATTTCTCCTTTTCTACTTTTTTTCCACACCTTTTTCACTTTAGTTTTTCTTGGATCCCTTTTTATTCTTGTTCACATTGGTCTTTCTTTTTGTATTTATCTTTTCTTTCCTTTTCATTGCCTTCTTTTTCTTTTACTTTCGTACCTTTTTCCACTTTGTTTCCTTTCTGTTTTCTCCTCCAAACTTAGACATTTTCCATTACTCAAGGGAAGATTTGGGTGCCAAGAGAGGGTATCATTTAGAATGGGTATAGGCTTGTAGCATTGGTGCTTGAAAGAAAAATATTTAAGGCTCAAAAGAATTAACTAGGGATCATCTCATTGGTAGGATATGGAATTGTTCAACTTAACATTTGGATCAAGGAGATCTTATAATCACTTCTCAAGTAAAATTTCACTTGATTTTGCCTCAACAATATTCAGGGCAAGTATTAGACAATTGGCTCGGGACTTCGATTCACAATTCGATTCCTCACCACACACGCTAGGAGATTCTAAAGACATCGAGTCGAGGGTCCACAATGACCTCAGTTACGATTTAAGCACATAATGGTCTGAAAGACCACATAATGGTTGTTTGGTCAACAAAAGAGACTCAAGGCCACAATTTTAACCATTCTAAACACAACATTATGACTTTAACCATTGGATCAAAAGCAAATGTGATAGGCCCACATGAAGCTTTTCTTGAGGTACCTATAAATACAATTACCAAAAACAAAAGAAAAATCAAAGAAAAGGACTCAAACCCTTAAGAAGGTTGTCACCCCATCTATCATTGGGTAGAGCCACCCGGTTCGCACAATACTACACTATTGGAAAGAACCGTGGCATTAAGAAAACCAAGGTCTTATTGAAAATGCCAAAATTAAAACAAAAGGCTACGAGCATATCAATAAAGCTAAAAACACAAATTTTGCAAAAATAGAAAACATAACGAATATGTACAATAGGGGAGTAGAATATACAACAGAGTATGAATATATACAGAAATCTAACTTTATATACAGATCAAAAGAGAATAAAAAGTACGAAAAAAGTAGCTAAATGTAAAAGTTAATACAACCCAAAATAGAAAATCAAAGTAAAGCATGAACTATCAATTTATACATATAGTCATCCATGGATAATCAAAAAGTAGGGTGCAAGAAAGCTGGAATTGTCCCCAACGCCAACTAAACATATAAGCATAAACATCAAGTAAAGGATATTGAAGCTCCCTAGGACTTGTCCGTCTGCATGGAATCGTCAGTGGTCCCCTGGTCGTCTGTATGGGCGGGAACCTCAGATTGGTTCCCGGACTCCTATTGCTCAGCTACTGGGACTGGGGCTTGCTAATGGACCGGCTGAATAATAGGTTCATCACTGGAAGGGACCTCATGTGGCTCTGCTAGCTCAATAACTACACCCGCTGAACTAAGAAGCTTCCTCTTCTTCCTTGGAGGCTTGGGTGGCTGCTTCTACTCCTGCTCCTGCTATTGCTGTGGCACTGGTGCTGCTGTTGGGGCTGGATCCCCGAATAGCAAGTCTAAAGGCATCTGATTTGCCAATAGCTTTTCCATATCTTTCCGCAGCTCCTTCACCGATTCTTTGGAAGCTCATGACTTCCTCATCTTCTTGTTCTCTCTAGCAAGCTCCATCAATGCCTTTTCATGTGAATACGCCACCTTAGTCAAGGTGTCCTGAGTCCTCTTAATCTTCTCCTGGTTTTCTAGGAGAGTCTTCAGTGTATCCTCAATGGACTAAGGAACTTGAGTAGTGGGAGGTGTTGAATGGGCCTCAACTGTATCAAAAAATGTCGACAACTTGGATTCGTAGCTGACATCCAGTTGTTCAAACTGGCCAAGGTCTTGCTCAACTGCTGGGCCGTGAAAGGGTGTGCTCGGGAAGAGTTAAACCCTCCAGCCATCTGAAGTGCTGGGTCCAGTAGAAGCGGAAAGAACATCATCAATATTTGTGGCAACAGGTACGGAGGAAAGCTCGGTAGAAGGCTCAACAACAGACTCTACTACAACTGGCTGCTCAGACTGGCCAGTTGGTGTAGAGGCAGGTGGCTTGTAGTTCTTGCCCTTTGGGTTGTCTGGCCCCTGAATGCTATACCAAGAGAACGGGGTGACCAGTCTTACTTTCACATCACAGGACTTTTTCTTTTCTTTGAAATTCCGTAAATACATGGTTAGAGTGTTGGGAAAAGGGTAATTCCTATCATGCGCTTGTCCCACAGCAGAAATCAAACGGGATTTCACATTACCCATATATATAGGTTACCCAGCCATAATAGATGCAATTAACATAGCACGGGGAAGAGAAATAGTATGATCGTGGGTAGAAGGGTCAAGCCCACTGCATAGAAATGTCAACCACCCTTGAGCCTAAAAGTTGAAGGCCTTACGAAATATTTTCTTCCCTGCTTGCAACCAATATGAAACAGTAACCGGGTGGGCCAAGTACCTAGCTAACCAAGGGCTAACCTCTTCACCCATTGCCAATTTATCATTGTACTAGGTTTCATCCTCGTCATTAAACCTTAAGTACTCATTGAAAGCTTTCCCAGAAAAGACTACACTTTTGTTTCGCACTTTGGTTGCAATTGATCCCTTTTTGACGTGGGCCACATTGCAGTAGAACTCCTTCACTATGTACTCATTGGCACCTACAAACGCATCTCAAAAATTCTCCTATCCCACTCTGGTATGAAACTATCTATGTACGTTATGGTTTAGGGGCACCAGGTCATTTGTAATGATACACCTCTCTAGAATCAGTTTTTGCACTGGCCGCCACTTTCTGAACTTGTGGATAGCCACTTGGCTGACAAAGCGATCCTCCCAAACTTCATGTTTTCTTGTTCGTTCAACACCTTAACCTGGGGCACACCACTGTCCGATACCTCATCATCACCATTGGTCCCACATTCTACACTCTCCCCAGATACTAAAGTTGTGGAGGAGGTGGAGAATTCACCGCTGCCTGCCTCTGAGCCATCAGACGACTCAGAATTTACACTTTGTAGAGCTTGGGCGGTAGGTGCAGCTGGGACTGAGGGAGCTGGCTCTGAGTCAAAAGAGAGGTCCTGTGAAGGTATGTACTCACTCCCCGATTGGTCATCATCACTAACAACTTGTTTTATTATTTTCAGCTTAGGTCGGGGAGTGAGTTTGGCTTGTTTCCCTTTTCCTACCGGGAGGAGTCACCTCGATTGGGTTTTTGGGCATCTCGTCCTCGTTGTTTTACCATTTTCTACAAGCAAACAGGTCTTACGTTGTTAGTTTAAGCACGAGCAGTGAATACATTATTGAAATGAAATTCAGAATAGCAGGTGAAAAGGTTTCAGACACCACTACAGAACAGGCACCACGGATTGCACCATCAAGAGTGGCCGCGTTGGAGGCACCGTGGACCATGCGAAGGCAACCGCAGGCCACACTGAACAAAGCCCAGAAATAACATCTCTCTAAATCTCCCACCGAGGTCCGCATAAAATGGGGCCACGGCTGTGATGGGCCAGCGCAGACCGCACAATGAGTACCGTAGCCGTGCTGCAAGCATTTGTGTTTCAGACATTTCAGGTACCGCAGTCCGCACAAAAATGCAATATTGGTCGCGTCAAGGCCACGCGGACCACGAGTCGCACTGAGCCAAAGTTTACGAACTAAGCTAGGGTTTCAATTTTGTTCCATTTTTTGTTTCAATCTTTGAATCCTACTTGTCCCTACTCAGTTATCCAACATGGAACAACACTCAACATTTAAAACCCAACATATAAACTATCCCAATTAATAATTCCAAGAAAAAAAATGGGAAGAGGAAGAGAACTTACAACTACTAGGAAGCAAACAAAGATTAAAAATATAAAATAATTAATGACAATTTAAGGAAATATTAGCATAATTAGGACGAATCAAAGAAATCTATCAAAAGCAAACAAGAAGAACACTCTCAGAGAAGTATGAACAGAAGAAATAAGGCTCAAGGCTTTCAAATTGCCAAAAGGGTAAAGTGAGACCCCGAGTATCTATTTATAGAAAATCCCATGGGCCCCGTGCTTACCTACTAGCACGGCCGCACAAAAACGATCGCGGACCGCGCTGGATTTTCTCATGTAAGATTGCAGTAAGAAGCCCACGGGACCACACAAAGGATGAACACGGCCTTGTGGGTCCACCGCGAACCACACTATTAGGACCGCGGCCGCGCGGAATGACTTGAGAGATTTCCCTTCTCAGTTCAAGCTAGTGCGGACAGCACAAAGTGCATCATGGTCGCAGTGGCAACTTCAGAGACTGTGCAATTTGTATACTTTGTTTTGCACTGCTTCTACACAATCCCTCCAACATCACAAAACAATTAGCTAATTATATTCTAAGCTATTAAGAAAATCAAATAGAAGGAAAAGGACATGGGTTGCTTCCCAAGAAGCGCCTGATTTAACGTCACAGCACGATGCATGTTACCATCATATCACCTCAGATGAATGAGTGACATCACGTGGCTATCGTCAAACTTCCTCAAATAATGCTTGACATGATACCCATTGACTCGGAAAACTTTACCATTTTCGTTCTTGAGATCAATAGCAGCAGATTGGGTCCAAAAACTTCAAATGGACCACTCTACTTTGATTTTATCTTTCCCGGAAATAACCTCAACTGGGAGTTAAAAACAAGAACCATATCACCAATTTTGAATTCCTTTCCCCAAGCATATTTGTCGTGGAGATACTTCATCGAGTCCTTATACAAGTACGAGCTTGAGTAAGCATGAAATCTAAACTCGTCAAGCTCATTGTGTTGCTTAACTCGGAGATTCGCCGCAACATCCCGTTCTAAGTTAAACTTCCTCAAGGCCCACATAGACATGTGCTCCAATTCCACCGGAAGATGACAAGCTTTCCCAAACACCAACCGGTACAAATACATACCAATTAGCATTGAGAGTTTTAGACAAGATACTCTTATCTCGGTGGGAAACTTCCACTTGGCCACTCGCTTGAGAATGATAGGGGGTGGTCATTTTGTGATTTACTCCATACTTGGCAAGCAATGAATCAAAGGTCCGATTGCAAAAGTACTACCCTCGATCACTAATGATAGCACGGGGAGAGCCAAACCTTGTGAAGATACTCTTTTTAAGAAATGCCACCATACTTCGGGCTTCATTGTTGGGAAAAGCCACTACTTCAACCCACTTCGAGACATAATCCACCGCCACCAAAATATAGGTGTTCCCACAAGAGACCACGAAAGGACCCATGAAGTCGATACCCAAAACATAAAAAATATCCACCTCTAGAATCGTATTGAGAGGCATCGCATCCTTTTTAGAAATCACCCCGGTGCTTTGGCATTAATCACATCTCTTGACAAAATCACCGGCATCTTTAAACAAGGTAGGCCAATAAAATCCAAAACTAAGCACCTTAGAAACCGTCCTCGCCCCCCTCCCTCCCCCATGCTAGCCACCATGAGGTGAGGAATGGCAAGCTTCCAAAATACCTAATTGCTCCTCCTTCGAGACACAATGTCGAATTACACCATCGATGAATATCTTGAACAAATATGGCTCGTCCCAATAAAAATCCAAGCTCTCCCGTTTGAGATTCTTCCATTGGTTAGAAGAGAGCTCACACGAGATGATTCTGGTAAGAAGATAATTTGCAACATCGGCGAACCATGGCATTTCATTTATTGACACCGACATACATTTCTGATGAGAAAGTCCTTGCGGTGTCATCACAAAGCGTCCCCTCCTCATCCAAACGGGACAAGTGGTCTACCACTTGATTCTTACTCCCTTTCCGGTCCGCAATTTCTTGATCAAACTCTTGAAGAAGGAGAACCCATCTCATCAATATTGCCTTTGAATATTTCTTGCCCATCAAATACCTAAGGGGGGCATGGTCGGTGTCAAAATAACTTTGGCACCCATAAGGCAAGGACGAAACTTTTCCATAGTGAAAACAATAGCTAATAACTCATTCTCGGTGACTGCGTAATTCCTTTGAGCTTCATTCATGGCCTTGCTTGATTAGTACACCGGATGGAACATCTTGTTGATCCTTTGGCCTAAAATCGTCCCCACCGGCACATCACTAGAATCGCACATGAGCTCGAATGGTAAGCTCCAATTTGGTGCAGTGATGATGGAGGTAGTTGTCAACTTGTGTTTTAGGAGCTCAAAAGCCTCCATGCACTTCTTATCAAAACCAAACTTGGCATCCTTCTATAGCAACTTGTACAACAGGTTAACTACCTTAGAAAGTTTTTTGATGAACCTTTGGTAAAAACCCGCATGCCCAAGAAAACTCCTCACCCCTTTGTGTCAATGCCCCATTCCACCCCCAAAAAAAGATGAAATCGGGTATACGACATTATGGACAAAACAACTGTTATTCCCTTTTGGGAATTGGGTTACGGAGTTTGAAGAGTCTCCACCTAATGATTATAGTGCATTAGGACACTTTAAGAAGAATATTTTGAAAGAAAACCAGAGTTCGGGTAATGGCTTGAAATTATCTCGAGGGGAAGGTGCTAGGCACCCCTCAAGATCCACTAGTGTGGTTCCCGGCCTTGCTTGGATGTGACTTTAAGTAACATAGAAATAGACAAGCAAAGTTGGCAAAAAAATATTGCGAGCAAGTTGACAATTTATAAAGAAGGATAGCATAAGTAAAAAGGAATTTTAGAGAAAATTTTTAAACAAAGAATAGTAAGGAGGGTCTTAGGTTTAACTATAATATGGATCATTCGATGCACTATCCCGCACATATTCCCATAGAGGGGTCGCTTTATGATATTATTGCATCGTTATCATCTCCATATTTTACCCTTCCCACCCTGTTAAGGTAGTTAAACGCGTTTAGTCTCGTTTACTTATCGCATGCTAATACCTATCCCAACCTATTAGTCCCCAGGTATTAGGACTTCTAATCCTAAAAAGGGGGAAGAAGGGTAAGACATATATGAAGTTTCAATGTTAAAAATGCTAAGGCATCAACCAAAATAGATAGCACATAAGGGTATACAAATCAGACATTCAAAGGCTAATGCAAAACCCCGTAAATAACAACAACATTTAGTTTAGCATGACTTGCAATTACTAGTTTAGTCTTAAGATTAAAGCTGATAAAGGATAGATTAGTTTTACACGTAAAGTTGGATAATAAGTCTACTTTGAGCCCCTCAGATCAGGTTTGTTGAAACTGAAAGTATTTTGAAAGTCAATAATTTCACGAAAAACGATAATTTGAAACAGGAATTTGGGATTTGCCAAAGTTCTGAAATGGCTTGTAAAATACTCGAACCCTTAAGTAAAATGGTGCAAGAAAGAGCATTGAAGTACAAATTAGGCAGAAGATCAAAAAAGGAAAGTTAAATTCAGAAAAATGCGGGTTTGGCATTTAAAAGGTTTTTATATATTGAAATGCAGATTTGGCAAGATTTCAAAATAGACAGTATTGGACAAATTTTATTGAAAGCGTTTAACAAATTAGGCGAGTTAGAACCCTATAGGCATGACATCTACATATTGATTGTTGTTGCTTTGAGAATGTTTGGGTGACCTACTGTTTGCCTAACGTTTTATGCAATTCCTATAGACATGATTTCTAGATGGGATGCAATATTAAAATCCTATAGACATGGTTTCTAGATGAGATGGAATGTCGAAATCCTATATACATGATTTCTATTATGCTTGCAATATAAAATTCCTATAGGCATGGTTTCTATATTATTAGCAATATAAAAATCCTATAGGCATGGTTTCTATATGATTAACAATATAAAAATCCCATAGGCATGGTTTCTACATGATCAACAATATATAAACCCTATAAGCATGATTTCTATTATGATTAGAAGCAATATAAACCTTGCCCATACCATTTTTACTATATCCCCAAATTCTTTTACAAAGCTTTGTTACATAAATGAAAAGAAAAGACTAAGGAAATAAATACATCAAAGCTAAGACGGACCCGAGGAAGCTCGAAGTAACCTTAATGAACAACACATGTATTTTACCAAATCCGGGCTCCAGATTCCAAGGCTTTCTCTTAGAGTGTTTCAAAGTTCCAAGGGCTTTCAGGTAGCTCAGGCAATGCTTACACCCTGAAATAATGATTAGAGTAGAGAAATGTGTAGAATTACCAGCCCTTAGGCATCCAAGTTCAGAGGGAACTCAAGGGTCCCTAAGCATGGACTACCAGAGGGGGTAGGACTTAAAGGACTAAGAATAAGTGTAAAAGTGAGGGATTAGAGGAATAACAATACAAAAGGTGGTCATTCCTAGCCATGAACAGGACTGGAACACCCCTGATCTTTTACATGGCTTAAACAAAAAAGAGCAGACCTGAAATAAGTAAGACTTAGGCCTGTATGATTATTAGGACATCAACAGACCTGAGTCAAGCTCCACACATATTTAAGGGTAAGGGAATGAGACTGATTGGAGTAGAGGTTTAGAACAACCTGTTTCTGAACTAAAGTGGCAATAGAGTACCATTCTAGTCCAAAACAATACTCACATACAAAAGGGGGTCAGGAAAAGGGATCAAATATGCAAGCATTTGCAACAAAAAAAATTGAACAAAGTTAACAAAAGTATTTGGGGGGAGGGAAGTACATGAATGCACTCATACAAGCACACAACATCAAAACATAGGGATAGGGGGTAGGGATGTACATGCTGAAGTTCAATTACACGATATAAGAAAAGTAAGTATAAACATGCATGTGAAGGATAGGTAAACACATAGTCTTTGGAGATGGTAATTAGATTAAGGACCTACTAGTTGCAAATTCGAACAATAAAGAAAATAGGGCAAATGGAACCTTATTTATTAGCCTTGGCTTTCAGCCGGCTAAACTCAGCAGTAAAAACGAGTAGTAGAGAAGAGTAGCGAAGAAAGAGTGATTGGGGTATGAACTAGTGATAGCACGTGTTTTCAAAGTGAAGAGTAAGGGGGGTTTTTGTAGTCTGAAATTAAGCAACCATAAGGCAGGAAAATAAATTAGTATCAATAAAAATCAATCAGGGAAATAATTCCCTCTAATTAAGGGAGTCGGACTTAGGGTAAATAAATAGAGTTCCAAATATAGAGAGGAAATCAAGAATGTATGGTAGAATAAAAGGGTAAATACATTTATGGTTTTTCGAGATACACACGGTTTAAACAAATAAGGTAAATAGAATCATCAATCACTCAAAGAATCAAGAAAGCTAGGATACAAATTGATACTAAATTTAGTCATAAAGCAAGTCCGAATTAAAGAATCAAATAAGTTTATACAAATCAGTTTCCCAAAATTAAGGCTATTTCGAAAAGGGGAAGGCTGATATAAAATATGCACAAAAACATGCAAGGCTGGAATTAATAGAAAAGTCGTGTAGTCAGAGAGCAGAAGCACACAAGCATGAGATGCAACTAGAAATTCTTACATAAATCAGAAGCATGAAGCGTTTAAAAAGTTAGGCTTTCAGAATCACGTAAATAACACACAAACACGAAAACCCCAAAGTCTAGGGTTTCCTAACACTTCACGGTATAAAGAATAAAGCAAAAGGGATACTTAGTTAAACAAACTAAGAGAGGATATAAATAAAAGCAAAATACACAAGAGAGTTACCAGAAACCCTAGGTAAATGAAAACATTCAAAAGCCATAGCAAGAAGTAAAGAAATCACAGTAGAGAAGTTTAAAAACAGAAAATCGGAGAAACCCTAGATGAAAAATTACATGGAATCACAGGTAAACATCCAAAAGTCGAGAAAAATCAAAGAAATCATAGTAGAGTAGTTTCTAAAAAAAAGAAAATCGGAGAAACCCTAGTTTTAGGAAGACGAACAGTTTGAAGATAAAATCGGTAAAAATGTGGAACACTTTGAAACTTTAGAAAATAACTTAAATATGAATTATATAATAAATAAAAAAAGAAGAAACCTTAAAGATTTAGGGTTTCAGAAAGAAACCTAGAGAACGAGAGAGCCTGGAACGAACTGGTTTCGAGTCAACACGGACTCACAACCTTAAGACTCACCGGAGAGAGACCGGACATGGTCGTAGAACTCAAATTGGAGGTTCTATGAACCGGAGACTTTCAAGGTCTGGCCTCGATCTATGGACGGAGGAGCCATAGAAAGGAATGGAGGGTGAGTACATGTTGCACTAAACCTGGAAAGCCATATTTTCCAGTGAAAAGGGGTCAGAAAGTGACCAGAGGCGGCTAGGGTTTCAGGAGGGGTTGAGGGCATGTGGGAAAATAGGGGATACAAGGGCGGCGAGCTTTGTGTAAATGATTAGGGTTGGGGGGTGTATTGGGTTTAATTAAGAAATGGATTATTGTGGGCCGTTGATCTAAATGATCAACGACCACGATTTAAAAGAGGGCTGGGTGGGTTATTTTAATAAGGTGTGGGTAGGGTTAATTTAATGAATTGGAGGGTGTAATTGGGGTTGGGAATTAGGCTACAATGAAATTAAAACGGCTATAATTTAAATAGACAATTTTGATCTAATTTGAATTTTATAAAATAGAAAATGATGTTTAAAAATCCAATTAAAATATTAAATTAATAAAAAACATAATTATTAATTTAAAAGTATTAGGAATGATTTTATGATTAATATGCTATTAAATCGAGAAATAGGCTAATACTGCAATTTCATGCAATTTTAATTTAGAAATGCTAAATGAACTTGTAAAATTATGTAAAATTCATGTAAGTTATATTTTTGTATAAATATGAGAGTAAAATAAATTTTTCACCAAAATGATATGTTTTGGGAATAATTTTTGGATTTTATAGTGCAAAAATAGGCCATAAATTAATTTTAAAATTCTTACAAAATGTGGAAAAATAACACACCTTTGTGGATGCTTATATACTCTAATTTTGAGAATGTTTGAGTATAAAAATATATATGGAAAAATTGGGTATCAACAGCTGCCCCTCTTTACCTGAGGAGGATGAAAGATTTGTTGGGTAAAGATAAGATGACCAATTTTGACCGGAGATGGTGATTGTAAAAAGATATTGACCGAGCTCTTGTCTTTGAGCTGCCTACATATCCCTGGTTTTACAGGAATCAGGGAATATGTAGTTCAGGAGTCATTGACAGAACATGCCGATGCGAATTTAGAAAAAATGGACGCGATGGTTCGATCTAAGAAAGTGCTTAGAATCGGACAAACTGTGCAGAACTGGAGCGGGATCTATCCTGCTGAGACACCCGTGAGCCAACCGGAACACCTGTAAATGGGCGATGTGCACACATATTGCATAATTTAATCGCTATGCAAGTTCCCCTTCGACTATGAATGTTTGTCCTCGGACGGTTAGGATGAAATCAGGACTATGGTGTCCTGGGCCATGAAGAGCATAAAAGTAATAGTTCGCAGTCCATGAAATGGTATTCTTGGGCTATGCAGATGGTGCCTTCGAACAATGATGCCTTTGAACGAGTTGCGATTTTTCAACCCATGAAAAAGACGTCAACCTTTCAGCCAAATGAATGCAAAAGGTGGTGATCTTTTACCCAGAGCGAGAATTCAAAAATAGGCAGTGATATTTCAGCCATGCAGGGCGGAAAAAATGCTTAGTGTCGAAAAGCAGATAGGAGCGCTATACAATATGGAGGTAGAGCTGAACCTCGGAAGGCAGAGAGTAGCCATATGCAGATGCAGACGGTGACTGAGTTTAGTCTCGGAAGGCGAATAGTAGCCTTATACATGATGGATGTAGAGCTTAACCTATGAAGGCAAAGAATAGCCTTATGCAAAATACAGATGGAGACAGAGCTTAGTCTCAAAAAGCAGATAGGAGCCTTATGCAGGAGGGAGGTAGAGCTTAACCTCGGAAGGAAGAGAATAGCCTTATGCAAAATGCGGATGGAGACAGAGCTTAGTATCGAAAGGCAGATAGGAGGCTTATGTAGGATGGAGGCAGAGCTTAACCTCAGAGGGCAGAGAATAGCCTTATGCAAAATGCAGATGGAGATAGAGCTTAGTCTCGAAAGGCAGATAAGAGCCTTATGCAGGATGGAGGTAGAGCTTAATCTCGGAAGGAAAAGAATAGCCTTATGCAAAATGCAGATGGAGACAGAGCTTAGTCTCGAAAGGCAGATATGAGCCTTATGTAGGATGGAGGTAGAGCTTAACCTCGGAAGGCGGAGAATAGCCTTATGCAAAATGCAGATGGAGACAGAGCTTAGTCTCAAAAGGAAGATTGTAGCCTTATGCAATTCATGAATGTAAAAGAGCGAATGGTAGTAAGTTTTCTTAGCTGATAGATGGTTTTTGCGATATGTGGACTGCCGGGGAGTGCAGATAATGACCCTGTAAGGATTTCGATCCTGAAGAGCAGATGTGTTACAATTTGTAACCTGAGTTCCTGCAACCAAAGAAAAGTCGTGATTTCTGTAGGGATGTTTAGTTCATGCCCTCCAGCTTTTGGCGTCGTATGTCATGGGGGTAGGGTTGCTAAACAATTGTGGTGCAAGTGATGTTTATACATGACTTTGACAAATGTAATGCTAGTAAGTATATATAAAAAAATGCTTTTATTTTGGATAAACCAGTGAATTACAACATGGTTCAAGATGCGGCGTCCTTGCTTGTTCTGGAATTTTGAGGGTCCTCCTCAAAATTCTGCCCCAGTTTACTAGGTTGGCGCTGCTAACGGCTGTGCTTATTGATTCCCAATTTTTCCCTATATACTTTTGTATCCAAAATACCTTTAAAATAGTATATGTAAGCATATATAAGCACACATGGGAATTTTTGTATCTTTCATTAATTTTTAAGATTTTTAAAAATCAGTTTACTACTTATTTCAATTGTACAAAAGGCCAAAATTATTTCCAAATTATCATTTTCAGTGAATAGTGTATTTTATTCTCATATTTGAAACAAAATATAATTTATGTAATTTTTGCGCATTTTTTACAAATGTATTTGGAATTTTTAAAGATAATTGCATGAAATTGCAATTATGGCCTATTTCGCAAATAACTATATCTTATAGGTAGAAAATTATTTTTTTATAATTTTAGATTGATATTTACATGTTATTAATTAGTTCTATGCTTTCAATTCTACTTTTTAAATTGTTTTAGCTATTTTATAAAATAAATTGGGAGAAATTGGCTATTTAAAAGTTGGCCAGATTTTACTTAAAACATAGCCCAAATTGCACCCCTACTTCAGCCCAATTATAACAACCCATACCCGATGATTTTACCCGACCCACCTTTGGATTTCGTCTGAGCCGTTGATCAAATATGATCAACGACCCATATTTTATTTCCCTAATTAAATAAAACGACCCCTTCCCAAACCCTCATTCACTCAGACCGTCTCTCTCTCTCTAACAAATATCGTCCTGATCATGGTAATTGTATCAATGCCACTCGCATTTGAAGTACCTTCTGCAAAGATGCCAAAACCAATTGAGGTTGAGTTCGGAGTTCCAAAACCGCCTACACCATTTGATGTTGATGTGTTGCCACCCAAGGGACCTATTCCAGTCTGCATGATAGACATCACCCCATTCCAAACAAATTCTTACCTTGGGATTACACCGCGAAGGCTATCAGAAAAGGAAAGATACACACTGGAGAAACAACTGCCGCACAAGGCATGACTAGGACAGGCAGGGTCTACAACCCAGAACATTTGGCTGAGTCTAGCAAGCAAGCTTCGGGCGAGCTGTGGAAACTGGACCCGATGACCTATGGAGAAAAATACAGGCCAATGAGTACTCCATCGTTGAATGTTGAACAAGACACTTGCACAAATTTCTATTATAGCCCTCCTACAAAGCTCTGAGGCACATAAAAAGACCTTGATGAAGATACTAAGTGAAGCCTATGTTCCCAGCAACATAACGGGAGGAGAAATGGAAAACATGGTGGGACATATACTAGAAAACCATAAGATAACCTTCCACGAAGATGAATTAACACCGAAAGGGCTTGGTCACAACAAAGCATTGCACATCACTGCGCAAAGCGAGGATCACCTTATCACCAGGATTCTAGTCGACGGGAGATCCAGCCTCAACATTTGTCCATTGGTCACTCTCAGGACACTAGGTAAGGGATTGCACGAGATCAAAGATGGGGCTATCAGTTTTAAAGCTTTTAATGGATCTCAGAAGTCCACCATGGGAGAGATTAGTTTATGCCTGCAGATGGGGCCCACCTGATTCGATGTTGAGTTCCAAGCCATTGATATACCAGCATCCTATAACTTGTTTCTAGGACAACCCTGGATCCACACCGCTGGGGCTTTGGTGTCAACATTGCGTCAAGCTGTTAAATTTTTTTGGAATCATCAAGAAGTAATCATTTATGGTGACGGTAGTAACCCCTTATATAGGCGCCAGGCTATCCCGATGATCGGAGGAAGAAGTAGAATAGGTGGAAAAATATACCATCACATCGAGCAGTTCAATGCCATAGACAAGGATAAGTGGTGGGATAGAAAAATCGAGAGCATTTGGAATTAGAGCGGATACGAGCCCGGAAAGAGGCTTGGCAAGATTCTCCAGGGTATCACCAAGCCCATCCAGTTGAAGAAGCATGGAACCACTTTTGGTCTGGGTTATGGATACACTTGGGAGGAGTTCCAGCACTGGTTGCCACCATGGCGCGGTCCCTACTACCCATTGAAGCACCCTCTGCCCTGTTTAGAGCATACTTTTCAGCCCGCTGATTTCATATCATAGGAAGATGAGACGCTAGCATCCATGAAGAACTTGTTTTAAGAGGATGATATGGATTGATGTGTTACCTTCGAGGAGGAAGGGGAAGAAGGCCCTTCTATTCAAGTTGTGAACAGGGGAGAAAACCTCACCAACTGGTCAATCAAGACCACCAGTTCCCGTAGAGCCTCGAGGTAGCAAGGCTAAATGATACACATGCATCGCGCTTTACCTTTAGTTGATTTTACTTTTTAGCATTGTCTTTACTTTTGAAAAGAGCTCCAATGTTTTAGACAATTATGAATTTAATCAAAAGCATTTTCCAAGTTTGTTTATATTTCGCTCTCAAATATTTTCTCTACCATTTGCTTTATTTTACACAGCGTTACTATTAAGTATCTTGATGATGAACCAACGACTGTAACGTGCAACGAAACAATGCGACAAACGGACGTAGATTCAGAAGAGGATGAAATACCAGAAGAGATTGTTGAATAAGTCGAAAATTTTGAGAATAGACCTAAGTTCAATTTAGACAAAGTTGAGGTCATCATTCTGGGAGATGTAGAAAATATCAAGGAAACACAAATAAGTGTACACTTGTCACCGTTAGAAAAGGAAGAATACACAGAATTTTTGAAAGAGTATGAGGACATACTCTCCTGGTCGTATGATGATATGAACGGCCTCAGCACGTCTATTGTGGCTCACAATTTGCCGACAGATCCTACATGTCTGTCGGTCAAGCAGAAACTCAGCAAATTCAAGCTAGATATTACTTTGAAAATCAAAGAAGAGGTCACCAAGCAGGTCAAAGCCAGAATTCTCAAAGTGGTCGAATATCCGACATGGTTGGCTAACATTGTTCCAATACCAAAGAAGGATGGAAAGGTTAGAGTATGTGTCGACTACCTGGATCTCAACTGGGCCAGTCCTAAAGATGACTTCCTTTGCCAAATATACACATATTGATCGACAACTGCACCAAGCATGAGCTGCAGTCATTCATCTATTATTTTGGTGGGTACCATCAGATATGGATGGATGAAGAGGATGCAGAGAAAATGACATTCATCACGGCATGTGAAATGTATTGTACAGAATGATGCCTTTCGATTTGAAAAATGACGGTGCTACTTACATGAGAGCCATGACCACAGTATTTCATGATATGATACACAAGTAGATCGAGGTAGATGTGAACGATGTCATCATTAAATCCAGAAAAGCTACAGATCACATGGAAGATTTGAGGAAATTCTTCAACATACTGAGGAGATACAACCTGAAACTGAACCCCGCCAAGTGAGCATTCGGGGTCCCGGCCGGAAAATTATTGGGTTTCATTGTGAGTCACCAAGGAATAGAACTGGATCTGTCAAAGGTCAAAGACATTCAAGAGTTGTCACCGCCAAAGAACAAGAAAGAGGTAATGAGTTTTCATGGGAGGCTCAACTACATCAGCCGATTCATAGCTCAGTCCACTGTCATTTGTGAACCCATCCTCAAGATGCTAATGAAATATGACGCCACTAAATGGACTGATGATTGTCAAAAGGCTTTGGACAGAATCAAGGAATACTTGTCAACACCGGCAGTCCTGGTTCTGCCTGAGCCATAGAGACCTCTATTGCTTTATCTTGCAGTATTGGATGGGGCATTTGGTTGTGTTTTGGGACAACATGACGAAACATGAAGGAAGGAATAGGCCATCTACTACCTCAGCAAGAAGTTTACCCCTTATGAGGCTCTGTATTCCTTGTTAGAGCGCACTTGTTGTGCTTTAACCTGGGTTGCTCAAAAATTGAGACATTATTTCTGTGCTTACACCACTCATCTCATATCCAGGATGGATCCATTGAAGTATATTTTCCAGAAGCCCATGCCTAATGGCAAGCTCGCCAAGTGGTAAATTTTATTAAGTGAATTTGACATCATTTATGCAACCCAAAAGGCGGTCAAAGGACAAGCCCTGGCAGATCACCTCGTCGAGAATCCTGTATGAGAAGAATACGAAACCTTAAAGACATACTTTTCTGACAAAGAAATAGCCTTCATAGGAGAAGATATTTCAGAATCCTATGATGGTTGGAGGATGTTTTTCGACGGAGCCGCAAACTTCAAATGAGTGGGTATAGGAGCAATTTTGGTATCATAAACGGGTCAGCATTACCCGGTGTCCGCCAAGCTAATATTCCCATGTACCAACAAGATGGACGAATATGAAGCCTGCATCCTAGGGCTCAAGCTGGCCATTGACATGAATATTCAGGAACTGCTAGTGATTGCAGATTTGGACCTACTCATTCATCAGGTTCGAGAAGAATGGGCAACCAAAAATTCCAAGATACTCCCATATCTACACCATGTTATGGAGTTGAGGAAAAGATTAAGAAAGACAAGAGTTCCAGCATGTTCCTAGAACACAAAACGAGTTCGCCGATGCTTTAGCCACTTCATCATCCATGATCCAACATCCGGATACAAACTTTATTGATCCTATCCCGGTCAAGAATCACGACCAGCCATCTTATTATGCTCATGTCGAGGAAGAAGCCGACGGGAAACCTTGGTTCCACGATATCAGGGAATACTTGACAACATGAGGGTACCCAGAGCTTCCCAATGCTACTCAAAAACGAACACTTTGGAGGTTGTCCAATAATTTCTTTCACAACAAGGAATCATGTATAGGAGGACTCCTGATTTCGGATTCTTAAGGTGTGTCAAGGCAAAAGAAGCAACCAGACTATTGGATGAAGTGAACGCAGGGACTTATGTACAACATATGAATGGTTTTGTTTTGTCAAAAATGATACTTCGAGAAGGTTATTTTTGGATGACTATGGAGACGGAATGCATTCAGCACGTCCAAAAATGCCACCGATGCCAGGTGCATGCAGATATGATAAAGGTGCCTCCAAACGAGCTTACTACAACAAGCTCACCATGGCCATTTGCCGCTTGGGGTATGGACATCATTGGACAAATTGAGCCAGCCGCGTCAAATGGGCACAGGTTCATCCTGGTAGCAATCGATTACTTTACCAAATGGGTTGCAGAGGCATCATAGTAGGCAGTCACCAAGAAGGTAGTTGCATATTTCATTCGAGATCGTATGGTTTGTTGAAAAGCACAAGAAGTGGCATGAGAAATTATCGTTCGCTTTATTGCGTTGCCGCACCACGGTCAGCACGTCAACCGGGGCCACTCCTTACATGCTAGTTTATGGAACAGAGTCGGTCATTCCTGCTGAAGTAGAAATTCCATCCTTAAGGGTCATACAAGAAACAGAATTAGATGACGCAGAATGGGTTAAAAGTTGCTACGAGCAGTTAGCCCTCATCGACGGGAAGAGAATGAATATTGTTTGTCACGGTCAATTATATTAGAACAGAATGTCCAGAGCCTTCAACAAGAAAGTTCAACCAAGGAAGTTTACACTAACGCAGCTGGTGCTGAAGAAGATATTTCCACATCAAGATGAAGCCAAAGGGAAATTCTCTCCCAATTGGCAGGATCCGTACATGGTTCACCCAGTTCTAACTGGAGGAGCCCTTAGTCTCGCAGAAATGGACGGAGAAATATGGCTAAATCCTATCAACTCAGACGCAGTGAAGAGATACCATATTTGATCATTATGCTTTCCTTTATAATGTAATTTGAACTACACCTGACCTGATTTTCGTTTAAGAGGGTGTACGTAGGCAGCCCTATGGGTTCGATCACATTTTAATAAAAAATTCAATTTTCCCCCGCTATTAGAACTGGGGTAGAATTTTGAGGAGGACCCTTAAAATTTCGAAGTAAGTTCTTCAGTCTCTTCGTCAGCACCGACCCAGTAAACTGGGGCAAAATTTAAAGGAGGAGACTAAGCTCTACCTCCATCTTGCATAAGGCTATCTTCTGCCTTTCGAGACTAAGCTCTGTCTCCATCTGCATTTTGCATATGGCTATTTCCTGCCTTTCGAGGCTAAGCTCTACCTCCACATTGCATAAGGTTGTTATCTGGCTTTCGAGATTAAGCTCTGTCTCCGTTTGCATTTTGCATAAGGATACTTTCTGCCTTCCGAGGTTAGGCTCTACCTCCACATTGCATAAGGCTATCATCTTCCTTTCGAGACTAAGCATTGTCTTCGCCCTGCATGGCTGAAACATTGCCGCTTTATTCTCATCTAGTTGAAACATCGCCACTTGCATTATGAAATTCTCATCTGGATGAAACATCACCATCCACATTTTAAATTCTCATTCGCCTAAAATACCGCCATCTATTTTTTTAATTCCATCTTATCTTTACGCGACAACTCTTTCATCCTCCTCGGGTAAAGAGGGACAGCTGCTGATAAGCAATTTTTCCCTATGTTTATTATACCCAAAATACCTTCAAAATAGTATATTTAAGCATATATAAGCACGCCTAGAAATTTTTGTATTTTTCTATAATTTTTATGATTTTTTAAAATTAATTTACTACTTATTTCGACAGTGCAAAAGGCCAAAATTATTTCCAAATTATCATTTTTAGTGAATAGTGTGTTTCATTCTCGTATTTGCAACAAAATATAATTTATGTAATTTTTGCGTATTTTTTACAAATGTATTTGGAATTTTTAAAGGTAATTGCATGAAATTGCAATTATGGCCTATTTCGCAATTAACTATATCTTATAGCTACAAAATCATTTTTTATTATTTTAGATTGATATTTACATATTATTTATTAGTTCTATGCTTTCAATTTTCTTATTAAATAATTTTAGCTATTTTATAAAATCAATTGGGAGAAATTGGCTATTTAAAAGTTGGCCGAATTTCATTTAAAACATAGCCCAAATTGCACCCGTATTTCAGCCTAATTTTAACCCAATTTCAACAACCCATAACTGTTGATTTTACCTGACCCACCTTTGGATTTAATCTAAGCCGTTGATCAAATAAGATCAACGGCCAAGATTCTATTTTCCTAATTAAATCAAACGACCCCCTCCCAAACCATCATTCACTCAGACCGTCTCTCTCTCTTTAACAAACAATCTCCCTTCTTGCTAGAACCTTGTCGTCTCCGATGAAGCTTGTCGCTCCGACCATACTCCTCCCTCACTTCTCTCGATCTCTAGTCGTCATTGAACCCTCATCTCATTGTTTCTCTCTAAAACTCGAAGCCCAGAGACCTCCGCCATGAAAGAAAGATGCTGAAAGCTTTGCCTGGGTCCATTGCCGGCCTTTCTCCAGTAGGTTTTTGTCCGATGATACCTTATATGACATTATTAACGAGTTTCACGACCAAGTTTCTCATTTTCCGAATTTATTTTACAAACCCTAATTTTTTGCCTAAATCTCTTTAATCTCTGCCTTTTCAAATGATCTTCAGTGTTCTACACTACTTCTCACTCGATATCTCCGACTAATTCAAGTTTTCCAAGAAGTTTTCTCTTTTTCAAAATTAGGGTTTCTGACCCTTTTGCAAAATCGCTCTACTTTCTGATTTTTCTTGAGTATTATGTGGTTATGTTTGTGTTATGTATTTGTTTGTGTTATCTTCTGGTTACTCTGAGTTTCATGCTTTAAGTTTTCTACTAGGGTTCTGTCTTCTATTGAGTCCGACTCTCCTGCTTAGGGTTATCTGATTTTTCATGATTGTTCATCGTTTACCTAATATCCTACTGATTTTGCACATCACTATGAGTCCTTGTTATGTATGTATTTTTTCCTTAGAATTTTTACACTGATTTTTTCTAATTTAATTACTCCCTTATTTGTAATATGTTTTCCTTGCTTAGAACTAATTCCCTTGTGGTTCTAGTCTCATCCGTGATTTTTTGACTAATTTTCGTAGTTAATTAATATTTTTACCATATTTATGTGCATGGACATGATTTCAAATATTCAATGTATATTTTCCTCACTTGAAACTCTATGTATTTAGCCCTTATTATATAATACATTCTTTACTACTCCTACTATGGTGGATGCAGTAGTCTGGTTGATTCCTTTCCTTTTAAAACAACTGTTTTTTACCGTTTAACATTGATTCCTTAATTAAAGGGGAGTCCTTATGCTGATTTGATTATGATTGATACCCAGTTCCTTAATTATGGATTGTTGCATTGTTTGGTTACTCGTTTTCAATATGATAAGTACCCCCATCCTCTTTGCATAACACACCAACATACATTACAATCTCTCTGAACTCTCTTTCAATAACACTCACTTCTCTATTGTTTCTCTAAAAACTCTCTCACTCAATCGGCCGAAAGCCAAGATTGGGTAATCTTGGTTGTCTATTTCTACACTACTAGGGTTCTACTGCATTGGTTACTTGGGTTATTGCCTGCTGTTTGCTTCTCTGCATTGTTGTTCTCACATTGCTGCCCTTATTCTCTGCTCACTCTACTAATCTTGTGCATTGTTGCTCTTTGTGTTCTATTTGCCTGAAACTGGTATGTTACTCATCTAATTTATAGTCTCCAAAATAATATGTTATTGTTAGTCCTGCACTTCATCTTGTTCCTTGTATGCTTTTATTTATGGTTCTGCTGTTCTTATTGTACTAACATGCCCTTACTAGTTTAGCTTATCATGTTCCCCCTTACCCCATTCCTTGTCTCAATAGCTATTTACTTTTCCTTGTGTGTTAATACCATGCATCCAGGTCTGCTTGGCTACTTGATTAGCCTTAACCTCTTCCTGAGGTTAATTGTATTGGGGTTTGTGCAGTAAGAATTGAACCCCTGTTTACAACCATGCTTGAGTACCTTTCTTCAATACGATGTATGTATAGTTCACTTTACTTACTTGATCCCTTCCCCATTGTCCCTATTTGTGTGATGCTCTATTTAAAATTGGTCAGTTTTTAAAATAATTTCAAAGGAATTCTTTCAACTTTTTCAATCAGTGTTTCCTCAAGCTATCTCTCAAATCTTCCTATTGTTTTTCTTAAACAGACTTTCAACTATTTTAAAACTCTCTCAATCCTATCACAATTTCATTATTCTTAGAACATTAGATTCTGCCCCCTTACTGTAAGCATTGCCTTGGGAGCCTTTGAGCACCCATTGAACTTTGATGCACAAGGCTGGCACTTCCACACTTGCACTTGTCAAATAAGGATATTTTTTGGGTATTTGGTATTGTCCAGGGGTTCAAACGAACCTTTAGGGAACTTTGCCACACCCAAACCTTTGTAATGGTTGTGAAACTCGAAAGAAGTGAGGACGAGATTTTGGGCCTGGCTGTAGGTTCCCTATCGAATAACTTCTTATTTTCTTTATTACTTTTGTATTTTAATTATTTGGGCTGTACTAATTTGTAAAGAATAATGGGTCTATAGTGAATTGGGAGGGTTATGCATGTTTAATTAAGGAAACTGGTAGAAAACATGTCTATAGGCATTTATTTATTTACCTGCGCAATAGATACCATGCTTTAGGACATGCATCTTCATATATAGAAATCATGTTCTTAGGACATCCACTTTCAATTTGTTATTCTGCATATTCCCACAGCCATAACTAATTAATAATCAACAAGCCATTACCATCACATCTAGATACAATGTTTTTAGGACTTTTTGTGCATTAGATACCATGCCTTTTGGACTCTATTTGTAAATTGTTTAAATACTTCATTAATTTGGGTTAAAACTGATTAATAACTCCTCGTTAAAAATGGAAATATTGCATGCTCACCATTTTAATAACGCCTAGGCAAGCCTTAGGCCGGATAAAAACTGACTAATCACCCTTTAAGTTATGTTCAAATTATTCCGCCTTTGTCTGAACTCGTTTGTCTCTGAAGCTTTCTAGTTTTTTTATACAAACTTCTGCCCTATTTTTAAACTATTCATGCAATATTTTACTGCTACATTTTTCCCGAAACTGGGTTACTATTTTAAACTATCTGAATACTGTAATTTTCAAAAGTTCAAAAGCTGGTATCTTCACTGTCTCTCTTTACACTTCTGCAATCTCAAAACATTTTCATATTTGTCCTTTTACTCTGCCTGTCTGAAAAAACTGTTTTACCTTATTTTCCACAAATGATTTTTCTAAGTAATTTCTACAGATTATAAAAACTGCTACTATTTTATTTTAAGTTCCTAACAATTTTCTTGCAAGTCTTCTTCTGCAAATTCCCCAATTTCTTTCTTTAATTTATACTCCAGGTTTTGAAAATTCTTCTTTTAGACCTTAATTGTGTTTATGTCGTGCTATTTATATGCATTGTTTGTGGAGGTATATATGAGCCTTGTAAGTGTTACGTGTTTCCCTTCTAAATGCAATCTTATTTATTTTGTATATCGCCTTAGCATTTTACCTTTAAACCTAGGAGTCGGCTTAGAAACCCCCTTCTTATTGAAATAGTAGTCCTAAATTCCTCCGGGACTGATAGGTTTGGACGGGTACTAGCATGCAATAAGTAAACGAGACCAAACACGTTTAAATGCCTTAACGGGATAGGAAGGGTAGGATATGGAGATGATGACGATGCGATAATATCATAAAGCGACCCCTCTTTAGGAATATGTGCGGATATTGTATCAAACGATCCATGTTTTACTTAAACCTAGGACCCCCCCCCCCCCTACCTTTTACTTTTTGTTGAAATATTTCTCTTTCACTTGTGCTATTACTTTTCAAAAGTTGCCCACTAGTTTTATATTCCTTATGTGCATATTTGCTTGTTTGTTTCTATGCCTTTTAAAGTCACATCTAAGCAAGGCCGGGAACCACACTAGTGGATATTGAGGGGTGCCTAACACCTTCCCCTAGAGATAATTTCAAACCCTTACCCGAAGTCTACTTTTCATTCAAAATCTTCCTAAAAGTGTCCTAATGCACTATAATCATTAGGTGGCGACTCTTCCAAACTCCGTAACCCAATTCCCAAAAGGGAATAAGAGTTGTTTTGTCCGCAATATCGTAATCCCAATTTTGCTTCCTTTAAGGGAGGGAAAAATGGGGCGTCGATAGTGATGAATAACTGAATGCGGAACAAATCTGGAATTTTAAGGGCCCTCCTCAAAATTCTGCCCCAGTTTACTGGGTCGGCGCTGGTGAAGACACTGAAGAACTTACTTCGGAATTTTGAGGGTCCTCCTCAAAATTTTGCCCAGTTTCAATATCGGGGGAAAAAGAATTTTTATTAAAATGTGACCGAACCCATAGGGATGCCTACATATCCCCTCTTAAACGGGAATCAGGTCAGGCGTAGTTCAAATTATAATCACAAAATACAAGCATATGATCAAATGTAGTATCTCTTCACTGCGTCGGAGTTGATTGTCTTCGGCCAAACTTCTCCGTCCATTTATGCAAGAATAAGGGCTCCTCCAGTTAGAACCCGATGGACCATGACGGACCCTGCCAATTGGGAGAGAATTTCCCTTTGGCTTCATCTTGGTGAGGGAATTATTTTCTTTAATACCAACTGTCCTGGCGTGAATTTCCTTGGCTTTACTCTCTTGTTGAAGGCTCATGACATTCTGTTCTGATATAATTGACTGCGACAGACAACATTCATCCTCTTTCCATCTATGAGGACTAACTACTCGTAATAACTCTTCTTCTTGTATGACCCTTAAGGGGGGAATTTCTACCTCAGTGGGAATGACTGCCTCTGTACCGTAAACCAACATGTAGGGGGTGGCCCCGGTTGATGTGCGGACCGTGTTACGATAACATAATAAGGCGGACGACAATTTCTCATGCCACTGCTTGTGCTTTTCGATCATTTTCCTTAGTATTTTCTTGATGTTCTTATTAGCTAATTCTACACCTCCATTCTCCTGAGGTCTGTAAGCCGTAGAGTTCTTCTGTCTGATCTTGATTGTTTTGCATATTGCCTTCATCAGGCCGCTGTTGAGATTAGAACCGTTATCGGTGATGATTGATTCTGGAACCCCGAATCGACAATCCATACGATCTCGGACAAAATCTACTACTACTTTCTTGGTGACTACCTTGTATGATGCTGCTTCTACCCATTTGGTAAAGTAATCAATTTCCATTAGGATAAACATCTGCCCATTTGACGCAGCCGGTTCGATTGGTCCAACAACATCCATTCCCCAAGCGGCGACCATAGTGAGCTTGTCCCAATAAGCTCATTTGGAGGCACCTTTATCATATATGCATGTATTTGACGCCGGTGGCATTTTGAAACGTATTTAATGCAGTCCATAGACATCCAAAAATACCCTGCTCGGAGTATCTTTTTTGCCAAAACGAAACCATTTATATACGGTCCACAAGTCCCTACGTGCACTTCCTCCAATAGCCTGGTTGCTTCATTTGCCTCGACACATCTTAAAAATCCAAAATCAGGAGTCCTCCTATATAGGATTCCTCCGCTTTGAAAGAAATTGTTGGACAATCTCTGAAGTGTTCGTTTCTGAGTAGCATTTGCAAGCTCTGGGTACTCTCCTGTTTTCAAATATTTCCTGATATCATGGAACCGAGGTTTCACGTCGGCTTCTTCCTCAATGTGAGCACAATAATCCGGTTGGTCATGAATCTTGACCTGGATGGGATCAATAAAGTTTGTATCGGGATGCTGGATCATAGATGACAAAGTGGCTAAGGCATCGGCGAACTCATTCTGTGTTCTGGGAACATGCTGGAATTCCGTCTTTCTGTATCTTTTCCTTAACTCCTATACATGGTGTAGGTAGGGGAGTATCTTAGAATTCTTGGTTTCCCATTCTTATCAAACCTGATGTATGAGTAGGTCCGAGTCTCCAATCACCAGTAGTTCCTAAATGTTCATGTCAATGGCTAGCTTGAGCCCTAAGATGCAGGCTTCGTACTCGGCCATATTGTTGGTGCAGGGGAATCCGAGCTTGGCGAACACCGGGTAATGCTTACCAGTTTCTGATACCAAAATCGCTCCTATGCCCACTTCTTTGAAGTTTGCGGCTCCGTCGAAAAATATCCTCCAACCATCATTGAATTATGCAATGTCTTTTCCTATGAAGGTTATCTCTTCATAGGAAAATACGTCTTTAGGGGTTCGTATTCTCCTCCTACAGGATTCTCGGTGAGGTGATCCGCCAGGGCTTGTCCTTTGACCGCTTTCTGGGTAACATAAACGATGTTGAACTCACTCAACAGTACCTGCCACTTGGCGAGCTTGCCTGTAGGTATGGTCTTCTGAAAAATATACTTCAATAGATCTATCCTGGATATGAGATGAGTGGTGTAAGCACAAAAATAGTGTCTCAATTTCTGAGCTACCCAGGTTAAAGCATAAGTAGTGCATTCTAACAAAGAATACCGAGCCTAGTACGGGGTAAACTTCCTGCTGAGGTAGTAGATGGATTGGTCCTTCCTTCCCGTTTCATCATGTTGTCCCAAAACCCAACAAAATGCCCCATCCAATACTTTGAGATAAAGCAATAGAGGTCTCCCTAGCTCGGGCGGAACCAAGACTGGCGGCGTTGACAAATATTCCTTGATTCTGTCAAAAGCGTTTGACAATCATCATACCACTTAGTGGCGGCATCTTTCTTTAGCATCTTGAGGATGGGTTCACAAATAACAGTGGACTCAGCTATGAATCGGCTGATATAGTTGAGCCATCCCAGGAACTCATTGCATCTTTCTTGTTATTTGGCGGTGGCAGCTCTTGAATGGCTATGACCTTTGACGGGTCCAATTCTATTTCCCGGCGACTCACAATGAAACCCAATAACTTTCCGACTGGGACCCCGAATGCACACTTGGATGGGGTCAGATTCAAGTTGCATCTTCTCAGTCTGTTGAAGAATTTTCTCAAATCTGCCATGTGATCTGCAACTCTTCTGGATTTAATGATGACTTCGTCCACATACACCTCGATCTCTTTGTGTATCATATCATGAAAGATTGTGGTCATGGATCTCATGTAGGTAGCACCAGCGTTCTTCAAACCGAATGGCATCATTCTATAACATTACATTTCCCACGGCGTGATTAATGCCATTTTCTCTACATCTTCTTCATCCATCCATATCTAGTGGTTCCCAGCAAAACAATCGATGAAGGACTGGAGCTCATGGTTGGCACAGTTATCAATCAGTATGTGTATATATGTCAAAGGGAAATCGTCATTTGGACTGGCCCGGTTGAGGTCCCGGTAGTTGATACAGACTCTAACCTTTCCATTCGTCATTGGTACCGGCACAATGTTGGCTAACCATGTTGGATATTCCACTACCCTGAGAATCCTGGCTTTGACTTGCTTGGTAACCCCTTCTTTGATTTTCAAACACATGTCTGGCTTGAGTTTGTTGAGTTTCTGTTTGATCGATGGGCATCCTGGATCTATCGGCAGCTTTTGAGCCACAATGGATGTGCTGAGACCAGTCATACCATCATACGACCAGGCGAAGATATCCTTATGCTCTTTAAAAAACTCTGTGTATTCTTCCTTTTCTAATGGTGACAAGTGTATGTTGATACGTGTTTCCTTGACATTTTCTGCGTCTCCTAAATTAATGACCTCGGTTTCATCCAAATTAGACTTAGGTCTGTTCTCAAAATCCTCGACTTCTCTAACAACCTCTTCTGGGATTTCATCCTCTTCTGAATCAATGTCCATTTGTCGCATTGTCTCATTGCAAGTTACAGTCGTCGATTCATCATGATGATATGTAATAGTAATGCTTTGTAAAATAAGGTAAATGGTAGAGAAAATAAATGAGAGTGAAATATAAAGATAAACTTGGAAAATGCTTTTGAATAAATTCATAATTGTCTGAGACATCGGAGCTCCGTTAAAAAGTAAAGACAATGCTGAAGAGTAAAAATCAATTAATAGTAAAGTGCGATGCATATGTGTCATTTAGCCTTGCTACCCCGAGGCTCTATTGGCACTAGTGATCCTGATTGACCAATTGGTGAGGTGTTCTCCCCGGTTCACAGCTTGAATGGAATGGCCTTCCTCCCCTTCTTCTCGGAGGTAACACTACAATCCATATCATCCTCCTGAAACAGGTTCTTCATGGCTGCCAGCATCTCATCTTTGTCTGATCCATGTATGACATCAGCGAGCTGAAAGGTCTGCTCTAACTGAGGTAGACGGTGCTTCAGTGGGTAGTAGGGACCGTGCCATGGTGGAGACCAGTCATTAAATTCCTCCCAATTGTATTCATAACCCAGGCCAAAAGTTGTTCCGTGCTTCTTCAACTAGATAGGCTTGTTAATACCCTGGTGGCTCTTGCCAAGCCCCTTTCCAGGCTCATATCCACTCCAATTCAGAATGCTATCGATTTTGCTATCCCACCACTTATCCTTGTCTATGTCATTTACTCGATCAATGTGATTGTATGTTTCTCCACCTATTCTCCTTCTTCCTCTGATCATTGGGATAGCCTTGCGACTGTATATAGGGTTGCTCCCGTCGTCATGAATGATTACTTCATGATGATTCCATACAAATTTCACATCTTGGTGAGATGTTGATTCCAAAGCCCCAGCGGCGTGGATCCAGGGTCGTCCTAGCAACAAATTGTAGGATGTCGGTACATCAATGACTTGGAACTCCCCATCGAACAAGTGGGTCCCATCTGTAGGCATAGGATAATTTCTCCAATGGTGTTCCTCTGAGATCCATCAAATGCTTTGACACTGATAGCCCCGTCTTTGATCTCGTGCAGTCCTTTGCCCTGCATCCTAAGAATCACCAACGGACAAATGTTGAGGCTGGATCCCCCGTCGACAAGAATCCTGGTGATAAAGTGATCCTCGCATTGCGCAGTAATGTGCAACGCTTTGTTGTGACCAAGCCCTTCTGGTGGTAATTCATCTTTGTGGAACGTGATCTTATGGCTTTCTAGTACCTGTCCCACCATGTTTGCCATTTCGCCTGCTGTTATGTTGATGGGAACATAAGCTTCACTTAGTATTTTTAGCAAGGCATTAATATGTGCCTCAAAGCTTTGTAGGAGAGCCAGAATAGAAATTTGTGTCGGTGTCTTGTTCAGCTGCCCAATGACCGAGTACTCCTTGGCCTGTACCTTTCTCCAGAGGTCATCAAGTCCATTTTCAGTAGTCCGTCTGGAGGCCTATTTTCGAGACTCAGCCAAGTGCTCCGGGGTGTACACCATGCCTGTCCTAGTCATGCCCTGTGTGGCAATTGCTTCTCTGGTATATGCCTTTCCTTTCCTTCTAGCCTCAGCAGTGTAATCCCAAGGTATAGCATTTGTTTGGAACGGGGTCACGTCTGTCATGGAGACCGGAATAGGCCCCTTGGAAGGGAACACAGTAACTTCAAATGGTATAGGCGCCTTTGTAACCCCGAACTCGACCTTAATTGGTTTTGGCGCCTTTGCAGAAGGTACTTCAAACTCGAGTGGTATGGATACATTTACCACGTTTCCCTCAGAGGGCTGAATCTGGATGACAATGGGATTGAGAGTGACCGTTGGCTTCTTAGGCTCGTCACCTTCAGCTATTAAACCGATTGACCCCTTCGGGTCCCAATCCTCTTCAATCTCAATCATGTGGATACCTCCTCCCTTGTGGTCAGGCAGAGGGTGGTTGCGAACATTAGGAGCAGGCTCATTTGCTATAATGATCTTGTTGTCAATTAGTTCTGAATCTTGTCTTTTAACGAGGGACACTCGTCAATGGTATGGCCCTTCATCCCGGAATAGTATGCGCAAGTCTTGTTTGGGTTGATCAATTGGGAAGGGTTTTCTGGAGTTACGGCTTGGATATGGATAACGTAGCCTGCGGCCTTGAGTTTTTCAAATAATTAGTCGATTGGCTCGGCTATGGCGGTGTGCTGTCTAGAAGGTTTGCTGTCAAAGCTTGGTCTAGGTCGAGGGAAATTTCGGCGAGTAGGCGGTGATGGGTAGTGAGAAGGTTGGGAGTTATATGCTTGGTATACAGGTGCGGATTGGGAATATCTTGGTGAAGTGGGTTTATACGTAGGTGGTGGAGGTGATTGGTAAGCAGGTGATGAAATTTGGTAAGTGGGTGATGGTACTTGGTATTTACGGTAGGCTGATATGTGAGTGAGGCTGAGGGATAGGTCGGGTATTTCATGGGCGTATGTTTCTTTGCGCAGCCATTACAGAATTCACATCTTTCTTCTTTGTTGAGCCACCAGGCTGTAGAGCCTTGTTGGTGGCTTCCAATGCCTCGAGGTTAGTGACCATACCGTTCTTGATGCCTTCTTCAATCCTCTCTCCCAATTTGATGATGTCGGAGAACTTTTGGCCCTCAATTAGCATCAATCTCTCATAGTACTGTGGATCTTGAGCATGGACAAAGAATCTGTTCATTTATTCTTCCTCCAAGGCCGGTCTGACCTTAGCACATTCTGACCTTCAACTATGTAGCATACTCGTGAAAGGTCTTTGTGGGCTTCTTCTTAAGATTCTGAATATAGAACACATCTGGTGCGTTCTAAGTGTTGAACCTAAACCGATCCATAAAATCAGACGCCATATTTACCCAACTAGTCCATTTTTTCGCATCCTGTCTAATGTACCAGGATAAGGCATCACCCTTCAAGCTCCTCATGAATAACTTCATTCGGATCTTCTCATCCCTACCGACTCCTACTATCTTGTCTCAATATATTCTCTAGTTTCCCCGGTACCGTCGAACAATTCAAACTTGGGAGGTTTGTACCCCTCCGGGGGCTCAACATCTGGTTGGACACAGAGATCTTCAACACCCTTGTTACCTTCGAAACCATGAACCCGGCTAGTCAACTTCATGATCTCAGCGGCAAATTCTGAATGAGGGAACTCTTCTCCTCTGCCTTGACTGCACTGGTGATAGGCTGATTGTAATGCAGCATTGTATCCACAAAGATTGTAATATTATGGTCTTTTGCGGTGTGGTATGGTTCATGAGTGTTATGGTTGTGTTCCATTGGAGGTTGTGGGATGTTTTGTGGTAGTGTGGAGTTCTGTGTGTTAACGTCGGGTGTGGAAAGAGTGATTGACAGGCTTTTCAGGTTTCTAACTTGCTCCAATTCCTCTCGGAACCTCAGCAAAGTTTGCTCCAGATGCGCAGCAGTTTATGGTAATACTAGAAGGAGGAGGAGATGGAGGACCCTTTGATCTTGTGGAGTATGCTGATTTTGCCAGAATGCACGAACTAACCTTTGGGGATGGGAATTAAAATAAAAGAAAAACAATAAGTTAAAACGTTAGTGCGGGTTCTGATAAATAATATTGCAATATTTAAACACATTGTGTGGGAATATAAATCGTTTCCTAATTTGGGTGCCTCTTTGTGCCCTAGGTAGGCCTAGCGACAAATAAAATTTGGAGAACTTATAATGCTTAATTCCTTATTTTATTGATAAAACCAAAATAACTAAATGATAAAATAAGTCACTAATGCCTAGTGGCTTTATTACATTAAAGCAGGAGAGTAAAAATCCTAACTACTTGGTCCCAGAAGGAACTTCCCCAAATTCGGTATTCTTGCCTCCCTCGTATAGCTGCATCAACTCGCGCATTCCCAACAGTAGGTAAGCTCGAGCCAAATGTCCGTCTGTGCTTCCCTCATCATTCTGACAGTCTTCGATCCTTTGCAAGAACTTTCCTTCCAACTCTACCAAACCTTGCTCTAGCTACCCCAAACGGTTATTGGCGTTGACGGCCATATCTTTCCACTCGTTGATGAGCTTCCTTTTGGCTTCCTGTATCTCCCGATGTTCTTTTTCACCCTCTCTCATCCTCTTGCACAATTGATTGTATTTGACTTGTGCTTCAGTTCTCAATGATAACCCTATGACTGTGGGCGAACCCCGGATGACCCAAACCAATGTGATCATCTTCCAACAAACATGTGTAGTGCGGCGCACACCCAGCATGATACCTGTCTTGTTCAATAGAATCCTTCCTTAAGACAAGCTTGCAGTGCCACATATGCTGAGCATGACACCTGTGCGGGCTATAATCATTTTGAAAGTAAACCCTGAATGACTCGCTTTTTCTATCTTGGGTATGATTTGTTTCCTTAGGGCTTGCCTCATCACTCAGAGGGGGATGTAAGGATGAGTTCCCCTCAGGCTAATAAGCATGACGAATGGTGCTTCTCGACAATGGAAAATGAACTCCCCTGTTGGGAACCACTTGAACATCCACTGAATTTGCTCTTCTTTCAAGTTATGGAAAGACTCTACCCATCCACCGGCGTCCTCTGGCTGAGCGAACATGTTGGGCATGAAGTTCGTTCGCTTTTGATGATTAAAAGCGATATGGTCATCCCAATCCTTGCGTATGATTTCCTATCTATAGTCGCCTTTTTGAAGGTGTTCTAGGAGACATAGTTGAAGCAACAAATTACAACCCTCGAAATGTGGAGCCCCTTCTTGACACTTTCCCAAGCCTCAATAGATTTAAGCGAGGATCATAGGTACTATACTGAAGGACTGCCCATCGATCCCTTCCATCAAAGTCTTGATAACCATGGCTAGTCTGGTGTGGATCCTAGCCTTCTTTATAGGGAAAACTACCATGCCCAAGAAGCAAAACATGAACACAAAGACCTTTCTATGTATGTGCCCCAAAAGGTTGAGGGTGTATTCGTCCATGTAGGCGCGATAGGACTTACTGTGGCCATATCTCTCGCATAAGAAGTATAATGGTATGTAAGAGTCCTTCAAGAATGAAAGGACGGGATTTTTTATGAGTCCCATCATTTTAAGGAAACCTCTACTTTTATGATTCTCCGGCATGAGTAAACCCGGTGTTTCACAAGGGATACCAGCTAGGCCTCCTATTTCTTCTAGCAAAGGGGTAATTTTCAGATCTCTAAAACAGAACATTGATCGATCACCATCCCAATACAAAGTGGCAGCCTCAATGATTTTGTTGTTGGGTTGGACTTCCAGGAGTGAAGGCAAATTCCCTAAGTACTTGCGGATGGGGGTTCGATCAGTGCTATGAAGATATTCTCACCAGCTTAGCAACCTTGGGTGGATGTTGGATACCATACATAATCTGGGGACCTCGTGCCTCATTTCTGCAAAACAAAGTATTAGGCCTTAACCCCACCAGACTCGACTATCAATAATTAGCAAAAGCATTTAGTTCTTCAAACAATGCACATAACGTGAATGTGTCTGTTTGGGTTTCGGGAAACCCGATGGCCTTTGGTTTAGGCTATCTTAATGAGTCATTATGCGGACAACATAACTGACTCGGCTAAGATTGACCATCATGCATGAAAAGTTCAATAGAGTAAGGTTTCTATTATCGAAGTGCTAGACTAGGTACCCTTGAGTGGACAACTCAAGAGAGAAAGGCGCGGAACCGTCGACTACACTATTGATCGACTGGTTTTACCGCAAATATGCCTTTGACACATTTAGGGGGTTTATAATATTGGAAGAGTGCAACCACTCATTGTATGCGTTGCTATAGGATTTGTTTTGGCACGAGTAGAACATGATGTTTAGAGATGCAATTACAATGATGAAACAAGTTGCATGTATTTTCACATTCATAAGATAAATGATTACAATGATTGCTCAAAATTACAACATTATTGAAATAGTAAATCAATAAGGAAAGTTGTTAAAGGAAAGAAAAGACATTAAGAGCCAAGTTAGTAGTTGTGATGAAATAATAAAAATAGAAAATAAATGCAATTAAACCAGCAATAAAGTCACAAAAGCAAGTGATAGTAAAATCCTTAAATAAATTCCCCCCTAAAAAGTCGAAATCAGGTTTACGACATTATGGACAAAACAACTCTTAGTCCCTTTTCGGAATTAGGCTATGTAGTTTGAAGAGTCGCCACCAAATGATTATAGTGCATTATGAAACTTTATGAAGAAGATTTTGAAAGAAAACCAGAGTTTGGGTAAGGGCTTGAAATTATCTCGAGGGGAAGGTGTTAGGCACCCCTCAAGATCCACTATTGTGGTTCCCGACTTTGCTTAGATGTGACTTTAAGTAACATAGAAATAGACAAGCAAAGTTGGCACATAAAGAATACGAGCAAGTTGACAGTTTTGAAAGAAGGATAGCATATGAAAACAGGAATTTTAGAGAAAACGTTTAAACAAAGAAAAGTAAGGAGGGTCCTAGGTTTAACTATAATATGGATCATTCGATGCAATATCCCGCACATATTCCCAAAGAGGAGTCGCTTTATGATATTATCGCATCGTCATCATCTCCATATTCTACCCTTCCCACCCCGTTAAGGTATTTAAATGTGTTTAGTCTCGTTTACTAATCGCATGCTAATACCCGTCCCAACGTATTAGTCTCGGGGTATTAGGACTTCTAATAATAAAAAAGGGGAAGGAGGGTAAGACATATAAGGAGTTTCAAAGGTAAAAATGCTAAGGCGTCAACCAAAACAGATAGCAGATAAGGGCATACAAATCAGACATTCAAAGGCTCATGCAAAACCCCGTAGATCACAATAGCATTTAGAGCCCGTTTAGATGTGCTTAAAAAAGTAGCTTTTAAGTAGAGTGCTTAAAAGCACTTTCTAAGTGCTAGAGCTTGTTTTATAAATAAGCAGTTACGTGTTTGGATAAAAGAGTTGGAGCTGAAATATTCTTAAAATTACTGAAATATCCTTAAAGTTGTTAAACCTATAAAAAACGTATTACTATAATATTTTAATTTAAATATATAAATACATAATAACTAATATTTTAATTCACTTTTAATTAAAAAACTAAGAGTAGTGTCAAGAAAGCAAATGAAAACTAACCTAGTTTCGGTACGAAGAAATCAAACGAAAACAATAATTAATATTTCAAAGAAAATAGTAAAAAAACAAAAAATAGAAAGCAAGAAAATGTTACCATATGGAGAAATATGGAAAGAAAAAGAGTAAGATGAAAAAAGTAGATGCTGCAATTTGTGGAGGAAGAAGACATCAGCAATTTCAATTTTTGTACAGAGGGTAATTTGGGTATTACGAAAACTATAATGCATAAAAATGTAAAATCCTTGGCCAAAGTAATATGGCTTTTAAGCCAATATAAAAAAAGTTGGGTTCACCCAAATTCTTGATTTTGGCCTTTTTTAAGCTGATTTTGGCTTTGTTTAAGCTATTTGTTTGATTGCCAAACACCTCCATCAGTTAAAAGCAGATTTTAAGCCCATCCAAATAGGCTCTTAATTTAGCATGACTTGCAATTACTAGTTTAGTCTTAATATTAAAGCTGATAACGGATAGATTAGTTTAACACATAAAGTTTGATAATAAGTCTAATTTGAGCCCCTCGGATCCGGTTTGTTGAAACTTAAAGTATTTTGAAAGTCAATAATTTCATAAAAAGCGATAATTTGAAACAGGAATTTGGGATTTGCCAAAGTTCCGAAATGGCTTGTAAAATAGCCGAATTGCTTAAGTAAAATGGTGCAAGAAAGAGAACTGAAGTGAAAATTAGGCAGAAGATCAAAAAAAGGAAAGTTGATTTCAGAAAAATGCAGGTTTGGAATTTAAAAGGTTTTTATAGATTGAAAAGCAGATATGGCCAGATTTCAAAATAGACAGTATTGGACAAATTTTATTGAAAGTGCTTAAGAAATTAGGCGAGTTTGTACCCTATAGGCATGACATTTACATATTGATTATTCTTGCTTTTAGAATGTTTGGGGGACCTACTAATTGCCTAGCGTTGTATGCAATTCCTAGAGACATGATTTCTAGATGCGATGCAATATTGAAATCCAGTAGACATGGTTTCTAGATGTGATGCAATATCGAAATCCTATAGACATGATTTCTATTATGCTTGCAATATAAAAATCCTATAGGCATGGTTTCTATATGATTAGCAATATAAAATCATATAGACATCATATCTATATGATTAACAATATAAATATCCAATAGGCATGGTTTCTAGATGATTAAAAATATATAAACCCTATAGGCATGGTTTCTATTTTGATTAGCAACAATATAAACCCTGCCCATACCCTTTTTACTATATCCCCAAGTTCTTTTACAAAGCTTTGTTACATAAATGGCAAGAAAAGGACTAAGGAAACAAGTACATCAAAGCTAAGACGGACCCGAGGAAGCTCAAAGAAACCTTAATGTCCAACACATGTATTTTACCCTAGCCATGAACATGACTAGCACACCCCTGACCTTTTACATGGCTTAAAAAAATAAGAGCAGACTTTAAATAACTCAGATTAGGCCTATATGATGATTAGGACATCAAAAGACCTGAGTCAAGCTCAACACATAATTGGGGTAAGGAATGAGACTGATTTGAGTAGAGGTTTAGAACAATCTGGTTCTGAACTAAAGGTGGCAATAGAGTACCATTCTAGTCCAAAACAATACTCACATACAAAAGGGGGTCAGGGAAAGGGATCAAATATGCAAGCATTTGCAAAACAAAAAAAACATAACAAAGTTAAACAGAAGTAGACTAAAGAGATTTTGGGGGAAGGGAAGTACATAAAAGCACTCATACAAGCCCTCAACATCAACATAGGGATAGGGTGTAGGGAAGTACATGCTGAAGTTAAATTACACGATATAAGAAAATTAAGTATAAACATGCATGTGAAGGATAGGTAAACACATAGTCTTTAGAGATGGTATTTAGATTAAGGCTACCAGTTGCAAATTCGAACAGCAAAGCAAATAGAGCAAATGGAACCTTATAGTTTAGCCTTGGCTTTCAGCCGGTTAAACTTAGCAATAAAAATGAGTAGCAGAGAAGTATAGAGAAGAGAAGAGAGAATGATTGGGTATGAACTTGTGATTGTTCGGGTTTTCGAAGTGAAGAGGAAGGGGGTTTTGTAGTCTGAAAATAAACAACCAATAAGGCAGGAAAATAATTTAGTATCAATCAAAATTAATCAAGGAAAAAATTTCCCTTAATTAAGGGAGTCAGACTTAGGGTAAATAAACATAGTTCCAAATATGGAAAGGAAATCAAGAATGGGTGGTAAAATAAAAGGGTAAATACATTTAAGGTTTTTCAAAATACACACGATTTAAACAAATAAGGTAAATAGAATCATCAATCACTCAAAAAATCAAGGAAGCTTGGATACAAATTGATACTGAAATTAGTTAAAAAGCAAGTCCAAATTAAAGAATCAAATAAGTTCATACAAATCAGTTTCCCAAAATTAAGGGTATTTCGAAAAGGGGAAGGCTGATTATAAAAGATGCACAAAAACATGCAAGGCCAAAATTAATAGAAAAGTCACGTAGTCAGAGAGAACAGCACACAAGCATGAGATGCAACTAGAAATTCTTCCAGAAATCAGAAGCATGAAGCGTTTAAACTGTTAGGGTTTCAGAATTGGGTAAACAACACACAAACACGAAAACCCCAAAGTCTAGGGTTTCCTAACACTTCACGGTGTAAAGAAGAAAGTAAAAGGGATACTCAGGTAAAAAAACTCAGAGAGGACACAATTAAAAGCAAAATACAGTAGAGAGTTACCAGAAACCCTAGGTAAAGGAAAACATTCAAAAGGCATAACAACAAATAAAGAAATAAGAATAGAGAAGTTAAGAAAAAGAAAATAGAAGAAAACTTACATGAAATATTTCATTGAATCATAGGTAAACATCCAAAAGTCATAGCAAAAGCAAAGAAATCACATTAGAGTAGTTTTTAAAAAAACAAAAATCGGAGAAACCCCAGTTTTAGGAAGACGAACAGTTTGAAGATAAAATCCGTAAAAATGTGGAAAACACTTTGAAGCTTTAGAAAATAACTTAAATATGAAGTAGATCATAAAGAGCACAGAAGAAACCTTAAAGATTTAGGGTTTCAGAGAGAAACCTAGAGAACGAGAAAGCCTTGAACGGACTGGTTTCGAGTCACAGACTTACAACCTTAAGACTCGCCGGAGAGAGACCAGACATGGTCGTAGAACTCAAATTGGAGGTTCTCTGAACCGGAGACCTTCAAGGTCTGGCCTCGATCTATGAACGGAGAAGCCATAGAAGGTAATGGAGGGCGAGTACAGGTTGCACGAAACCTAGAAAGCCATATTTTCCGGTGAAAAGGGGTTAGAAAGTGACCGGATGCGGCTAGGGTTTAATGAGGGGTTGATAACATTTGGGAACGAAGGGGATACAAGGGTGGCGGGCTTTGTGTAAATGATTAGGGTTGGGGTGTATTGGGTTTAATTAAGGAAGGGATTATTGTGGGCCGTTGATATAAGTGGTCAACGGCCACGATTTAAAAGAAGGACCGGGGCAGGTTTTATTAATGGGGTGTGGGTCAGGTTAAATTAATATATTGGGTAGTATAATTGGGGTTGGGAATTAGGCTACAATTGAAATTAAAAACTCTATAATTTAAATGGCCAATTTTCCCTAGTTTGAATTTTATAAAATAGCAAACGATGTTTAAAAATCTAATTAAAAATAATGAATTAATAAGATAAATATTAATTTAAAAATATTAGGAATGATTTTATGATTAAAAAACCTATTAAATCGAGAAATAGGCTAAAATTACAATTTCATGTAATTTTAATTTAGAAATACTAAATGAACTTGTAAAATTATGTAAATTATATTTTTGTATAAATATGAGAATAAAATAAATTATTCACTAAAATGACAAGTTTTGGGAATAATTATTGGAATTTATAGTGCAAAAATAGGCCATAAATTGATTTAAAAATTCTTACAAAATGTGAAAAAATATCAAACATTTGTGGATGCTTATATACGCTATTTTTGAGTATAAAATTAAATAGAGAAAAATTGGGTATCAACACTTCGATAGAAGTAGGGGGAGAAAGCCATGAAATAACCTCGATCTTGGCCTTGTCAACTTCAATTTTACGCTTCTAACTCTTGTGACCCAACACAATACCCTCTTCTACCATGAAAGCTTAAAAAAGTGACTAAAAAAGATCATTTTCCGTTTCCGTTCCTTGACCAAATGCTTGATCGTCTTGTGGGCCGGACTTTCTATTGCTTTTAGTACAACCAAATTGTCATTGACCCGAAATACCAAGAGAAGACGACCTTCGCATGTCCTTATGGCACATTCGCGTTCTCGAGGATTCCATTTTGACTGTGTAATGCTCTGGCGTCCTTTCAACGTTGTATGATGGCTATTTTCACCGACATGGGGGAAGATATATTGGAGGTCTTCATGGATGATTTTAGCGTGGTTAGGGATTCTTTTGATTACAAATCCTCCAACCCGTCACTGTCCGAGTCGTAATAAGCTCATTGTTGTCATTGGTCACCACAGTCATCCCACCCTTCTTCGGTACACATTGCACCGGAGAAGTGCAAGAACTATCAGAGATAGGATAAACCACACTGGCATAAAGCCACTTGATAACCTCTTTCTTTACCACTTCTTACATAGCCTCATTTAGTCTTCTTTGATGTTCAAGTAAAGGCCTCGCATCCTCCTCCAATATGATTTTATGCATGCAAAAGGCGGGGCTTATACCTTGAATATCGGCTAATGTCCATCTGATCGCCTTCTTGCACTTTTGAAGAACCGCCAAAGTGGCATCAACCTGCATGTTTGTTAAGCAAGTCAAAAGAAAAATATGAAACATATATTTAGAGCCCAAGAATTCATACCTGAGGTGAGGAGGAAGTGGCTTCAACTCCAACACCAGTGGCTCCTTAATAGATGGCTTACTTGGTGAAGTTTTGCGATTTTCAAGGTCCAAAGACAACTTCCTAGCCTCTTATGAATATGAACCTGTACTATGAAATGCATTTATGTACTCTACTCTCTCAACGTCATCATCGACATCCATATTGAAAAGCACGGCTTCAAGAGGATCTTCAACATTAATCATCGCGCTTGTTTCATCCACTATCACCGTAGTGACAATGTACACAAACAAACACACCTCTGTGCTATTGAGTTGTCTTATTAATTTGCAAACATGGAATACCACCTTCTCATCTCCCACTTGGAATGTCAACTCACCTGCTTCAACATCAACCAATGCTATCCCCGTACCTAGGAAAGGTCTCCCAAGAACAATTGGCACTTTAAAGACTACCTCACAATCTAATATGAGTCAGCCGACAATATGAATATATAAACATGGAGAAGAACATCATAAATTATGCCCAAGGGACGCTTCATCGATCGATCCGCCATTTGAAGTCTCATTGAGGTAGGTCAAGGTTGTCCAATCCCTAAAGTCTTGAAGACCGAGTACAATATCAAATTTATGCTAGCCCCCAAGTCACAAAGGGCCTTAGAAAAATCCGTGCTTCAGATTATACAAGGAATAGTAAAGGCTCCAGGATCCTCAAGCTTTGGTGCCATTTAATAAACTATGGCACTCACTTCATGAGTCATCTTAATTATTTCACACTCCATCGACCTCTTCTTTGTAACCAAATCTTTCAAGAACTTTGTATACCGCTTCATTTGCTCAAATGCCTCAACCAAAGGTACGTTGATTATGAGGCTATTCATCATGTCTATGAACCTTTTGAATTGATTATCAACCTTTTGCTTCGCCAACCGTTAAGGATAAAGAGGGGGTGGCCTAGTAAAGGGTGCCTTGGCTCTTGGAACAACCGGCTCGGGTATATCAATTACGTATTACCTAGACAGGTTCATGGCATCTTGAGTCTCAACCTAGACTTCATCAATATCAATCCGCACATCTTTGCTCTCATTTTGTTCAACCACATCATCAACATTCATAGGCACATTATCATCATGCAACACAACATCATCCTCTACAACTCGCTTTTCACTCGAGAATGCACAACATCGCCTCTTCTACTCCTAGTTGTAATCACCATGACATGGTTGTTATTTCCAACATTAGGGTTCACTACCATATCACTTGGTAGAGCACCCTTTGGGCTATCAAAGCTTGAGAAATTTGACCTAGTTGCACCTCTAAGTTTCAGATGGAAGTGTTATGAGAAGACAATTGCATCGGCATCATTTGCTCGAACATGTTCTCAATTCTCCCCAAATCACTCCCGAAAGAACTCGGACCTTGAGAAAGAAAGGGAGGTGGATTGTTCGGTTGTTGGTGCATGGGGGGCCTTTGAAAGCCTTTCCCCCTATTTCCTTGGTTTCCACCTTGGTTTTTGTTCCATTCACATTGACCATTGTTCTTGTTCCAATTGTTGTTTTTGTTTCTGTTCCAATTCCCTTGATTAACCGAATTGTTGTTCCCCCAATTTTCGCCTTGATTGTTGTTATTTTTCCAATTACCACCTTGTTGGTTGTTATTATTCCAATTGACACCACCTTGTTGATTGTTATTATTCAAATTTCCGTCACCTTGTTGATTGCCCATATTTCCTTTGGGACACCATTGTTGATTTCCTTGACTTCCTCTATTCTTTTGGTAGTTATTGACATATTGGACTTCCTCGCTTTGATCATCATAGCACTCATTCGAATAACCGCCACCATCATTGTTGTTGTCAAATTACTAACAATTATCATAAGATTGTTGTTGCCCTCTTTGCCTCCTTTTCAACATAGACACTCCTTGCATTGCATTAACTTGGCACAGGTTTTGGATTGATGCAATTGCACTTTCACTAATTGATTCATAGATGTTGTAAGTTCAGTTATAGCTTGGTTGTGGTCATGCAACTCTTTGTGCAAATGGATGACCGTGGGGTCACCTTGAGGTACGTTTGCTCGACTTTCCATGCCAAAGAGATGTCAGCCATTTCATCAAGTACATCACATGCCTCTTGGTAAGAAAGTTTCATAGAATTCCATCCGTCCAATTGGTTCATAATGCACTGATTCGTGGTGTTGATGCCCCGATAATAAGTTTGTTCTATCATCGCCTCTGTCATGTCATTATTGGGGGTACTCTTTCACCATTGTTCTATATCTTTCCCAACTCTCATGCAAAGGTTCTGTTGGCTCTTGTTTGAAAGCTAGAATCTCTTCCTGAAGAGCCTCCATATGACTTGGAGAAAAGAACTTGGCAGTCCGCAAATTCATCCCATGTGGTGATTGACTGATTGGGGAGCCTCTCTAACCAATTCAACGGTTTACCTCGAAGAGAGAACGGGAAAAGCCTCAATCTTAATGCATTCACGAATACGTTTGTCTGCTTGCTACCCCAGCATATATCCACGAACCCCTTCAAGTGCTTGTAGGCATTTTTATCGGAGGTGCCCATGAAGTACCCTCTTTGCTAGAGCAAGGTCAATATAACACTTGTGATTTGAAAGTTCCCCACTCGGATTTGGGAAGGAACAGTAATAGTGGCGTATCCTTGATAGGTTAAAACTCTAGGAGCCACTCTCGGCGGTGGCGGAGGAGGGTCAGGAACATTGTTGTTCTCATTGGCATTTCTATTTGCATTTCGGACTCTCCATGGAACTTGAGGTAAGGCGTCATCTTTGTCTAGATCTTCTATCTCCTCCCCCGCTATCACATTGTCTAGAGGGACATTTGCATTAAGAGCAAGTTTTACCTGATTGATCAACACACATAAAATTAGTAACAAGAAGGAAAGGGAAGTAAAACACAAAACAAGCTATACAGATAGTCAACACCATAAGCTCCCCGGTGACGGCGTCAAAAATTAATCGTTGCCGACTCAACGCTACACGAATGTAAGAAGAGTGGGTTGCAACAATTTTTACCTAAATAGTGGTTCGGGATCGAATTTCCATAGGGATCTAGTAGTTGAGTTGTATTGTCTGTCTAGTTTAGAGATGCGTTTGTGCTTCTAATTGCACTTCAATCATTTTTGTGTTCTTATATTTATAACTATTATTATGAACTAAGAATTAAAACTAAATTATGCTAAGGGAATATTGCTAGGTTGTGATTAATGGAGAGAAAGGCACTAGGGTCATTGCATTACCTAGGTGGTTAATTAACGGATAGAAACTACTAAGGATTGATTGACATATGTGGGGCTTATGCTATAACCGTTGCACAATCGTACCCACTCTCACACCTCTCGATAGAGAGAGTGATTTTTTCCAATTGAATCTCTCGAGACCAATTGGGTAGGCCAATTAGACCAAGCAACTAGGGTTCAAGTAGGGGGATTACTCTCTCGAGATTTAACCCGTTGATTGGGACTACCATTTTCTCACGAGTCCATCCTAATTTCTTGTTGGGTCAATTTTGGGGTCATGGTCTCTCTTTCTTAAGAAGAGTTAAACCAACAAAGCTATAATCAGTGTTTGCAACCACCAATACTTAATTAAAACATAAAATCAACCAAAATAACAAATATCCAATATCAATCTAACCCTAGATGAAAACACCCATCAATTACCCACACTAGGGTTGAGCCACAACCTAAGATAATGGATTTAACTAGACATAATTAAAGAAGAAACTGAAGAAATAGATGAAGAACTCAACATATTAATTAATTACTAAGAAAAAACTACAACAATCTATTATTAATGTAGACAAAAAGTGCCAAAAATAGTTACAAACTCGTTCCCAGGTGCACAACTGCGTTAAGAAATTAAGATTTAATCTAAAAATGGTAATATATTTTATTTATCGTGGGCTGGAAAAACTGGATAAAAATACCCCTTCGGGGTAAGTGCTGGCTACTTTTCTTCTCTAAACTTGATGGATGCGGACCGTGTAAAAGGGCAGCATAACCACGAAGGGCTATGACGCTGACAACGTGAAATAGACCGCGACATGCGTGGCTATGATTTGGCGTTTGGACAGCTCTTTGAATCTCATTCACGCGGACCGCACAAATAAGAAACACGGCTTCGAAGGTTGAATGCGGGCCATGAGAATCCAACAGCGATCGTGTAGCCTTAGTCCTGAATATACCATCTCTCTGAACTTCCTAGTGCGGCCGTGATCACTGTTGCACGTTCCGCACTAGGCTTTTTCCCTTCAATTTTCTTGGTCTTTGATACTTAGCAGGTTTTAATCCTTTTTTGAGATAATCTTTGACATTTCATCACTTTATTGATCAAATATACAATCATACACAACTTGTGAGCATTTTGGGACCATTTTGTAGCAATTTATAATCAAAGCAGGCAAGTAGGGGGCATAAACACGGTAAAATCCTAGCTTATCATCTACCCGCATATATTGGGGTAAGGCGACAAGGGTGCTTTGTGTAGGCTTTTGGTATTGTGGTTACACCTCCACCCACATGCATTAGGGCGAGACGACAGGGCCGCTTAAGTAGAGTTTATGGTATTGTAATTGCACCACAACCCGCATACAATAGGGTGAGGCAGCGATGCCGCTTTGTGTAAGGGTGGCTATATAGGATCTCGACTTAGAATTTATAAATATTATTGACAGCTCTTGATAAATTTTCTTTCGCTTAAACGACTACCTATGGTATTCTATTGACACCCTGATTTGTAATAATAATTTTGTATTTTCAAGTTCTTGATTAGGTGTTTGGTTTTTATACTAGTACTATTCAACATGTATTAATGTTCCTTTTGCCAGGGGCGCTGAATCTTTAATGGATGTAGGTGGTTTCACAACAGATAATATTGACCAGTGATAGCGGTACTCATTCTTCTCAGGTGACTTGGTGAGCCTCATCTCATTCCGGGGTCGTGCATCTTTTGTTTCCTGTGTATTGCTATGTTTTGAGGTATAGTTGGAGTCTTGTTACCAGCACTATTATTGTACTCTTTTGTATTTATTAGAGGCTTCGTAGGTATAATGTGGATTGTGTAATAGTGTTGGGGAAAATTAAACAAAAAAATATTGTAATTTTATCACATGTTTCCGCTATTAAACCATGGTTGTGAAATGTATTGTATTTTGGGACTTTAAATGGAATAACTAATGGTTTGGGTAGAAGCTATTGTGTAGGATTGCTTGGCCAGGTTAACTCGGTTGAGCGTTGGTCGCACTCCCTGAAGTTGAGGAATGACAATACTAACTTTTATAAGTTATTTTTCGTTTCAATTTTTGTAATGATGTTATTGATTGGATATATACTTTAAGAAATTAATGAACAAGGACTTTTAAAAAATTATGATCTAAATAAAATATAAATTTTAGAGAAGGGTCAAAACTTTCCCTAACCTATTCGCTTTGGTTTAAAATTAACCTATTCGCTTTGGTTTAAAATTAACCTTTGTCCACCTATTTTGATAACCCTTTTAGCCCCTCAAAACACCCAATTCATGTTCATTCTAAATCCAAACTCAATCCAAATCCTTTTGTCCTAAATATCAAACATATCCTGCAGCTATTTTTTTTTTCATAATTCTCATTTTGTCCATTTAACTTTCTCTCCGTAAATCACTCCATCTCACTGTGCATCTTGTCCGCACATAACCAGTAATAGTTCCATTCCTCAGTGACCAAGTCATAAAAACTGTAAATTACCTAGTTGACTCCGGTTAGTAGACCTAAGAAATTTCCTGAAATATATTCTTTATTCTTCACTTTTTGAATTGTATAAAGGGCCAGCTAGGTCATGTTTCACTTGACTTTTATAACTATAATATAATCTGTTACCTATTAAACCAAGAAACTTGTGTTTTTTATGCTTAAGTAAAATTTTATCTGGAGGCAATGGAATCTGGTTCATCCTGTGAAGACTTGCCAATGAAAATTGAGAAGTTGAAGTTGAGTGACAAAGAAGATGCAGCTACAGAGGATTATTCAGAAGTAAGTCTCCGCCTATTGGACCTCACAGATGTTGATGATTTTATGGAATGGTCTGCAGATGAAAACGTTAATAAGTTCTGTTCCGGTTTCACATTCAAATGCAAAGAAAACGCGATGAGATACATGTTATCGATTGTCCGTGTTCAAAGCAACGAGAAACTGGAAACCAGTAAGAAGAAGAGACACAAAAAAAAAAAAAAAAAAAACCGAACGTATGTAACGTTAAAAAAAAAAAAATCACAGAAATGAAGAAATCCGAGACCACAGAATTCACTGTGTGTCCTTAAGGAATTTAACCCCCTCACTGTACCCGAGGTTGTGGATTATTTCCTCCCAGGATATAACGGATATACCTGTCGTAGGAGTGGCGGTACCTCAAACGCCTACGACTTCGACGAACTCAAATTCGGGAACGAAATCACAGTATGACTCGATATGTTTCAGTTTGCAGAAAAGAATGCAGAATTTTTAATGCACGAATATATAGCCTCGAATTGTGACTGTTCGGAAAGGCTTGGTGCCTGTTCGGGAAAGGCCATGCCTTTTTCTGAAAAATAAGAACGTTGGGAAGTTTACAGTTAACAAATTAATATTTTTCCCGCGGGAATTAAAAATAATTTCAGAAAATGAAGATTGAATTTTAAATAAATTTGGTCCAAAAAGATTATCAATCCAAATCCGAAGCCGAGCGACGATGACGCGAGGGGAGTCCCTCTTCTTAACCCTTTAAGAGCTAAAAGAAGTGCTTTCTAATATAAGCACATAACTTTCCCTTTCTACCACCAATGTGGTACAAAGCTCCTTTTCAAAGGAACTTTGCTTTGAAACTTCATTTTCCTTCTATTGTCTTCTTCCCTCCATTTCTCATTCACACCAACTTAGCTAGCTTTAATCATTAACTAGCTTTAACAATACATTGCTGGTGTTGTTATACCACATCCCTGGTTCCGAGCAATTTGCTTAAATGGCAAGCCAATTGGTTCTATTTCTGTATTACCATTTCATCGAAGTAATAGGTGCAGGGGTGAAATTGGATATGAGTTATCATCAAAGTATTGGGGCAAAGGTATTGCCACAAAGGCGGTGAAGATGGTGGCCGCCACCATATTCATCGAGTGGCCACACTTGGAGAGGCTTGAAGCTGTGGTGGATGATGAAAATCCAGGATCTCAGAGGGTGTTGGAAAAGGCTGGATTTACAAAGGAAGGTGTTTTGAGGAAGTATTATCTTTCAAAGGGGAGACCAAGAGATATTGTTATGTTTAGTCTTTTATCCACGGATCCTCAAGTTACCTACTTTATGTAATAGGTCACAAAAAAATAATTTATTGCTAACTACCTTAATTATTTTAGAGAACTAGAAGTATAAAAGATTGGTTGTATTGTCAATGTGTTTAATGGTTGTGATTGATCAAGAAGATGGAACAGGTTTTTAATTTGGATTATTGTGGGGTGAGGAGTGGGCATGACTCCTTGTGATAAAATGAGCAAGTTGATCTTGATCGGTTGAAACATGCATCTTTATTTTCTATTGATCAATTTTTGTTTGTTTTTGAATTGTTTTCTGGTTAGCCAGGTCAGGCGCATGCTTATGCTCTGAGGTTAGGTAATCTATAGACCAATCTCCCAAAATAAAAATTCAACTAATACATACCGAATACAATACAAAATTGTATTATGTGTAACACAGTACAAGAAAAAAAAAATGTAACTAAAGAGTAAGAAATTCGATGACTAATAAAATCCCAGCAACAAAATGACTACAGATATGAACTAAAATAGAAGAGCTAATTGAAAATCAATAAGTAAAATAAGCACATTCAACAGAGCAATTCCAATGTCTATCAATTCTGTATTCAACCAAAGCCCTAGTTGATATCTCAGGCCAGAGTAAATGTTGAAGCATAGGAAGCAATGAAGAGAAGGAAGAAGAAAAGAGGAGCTGCCATCTTCGTCGAAGTTGCATCATTGGAACCATCTTGGGCTGGTACTGCGTTGGATCCACGTCCTGTCACGCATTCGAGATGGTGTTAAGTTACTGCATTTTGTGAAATGCAAAATTTGATCTTTCTGAAAAATAAAAATACTAGAATTTGAACCTGGAGTATTTGGTGTTCCAGCAGGAGAGCTATTTGGTGAATCAGCTGTTCCAAATAACTGATGTCAGTGAAGAATCTAAATCCCAAAGTATAAGTAGGCTGAGAGTCTCTTGAATTTCTCTAAAACATGCAGTCTATTTTTTCACTTATTCGAATCTTGATGTTTATATCAAACCGACAAATGCAAGACATCTATATTTCATTTATGCATTTATCACTTAATTGTGGTTATGACGTGTATCCTCACTTTATATTGTAGCTCCTAAGGTTAAATTTCTCGATTTGGTATAAACATAGGGTGCAGATAAATATTTACCGTCTATATACCACATAGAGGTGATGAAGGTATGCAGCCAAGTTTTTGCAGTAGGTACGTTACGAGCTTTTCTTAAGTGGTGTCGACATTTAAAAAAGTAAGCAATTAAATAAATTACTATAATGATTACAAATTAAAAGAATAAAATATGAATCTGGTTGAAGAAAAAATAAATCCTAGTATATTACTACAACTCACCTTGACAAGCCTTTATAATTTGGAGTGTATTCATAATATCCTTACCAAAAATAATACTTAATACTTTTTATTAGTATATGAAACACTAAATAATCACTTAAAACTCTTATCATTATTTGACTTTGCAAATGGTTTCGATCAAATTTATCGCCCAAGAAAAAGATGATATAAAAAAATAGTAAGACAACTTATGATGGAACTAAGTTAAGGGAAAAATATATTGTTGCGAACCCAGAACCTTTCCTAAAGATCAAAAGCTCTTCACCAAAAGAGCAAACGAGGTGCAGTTAACAACTAGTGTCATTTTAAATTAAGTACAAATACGTTTTTTTCAAATATCAATAATTTATACATATTTAATGAATTTTTCCAGCAAAACGGTGTCGGATGACATAGTTTGCACCTAGGTGCATCCTCCCTTGGGTACGATCCCGCCTGCTACTTTTGGCTCGAACCCCATATATAAAAAAAATAAAAACAAAGATCCTAATAATCTAGCATTAATTGAAGCTTAGGCGATTGATCAATTAATATATTGTGACTACACTCGATTTGAATCTAGCCTATAAAGTGATGTGAAAACTCTAAATTCATAAAGGATAATCCCTAGGAACTTTTATGTGATATTTTAGAATGAATTTTGCTTCTTACCATTGCACAGGCTAAGAGGTGGAGTCTGAACTTTGCAAGCAGTAGGAAGTGCCAAAGCCTGAGTCTGGTTAATGTTTAAACCCAAGTTAGAGGCACCACCACTGAGGACCTGGCACAAGCATTCGGGTTTGTTCTTAACCACCGTGCTAAGCTGCGTGCAGCAACCTGAAGATGGCACAGAGGAGTTGCCAGTAATATAGTTCAAGCAAGGTGACATGCTGATCAACACATTCGTACAGTCATCGCTCGATTGAGCAACAACTCCGCCTGCCCACATCATTGTGAACACAATCGCGAACAAACCCATTCTGCTCCCTTGATTTGCCATTGAAATTAAGAGAAAATTGTTTCTGATTGAAGTAAGTTTGATCACACAATCTTGGTAGAAGAAGAAGATTTGTGCTTTTTTATAGCATATAGGAAAATAGAGGAGGTAAGAGACGAAAAAAGATGTTTTAATAACCGGCGACCAATAAAAAGCAAGAGTTCAAATCAGAGATTGACATTAAAACTTATTGTTGTCACAATTTAAATAGCAATTAGGTAGCTGTGGGACATCAAAGTAGTAGTTGTGTAGGTAACCAACTCTTGATAATCAATTGTGCCATTATTTGACTAGTCACAGACAGAAAAGCCTAAGGTTTAAGCTGTTCAAATCGGAAGACTTTCAAGAAATAGAAGGTTCATATTTGAATGCACGGACAGATCCAGAATTTAAATTTTATGGGTTAAACTTTTAAGGTTATAGTAATAAATCTACTATATTTTTAAAATTGTTATAAACTAAAGCAAAAGACAAGAACAATAGAACAAGAACAATAGCAATAGAGAGAAGAGTAGAGAGAGTTCTTCTTATTGAGTTGAGAGGGTGAATTACAATGGTAGAGAGCACCTCTATTTATAGGGAGGAGGAAAATCTTGCTACCAATAATAGGACTCTAAAATCTCTCTAATTAAATACATTAAAGACATTCACCTTAAATAGAAGTGTAAGAATCTTCTATTTCATAACACTCCCCCTTGAATGTCTATTCAATGATGTGCCTCATAAAACCTTAAAACAAAACCCAATGGGAAAAATTAAAGTAAGGAAAAAGAGTACACATGTTTGAATATGCGCCTATTGGTTGCCTCGTTAAAAACCTTGCAAGGAAAACCCAGTGGGACAAAACCTTGTAAGGGAAAAAGAGTGCAACGCGCATTGACTCCCCCTAATGAGTACATCGATTTATATCCTTGAGCATTTGCATTCCAATCTTGTGCATCATCTTCAAAACGATCTTTGGTAGATATTTGATAAGTAAATCAACCATATTGACTTGAATAAATATTCCGCACCTGGAAATCATCATTCTTGATGGATATGAACATCTTCATATAATGTCGTGGAATAGCTCTTCAATATCTCCATAGATGCATTCTCAATGCCATCATGCTTATAGTTATAGCAAGATTCATATGTACACAAATTGTACTTAGGATGTGGTACTTCAGGACCAAGAATTGCATATGCTTCAAGCAACTTAAATCTTTCAAGTTAAGTCATATAAGTCGCATAATAGACTTTAGCTGCATATCAAAGTTTCATGTCATGCTAAACAAATAAGATATCGAAAATTGACTATACATACCTTTGCCTTTATACTTTCAAGCATATGAACTATAGGTTCAAAGCTACATGTCTTTCATATGGAATCAATTCTTCTTGAATTGTATCTCTTCCATTTAGTTGCTTTCTTTGAGTCAGCAAATGCGTATAGCATGCTTTGCAATATGTTGCAATTGCATTTCCCTTTTTATGAACTACAGGTTCATATCATGATATTCGGGGATATACATATACAAATGAAAATTCATCCCATGTAACACTTTCTCAAGTGTTTATCATGTCTCCCCCTCATGTTAGTAAAGCTAACTTGTTTCCTCAACTTTGGGAAATCATCTTTGTGCATTATGTCAATATACACAGCACCTTAATATAAGATGAAATTATTTGGTTCCTAACCCTGAACCACTTTTGAGGGGAGAATATACTCTCGTATACAACTTATATCAAACTGATATATATATAACTTAGTTCTCATAAGAAATAGTTTAGCTATTAAGTGGCAGCACTCAATAATTATCTTGCTAAACCAACTTTAATATAAACCAACTTATCAAGATGAACTGTCTTGAGTAGAGAATCTGGAAACTATGCTCGAAGTTAGATTACTGAGCGATTTACCTCGCAAGCACTGCCAGGCTGCGGGTTAATAACAATGGCGCATGTAACCATATCATAGATGCATCATATGTGGTATACATGGCAGGTGAATGGGCCCATACTCACCTTTCATATTTCCAGAATTTATGGGCTTCAACCCGAACTCTTTAGTTGGTCAGTTCATTAATGAGAACAAGTGATACAAGAGTATTCGTAAAGAACTTTCTAGTTCTTTAATATTCACCTATGTGAATTTGCACATCATACTTAAAATGAGATGGCTAACATGAATGCCAACTGAATAAATTATCAATATTGGTAAACTTCAAATTTACACCATGACATGTGCACTTATCAATAAACTTCGGGTTTATTATGACATGGGTTTTATACCAATAGATATCCACTTTATTGTGGCATTCTTTCGTTTGTGTAGTACAAACTGGAGAACAAAGCGGGTAGCTTTTCATATACAAATTACCCCGCTACAAGTTGTAGTAATAGGAGAATCAAAGCCTTCCTTTATTTATAGTCTCAATATAATCAATCGCTTTCGCGTGTACTTTGGAAACTGAATAAGTTTCTTTTGAGACTTACTACAGCACAATACTCAATTGTGTTTCTCCAACATAGTAATAATTGGCTCTTCGAGAGCTCTCAATTAATTTTGTACTACCACAGACTGAGGTGCGAGATCCTCACATTCTTGCATTCCGTATTTTCAAGAGTCTCAGGCTCAATAGATTCTTCGTGAATCTCGGAATTAATCAAATCATGAGCGTCCTCATGTGATCCTTTCATAGTGTCATTTAGATCGTTCTTTTTCCTCTTTCTAGGATTTCGATCTTTGGAACCTAATGGTCTGCCACGCTTCTGGCGTGCATTAGACTCATTGGATATGACACTAGATATTTGTCCAATAGGGACTTCAATACGGATCGGAACATTTTCCGCGTGAATGTGGGATTTCGTTATCCTCTTCAAGTCCGTAAATGCGTCAGGCATTTGATTTGCTATTCTTTGCAAATGGATAGTCTTTTGTACCTCTTTCTTTCAAATAGAGGTATGTGGATCAAGATGAGATAATGATACATTTTTCCACAAAATTTCCCATTTGGTTTCACCGACTTCTCCCCCTAATTTTGGGAAAAGTGTCTCATCAAATTGACAGTCTGCAAATAGTGCAGTGAACAAATCTCCTGTCAATGTTTCGAGGTAGCGAATAATGGAGGACGATTCATACTCAACATATATTCCTAACCTTCTTTCCAAACCCATTTTGGTGCGGGATGGCGGTGCTACAGGCACCTATACTGCGCATCCAAAGCTTCTTAAATGGGATATATTGGGTTCATGACCCAAAACCAATTGCAATAGGGAATATTTGTGATAATTCGTCAGTCAGAGACGAACTAGCATTGCTGCATGCAACATGGCGTGACCCCAAACCGAAGTGGGCAGCCGACGAACTAGCATTGCTTCATGCAAAATGGCGTGACCCCAAACCGAAGTGGGCAGCCGACAAACTAGTATTGTTGCATGCAAAATGGCGTGAACCCAAACCGAAATGGGCAGCCTCGTTTTCATGAAGAATTCAAGATTATTCTCATCTATTGTCTCAATCTGATATCCATTTTGAATGATATCCTTAAAACTCAACAAGTTCTTCTTTAGACTTGGAGGAGAACATTGCATTCTCTATGATTAACGTCATGCCTTTGGGCAGAGTTACAATTGCTCTTCCGGAGCTTTCAATCAATTTACTACTTCCATAGATTGTAGTAATGTTTGCCTTACACAATTACTCTTCTTTTCTTTGAGTATTGTATGTGTAGTACATGAATCAACTAGGCAAATACTTTTACACTTGGACGTTGGTCCAAGTTCGCTTTGTGAGATATCCATTTTGCTTTCCCATAGTTTGACATACAAAAAAAATACATAAATATAAGTATAAACAACTTCAATTCTTTTGTTTCGCGTTTAAACAGCCTTTTGGGAAGCAGTTATTTAGGATATTCGAATATTGTATTCTAATATTCGAATATAATGCCTTGCGGAAAAAATAATACTTTAATGCGAAAAATATTAGATATTCGAATATTTAAGCACATATTCTAATATCTTGTCAGATATTCGAATATAGGAATTCTGATATTCGAATATCTGGCCCAGATATTCGAATATCAGACTCTGATATTCGAATATCTGGCCTGGCGGAAAAAAGTTCGTTTTATTGCTAAATATTAGACGATCGACTAGTTTTTAGGTTAGTCGATTACCTCTACTGTACAATAAAAATATTTGAGCATATTGAAACATTCTAAAGGGCTAATACTAACATCATATCATGAATTAACTAATACGAGCTAATGCTAATGACTATTAATTTATTCATTAACTAATACAAATAAATCAAACAGCTCCATCTTCTTTCATCACCGATCCATCATCGATTAGGTGGTCTATCTTCCCATCGGGTTGCTCAAAGAAGTCTGCCACATCCAGGTGGGTGAAGTCAAAGTTGTCGTCAGAGACAAAATTTGTTTCAGGGCGTTTTCTCTTTCGAGATGCTTGATAAAGGTCAACCAAATTTTATGGTATACGGCAAGACTTAGACCAGTGCCCGTTTTCACCGCAACGATAATATATAGTTTATAAACTATTTGCTTTTGGATTCTTATCGTATCGTGCTTGTGGCAGAGTGACCAACTTCATGTTGTCATCTCTCTTCTTTAAGCCTTTCCACAAGATGGGTGAATCCTTGATGTTGAGATATTCAATCTTCAAACTTTCATCAAGGTGATGGCGCAAGAAAATCAAGGCCTTCATACAGTTTCAAACCTTCATTAAGGTAATGGCGCAAGAAAATCAAGGCCTTAGCATAGCTTTGGGTGGATGCACTTTTTCTGTCTTTAATGGCGTCTTCAAGACCCATAGCATCTAAGTGGATCTCATCATCCAACACCCATGTCATATAGTTCTTGCCCGAAATTTCGAGGGCAACGAACTTTCTTTTCATATGACACAATTACATCAAGAGCGTGTTCATACTTACGGGCTCTTATCACGATTATCACATTCACTTCAGGGAATGGATCAAAATCATGTGCTTTACGCAAGCTGCTACCACATTCTCTAAAGGGAATGGAGCAAATTCAATTGGACGGAATTCTTTGTCACGTCCACATTCATTGATACCTTCATGGTAATTAGTCTTCTTTCAGACTTATCATATACTGCTTCCACGTTCTCTAAAGGGAATGGAGCAAATTCAATGGGACGGAATTCTTTGTCACGTCCACAATCATACATGAATTTAATCATGGCAGGACATAGAGATTTTACCACTTCGTGTGGTTATAATTTCTCACAAACTCCATTAGAGTTATAATCAAACTTTGTATATAAAATTTATAGAATTCCAAGAATTTGAAAGGGAAAAGTAAATCACTTACCTTTAAAGTATACCAAATATATTTTCAATATTTTCTTCCTTTCTTCCTTTCCTTTCTTTCTTTCCTTTTTTCTTCACGTTTTTTCTTTCTTTTCTCTTTTTGCTTTCAAGAGAAATTTTGTTTTCTACTTTTTTTGTTTTTCTGCTTTTGCTTTCCAGAGGCACGTTTTTCCTCCTTTTTTTTTTCTTTTTCTTTCTTCATTCTTTCTTTGAAGCAAAACCCTACACAAACAAAAGTTAAGACAATCGAAAATTTTCAATTGGTTAGAGACTCGTGCTGATAACGTGTTATAAACTAAAGCAAAAGACAAGAACAATAGAACAAGAACAATAGCAATAGAGAGAAGAGTAGAGAGAGTTCTTCTTATTGAGTTGAGAGGGGTGAATTACAATGGTAGAGAGCACCTCTATTTATAGGGAGGAGGAAGATCTTGCTACCAATAATAGAACTCTAAAATCTCTCTAATTAAATACATTAAAGACATTCACCTTAAATAGAAGTGTAAGAATCTTCTATTTCATAACAAAAATTATGGATTCATATCTACTATTTTTTCAATTTTATGAATATTTAGATATAAATTTCTACACTATGTGAGAAGTTATGAATTTAATTAAACTCATCATTAATACACTACATACGCCCTGTTTGAATGAAGTGTATACACATAATAACTTGATGCTGATTTATGCTTTTCAATCCGCCAATTATGGCCATTGGACAAACTTGTGGATAAAAAAAATCAAGAAATTGTACTTGCGCTAGAAAGTCTCTTAAATATACTCTTCCCATTTCAAAAAAGAAATCTTTCACCCCGAGAAAAGTTACTCCATTTCTATTAGAGAGAATTTAATTAGATATTTTTTAAATTATTTTCCCTAGTAATGTACTAATAACAAATGACATGATCTAAACAATGGCGGACCAAAATTTTATGCAAGTGGATTCAGTCTAAGATGATGATAATCAGTAATATAACCAGTGTGAGGCACAACAAACATGATTTTATCGCATCTCTTTTTAATTTATTTTTGTTATTTTTATTCAACCGTAATCTTAGAATAAAGTCATTTTAAATTTGGCGCCTCTATAGTTTAAACCAAGGTCACATGAATTTAAAGAAGTACGGAAAATATATTCACTTTTATTTTTTAATAATTTATCTATTTAATGTTAAAAATCTTAATTTAGCGAATTCAAAATTTTGTTAAATTATAAAACAATAAATCAATTTAATTTTTTTAAAAAAATTTATTAACTCTAAAAAAATTGACAAAATATATAATCCCTTTGTGTTAAACAAAAAATAACAACTTACTATTATTTAAAAATAAAAGACAATAAGAAAGACATACAAATCAAACTGAATTAATACCAATAATTAATAAAGGGAGCTCATACCCTAGACCAAAATTTTTAATTGTATAAGACAAATGAAAACTTTTAACATACTCTAAGAAAATATAAATAATTTCATCAAATAGCATCAATTGCATGTTTTAGCAAATATCATCAATAAGAGATAACGACAATTTACTTTGTAGAAGGATTTAACTTTTAAGTAAATTAACTTGAGAGTAATTTTATTAAATTTAAGTAGTAAGAAAAATATAAAGTGATATAATAGAAAATGATAAATAGAAGACAAATAGATCAGATTTAACAACGTTGTGGTTAAAATAAAATTGACCTACTGTTATGAAATCCCCTATTTAAGGTGAATGTCTATAATTAGAGAGATTCTAGAGTTCTATTCTTGGTAGATAAATCATCCCCCTCCCTATAAATAAAGGGGTCTTCTACCATTGTAAATCACTCCTAACATTCTCTAAGTATCAATAAGAAGAATTCTCTCTACTCTTCTCTCTATTTGCTCTTGTTCTTGAGTTATTGTTCTTGTCTTTTATATTATTTCATAACACGTTATCAGCACGAGACTCTACCGTCTCAAGAAGCTCTTTAAGAAGATTAAGCCGCCGTCAATTTCTCCGCATCGGAGCCGCCGCCGTCTGCATCAGTGGAGAAAAGGAAGAAAACATTGAAAATATAATTGGTATACCTTAAAGGTAAGTAATTTACTTTTCCCTTTCAAATTCTTGAAATTCTACGATTTGATTGAATATACAAACAAAGTTTGATTATAACTCTAATGGAGTTTGTAAGAAATTATAACCACATGAAGTGGTTAAATCTCTATGTCCTGCCATGATTAAATTCATGTATGATTGTGGGTAAATAATTGAAAATCCGTCCCATTGAATTTGCTCCATTCCCTTTAGAGAATGTGGAAGCAGTATATGATAAGTCTGAAAGAAGACTAAAATATTACCATGAAGGTATCAATGAATGTGGACGTGGCAAAGAATTCCGTCCAATTGAATTTGCTCCATTCCCTTTAGAGAATGTGGTAGCAGTATGTGATAAGTCTGAAAGAAGACTAATTACCGTAAATGTATCAATGGATGTGGACATGGCAATAGACGAAGTTATAATCGTCATTATTGTGGTAATGAGAACAATAAGGATTCTCAAAATAATCTTTCACTTTATGAAAGTAATATTTGACATGAGATTGTGTAAAGCACATGATTTTGATCCATTCCCTGAAGTGAATGTGATAATTGTAATAGAGCCCGTAAGTATGAACACGCTCTTGATGTAATTTTGGTTTATGTCTGACATTATGAAAAGAAAGTTCGTTGCCCTTGAAATTTCGGGCAAGAACTATATGATATGGGTGTTGGATACTTAAATCCATTTTGGATGTTATGGGTCTTGGAGACGCCATTAAAGACAGAAATAATGCATCCACCCAAAACCATGCTAAGGCCTTGATTTTCTTGCGCCATCACCTTGATGAAGGTTTGAAGATTGAATATCTCACCGTCAAGGATCCACCTATCTTGTGGAATGGCTTAAAGAAGAGATATGACAACCTGAAGTTGGTCACTCTGCCACAAGCACGATACGATAAGAATCCAAAAGCAAATAGTTTATAAACTATATATTATCGTTGCGGTGGAAACGGGCACTGGTCAAAGGCTTGCCGTATACCATGACATTTGGTTGACCTTTATCAAGCATCTCGAAAGAGTAAACGCCCTGAAACGAATTTTGTCTCTGACGACAACTTTGACATCACCCACTTGGATGTGGCAGACTTCTTTGAGCAACCCGAGGGGTAGATAGACCACCTAATCGGTGATGGATCCGTGATGAAAGAAGATGGAGCTATTTGATTTTATTTTACTTGTTTGTATTAGTGAATGAATAAACTAATAGCCATCAGTATTAGCTCGTATTAGTTAGTTCATGACATAATGTTAGTATTAGTTCTTTAGAATGTATCAATATGCTCAAATATCAATAATATTTTTACTTTCCAGTAGAGGTAATCGACTAACCTGAAAAACTAGTCGGTTATCTCATATTTCGCATAAAAACTGCAAAACAATCGATTGTCAATGATCAACAATCGATTGTCTTTAAAACAGTGTGATCTGGAATTTTACAAAAACAGTCAACAATCGATTGTCTATGATTAACAATCGATTGTCTTTAAAACAGTGTGTTCTGGAATTTTTCAAAAATCATCCACAATCGATTGTCTATGTCTAACAATCGATTGTCGTTAAGACAGTGTAATCTGGAATTTTTCAAAAATCATCCACAATCGATTGTCTATGTCTAACAATCGATTGTCGTTAAGACAGTGTAATCTGGAATTTTTCAAAAATCATCCACAATCGATTGTCTATGTCTAACAATCGATTGTCGTTAAGACAGTGTAATCTGGATTTTTTCAAAAATCATCCACAATCGATTGTCTATGTCTAACAATCGATTGTCGTTAAGACAGTGTAATCTGGAATTTTTCAAAAATCATCCACAATCGATTGTCTATGTCTAACAATCGATTGTCGTTAGACAGTGTAATCTGGAATTTTTCAAAAATCATCCACAATCGATTGTCTATGTCTATCAATCGATTGTCGTTAGACAGTGTAATCTGGAATTTTTTCAAAATAGCCAACAATCGATTGTCTATATTTAACAATCGATTGTCTTAAAACAGTGTGATCTAGAATTTTTCAAAAAATTGTCAACAATCGATTGTCTATGTTTAACAATCGATTGTCAATGCTCAACAATCGATTGTGCGTGTTTAACAATTGATTGTTTTATGAAAATGCTTAAACTGAAATTTTCAAACTGCAAAGTAATCAATTATGGATAACATATCTGATTTTGTTAGTCAACTGTTAGCAGCAGATTTTGAAAATATTACGTGACACAAACGGATTGAAGTTGTTTATTTTCATGTTCGTATATTTTCTTTTATATGTCAAACCATGGGAAGTAAATTGATTGGAGGCTCCGGAAGAGCAACTGTAACTCTGCCCAAAGGCACGACGTTTATCTTAGAGAATGCAATATTCTCCTCCAAGTCTAAGAAGAACTTGTTGAGTTTTAAAGATATCATGGATATCATATTGAGACAATAGATGAGAATAATCTTGAATTCTTCATGAAAACGAGGCTGCCCATTTCGGTTTGGGTTCACGCCATTTTGCATGCAGCAATGCTAGTTCGTCGGCTGCCCACTTTGGTTTGGGTTCACGCCATTTTGCATGCAGCAATACTAGTTCGTCGGCTGCCCACTTTGGTTTGGGTTCACGCCATTTTGCATGCAGCAATACTAGTTCGTCGGCTGCCCACTTCGGTTTGGGGTCACGCCACTTTGCATACAGCAATGCTAGTTCGTCTCTGACTGACGAATTGACACAAATATTCCCCGTTGCAATTGGTTTTGGGTCATGGACCCAATATATCCCATTTAAGAATCTTTGGATGCGCAGTATATGTGCCTGTAGCACCGCCATCCCGCACCAAAATGGGTCTGCAAAGAAGGTTAGGAATATATGTTGAGGTTGAATCGCCCTCCATTATTCGCTACCTCGAAACATTGACAGGAGATTTGTTCACTGCACGATTTGCAGACTGTCAATTTGATGAGACACTTTTCCCAAAATTAGGGGGAGAAGTTGGTGAAACCAAACGGGAAATTTTGTGGAAAAATGCATCATTATCTCATCTTGATCCACATACCTCTATTTGTGAAAGAGGCGCAAAAGATTATCCATTTGCAAAGAATAGCAAATCAAATGCCTGACGCATTTATAGATTTGAAAAGGATAACAAAATCACATATCCCCGAAGTGAATGTGACAACATCTGATTCACGAATACATATTCATTATTGGAAGAATATGAACATGAAATTGGTATTAAATATACCACACTCACCCCTAGAAGGAGGTTTGAGATGATATATGGCATGAATGATCGTTGGTCACGTACCTATTGTACGCCAAAGTATTTTGGAAATATGACTATTAAAGGACAACGATAATGCAAGAAACATATCTTGCATATAAGTTTGACATGACCATAATGGTATAACTTTCTCTTTAAAAGAGATATTCATCACATGAATGTTGATGAATCTGTGGTAGTACAAAATTAATTGAGAGCTCTAGAAGAGCCAATTATTACTATGTTGGAGAAACACAATTGAGTATTGTGCTGTAGTAAGTCTCAAAGAAACTTATTCAGTTTCCAAAGTACACGCGAAAGCGATTGATTATATTGAGACTATAAATAAAGGAAAGCTTTGATATCTCCTATTACTACAACTTGTAGCGGGGTAATTTGCATATGAAAAGCTACCCGCTTTGTTCTCCAGTTTGTACTACACAAACAAAAGAATGCCACAATAAAGTGGATATCTATTGGTATAAAACCCATGTCATAATAAACCTGAAGTTTATTGATAAGTGCACATGTCATGGTATAAATTTGAAGTTTACCAATATTGATAATTTATTCAGTTGGCATTCGTGTTAGCCATCTCATTTTAAGTATGATGTGCAAATTCACATAGGTGAACATTAAAGAACTAGAAAGTTCTTTACGAATTCTCTTGTATCACTTGTTCTCATTAAAGAACTGACCAACTAAAGAGTTCGGGTTGAAGCCCATAAATTCTGGAAATATTAAAGGTGAATATGGGCCCATTCACCTGCCATGTATACCACATATGATGCATCTATGATATAGTTACATGCGCAATTGTTATTAACCCGCAGCCTGGCCGGTGCTTGCGAGGTAAATTGCTCAGTAATCTAACTTCGAGCATAATTTCCAGATTCTCTACTCAAGATAGTTCATCTTGATAAGTTGGTTTATATCAAAGTTGGTTTAGCAAGATAATTATTGAGTGCTTCCACTTAATAGCTAAACTGTTTCTTATGAGAACAAAGTTATATATATCAGTTTGATATAAGTTGTATACGAGAGTATATTCTCCCCTCACAAGTGGTTCAAGGTCAGGAACCAAATAATTTCATCTTATTATTAATGTGCCGTGTATATTGACATGATAATGCACAAAGATGATTTCCCAAAGTTGAGGAAACAAGTTAGCTTTACTAACATGAGGGGGAGACATGATAAACACTTGAGAAAAGGTTACATGGGATGAATTATCATTTGTATATGTATATCCCCGAATATCATGATATGAACCTGAAGTTCATAAAAGGGATAATTCAATTGCAACATATTACAAAGCATGCTATACGCATTTGCTGACCCAAAGAAAGTAACTAAATGGAAGAGATTCAATTCAAGAAGAATTGATTCCATATGAAAGACATGTAGTTTTGAACCTATAGTTCAAATGCTTGAAAGTATAAAGTCAAAGGTATGTATAGTCAGTTTTCGATATCTTATTTGTCTAGCATGACATGGAAAACTTGATATGCATCTAAAGTCTATTATATGGCTTATATGACTTAACTTGAAAGATTTAAGTTGCTTGAAGCATATGCAATTCTTGGTCTTGAAGTACCACATCCCAAGTACAATTTGTGTACATATGAATCTTGCTATAACTATAAGCATGATGGCATTGAGAATGCATCTATGGAGATATTGAAGAGTTATTCCACGATATCATCTTCAAAACGATCTTTGGTAGACGTTTGACAAATCAATCATATTGACTTGAATAAATATTCCGTACCTTGAAATCATCATTCTTGATAGATATGAACATCTTCATATAATGTCGTGGAATAACTCTTCAATATCTCCATAGATGCATTCTCAATGCCATCATGCTTATAGTTATAGCAAGATTCATATGTACACAAATTGTACTTGGGATGTGGTACTCTATATTTGTGTCACATTTTAACATGTACCTTATTTTTTTAAAATTATTAATTTGGTAGCCAGCTGACAAAAGATTCATATTTATATGACAGTTACACCCCTGACAAAAAATATAAAACGTGCATCGCGCATTAATCGCGTGATCTGCAACCTTATTCGAAAAGATCTCCTCCTCTCCTCTCAGCAGCTTAATCAAAAAATTAAAAACTTATCCATATTCATTTTCAAAAATCACACTTGCATGAAGTTGTTTCACGTTGAATCTAAAACTTCATGCTAATATAGGATGAAGTTGTTTCATGTTGAAGCTAAAACTTCATGTTAATATGACATGATGTTGTTTCACATTGAAACTAAAAGCTCTTGCTAAAGCATGCTGAATTTATATATTCAGTCTACAGTTTTGTCATGAATTTTATCTAAAACTTTAGTCTAGAATGTTGAAGTTATTTAGTTCATTTGCTAAAACTTCATACTAAACATACTGAAATTATTTAGTTCATTTGCTAAAACTTCAGACTAAACGTGCTTAAATTTTTTTAGTTCATTTGCTAAAACTTCAGATTAAACATGCTTAAGTTTTTGTCTTGGAGTATGTAATTTTCTAAAGAGTGTTTGCTAATGCGTGGTGAAGTTATTTAGTTCATTTGATAAAACTTCAGACTAAACATGCTTATATTTTTCGGTTAATGGTCAAATATATCCTTGTACTATTAAAAATAGGTCATATTTATCCTCCGTTTGAATTCTTTATCAAATATGTCCCCACCGTTATACATTAGGGTCATATATATCTCTCAGCCGTTAAAACACTCTCCCATATATTTAAATTACGGTTAAGGGTCAAATATATCCTTATACTATTAAAAATAGACCATATTTATCCTCCATTTGAATTTTTTATCAAATATGTCCCCACCGTTATATTTTTATCAAAACACCCTCCCATATATTTTCAGTAGCACGTGGCATCTTATGATTGGACTAGACGATCCGCCCCACTCCTTTAATTAAACCCGCCCCGACCCAATGAAATTTAGTCTTCTTCTCCGTTCAATCCCTTCAATATGCTTATGCTTCTGCAAAATGCATGCTTCTTTGCTATTTGATGAAAAAGTTTTTTGAGGGTGCCTTAAAAAGTAGGGAGTGATAACAATCCTGTGCCATAAATATGAGATGGACCGAAATAAAAGAAGAAATTGAGTATGTTATTTACTAAATGGGTAATTTTTGTGTCTGGTTCATTGCATAACTTATGTAGTACAACACCATATTGATTTCTAAACTACTATCCATTTGAATGCTTATCGGATACTAGTACTACTATTGCTATTCTATTTTTTTCCTTTATAATTCATTACTTGCAGCTATACGATATGCGAGAAATTTAGTAAGTCTAGAAGCCAAAAACTTAACAGACCGCAACTCTACATGAAGATGCCAATTTGGAAAAAGAAAAGTACAAAATAAAAGAAAGCTAGCACAGAAATATAGTTTCACACTTCCATCTGTAGCTTCACGGGTTGGGAGTGAGATTCACCAGATATCATTAGAAGAATAATAATTATGTTTTCAATATAGAAAGAGTACTCTCATGGCGTTAAAGAGTGAACATTCGAGAGTGGACATTTTATTCATTGATGCATGTAACTAATATCCAATAATTAGCATACATTTTCGTCTTATCCGATTTTGAGGGTCATTTTCATGAGCCAATTTATATAGCTATAATTTTATATAAAAATAGAGTTTTAGCCTTTGTATTATTGGGCACATGCTAACATGGGCCATCACTACCTAGTATTGAAGGGATTGAACGGAGAAGAAGACTAAATTTCATTGGGCCGGGGCGGGTTTAATTAAAGGAGTGGGGCGGGTCGTCTAGTCCAATCATAAGATGCCACGTGCTACTAAAAATATATGGGAGGGTGTTTTGATAAAAATATAACGGTGGAGACATATTTGATAAAAAATTCAAACGGAGGATAAATACGTCCTATTTTTAATAGTACAAGGATATATTTGACCCTTAACCGTAATATAAATATACGGGAGAGTGTTTTAACGGCTGAGGGATATATATGGCCCTAATGTATAACAGCGTGGATATGTTTGATAAAGAATTCAAACGGAGGATAAATATGGCCTATTTTTAATAGTACAAGGATATATTTGACCCTTAACCCTATATTTTTTAGTTCATTTTCTAAAACTTCAAACTAAACATGCTTAAAATTTTTAGTTCATTTGCTAAAACTTTATACTAAACATGCTTAAGTTTTTGTCTTGGAGTATGTATTTTTCTAAAGAGTTTTTACTAATGCATGTTTAAGTTATTTAGTTTATTTGCTAAAACTTCATACTAAAACATGCTGCAATTTTGTAACATACTCTACAGTTTTGTCCTAAGTTTTATCCGAAACTTCATTCTAAATAAGCTGAAGTTTTTTGGTTCATTTGCTAAAACTTCAGCATGAACATGTTTATCTTTTTGTCCGACAATTTGTCAATAGTGTTTGATTAAAGAAGGGCAAAATCATCTTTTTGAAATACATTTAATCGAAAATAGGTAAGGATGCAAACGGAAAAATAAAACGGGTAGAATTTAAAAAGGGGCGACCAAATAGAGTGCCCCGTGTGATTTTTTACCTATCTATTGTAGTTTTTAATAAATTATCAAGTTTTTCGTAGAAATTTTATACATTCCCCCTTAAAGGGTCACCCCATTATTAGTGACTTCAATTAAGGGATGCAGTTACATCCATTCCTATTTTTCCCTCTCATCTTCTCTCTCCTTCCTTTTTTTTTTGCATCAAAATCCCTTAGTCTACACACATAATCTCCATATTCTCTCTACCTATTGAATTCGATATTCATATGTTTAGATTTTTTAATTTTTTTGGATTGGGTATTCTTGCAAATGATTGAAAATATCATTTTGGAGTTGATATCTCATTTTTAGGGAGATTAGTTAAGTATAGGTTGGTTTTATGTGAAATTTCAGATTGCAACTCAAAAAAGAAGAAGTTGCGGCAATGATATGATAATTGTATCTGATAACTGTATCATTATTGTATTTGAATTGTATATGGTACATCAATGTCTAAAAATATTGTATCTCACTTGTATCTCAATTGTATCTAACTTGTATCTAGTATATTAATATCCAAAATAATACTTGATACAACACTTATAAATTAATAAATAACTATCATATATTTGTGATACAGACTCCAAATTAGTCTCAAACTCACAACTGCTAATAACAATATACAATAAATGTACAATTATCATACAATTTGAATATAATTCTTGTAACAATTATGATACAAATACAATTATAATACAATCCTAATGTATTTCTAAAAAAATCATGATACAATTATGTTCTTCATCTTCCTCAAGTTTCATCACAACTTTAAACTAAAAATCTAATTGAACATTGCATTATAATTGTATTAGTATTTTATCAAGTATTTTTTTGGATATTAGTGTATCATCTATAAGTACCAAACAAATTACAGTTATAATACAATTCTGAAACAAATCAGATACAATTATTATAAAATTCAAAAATTTACCTATCAATCAATACATGTATTGCATGTCTAGAATTTGACTTTTTGATGTGTTTTTCTTGTGTAAATATACCTAAGTCGAAACTAGGTGTGTCAACCACAACTTTTTTCAGTATGTTTCCGAGGAGGTCTTCGAATTGATGTGTTACCTATTGACATATCACCAACAACTTTTCCAATATGTTTTCTTGAAGTTTCATGCAAACGTCTTTTACCCATTTTTAATTCTAAAAAAAGGTCGAAGAAAAAGAAATTATTAAGGAGACATTGTTTAAATAGATAGAGAATATGAAAAAGAACAAACACAAAGAAATTGGTACAAAGCCATTGTTAATTTAGAGTAAAACTTGAAAATTAGAAAAAATTAAAGAAAGAAAACATGATTCAAAACTTATCCACATCTTGATTCTAGAGAAATATATTGAATTTCGTCCGCATTGTATAAAAAAAAGAAAAATTTTAGGTTATCGTAAGAAAGAGAGAAATTGGGTATGAAAATGGAAAAGAATCGGAAATTTTGGGTGACAAGTAAGAAAGAGAGAAAATGTGTTTAAAATCCTTTGGAAAAGAAAAATGTATTGGGGTGGGGTGGGGGGAATTGAAAATGGGAGGTTGGTGTCATGTAACTGATAGTGGCTAAAATTAAGGGATCTTAAATTTTCTTCTTTTTTATGATTTCGAATATAACTTGTAAATATATTGTGATGACCCGACCCGTCGTATCATAATTTATCGCTTCGTTTTCCCCATTTTCTACTTCTTTATGCTTCATTATCTGTATTTGGTGTGATCGGGTTGATTTGGATAGGTTTTAGTAGGAAATGAGACACTTAGTCTCTTTAAGGAAGGTTTGATTTAGAAAAGTCAACCGGATATTGCCTTATGATTTAGAGGTCTCGGATGAAATATTTAGTTGTTTGGGTAGCTTTGGAGGATGATTTGTGGCTTAGGAGTGTGTTCGAAAGTGATTTTGGAGGTCCGGTGTAGGATTAGGCTTGAATTGGCGAAGTTAGTATTTCGGCGAATTTTGGTTGATAGGTGAGATTTTGATCCGAGGATTGGAATGGAGTTCTGAGAGTGGCAGTATCTTCATTGGGTGATTTGGAATGTGTGTGCAAAATTTTAGATTATTCGGAGGTGATTTTGTTGGGCTTTTGATCGAATGCATGTTTCAGAAGAACTTAGACTTGAATTCGATGTAATTCGATGGTTTTGGTGTCTTTTGAGGTGTTATGATAATTGAAACAATTTTGGATGATGTTTGGGATATGTTGGTGCTTTTGGTTGAGGTCCCGGGAGACTCGGGGTGAATTCGAATGGCTATCGGAAAGTTTAGAGTTAGAAAATGCAACAGCAGTGCATGCCAACTTTTGCCGTCGCGTTCGCGTTTGGACTATCGCATTCGCGGAGGGCTTGTATCCAGATCATCGCGTTCGCGGGGATATTTTGCATTTGCGTAGGAGGGGGGCCTGGGGTCCTATTGTTTTGTTCAATGTGTTCACGACCAAGTGTTCCGTGTTCGCATAGTGGAGCCTGAGGATGCTTCGCATTCGTAGGTTTGGGACCGCGTTCGCGAAGGATATTTTGGGCAGTGGCACAATTTGTTCATCGCGAATGCGAGAGAACGCTCGCGTTCTCATAGAGTAAAGTTCAACTAGGCATAAGGTTTTTAGTAATATTTTCTCTGTGAGCTAAGTCTTATTTTCCTCCATTGTTGAGCATCTTGAGAGTTATTTAGGAGAAACTAAATAAGGTTTCGACTGGTATTGATTGGAGGTGAGTCCTATGAACTAAAAACATGATTTAATTGTGGAATTAAACTAGAAATTCATGGAATCTTAGGTAAAATGGGAAGAACTAGGGTTTGAGTTTTTATATTTCAAATTGGGATTTGATGGGTCATTTGAGCTCGAATATGGGAGTTTTTGGTATTTTGCTAATTTTGAGATTTATGATATTTTTTGATTGTTTTCGATTGGTAGTGTTCCATTAGCGTTTTGTGACGTATTAATTATGGTTTTGGTTAGATTCAACATGCGAGGAGGAGTATTTGAGAGGCAAGAGCATAGCGAGTTAGAGTTTTGGCTGGATTGAGGTGGATAATGAATGTAAATGATGTCCTGAGGGTTTGAAACCATGGATTCGCACATCGTAGTGCTATATTGAGATGAGACACGTGCTCAATGATGAGTGCAGGGTCGGTTACTATTGAGGATTGTGACTTGGTCCGTCCTGAGTAATGCTTTTATCGCGTATTCTATTGAAGCCTAATTGTTATCATCTTTATTTAGACTACTTGTCATATATAGGCTTTGTGCCAAATGTTTGGGACCCTTCGGAGGTAGTTAATACTGTTTTCTCACTATTTTGAGAATTACTTGATCTCAGTCCTATTATTAATACTATTTTAAAAACACAGTCACTTATACTCAGATTTGAAAACTTAAATGATATTTCAATGACATTTTGGGCTGAAAACTACAATTGTATTATTGCCCGAGGCGCTTATGTGATTTCTGGACTGAGTATGGGATCGGGCTGCGCGCCACGATGGTATTATATTGATATTGAGGTTGAGGGATTAGTTGATGCAACGAGATGGCTTGATATTGCGCTTGGGCCGTAAGGGGCCCCTCCCGGAGTTTGCATATCCCCAGTGAGCAACGTCCGATAAATAAATGGATCGGGTTGCCAGCCGCAATGGGTACTTCAGGGTACCGTACTATGTGTTGCATTTCTTTATTTGACTGTCATTATTTGCTTGCCTGCTGTAGTATTTCAATAAATAGTTTACATTGGTTTAATGATTTCTCACTTCTTGGTTTAAACTATTGTATTATAGACTTCAATGTGTTTATTCAGGATTTCTTATTCTCTGCCTTTACGTATGTTTATTACTCACTAGGTCGGAGTGCTCACATTACTCCCTCCACCTTGCGTGCAGATTTAGGTGCTTCTAACATTGTTGAGGACTTCCAGCTTGGTAGCACTTAACCGGGAGCATCTAGGTAGCTGCACTGATGTTCGCAACCGTGATCTCTCCCCTCTATCTCTTGCGTTATTTTGTGTTTCCTATTTTTACATGTATTAGGTAGATAACTCTGTATTAGAGGCTCAGACTTGTGACATCGGATTCTTCAGGCTATTTTGTTTCACTTGAGATTCCGCATGTTTTATCTTTTACTTCAGACTTACAATATGATGACTTAGTAAAATTTTCCTATGTTAACCAAATCATGAGTTGAGTAAGAATTTGGCTATGATTGTTAAAAGGTCGGGCTTTCCTAGAAATGTGTTGGGCGCCATCATGACCGGGGTTGAGGTCTTGACAAGTTGGTATCAGAGCCTAGGTTACTTGGTCTCGCAAGTCATGAGCCAGTTTAGTAGAGTCTTGCGGATCGGTACGGAGACGTCTGTATTTTTCTTGAGAGGCTGCATATCCTTTAGGAAAAATTTCATATTCTTGAAATTCTTGTCGTGCGACTTTGTTGATCAGAGAACTAAACTTCTATATTCTATTCTCTTGCAGATGGAGAGAACTCGCACTACCGAACATGGTGAACAACCACCACTACCACTTGCTGAGGCCACCAAATGTCGTGGACGTGGTCATGGTCGTGGCAGAGGTAGATCAGTGAGGGAAACACCTGTTGATCCACTAGCTACCCTAGCTCAAGATTAGAGTCTAGTTGGGGATACTCCAGCAGCACCTACTCAGGCACCAGTTGTGCTGATTGTTATTCCGGGTATTCAAAAGGCCTTCGCTTAGATCTTATCGGTTTGCAGTAGCCTGGATCAGGCAGTTTCAGCCACTACCGTAGCACCTGCTTCATAGGCCGGGGAGGCGAGCAGGGATTGCAGACACCAGAGGCACCTCTAACTCAGCTGGTTGAACCTGTTCAAGACTTCGTGGTTCCAGCTATGTCAGACGATGAGTAGCGTCGTCTCGAGAGGTTTGGTAGGCTCAATCCTCTATCATTTAGTGGTGCTGAGGGTGAGGATGCGCAGGGTTTTCTTGACAAGTGTCAGAATATGCTTCGCACACCAGAGATTTTGGAGTCGAGTGGTGTGGCTTTTACTACCTTTCAGTTCTCGGGTACTGCATTTAACTAGTATGAGGATTTTAAGAGGCGTAGTCATGTCGGTGCATCGCCCTTTACTTGGATGCAGTTCTCTGCTCTCTTCATGGAGAAGTATGTACCATAGACCCGTAGAGAGGAGTTGCGTAGATAGTTTGAATGGTTGACTCAAGGGGATATGACAGTGACCCAGTATGAGATGAGGTTTTCACAGTTGGCCAATCATGATATTTGGATGATTTCGACCGATTGTGAGAGTATCGAGAGATTTGTGGATGAACTTAACTAGAATCTCCGTATTCTGATGACTAGAGAGAGAGCATTGGGTGCTACATTTCGAGGAGGTGGTTGATATCGTTGTGGATATTGAAATAGTCCGCCGTAGAGAGTGAATGGAGAGGGAGGCCAAGAGGCCTCGAGGATTGGGCAGTTTCAGTTGTGCTCCATCTAGGGGCCAGTTCTAGTATGTTAGAGGTCATTCCTTTAGGCCTCCTCAGTCGTCCTGACCAGAATATAGTGGGGCATCTTCATGTCGTGGTTATCAAGGGTTTTAGCAGGGCCAATCTTCACTTAGCTCCCTCCCAGCTCAAAGTTCCTCTCGTTCCCCATCAATTCAGGGTTCCTCCGTGGCAGGTCCTTCTGCTGGTCATTCTGGTGCCAGGGGTTCCCTTCAGTCCCCATCTCCAGCACCGGGCAGCTGTTATGAGTGTAGAGAGTTTGAGCATATGAGGAGGAAGTGTCCTCGACTTTGTGGGGGTCAGTCTCAGTAGAGGGATCAGCCCTCGACTTCTGCTCTAGTTACTTCATCACCCGCCCAGTCATCCTGGGGTCGCCCCAGAGGTGGAGGTCGATCAGGCAGTGTCCAAGCTCACTTTTATCCTATTCTAGGCATGGATGATGCTATTTCTTCAGATGCCGTCATCACAGGTATTGTTTCAGCCACATAGATACCTCTGTATTATTTGATCCCGGTTCCACTTATTCATATGTGTCTTTATATTTTACTCGTTATTTGGGTACACCATGGGAGTCTCTTTCTTTACCTTTTCATGTGTCTACCCCGGTGGGCGATACTGTTATTGTGGACCGTGTGTACCGGTCATATGTTGTGATTATTGGGGGTCTGGAGACCCGAGTTGATCTATTACTATTGAGCATGGTTGACTTTGATGTTATCCTGGGCATGGATTGGATATCTCCATGGCATGCAATTCTAGATTGTCATGCTAAGACAGTCACTTGGCTATGTTGGATGTACTGCGGATGGAGTGGCGTGGTGTGACTGATTATGTCCCTAATAGAGTTATTTATTTCTTGAAGGCCCAGCGTATGGTTGGGAAGGGTTGTCTTTCCTATTTGGCATTTATGAGGGATGTTGGATCTGAGACTCCTAGGATTGATTTGGTTCCCATTGAAGGGGGGGGGGGGAGTTTCCTTATATATTTCATGCAGACCTGCCAGGCATGCCAACGGATATGGATATTGAATTTGGTATTGACCTGGTGCCGGGCACTCAGCCCATTTCCATTTCGCCATATCGTATGGCACCAACAAAGTTGAAATAATTGAAGGATCAGCTTCAGGAACTCCTAGATAAGGGGTTCATTCAGCCTAGTGTGTCACTGTGGAGTGCGCCAATTCTTTTGTGAAGAAGAAAGGTGGAACAATCAGAATGTGCATTGACTACATGCAATTGAACAAAGTAACAGTGAAGAACAAGTATCCCTTGCCTCGTTTTGATGATTTATTCGACCAGCTTCAGGGAGCGAGGGTGTTCTCCAAGATTGATCTCCGTTTGGGCTATCACCAGTTGAAGACCAGAGATCTAGATATTCCTAAGACCGCTTTCAAGACTAGATATGGTCACTATGAGTTTCATGTCATGTCTTTCTGTTAGCTACTATAGTTTATGCCTTGATGATTTGGAGGCAGTACGTGTATGGCGTATCTTGTAAGGTATTCACCAATCATCGCACTCTTCAGCTTTTGTTCAAGAAAAAGGATCTTAATTTGAGGCAGCAGATGTGGCTAAAGTTGCTTATGGATTATGATATTACTATTCTGTATCATCTGGAAAAGGCCAATATGGTGGCCAATGCTTTAAGCCGAAAGGCAGTGTGCATGGGGAGTTTGGCGTACATTCCAGTTGGGGAGAGGCCGTTTGCAGTTGATGTTCAGGCCTTGGCCAATCAACTTGTCAAATTAGATATTTTGGAGCCCAGTCAGGTGTTTGCTTGTGTGGTTTCTCGATTTTCCTGATATGATCGCATCAAAGAGGGACAGTGTGATGATCCATAGTTGCTTGTCCTTAAGGACAAGGTTCAACATGGTGATGCCAGAGATGTGATAATTGGTGATAATGGTATGTTGAGGATGCAGGTCCGGATCTGTGTGCCCAATGTGGATAGGCTTAGAGAGTTGATCCTTGAGGAGGCCCACAGATCGCAGCATTCTATTCATCCGGGTGTCGCGAAGATGTATTAGGATTTGAGGTAGCACTATTGGTGGAGAAGAATGAAGAATGATATTGTGGGATTTGTGGCTCGATGTCTCAACTGTAAGCAAGTAAATTATGAGCATCAGAGACCGGGTGGCCTACTTCAGCAGGTAGTTATTCCTGAGTAAAAGTGGGAGAAAGTCACTATGGATTTTTTGAGTGGTCTTCCTTGGACTGTAAAGTTTGATTCGATTTGGGTGATTGTGGATGGACTGACCAAGTCCGCGCACTTCATTTCGGTGTGTACGACCTAGTCTTCAGAGGGACTGGCATGGATCTTCCTTCGAGACATTGTTCGGTTGCGTGGTGTCCCGGTTTCTATTATCTGAGATAGAGGCACTCAATTTAATTCTCAATTTTGGAGGACTTTTCAGCGAGAGTTGGGTACTTAGATGGAGTTGAGCACAACATTTCATCTTTAGATGGATTGACAGTCCGAGCGTACTTTTCAGATATTGGAGGACATGTTGCGTGCCTGTGTTATTGATTTCAGAGGTTCTTGGGATGATTTTTGTCACTTGCAGAGTTTGCCTACAAAAAAAGCTATCGGTCCAACATTAAGATGGCGCCGTATGAGGCCTTGTATGGGAGGCGGTGTAGATATCCAGTTGGTTGGTTCAAGCTCGACGAGGCTAGGTTATTGGGGATAGATTTGGTTCAGGATGCCTTAGAGAAGGTGAAGGTGATTCATGAGAGACTTCATACGGTTCAGTTGCATCAGAAGAGTTATGCGGACCGGAAAGTTTGAGATGTGACTTACATGGTTGGTGAGAAGGTTTTGCTGAAGGTTTCGCCCAGAAAGGGTGTGATGAAGTTTGGAAAGAAAGGGAAGTTGATTATGCAGTTCATTAGGCCTTTTGAAGAGGATTGGAGAGGTGTCTTATATGCTTGCTTTGCTACCCAGCTTGTCGGGTGTGCATCCGATATTTCATGTTTTTGTGCTCCGGAAGTTTGTTGGGGATCCGTCTCATGTTTTTGACTTCATCACGGTTCAGTTGGATAATGATTTGACCTTTGGTGTGGAGCCAGTGGCTATTTTGGGTCGTCAGGTTCGGAAGTTGAGGTCGAAGGATATAGATTCAGTGAAGGTGCAATGGAGAGGCTGGCCTGCGGAAGAGGCTACTTGGGAGACCGAGCGAGATATGCATAGAAGATACCCTTACATGTTTGAGGCTTCAGGTTGTTTCTTAACTCGCTCGAGGATGAGCGTTTGTTTAAGTTGGGGAGGATGTGACTACCTGACCCGTCATCTCATGAGTTACCTCTCTATTTCCCCTATTTTTCTTCTTCTTTATGCTTCATTATCTACATATGGTGTGATCGAGTTGATTTGGATGGATTTTGGTAGGAAATGAGATACTTAGTCTCTTTAAGGAAGGTTTGGCTTGGAATAGTCAACCGGATGTTGACTTATGAGTTAGAGGGCTCGAATGTGATTTCAATGGTTCGGGTAGCTTCAGAGGATGATTTGTGGCATAGGAGTGTGATCGGAAGAGATTTTGGAGGCCGGTTATAGAATGAGGCTTGAATTGACGAAGTTAGTATTTTGGTGAATTCCGGTAGATATGTGAGATTTTGATCTGAGGGTTGGAATGGAGTTTCGAGAGTGGAAGTAGCTTCTTTGGGTGATTTGGGATGTATGTGCAAAATTCCAGATTATTCAAAGGTGATTTCGCTGAAATTTTTATCGAATGCGTGTTTCAGAAGTTTTAAAAAAACTTAGGCTTGAATTCTTAATTCGATGGTGTTGGTATTGTTTGAGGTGTTATGATAATTGGAACAAGTTTGGATGATGTTTTGGGATATGTTGGTGCTTTTGATTGAGGTTTTGGGGGCCTAGGGGTGATTTCGGATGGCTATCGGGAAGTTTAGAGTTAGAAAATGCAGCAGCAGTGCATGCCAAGTTTTGCCTTCGCGTTTTGCCTATCGCATTCGTGGAGGGCTTATATCCAAATCATCGCGTTTGCGGGGATGTTTTGCGTTCGCGCAGGAGGGGGGCCTGAGGTCCTGTTGGTTTGTTCAATGCGTTAGCGACCAAGTGTTCCGCGTTCGCGTAGTGGAACCTAATGATGCTTCGCATTCGCTGGTTGGGGACCGCGTTCACGAAGGGTATTTTGGTCAGTGTCACAATTTGTTCATTGCGAATATGAGAGAACCTCGCGTTCGCATAGAGTAAGGTTTAGCTGGGCAGAAGGTTTTTAATATTATTTCCTTCGTGAGCTAAGTCTTGTTTTCCACCATTGTTGAGCATCTTGAGAGCTATTTGGGAGAAATTGAAGAGGATTTCGACTGGGATTGATTGGAGTGAGTGCTATGAACTAAAAACATGATTTAATTGTGGAATTAACCTAGAAATTCATGGAATCTTAGCTGGAAGGGGAAGAACTAGGGCTTGAATTTTTTATATTTCAAATTGGGATTTGATGGGTCATTTGAGGTCGGATTTGGGAGTTCCTTGTATGTATGGACTCGTGGTGAGATAAGGAATCCGTTGATATGAAAATTTCTGTGTTTCGAGAAGTGGACATGGGGCTCACGTTTTGCTTATTTCGGGATTTATGATATTTTTCGATTGTTTTCGATTGGATAATGTTCCTTTAGCCGATTGTGACATATTCGATGTGGTTTTGGTCTGATTCGACGCACGATGTGGCGGATTTGAGGGGCAAGAGCATAGCGAGCTAGAGGTTTGGCCGGCTTGAGGTGAGTAATGAATGTAAATGATGTCATGAGGGTTTAAAACCTCGGATTTGCACATCGTAGTGCTATACTGATCACACACTTAATGACTTGTGCAGGGTCGGTTACTACTGGGGATTGTGACTTGGTCCGTTTCGAGTGATGCTTTTGCCGCACATTCTATTGAAGGCTAATTGTTAGCATATTTATTTGGAGTACTTCTCATCTTTGGGTTTCATGCCAACTGTTTGGGACCTTCGGGGGTTGTTATTACTATTTTCTCACTATTTTGAGACATCACTTGAACTCAGTCCTATTGTTAATAGTGTTTTACAAACTCAGCCACTTTTACTCAGATATAAAAACTTAAATGATATATCTAATAATATTTTGGATTGAAAACTATAATTGTATTATTGCCCGAGGGTCTTATGTGATTTCTGGACTAAGTATGGGATTGGGCTGCACGCCACAACAGTATTATATTGATATTGAGGCTGAGGGCCTAGTTGATGCCACGAGATGACTTGATATTGTGCTTTGACCGTAAGGGGCTCCTCCCGGAGTCTGCATTCCCCCAGTGAGCGCCGCTGACGATAAATAAATGGATGGGGCTGCATGTCGCAGTGGGTACTTGAGGATACCGTACTATATGTTGCATTTCTTTATTTGACTATCATTATTTTCTTACCTGTTGTAGTATTTCCATAAGGTTTTTACACTGGTTTAATGATTTCTCACTACTTGGTTTAAACTGCCCATTATAGACTTCAATGTGTTTATTCAGGATTTCTTATTCTCAGCCTTTATTTATATTTATTACTCAGTAGGTCGGAGTATTCACATTACTTCCGGCACCTTGCGCACAGATCTAGGTGCTTCTGACATTGTTGAGGACTTCCATCTTGGCAGCACTTATCCGGGAGCATCGAGGTAGCTGCACTTGTGTCTGCAACCTTGATCTCTCCCCTCTATATCTTATGTTATTTCGTGTTTCCTAGTTTGACATGTATTATGTAGATAACTCTGTATTAGAGGCTCAAACTTGTGACATCAGATTCTTCAGGCTATTTTTTAGAACATTCACTTGAGATTTCGCATGTTTTATCTTTTACTTCATATTTATAATATGATGACTTAGTAAATTTTTCTGTGTTAACCAAATCATGAGTTGAGTAAGAATTTGGCGATGTTGTTGAAAGGTCGGGCTTGCCTAGCAATGTGATGGGCGCCATCACAATTGGGGTTGGGGTCGTGACATATATATACACAATGTAATTAACAGGTAACTTAAATAAAGATGGTAAATAAGTTTATATAATAATATAGCAAGATAAATCTCTCTTTTTATTATTGGCAATATTAAGCCCTCTTGGCAACCTATAAACTAGGAGAAAGAAACGTATCCTCCTCCCCAATTTGCTTCTCTCTCTCTCGAGATCGACTTACATGGCTACAAGAAGGTATATATCATTAATGAAGAGGAACTTCAAAAGTTTAAAAACTCCATTACTGAAGTTTGAAGGTTAAGAGGTTAAAATTCGAAATCCAAAAAGTGTTGCTAAATCGAATAGGTGATGTTGCAATAGCTTAATAACACCCTTAGAATATGAGATTGAGCACATTCTCAGAAGCTTTGGTGTTGTCTGATTTGTGTATATCTTCATGTGTAACAGTATGTATTCACATGTATATCAGTATATATCTTTTATATCCCCATGTATCTCGTATAAATCTTTGCATATCCATGATAATCTATCTGTGATATACGCTAGTATTATCATATACAACTTAATATACAAATGCCATAGGTGTTGTCTGTTACAAATACAACGGTGATACATAGGATATACAAATTGTTGCCATGAAATCGTCTGAACTCAAAATTGAATATGTGGTGAATGGAAGAATTTGAATTCTAGAAGAGGGAAAGAGTGAAATTAGAAGTTGAATACTAAAATTCTCTTACTTTTTTGCTCGTTGGGTAGGATATGGCTATCCATTGCTAATTGTTTAGGCCTTAATTGCTCAACCTAATCTCTGGCTAAATTCCTGCCAATAGTTGTTAGGAGTGATATACAGATGTCAATTTCCAAAAGAAAAAAAACCTTTTCTCTAATAAGTTAAATTACATATGAACGAAATTTAGTGCATATTGGTTGCCCCAATCCAACATATCTCAGCCCATATGGGCTAGAGCCCATCATTTGAAGTACCTTCAAACGCAATCTTACGAAGAGCATGGGCTAGACCGTGGTGTCAATCTTAAATTATACTACGGTGTTTTACACTTCAGTATCACATAAAAGGAGGAGGATGATTTGTATGGTGATCAATTTTTTGCTTAAACTAATTATCAAAGGACCTGATTTTCCTAAGTGTTCCTTAACCTACTATTGCAAAAATAGTAAGTGCAAAAAGTAAAGAACACAAGTAATTTACGTGAAAAATACCTGGCTCAAAAGGTGAAAAAACCACGACCTACTTTTAAGTAGGTTTTTTCCCAAACTCTTCACTAAATCACTAAGCCAAAAGTGCATTTACAAAAATACTTTTATAAACCTAGGACTAACTCTAGTCCCGTTGTGACAAACAACCTCTAACTGTTGTGACAACTTCAGTTAAATCTACCTTGAAAATTCTGAGTACCTATTACAATTGCCTCTAGATAAAGCTGAAAGATACAATATGAAAACACCTACTACAATTGAACTAGAATAAAAGACAGACACTTAGAGCTGGTTCTTTTATCTGGTTCAAGTAGCTTCAAGTTTGCACACTTGAATTACGCACGAACTGCTTGCAAAATTACCTTTCTATTTTGCTCTGAATTCACGTTTTACTACTGCTTATGTGCGTACATGTAAAATGAGAATATTCTGCCATATACAGAGTTAGTAGATGAAGAAATAATTAGAGTTGTAATGCTACTATTCCTTGGTGGAAGAGTTCTAATTAATCGCAACTACTAAATCCTTTCTTATCTTGGATAATATTCTCTTTGAGTAAGGAGTCCTTCTCCTTATTTCTTATAAATTCTTTTCGATCAGGGAATATCTATTATGCCAGAAAACGTTTATCCACTGCATGTGCATCTCACGTTCCTTGATTTTGCGTGTGTCTATGTCTACCAGTGATGGACCTGGTTCTTTTCTGAGTTCCTTTATCATTCTTCAAAACTGTCCTTTTTTGTTAGACCAACAAATTCTCCCTTTTTGATGATAACAAACTCTGTGCTTCCATAAGCTTAGGCTTGTTTCAACTTAGCTCAACACCAACACTCTGTTAGAAATTGTTTTCCTTTTTTTTATCACTTATCATCAAGCACCATGTTCATTAGGTTATAAATATCACTTTTAGTGTATAAAGCATAACTCATTTTCCCCTTTTGGCATCATAAAAAAGTTGTATAAAAATGTATGATTCTCAGATGTTAAAATGACTTATGACCACTAGGGAAAGTTAAAATGCATTCATGAATTAATCATCAATAATCAACAACTAATTCAAACTATTAAGGAAATATAGACAGTCAATAAGAGCAAAAGCAGCAAACTTTGTTGATAAAGAATATGATTCTGTCAAAATCCACAAAAAGAAAAAAAATATTTAAACTATGAGCAACAAAAAGAAACATTCCTAATCTGGGTCACTGAAAGGTCTAGGAAAGGGATAGGAAACTAAGGCTTGGAAGAACTAGGGGCTTGAGTTTTAGCTTGGAGAAGATGCAACATGTCTTGAATAATTCCATCATTCTTCTTCCTTTCTTTTCTGAGCTCAATTTTGAGAGGATCTCTCTCAAATTCCACCTTAGCCAAACGAGTCTTCAGCCTTGCTATTTCAGCCTACTTTGCGCCACTCTCCTGCACTAGGGCTCTGACCTTGTTGTTGACAAGTGTCTTTTTAGATGAACTAGATTAGTTGGGAATGGCATTGATCTCATAATCACAAGCAAGAAGAATATTGATTTCAAAATGGTCTTTGCTTGTGGCCATCTCACACTTTTTCAGCAACACCTTACAATGAGCAAGAACAAAGTGAGAATGAAGCCATAATGAATGGCATGTGCCTTGGAGCCATTGATAATCTGATCTAGAAACTTAATTATAAAACCATGCCAGTTGTCTGCCGCCCACTATCCAGACATTCCATTAAAACCAAATCCATGTAGTTGGAAATGTTCCTCCTTTCCTGCCTAGGCAGCATACACTTTTTGACGAATTCAAACAACACTTTGTGAGGTGGCTTCATTTCACTCTTATATAGAGCTTTGGCTCACTTTCTTCTCATTATCACATAATTTCCTAGTTATGGCCAGGGCGGTTGGAAGAGAGTCCAAATTTGGCCATTTCTTCCTTGTATAATCATCATAACCTTCAGAGGGTATACCAAGGATTTCACCCAGCTCTTTTGCATCAAAGAAAATTTAAACCACTTTAACCAGGATGGTGACTCTGCCATCCTTTGCCTCAGCACTAGCCATGAATTCAAGCATCTCGTTCCTGTCCAATCTTCCATCTAACTGAAGAACCATATCCTTCCACCCTCGTACCTCTAGCTTTTCAGGAAGTAGAACCATCCCTTCTTTCTCCAAGTCCTTCAAGAGTATGCCCTACATGAGAGTTCTTTTGCTAACGTGGACAGTTTGTCCTTTTCATTATCAAACTCATCCTCCTCTTCACCACTCCATTCTTCTTCTTCTTCGGTAATTTCACTTGCATGGCTTTCACTGTAGACCAGATTCGTTTTGCCAAGGTAGATGGTTTAATAGACTTAGAAACAAAAGTCCTAACTTTCTTGGGCATAGGGTCTGAACCTCGACCTCAACAGTTACATGTTCACCTTGATGGATGGTCTGTCTTATCTACTTCAACAACCTCAACAGGATCAACCACTTTTTCTTTCCCTTTTTCCACTCTTTTCTTCTTATTCTCCGCTAAAGCTCTCCGCAACTCCTCCTCACTTTGCTTTAAATTGCTCCTTGTAGTTCTTCCTCTTGGGAGAGGAATTTCAGATGTTTCAGAATGAGCTGCCTTTCTTTCTTGTTGTCTCTAGCTATGCTATGGGCTGTTGCTTTAGGGGTTCTTGTCTTCTTGGGTTTGTAACTGTAACCTATATTTTTCAATAAATCAGCCAGTGTTTCCTCAACAAAGAAACAGGGATCATCTTCTTGATTTTCAAGATTCACTAGCTCTTCAGCGGATTCTCCCGATCCACTCTGCCCTGTGTTCTTTCTACTTTCTTCCACCTTTTCTAGTTCAGCTCCACAAATATCCTTTCTAATAGTTCCGAAGGTGGGTAAAGAATCAACCACTTCCTTCCCTATTCCCCTCTCATCAGTTTGCACACCCTCACTCTTTTTTTTCTTCTTTTTTATTTTTTACCTCATCTCCTTCTTGACTTTGATGTTTCCAAATCCACCACATACCCAACAAATATAAATTTATTTTTCAATTTTTTGGCTAAATCAGAGATGACCTCAATAGACGGATTGTGCACAGATGTCACATGCTCAGAATCTGAAGACCCAATTACTCACCCCTCAGTCACCGACTTGAAAGATTCATCATATTTTAGGAGTTTGAGGCTTTCCTTGAAAGTGCACCTATAGCCACAGTTTTTCTATCAAGAATTTTTACTCGCGTTCTCCTAGTTTGATAGGTAGTGCTAGGTTGAGGAGTAGTGAAGGAATCGGAGGGGGTAGGTGGAGGAGGTGTACCAGGGTTATCTTGAGGGTTAGTCATTTCCCTTGATTCTGTGAGGAAGAAGATGGGTGGGTTGAATTTTAGATGAAAAGAGAAAAGAGGAATTTTGATGGTTTTTCGGAATTTAAGAGAGTAGTAGGGTTGATTATGAGGGATTTAAAGTAGGAGGAAAATTAATACACAACGGCAGCTTTTAGCAGTCAAATAGAAGTCTAATCATCCTGAAACTTCTGTTTGAATATTCGGTTAGGATTTCCTAGAATCTAGGTATTTTAACATGGTGAGGATTCTAGTTGAAAATAGAATTAGTTCAAACTTAATTGGATAGGCTTTTGAAGATTTTGGACTTGGGTAGGACTCTGCTCATGATTTAAATATTAGTATTTCAAATTGTATAGAGTACAGAAAATATATCTCGCTATTCAAATGAACCAGCACTGATGAACCAGGTTCTTTACGTAGAATCCTCTTGATCATGTCTCAATTTACCAAAATAGAGAAAATTCATTAGAGATCAGTGAGTCATATTAACACATAGCACATCAGTATACTTTTTTTACAGTTTGAGACTGACCAAAAATTAATCTAGTTATTTATACAAGTTCTGAATTTTCTAATAATTTTTTTTCCTTTTTTCCTCTTTTTAATTGTGTATTCTGAACTGGTTTCATTTGGTGATATTAACCATCCCTAATTATAACCCGTTCCTTTCAAAGTGCTCTCTACTTAGTATTTTTGTAAAGATGTCAGAAATCTGCTTATCAGTAGCACAAAACTCTATATTGATCAAGCCTTTCTCATTGTTGTCCCTCGAACAATGGTGTCTAACATCTATGTGCTTAGTTCTCTTATGATCAACCGGGTTCTTTGTCATACTAATAGAACTAGTGTTATCATAAAAATAGGAATTCAACCACTTCAATTCTAAAATACATTAATTGTTGTTTGATCCTCAATAATTGAGCGTACATGAAGCAGCCGCAATATACTCAGCTTTAGCAGTAGATAAGGCCACTAAATTTTGTTTTTAGTATCCCATGACACGAGACATGAACCAACAAAGTGTGCCATACCTAAGGTGCTCTTCCTGTCTATAAGGAGACCTACATAATCAACATCAGCATATCTCACTAGGTTAAAATTACAATCTTTTGGATACTAAAGGAAAAGGCCAATGGTGCCTTTCAAGTATCATAATATTCGCTTGACAATAGTCAAGTGGGATTCCTTCGGATTTTCTTGAAATCGAGCACAAAGCCCTAAACTGAATGCAATGTCAAGTCTACTAGTAGTAACATACAAAATAAACCAATCATTACCCTATTTATAATTAACGGATGAACCAGGTTCCTCTATATCCAATTTTTTGGCTGTTGCAATAGGAGTATTAATTTCCTTTGATTCTTCCATTTTAAACATATTAAGTAACTCTTTTACAATTCCTACTTATGGATCATAGCTCCGTTTGAATTTTGTTTAATTTATAAGCCTAAAAATATATTAAGCACACCCACCGTACTCATTTCAAATTCATTCCCTATTAGTTTAGCAAATTCCTTACTTAGTTTTTCAGTAGTTGCTCCAAAATTATGTCATCAACATATATCTGTGCTACTAGAATATCTTTACTTTTTTCCTTCAAGAATAGAGTGTTATCAATTTTACCACTCTTGTAACCATGTTCAAGCAGAAATTTTGATAATCTTTCATACTATGCTCTAAGAGCCTGCTTGAGTACATAGAGTACCTTGTCAAGTCTGTATACATGATCAGCACACTCCTTACTTTCAAACCCATGAGGTTGCTTGATAGACACTTCTTCCTTTAAATAGCCATTGAGGAAGGCACTTTTGACGTCCATCTGGTGAAGAGTAAATTCCATGTAGTAGCAAAGGCTGTATGGAGTCTTATTGCTTCCAACCTTGCAACTGGAGCAAAGGTCTCATCATATTTTTCTATGATTTCCTCCTAATTATATCCTTTAACCACCAATCTTGCCTTGTTCCTTGTAACCATTCCATATTTATCAACTTTGTTTTTGAAGACCTAGTTTGTACCAATTACTGATCTATCCTTGGGTCTTGGAACAAGATGCCAAAGTTGACTCCTTTCAAATTGGTTGTGTTCATCTTGCATTGCATTTATCCAGTTTGCATCCTGTAAAGCCTCAGCAAAATTAATAGGTTCAATAAGAGATAAGAAAGTATCAAAATTACAAAGATTATTTAATAAAGATCTAGTTTTAATTCCAGAGGTTGGGTCAGTAATTTTGTTCTCGATGGGATGAGAACTTTGGTACTTGTAGGGTTTCACAACCAACTGGTTTCCGCTTGATATTTGTCCCATGTTTTATTGCTGAAGAACATGATCATGGACATGTTCCATTGATGTATTAGATTCAGTTCCTCTTTGCTCAGTTCCCCTGTCAGGTTTCCCTGGATAGAAGAACATGTTCCATCACCTGTTCCTTCTTCTGGTGCAGCTTCAGCATGGGCTCTGATTTAAGTTAAACTTCTTACCAGCCTAATAGCTTCATCTTCATGTTATTGTCTCTCAGAAAGAATGTTATTTTTACCAAAAACACATGTTTACTTTCTTCTACACACATAGTTCTTTCTTTATAGCTTTACTATGTGAAGAATATCCCAAGAATACACCTTTGTCACTTCTAGGATCAGACTTACCTAGAGAGTCTTTTTCCTTATTGTGCACAAAGAACTTGCATCCAAATTCCCTCATAGGGAGTCTTCCCTACAAGAGGTCTAGTCATGCACCTATTAATGATGTAACATGCAGTATTTACATCTTCTACCCAGAAACTATGGGGTAGTTTACTAGAAAAAAACATAGTCTAGCCATATCTTCAAGTGTCCTATTCATTCCTTCAACTACTCCATTTTTTTGTGGAGATTAAAAACAATTATGATCTATTCCATACACATTAAAAAATTTGCAAACTTAGCATTTTCAAATTAGTTCCATGATCAGACCTACTTGATGCAATTTGATTACCTAGTTGCTTATGAGTTTTTGTAACAAAAGAAGTAAACATGTCAATTTCTTCATCCTTAGATGTTAAAAACAGTGTTGAGGTAAACCTAGAGTAATCATCAACAAGCACCATCACATATCTTTTACTATCTCTACTCAAAGTTCTTATTGGTCCAACAGAGATCCATATGGGCTAGTTCCATTGATCTGGTTGTGCTTACCACTTTCTTGCATTGAAAAGAGGATCTTACATGCTTCCCCTTGTACAAGATTCACAAACTTTGTCTTCCTTTAACTTGATGTTAGGCAGCCCGATCACCAGATCCTTGGAGACTAATTTGTTGAGTTGAATCAGACTTGCATGTCCAAGGAATTGTGCCAAATTAGGGGATCATTTTCTAATACACTTAAGCAAGTGAGTTCAGGTTTTGAAAGAGTGGAAAAATCTACAATGTATATATTGTTTATACTTTTTTCCTGCAAAACAATCTTGTCAATGATAAGATTTATCATAAAACATTTGGTAGAGGTTAATGCTACCAAGTTACGTATGTTACACATTTGTGTTACAATGATTATGTTATATTTCAAGTCATCTATCAAGTAGACATTCTCAATAGAGTGTGAATCTATCTTATCTACCTTCCCAATCCCAATGATCTCACATTTTTTACAATTTCAATTTCCTCCTTTGAGGTCCTCAAGTGAAAGGAACTAGTTCTTGCTTTCTGTCATATGATGTGAGAAACCACAATCCATGTACCATATTTGACTGCTCCCTTTCACTTGGAAATGCAAAAGGAATCACAGGTTAGTCTTGGGAACCCAAACTAGTTTGGGTCCCTCTATAGGCAAATGGGTGAATAAGATTCTTTTTAGCCCATCCTGGCAGTGCATTTTTCCCTTGAACAAATGTTTTGTTCTTTTGACTAGCCCTTTCTTTTGCAGTATATTCACTTTTCTAGTGACCAGTCGTAACACCGTGTGTGCAGATTTTATTCTCAGGGAGTGTGATGTACTTGGGATCCCACTTAAGTGCAGTAGATAGGTCCTCTCTTATTGCAACTATGGTGTTCTTGTAGCCATGAAAGTACATCAGAGGACCTATTCTATTTACAAGTTCTGTCTAGCTGGTGCTTAACCTTGCTTAGATCCTCCTTTAGGACTCTTATCTACTCATTTCTTTTGTACAAATCATCTTTCATTTTTCCTAGATTTTATTCTAAAGCTAGATGTGTGTGATCAGCTTTCTCTTTACATGTTCCTAATTTTAGTTTCAAAATTTTAGATCTAAGCTCTAGCATAGTGGTGTCAAGTTCATGAACCTGGTTATTTTGCTCAACATTATTACTATCACTTTCACTAGCCTTAAGTTTTAGATTTTTGCACTTAGCTCTCATATCACACATTCCTTATACAGCTATCCTTTTCATTGTTTATGATCTCAAATTCATCCATGAAATCCAGAAGTAACTTAGGTAGACTTTCTTTAGACGAAAACTTAATCTTGTCTTTGAGATGAATTACACTTGCCTCAGATTCCTCATCAGATTCTCCAATGGCCATAAGTTCTTGTTCATATCCATCTTCATCCTCTGAATCTTCATCTTAACTTTCTTTCCAGGCTAGCCATAGCCGTAGTTGATCCTTTGTTCTTCTTGGGATGAACCTATTCCTTCTTCCTGTTCTTTTGTTCAGCCCTTTTCTTCTTTCATTTGATATCCCACTAAGGACAATTTTTAATGTGGTGATCAGTCTTCCTAGACTTGTAGCAGCCCTCGAGGTCTCTTTTTTCAGGAACCTTTAGTTTATTGTAGCTTGCATCTATTGAGGAATCCTTTCCTCTAATTATATACTTCTTGAAGTTCTTTGTGATCAAAGCCATTTCATCGTCTTCTGGATTAGCTCCTTCAGTGATTCTGAGTGCCAGGCTCCTTTCCTTGTTGGGTGCATCGATCTTCATGGTCTGACTTCTGAGTCCCATAACTCATTGTCTTCTCCGATAATGTGATCCCTTATCCTGTTTTTCCACAAAGAGTAGTACTGGCCATTAAAGAGTGGCGGCCTAGCAGTTGATTTTCCTTCCCAATTTCCAGTTGGTGCACTTATCTTAATCTGTTCCTAAGGTGTTAGCCTCATCAAGAATAACCTGCTCCGATACCAATTGATGTTTTACTCTTCAATACCACACAAAAGGGGGTGATTTTTATGGTGACCAATTTTTTGCTTAAACAGATTATGGAAGGACCTAGTTCTTCTAAGTGTTCCTTAACCTACTATTGCACAAATAGTAAATGCAGAGAGTAAAGAACACCAGTATCTTACGTGTAAAATACCCGGCTTAAAATGTGAAAAAACAACGACCTAATTCCTAGTAGGATTTTCCCAAACTTTTCACCAAAATCACTGAGCCAAAACTGCATTTACAAAAAATTTGCACTCTAATCCTATTGTGGCAAACAACCTCTAACTGCTGCGACAACTTAAAGTTAACTCTACGTTGAAAACTCTGAGTACCTATTACAATTGCCTCTAGATAAAGCTGAAAGGTACAATATGAAAACACCTATTGCAACTGAACTAGAATAAAAGACAGACACTTGGAACTGGTTCTTCTATCTGGTTCATGTAGCTTCAGGTTTACACACTTGAATCACACACGAAATGCTTGTAAAATTTCCTTGCTATTTTGCTCTCAATTCACGTTTTACTTCTGCTTATGTAAGTACATGTAGAATGAGAACATTTTTCCATGTATAGAGTTAGTAGATGAAGAAACAATTAGAGTTCTATGCTACTCTTCATTGGTGGAAGAGTTCTCATTAATCTCAACTACTAAGTTATTCCTTATATTTGGATAATGTTCTCTTTGAGTAAGAAATCCTTCTCCTTATCATGTATACAACTTTTTCGATAAGGGAATATCCATTATGCTAGAATACATTTATTCCATGCATGTGCATCTCATGTGCCTTGAGTCTGCCTGTGTCTATGTCTACTAGTGATGGACCTGGTTCATTTTTGAGATCCTTTGTCACTTTTGCAAAACTGTCCTTTTTCTTAGACCAACATAATCTATCTGTCCCACATAAATTAATGATTGAATACTAAATTTAAGATTTTTTTGAAATATACGGTATAAAACAAACAATAGATGTTTTTGTGATAGTACAACATGTAGACATTAAATTAAAATTGCATTGAGAAAATAAAATCAGGTCAAAAAATATTGCAATAATTGTAGTATTTTATTTCGAATATTTAAGTATTACAATCTCTATGAATTCTTTGGTTCTTCTTTCCAACAGTAAATAAATTCAAGGGCCCTTGAGCTTGATCTTGAATCAATCTATAGTTACCACGAATGATGATCTTGTTCTTGAGCTTGAGTTTGATTGTTTGAACATGAACTTGATTTGGTCTTCCTTCTTGAGTTTGAACTTCAAACTTGTGGAGGAATTTGCAGTGTTTGATCTACGAGCTCTTTCTTGCTTTTTGTTATAACTTTTGGTGTCTTTTATGGGTTATAAAGATCTCTTATTATAGTTTTGGAAGGGAGGAGTTGTGACAAGAAGAAACTCTTTCCGACTAATCAAATTGAAGTGTGACATGACTACATTTGATTGGCCAGAACATGTCACTTCCACACGTGGCGCGATTTCATTAGCCTTTTAATGTGACTTGGCATGCTTTGTCATTCTGACACGTGGCACTATCCTATTTGACATGTGGCACTGGACCTCTAGAAAGATGACATCTTGGGCCTAATGAGGTGGGCTCATAATTGTAGCCCAATTAAATGGGTTAGCCCAGTCAATATTTATTGGATTTAGATAATTAATTTAATTATTTCGCCCATAATATTTATTTGGATTAATATATTTAAAATGGTCCAAATAATTTTATTGCATCTATATTCTATAAAATTTGTATGCCTACACACTATTTTCTTAAGAGTAAAATACAAAGTTTAAAATTAAATTATTTTCAAATAAAGAAAAAAATTTGAGATAGACTAAAAGAAAAAAGTCTTAAATATTTTATCTTTTGATTCGATTTTTATTCTTTGGGTATTAGTTTTTTCTTGAACGTTTAATTGTGATTAGTAATTTTTATAATTTAAAAACCTAGAAAAAACTAGTAAGAGTAGTAGAGGCTGGGAAATAAATCAGGTCAGATGGTCAATCATTCTCCACTTACAGCGTGAACTTTGTCTCTATAAGTTAAATATTTTCAAGATAGATCGTCTTTGAAATTGCTCTATGATAAAAAATATTCTTCTAATAAATTCCACAGTGTACGAATCAATATGGTAAATAAATATTTCATTATCAAATTAATTTGTGGAGAAAGTTCTTCCCGATTTTGCTTTAACTCATGCATGCATAAACGAGGCATAAAATTCTTTGCTTCAAAACTGGCAAAACATGAAATTTTTTTCTCCATATAGAACAATAATTATAAATAACTTCTTGAGTTCAATCACTGGTACACAATAGAGCTACAAATTGGAAAAGGAACAGACACATACAAACTTAAGGCAAAATAATGCTAATAAATCACTCCACTCCACATACAACAAAACATGTAGCATCATAATGCTATTTTATTTAGCACGTATTTAATTAAGATACTCCAAATTAAAACACCCAGATGAAACACAAGAAACTTCAAATCATGACAACGTAGGAAACCATGAATAGAAGGATGCTCACAACAACTTGAACTGGAACCTTCAGTGGACTTCCATCAGAGGTATTACTGCTTCCTGCTGCCTTTGAACCTACTCAATCAACGGAAACTGATGTTATAAATTGACAAGATTTAAATTTTAGACGCATAATATTTAGTATAACTAATGAATTAAAATTGATCTTTCTCATCTTTGACCTTTAGGTTTAGTTCAAATATTGCTAATAACTCCCCCTATGTGCAAAGTATAGCCAGTCAAAATATATGGGAGAATTAAAGTAGATTAATAAACGATGTAAAAGAAGTCTAACTAATTTGGGATTGAGCAATGTGGATTAATTGTTCAAATATAATATTAATTAATTAAGTGTTTCCTATAAGATCACGATATAGCATACATTACTTCGTGATTACAAGATCTGCACATTGATTATACGAAATCCTATAATTGTATCTGGTTTTCAAAAAATATCTATAATCACGAACATGTTTCGGAAATTGTAGAACTTTAAGAAATCGTATAACAAAATTACAATTTATACATTATGTATGAGTGTTCATGAATTACCTGACACCGCTATACCAGTTGAAGAATCTGGAGCTCCTTCTGTAGGTGCACCCTCTGGAGACATTACCGGTCCATTACCAGCTAAGAAATATTAATAGCAGTATTTAAACATCATATTGAAAAATTATGAACTTTTAAAATACAACCATAATAGAACTTGTAATTGTTTGCATGTCCTTCTTATGTCTTTGTTTTTATTATTATTTTTTCATTTTGGTAATACATATGTTATTATATTATTGCATGTGTTGAGTTTAACGTCTACAAACTGGTAGTGACAAAGAAATTTTAATTAATTATACTGATAGCATAAACAATATTTATACTGTCATTGTACAAACTTAAATTTATTTCGAAAGTATTTTAACTTCTTGAGATGAAGCGATTTCGCGTACGTTCATGTATAACAAAGTATGATTATATGGAAAACAAACTTTTAAATTTAGATGTTGTAACAGCAATTTAATTAGATGAGTGCTTACCGTTACATTTACTAACAGGAGGAGTCTCCAGTTTGCATGCAGCAGGCAATGCAAGTGCCTGAGTTTGATTAATTTGGACCCCCAACGAGGAACCACCACCATTAACAATGAGACAAAGGCACCGTGGCTTAGACTGCAGCACCCCAGAGAGGGCGGAGCAGCAGGTGGCGGACGGCGTCTCTGCACTTCCGGTGACAAAGTTAAGGCATGAAGCCATAGTAATAAGTGTACTAGTGCAATCGGATTGTGCCATGACTTCTACTGAAATCATGGTCAAAATAAGAACTAAAGCCATGAAAAGTACAGTTCCTTTTGAAGCCATTTTTGGTGTTTTCTGGGTCGATTACAATTTTTTGAGCGAATTGTATTACTTTTTAGCACCCACACAATATTCCTCCCAAGGAAAATTAGTTGATTCTCCAAAGGAAGAAGCTGGCTTGTGTGTGCCTTAGTTTTGTGAGGGATTGTCATTGGCATCGAGTGGGGGATTTATAGTGTCTGTTTTAAGTGAGTAATTAATTATTTATTTGTCTTGCAAGCTTTAAAAAAGAGGATTTAGTTCTGAAAGTGACACATTACAGTGATTAAATTGGTGAACTAGAAAGAGTTCATGAGGTAAGATTTGGAAATAGTGTAGCGCATGTTATCATCAATACCGTGTCAATGAGACTAATCAAGTGGGAAATTAATTTATTCTAATTGTATTTCTTACGCATGCCGTGAAATTTATACGGCTAGTCGGCTACAATAATGTGTTACCAAGACTTTGGCAAGATAGACACCACCTGATGGCCTAACTCCAAAAATAATATACACGTTTGTAGACCTATGTGGTATAATAAAGTCAATGAAATTAATAAAACATACAAAAGGTCATCGAAGATACGTCATTCATCTAAGTTATGATGTGCTAAAAGGATAAATTTATTCATTGTTCTAATGAAACTATCATGGAAAACATACTGTTTCATACATATTGAATGATCTTCTTTCCAGGGGTGAGCCATGGGGCAAGTGGAAGCTAAGCCGCCAAGAGCACTTGGTAAATTGCAGTTCGTCCTCCCGTTTTTTTTTGTTTTACTTATTATCACCATCAAAACTTCCACCGAAACCGTGACGATGCCTAAAATCATATGTCAGGTAAGCCAACTGTTTAAAAAATAACAATAATCTTAATAATATAACTTAATAACCTCAACAACGGAATAGTCATAAGATATCTGGAATATCAACAATAATACATTTACAACTATCCAAAATCTGATGTCAATAAGCACATGAGCACTATAGAATGTAAATACCGAGCTAATCATAACAACACTATCTGAATGATAGAATAGCTATAGCATAAGCAAATCAGAAGGGGCCTCCAAGGTATGCGAACGAAATTAGCAGCTACCTCGTACTCTCCATTGATCTGGTATAGGTGCCTCCAACTAACAATCACCTCTCTTAGAAGTACGTGGATTTGCACATAAAGTGCAAGAGTATAGTATGAGTACAACCGACTCTATATACTCAATATGTAATAAGTCCAACCTCAGGCTGAAAGCAGTGAAGAACTTGGCAATTGCCGAACATCCATCGCTGATAACCAATAAAGTATATAGACTAATAATGGTAAAGAGAAGTAACTCAAACAATATTAATTTTAACCTTTGCACAATAGCAGAAAAATATGTATGCTTTTAAAGAAGCTATAAAGACATGAATTCTTTCACAGACTTTCAAAGCATGATATTACCAATCTAACAATGATTTCCAATTGAAAATACTAAATAAGAGACGTCAAGTAGCATTAAACAAAAAATCACTGCTTGTACTTGCATGACGAGCAATCATGTTAGGATCAACATTAACGTGATAAATTCATCAATTATAACATAACTCAACACATGCATAGTGCATGGCGCAATTTCCTCTGAACCTTCACACACTATGTTATCAACTCAACACCGTACGGGTGCCTAACATAAGTCCCCCACTCAAGTACATACATATGACTATGTTCCTGCGCTCAATGGAGAACTTCTCGAGGAGCGGATCATTGCGCAAGCGCTGCTCGGATATAAACCAACAATCAATATCTCATAGCCCGACCATGAGGTTTGGTGCACAAATTCCCCTAGTTAGTACCACTTAGAAAGAGAGATGTTGCTTTGCTCATGTCACTGGGACCAGCCAGTGTCCCCATGTGCAAGGCCCTTTCTTGAAAGAGGTCGAATTATCCCAATATGGGGCCTGGCGTACGCGTTACCTCAAAATAAATATCTAATCATGTCTATGATCCAATATCACTCATCAACCACACATGTCTCAATTAACCACATCTCATAGTGCCCAGTTCAATAATATTACGCATATGAGGCATCCACAACATATGAGAAATCATAATAGGAATGCACTGTGACAAAGATATCAAACACGGATATAGCATCATAACTGGGAGTATGTCTACAATTAGCTCAAAAAAATAAGGTAGCCCTATCTTGTCTTAAGCAAATAAGTAGTAGTCTAGACTTGATTTCTAATATGAATCATAGCTCAAGTAATCATACAAGTAGAGAAAACACAGATATAATGAGACATGATAACAATCAAGGCATATATTAAGCTAAGGTCTGCCCGATGCATGAATAACCTCCTTGCGTGCATACGCCCATCACCTAGCACATATGTCACCCCAACATATCTCAAATACCATATCCAATGGAGAAAATTATATTGGAACCAAGTTTATGCATGTTACTTACCTCAAAATGCTTGAAATAATACTTCAAAAAGCCTTCCCACATGAATCAACCTCTAAGTGACTCAAATATAGTCAAAACGACTTAATATCATCAATAAAAGCAATATGAAATAACCCCAAACAATAAAGCTATGATCTTAAATCAATTATGCAAAGTCAATTCAAAAGTCAACCCCTGGCCCGTACCCCAAAATTCATCAAAACTCACAAATTTTGAATATCTATTCCAATCGGAGTCTAGATGTGTGTGCTTCATCCAAATCCAACCTCAACTCGACCCTCAAATTATCAAATTTTGCTCTCCAAAATTATAGTAAAAAAACCCTAAATTCCACCTTAAATCACATAAAATAGGTGTAATAGTCCGTGGGTAATCAATATCTAACATAAATAAATCAAGAAAAGTACAATTACCCTTTCAGTTGTAGTGAAAAGTCCCCCAAAATAACGAGAAATAATCAAAACACTCGTAAGATAAATCCTGCCCAGCGATTCCGTATTTGCGGACCAATAACCACATCTATAGCTCCATTTTATAGTGAAAATGATGCATCTACGCATTCACCTAAAAAGCTGACCAACTGCATCTGAGGTCCACCTTGGCACCTGCGTGTTCGATTCTGTGGACCAACCATCGCAGAAGCGCATCTGCCTTTGTGGAAAACCTCCACATTTGTGGACTTCCCCTTGCCAAGCCTAATCCCGCATTTGCACATCCAAGGTCACATATGCACCTTCACATTCGTGACCACATTTTTGCAAATGCGGAAACATCAGAACTCAGCACATAATAAAAACGCCAACACAATCTAACATGATCTGAAATCTATCCAAAACACACTGAGGCCCGAGAGACTCAATATAATCATACCAATAAGTATTAAAATACAACATGAGCCTACTCGAGGCCTCAAATCACATGAACAATATCAAAACCACAAAGCACACTTCAATGCAAGCCAGAGGGACTAATGAACTTCCAACTTCCCAAAACTCTGGCCGAACCATATCAAATCAACTCGGAATGACGCCAAATTTTATATATAAGTCCCAAATGATATAAAAGATCTATTCTATCTCTTGTAATCACAATCCGAATCCAATATCATCAAAGTCATTTCCTGGTCCAATCAACGAACTTTCTAAGCCTTAAGCTTTCAAATTTTTGCCAAATAGAACCAAATAACCTACGGAACTCCAATTCCAAATCCGAATAAACGCCTAAGTACAAAATCACTAGACAAATCTGTTGGAACTATCAAAATACCATTATGGGGTCGTCAAAACAAAAGTTAAACTCAGGTCAATTCCTACAACATAAGCATCCAACCTTAAGACTACGTATTCCAATCCAGTACAAAACTTCCCCAAAGCCAAACCAAACACCCCGGTAAGTCACATAACGACATATACATATATGCAAACAATCAAATAGGGAAAACGAGACTAAAAAAATCAAAACGAGTGGCTGGTTCATTATATTCTCCCCCTCTTTAAAATATTCGTCCTTGAATGAGTCTAGAATCATACCTGGGGTCTAAAAATGGTAAGGATATCTGCTCCGCAACCCTTGCTCGGTCTTCCAAGTAGCCTCCTCGACTGACTGACCTTTCTAATGAACCATCATCGATGCTATATTTTATTGACTTCAACTTTTGAATTTTCCAGTCAAAGATTGACATCATTCCAACATCATAAGTCAAATTATCATCCAAGAACACCGTGCTAAAGTTTAATATATGTGATAAATCACTATAATACTTCCGAAGCATAAAAAATGAAATACTAGGTGAACTCCCGTTAAAATAGGTGGCCATACAAGTCTATATGCCATCTCCCCACCTCTCTCTAATACATTAAAAGGACTAGTATACCGTGGTCTCAACTTGTCCTTCTTCTCAAACGTCAGCACACCCTTCATGAGTGAAACTATGAGTAGAACCTTATCACCCACCATAAATGCCATATGACACGCCTTCCTGTCATCATAATTCTTCTGTATGGATTGTGCTATAGGAAGGTGCTCCTGAATATACTTCACCTTCTCCAAATCATCACGAACCAAATCAGTGCCTAACAACGTAGCCTCCGTAGGCTCCAACCAACCTACTAGAGAACGACATTGCCTCCTATATAAGGCCACGCACGGAGACATCAAGATACTCAACTGATAGTTCTTGTTGTAGAAAACCCTGGTGACAAAAAAGGTTAATCCCACCAACCCCAAAAATAAATAACACATGCTCGTATCATATCCTCTATGATATGAATTGTGCACTCGGACTGCCCGTCCATCTGGGCATGAAATGTTGTATTCAGCTCGAGTTATGTACCAAACTTATGTTGAACTGTTCTCCAAAAATTCAACGTATGTTTCGTGCATCGATTTGAGATAATAGACATGGGCACACCATAAAGACGAAAAAATCTCATGAAGATAAATTCGAGTCACATGCTTTGAAGAGCAGGTATTCATTAATAGAGTAAAGTGTGCATACTTGGTCAGTCTGTCCATAACGACCCACACCACATCAAATCTCCTTGAGTTTCATGGTAGTCCAAATGCAAAATCTGTGGTAATACACTTCCACTTTCACTATGAAATATCTAGACTCTGAAGGAAACCATCCAATCTCTGATGCTTTTGCTTCACTTGTTGACAGTTCAAGCACCGAGCAACATATTCAATAATATCCTTCTTCATCCTTCTCCACCAATAGTGTTGCCCTAAATCATGGTACATCTTCGCACACCCGAATGAATGACATACCTCAAACTATAGGCCTCCTTAAGAATTAACTCTTGCAATCCATCCACATTAGGAATATAAATCTGCCCCGGAAGCCTCAATACCCCATCATCATCAACAGTCACCTCCTTAGCAACATCGTGCTGCACCATGTCCTTTAAGACACCCAATTTGGGGTAATCTTATTAATGCAATTTGATGCGCTCAAATAAGGACAAGTGTGATACAACACAAGCAAAAACCATACTGGACTCCGAGATATCCAAACTCATGAACCTGTTGGCGAAAGTGTGAACATCCAAAGCTAACTCTCTCTCCTTAGCTAGAATGAAAATAAGGCTACACATGTTATCAGCCTTTGCACTCAAAGTGTCCGCTGTCACATTGGCCTTTACTTGATGATAAAGAATGGTGATATCATAGTCCTTTATTAGCTCTAACCACCTTTGTCGCCTCAAGTTTAGATATTTTTTATTGAATGAATTTTGGAGACTTATATAATATGTGAACACCTCACAAGATACACCATAAAGATAGTGTCGCCAATGTTGAGCTGGTGAACAATGGCTACTAACTTCAATCATGCATTAGTTGTTCTTCTCATGGGTCATGACTGACGCAAAGCATAAGAAGTCACTCTCTCCTACTGCATTACCACACACCCAATGCCAATACATGAAGCATCATGATAGATTATATAAGAACACGATCCTGAAGGTAAAACCATAGAGTTGTAGTCAAGATAGTCTTGAGTTTCTAAAAGCTCTCCTCACACTAGTCAGACCACCTAAATGGGTGCCCCTTCCACAAAATGCCAGTAGCACTCAGCCAACTCAAGGAAACTTCGGATATCTAAAGTAGTACATGGTCTAGGCCAACTATGAATGTTACAACCCGCATTCCTTATCCACCATAAAGTTGAAAGATGATAAGTTTGACTGTTAGCACATCTAATCAGACATCAACATGCTAGTGGGACAAAAAGGTGATCACATTTCACTAGATTGCACCAGTTTCCCTACCGGATGCATTGTTTGATGCGGGGTGGCCTATTTTATGAATAGGGTAGTGGAGTTTCTAGATTAGATATAAAATGTAGTATGACTTTCTTCTCTTACGTTGTACACAATATTACTAACTTTATTTTTCCCCCAAAAATATTCTCAAGTACCCTTTGAGAACTCTAAAATGATTCAAGGCTTAATCATAGTCAAAAATAGTAGAATTTAATTTAATGGATGTCGTGATAATCAATGTATTCGCGTTTTCTATTCATTCTGGTATTGGAGATTCCTTGAAAGGCAAGATAACCACCATAGAAGTGTAAGAACTCAAGAAGCGTTGTTAGTCTTTCAAAAGGTAGGTAAGATAGCCTTCCTTCTTGGCATGACTTGATGTAAGTGTTTCTTTCTAGATGATCCTTATGTTGTAAGAATGAGTTGTTCTAATCTATTCTTGATGACATTTTTCATATTCGTGTACTCTCCTTAACTGTGGCATTTTCTTTCTTGTATGAGATATTTTCGGATGGTATTTTGAGGTCAGAAAAATGTGATTGATTCGGAGTTTAATTCTTGATATCTCTTAAATTTAATTTTGCATTGCGCACACACACACACACACACACACACACACACACACACACATATATATATATATATATTACTGTATCTAGCCGAGATATAGTCTCCTGGTACAGATTGATGTGATATGAAATATTATCAAGTCCTATACGAGGATGGGTACGAAATGACATGATATGAAATGTTAATGAGTCCTCCTAAGGCCGCCGAGACCTATTGAGGTCGGTACAATTGAGGCCTCCTAAGGCTGGGTACAATCTGATGAAGACATAAGACTTTATCGAGTCCTTTCCGAGGCCTGGTATGACATGAGGCATTATTTCCCAAAGAGTGACTAAATGATATTATATTATATTAAATATTTAATGCATTGCCCGAATGAGTGGCTTGACATTTAAAAAACTTGCATATATTCATGATTCATGGTTACTGCAATGCACGCCCCTGGTGGATTGTCTTTAGTGTTTAGGTAGAAAGTGTTCGTACCTCTTATTTCATTCTTTTGGTTAACTTACATATTAGCTTTACATACCCAGTGCATCTTTCTTACTGACTCCCCTTTCTTTTGGGTATTGTGTTCAGGCCCATAGGTACAGATATACCAGGAGACATCCTTTCTCTATAGGGTACTCATTTTAGTTGTTGGTTGTTGCACTCCACTTCTATAGAGTATCTGAATAAAAGTTTATAGGTATTAGATTGCACGTCCCTATCATTTTTGGTATGGAAGGGGCACTTTCCCAACCAAGATATATATTATGGTACTTTTAGAGGCTTGCAGACTAGGTCCGATGTGTATGTAAATGCTGGTTATGGCTTTATTAGCAACATTTATGTATATAAAAGATGTAAAAAGTTTCTTCATAATATATTGTGAGTATTTTAAATCTTGGTATTATACTTGGAGGCATGGTTGACACATATTTCATGTTTAAGGGTCTAAGTATGGACGTTGGTTTGCACGAGTTGTGAGTTGTATGACGGTCGTACCTCCTGAGGTTGGGGTATGACAAACTTGTTTATGTTCATAGAAATGCCTACTATGAGACGTCAGGCAGTTGTTTAGAGATCTGATGAAAAGTTAGGGGAGGGTATCGGTCGGGTGCCACCTATCCATATGGATAAATGTGAACCTCATGATGAAGTTGATACTCAAGTTTCATTGAGAAGACCACTACCCCTTAAATAGCATAGAAAATTACGTACTGCCATGCCTCAAATTCAAGGGACATGACTGGCGGTCGATCGGGTGTCCCCAATCAAGGAGATCTGGGTGCCTTTCCTATCCCACGTGTTACCCCGCAGTTTTCAGTACTTATTAACCAAGTAAAATAACCAATTACAACTAAAACACCTTTATTAAAAAACCTACACACGATACATGGTTCTTAGCATGGTTTACATCTTACATAGCCCAACATACAAAATACATATTACATAAGTTCTTGACCATTATTTCCTGTTTATGGAGCCTCTAAAGATGAAAAAGGATGATACAGTACTTTCCGGTAATAAGGCTCTGGCTATACCTTATACAAATATCAAATCAAGATCCCTAAGTAGAAGCGACATGAGCCACGTAGGGCCCCGAAAGGAAAGGGGATCACCAGTTCAGCTGACGGGAGGTGATGAGGAGCTACGGTCGGTAGACTGGAGTACCTGCTATTGATCCACCTATAATCATAACACGAATGTAGTGCCCCCGACAAAAGGGATGTCAATACACTTGAATTGTACTGGTTTGCCCCAAGTAAACTCAAACCATACACAAATAGGATACAGTAATATACTCAACAATTAAATACACAAGAAAGGAACAATCAAGCCAAACAAGTTTACAATCTCTCCTGTTTTCCCTTCCACATTTCCACATCAATAATTTCACAATTTGCTCACATTTTTATTTCAATAGTGATTTTGATCACTTTCAACTCTTATTACCTCGGCTACCCTTATCACCACAACCCACACCTTATAACTTCATGTTGTGGCGCGCAGCCCAATCCCACCGTACAGTTACAATTAATAAACAACACAACAACAATCAACAATTCACAAAGATCAACAATTCTTAAGAAATAACAACAACAATTTACAAGTATTTTGATAACCATCAATACTATTTACATCATATTCAACAACTCACATGCGTTTTACATCACAACGATAAATGCCCACAACAAGCCATAGATGTTATTACCGCAGTTATTCCTGTTGCATCATTTATGATTTCCTTAGATCATTTGTTCCTTAGATCTTACCACATAACACATTCACAATCATAACAATCACAAGAATTTAATAAATAATCCATGTAGATATAACATACCAACATTCGTACACCAAACAAGGCAATTTTACAAAGGTCAAAGTTAGCCATACATACCTGGAGCCGAATTCCCTTTTAACTTCTACTTTCAATCCTTTACCTCTACCAAATTCCCCCCTTGCTAGGTTTTAGGTTTTTTAAAAAAGCATGCATGTACAATTTCAACCTTCATTTTCAAGAATCAATGCATGAGACTCCCCCTTTAGTTTAAACCTGAAAATCAAGGAAAAAGGTTAGGGATTTTACCTGCTAGAATGGGGATGAGGGAAATTACTTTGAATTTTTCTGGCCCAGATAGTTTTGAAGAATAAAATTGATGAAGACTACTTTCTCTCTCAAGAACCCTCTCTTTCCTCTCTCTTATTTTGTTCAGAAGATCGTTAAATATGAGGGTTGGGGGTGTTTTATTAAAAAAGGGTCGGATTTAAAATTTTAGAAAAATAGAAGCCCGAGATTGGACCATAGAAGTGCCCCAAAACACTGTGTGTTTCTGCTTGGGTATGCGACTAGAATGCGATCCACATTCTTGTTCTACGGTTGCATAATGCACTGTAGAACTGACCTTCACAAATCTTTGAGGGTATTATGCGACGATTATGCGGTCCGTATATTGATTATGCGATTGCATAATAGACAACAAATTCAACATCAATTTCGACTAACTCTCTGATTAACACTGAGGTAGAAATATGGTCCACGTATCTGATTTGTGACCGCATTTTGGACCGCATAATGGCACTGTTCTGGAAAATTTTGATTCTTGATTTTTAAGTGCAAAATCCGTAAAAAGGGTATGAAGAATTTTTACGCATTCCCAACACATATATGGAACTTGACACTACGAATCATTAGGCTTTGAGCACAAATTTTTTCACGGGGCCTTACATCCTCTCCTACTTAAAATCATTCGTCCTTGAATGAGGATTTTTTTTGAAAATCAGTTGGTTTAAAAAACATGATATGCAAGCTCCCAAATTTTCACTGACTCCCTGATTTTTAGAAAAATTTCAACCAGAGTTCCCTTTGTAATGTGGACATATCTACCTATCAGATAGCCCCTGAAACACATTTCTATGCACCATTACACAATTCTTGTTATCCCTATAACTGGTATACGATTCATCACCCCTACACTTGCACATATTCAATCACTTGACACACTTATGCACATAGTTTGATTACTTCAATGAGTCCCATACATTTTAACCACTTCGATGCACTATACACGTGTAAATTAATCATTACCAATCTATATTGTTATAAGCCAATTACTTATCACAAAAGGTCGTAGAAAACTTTCATTTACCAAGAAGGGTTTGCATATGGCTCAAGTAGTCACAACATATGCAATTTTGGCACAGCTTAAAGAATTACAATAGAAAAGCATTTAGGGGAGAAATAGAGTTTCTTTGAACCAAATGGGACACAATATCAGTTCGCTTAGGGATAATAGTTCTCACGATCACTACTAGACTTGTTCAAACAAATGGGGATATTTTTCTTTCATCTTATCTTTCGCTTCCCACGTGGGTTCCTCAACTTGTTGATTTCGCTACAATACTTTAACTGAAGCAATTTCCTTATTTCGCAATTTATGGACTTGCCTATCAAGAATAGCAACCGGAATTTCCTCATATGATAACTCTTCAGTAACCTTGATGTCTTCAACTGGCAATGGAGGACGGATCTCCAACAACATTTCTTAAAATAGACACATGGAACACCGGATGCACTAAGGACATTTCAGGGGCAACTACAGCCTATAGGCAACTTGCCCGATCCTTTGAATGATCCGATAAGGCCCGACATATCTATGACTCATCTTTCCTTTCAAATCGCATGACTCCCTTCATAGGAGACACCCTTAAGAATACCCAATCATCTACTTGGAACTCCAATTCTTGTCGACGTACGTCGCATCAGATTTTTTGGAAACTCTGAGCAGTCTTCATACTTTCCTTAATAACTTTAACTTTTTCCATAGCCTGGTGCACGAGGTCCGGCCCTATAAATTCTGCTTCACTTACTTTGAACTATCAAATCGGAGACCTACATATCCTTTCGTACAATGCCTCAAATGGGGCCATCCGGATGCTAGCATGAAAGCTGTTATTGTAAGAAAATTCTATAAGGAGCAATTAATCATCCTAATTACCTTTGAAATCCAAGACACAAGCCTACAACATATCTTCAAGCGTCTGAATATTCCACTCTGCTTGACCATCGGTCTGTGGATGGAAAGCCGTGCTGAGATCACCCGAGTACCCAAACCTTGCAGAAATTTATTCATAAAATTAGCTGTGAACTGGGCCCCTTGATCTAAAATAATAGAAAGTGGAGTACCATGAAGCCTCACTATTTCCTTGATATATTAATGGGCATACTGATCTACCGTATTGGTGGATTTGACTTGCAAGAAGTGAGCTGATTTTGTGAGTCGATCCACTATCACCCAAATCAAGTCGAACTTGCGCTGAGTGCGAGGTAATCCTACCACAAAATCCATGTTGATCATCTCCCATTTCAACATTGGTATTTCCATAAGCTGGGTTAACCCACCAGGCAATTGATGCTCAGTTTTTACTTGATGACAATTTGGACATTTCGATACAAAGTTCTCCACACCCCTCTTCATACCACTCAACCAATAAGTTACCTTGAGATCGTGATATATTTTCGTAGAACCTGGGTGCACCTAATACCTAGAATGACGAGCCCCGCCATTACCCTCTCCCGAAGGTTATCCACATCTGGAACACATAGCCTACCTTGACATCGTAACACACCATCATTGCCTCCCAGTGAAAATGCCAAAGTTTTGCTATTCAGAATTTCCTTCTTCATCTATGCCAATGCTTGATCAATGAACTACTTTTCATTGAATTCCGCTGCAAGCGACGATTCTGCTATGTTATGCACCATAATTTCCTCCTCATTTAGGGTCGAAATACAAACCCCAAGACTGGCAAATTTATAAACCTCCCAAGCTAGGAGCCTCTGATCCGCTACTAAGTGAGCCAAACTACCCATGGACTTCTGACTGAGGGCGTCAGCCACGACATTCGCTTTTCCCGAATGCTACAAGATGTTCATATCATAATCTTTAAGCAATTATAACCACCGTCGCTGCCTTAAATTTAACTCCTTATGTTTGAACAAATATTGGACACTCTTGTGGTCCAAGAACACATCCACATGGACCCCATAAAGATAATGCTGCCATATTTTCAAGGCAAATACTACTGCTACTAGCTCCAAATTATGTGACGAGTATTTCTTCTCGTGATTCTTGAGTTGCCTTGAAACATACGCTACAATGCACACCCCAAACCGACCCTGCAGGCATCACAATAAACCACAAATCCTTCCGTGCCTTATGGCAAAGACAATTTCGATGCCGAGGTCAACCTTGTCTTCAATTCCTAAAAACTCTTCTCACAAGCGTTGGTCCATTGGAACTTAACTACTTTCTGTGTCAATATAGTCAATGGGGAGGTGAGGGTAGAGAATACCTCCACAAACCTCCGATAGTACCTAGGTAAACCCAAGAAGCTACAATCCTCTGTCGGGTCATGGGTCTAGGCCAATCCTTCACTGCTGCTATCTTCTGGGGATCCACCTGAATCCCTTCAGTGGAAACAACATGACCCAGAAAAGTGACTGATTTCGACCAAAACTCACATTTTTAAAATTTAGCGTACAATCGATGCTGATGAAGAGTCTGCAAAACTGCCTTGAGGTGATCGACATGATCCTCCCTGCTCCGTGAATAAACAAGGATGTTGTTAATGAAAACAATCACAAAGGAGTGTAGAAATGGCTTGAAAACCCGATTCATAAGGTCTATAAAAGCTGTCAGGGCGTTAGCTAGCCCAAAAGACATGACCAAGAATTTGAAGTGACCATACAAGTTCCGAAAGTGGTCTTAGGAATATCCTGCTCTCTAATCTTCAAATGGTGATACCCGGACCGCAGATCAATTTTGGAGAAGAACTCCGCACCTTTTAATTGGTAGAAAAAATAAGCTATCCGATGTAAAGGATATTTATTCTTGATGGTGACTTTGTTAAGCTGCAGATCCCACGGCGACACACTCTGTCGTATGAACGCCTTCTCTAATAAATCCTTCAGTTGCTCCTTTAACTCTCTTAAATCTGTTGGCGCCATTCTGTATGGCGGAATAGATATTTGGTTAGTATTTAGAAATACATCAATCCCAAAATAAATCTCCCTATCTGGCAGAATCCTTGGAAGCTCATCCGGAAACACTTTAAAAAACTCATTCACAACTGGCATAGACTCGGGGAGAGACACTCCCGAAGTGGTGTCTGCCACCCAGACCAAATGATAGATACACCATTCTTTATCATCTTTAAAGCCTTAAGGTAAGAAATAAACCTACTCTTTGGAACCACACTGTTTCCTTTCCAATAATTAACTAGCTCGTTAGGGAACTCGAATCTCATGACTCTCATTCGGCAGTCAAGTTTGGAAAACACGAATAAAGCCATCCCATCCCCATAATGAAATAAAAATCTACCATTCAAAGCTCAATAAGATCAGCCGTGGTAACATGACCACACATCGCAACAACATAATTCCTATAAACTCGTGTGGCTATAATAGAATTACAGACTAGAGTTGATACACAGAATGGATCATGAAGATATTCGGGTTCTATCCCAAAAATTGAGGCACTGAATGGGGTGACATATGACAAAGAGGACCCCGGATCAATAAGACCATAGCAATTAATGGCCTGAACATACAAGATACCTGCAACGACATCCGGGGAAGCCTCAGCACTCTGGCGGCCACTCAAAGCATAGAACTGGCTAAGTCCACCTCTACGACAAGCTCCACCTCTAACTGCACCAGGCCTTGCTAGAGCTGGAGGATGCACGGATGATGAAGTAACCAAAAAATGGGATGACTGGGAAGATCCCCTACCCATTCCATGACTAGGCGCATGGCAGTTCTGCTGGATATGACCTCTCACCCCGCACTTATAACAGAGCGGGATATCCAAATAGAAAGTCTCTGTATTGAGTCTCCCATACTTGGGGCATATAGTTCCCCATGTTGCTAAGACCTCATTCCTGGACGACCGGACTGACGGAACCTCATACTATCTAAACCTGGTCTCGAGTGACTGCTTTACTAATAATTGTGCATAGATGGCGATGCGCTCACTGAGGACTGAGCATAAGTTGGGTTGGCCTTGAGGACCCTCTCCCCGGAACTAGTCTCCCTTAGTGACCCATTGATCGTGCCCTGCTGCTACTCTTCCTTTCTGCCTGTATCTTCAACTTCCTAGCCTCTGCGGTCTGAGAAAATCCTAAAATCTTCCCATAATTCATATCTAAGTGTAAGGCCGCTATAGCAGCCTCATTCACCACCAAAGGACTAAGACCCTGAATGAAATGCCGAACTCGAGCATCCATGGTCGACACTACCTGATGAGCATACTTGGACAACCTCACAAATTCCATGTAGTACACCCAAACACTCATACTGCCCTTCTTAAGAACCTCAAACGCATTTACACGGGCTTCCATTGTATCGGCTAGCAAGAAGTGGTCCACAAAAGCATCTACGAACTCATCCTACTTAGACAGAGCTCTTTTCTCCTTATGGGAATCCTCCCACATCTCGAACCACGTACGCACTACTCCTCTCAGCATGTATGAAGCCAACTCAACCCTCTTTATCTGTGTAGCCTTCATTACTTGAAGGGTCTTATACATCTCATCAAGGAAATCTTGTGGATCGGACTCTAGGTCTGTACCTTTGAACTCTGGAGGGGCCAATCACAAAAACTAGTGGACTCTGGAGCTGGCGGAATCTCCATGTCCGCTGGAGGACACAAGGGAATCATCAGATCCTTGGTCCTGGGCGGCCACTAAGAAGGTCAACATACGGATGGCTCCTCTAAGGTCCCCATCAAAAGCCTCGGGACCGAAAGCTGGAACAACATCAGGATTAGGAATATCGGCGGGAGGGATGGTGACACCCTCTTCCGCATCTGTAACATGAATGCTTGGATTTGGAATAGATAGGCCGGGAAGATTCAAAGCCGGGGAGTCACTCTCACCCACGGCATCAGGTACATGATTCACGGCCACACATGGGGTAGCATTGACAGCAAGGCCGAGTCTAGCTTTCTTTTTTGGTGCCATTTCGAAAAATTCTGGAACAAAGCACAAGTTAGACATAAATACTTCCACTTTTCACTTCACCGCACGATATGGAAAAACAAAGAAGAGCATAGTTTCCTAAATGCTCGTGTAGCCCACTACTTATAGATGTTGTCGACAACACACGTATAAGAAGGGCTCTACTAGGCACGACTCTGAGACATCCTAGGATTCTTTTAAAACCTTGAGCTCTGATACCAAGTTTGTCAGGCCCCAAATTCGAGAGACATGACCAGCGCTAGACCGAGTGTCCCCAATCAAGTGGACTTGGGTTCCTTTCCTATCCCACGTGTTACCCCATATTTTTTATTACTTATTGACCAAGTGAAATAACTATTTACAATTAAAACACCTTTTATTACAAAACGTACACAAGATACATGGTTCTTGGTGTGGTTTACATCATACATAGCCCAACATACAAGATACATATTACATAAGTTCATGACCAACATTTACTGTCTACGGAGCTTCTAAAGATGAAAAAGGATAATACAGTTCTTGTCGGCAACAAGGCTCTGGCTATACCTTGTACAAATGTCACGACCCAAACTAGAGGGCTATGACTAGCACCCGACCATACTAGCTGAGAACCAGTGTATATTTTATCTAAACTTCTTTATTATATTTTAGACCCGACGATATCAATATAAATAGTAGCCATGGATCATGGAGAACCAACAATAAAAGATTATGTCATGAACATACATAACATGGGATGACTAGACAATCAAGAAACTATATTTACGATATGAGCTAGCACGCTACCATGTATGACTATACAACAAAAAGCAACCAACAAAGCATACCAAACTCTACATGAGTCGACACCTGTCTATGAACCTCTAAAAGAACATAAGTGCTGCAACATAGCCGAAACAGGGCCCCGACATACCTATAATGTCTATAACCAAAATGCATACCAAGACCACGGCAAGTATGGAGAAGGGATGCTGCCAATCACCACTGAACTGGAAATCCTACTGTGGTGGGGGAGCTGCACCTGCCGGTCTATCAGGACCTGCAGCACGACATGCAAAGTCCGCAAATAAAAGGACGTTGGTACGAATAAAGTACTAAGCATGTAAGGCACGGAACCATAAATATACATTGTAATGTAAGAAGGGATATAGAACATACCACCTGTAACATATGAGTACCTCTTAGGGCTACTGATATGAAATACATGATACATATGTACAAATACATAGACTTTTAAAACATACGCCTCTGTAGGCATCATCATCATATTGTACCCGGCCATGATAGGCTCGGTAAAAAAGTACCCGGCTATCATAAGGCTCGAGAGAATCGTATCCAGCCACGTGAAGCTCGGTAAAATCCAACTGATCAGCGGTTGCATAGTAGGTGCCATACCCGGCCGACTATATCACAGCTCAGTAGAGATAAATAGATACATACATATATAATGCATGATCGACTCATGGAACCACGTTCAAAACCTTTCAATATGATGTAAGCTAGGTATCCTCGGTACACGTTATTAGCACTAACTCTTCCCTATGAACCTTATAAGAATCAGGAAGTACCAAAAACATAAGAGAAGCAACATTAACATCAATCGCTTTGTAAGAGGGGAAACAATTTAAGTACAACTAGCTTCTAAGAGTAGAGTACTTTGGAAGCTCGTTCATTACATTATTTACAATCAAAGTCGTGAAAAAGAAGGAACAAGATAACCTCACATACCTTGTATATACTCCCCGACCTCAAGCTGTGCAAATGTCACGACTCTTTAGTCTACAATGGATAAATGACACTATCATTAAAGTTTAAGCGTCGTAACTATTATGTATCAACCACAACCTATTTTGTGACGAAACGGACAACACCTCCCCTATTTATATGACTTCCGACAAGTGTAAAAAATCTTCAAAAAACCCGAATGACATAAATGGTAATCATATTGAACATCCCAAAACAGTCCACCAACCGATAACAATACTACCAAGCCTTTCGATATATATTTCACCAGTTCTAGCTTCAATGACAGTCGCAACTTGGATAACCTTAAATAAATATAGATTAAGAACTTATTTACCTTAATAAAGAAAGTATAACCTCAATTTTACCTTAATTCTCCGCGAAATGTCCCTCCAATGCTGCCACAACAACAAGGAAGCGAAACTAGCAATCAATTAGTGTATTTCAGCACTAGACTCACTTTAGAAGGATTGAAATCACCTTGGGTTGATATTAAGAACTTGAGGGAGTATTTACAGAACATAAACCCTTTAAGAAAACCTTCCACATGAGCTGGAACAACACAAAAAAGAGCAACAACAAGAAGAACACTAGCGCCACGGGATTCCCGACACTTGATTTGTGTTGTTTGCCCTTTATTTGGGTCTTGAATATTGAGAGAACCTTGAGAGGGTGTTCTTAGGGTTCTAAGGCCTAAAAATAGTGAAACGAAATGACTTAAAATGGGTTGGAGGCGTCCTGTATAGATCCAAATGTCTTAAACCGCCTAAGTGGGCCCCATAGAAAGGTGCTTGGTGCAGTCTCGCAAAAACGCAAATATCTCGCTACTACGAGATCGTATCGAACGGTTTAATGAATTATCAACTAGAATCACTCCATAATTATAACTAAACTGGGAGAAAATCTTAGTAACATTTGACCTATGTTTAAGTAAAATTATGAACCTAAGTCGCGACAACTTTTGTCGACTTTTGTCTCATAACTTTTTTGACCTCAAGACTTATGATATGGATATTATATGATTCAAATACCTTAAAACACTACCACTTGAGTGTATTGAGCACCTCTAGGTTTAGCCGAAAATACGGCTGACAACATGCTTGATTCGTTTAACTTCTAATACTTGTTAACCACCCTTATACACCTTTGTATCATTTAAGACCAATATGATTAACTTCTAATCATCTTAAAGATAATCCTTTCATGGATTTATGTCGACTACCTTGTGGCATGAGCTAACATACGTGAATATGTATTGTAACATCCTCCCCCCCTTATGCTCATTCGTCCTCGAATGTTAAGGGTCTATGGGTAGTCCAAATTATCGTGGAAAAACTTGCAAGCACTTAAGCCCAAAATGTGGCCGGCTACGAAAAGCATTATGGATATTTATATCTGCATATCACCATTTTGTAGTAAGGAAGACTATTCTCAAGTTATTGCTTACCTCATAGAATCGTTTTACTTTCCAATATATCTTGTGTTCCAACAGCATCCTTGTTATCTTCATTCTGGAATAGGTAAGGATATTTTGACTTCATCTCCTCTTCTTCTTCCCATGTCATTTCTTCCATATTCTTGTTCCTCCACAATACTTTAACGGAATCTACTTCTTTTATTCTCAGCTTGCGGACTTGTCAATCTAATATAGCCATTGGCACTTCTTCCTATGATAGGTCCTCTGTAACTTGTACATATTTGATACGGATGACTTGAGAAGGGTCTCCAATACATTTCCTACACAAAGATACATGGAATATTAGGGGGACAAATTCTAAGTTAAATAGCAATTCTAACTTATAAGCAACCTTCCCAATTCGTCGAAGAATTTTATACAAACTGATATACCTTGGACTTAGCTTACCTTTCTTTCCAAAATGAAAAAACACTCTTCATTGGTGAGATCCTCAGGAAAACCTAATCACCAACCTCAAACTCCAGATCACGATGTCGGGCATCGAAATAAAATTTTTGCCTGCTTTGTGCCATCCACAATCGCTCCTATATCCTTTTCACCTTCTCAATAGCTTGGTGAATCAAATCTAGCCCATATAATTTTGTCACCGACTTCAAACCATCCAGCCGGTGATCTACATCTCCTCCCGTATAATGCCTTTTATAGGGACATTTTAATACTCAAATGGTAGCTACTATTGTAGGCGAATTCTATGAGTGGAAAATGGTCATCCCAATTCTCCTTAAAATCAAGAACACATGCTCGTAGCATGTCTTCCAGTGTTTGAATGGTACGTTCAGTCTGTTCTTGTGTCTGCGAATGAAATGCAGTTCTGAGATTCACTCGTGTGCCTAAACCCTTCTGAAAATACCTCGAAATATTACCTATAAATTGAGATCCTCGGCCTGATATAATAGATACCGGCACACCATGAAGCCTAAAAATTTCCTTGAAATACAACTTCAAATAATCTTCAGCCGTGTAAGTTGTCTTAACTGGCAGAAAATGGGTACATTTTATAAGTCGATCAACTATCACCTAGATGGCGTCAAACTTATGATAAGAGCAAGGTAATCCAATAATGAAGTCCATATTAATCACCTCCCATTTCCAGTTCGAAATCTCTATATTCTGAAGCAATCCACTGGGTTTCTGATGTTCTATCTTTACTTGTTGACAATTAGGACACTGGGCTACAAATTGTGTAATAGACTTCTTCAAGTTATCCCACAAATACTGCTCCTTGACATCATGATACATCTTTGTCGAGTCGGGATGGATGGAATATCGTGATTGATGAATCTCATTCATAATCTTCTCTCGCAACCCTGCCATATTAGGCACACATAATCAGCCCTGGTATCTTTGTGCCCCATCTCCTCCGATCTCAAAAGCCATAATTTTACAGTACTAAATGCTCTCTCTCAATCGTACTAAGATAGGATCTTCATATTTCCGTGCTTTTACCTAGGCTACCAAAGATGATTCTGATGTATTCTGTATATTAACACCTCCATCATTAGAGTCTAACAATCTAATTCTCATATTGGGTAGCTGATGAATCTCTTTGGTCAACCCCCATATACCTGCATTAATATGTACTAAGCTTCCTATTGACTTATGGCTGAGAGCGTCTACCACAACATTAGCTTGACTTGGATGATACAATATCTTGACATCGTAGTCTTTCAGTAATTCAAGCCACCTACGCGGCCTCAAATTCAACTCTTTCTGCTTGAAGATGTATTGTAAACTCTCGTGATATTTGTAGATGTCAACATGGACACTGTATAAGTAGTTCCGCCATATCTTCAAAGCATATATTACTGTAGCCAATTCCAAATCATGGGTTGGATAATTCTTTTCATGCTTCTTCAATTGTCTTGATGCATAAGCAATAACCTTCCCACGCTGCATAAATACACACCCCAAAACTGCACCTAAGGCATCACAATATACCACATAACCTTCTGTTCCTCCAGGGAGAGTGAGCATTGGTGCAGATGTCAATCGATTCTTCAGCTCCTGAAAACTACGTTCACAAGTGTTAGACCACTGGAACTTGGTAGCGTTCTGTCTTAGCTTAGCCAATGGTGCTGATATAGAGGAAAACCCTTCTAAAAACCGCCTATATTATCCTGCGAGCCCCAGGAAGCTACATACTTCTAATGGTGTTGTAGGTCTCGGCCAATTCGTCACTGCATAAATCTTCTAAGTGTCGACACTAATACCCCCGTCAGATATAACATGGCCTATAAATGCTACTGAATTCAGCCAGAATTCACATTTGGAGAGCTTAGCATATAACTTACGATCCTGAAGCATCTGTAACACTATCTGCATGTGGCCCGCATGTTCCGCCTCCGAAAGAGAATACACTAGAATGTCATCAATGAATACAATCACGAACACATCAAGATAGGGCCTCAATACAGTATTCATGAGATCCATAAAAGCAGATGGGGCATTTGATAGCCCGAACGACAACACCAAGAACGCAAAGTGCCCATATCTTGTTCTAAATGCCATCTTTGGAGTATCCTTCTTAACCCTCACCTGAAGATACCCAGGATGTAATTCAATCTTTGAGAAATACTTGGCACCCTAGAGTTGGTCAAATAGGTCGTCAATTCTTGGAAGTGGATACTTTTTCTTTATAGTAATCTTACTCAATTGTCGATAGTCGATACACATCCGTAACGACCCGTCTTTCTTCCGCACGAATAGGACTGGTGGACCCCAAGGTGAAGTGCTTGGCCAAATGAAGCCCTTGTTCAACAATTCCTTTAGCTGCGCCTTCATCTCTCGCAACTCTTCCAAGGCCATTTTGTATGGAGGGATAGAGGTCAGTTGCGTTTCAGGCAACATATTGATGCTAAACTCAATCTCCCTTTCAGCAGGAAGGCCTGGGAGTTTATCTGGGAAAACATCTGGAAATTCATTGACCACGGGGATTGATTGTAGAGTAGGCAGCACCGCCTCCACATCCTTAATGCGAACGAGATGATAAATGTAACCTTTTGAGATCATTTTCCTAGCCTTAAGATATGAAATAAATTTGTGCAACCTCTATATACCCTTCTAGAAATCACAGAATCTCCTATTGGAGTAGATACCGCAAGGGGTTTACTTATAAATTCAGGTTCAACGCCAAAATTATTAGCCACAAAAGGGTGCAACATACGATAATATGGATCCAGATCAATAAGCGCGTATACATCATAAGAAAACATAGATAATATACCTGTAATAACATCTGGAGATGACTCGAGATCCTGTCGACCTATTAGAGCATAGTTTTGACTTTGAGCACCACTTGAACTTGGCCCTGCACCTCTACCTCTACCATGACCTGTCGAATGCTAAAATCCCCATGCTAGAGGTCGAACTAATGAGGAAGAACCAGACACAGATCTAGTTGGCTGAGCCATACCATCACCTCCTTTGTTAGGATAATCCCGCATCACATGGCCAGGCTGTCAGCAAGAATAACACGCATCAGAACCTCGACGACACAGTTCAAAGTGGGCCTTGCCGAACTAATCACAACACTGTGTTGGGGGTCTCGTCTGACTAGTATCCTTGTGATCTTGCAAGCCATTTGCACGTGAACTCTAACCTGAACTAGAATAGGATTTATCATATCGAGGCCTCTGAAACTGTGAAGGAGCAAGCTACAAGTGGCGTCGAACTCCTCGAAGATTGGGGCCTGACGCTGCCTCTGAAGTCATCAGAATACCTCGCAAATCTCGCCCTCTTCTGGTGGCCCCTATCCTACTCTCTATCTTCCCTATGCTGGCGCTTACGATCCTCTAGGGTTTTGGCATAGCCTGAATACGAGAAATATCCATGCCTTTCACCGAGGAGGTTGTTATGCACTTATTTATCATATGTGGTCCCAAACCATTCACGAACAAATGCAGCTTATCACTCATCTCGGCCACCATATGGGGAGCATACCTTGCTAAAGAATCAAACTGCATACAATACTCTCGCACACTCATATTACCTTATCTAAGGTTCAATAACTTATCAGCTCTAGCTCATCGTATCTCAACTGGCAAGTAGTGATGAAGAAAGGCCTTAGAAAATTCCTTCCACATAGCTGGAGAAGCATTCAGACCCCTAGATCTCTCCCGACTATCATACCAGAGAACCGCAAAATCCCGTAGCTGATAAGAAGCCAACTTTACTGCCTCTATATCACTAACATGCATAACCAACAATGTACGATGAACTTGGCCAATAAAATTCTGGGGGTCATCCTTGGGGTCTTATCCGATAAACACTGGAGGGTCTAAATTAATAAAATCACAAACTTTCTTACTAACTTGTTTATCAGCAGCACCTGTATTCTGTCTCTAAGCCAGAGCAGCTACCAAGCTAGTCAATAACTGCAAAGCACTCTGCATATCCTAGTCTTTAGTGCCAGACGGAGGTACTTGAGGTGTTGGATGCCTCCTAATATCCTCTAGAGGAGACGGAGTAGATGAGGTATGAGACGACATCTCACTCCGAGCCTCACTTTGGCCTGCTCTGACTAGGGGCAAATGACTAGCACCCGCTCCCGTAGATGTATCAAGCCATCTACTGATTGTTTGTTTCCTAGTCAAAGGCATCACTGAAAAAAAATAAGGTGAATATTAGAGACGAACAGTTACGACTCAACTCTATGCACGATCTCCATTTAGGAAGAAGGTAACAACCTTAGATGTTACGTGGCCTCCTGATTATAAACGTGGCGCGCTACACATCCATAATCAAGACTCTACTAGACACGGCTCATAGATAATTTCTAGGACAGATTGGTTCTGATACCATGTTTGTCACGACCCAAACTAGATGGCCATGACTAGCACCCGACCATGCTAGCCGAGAACCAATGTACATTTTATCTAACCTTCTTTGATATCTTTTAGACCCGACGATATCAATATAAATGGTAGACATGGATCATGGAGAACCAACAATAAAAGATTATGTAAGCAACATACATAACATGGGATGACTAGACAATCAAGAAGCTATATATACGGTACAAGCTACCACGCTACCATGAAATACTATGCAACAAAAGTCAACCGACAAAGCATACCAAACTCTACATGAGTCGACTCCTGTCTATGAGCCTCTAAAGGAACATAAGTGCTGCAATATAGCTTGAACAGGGCCCCTACATACCCATAATGTCAATAACAAAAATGCATACCAAGACCACGACAAGTTCAGAGAAAAGATCTCACCAATCACCGTTGAACTGGACATCCTACCGTGGTGGGGGAGCTGAACCTATATGTCTATATGGACTTGCAGCACGACATGCAACATCCACAAATAAAAGGAGGTCAGTACGAATAAAGTACTGAGTATGTAAGGCAGGGAACCATAAATATGAATAGTAATGTAAGCAGGGATAAATAACATACAACCTGTAACATCTGAGTACCTCTGAGGGCTACTTACGTGAAATGGATAATACGCATGTATAAATATATAAACTTTTAAAACATATGCCTCTGTGGGAATCATCATCATAATATCGTACCCGGTCGTAATAGGCTCGTTAAAAACGTACCGGCCATCATAAGGCTTGGTAGAATTGTACCTCGCCACGTGGATCTCACTAAAACCCAACTGATTAGTGGTTGCACAGTACGTGCCATACCGGGCCGACTATAGCGCGGCTCAGTAGAGTATAATTGATGCATACATATATAATGCATGATCGGCTCATGGAACCACATTCTAAACCTTTCGGAATGACGTAAGCTAGATATTCTCGATACACGTTATTATCACTAACTCTTAACTATGAACCTTATAAGAATCAGAAAGTACCAACAACATTGATAACATAAGAATAAGAGAAGCAACACTAACATCAATCATTCCGTAAGAGGGGAAACAGTGTACGTACTGCTAGCTTCTAAGAGTAGAGTACTTTGGAAGCTCGTTCATTACATTATGTACGATCAGAGTCGTGCAAAATAAGGAACATGATAGCCTCACATACCTTGTATATACTACCCAACCTCAAGCGAAGCAAATGTCACGACTCCTTAGTCTACAATAGGAGAAATGACACTATAACTAAAGTATATGGAAAGGGGTAGCCTCACACACATTATATATCCTGTCGAACCTCAATCTCTGCAAAAGTCACAACTTCTTAGTCTACAATAGTAGAAATGAACTATCATTAAAGTTTAAGCATCGCAACTATTATGTACCAACCAAAACCTATTTTGTGATTGAACGGGCATCACCTACCCCATTTATATGACTTCCCACAAGTGAAATAAATAACCAAATAGCCACTATAAAATCAATGTTAACCATATTGAACCTCCCAAAATAGTCCACCAACTGATAACATTACTACCGAGCCTTTCGATATATATTTCACAAGTTCTAGCTTCAATGGCTTAGCCGCAACTTGGATAATCTTAAATAAATATAGCTTAAGAGGTTCCTTACCTTTATACAGAAACTAAAACTCCAATTTGACCTTAATCCTCCACGAAATATCCTTCCAATGTTGCCACAACAACAAGGAAGTGAAACTAGCAATCAATTAGTATTTTCGGCACTAGAATCAATTTAGAAGGCTTGAAATAACCTAGGGTTGATATTAAGAACTTGAGGGAGTATTTACAGAACATAAACCCTTTAAAATGACCTTCCACATGAGCTGGAACAACACAAAAATGAGCAACAACAAGAAGAATAAGAGACTTACTAGCGCCATGGGATTTATGACACTCGATTTGTGCTGTTCACCTTTTGTTTGGGTCTTGAATATTGAGAGAACCTTGAGAGGGTGTTTCTAGGGTTATAGGTTCTGAAAGTAGTGAAAATCAATGACTTAAAACGGTTGGAGGCGTATATCGATCCAAATGTCTTAAATCGCCTAAGTGGACCCCATAGAGAGGTGCTTGGTACAGTCTCGCAAAAACGCAAATAACTCTCTACTCCGAGTTCGTATCAACAAATGGTTTAATGTGTTAGAAGCTAGACTCATAGATCATAAATGTGATGGTTATATCACTCCGTAATTCAGTAAATTAGGAGAAAATCTTAGTAAAATTTGACCTAATGCTTAAGTAAAATTATGAACCTAAGTTACGACAATTTTTGTCGCCTTTTGTCTCATAACTCGTTTCACTTCAAGACATATGATATGGATATTGTTATATTAAAATACCTTTAAATAGTACCACTTGAGTGTATTAAGCACCTCTAGGTTTACCCAAAAATACAGCTGACAACATCCTTGATTCATTTAACTTCTAATACTTGTTAACCACCCTTATATACCTTTGTATCATTTAAGACCAATATGATTAACTTCTTATCATCTTAAAGATAATCCTTTTGTGGATTTATGTCGACTAGCTTATGGAATGAGCTAAAATATGTGAATATTGTTGTAACAACAAATATCAAAACAAGATGCCAAAATATAAGCGGCATGAGCCACGCAGGGCCCCGAAAGGAAAGGGGCTCACCAATTCAGTTGTCGGGAAGTAACTAGGAGCTACGGTCGGTGGACTAGAGTACCTTCTATGGATCCACCTACAATCATAACAATAATGTAAAGTCCCCGGCAAAAGGGATGTCAGCGCACTTGATTTTCACTAGTATTTATGAAAAAACTTTGCCCCAAGTAAATTCAAACCATATTCAAATAGGAAACATTAATAGAATCAACAATCAAATACACAAGAAAGGAACAATCAAGCCAAACAAGTTTACAGTCTCTCATGTTTCCCCTTCTATATTTTTCACATCAATAATTTCAAAATTTCTCCCATTTTTATCACAATAGTGATTTCGATCACTTTCCACCATTATTACCTTGACCACCCTTATCAAAAACAACACAACAATAATCAACAATTAACAAAGATCAACAACAACACTTCTTAGGAAATAACAAAAACAATTTACATGTATTTCCATAACCATCAATACTATTTCCATCATGTTCAACAACCCATATGCGTTTTACATCTTAGTGATAATTGCCCACAGCAAGCCATAGGTGTTATTACTACAATTTTTCCAGTTGCATCATTCACGATTTCCTTCTGTCATTTGAACCTTAGCTCTTACCATAACAGATTGACAATCATACCAATCACAAGAATTTCACAAATAATCCACGTAGATATCATATACCAAACATTTGTACACCAAACAAGGCGATTTTGCAAAGGTCAAAGTTAGCCATACATATCTGGAGCCAAATTCCCTATTAACTTCTACTTTCAGTGCACCAAATAGTCTAGCAACATCAATCCAGTGCACAAGTTAATACATATGACTCAGAATTGGGGTTCACAATTGCTACTCAAACTTATTTTGGTTATCAACTCTTCTTTTGCAATCCTCTAACTATCCCCAATTTCCCCTTGATAGGTTTTAGGTTTTTAAAAAAAAGCATGCATGTAGATTTTCAACCTTTATTTTCAAGAATCAACTCATAAGACTCACCCCTTTAGTTTAAACCTGGAACTTAAGGAAAAATGTTAGGAATTTTACCTGCGAGAATGGGGATGAGGGCAATTACTTTGAATTTTTCTGGACCAAATAGTTTTGAAGAATCAAATTGATGAAGATTACTTTCTCTTTCAAGAACCCTCTCTTTCCTCTCTCTTATTTTGTTCAGAAGATCGTTAAAAATGTGGGGTTGGGGGTATTTTATGAAAAAGGGGTCGGATTTAAAATTTTATAAAAATAGAAGCCCGAGAAGGATCTGCGGCAGCACTTTGCGATCGCATAGTCGAAATACGGTCCATAAATTGGACTGTAGAAGTGCCCCAAAACTCTAAGTGTTTCTGATTGGGTATGTGACAGGAATGCGGTTTGCATTCATGTTTTGCGGTCACATAATTCACCGCAGAACAGACATTCACAAATCCTTGTGGAATTTATGCGACAATTATGTGGTCCGCATATTGATTATGCGATCGCATAATAAACTGAATTTCAACCATCTATTTTGACTAAATTTCTGATTAAATCTACAGTAGAAATGCGGTCCGCATACCTGATTTGCAACCGCATTCTGGAATGCATAATGGCACTTTTCTGGAAAATTTTGTTTCTATATTTTAAAGTGCAAAATCAGTAAAAAGGGTGTGAAGAATTTTTACACATTTCCAACACATATACGGAACTTGACACTACGAATCATTAGGTTTCGAGCACTAAATTTTTCACGAGGCCTTACATGTACCCTCGATTACTCCCTAGGTTCTTGCTAACCAGATTTAGACATGAGATGTGCTTTGTAGTGGTTAGCTTGATTAGTGGCCTCACAGGCCTAACGTTAGATCCGTAGTACTTCAGATAGAGCATTTAGTGCAAGGTTTTGGGACGTTGTTAACCATGATACCTAGTATTCATAGGAACAAATCCTAACAAAGATCTACATAATTTTCGAGATTAGATGTAGCAGACTTTACGTGTTATGCATGCCACTGATACCGAGTCTGGAGAGCTTGATTATTATAGATTTTGGAATTTTGATATGACCTAATATGAAACTTGGTAACAATCTACGGCACCTCTTGCCCCACCGACAAGATAGATGAAGTTTTCTGAGGCATTTATGCAGCAACATTTGCCTGTTAAGATTAGCCGAGCCAGGATAGATAGATCATTATATTTGGATCAGGATAATATGAGTATCCAGGAGTACAATATGTAATTTAACTCTTTGGATAAGTATGACCCTTTGGTGGTGGCTGAGATGAGTGATAGTGTACATCGATCTTTGGGTGGTCTCGGACCATATTTAATTAATAAATATACCACTACTTCTCTAAATCCGATTATGGATATTACTCATATTTAAGCCTATGTGAAGAACTTTGAGGATTGTCAAAAGCATGAGCGAGCTGCTCGAGACCATGATCGGGGCCATCATAAAAGAACTCGGTCCATAGGTAATACAGGAGAGTCTTGAGGTGAATTTAGGCCTCCAATTCCTCTGCATCCATCTTACGCGGCGACTAGTGTACCATCAGAGTTCAATGGCCAACGTCATGCACATACTACTTATTCTAGTCAGGTTCAAATTCTTGAGAACAAAGCTCACCCCACAGTGGAGATTCTAATATGATAGGACCCACAATGCTATATTATACCCTTATGGTAAGAACCCTTTTCGGTACATATCCCAAAGTTCAGATTTATGTTATCTGCGTGGGCAACCCGGCCACATCATGCATTTTTCCCGGTGAATGGTAGGAGTAGTATGATGTGGCCAACATGATCAATAAGAGCTTTCTCTTCATCGATAAACCCATATGGGCAGTGTCCGCAAACATCAGTTGGACGAGGTAGGGGTAGAGGTGGAGCGGCTATCTTAGATGGACAACAGAATTGCATCTATGCATTGTTGGTTGATAGGAACTAGAATCATCATCGAATGTGGTTACATGTATACTATCTATATTCTCTACTAATGTGTATGCATTGATAGATTCAGGTTTCACTTTATCGTACAATGCTCAATTTATTATCTGTAAATGTGGTAAGGTACCTGAATTATTACACTAGCCATTTGAAGTGTCTACTCCCAAAGGTGAGTCTTTGATAGTTAGAAGAGTATATCGAGGGTGTGAAGTAATGAATTATGACTACTATACCTTAGTTGATTTGAATGAATTAGAGATGGTGGAATTTGACGTTAATCTGGGAATAGATTAGTTTGACTCTTGCTACGCTATCATCGGTCAGTACAGTACGATATGTAGATATTTTAGTTTGGTATTATTGATATTTGGTTTCTTAAAATATTATGAAATACCATACCTAATTAAATTCTGTATGGTTCGGATTATATCCATTTGATTTAGATTTATTCGGTCTCGTAACATTGGTTTTGTTCGGCTCGAATATTGACTAGTGCATAAAGCAATAGACTGTAATATTTATAAATAAGGTATGCAAGAATACAAAAGTAAAAATATTATAAAACAATATAAAAACATCGATGGAAACAAATTTTTTTTAACCTAGACGAGAGAAATATTGAAATATAAGTAGGCAAGAAAATAAAAGGTAGAAAGGCAAGTATCATAGGAAAAATGTTAAGGAGAACTAGAAAAATAAAATAAAATATACCATGAATATCTATGTTATAATTAATAATATGTGTATTATGTAATTTAACATGTATTTCGGTACTGTATTGATATTTCAGTATTTTGTTTTTCGATGTCACGCCCCAAATCTGAGGGACATGACTGGCACTCAACCGGGTATCCCCAGTCAAGTGGACCTGGGTGCCTTCCCTGACCCACAAGTTACCCCACATTTTCATTACTTACTAACCGAATGGAAATAACTGTTTATAATTGAAACACCTTTTTACAAGCCATGCATACATAGATGATATTAACGTGGTTTACAATACCCAAAATATATGTACATAGTACATGATTCAACCCACACTTCATGTCTACGGAGCCTCTAGGGATACAAGATAACAGTACTATACTTGCCGGTAACAGGACCCCAGCTATACCTTTTTACATGAACCAAAATAAGACTCCAATATACAAGATCAAGGGTGGCATAAGCCATGCAGGGCCCCGGAAGGAGAGGGGGTCACCAATACGACTGACGGGGAATGAGGAAGAGCTATGGACAGTGGACTGGAGTACTTGCTGAATATCCACCTACAATCATAACACGAATGTAGCGCCCCCGGCAAAAGGGACGTCATCACATTTGAATTGTACTGGTATGTATGAACAAAACGTGTCCAAAGTGAACTCAAGGCGTATGCAAGTAGAACAAGAACACATCAATATAAGCAACAACCAAACGCACATAGAGGTACAATTAGTCAAACAAAGGGGAAATCAGTGCCCCACATGTTACAAACTCTCATGATGTCTCTTTTCACCATTTCACATCATTGATTTCACAGTTTTTGTTTAAGTGTATATATATCAATAGTGATTTCAATCACTTTTCCACCCTTATTACCTCAGCCACCCTTATCACACCAACCCACCTTATTATACCGTTTTGCGGCGCACAATCCGGCCCCGCCGTACAGTTTCAGTTCACAACCAAATAGCAATTCACAAAGATAAACAACAAGTACACCTCAAGGCATCACTATAGAAATTTTAAAAGTGTTTCTGCAGCTATTAATTCTATGACTTTCAACAGTTCATACTCAAGTCAAGTTACCACAATTGCCCACAACATTTCAGGTACATTGTTATCACAATTAATCTCGTGTCAGCATTTACAGATTCCTTCAATCACTTGTTATTCAACTATTACCACAAGGTGAATTCGCAACTAAACTAGTCATAAGAAGCTCACAGATAGTCCATATAGATATCAAGTACCAAAAAATTCACATACCAATCAAGGCGATTTCACAAGAATCAAGTTTAGCCATACATACCTGGAGTCGAATTCTCTTTTCAAGCTCCTATTCTCAGACACCAAGCTATCTAGCACCATTCTCTACTTATATCCAATTTCCCTTAACTAGATTGTAGGTTTTGAGTGACATGCATGAGGGTTTTCAGTTGTTAGTTCAAAATTGAAGCATAGGACTCCCTTCCCTTAGCTTAACTCAGAAAAATTGGGGGAAAAAGGGTTAGGGATTTTACCTGTAAGAGTGGAGATGAAGACAATAACTAAATATTTTCCCGTCCCAAATAGTTTTGGAGGATCAATTTGATGAAAATTCCTTTCTCTCTCAAGAACTCTCCCTTCCCCCTATCTTGTTTTGTTCAGAAAATGTGTAAAAATGAGGGGTTGGGGGTGTTTTATTAGAAAAGGGTCGGGTTTAAAATTGTTTGAAAATTGATATTCGCGACGGATCTGCGGTCAACTATGCGATCACATAGTTGACATGCGGTCCGCAGATGGGACAGCATAGTGGTCCCAAATTGCAGGCCTCTCTATTTGGGTATGCGGTGGGAATGCGGTTCGCATACCCGATCTGCCGTCGCAGATTGCACCGCAGAATTTACCTCCACAAATCCTCGAGAAATTTATGCGATGAATATGCGGTCCACATATTGCTTATGTGATCGCATAATGGACCGCATTTTCAGCATCCAATTTGGCTACTCTCTGATTCACTCTGCGGTCTATATACGGTCTGCATATCTGATCTGTGACCGCATTCCTGACCGCAGAAATGACATTTTTCCTGAAAAATTTGACTCTAGATTTTTAAGTATAAAATCAGTAGAAAAGGGTTCCAACGCATAGGTGGACCTGACTCTATGAGTTGCTAGGACTTGAGCACTCATGTTCACGGGGTCTTACATCCTTACCCGCTTAAGATCATTTGTCCTCAAATGAGAACTTCGAAATTCAAATGGTTTGAAAGCATGATATGCAAGCCCTAAGTTCTTACTAACTCTTATAATTTGGAAAATTTTTGCCAGAGTTCCCTTTGTAATATGGACGTATCTGTCAGTGACTCCCAAAAACATATTTCCAAGTACTATTACACAAATCTTGATATCCCTATTGCCGTTATACAGTGCATGACTTTCACATTTATGCATATTCAACTTCTTGATACACATTTAACCATTTTGGCACTTCACATACAATTAAATTAACCATTAATCGTCTGTACTATCAAAGCCATTTACCTATCACAGGAGTATGATGCAGTTAATCATTTCAATACAACCCTCCATGCAAAATTAATCATTATTTCCTTACATCACCTTACCATAGGCTAATTATCTACCACAAAACACACAAAAATTTTGGGCACAACTTGAAGAATTATAATGGTGAAGTATTTAGGAACTTTTACACAAAATGAGACACAATGCTAGTTTGATTAAGGACAAGGACTTACATGATCACTCCTAGACTTGCTCAAACAAATGGGGGTATTTTACTTTCATCTCATCTTCCGCTTCCCACATGGCCTCTTCGACTTGGTTGTTTTTCCATAACACCGTAACCGAAGTGATCTCCTTGTTTCGCACCTTATGGACTTGTCTATATAGAATAGCAACATGAATCTCTTCATATGATAGCTCTTCAGTAACCTTGATGTCTTCAACTGGCACGATGGTGGACGGATCCCCAACCACTTTCCTTAACATGGACATATGGAATACCAGGTGCACTAAGGACATTTCAGAAGGCAACTCCAACCTATAAGAAACTTTCCCGATCCTTTGAATAATATGATAAGGCCCGACATATGTAGGACTTAGCTTCTCTTTCTTCCCAAACCGCATGACTCTTTTCATGGGAGATATTCGCAAGAATACCCTGTCACCTTATTGAAACCTCAATTCCCTTCGACGCACGTCCGAACAGGATTTCTGGCGACTCTGAGCAGTTTTCATCCTTTCTTGAATGACTTTAACTTTTTCCATGGCCTGGTGCACGAGATCCAGCCCTATCAATTCTGCTCACCAACTTTGAACAACCCGATCGGGGACCTATACCTCCTCCAATACAATGCCTCAAACAGGTCCATATGGATGCTAGCATGGAAGCTGTTGTTGTAAGAAAATTCTATAAGGGGTAAATGATCATCCCAATTACCCATTAAATCAAAGACACAAGTCCGCAACATATCTTCAAGCGTCTCAATAGTCCACTTTGCTTGCCATCAGTCTTCGGATGAAAAGCCATGCTGAGGTTCAGCTGAGTGCCCAAACCTTGCTGAAATTTCTTCCAATAGTTAGCTGTGAATTGAGCCCCTCGATCCGAAATGATAGAAAGTGAGTGCCATGAATCCTCACTATTTCTTTGATATAAAATGGAGCATACTTTTTTTGCAGTATCATTGGACTTGACTGGCAAGAAGTTAGCTGATTTGGTGTGTCAATCCACTATCACCCAAATTGAGTCAAACTTATGCTGAGTACGAGGTAGTCCTATCACGAAATCCAAGTTGATCATCTCCCATTTCCACATTGGTATATCTACAAGTCGGGTTAGCCCACTAGGCCGCTGATGCTCGGCCTTTATTTGCTAAGAGTTCAAACATTTGGATTCAAAGTCTGCCACTTCCCTCTTCATACCGCTCCACCAATAAACTTCCTTGAGATCGCGATACATTTTTGTAGAACCTGGATGCCTCGAATACCTGGAATGATGAGCCTCCGCCTAAACCCTTTCCCGAAGATTATCTACATCTGGAACACACAACCTATCTTGACATCGCAACACAACATACTTGTTGTTGAGAGAGAATGTCGAAATCTTGTTGTTCCGAACTGCTTCCTTTATTTGTGCTAATGCTAAATCAATGAACTGCTTTTCCTTGACTTCCGCTACAACCGACGACTCTGCTACATTTTGCACCATAATCTCCTCCCCATTTGGGTTTTGAGATACAATCCCCATGAATGGAAGCTGGTAAGCCTCTCAAGCTAGGAACCTCCGATTTGCTCCCAAGTGAGCCAAACTACCCATGGATTTTTTACTGAGGGCGTCGGCCACCACGTTCGCCTTCCCTGGATGGTACAAGATGTTCATATCATAATCTTTGAGCAATTCTAACCACTGCCACTGCCTCAAATTTATCTCCTTCTACTTGAACAAATATTGGAGACTCTTCTGGTCCGAGAACACATCAACATGGACCCCATAAAGGTAATGCCACCATATTTTTAAGGCAAATACAACTGCTGCAAGCTCCAAATCATGCGTCGGGTAATTCTTCTCGTGATTCTTGAGTTAACTTGAAGCATACGCTATAAACTTCCTATGCTGAACGAGCATACACCCTAAAGTGACCCTGAAGGCATCGCAATACACCATAAATCCCTCCGTGCCTTCCGGCAAAGCCAAAATAGGTGCCGAGGTCAACCTTGACTTCAAGTCTTAGAAACTTTTCTCACAAGCATCAGAACGTTGGAACTTGACTGATTTCTGCGTCACTTTAGTTAATAGGGAGGCGAGGGTAGAGAACCCCTCCACAAACCTCCGATAATAGCCTGCTAACCCCAAAAAGCTACGAATTTCCATTGGGGTTTTGGGTCTAGGCCAATCTGTCACATATGCAATCTTTTGGGGGTCTACTTAAATCCCCTTACTGGAAATAACATGCCCCAGAAAAGTGACAGACTCCAACCAAAATTCACATTTCGAGAAATTAGCGTACAATTGGTGCTGAAGAAGAGTTTGCAAAACTGCCCTGAGGTGATCGGCATGATCCTCCATTCTTCGCGAATAAACGAGGATGTCATCAATAAAAAACCATAAAGGAGTCTAGAAATGGCTTGAAGACATAATTCATAAGATCCATAAAAGTTGTTGGGCCGTTGGTTAGCCCGAAAAACATGACCAAAAATTTGAAGTGACCATAGCGGGTTGTGAAGTCGATCTTAGGAATATCCCACTGTCTGATATTCAATTGGTGATACCCAGATCGCAAATCAATTTTGGAGAAGAACTTTGCACCTTGCAATTAGTGGAACAAATCATCTATCTGCGGCAAAGGGTATTTATTCTTGATGGTGACCTTGTTAAGCTGCCAATAGTCGATACACATTCGAAGTGACCCATCCTTCTTCCTGACAAAAAGAACTGGAGCACCCCATGGTGACACACTTGGTCGAATAAACCCTTCTCTAATAAATCCTTCAGCTGCTCCTTTAACTCTCGTAATTCTGCTGGCACCATCCTGTATGGTGGAATAGATATTGGCTGAGTATCTGGCAACACATCAATCCCGAAGTCATTCTCCCATTCTGGCGGGATCCTTGTAAGCTCATTTGTAAATACCTCTAGAAATTCATTTACAACTGGCACGGATCTGAGGGCAGGCACATCTGAAGTGGTGTCCGCCACCCGAAACAAATGATAGATACACCCCTTCTTAATCATCTTCAAAGCCTTAAGGTAAGAAATAAACCTACCTTTTGGCACAACACCATTCCCTCTCCACTAAATAACCGGTTTTTTGGGAAACTCAAGTCTCATGAATCTCGTCCAGCAATCAAGTTTAGCAAAGCACGAATAAAGCCAGTCCATCCCCATAATCACATCAAAATCTACCATCCCAAGCTCAATAAGTTCGGTTGTGATAACACAACCCCACACCGTGACAACATAACTCCGATAAACTCGTGCGACTATAATAGAATCACCAAATGGAGTCGATACAGAGAACGGCTCAAGAAGCTTTTCGAGCTCAATCCCAACGCTCGAAGCAATGAATGGAGTGGCATAGGACAAAGAAGATATAGGGTCAATAAGAGCATAACAATCAATGGCCTGAACATATAAGATACCTGTAACCACATCTTGAGAAGATTTGACATTTTGGCGACCACTCAAAGCATAGAACTGGCTCGGTCCACCTCTACCACGAGCCCCACCCCTATCTGCACCACACCCTGCTGGAGCTGGAGGATGTATAGATGATGTAGCAACTGGAGAACTGGATAGCAGGCGAATCCACTCCCCATGCCCTATCTGGATGCACGATAGTTTCGTGAACATCACCTCTCACCCCGCAATTATAACACACCGGGAAGTCTAAATAGCAAGACTCCTTGTGGAATCTCCTGCACTTGGGACAAGTAGCTCCCCCTGCTGCTGGGGCCTCACCCCCGAATAACTGGACTGGTGGAACCTCCTACTATCAGAACCTGGCCTTGATGAACTACCCTACTGATGGTTCTGCATAGATGGCGACGCGCTTGCTGAGGACTAAACATATGACAAGGATGGCCCTGATGGCCCTCTGCCTGGAGCTGACCTCCCTAAGTGACCCATTGATCGGGCCCTGTTGTTGTTCTCGCTATCTGCTCGTATGTTCAACTTCCTAGCCTCTGTGGCTTGAGCAAAACCCACAATCTTCCCATAGTTCAAATCTGAGTGCAAGGCCACTGTAGCATCCTCATTCACCACTAGTGTACTAAGACCCTGAACAAATCGCCAAACTCGAGCACTCATGGTCGACACTAACTGAGGAGCATATTTGGACAATCTCACGAACTCCATATGGTACTCCCACACACTCATGATGCCCTGCTTGAGAACCACGAACTCTGTGGCATGGGCCGCCATTGTCTCGACATGCAAGAAATGATCCATAAAAGCATCCACAAATTCCTTCCATCTAGCCGAAGGGCTCCCCTCCTCGCAGGATCCTCCCACATCAAAAACCACGAGCGTGCTGCTCCCTTCAACCTGTAGGAAGCCAAATCAACCCCATCTGATTCTGTGGCCTTTACACATGAAGGATCTTGCACATCTCATCAAGAAAATCATGTGGATCGGCCTCATGGTCTATGCCTGAAAACTCTGGAGGGGCTAATCGCAGAAACTGGTGGACTGTGGAGCTGGAAGAATCTCCCTGTCCGCTGGAGGACATAGGAGCATCGCGAGATCTTTGAGGCTGAGCAGCCACTAACTGGGTCAACATACGGATGGCTCCCCTAAGGTCCCCATTAGAAACCTGGGGACCGGGAGATGAAGCAATGACAGGATTAGGAATATCGGCAGGAGGGATAACGATGCCCTCTGCCGCTGCTGGAACAGGAGTGCATACACTTGGAAGGGATGGGCCAGGCAGATTCAAAGCTGGGGAGTCACTCTCTCCCATGGCATCAGGTACATGGCCCACGATCACACTTGGGTTGACGCTGGCCTCAAGGCCAAATCTAATATTCTTCTTAGGTGCCATCTCTAAAACTTTTGGAAGAAGGAACGAGTTAGACACAAGTACTTTCATCGTTCACTTCCACAAAATGGAATAACAAGGAAAAGAGTAATTTCCTAAATGCCCGTGTAGCCCTCTACTTATAGATGTGGTCGACAACACACCGATAAGAAGGGCTCTACTAGGGATGGCTCCAAGAAACCCTAGGAACCTTTTTAAAACCTGGCTCTGATACCAAGTTTGTCACGCCCCAAATCTGAGGGACATGACCGGCACTCAACCGGGTATCCCCAGTCCAGTGGAACTCGGTGCATTCCCCGACCCACGAGTTACCCCACATTTTCATTACTTACTAACCGAATGGAAATAACTGTTTATAATTGAAATACCTTTTAGAAGCCACATATACAAAGATGATTTTAACGTGGTTTTCAATTTACAATACCCAAAATAAATGTACATAATACATGATTCGTGACCCACACTTCATGTGTATGGAGCCTCTAGGGCTACAAGATTACAGTACTATACTTGCCAGTAATAAGGCCTCGGCTATACCTTTTCACATGAACCAAAATAAGACTCCAAATTACAAGATCAACGGTAGAATGTACCACGCAGAGCCTTGGAAGGAGATGGGCTCACCAATACGGCTGACGGGGAATGAGGAAGAGCTATGGACGGTAGACTGGAGTACCTGCTGAAGATCCACCTACAATCATAACAAGAATGTACCGCCGCCGGCAAAAAGGACGTCAGCATATTTGAATTGTACTGGTATGTATGAACAAAACTTGTCCGAAGTAAACTCAAGCCATATGCAACTAGAACAATAACACAGCAATAGAAGCAACAACCAAACGCCCAAAGAGGTACAATTAGTCAAACAAAGGGGCAATCAGTGTCCCCGCAACTTACAAACTCTCATGCTGTCTCCTTTCACAATTCCACATCATTGATTTCACAATTTTTGTTCAAGTGTACATATATCAATAGTGATTTCAATCACTTTTCCACCCTTATTACCTCGGCCACCCTTATCACACAAACCCACATCTTATTACACCATGTTGCGCCGCACAACTCGACCCCGCGGTACAGGTTCAGTTCACAACAAACACAACCAAATAAAAAGTTACAATGATAAACAACAAGTATGCCTCAAGATATCACCAAAACTATGTTACAAGTGTTTTTGTAGCTATTAGCACCTATTCCATGACTTTCAACAGTTCATACTCAAGTCAAGTTACCACAATTGCCCACAACATTTCAAGTACATTGTTATCACAATTAATGTTGTTTCACCTTTTACGAATTCCTTTAATCACTTGTTATTCAACTATTACCACAAGGTGCATTCACAAAAAAACCAGTCACAAGAAGCTCACAGATAATCCATATAGATATCAGCTACAAAATGATTCACATACCAAGCAAGGAGATTTCACAAGAATAAAGGTTAGCCATACATACATGGAGTTAAATTTTCTTTTTAAGCTCATATTCTTAGTCACTAAGCTATCTAGCACAATTCTCTACTTCTATCCAATTCCCCTTGACTAGATTCTAGGTTTTGAGTCACATGCATTCGGATTTTCAGTTGTTAGTTCAAAATCAAAGCATATCACTCCCTTCCCTTAGCTTAACTTAGAAAAATTGGGGAAAACGGTTATGGATGTTACCTGTAAGAGTGGATATGAAGACAATAACTCAAAATTTTCCCGGCCTGGATAGATTAGGAGGATCAGTTTGATGAAAATTCCTTTCTCTCTCAAAAACTCTCCCTTCCCTCTCTCTTTTTGTTCAGAAATGTGTAAACATGAGGGGTTGGGGTGTTTTATTAGAAAATGACCGGGTTTAAAATTTTTTTAAAATTGATATTCGGTATGGATCTACGGTCAACTATGTGATCACATAGTTGACATGTGGTCTGCAGATTGGACCGCATAATGGTCCCAAATTGTAGGCGTCTCTGTTTAGCTATGCAGTGGGAATGCGGTTCGCATACCCATTTTGCGGTCGCAGATTGCACCACAGAATTGACCTCAACAAATCCTCGAGATATTTATGCGACGACTATGCGGTCCGCATATTTCTTATGCGATCGCTTAATGGACCGCATTTTCAACATCAAATTTGGCTACTCTTTAATTCACTCTGCGCTCGATATGCGGTCCGTATAGCTGATCTGCGTCTGCCTTCCTGATCGCAGAAATGACATTTTTCCAAAAAAATTTAACTCTAGATTTTAAAGTATAAAATCAGTAGAAAAGGGTTCCAACACATAGGTGGACTTGACTCTATGAGTTGCATGGACTTGAGCACTCATTTTGACGGGGTCTTACATTTGAATACCGAATAGCATACCTAATACCAATATTGTTTAAACATTTAAACCAAATATCATACAAAGTACTAAGATATTGATTACCAAATATAACAATTTTTTGTTTTGATATGGTAATTGAGTATTTACCTAATTATGCAAAGCCATATACGCTACTATAGATCGTTGAATGAAAGTCATTCGCTTTAACTTTCTAGGTAGGCCCATCATCGAATGGAAGGGTGATATTATAGCACCTAATGGAAGGTTTATTTCTGAAATTAAGGCTCGACTGATGTTCTTGCAAGGATGTATCTATTATTTAGTGTGAGTAAAGGTTTTGGAGGAAGCCTCCAGCTCTTCGAACGGTTCTATTTGTTAATGAAATTCCCAATGATCTTCCGGGTATCCCTAGGGAGAGGAAGATCGAGTTTCCTATCGACATGCTTCCTGATACACAACCAATATCTATACCTCCGTAATAAATGGCTCCGGCAGAGTCGAAGGAATTGAATGTTCAATTGAAGGATCTTCTAGATAAGGACTTCATTTGCCATAGAACTTACTCGTAGGGTTCCCCGATGTTACTTGTTCGGAAGACGCTGAGGATGTACTTTGATTACCGGTAGTTTAAAAAGGTAACCATTAAGAGCAAATATACACTTCTAAGGATTGATGACATGTTGGTCTAATTACAAGGCGCTAAGTATTTTTCGATGATTGATCTCATATCTGGGTATCATCAGTTTAGAGTCAAGGAAGAAAATGTACCAAAGATAGCCTTTTAGACCATATATGGTCATTACGCGTTTCTTGTCATATCCTTTGATATAACCAATACACCAACTACTTTTAAGGATTTGATTAATAAAGTATTAAATAAATTATTGGATATATTTGTGATCGTATTTATAGATTATATATATATATATATATATATATATATATATATATATATATATATATATATATATTATATTTTCAATCAGAAGTAGAGCATGTGAAGAATTTTCGAATGATTTTATGTACGCTCTGAGATTTTAAATTGCACGCTTAATTCTCCAAATGCAAGTTTTGGCTGACTTCAATGCATTATAACCTCGAGTTTCCCCCCAGAATGATGATCGATACATCCGATATTGACCGTTTCCATACTTCATAAATGCTTGGGTGACACATCCCACGTTACACCTATTCAAGATGTCCAAATATCAAAAGATCTATCTTATTAAAAAATTCTTAAAGTCACTCTGATAGTCAGTTAAGGTGTTTTGGAGAAACAAATATGTAGAAGAAATGACATGAGAGGCCTAAAAAGGTATGAAATCCAAATACCATTATTTGTGTTGGATTATGGAAAATAATATGAATACCAATATAAAGGGCACAACTCAAAATACCGAGGATGTAGCAGTAGAATTTTGAGAGATTGACTATGATTCAACATTCGAGGATGAATGTTCCGAATGAGGGGATGATATTACACCCTGCACTCCTTATCCACCCATAAATTTGAAACATGATAACTCTGATTTGTAGTGCAGCCAATCGGCCATCGACATGCTAGTTGGACAAAAAGGTAATTTCACTACATTGCATCAGTTGCCCCATGGGGTATGTCCGTTGTGGGGCGATCTTTTTGACACATGTGGCGTGTAGTTTCTAGATTTTATATAAAATGTAGTATGTGTTACCTATTTGACATTCTACATAATATTACCAGCTTTGGTGTTTTCCAAAAATGCTCTCAAGCTCCCTTTTAGAACTCTTAAACGATTCAAAGCTTAATCAAATGAGAACGTAGAAGAATTTAACATAAAGGATCTCGTGATTATCACTTGTATCGTCTGTGTTGTCTTTATGCTGGTTTTGGAGATTCCTTTAAATTGAAGATAACCACCATAGAAGTGTAAGAACTCAAGAATCATAGTTAGTCTTCCAAAATGGTATGTAAGACAACTTTCTTTCTTGGAATGACTTAATGCAAGCGCTTGTTTATAAAGATCCTTATGTTTTAATGCTAAATTGTACTAAGCCTTTCTTCATGACGTTGTTCATATTTTTGTATGATCCTCGCCGGTGGCATTTCTTTCTTGTTTGAGATGTTTCCAAATGGTACTTTGAGGTCGAAAAAATGTGATTCATTCTTATCGGCCAATTACAGATTGATGTGATATGAAATATTACCAATTCCTTTTGAGGATGGGTACACCGAGCCTTGTTGAGGCCGGGTGAAACCGAGACCTCTTGAGTCCAGGTACGATGTGATATAGACATATGACTCTACCGAGTCTTCTCTGAGGCCGGGTATGACACACTGCAATATTTCCTAAAGAGTGGTTGAATGATATTATATTATATTAAATATTTAATACATAGATCCAATGAGTGGCTTGACTTCTACAAAACTTGCATGCATTCATGATTCATGATTACTGTAGTGTAAGCCCCGTATGACTTCTCTTTGGTGTTCATGTTGAAATTGTGTAAGCATACCTCTTATTCATACTTTTCGTTTACATAAATTATCAATGTTAAACATTAAGTACATCTTTCGTACTGACGCCCTTTCATTTGGGTGCTTTGTTCATGATCACATGTACAAATATATTCAGAGACATCCTTCCTCGGTAGGGTACTCGTTCTGGATGTTGGTTGCTGCACTCACTTCTCTGAGGTAGATGAACAAATGTTGACGGGCACTAGAGTACATGTCTCTATCATTTTTGGGATGGTGGGGACCTATCCCGACCAATTTGTATATAATGGCACTCTTAGAGGCTTGAAGACTAGGTCCGATGTATATGTAAATATTGGTTATGTCTCTATTTGCATCATTAGTATATATGTGAAATGTTGAAAGTTTTTTCAGTAGTCAGTGATGAGGAATTTAAATTTTGATATTATACTTGGAGTCGTGTTACCCCAGATTTCATGTTGAAGGTCTACATATGGACGTTGGTTTGCACATGCCTTCGACGGTCGTGTGCCGATGAAAGCTCACGGGGTTGGGGGTGACAGTGAACTACCTCAATGTTATTTAATTCAACCTTAATCAACTCATTGTATATCACATGACCCAAGAAAGCCACCACCGAGTCTATCCAAAACTCGCACTTGAATTAGCATATAGCTTCTTCTCCCTCAATGTTTAGAGCACAATATCTCAAATACTGCTCATAATCCTTTTAGCTGCGAGAATACACCAATATATCATCAATGAAAACTATGATGAAGGAAGCTAAATAAGGCTAAAATACGTTGTTCATCAAGTGCATGAAAGCTGCTAAGGCATTAGTCATCCCAAAAGGCACCACCAAGCACTCATAATCGCCATAACATATTCTAAATGTTATCTTAAGAATATCTTAACCGCTGATCTTCAGCTTATGGTACCCTGGTCTCAAGTCAATCTACGAGAATACCCTAGCACCTTGAATCTAGAATCGAATAAATCAACAATTAGTGATAGTTAATAATGGTTCTTAATTGTTACCTTGTTCAACTGTCTATAGTCAATGTACATCCTCATAGAACCATTTTTATTCGTCAAAAATAGACCGGTTCACCCAAAGGTGACACACTTGGATTGAAGAAATAATTATCAAGCAATTCCTGTATCTACTCCTTTAATTCCTTCAACTCCGCTTGTAACAACCCAGTTGGTGGTATTGAGAATTTACACTTCGAATTGTGATTTGAGGGAATGAGTATCTTTGTATGATGCATATTAACCTGTGTGTATCATCAATTTTGGTTTTTATGTGTTTCGAAATTGATTTGGAAGAATAAATTTCATGATTGAAGCTTTAGGGTTAGAAGAATTGACCATGTTTGGCTTTTTAGTTTTTGACCTCGGTTGGAGTTTTGATGGTTCTGTTATGTTCATATAGTAATTTTGGACTTGCGCATATGCCCGGATTTGCATTTGGATATTTCTAGAAGGTTTCAGCGGCGAAAGTTGGAAACTTGAAGATTTGGAAAGTTCATAAGTTTGACCGAGAATTGACTTTTATAATATCAAGTTAAGATTATTGTTCTGTGAATTGGAATAGCTTCATTATATTATTTGGGTCTTTTGTACAATTTTTGAGTTCATTCTAAGTTGCTTTGTTATGTTCGGCGCGAGTTCTGGTAGTTGAAGGCTCAAAAGTTCATTAAGTTTGATTCGTGGCGTGATTCGCTGTTTTGATGTAGTGATGTGTGAGTTGAGTCCTTGAGTTGGTCTGTGTTATGTTATGGGATATTGGAATGTTTGGATGGGGTTCTTAGGGGCTCGGGCGTGTATTAGATTGATTACAGACCATTTTTCTTCATGTTTTCATTGATGGTTGTTGCTGGTTTCTGGTGCCTCAACTGTCCTTCGCGAAAGTGAAGATTGGTATACGATCACATAGAGTTAATCTAAAGCTGGACATTTTCTTTATCGCGGTCACAATTGTATGGTCGCTTTTGCATAGAGTTGGGATGCTCTTCTTTGCATTCGCGTCTGCTTCAACGTGTTCGCATACTGTTTGGGGATGAGTTAGGCAGAATACTGGTTATCTCTTCACATTCGCGAGGTTGTTTCTGCGAATGCATAGATCTGTCTGTCTTGTGTTCGCGAGTTTGATAATGTGATAAAGTAGTGCATTTTCAGGAGTAATGCTTTTTCTTCTTTGCGATCATGATGGTATTGTCGTGATTGTGATTCATTCGTTCGCAAAGTGCTAATAAAGTACTCTATTTTGGGGGTTTCATCCATTTGTGCGTATTGGAGCTATGGAGTTCATATTGAGACGATTTTTGAAGCAATTTTCACCATATTTAGCGGTTTAAGTGTTCTCTACTCACTTTTGATTTTATTTCATGGACCTACCTTGTTTTTGGTATTTGATTGAGGATCTTAAGAGAGAAATTTGGAATTTCTGTACAAAGTATTTTAGAGTTAATTTTTGAGTTTTACTCATCGATTCAGAATCGGTTTGAGTGAAACTATTATGGTTAGACTTGTAATTAAGTGAGTTGTTAGATTTTGTGAGTTTTGTCGCGTTCCTAAGTGAGAGCTCGGGTTTAAAATTTTATTTTACTTTGGGCTTTTAAAAGATTCGACCTTTATCATTTGGAATTGTTTCCTTTCGTATTATTTAATGTTCTTGAGTTGCTTCATGGTAGTTTTGAGCCTTCGGAAGCCGGTACGCGTGTGATGGCATTTTGGAGAATCTTTTGGCTTGCTCGGTGTCGGGTTTTTTTTTTGTTCGAGGTAACTAACACTTCTAAACTTGGTGTTGAGGGTGTGAAACCCTTAATATACATGATATATGTTTGGTGTTAAGGTGATGCACATTCTAGGGGATGGGCGTGTGGGCATACACCGTGTGAATTGTGACTCTATTATTTTTGTGGTACTGTGTAGTTACCTAATTTTATTTGTGTTTATGATATATCTATGTGCTAGAGTAATTGAGAAATGATCCGTGTTAGAAACTATGTCTAGGCTATATGCTTATGCTGTTGGAACCCACTGAGGTTATTTCTGCTGTTGAGTTATTTCCATATATTGCAATTATATACTCAGTTATACACATTCATTTGCATATCATATCTCAGTCTCTGTTACTATTTATTTATGCATCACATCATTAATTTTGGGCTGATTTCAAGACATCATGAGCCTAAGAAACTAGAGATATCAATGCCCGAGTAAGGCAAAAGGACTTATTGTGAGGTTATTGATGGGATCGGGCTGCATAGTGCATCATATAATATTGATTCATGATGGGATCGGGCTATGCATTGCAGCAAGTATTATTGGTTCATGCCATAATTGGCTTATCATAGTGCTTGGGCTGCTCTGCCCCTCCGGAGTCTGCACACACTCAGTAAGCACATGTATCTACTGAGAGCGAGTGTGAGTACGAGTGCCAAGAGCGAGTGCTGAGTGATTTGGGGGACTAAGTGACTGTGAGAACTGAGCGAATTGATACACTGAGAGTATGCATATAGCTTTATCACTGTGTATCATTGCATTCGACATGCATAAAAATTCAACGATCGCAAAACACCACTTAAAATTATGCACGCTAATCAAATATAGTCTAGTATAATATCGTATCCAAAAGGATTATAGTTAAATAGTATTTTCGTATTTTCTAGTGTTAGTGCTATCCAAGATAATCAATAGTTGGGAATTATATACTTTCTAGCTAAAATTAAGTAAGACTCTAAACTATTGACTATTGACAATCGAAACAAGGAAAATGCAAAGAAAGATATTAATGAGAGAGGATAGGGTTTCGATAGGATAGGTGAAAGATAATTATTTGGAATCTAAATCATGATAATTCACTTCTAGTGTTCAAGTGGATCTCTTGAATTCACTCAGTTAATAATTCAAACTCATAGTAGAAATTCCTCGGTCGATTAAGTCTCAATCTCACAACATGAACCAATTTAATCTATATGAAGATATGCAAGAATGCATAGTGGATTGGTCTTTAGGAGAACCTCTCTCGATTATTCTGCTAACTAGGTTTTATCAATGATTCAACTAGTCTCTTTCAATTACTAAGAAGAATTAAGGAACTCAACCAAAAATATAATGCAAAGATATCATAAGTTATGCCTCTCTCGATTACATGAACAATTGAATATAGACGCAACAATGAAATAGTCCAAAAACGCTTCAATACATAAAACTAGAGTTATAATCCATAAAAAAAGATCAATACGCCAAATCAATCAAATCCTATAGGTAACTATTCCTTACACATCACCTCATTTATGTTTCATGCTTAGACAACTATGTTTAGATAATTATGTTTAGTTAATTATTTATGTGATTTCTGCTCGAGACACTAATGCCCTTTTATTTTTGTTTTTGCTTTTATTTTTCCTTTCTTTCCTGCGCTGAGGGTCAATTGGAAACAGCCTCTCTTCTCTTTGGGTAGGGGTAAGGTCTGTGTACATATTACCCTTCCCAGACTCCACCTTGTGGGACTATCCTAGGTAGTAGTTGTTGTTGTTGCCTTTATACATGGAGCAATTGATCACATATATGTTTAAAGAATAAAAACATAAAACAATCATAACTCGTGTCTTGAGCAGGGATTCAATGATGAATTCCCTGTGCTATTGCTTCTCCAATATCTCCTTAGCCTCTTTAAGTTTAATATATGTCAAAAGTCCAAAAATAAATTTTTCATGTATTTATATCAAGTGGGGTTGGCCCTAGAAAAAATCACCCTCTCCTATAGTCGAAATAAGAAAATTAATCCGGAAAAAATATGGGGCAATGATCCATGACACGCGCTAGTGGAGATCTTCAGGAAGCTCAACAATTCAACATGCAGCAAATATACACTACTGTGTCGCACTATGCCTCACACCCTGCTCGCACTAGCACAAATTTCTCAGAGTACGGCTCAAATCTTGTGTTTTGACGTCCCGACTTGGTTCTCGACCCCCAAACTATACATCTCTAGGCACTTTAATACATACAATTCATTGTTCAAAATCCCAAACTTATCTCAAACTATAACTCCACATTCACATCAATATACATTAATTCCTTACTTCTTTAAGCACAATTACAACAGAACTACCACTATCAAGGAATATATTTAACAACAACTATTTTTTTTTCTTCCAATTCAAGTGGCTCTTACTTTTTCAAAACAGTTCACCTTTCTCCTTATTTCATTAGTTCCACTCAAAAGCGAAACCAACACTACACACCTTAACTTTTACAAAGTTCATAAGTAATTTAAGTGCTCACAAGAGGTAAAAGGTTCAACTAGATAGTCACTTCAAAAAAATGGGTAAAGCTTGTAATGTGGTTATCAAAGAATCAGGATTATAGGCCCAAATGAGTTAGCTAAGATATACAACAATTAGGTGGGTAAAAGTATATAACTGGCTCAACAAATAACCGCCTGTATCACTTCCAAGACTGAATAAAATTACTATTTTGCTTTGCACACACGGGGGCCAAGATCTAGACATCAAATGCAATTCAATAAATAATACACAACCTCTCACACACTCATGGCACATAAATCAATGAGAATCAGACTTATCAAGATACTCTAGTCAAAGCAAATAAACACAATTAAGATCATACACAATTATTATCCTTATATAAGAGCAAAAACCTTATCCTACACGTTACAACTAAAGAACTTACTATTCTCACGACATTATGAAGTCAAGAGAAATTGCCTTCAATTAAAATCATAGAACAAGTTTCCTACTTCTAAAAAACAAAAACTAACTACACCCTGTTCAAAATTTTATCAACTTCAATTTTAAGCTGCTCCCCACTTTCTTTTTCAAGTTCCACCTCTTTTTGGACTAGGTAGGATCTTTCAACACTTGCCCACTTCTAAAGGTTACAACGTTCACTGTTTCTTTGGGGTTTTTCTCAGTATCGGTGTGGAGAGTACCTAGGAGTCTTTTAGATAATATTGAGGCTAGCTGCCCAACCTGTCTTTCCAAGTATCGAAAACATGTGCCTAGTTCTTTGATAGCTGAGATATGAGCTTTAAGATTCTCATCAGTTTTTAGAATGAAGGCCTTCAAGAGATCTTTCATGGAAGATTGATTGGTCTGTTTAGGCTGACATTGCCGCCTCTACTGATTTTGGAAGGCTGGAGTCCTTTTCTCTAGTGTCTGGGGTTGTTTTTTTGCCATGCATCCGCAAATCCCCTAGATGATTTCCATGAAAAGTTGGTGATGCTTCTGTCCTATCCCATTGAAGTTGTAATTTTCCACAGCATTCACTTTCTCAGTTGAGGCTTGACAGTTATGAGCAGGGTTTCCTCTTCGACATATGTCACAAACTATATGAGGTTCACTCTGTATTGTGGCTAAGGTAAACTTTCCTACTTCTTTAGCCATAGCATCAAGCTGTACCTTCACAAAAGTATTAGCATAAACTTGGTGAACACGGGTTGTTCTTCTTCTTTTAGCATTCTCAGAGGGCCAGTGATTCATATTATCAGAAAACTCATCCAGAATTGTTACTATCTCCTCTGGAGCCTTCTTCATCAATGGGCCTCCACCTGTATTGCTCAATATTCTATGTGAGACCATTGTTAATCCATCCCAAAAATCATGTAGTTGCATCCAAAGTTCAATTCCGCTATGTTGACACTTTCACTATTTTCTTAAACAACTTCCAAGAAACACAGTTTCAGTGTCTTTCCGGCTGAAGTTATGGATTTCTCTTCTAAACTTTTCCATTTCACCTGATGAGAAATATTTATCAAGAAATTTTCTTTTCATATCATCCCATGTTCTAATCGATCCCGTAGGAAAACTCAAAGCCACGGGTTTGCATCATCTTTGTGTGTGAGGGAAATGCCCTTAAGTAAAATGCATCTTGTGACATACCATTGTATTGAAATATTTTCATAGTATTCTCAAAGTCCATCATATGTGTGTTAGGATCTTTGTTCATCTTTCCTCTGAAGACACAATTTTTCTAAAGGGTTTAAAGAAACCTTTGCTTCAACTCGAAATTGTTAGCTGCAATTGTAGGTGGTCAGACACTTGATAAGACTTGATTGTAGACTGGTCTAGCATAATCATTAAGTGGTCTCCCAAACCTGGGAGATATATTTACGAACCGATCTTCATCCAAGATTTGATTTTGAGCAATTCTCCTACTCCTATCTTCTTAATAGATAACCTGTGCATCTCTAATAGTAGCTTCCCAAGCATCCCGTGTAGCCTTTTCTCATTGTTGGGCTGTCTCTATTGCAACCAAATCTACATTATCATCATCAACTCCAACCATAATTTCTTTGGTTGAGGACTGCCCAAACTCTTCTAAAGTTTTAGTGAGATTTCATTCCTTTCTCAGCTGTAACAACTATTTTTTCTATCTCTTGCTCATATAGTAGAACTTCTTTTGTAGAAGCTCGAGTCATAAACCAACCTGAACCCGCTACGTGCGCATAGTCAGAGAAAATAAAATGTAAAAACAGAAAATAGAAATAAAAAAGAAAACAAAAAAAATCTTGAATTAGCACTACAAAATATTTCTAACATTATTGATTGCCAATCCCCAGCAACAGCGCCAAAAATTTGAAGAGCACAAAACACCACTTAAAATTATGCTCGCTAACAAAATATAGTATAATATAACATAGTACCCACCGTGATTGGACTTAAATATTATTTTCATAGTTTATAGTATTATTTCTATCCAAGATGATCAACAATTGAGAATTATATGATTTTTAACTAATATTGACTAAGACTCTAAATTATTAACTAGTGACAATCGAAACAAGGAATATGCAATGAAAGATATCAATGGTAGAGGATAGAGTTTTGATAGGATAGGTGCAAGAAAAGTATTTGGGATCTAAATCAAGATAATTTACTTCTAATATGCAAGTGTGACTCTCGAATTCACTCAATTATTAGTTCAAACATTTAGTAGAAACTCCTCTCTCGCAACCTCGCAAGATAAACCAATTTAATCTTGGTGATTATATGCATGAATGCGTAGTGGATTGATTTTTAGGAGAACCTCTCTCAATTATCCTCCTAACTAGGTTTAATTAATAATTCAACTGGCCTCTTTAGATTACTAAGCTAAATTAATGAACTCAACCAAGAATATAAGGCAAAGATATCAAAAGTTACGCCTCTCTCTATTACATGAACGAATGAATATAAATACAATAATGAAATTATCCAAAGATACTTTAATACATTAAACTAGAGTTATACTCCATAAACAAATTTTAATACACCAAATCAATCAAAACCTAAAGGTAATTACTCCATACACATGAAACAATTCATCACAAATATGTTTAAACTATAGAAGAACATAAAACAATCCAAGTTCTATCCTTGAGTGGGAATTGAATGATGAGTTCCTTGTGATTTTGCTTCTCCAACTACTCCTTATCCTCCTTAGGGCGAAGATATAATATTTCCATGTATTTGTTCCAAGTAGGATCGGGCTTAGAGGAAATCACTCTTTCCTAGACGAAATAGGAAAATTACTCTGGAAGAAATACACTGACATGCTGCATGGGGCGACGGGCCATCCCTCTCGCTAGTGGTGATCTTCAGGAAACTCAACAATTCAACAAGTAGAAGAAATACACTATTGCGTCGCACTATGCCTCACACCATATGTCGCACTAGTGCAAATTTCTTAGAGTATAGCTCAAATATTATGTTTTTTCGTCCAGATATAGTCCTTGACCCCCAAACACGGTCCTGAATTAATCCCTTGGGCTTTTACTCAGACTTCAATGCTCCAAATAGCTTCAATTAGCTCCACTACATCTACATAGCTCGCGGTGCTTCCTACAAAGCATAAAATACACAATAAATCGATAATACTACCCATTAAAGCTCAATACAAAGAAAGTGCAGTGAATTGGAGTGCAATAAGAGACTAAAATTTGTAATTATAGCCTACCATCAATGAACACTTGACATGAATGCATAGCGATGCATTTTGCTAAAGTCATACATGACTTCTCATACACATTGACATGTAGGAATAAAGATGTACTTTCCTCATGCCATATGATAATAAAACATTTAACTGTTGAAAGATTTGGGTAAAAACAAAATTTTACAAACTTACTCATGTTTTGATGATGTTGGTAAAATATTTGGGTCTTTGCTATTGTACTTGAAAAACATGCCTATTTTTTGCAAAATTGTGAACAAGTTGTGTATTATTTCTTTGATTTATTACTTGTACTATTTTACTTATATTTTTATGAGTTGTTCCTGGCTGTTGGTGTTCGAATCAGACCCTTGTCCAGGCTCATAACTACTTTCAACATAAGGTTAGGTTTGATACATATTGAGTACATTGTGTCGGTTATACCCATACTACACTTTTGCACCTTGTGTGAAGATATTGGATGCTGATTGTTGTGTATGCAGGATCTAGATTTGAAGATGTACCTACTTTTTGGTCATAGCTGCCTCTTAATATTAGTAGCTTTTGTATTTCAAATATATTCATGTATATTTCAAAAGCTTTGTAAATTGTAAATCATAAAAGCTTATTATTTGTACCACAAGTCCTTGAGAAATATATAAAGGTTCATCGATTTTATTATTTACTTGTCTCAATAAATCTCATTAAATTGTATAGTTGTTAATTGGCTTATCTAGCGAGTTGGGTTAGGCGCATTCAGGACTAGTTAAATTTTGGGTTGTGTCAAGTTATTGTAGCTCTACGTTCGTAGGTTCTACGACTCATCTAGTAGATTATTTCGGATCGGTATGATGACGTCCATACCTATCTTCGAGAGGCTACTTAGCATTTAGGATAAACTTCCCTTTTTTCTTTCCATATCATGCGGTGTTGGTTGATATTGAAGTGTAACTCTTTTAATTCCTTCAACTTGCTCATATGTGTACGTGAGCGCTCGGTAATAGTTGTTCATAGACGACTTGTAATTCTATGGATGAGGTACGAGTTGCATTTCCGGTGGTTAGTGATGTTCCAGTATGGAGTACTTGAGGCCAGGTTTAGACTGCAGCTTAAGCTCAATATTTCAACTGTGTCAGTATATGCTTTTGGACTTATCTGTGCTGTAGTGTCCCTATGAGTGGGTATATGATGAGTATGATGTGACAGCGGGATGTGTACAGATGGTTTGAATGTGATGAGAAGAGTTTGCTTGAGATATAAAAAGGACCATTGGGTGCTAGATTTCTGTCTTGATGTGATGTATAGTCTCGAGTTATGGATGTATTAAAGGATCTTTCATGTTGTTTAATTGTGGAATGAATTAGAATCTCATGTCTTATTGATGAGTTCAGACTTATGAAGATCTTGTGTAGTAGTTGTGGTTGTGAAAGGGTATAGAGAGATGTCAGTTCGAGGCTAAGCATATGGGTTATAACGTATAGGCTAATCTACGGTTGTGTGATCCTTATGATGTTGTGTGGAGGCTTTGTTTTCTACTAGTGAGTTATATTTGTGCAATTTGAGTTATGATTTGTTGTAATAGTTGACCTAACCATCATGAGGATAAATGAGAGCTTAGCAGACGATTTGAGGTACTATATGGTTTGGGCTATAAGAGCTTATGAAGGATTTAGATGAATCTCACTGCAGTATTAAGTCAATTATAAAGATTGAGTATTGTGAGTTATTGAGTGTTTTGGTTTAGGGCTTTGAGCCAAGTGGGTGAGTCTGCTATCGACAATTTTATTTTTGTTGCATGGTTACGCATCTTATTGGTTTTAGTTTGCGCAATCTTGTGAATCAGTTATGACTTGCTGAGGTTGAGATCGAGGATAACTTGAGTAAAGAATTTCTAGGTATGGGTTATGTTACACATTATGGGCATTGGTGAATCATGGAGCGATTGAGTTGTTATTATGGAATATGTAATGCGCAGGGAGTTGAATTTGTTCGGTCGTATTATGGTTAGGTTACTTCTTTGGGTATTGCTGTGATAATAAGGCACAATCGTTCGGTATGTTTTGATTGTGCAATTGAGATTTTAATAGAGTGGATGACTCTGGAGAAGGTTCTAATGGATACAAGATTTATATATAGAAATTGAGAACTTATTCAGATTTGTATATGGCCAGAATTCGAGATTTGTGTCGGATGGTATCAGTACTCTCGGTATTCTTGTATCACTATGGACTCTACATTTCAGTATCGGGAAGGTAAATGAAACATTATTAGGTTCACATAAGGTATCTTCAGGGTAGATGTCTCAGTTGTGGTACTTCTAGGATGCTTAATAGGTATGGGGACTTGTGGGCCTTAGGGCGATGTGGTTTTGTGTTAGGACCTCCAATGGTAAGTTTTGGGTAAGGATCATGGTGTCCTGGGGTCACGACCTGAACCCCGATCTGGTCGTGATGGCGCCTCTCGTGAAGACAAGGCCAGCCAACCAACCATGTCATTCTAGAATAATTAAATGTAATACAAAATTTTAATTCGACTAAATAACCATAATTTAAATGGAAGATTTATCGTTTAAAAGGAGAAAACAGCCCAAAACACAGCCCAACCGTGGTGTCACAAGTCACGAGCATCTAAAGGAGTCTAAATACAACTACTAGACCAGTAATATACAGAACATGATTTATATTCAAAAAGAAGAAATGTGGTGCCGCGAACGCTGGCGGTCACCTTGCTCAACTCCGATAACTAAATCTCCAAACAGCTCAAAACCTACTACCGGGTGAACAAATACCTCCTTCTGCATGCGAGTTGCAGAGAGTAAAGTGAGTACTCCAACTCAGTGAGTAATAAAGGTAAATAATAACTAAGTAGTAAGAAATCGCGTATAACAAATAAACATGCTATAGAGAGGCAATGTAAAACCCTTTGAGAAAAGCAGTGAAGCAGTGAAATCTTTAGAATTATCTTAGCTGAGTTAAACCTCTTTTTAAAAATAATCTTTTTCAATAGGTACGCAAATGAATGCAAAACAATTGGTAAATACAGTGAGTACTCCAACTCAGTGAGTATTAAAGGTAAATAATAACTGAGCAGTAAGAAATCACGTGTAACAAGTCATCATGCTGTAGAGAAGTAGTGTAAAACCCTTTGAGAAAAGTAGTGAAATAAGTGAAATCTTTAGAATTATATTAGCTGAGTTGAAACCTCTTTTGAAAAATAATCTTTTTCAACAGTTACGCAAATGAATGCAAAACAATTGGTGCAGATAACCATAGAAAATCCGCCCCTCGGGCACCACACTCAGTCATCAGGTAATATCAGGAAATCAGGTAGATATTGCATGAAGTACACAGAACACAGATAATGGCAGACAAATAAAATAAAACGAACACATAAAATAGTACCAGTACTGCTGCAGCATGCAGCTCGATCCACATATCGCGACGGTGTGCAGACCAATCCATTTAACATCGACGACGCTCAATGGGGGTGTGCAGACTCCGGGAGGGGCCCCTTACGGCCCAAGCGCAATATGAAGCCATCTTGTGGCATCAAGTATTGGCCCTTGGCCTCATATATGCACCAGTATAACATTGTTGCATCATACAACCCGATCCAAAAGTATCCTCACAATAAAGGCCCTCGGCCTTGCTCAGTCAAAAATTACATAAGCCATTCGTGCAATTGTAAAACATGCTGCTCAGCCCATAATAGCATTGAAAATATCCTTTCTAGTGTTAAAGATAAAATAACCTTGGCTGAGTTTTGAAAAAAAAAGAGTAATACATGATTGAGTTCAAGTGTAAGATCAAAACAGTGAGGAAATATGAACAACCATCTCGGAAGGGGTTTGGGTTCAAATAATTGGCACGAAGCCCAACTATAGCAATCAGCCCAAATCATAACAAATAAATTTCAGTCATATGCGGTAAAATTGTCAGTCGAGATGGACCAAGTCGCAATCCCCAGCATTAAGTGACCGCACGCTCATCATCAAGCATGTGTCTAACCCTAATATAGCACTACGATGTGCAATTCGGGGTTTCAAACCCTGAGAATATACTCACCATAAACTAGCGTGATCTCTACTCGCAATGCCTATACCCCTCAATCTGGCATCCACGCACGTCGAATCTATCCAAAATTAGAGCAAATAGATCACAATATGCAAATGGGATAATACCCAATCAAAAACAATCAAAAATAGCAAAAATCCCGAAATTAGCAAAACCCGAGCTCCGGGCCCACTTCTCGAAAAATAAAAAATTCACATCATCGGATTCTTCATCTCGCCACGAGTCTATACATACCAAAAACTCCCAAATCCTAGCCCAAATTACCCTTCAAATCCCACTTTGTATTACCATATTCCAAGACATAGCTTTACCCCTTTTGATGAATTTCCACAAACTTCTATATTAATTCTACCATTAAATCATGTATTTAGGTCATAGAACTCACCTCCAATCACACCTAGTTGAAATCCCCTTCAATTTCCGTCCAAAAGCTCTCAAGGTTGATAAAGAATGGTGGAAATAACCTTTAGCTCACAGAACAAAAACGGCTTTTAAAACCCTCCTATGAACAGGCATTTTCGCATTTGCGGTTGCCTTACCGCATTTTCGATTACCGCTGTTGTAGTTCTACCCCTGCTTTTGCGGATATTTACTATGCCCGGGACCGCTTTTGCGGTCAAATCTCTCTCCTGCGAACACCGCTTATGCGTTTAATCACCCGCTTCTGTGGAACATCCCTTACACACATAACCGCTTCTCTTGTCAATAAGCGCACTTGCAGAAAACCATCTGCTTATGTGGAAATTCGCCAATTGACCAACACTCGCATATGCAACCCAGTCTTTGCTTCTGCGGAAGCTTTTCTATCCTAAAATATTATTAAAACTTGCTCCAATCATCAAAACACCTCAACCAACACCAAGACCATCAAATTACATCCTATTCAGGAATAAGTTCTTCTAAAATATCCGAAACACACATTTGATTAAAACCCAACCAAAACACATCTCATATGACCTAAAAATTTTGACACACATCCCAAATCACCCAATGAAGCTACGACAACTCTTAGGATTCCATTCCGAACCTCTGATCAAACTCACACCTTTCAACTGGAATTCACCAAAATACAAACTTTGTCAATTCAATCCTAATTCTACTCCATACTTCCAAAATCACTTTCGATCGCAGCCCTAAGTCACAAATTATCCGGAATCATTGGAATCTGTAACTGAGACCTCTAACACATAATTCAATATCCAGTTGACTTTTCCAAGATAAGCCTTCCTTAAAGAGACTAAGTGTCTCATTTCCTTCTAAAACAAATCCAAATTAACTCGTTCACACAAGACTATTATAATGAAGCATAACGAAGCCGAAAATGGGGAAAATAGAGCGGTAACCAATGAGATTATGTGTTGGGTCGTCACATCTGGCAAGCCGTAGTGTCAACTTGAGGGTAATTTTGAAGGAACTCGGAGAGGTAGGACAACTTGGTAGTGGGTTGTATCAACGTGGTAATGGGTATGATCTGTTAATTGGGTACTGATAATGTGGTGAGTCTCTACATGTGTTTTGTGGCAATACTCTTAGGTTTGGTGACAAGCGTGGCTTGGTGGAGTTAGATAAATTCAGTCATAATGGTTTGATTATGTACAAATGGGTTTAAGAGAGTTCTTGATAGTTTCAACCATGGTTTAAGATGGCTATTTCCTACCAGCATGAGGAACATGTTACGTATTGTGATATTCTCTTGGATGAGATCAAGTGGCAAGTTTCTGACTAATCGAGTATGTATTCTGGTAATGACTTAGAGTTGATTATGAGATTCTCGTATTTTTCATATATTGGAATGATAGATATGGTGTGTTGTGTGGGATTGAGATTTACATGTGCAAGGTCATGATTCAATTTCAAAAGGAAAGTCATGAGTATATGTAGCACAGTCGATTTCAGATGTTGGCACCATTTGGTATTGCTTAAGAAGGGTGCGAGTTTCATAAGGCACATTGTGTTTTGACTTACAGATGCTTTATTGGTATTGCGATATTCGCCCGGTTGATCAACTGTTGATGTTCAGATTTTTATACGTGGCATGGAAGAATTACATAAATATTTCATTAGGGGATGATTATGTATGAGAGATGTTTCGAGTGGGGTAGTTGGGATCGATTATGGTGATTCACGTGTTTTATAGATTTGGAGACTGTGAGTTCTCAGAAGGAATTATTTTAGGGTTGTGGATTGTGAAGATGTGGCCAAAATTAGCTAGATGGAAGTACGTGTTAGGGTTAGATAGTTGTGGACTTTTGACAAATTATTCATTTGGGATGACCCGAGTTGATTTGGGAGGCCATTGGTAGGCCCAATGAGGATGTGTAGTCTACACCAGGTAGGATTTGTTGACTCAGAACTATTTATGTTGAGGATTGTGGCATTCAGTTAGAGTTGAGTTTGTTAGAATTTTGATATGTTCTATGTGTTAATCATCTATGCTATGAAATGTTGTGATTTTTTGGTTATATGTGCACATGATGCAAGTCTGTTTGGGTCTTGTAGTAGAATTTTAGCGAGATGGCGATTAGGATGTTGAATAGTGGATTGCACATTGGTTATGGTCTTTCTGGGTAGTGGTATAGTGTTGTTTGCTCCTCCATGGTTATGGTCATGCACTTGTGTACTTTGTGTTGAATTTCTCATAGTTGTTGATTTTGAACACTGGGGGCTTCAGTTATTTCATATGGATCGGTGTTTTGAAGGGTCATGTATCGCAGCTGATTGTGATAGGATATGATCCTTTGTGAGAGATTCTGTGTTTTTTGTTCTATGGTGTGCTGGATCCTTGAAATTTTGTTATCTACGTTAAAATCAAAGGGCTCAATTTTATGATAGTTAGGGCACCTCGCATAGACCACCCTCAAAAGGCTCAAGCTTTAACTCGTTGTTCTCCCCTGATAGTTCTTAACAGTTAACCCCGAGGTAGTACAATCGAAGGCTATGATGGACAGGCAGTAGGTTCCTCAAGCACGTGATTAAAGTTGACCTAGGTATATTAGGCTAGCATGAGCGCTTATCGTGGGATTCGCCTCACATATATAAAGAGTATCCTTGTCATTTTGTAAGGGAATGTAATACTCAATATTGAATATACAAGAACATTCTCTCTGCTTCCTAAGTTAACATATTCTCTTGATCTCATTTACTCGCATTTATTGCTTATACTTATTGTATTCTATTTATTGTTCTTCATTTATTGCTCATTATTGGTCATAAAGAGCTGCCATCAAATTTGTCATAGCTGTTAATCCTCAATCGACGACGCTTCGCTGGGTGCGCGACTCGACCTCGGGACCTATAATATGCAAGCTTGAGGCGCTGGTTTCCAGCCATTTAGTGTGATTATTCCACTATTTACAAGCTAATATGTTATTTTTTCAATCCCTCACTTAGCATCTATTTTCTAACAACTAGCATAAAAATAGATCACATATTTTTAGAACCACAAAATAAAATCTAATTGTTATTACCATTTTTACGGTCAATAGTATTGGCCCCACCATGGGGCTAAAAGTAATAGTGATTGTTTTCTTGCTGGTTTATTACATAACAGAAGTTATCTTTCATTCTTCTTCTTGTCCAAGAATCTTCGATTTCAGGTCAAATTGTCTAACTTAGTAAATGCATATGAAAGTAATAGTCTTGAGGACCATAGAGTGAATGGTGTAACTATTCCAGGTGTTGGCACACAATTGTTGAACCCTAAAGGCGTGGTGGATCCAATCCCCGTGGATGTGGTCTCACACGATGCCTAACATGTCGATATATGATACCACACTAATAGGAGTGTACATCAAGGAGACCAACAAGAAGCTCTGAAAACTCCAGCTAGGGTAGAACGACAGGTCGGCCTTCACGTTATACTTGAAATGTTACAAGCGGAATAGCTTGAAATTTCTCAGCTACAAAGCCACTAAAAAACTCCTAGTATGGTAGCAGGATTAACCGCCTCCAAGCCGAGCAGGTAGCAGAAAGATCAAGCAACAACAGCTCGGCAGCCAACCCCACCATCATAAATATGCTCGAGGACCTCACAAAGAAGATCGAGTAAGGCAAGAAGAAGATAAAAGCCAATGACAAGAAGGTAGAGACATAAATTCCAGGGTCAACCAGATACTAGGTGCATCCCCGATCCTGAAGGGCGTAGATTCGAAGAAGTTCGTACAGAAGTCGTTATACAAGAAGCCTTTTCTTCTTTGCGATCGAGATGGTATTTTCACGATCGTGATTCATTGATTTGTCCAGCGCTTATAATGTACTTTATTCGTGGGGTTTAGCCATTTTTCATATTTGGAGCTATTAAGCTCAGATTTAGATAATGTTTGAAGCGATTTCCACTATATGCATTAGGGTAAGTGTTCCCTAGTCGGTTTTGATTCTATTCATGAATTTATCTTCGTTTTCTGTATTTGATTAAGGATTTTAAGAGATAAATTTGGGGGTTTTGTCTAAAGTTTGATAAAGAGAATTTTTGAGTTTTAAACGTCGATTCAGAGTCGGATTTGAGTGAAAATAGTATGGTTGGACTTGTAATTGAATGGGTTATTGTATTTTATGATATTTAATTCGTTACGAGGTGCGGGCCCAAGTTAGACGTTTTGGTTGACTTTGGGCATTATTTGTGTTTGTTTAGTTGCTATAGGATAGTTTTGCGCCGTTTGAAGGTTCATACGGGTGGGATGCATTTTTGGATCATCGTATTTCTTGAACGGTGTTGAATTTGGTTTTTTTGAGGTACGTTATCTATACTTTGTACTGATGGTATGAATCCCTGAAAATACATGATATATGTTTGGTGTTGAGGTGACGCATCAGTTATCAGTTATCATTAAGTTTTAGTTTCAGTGGTTATCATTTCAGTTATCAATTATCAATTATCAGTTATCATCTTAGTTTCAGTAGTTTTCATTTCAGTTATCAGTTACCAGTTTTCATTTCAGTTACCAGTTATTAGTTACCATTTCAGTTTCAGTTTCAGCAGTTATCATTTTAGTTTTGTGCTATCAGTTCTCAGTTATCAACTCAATTTCTTTAAAGTTTTTTTTATTCAGTCATTTTACATTCTAGTGAAATGCAAATGTACCGATGTCTCTTTTTCCCAGGGTTTGCATATAACTATGCAAATAAGGATTTTCAGGTTGATAATTATGAGCACTAGGATTCTCATACCAGCTAATTGGTGAGGCCCAGCTTTTTCGGGGCATTATAATTACATTACAGTCTTTTAGTATTTACCAACAAACAATGTTTTTAGTATTTCATTAGAGGATTTAGAGACTAGAGTATAGTTAGGCGGAGTTGCATGCTATTCATGTTGTGTAATGATGGCTACATATATATTTCAGACTTATATTAGTGTTTCCACGCATTGATTTATATCATTCAGACTATTAGTATATCAACATGTGTTATTTTATCTTCCACATTTAGAATGTTATTGATATGATTTATTGATTCAGTTAACCAGCTGGTTTACTCGGTAACATGTAGTCAGGCACCGGGTGTTGTGTTACGTCAAGGCCCAGGTTCGGGGCATGACATATCCCCCACAAAGGCTAAGTGTGCCAAGAACCTATTCTCAACCATCCATTGAAGTATGAAATCACATTACTAGGATTTTGACAAAGAAAACCTCTACACTCAATCCTAGGAAGCCCTGGCTTCGCCAATATTATGGTCTTAGCATGAAAATCTAGGATAGCATGGTATGGAGATAGCCAATCCATACAAAATATTACCTCAAAATCAACCATGCTGAGCAATAAGAGATCAACTCTAGTCTCATAAACCCCATTGGTAACCACACAAAGACTGATATACACTGTCTACCCTAATAGAATCACCCGTCGGTGTAGATACATAAACATGCATATAAAAAGAATCACGAGGCATATCTAAATCACAAGGAAAACATAGTGACACATAAGATTAAGTGGAACGTGGGTCAATTAACACTGAAACATCTCTATGGAACAGTGAAACAATACCTATGATCACGATGTCAGAAGAAACTATCTCTGGCTTGGCGGGAAATATATAGCAATGGGCCTGTCCACCACCTATCTGACCTCACCCCTTTAGGGCGACCTTTTCCCATATAACCTCCACCCCAAGCTGGCTGAGCCAATGGTGTTGCAATTTGTGTGGAAGTCATAGTCTTGCCTCCCTGTTGCACTGGAACATTAAAAATATGGGGGTAATACTTCCTTACATACACCTAACTCCCCATACTCGTAGCATCCTCGAACTGGGAATTACTGTGGGTCCTTGTCAGACCCCATGAGCTAGAATAACATCTGAAGAGCGCGGCATTCACAAACTTTTAACTAATAGAGTTTGATAAGAGCTCTGATATGGGAGCGCACTAAACGAAGAATGTACTGAAGCTCCTCGGCTGGGAGGTGGCAAACGATAAAGTGGTCGGCTAGACTGGTCTCTCATAAAAAAACCTCGACCTCAAGATGAGGCACCACTGAATCTTCTAAAATTACAAGGCCTTTTGTTAGAGGTCGTCTCCCTAGCTTGACCTTTGATGTGCTTGATCATACTGACGATATCCTCAATCTGAGTAAAAGAAATATCATCCTCGGTATCTCTGTCCATCTGTAGCCATATACACTTGTATATCGTAAAATTGGAGTGCCAAATTTTCCGTTGCCATGATGCCTCATAAGCACGTTTCAAAATCTCGAGGCCATGGTTGAGGTTCAACCCTGAGGGACTATCGACGCTCAACCTTGGAGCAGTACCGATCATCGGTTATGGTGGAAAAGTGGGGAGTTCCCAAGGCGCATAACTAGAGATCACAAATCTATTGGGTTAGTTCAGACCCACATCAAGGCATTAAATGGTTGACCAGCCCGATATCTTTGTAATAAATGTATTTGTAGTATGTTGGGATTCCCCCTCATATATAAAGGGAATCCTTATCATCTTGTAGGGGAACTGATACTCAATATTAAATATACAAGAACGTTCTCTCTACTCTCTAACATATTATCTTGATCTCGCTATTTCTGTTTATTTCTTCTGTTATATTTGTTGTTCTTCATTTATTATTTATTATTAATAATAAAGAGCTATCATTGTAGCTCCCATAACTGTTAATCCTTCCTCGATTTCCCTAAGTCGGCTATAAGACTCGACCTCGGGATCCCATGTACGCTAGCTCGAGGCCTAAATCTCCAGCGGTTTGGTTTCACTATCACATTATTTCAATCTATAATCGTGCTCTCTAATCTTTTATTTTGCAACCATTACTAAAAATCTAGCATAAAAATAGATCACATATTTTTAGATCAATAAAATCAAATTTAATTGTTATTATCATTTTTACGGTAAATAGTTTGGTGCCCACCGTGGGGCTAAATATAATAGTGAATATTTTCTTGCTGGTTTAACTACATAACGCACTTTTACAATTTTTGTTGTCCAAGATCTTTCATTTCAGGTCGAAATGTCTAAGTCAGTAAATGCACGTGAAAAAACAATATTGAAGACCATAGAGAGAATGGTGTGGATGTTCCAGGTGTTGGTGTATCACTACGAAACCCTGAGAATGTGCCAAAACCAATTCCCATGGACACGATCTCACGCGATGCCCAACATGTCGATATTAGTTCCCATACTAACCGAAGCACACATCAAGGAGAATAACAATAATTTGGTTGAATACCCCACTTCGACTTAGTTGGATGTTCACAACCGATATCAATACAAGATCAGGGTCGAGGATGACCAATAAAGAGACCCCTCAGGATCGGTATACCAAATCAGGCTTTTGGAAAAGGAGCCAAAGCCAAATAAATAAAGGTACCTGCCCTACGCCAAAGAGAGGAGAAACACCCCGAGGTACAACTTACCCTGAAATGATTGAAGGATGGATCGAGCGTAAATCATCATGGAATTGTCAGTGGAGATGGGTTCGATAGGTACATAGGGCCGACGGAGGCACCCGACTTGTCTGAATACAACTTCAATGTCGATATTTCAGGTATCGAGTTCGCCATCAATTAAATCAGAGATGCCAGGTGGCCAATGTTAGAAAATACGCTTAACGCTAGAGGGGGGGGGGTGAATAGCGTTATAATAAAATTTAGCGTAAACTTGCGGAAATTAAAATCTGAAGGAAGCAAATAAGTGCGATGAATAATAACTTACACACAGATATATCCTAGTTTACCACAACGTGTGGCTAGTCCAGTCCCCGAGAGACTCTCTCGAGATTTTCCACTAACTTGTCAAGCTTCCGGGTGCTTAACAAACCTTTACAACTTGAGGACGCAAGCCTCAACACCTTTGCTCGGAGTTACAACACTCCAAGACTTCAACCAAGGAAACACAAGTTCCTTACAACAAGAGAATCACAATTCTCTTCCAAGTGTATAAACACTAAAACACTCAAACAATATACTCCTTTATGAGTAGGTATGAGTAAAAAGAAATAAGCTCTAGATCAAAACAACTTTGGACAAGAATATGGCTCTCAAAAGCTTTATGAAATTGAATATAAATGATAAACAAAAGTATGCAAGCTTATAGCAATGTAATGATCAGTTGTAGTATGTTGTTGTGTTTAAAACACTGAAATGAAGCTGTATTTATAGTTTAAAAACTTGGCATTACCGTTGCCTAATTGCCAATTAAGAGTTGCTGATTTTACTCACTGACAATCGATTGTCAAACCCCAACAATCGATTGTCTGCCAGTCAGACCAAAATTCAATCCCAGATTTTACGCTTGATAATCGATTACTTACAATCCATAATCGATTACTGGCAACGTTTAAAAAATCCTTTCCAGATTTTACCACAAACAATCGATTGTCCAGAATCAACAATTGATTACTCAGCAACGTTCAAAAAATCTTTTCCGGATTTTAATCAAAATAATCGATTATACAAAATCAATAATCGATTACCCAATAACGTTCAAAAAAACTTTTCCGAATTTTAATCAAAACAATCGATTATACAGAATCAATAATCGATTACCTGACGGTATTTGAAAACTTTACGACAACGGTCAGCTTCACAATCGATTGCACAAAGTCAACAATCGATTACTTATTAGTTTTTGAAAAACATTTTAGACACTGTCTCTTTGACAATCGATTGTCCAATGTAACAATCAATTATTTAATAAATTTGAAAATCACTGGAAGACACTGTCTCAACATAATCGATTACCATTAGTTCATAATCGATTATTCTGAGTTTTGAAAAACTTTGATGGACACTGCCTCAGTCACAATCGATTGTCATTAGTCCACAATCGATTGTCATGCAGGTTTGAAAAACCTGATGCTCACTGTCTTACTCACAATCGATTGTCATTAGTTCACAATCAATTGTCATGCAGTCTTGGCTTAAAACAATCGATTATCATAAGTACATAATCGATTATCTTAGTCCAGATTTTTAAGGCATGTCTAAAAATTATTTTGACTACTGTAAATATGCATGATTTAAAATCATTTGACATTAAATTAAATATGCATGATTTTGGAAAATAGTTTTATGAGAGAAGCCATGTTACGAGTCAAGTTGTAGGATCAAGATCACAATTAAGAATGACTCAATAAAACTATAAAACTTTGTCTTGAGCTTGAATCTCGTTGTATATCAACTGTGCGCTTGTTTCTTGAACTTCGTCATATATCAATTTTTGCTTCGTTTGTCATTCATCAAAACCAATGCAAAAGAACACACGTTTTAGTATATTTCATTGAGAACGTGTTTCACACAATTTCCCCCTTTTTGATAATGGCAAACATTAAGCGGGATATGCAAGACAAGCAATTTATATTGACGATTCAAGACAAGTATATACATGCAACAAGTATGTAATTTGTTCCCCCTCAATTTGAGAATTCCCCCTCAATTTAAGCTTATAATTTGAGAGTGCATTATACCCGTTATCTTCCCCCTTTTGCCATTAGCAAAAATGATAATAAGATGCCAAAGATGAAATAAACGTTGTTTATTTATTAAAAGAAATTACAGCAACATCAACCCGAATAATAGCAACATAATCGATTATTGATACGAAATAATCAATTTTTAGACGACGGAAACCGATTGTTGTACGTCAAGCTTTATAATTCCCCTTTCCTTTGGGGCGATACCTGAAAAAATCGTTAGACGTCTCCGACGCTCAAGTTAGAAATCATGTAACAAAAAAAATGCAATGCATGACTTAGATCAACGTGGAGTCAAGGATCCCGAGTTCACTGCGAATTCCGAAGAAGGACTCTTTCTCTAAAGGCTTTGTAAAGATGTCTGCCAATTGGTTTTTGGTTTCAACAAATTCAATTTCGACATCGCCTTTGAGAACGTGATCTCTAATAAAATGATGTCTAATTTCAATGTGTTTCGTTCGCGAATGAAGAACGGGGTTCTTCGTCAAGCATATGGCACTAGTATTATCACATCTAAGAGGGATATGATCAAGACTTAGGCCATAGTCCAAGAGTTGTTGTTTCATCCATAGGATTTGAGCGCAACAACTCCCTGCGGCTACATATTCAGCTTCGGTTGTGGACAACGCAACACTTACTTGTTTCTTGCTAAACCAAGAAACGAGAGAGCTACCGAGCAAATGGCAAGTGCCACTAGTGCTCTTGCGGTCCAATTTGCATCCAGCAAAATCGGAATCGGAGTAGCCAACAAGTTGGCATGAAGAGCCTTTGGGGTACCATAAACCCACATCTGTAGTACCAACAAGATACCTTAAAATCCGTTTTACCGCAGTAAGGTGAGACTCCTTCGGACACGATTGATAACGAGCGCATAAGCACACGCTAAACATGATGTCCGGACGACTAGCAGTAAGATAAAGAAGAGAGCCGATCATACCTCGATACTTTTTGGTGTCGACTTCCTTACCTTTCTCATCTTTGTCTAGATGATCGGATGTGCTCATAGGAGTTGCCATTTCTTTTGCATTTTTCATCTCAAATCGTTTCAGCAATTCTTTGCAATATTTGGCTTGACAAATGAATGTACCTTCTTTCATTTGCTTTACTTGTAATCCCAAAAAGAATGTTAACTCACCCATCATAGACATCTCAAATTCGCTTGTCATTAAATCGGAAAATTCCTTGCATAAAACATTGTTAGTAGCACCAAATATAATATCATCTACATATATTTGAACTAACAAAATATCATTGTTTTTATGCTTAACAAAGAGAGTTGTGTCAACTTTCCCCCTAATGAAATCATTTTCCAAAAGAAACTTACTTAATCTTACATACCAAGCTCGGGGAGCTTGTTTTAATCCATAAAGAGCCTTTTTGAGTTTGAAAACATGATCGGGAGATTTAAAGTTTTCAAAGCCGGGGGGTTGTTCAACATAAACTTCTTCTTGAATAAAACCGTTTAGAAAAGCACTTTTCACATCCATTTGATATAAATTGAAATTCATAGAAGAGGCAAATGCAAGCAATAAGCGAATAGCTTCTAATCTAGCTACGGGAGCATATGTTTCCTCATAGTCAATACCCTCTTCTTGATTATAGCCTTTTGCTACAAGCCTAGCTTTGTTTCTAGTGATTATACCATTTTCATCTAGTTTATTGCGAAAAACCCATTTCGTACCAATTATGGTATGACCTTCGGGTCTTGGCACCAAATCCCAAACGTCATTGCGTTCGAATTGGTTAAGCTCCTCTTGCATTGCCAAGGTCCAAAATTCATCCCCAATTGCTTCTGAGATGGTTTTGGGTTCAATTTGAGAAACAAAAGCAGTATGTTCTAAGGTATTTTTGAGAGAGTTTCGGGTACTTACCTTGTCTCCAACGTTGCCAATTACCTGTTCGAGAGGGTGATCTTTGATTGTCCTCCACTCGTTAGGCATATTCATTTCTTTTTCCAATTGTGGCGCTTCTTCCGTTGGTTGTTCCTCAGTTTCATCTTTATTTTCCTTGGGTGGTTCCTCTTGTATTTTGTCTTTCAAGCTGTCTAAGATACCTGCAAGATCAAAACTGGAATCCTTTCTCGCCAAGCGAGCATTATTTTTGGAAAATACAACATGAGGGGATTCCTCCACAATTTGGTTTCTTTTATTAAAGACGCTATATGCATTACTACGTGAGGAATATCCAATGAAAATACCTTCATCCGACTTAGCATCAAATTTACCCATTTGGTCTTTGCCATTGATATGAACAAAACATTTGCAACCAAAAACTCTAAAATGGGAAATATTTGGTTATCTACCCTTATAAAGTTCATAGGGGGTTTTCATGAGTATCGGCCGAATTACTACTCTATTTAGAACATAGCAAGCGGTACTCACGGCGCCCGCCCAAAAATGTTTGGGTATCTTAGCTTCGTCGAGCATGGTTCTAGCCATCTCTTCGAGACACATATTTTTCCTTTCCACCACCCCATTTTGTTGTGGTGTACGTGGAGCGGAAAAGGTATGCTCGATTCCGAGTTCGTCACAAAAGTCTGCAAAGAGATTGTGATCAAACTCTCCCCCATGATCACTTCTAATTGAAGTGACGGTTGTTTCTTTCTCATTTTGAACACGCTTAAGAAAATATTTAAAATTTTGAAAAGCATCACTTTTATTGGCAAGAAATAAAGTCCAAGTAAATCTCGAGTAATCATCAACAATCACAAAAGCATATCTATTTCTTCCTAGACTTTCAATGCGAGAAGGACCAAATTGTTAGAAACTATGCTTTACGCTAGAGGGGGGGTGAATAGCGTATTAATAGAATTTAGCGTTTTCTTGCGGAATTTAAACTTTGCAGGAAGTAAAATAAATGCAGAAAAATAAACTTACACAAAGATGTATACTGGTTGGCCACCAACGTGGTTAGTCCAGTCCCCGAGAGACTCTCTCGAGATTTTTCACTATCTTGTTAAGCTTAAGGTTGCTCAACAAACCGTTACACACTTGAGGACACAAGCCTCAAACAGTTGCTCGGAGATCGCAATCTCAAAGACTTCACCCAAGGAAACGCAAGTTCCTTGAAACAAGAGAATCGCAATTCTCTTACAAGTATATCAAATACTTGGACACTCACTTAACTAACGTACTCCTTATTGAGTAGATATGAGTAAAAGAATATGTTCAAGATCACAACAACTTTAAGCAATAATATGGCTCTCAAAAGCTTTATGAAATGAGTAGAAAATGAAGAACAATTGAATGAAAGCTTATAGCAATGTAATGATCAGTTTGTGTATGTTGTTGTTTTTTAAAACACTGAAATGAAGCTGTATTTATAGTTGAAAAAGTTGGTTCAACCGTTGTCTAATTGCCAATTAAGGGTTGCTGAAATTACTCAGTGATAATCGATTATTAAGACCAAACAATTGATTATCTGCCAGTCAGTTTAAAAATCAATCCCAGATTTAACGCTTCACAATCGATTATACATAATCTATAATCGATTACTGGCAATATTCAAAATCAGATAATCGATTACACTAAGTTCATAATCGATTACTTTAGCAACGTTCTAAAAATTATTTCCAGATTTTAAGCAAAACATCGATTATATAAAATCAATAATCGATTACTTCAGCAACGTTCTAAAAATCATTTCCAGATTTTAAGCAGAACATTGATTATCTAGAATCAATAATTGATTACCTTATGGTATTTGAAAATCATTTGACAACGGCCAGCTTCAACAATCGATTGTCCTTTGCAACAATCGATTACTTGTTATTTTCTATAAATCATAAAACTTACTGTCTCAGTGATAATCGATTATCTAAAGACATAATCGATTACTTAATTAAATTTAAAATCACTGGAAGACATCAACTCAACACAATCGATCACCATTAGTTCATAATCGATTATTTTGAGTATTGAAAAACTTTACCTCAACAACAATCGATTGTCATTTGTTCACAATCGATTATCATGCAGATTTGGAAAAACCTGATGTTCACTGTCTTACTCACAATCGATTACCACTAATTCATAATCGATTGTCATGCAGTCTTGGCTCAGAAACAATCGATTATCATAAGTACATAATCGATTATTTTAGCCCAGATTTTTGAGGCATGTTTAGAAAACATTTTGTCTAATGTAAATATGCATGATTTAAAATCTTTTTGACACAGAATTAAATATGCATGATTTTGGAAAATAGTTTTATGAGAGAGGCCATACTATGAGTCAAGTTATAGGATCGAGATTACAATTTAGAACAACTCAATAACAATTAAAAGCTATATCTTGAACTTCAATCTTATTCGCAACCATTGTGCGCTTGTACTTGAATTCCGTCATATATCAATTTTTGCTTCGTTTGTCATTCATCAAAACCTACAAAAGAGTGCACGTTTAGTATATTGCATTGAGAACGTGTTTCTAACAATTTCCCCCTTTTTGATAATGGCAAACATTAAGCGGGATATGCAATTTAGGCAAAAGATATTGACAATTCAAGACAAGTAACAATTATGCAATTTTGTTCTTGTTCCCCCTCAATTTTAGCTTATAAGCAATCAATGAATTAAGAGGTGGTGCATACCCGATATCCCGTTTTCTTCCCCCTTTTGCCATTAGCAAAAAAATAGTAAGGAAAGATGCAAAAAGATGAAATAAACAAGGTTTATTTATTGGAAAAAAAAGAGGGTACATCAATGGGAACCAAAGAGAACAACAGCAAAAACCACACAAAACACAAAAAAAAAATTTATTCATTTCCGTCGTTGTCCGCCTCGTTATCCGGCGCTGCTTCAAAAAGAACGAGAGCTGCATATGGATAATTGACATGATCAAAGTATCCATGGATCTCATGAGTGAGTTGAGCAAGCTGGTCGGATATGGTTTGGAGAGTAGGCTCTTGGGACGAACGAGCACGACGGGGTGGACGACTTGAAGAAGGAGCTGGAGCATGATCACCATCATGATGGAAAGAAGACTCCGAGATTTCCCAAATTTTGGTACTCCTTTTGAGAGGACCATTTTCCGTGACAAATCCGGATGCTTCAAGGAAGTTCATAATGAGGAGGGCATAAGGAAGAGGCATGTCATCACCGATGGCATCGAGCATATGAATTTTGATGAGCCGACACCAATTTATTTTGGCTCCGGTGACAATGGCATGCAGAAGTTTGGTATCCTCCTGGGAGATGGTGGTGTGATTGTGCCGTCTAGGCTTGAGGACTCGGGTGATGAAGTAAAGAATCAACCGGTAGTTTGGATCCATTCCCGTTATGGTAGGACGACGGGTAGAGATAGATGGATCATAGGAGGTTATACCGGCTTGGTGGAGAAGGATGGTTTCATCAAAGAGAGCCCCGGCCTTATCAATATACCGGTAAAGGTCTTCACCTTCATTTGGAAGGCGGGCAATGGTGTGGAGATTCTCTTCAGAGAGAAGAATTTGAACCCCATTAATGGAGGTGACAAGTTCGCCATCGTCATCTTTATGGAGGTTTGAGTAAAAAGCTTGAACGAGAGTTGTGTTTATGTGAGGATGAGTGAGAAGCAAGAAGTCATATAGTTGACACTCCTTTAACATATTTGCGGCAGGGGTGAAAGGCTCAAGGAGTTTACTATTTGAGAACCGAGGAGGAAGAATGGTGCGTTTCTCAAATTTTGATAGGAACCTTGTGAGTTTATTTTCAGTTTCAAAGAACAAGACGGAACCGTCTTGGTATGGAAAATTTAAAGGAGGAGGGGCGGTTGAGGCTGATGCGCCATGTTTGGATCGGGAACGTTTTGAAGATCGTCCAGACATGTTAGGAGAAAGACTGCTGGAATTTGGCAAAGAAAATAGAAGAGATTTAGCTTTTGAATACTAGAGATAGTGCTTGAGTGGGTGAATGTGAGCTCTTATGATGCCTATTTATAGAGGAAAGGATTATCAAGCATTGAATGGAGACATTTGCTGAGATTTTGGTTTAGGAGCAGTCAGAAAACGGTAGGAATTAAAATTACTGACCGTTAGATAATCGATTATTGAACTGAAATAATCGATTGTATTTACTGTTTGATTGAGATTTTGAATCTGACAAATCGATTCTTGAGTCAAACGGTAAAAAATTTGAATGAAATAATCGATTGTTAAATTTTGGTAATCGATTATGGAGCATTTAAGACCTGACAGGAATCGATTGAGGAGCCAAACGTAACAAAAAATTAATATGAAGTAATCGATTGTCAATTCTTGGTAATCGATTATTTAGGGAACTAATTTGATACAGTGAACTTGGAGAATATCAGAATTTGTCAAATAATCGATTGTATGAAAAAATAATCGATTTTTGTAGAAAGCATTGCTGAATGACTGAGGCGGAAATCGATTATGCAATTTAGGAAGTAAAAAATTAAACACAGATGCATAATAGTAATAATCAGTCATAAACAATCGATTATTGATACTGATAATCGATGTACTGCACAGAAAATAATCGATTAGTGGCTTGAAATAGTCGATTATTTTGTGCTAAAACTTCATAATTCCCCCTACCTTTGGGGTGGTACCTGCAAAATAGATTTAAACGTCTCCGACGCTCAAGTTAGTATTTATAGCGAAATTAATAAATTACACTAGTGTTAACAAGTAATGCCGTGAACTCTTAAGAATTGTGTCCTAGAGTGTTCTTAAGAGAGTTTCGGGTACTTACCTTTTCTCCAACATCGCCAATTACCTATTCGAGAGGATGATCCTTGATCGTTCTCCACTCGTTAGGCGTATTTATTCCTTTTTCTAATTGTGGCGCTTCTTCCGTTGGTTGTTCCCCAATTTCATTTTTGTTTTCCTTTGAAGGTTCTTCTTGGATTTTATCTTTCAAGCTATCCAAGATACCTGCAAGATCAAAACCGGATTCCTTTCTCGCCAAGCGAGTATTATCTTCGGAAAACACAACATGAGGGGATTCCTCCACAGTTTGGGTTCTTTTGTTAAAGATCCTATATGCTTTGCTACGTGAGGAATAACCAATGAAAATACCTTCATCTGATTTAGCATCAAACTTACCCAATTGGTCCTTCCCATTATTATGAACAAAACATTTACAACCAAAAACACGTAAATGAGAAATGTTGGGTTTTCTACCCTTATAAAGTTCATATGGGGTTTTCATGAGTATCGGCCGAATTGCCGCTCTATTTAAAACATAGCAAGCGGTACTCACGGCGTCCGCCCAAAAATATTTGGGAATCTTAGCTTCGTCGAGCATGGTTCTTGCCATCTCTTCGAGACACCTATTTTTCCTTTCCACCACCCCATTTTGTTGTGGTGTCCGTGGAGCGGAAAAGGTGTGTTCGATTCCGAGTTCATCACAAAAATCCGCAAAGAGATTGTGATCAAACTCTCCCCCATGATCACTTCTAATCGAAGTGACGGTCGATTCCTTTTCGTTTTGAACACGCTTAAGGAAATACTTGAAATTTTAAAAAGCATCACTTTTATTTGCAAGAAATAGAGTCCAAGTAAATCTAGAAAAGTCATCAACAATTACAAAAACATATTTATTTTTACCAAGACTTTCAATACGAGAGGGACCAAATAAATCCATGTGAAGTAATTGCAAAGGTCTAGACGTTGAAACAATATTCTTGGATTTAAAAGATGCTTTGGTTTGCTTCCCTTTTTGACAAGAGTCGCAAATAGAATCATTTTCAAACTTTAAACTGGGAAGACCAACTACTAAGTTTTGAGAAAGAAGCTTGTTCAAAAGATGCATGTTCATGTGTGCTACTCTACGATGCCATAGCCAAGAGTTATCCTCTTTGCTTACTAAACAATCAACATATTCGGGTGAGGAGTTTGCAAGATCAACCATATAGATATTATCAATTCTAAAACCACGAAGTATGATCTTGAAATCACAACGTCTAAATACAAGACATTCATCCGAATTAAATAGAGCAAGATTTCCCTTGTCACATAATTGGCTTATGCTCAAGAGATTATGCTTCAAACCTTTCACAAGTAGTATATGTTTAATAGAGGAGTTTTCGTCCTTAACGACCGAACCAATGCCGATGATTTTTCCTTTATTGTTATCACCAAATGTGACACTTCCTCCTTCTTTGTGCTCTAGTTGAAGGAATTTGGATTCATCTCCCGTCATGTGTTTGGAGCATCCACTATCAAGGTACCATAGTACACTTGATCCCTTCAAGCACACCTACAAAATAAATTAATGTTCTTTAGGTACCCATGCCATCTTGGGTCCTTGAGGGTTAGGCATGTTATAATGATGCAATTGATTTATATGTCTATGACGAGTAAAGCAAGCGGGAGCAATATGACCAATACGTCTACAATAATGACAAGTCACGTTGGGATTATGCATTTTTCTAGGTACATAGTAACTAGATGAATGAAGGTTGCTTACTCTACTTTGAACACCATTGTTTCTCCTATTATGAGCTCTAGGAGGTTCACAAGTTTGTCTTAAATATGCATCATTTCTAGAATATCTATTTCTAGGTGGAGGGTCATTTCTTGGTCTTCTAAATTGTTCAAGGTTTGGCCTAAAATATGCATCATTTCTAGGTCTTCTAGCATTTTCACTATTTGGTCAAACATGCAAGTTATTTCTAGGATTTCTACTTCTAGGATAAGCATTTTGGTTATTAGTCCTAGGTTGAGCTCTAGGTTGTTGTGGTTTAGCACCAACCTTTTCTTCATTCTTGAATCCTATTCCATGTTTAGTTGATTTTAGATTAACAAGCACATCATTCAAGTTTTTATGCGAAGAATTAAACTTATCTAATGTGCCTTTAAGTCTAGCTACTTCATTCTTAAGAAGCACACAAGAAGAACAGTTTCTAGTAGAACCTTCAGGTTTATCAGCACTTCTTTTTCCATAAAACTTGTTTTCCTCTTTTAGCTTCTCATTTTCGAAAACCAGTTTTTCTAATTCTTTTTCTTTTAATGAAAGCTGTGTTTGAAAATCTTTTTCTTTAAGAGAAGCGCTTTCTTTAACACTTTTGACAGTTTTTGAAGCTTTGATAAATTCAGCATATAGTTCATCAAAAGCATTTCTCATTTCATCAAGAGTAAAGAAATTTTGAGAAGAGATTTGACTTACCTCGTCTTTGCCGTCTTCTTGAGCCATGAGACATAAATTTGCTGCTTCATCGTCTTCTTCTTCGCTTGCTTCATCTCCGGAATCTCCTCCCCAAGAGATGTATGCACGTTGCTTTTTGAAGGGTTTCTTCTCCTTTTTGATGTTAGGGCAATTTGATTTTATGTGCCCGGTTTCTCCGCATTCATAGCATTTTAGTTGATCGCCTTGCTTTTTGTTCTTGCGTTCATACTCTTTGCGCATGAATTTTTGAAACCTTTTGATAACGAGTCCAAACTCGTTGTCACCTTCCTCATCAATTTGTGGTTGGCTAGCCTTTAGAGCAATCCTTTGCCTTCTTTGACCATCAACAAACGGGTTAAGTATAGTTGATTCATAGGTTTTGAGATTATCTCTTAATGCGTCAATTGTGACATTTGTGATGCCAATGGATTCTTGGATTGCATCGGCCTTTGATCGCCATGCCGGAGTGAGACTTCTGAGGATCTTCCGGACAAGTTCTCTATCCGTAAACGTCTTTTTGAGGGCGTGTAGATCATTCACGATCATTGAGAATCGACTCAAACATTTCGTCTACTTTTTCTCCTTCCTTCATGTGGAATAGTTCATAAGAGTGAGTTAAGAAATCAATTTTAGCTTCTCGTACCTGGTCGGTTCCTTCGTATGTCACTTCAAGCTTATCCCACATTTCTTTTGCTGTTTTGCAACATGATATCTTCCTGTAGTCGTTAGCATTAACAGCACAATATAATAAATTTATAGCTTTGGCATTATTTTGAACCTTACGAATATCCTCCGCGGTATATTCCTCTTCGGTCTTTGGAACCCATTCGTCTTCCACCTTCTTGGTTGGGATTTGGTTTCCATTGGTGAATACTTTCCACAAATGAAAGCTATTTGATTGCACAAAGATTTGCATCCTCTCCTTCCAGTATGAGTAGTTTGTGCCGTTGAATAGAGGAGGTCGTGTAGAGCATTGTCCTTCTTCAATTCCTGCAAAAGAGTCAAGAGTAGAAGCCATGGATGGTTCTCTCAAACGGTTAAGTTTTCAGAGAGTTGGGCTCTGATACCAATTGTTAGAAACTTCGCTTTACGCTAGAGGGGGGGTGAATAGCGTATTAATAGAATTTAGCGTTTTCTTGCGGAATTTAAACTTTGCAGGAAGTAAAATAAATGCAGAAAAATAAACTTACACAAAGATGTATACTGGTTGGCCACCAACGTGGTTAGTCCAGTCCCCGAGAGACTCTCTCGAGATTTTTCACTATCTTGTTAAGCTTAAGGTTGCTCAACAAACCGTTACACACTTGAGGACACAAGCCTCAAACAGTTGCTCGGAGATCGCAATCTCAAAGACTTCACCCAAAGAAACGCAAGTTCCTTGAAACAAGAGAATCGCAATTCTCTTACAAGTATATCAAATACTTGGACACTCACTTAACTAAAGTACTCCTTATTGAGTAGATATGAGTAAAAGAATATGTTCAAGATCACAACAACTTTAAGCAATAATATGGCTCTCAAAAGCTTTATGAAATGAGTAGAAAATGAAGAACAATTGAATGAAAGCTTATAGCAATGTAATGATCAGTTTGTGTATGTTGTTGTTTTTTAAAACACTGAAATGAAGCTGTATTTATAGTTGAAAAAGTTGGTTCAACCGTTGTCTAATTGCCAATTAAGGGTTGCTGAAATTACTCAGTGATAATCGATTATTAAGACCAAACAATCGATTATCTGCCAGTCAGTTTAAAAATCAATCCCAGATTTAACGCTTCACAATCGATTATACATAATCTATAATCGATTACTAGCAATATTCAAAATAATAATCGATTACACTAAGTTCATAATCGATTACTTTAGCAACGTTCTAAAAATCATTTCCAGATTTTAAGCAAAACATCGATTATATAAAATCAATAATCGATTACTTCAGCAACGTTCTAAAAATCATTTCCAGATTTTAAGCAGAACATCGATTATCTAGAATAAATAATTGATTACCTTATGGTATTTGAAAATCATTTGACAACGGCCAGCTTCAATAATTGATTGTCCTTTGCAACAATCGATTACTTGTTATTTTCTGAAAATCATAAAACTTACTGTCTCAGTGATAATCGATTATCTAAAGACATAATCGATTACTTAATTAAATTTAAAATCACTGGAAGACATCAACTCAACACAATCGATCACCATTAGTTCATAATCGATTATTTTGATTATTGAAAAACTTTACCTCAACAACAATCGATTGTCATTTGTTCACAATCGATTATCATGCAGATTTGGAAAAACCTGATGTTCACTGTCTTACTCACAAACGATTACCATTAATTCATAATCGATTGTCATGCAGTCTTGGCTCAGAAACAATCGATTATCATAAGTACATAATCGATTATTTTAGCCCAGATTTTTGAGGCATGTTTAGAAAACATTTTGTCTAATGTAAATATGCATGATTTAAAATCTTTTTGACACAGAATTAAATATGCATGATTATGGAAAATAGTTTTATGACAGAGGCCATACTATGAGTCAAGTTATAGGATCGAGATTACAATTTAGAAAAACTCAATAACAATTAAAAGCTATATCTTGAACTTCAATCTTATTCGCAACCATTGTGCGCTTGTACTTGAATTTCGTCATATATCAATTTTTGCTTCGTTTGTCATTCATCAAAACCTACAAAAGAGTGCACGTTTAGTATATTGCATTGAGAACGTGTTTCTAACACAAATAAATCAATATGAAGCAATTGCAATGGTCTAGAAGTTGAAATAATGTTTTTAGATTTGAAAGATGCTTTTGTTTTCTTCCCCTTTTGACACGAGTCACAAATAGAGTCATTTTCAAATTTTATAATAGGAAGACCAACAACTAAGTTTTGAGAAATCAATTTGTTCAAAAGATGCATATTGATATGTGATACTCTACGGTGCCATAGCCAAGTATCATCCTCTTACTCATTAGACAATCAACATAATCGGGTGAGGATTTAGCAAGATCAACCATATAAATATTATCCACTCTAAAACCACGGAGGATAATTTTGAAATCACTACGTCTGAACACTAAGCATTCATCCGAATCAAATAAAGCAAGATTTCCCTTGTCACACAATTGGCTTATGCTCAAGAGATTATGCTTTAATCCTTTAACAAGTAATATATGCTTAATAGAGGATTTTTCATCCATACCGACGGAGCCGATGCCGATGATCTTTCCTTTATTGTTATCACCGAAGATAACACTTCCTCCTTCTTTGTGCTCTAATTGAAGGAATTTGGATTCATCTCCCGTCATATGCTTGGAGCATCCACTATCAAGGTACCATAGTACACTTGATCCCTTCAAGCACACCTACAAAACAAATTAATGTTCTTTAGGTACCCATGCCATCTTGGGTCCTTGGGGGTTAGGCATATTATAATGATGCGATTGAGTAATATGTCTATGACGTGTAAAGCATGCCGGAGCAATATGACCAATACGTCTACAATAATGACAAGTCACATTTGGGGTATGCATCCTTCTAGGTTCATAGTAACTAGACGGATGAAAATTTCTTACTCTATTTTGAACACTATGACTATTTCGCATTTCATGAGAGTTATTTCTCCTACTATGAGCTCTAGGATGGGCAGCATTTCTAGAGTGATTGTTTCTCGGTTGAGGGCCATTGCTAGGTCTTCTAAGGGGTTCAAAATTTGGCCTAAAGTATGCATCATTTCTAGGGTGACTCTTTCTAGGTGGTAAGTCATTCCTAGGTGTTCTAAAATGTTCAGCATTTTGTCTAGCGTGCATATTGAGCATTTCTATTGTTAATCCTAGGTTGAGCTTTAGATTGTTGGGGTTTAGCTTCAACCTTTTCTTCATTCTTAAAGCCTATTCCATACTTGGTTGATTTCAAGTTAACAAGAACATCATTCAAGTTTTTGTGCGAAGAATTAAACTTATCTAATGTGCCCTTAAGCCTACTTACTTCATTCTTAAGATGCAAACAAGAAGTGCAATTTCTAGTAGAGCTTTCGGGCTTATCGGAACTTCTTTTTCCAAAAAACTTGTTTTCCTCTTTCAGCTTCTCATTTTCTAAAACCAGTTTTTCTAAATCCTTTTCTTTTAAAGAAAGCTGTTTTTGAAAATCTTTTTCTTTTAGAGAAGCATTTTCTTTTACGCTTTTGACTGTTTTTGAAGCTTTAATAAATTCAGTATATAATTCATCAAAAGCATTTCGCATTTCATCAAGAGTAAAGAAGTTTTGAGACGAAATTTGACGTACCTCGTCTTTGTTATCTTCTTGTGCCATGAGGCAAAGATTTGCTGCTTCGTCTTCTTCTCCTTCGCTTGACTCATCTCCGGAGTCACCTCCCCAAGAAATATATGCGCGTTGCTTTTTAAAAGGTTTCTTTTCCTTTTTGAGGTTTGGGCAATTTGACTTGATGTGCCCGGTTTCTCCGCATTCGTAGCATTTTATTTCTCCTTGCTTTTTCCCTTTGCGTTCATACTCCTTGCGCATGAACTTTTGAAATCTTTTGATAACGAGTCCAAACTCGTTGTCTCCTTCCTCATCAATTTGCGGTTGACTTGTGCTCGCCTTTAGAGCTATTCTTTGCCTCCGTTGATCATCAACAAGAGGGTTAAGAATAGTAGATTCATAGGTCTTGAGATTACCTCTTAATGCGTCAATTGTGACATTTGAGACGCCGATGGATTCTTGGATTGCGTCGGCCTTTGATCGCCATGCCGGAGTGAGACTTCTAAGGATCTTCCGTACAAGTTCTCTATCCGTGAATGTCTTTTTGAGGGCATGTAGGTCATTTATGATTATTGAAAATCGTTCAAACATTTCGTCCACCTTTTCTCCTTCCTTCATGTGAAATAATTCATAAGCATGGGTTAGGAAATCAATTTTTGCTTCCCTTACCTGATCCGTTCCTTCGTATGTAACTTCTAGCTTGTCCCACATCTCCTTTGCTGTTGTGCAACACGATATTTTCCTGTAATCGTCAGCATTAACAGCACAATATAATAAGTTTATTGCTTTAGCATTATTTTGGACCTTTCGGATGTCATCCGCGTCATACTCATCCTCGGACTTGGGAACCCATTCATTTTCCACCTTCTTGGTTGGAATTTGATTTCCCTTTGTAAACACCTTCCAAAGGTGAAAACTGTTGGATTGAACGAAGATCATCATCCTCTCCTTCCAGTACGTGTAATTTGTACCATTGAATAGAGGTGGTCGTGTGGAGCACTGTCCTTCATCAATTCCTGCAAAAGAGTCACGAGTAGAAGCCATGGATGGTTCTCTCAAATTGTTAAGTCTTCAGAGAGTATGGCTCTGATACCAACTGTTAGAAAATACTCTTAACGCTAGAGGGGGGGTGAATAGCGTTATAATAAAATTTAGCGTAAACTTGCGGAAATTAATATTTGCAGGAAGTAAATAAGTGCGATGAATAATAACTTACACACAGATATATCCTGGTTTACCACAACGTGTGGCTAGTCCAGTCCCCGAGAGACTCTCTCGAGATTTTCCACTAACTTGTCAAGCTTCCGGGTGCTTAACAAACCTTTACAACTTGAGGACGCAAGCCTCAACACCTTTGCTCGGAGTTACAACACTCCAAGACTTCAACCAAGGAAACACAAGTTCCTTACAACAAGAGAATCACAATTCTCTTCCAAGTGTACAAACACTAAAACACTCAAACAATATACTCCTTTATGAGTAGGTATGAGTAAAAAGAAATAAGCTCTAGATCACAACAACTTTGGACAAGAATATGGCTCTCAAAAGCTTTATGAAATTGAATATAAAATGATAAACAAAAGTATGCAAGCTTATAGCAATGTCATGATAAGTTGTAGTATGTTGTTGTGTTTAAAACACTGAAATGAAGCTGTATTTATAGTTGAAAAACTTGGCATTACCGTTGCCTAATTGCCAATTAAGAGTTGCTGATTTTACTCACTGACAATCGATTGTCAAACCCCAACAATCGATTGTCTGCCAGTCAGACCAAAATTCAATCCCAGATTTTACGCTTGATAATCGATTACTTACAATCCATAATCGCTTACTGGCAACGTTCAAAAAATCCTTTCCAGATTTTACCACAAACAATCGATTATCCAGAATCAACAATCGATTACTCAGCAACGTTCAAAAAAACTTTTCCGAATTTTAATCAAAACAATCGATTATACAAAATCAATAATCGATTACCCAATAACGTTCAAAAAATCTTTTCCGGATTTTAATCAAAACAATCGATTATACAGAATCAATAATCGATTACCTGACGGTATCTGAAAACTTTACGACAACGGTCAGCTTCACAATCGATTGCACAAAGTCAACAATCGATTACTTATCAGTTTTTGAAAAACATTTTAGACACTGTCTCTTTGACAATCGATTGTCCAATGTAACAATCAATTATTTAATAAATTTGAAAATCACTGGAAGACACTGTCTCAACATAATCGATTACCACTAGTTCATAATCGATTATTCTGAGTTTTGAAAAACTTTGATGGACACTGCCTCAGTCACAATCGATTGTCATTAGTTCACAATCGATTGTCATGCAGGTTTGAAAAACCTAATGCTCACTGTTTTACTCACAATCGATTGTCATTAGTTCACAATCGATTGTCATGCAGTCTTGGCTTAAAACAATTGATTATCATAAGTACATAATCGATTATCTTAGTCCAGATTTTTAAGGCATGTCTAAAAATTATTTTGACTACTGTAAATATGCATGATTTAAAATCATTTGACATTAAATTAAATATGCATGATTTTGGAAAATAGTTTTATGAGAGAAGTCATGTTACGAGTCAAGTTGTAGGATCAAGATCACAATTAAGAATGACTCAATTAAACTATAAAACTTTGTCTTGAGCTTGAATCTCGTTGTATATCAATTGTGCGCTTGTTTCTTGAACTTCGTCATATATCAATTTTCGCTTCGTTTGTCATTCATCAAAACCTATACAAAAGAACACACGTTTTAGTATATTGCATTGAGAACGTGTTTACAACAGCCAAGGCCTATTCAATTAGATCCTTCGCAAAGGAACCATAACTTAGCGTGTTAATTTCATGGCACACAGGATCAGAGGATTGTGGATTTCCGACAACTCCAGGAAAAATAGCCTGATTACTCAACAAAGGTCATCTCTGAGAATTCCGTGGTGACCGAGCCAAAAATTAGTTTCGGAAAAGAGAAGCGACCAACAAAATGAAGAAGATGAGCAGAAACATGTTATCCACATGATCATGGGATGGGTGGACATCCCATAAGAACCCACTATCACAAGAACGAAAATATCCATTGTTACACCCCGTATGTTTAACAACCAAGAATATATATATATATATATATATATATATATATATATATATATATATATATATATATATATATATATATATACACCCACACGTGTTAGTTCATGCCATATATTAGTTAACGTAAATCCAAGAAGGAATTATCTTTGAGATGATAAGAAGTTAATCTTATTGGTTTTATGTGATACAAGGATGTATAAGGGTGATTAACAAGTATTAGAAGTTAAACAAATCAAGAATGTCGTAACTCGTATATTCAGGTAAAGTACTAGAGGTGCATAATACACTCAAGAGGTCATGTATTATGTATTTGAATTATATAATATCCGTATCATAAGTCTGGAAGTCAAACGAGTTATGGGAGAAAAGTCGACAAAAGTTGTCGCAACTTAGGTTCATAATTTTACTTAAATATTATGTCAAATGTTACTTAGATTTTTTCCCAATTTACTTAGAATTATGGAGTGATATAACCACCAAATTTAGTATCTAAGAGTCTATTCTCCAATTCTTTAAATCGTTTGTCGATACGATCTTGGAATAGAGAAATATTCACAATTTCGTGAGACGCGCCAAGAACCTCTCTATGGGGTCTACTTAGGTAGTATATGACATTTGGATCTATATAGGACGCCTCCAACCCGTTTTAAGTCACTTATTTTCATTATATTCAGACCTTATCACCCTAGGAACACTCTCTCAAGGTTTCTCATGATTCAAGACCCAAACAAAGGGCAAACAACACAAATCAAGTGTCGGGAATCCCGTTGCGCTAGTAAGTCTCTTTTTCTTCTTGTTTTCGCTCGTTTTTGTGTTGTTCCAGCTCATGTGGGGGTTCATTTAAGGGGTTTATGTTCTGTAAATACTCACTCAAGTTCTTCATATTAACCCTAGGTGATTTCAGGACTTTTAAAGTGATTCTAGTACCGAAAAATACTAACTGATTGTTAGTTTCGCTTTCTTATTATTGTAGCAGCATTGAAGGGATATTTCATGGAAAATTAAGGTCAACTTGGAGTTTTTCTTTATGTATAAAGGTAAGGAACCTCATACTCTATATATATTTAAGATTATTTAAATTGCGGCTAAGTTATTGAAGCTAGAACTTGTGAAATATATATCGAAAGGCTTGATAGTATTGTTATCGATTGATAGACTGTTTTGGGTGGTTCAGTATGATTAACATTAATATTTTTGAAGATTCGCGTGAAGAAGCACTTTGAGACCCTCTTCATTGGTCGCAATAGTCCCTAAAGAAAACGCTTGAATAATGGGCGTAAAGTAATCAACAAAGTGAAGATTTCTTTCGTGGAGTTCTCCTGCATTTAGAGGGTTACACGACAGGCTTATAGTTTTTGAGTTATGTGATTGAATATCAATTCTATTCACCTATTCTTAAGTTATCTTCTTTTGTTCTCATTGTTATTCCTTGAACACATAAAATAGTTCTAATGAGAGCCTTAATCTCATGATATCTCTCCCTAACCAAAAGCAAGTGATTGTTTGATCCCATGATTAGGAACTGTTGGATCTCCCCTTGCATTATGCTTGAGGAATATGGATTTTAATTTTATTGCTGTAAAAACATAAGTACTTTTGATTTCTATTTTTTTTATAGTGATTTTGAAAATGCTATCCTTTTAACCTTGGCGCATTTATCTATATTTTGATTTGAAAATATAGTACAACCACTTGGCCTAATGCCAACTACGTTCCAAAATTTGTTAAACTCATCTGGCACACTGCCTTATTAGCTAATAATTGTCTAGAATTTAGAGGATTCGAATATTTATGCAGATCACAACATACTTCTGACACTGGTAAATTATCGAAAATAAAGATGATATTTTAATGAACTCATGATATTAGAATTATGTATTGTTTTCAAACCTATACAACTGAGAACTCCAGTTTGTTTTCATGTCAGCTTACACTGGGCACCAATAGCTTACATCATAGTAATTTGGTAATATGGTGAGTTTCATTTTACTAAATTTATTATGTTTCCTTACTAATATTATGTTTGACAAGATATGTTTCCAACATTTTCTCTATGTAATATTTTCGGCGTTTGTTTCATTTCTTCAAGATGATTTTATTGTTATTTATACTATGATTTACTCCTTAATTCTTTAGTTCCTTACATCTATTCATAGTATCTCCTTACATATATTCAAAGTGTCTGAATAAAAGTTAATCAAAGTCCTAATATGGAAAGTAAATATTTTGGAGATTTAATGGGAATTACTATGAACTGTGATCATCCATTAGTAACTTGCGCTGACCAATTACATATATTATTGTCTGGAAAGTAATTAATTGTGTTTCTATGATTTCTGCTTAACTTTGACATGCAACATTGACCTATGTTTTCATTTAATTTATTTGTGTCACTTGACATGAATTATCTGTGGATGGGTAACCTTCAAGAAAGAGACCTTAACTCTAGGAATAAAGCCTTCTCTTCATAACAGGACGAAACTGTTTCAGGTATGTTAAGCCTATCCTTTCTTTCTTTTGGTATAATTTATACGACACAAACGAAATGATCAAATGCCCAATTTCTATGAATGACACTATTCGTAGAAATATTCGAGATGCTTATGTTCTTGATTTCCCATGTGTCATATTATTCTATCAGTTGTTCTTGGGTCTCAGAAAAATATGTAAGTTAAAAAAAAAGTTTATTTCATCATATTATTGAAAGGCGTACTGGTCTTATGACATTCCGAAAGATCTTATAAGCGTACTTTTCATGCATTGCATTTATGTACATTGACCCACGACCAGATGTGTGTGTCTATATATATATATATATATATATATATATATATATATATATAGGAAAGGTTATGGCGTTATACACGCATCACCACCTGATCAACTGATATATGATGATGATGTTGCCAAAGTGGCTGAAATATGATTAAAACGTCGTTATATACGTGTGTGTATGTATATATATATGTGTGTGTGTATATATATATATATATATATATATATATAGGAAGGGTTGTTGTGTTATATACGCAACACCATCTGATCAGCTGTTATACGATGATGATTTTTCCTACACTGGCCGATACAATATGATGGGATGCCCTCATGTCATGACCCAAACTGGAGGGCCATGACTAGCACCCGACCATACTTGCCAAGCCCCAACGTACATTTAATCTAACCTTCTTTATTATCTTTTAGGACAGACGAGATCAATATAAATGGTAGAAATTGATCATGAACAACTAACAATTAAAGATGATGGCATTAACATATATAACATGGGATGACCAGACAATCAAGAAATTATATATATAGTACGAGCTATCACGCTATCATGAAAGACTATATTATAAAAATCAACAGACAAAATATACCAAACTATACATGAGTTGACACCTGTCTATGAGCCTCTAATGGAACATAAGTGCTACAATATTAGCGAAACAGGGCCCCGCCGTACCTATAATGTTTATAACGAAAATTCATACCAAGACCACGGCATGCCCGAAGAAAGGATCACGCCAATCACAGCTGAACTGGACAACCTACTGTGGGTGGGGAGCTGTGTACGTAAGTTGATGAGTGCATACAGGTGCTAAATGTTGAAAATATCGTTTTCATTAAGCTAATACCATGCTTCCGTTTAGTTTAGCTAATACTTGTACTTGAAGCCTCTTGTTAGATTAGGAAAAGCATGTCTATGTGACTTGATTGCCTTTCCTGTTTTAATTGAGTGCTTGTACTCTGTGTAGCATGTTAGAGTAGAAATTCCTGTCTAGTTCTTAAATTAGAAGTGTATATATTTTTCTGAGTTGGTTGTGTTTTTACTTTGGACTACGGTACGATATCACGGGGGATCCCCCTGCTTGTTTACTTTGGGACTACGGATCGGTACTCCGTAGATTACCCTGCGCATTTATGATTGGGACTACGGGACAACACTCGGTAGATTCCCCATGCTGGATATTTACTTTGGGACTATGGAATTGGTATTCCGGGAATTTCCCTTGCACATTTATGATTTGGACTATGGGACGATATCTCAAGAGATCCTCTGGACGTTTACGTGTGGACTACGGGACGGTATCCCGGGAGATTCCCTGTTGCTATTTCTGTGCACTGAGTTCGATTCTTTCTGTGTTTTTATTCATTATAGACCATTATCACTTTAATTATATTGTTGTATTCTATATTGTTTTACCTTGTTTTTCATCTACAATCAGTAGGGCCCTAACTTTCCTCATCACTAGCCGATCGAGGTTAGGCTTGGCACTTACTGAGTATCGTTGTGGTGTACTCATGCCTTTCCTTGGTATATTTTTCATATGCAGATCCACGTTCTTCGGCTTAGCCATGCCATAAAAAAGGTGAGGCAGTCATTAGAGACTTCGAGGTATTTTTTTGAGGCAGTCATTAGAGACTTCGAGGTATATATGCCGCATCCGTAGACCGAGGAGCCCCTCTCTATTCTCCCCTCTAGCTTTAGTCTCATGTATTTACTTTTGTTTAGATATTCTAGAGCTATAACACTTGTAGTTACTCAACAGCTTGTGATTTCATGAGATTCCGGATTTTGGAAGTTTTTTAGTTCGAAATTTTGTATTGTATATGTCGAGTGGCATCTTAAACACTTTTTTTTGTTTATCCGCGGTTTTTGGCAAGTTTTTATCTTTCGCTTTACGTTCCGCAAATCTTTAGGCTTACCTAGTCATAGAGAGTAGGTAACGTCACAATAGTTCATGAAGGAGAACTTGGGTCGTGACAATAACACCATCATAATATAGTATTGCGGGACGTAACATTTGGGATCTGCACTTAAGTGTAGACTGAGAGTCTGGCAAATTGAATATTCTAAAACCAAACTCCATAGAACAAGTGTAAAATAGAGTGTGTTATCAAGATTCATAATAAATAACCACTATTATCTTTAGCTCCACAGTGGGTACCAAACTATTTACCCCTTAAAACAGATAACAATTAAATTTCATGCGATTTAAAGAGATATACCGTTCCATTTAACAAAAATAATCAAAAAGCAGTAAGTAATTGAATCGAAATAAGATAAAACGATCAAACCAAATATGTTGAAGCAATTATGCTTTGCGTTAGGCGTAAATGCTAACAGACAGTTTTAGTCGAGCCCTAGAGATAGAGCGTTGTTCTAAATAAACAGATAAACAACTGAAGAAGTACTTAAACAATTGCTAAAAGTCAAAGTAAACTTTATTGCTTTGATATACATGCCAACAGTCTGTCAAAACATAGGGTTCTCCTCTTTGTATAGTAGAAGAGTTTTAACCATAATACAAGTCTAAATAAGGTTAAAATATTTTCTTCCTTTTCTCCCACCAAAATATGATCTGTAGCCAACATTGAGTGTGATCCACACTGCAATATCCGGCTGATGGCAGATATTTCGGCCCCCCGTTTTGTCTCCTTTAACCGTCTTGTTTTTACCCTCGATTCTTCATCTCACTCGATTCTTTCCGGCCTCGGCCATGCCTGAGACCGTTGTATTGTCTGTCCGTCCTCGGTTCCAATCCATGGGTACCTTCAGTTTCACTCGAACCAACGAAAAGAAACGTCCTTCCTTGTTCCACAACGGGAAATCGGGGTAACTCTATCCCCAATTTTACCCGTATATACTATTAATTTTCTGTTTTTAATTATATCGATCTATCAATATAACAAGATTAAGTTTTTTGCTTTCTGGTATTTACTTGCTACTATAATTGCCTAATTCTATTTGATGGAAAATTAATTTTTGTTTTTAGGTAGATACATTTGATACACACATACGCGCACACCTTATATTTGCTTATTTGTTTGTAATTAATTGTAAATTGTGTTGTTTTACCGGTTTTGGTAAAAGAGATAACGTATTTTGATTCTTGTTTTAAAGGTTGATAGATCTTGTTATATGTAGTTGGACAGTTTAATGCTATTGTGATAGAGAAAGCTCCACTTTCTACTCGAGGATAACTAAATGATATGAAAAAAATTTGGGTCTCTTCAAACCTCAAACGTAGTAGTAACAATTGTATATGCCACGGCAAGCAAAGCCTATAGTCACAAGCAGCAAAACTGTTGGAGTACTTAGACAAAAGTTTGTTAAGGTTGTTGAACTTCAAATACCTGCTAATCTTAATTCAACTGACCTTTTTCATTATCTTTTCAAAATCTCCCTTATAAATATCCCTTCATTCTCTCTACTTAACCATTCACATTTCACAACCTATATACACAAATTCCGATAAACCAATTATATCATAAATATTTCACAAACATCCGACTGATCAGTTGAATGTAGAGGCGTCTCACAAACTAAGTCAACTCGTCTCATCAATACTTTCCCACCTTCGACATGGCTAATAAGCACTTGGCTTTTTCAAATTTTTTTCTGTCACTGATATTTATGGCAGCAGTACTGCAGGCAGTTGATGGGCAAATTATAAGTACACCATGCACGGGACCGATGATCACTAGCTTTACACCATGTGTGAACTTCTTGACTAATAGCAGCAGCAATGGCACTTCACCAACTGAAGATTGCTGCAGTGCACTCAGGACTATGATGACCAACGGCACGAATTGTCTCTGCCTTATTGTGACTGCTGGTATTCCATTCCAGATGCCAATGAATCCCAATTTAGCCATGTCTCTTCCCCAAGCTTGTAACATGCCTGGTGTTCCCCTCCAGTGCAAAGGTACATTTAACTTCTTTGGTACTAAAATACTTAAAAGCCATTTCGGGTAGAGGTAAGACTCGTCTAAATATTACCCTCCCCATATCCCACTTTGTGGGACTATACTGGGTAATAATTGTTGTTGTTTGGTACTAAAATACTTAAAGAACTACCCCTCCGTTCCCGATCTATGTGGCAACGTCAGTCCTTCGCTACTAAAAATCTTTTCCGATCGAAAAAACCTACAGAATTCGGTCAAATTGGACGGGTGATTGGAAAAATATTGATCGTATTTACCGACCTTATAATTTTGGAGTTTTAATTATGTTTCTGTATTTATTTTTAAAAAATTATTCAAATATTAACATACACTATATAGGAATTGAATTAAGGGTTGTACCATAATAACTAATATGGCACAATTCTACCATTAAACCATTGGTGATTGTTGGTCTAAAGTTTTTATGTTATTTTATTTACTCTTTAACCGTATATTTGTACGAAAGTAATCGACTGCCTAGGTCGGTTTTCTGTTAAAAATAAGATTATCGATTTTTTTATATAAATTGACCAAAAATCGATCGATTTTTAATTTAACTTTGAATTTATTTTAAATAGGTTTCAGTCGGCTTCTTGAAAAATAAATTTGCCGAGTCGGTCAGTTTCTAAAACAATTGAAAAAAATTTATTTATTGATATTTTCGATTGTTTTTTTATTCTGAAAAATGTATCTTTTCACTAGTAGATCTAACTAACCACGGTTTAGAAGAGAAATTCAGACTTTAAAATTTTGTTATTTAAAATAAATCTTAAATATATGTATGGCTATAAATTATCTCATTAATAGTAAAATTAATATTTTAAAGTTAAAGTATTTTATATATAGAAAAATAATATTCTTTTTGGGGAGACTAAAGAAGAAAAGTGTACTGCATATATTGGAACAGAGTGAGTAGCACATATTATTTTGGGTGGCAATTTTTTAATCAAGAGGATTTTAAATACTTTGTGTGGCTACTTGTGTCACAAATAGAATGACGAATCAAATTTTAGGGTGATTTGGACGTTGCACTTAATTTTATGGAAAAATATAAATATTTAACTCTATATTGAAGTATTACAGTTGTTCATATTAATCTAAATGACATATTTATCTAGCGTTTGGTCATAGATTTTTAAATTTATTTTAAAAAATTTAATTTGAGTAAAGTTTAATTTTAAGATGAAAATGTGTTTGGACAAAAGTTTTTAATTATTTTTTTTATTTTAAAAAAATTATGAAACATGACTTATACCCACAAGTTCTAAAAATTATCAAAAATGCCCTACAACACCTTTATCAGTAACATTCATTATATTATTGCCAACCGTAGCCCTGAACATAAATAAATTTGGTACAAAGTTATTATTTCTATAATGAACTACAAAATACACTATCAAACGAAGCAATATTGTTACAAAATAATAAATAGTAGGCTCTTTTATAAAATACAAAGTTTGGGGCAATTTTTAAAAAATGTAATAGAGAAATTTTGGACCAAAACTTGCTCTTGAAATGATTTTGGGATTTGGGTTTTGAAAATTTGCAAAAATATAGATAAAATCCATGGCAAAATATGTATTTGCCAAAAAAAATTTCAAGTATATTTTGACAAAATCTTTAGTCAAACGGGTCCTTAAAATACTTTGTGGAAAAATTATGAAATTTATAAGATGCGTATCTTTAATTATTTGTATCTTGGCATGAATTAGGTTGTCTACCTCCTGTCCACTTTCCATATCCATCGTTAGGTACGAGGACGCGGGATCCACTAGACAAAGAAAATGTCACGACTTTGAGTCCATTTTGGTTTTCCTTTATCATACTTTCGAAAACAAAATTCATACGAGGAGTTCCATTTTCTTATTTATTTTCAGTTCCATGTATTGGTTTTTGCTTATTAATGTTTAAGTTTTTTTTCCAAAATAATTGTTGTAACAATTGATTACTGAACCTTGGTTATTTTCTGATTTGCAGCCCCAAGTCCACCTATGGTTGTTGCACCTGGTACTTAGTTCTTTTTAAATCTCATTCTTATTTTTTACCAATGTCCTTCTTTTTCACCATATATTATTGAAATGAAGATGTTGTTAATTAGATCATTTTTTTCTGAATTAGGTCCTCTTGGTGATTCTGGGGCTCCAAGTGCTTCACCATCATCTGCTCCTATTAGCCCTTCTCGTAATCCTAAAGGTACTTATTCAATTTTGTGCATGTTTACATTATCACATCAATAAACTTCATAAATAACGTATTATTTAACCAGCCTATAAATATAATTAATTGATTGCATGAAGTATGATTTATTTAATAAAATAATAAATTTCCCTCAGATTCTACTGTTCCACCGCCGTCGCCATCAACTTCAACACCGCCAGCTAAGGAAATACCAAGTCTAACTCCGCCGTCTCCACCAGCGGGTTCTTCACCTTCGGCGAGAAATTCCGGCAGCCAAACCCCTACTGCACCATCAGCTGCACCTTCTCTTAGCTACGGTCTTTCGCTATTATTTCTGCTGACTGCATTTGGAGCAATTTCATTAGGCTTGTATTAGTTTGACATATTACTGTTAAATAATTTAGTTAATTAAAAATATTCCCTTTTTTTGCTTGGAGGGATGAGATTATAGCATTTATTTTCAGATTATGTAAAACAATTAGAAATATACAGTATAGCGACGTTGATGTGTACATATAGAAACATAAGAAATAATGTACTTAATATTTGATCATATGGGTACTTCTATTTGATTTAAAGAATCTTTGTATATATTTGATTAAATATTGTTGATCTGACCTTCATACTATAAATCTTTTGTAAGTTTGGGCGCTATTTATAGATTTCTCTAGAATTCCAGTGTAGTATTCTTGATATTTATTTAGTAGACATATTTAGATGTTATGGAATGTTATGGGAAGATAATATTATCTAGTAGACACATCTAGATATTTTAAATTATTGTTAAAAAATGAGGTTTGCTAGAATCTTCCTTGTACATTATCTAAAATCATATGTAGAGTTATTCATAGACAAGTATAAATAGGAGGTGTCTTGTTCATTTGTAACGAAGTCAAATTCAGAAAAGTCTTATTTCCTAAATAAGTTCCTCTACCTCAAATCTCTCAACTCTTTTTAAGCTTCTTCTTCTTTAGTTGAATTCTTCAATTTTAATTAATGATCTTGATTTAGTAGAAAGTCTACGAATAACAATCTTCTTTTGTTGCTCTTTATACTATTAAGTTCTCGATCGGTATGATGCTTTAAATATTCATAGAAAGTTTCTTATCATTGAGTTGAGGAAAAGAAAAAGGAGATTTTTAAGTGTATCATTAATAGGCTTTCTAGGCTAATAATGTAGATCTTGTATTTTCTAAAATGCTTATGAAAAAAACACAAATCAAAAGGGGCAGGCACACAGTAATAATTAGGTAAAAACTTACTCACATTTACAAATCAATACGTATATAATGCATATTATTTACCTTGAAAATGGTATTAATGATTATATTTAATTTTTTGGTTCTAAAAATATATGATTTATTTCAATACTAGTTGCAAATAATAGATGCTAAGTGTAAATAAAGAGAATAAAATAACAAACCAATGTTGTCTCAAGACTAGGCCTGTCTAGTAAGGGTAATTAGCAATGAACAATTGACGAAGAAACAGTGATATCGGAGGCTTCGAAGATAGCCTTTTGTGGTTAATAATGGGCAATAAATGAAGAACAATAAGTGATCAATAAATGAACAAGCAATAGATCTGTAGCGTAATTGATGAGCAAGATTAAGCAAGAAAAGCATAGAATGTTCTATTTTATTAAATACTCGTCTGTGTTAAAAAATAACAAGGGTCCTCTTTAAATAGGAAGGGGGAATCCCAACATAGTAAATGTCTAATAATAACGAGGAAATGATATTGGTACAGCTGTATAATGGTTTAGTACGGATTTGTATTATTCTTGCAGACCTGGTCAGCTCTAACCACGTGTCCTTGGGAGCTTTTTCGCATTTCCATGACGATCATCGATTTGTACTGCTTCGAGATTGACCACAGTGAACCTTCGATATGCTCCTTCGATGGATGCGCCTTGGGGTCACACTTCAAATTCTGCTTCGAGCTACTCGAGGTCGGGCGTGGAGTGCCCCAGTAGCCCCAATGTCAAACTCCCCAATTTTGACCGTATACAGATAGTCCCCGCGTTTCTTAGAATGAAATGATAAGAAATCTGGAGTTCTTGCCTCTTCAATACCCTCATTGTGATGTCAGTCACTTGAGATCATTAAATGATGTGATAGAAAAGTTGTACAGAGGTATTGTCAACATGGTTCTCGAAAATCCCACGTATCGATATTGGTCACCCTTTCAACTCCTCCAATACACTTAGATTACTTTTATAAATACTCAAATTCCCTATCTTTTAAACATTTACAACATCTTCAAATCTTTATTAATAGTACCCTGTTTTCATCCTTCTTCAAGTTCACTTCTTCGTCAGCTTACTTTGTAACTTTATTATAACTATGGCCAAAACTTCTAAGACAGTACATCAAAAAGAGTAAGCCCCTTCTTTGTTACGCTCGTCTAATTAAGAGCAAAACAATAGTGCCTCCTCATATTGAGGAGTGTATTCCTGGGCGCTGTGAGACATTCTCCGATTTCAAAATTAATAAACCTTCTTCGATACCGGGCCGATGGGAGCCCATGCCTCGGTGCATCAGTCAAATAACCGACATAGAGAAGGTGAAAATAGATTGCCGCTTGGGAATGGCGCAGTACAAGTAGAGATCCCTTCATTGGAAAAGGATATAACTACACACATAGTTGGTTTCCTCAGCGTATATACATATCATTTACCTTAGGTCCTGTAGATCCTTCTTCTCCACCGATAGACTCGATGATCCTCAATTTTTGTCGAGAATATCGGGTGACGCTTGGTCAAATTTATCCTTTTTTGGAGAATCGTCTATTTAATTAGATATTTCTCGAATATGGTCGAGGGGATTCCTTTCACCCTCGAACATCTGATTAGATTTGTATAGCCATTGTCTCTATGGAAGGGGCCTAGTCAAACTGCAGCGTCGATCTACCAAAGTATTTTTTCCCAGCATCAACGAAGATAAAGACCGGGGGTGGATGAGCCGCTTTGTTCGAGTCAGGACTTCGGACCTCATCCCTGCCGAGAAGATGTCATTCCATGAGAAATGGAATATGATACATAAGTATCGTTACAGAGAACATGTTTTATCATCTATATGTCTTTTTTTTCCTCTTCCGAACTAATTCCTTTCTTTTTTTGAATCGATTATCCTCTAATTGCATAGCCACCGTGTGGTTCCCTAGCGTAGTCAAGGACCTCCCGGGATGGGTTAAAGTCTTAGACTCTACCTCCTCATACGACAAGCACGTTTGGCGTGAATTGGCCAAAACTCGATGGGAGGCAAAACATCATGGTACGTCCTCACCAGTATCACTTTTAAATTCCTTATAAATAGATTTCTTGGCGGTATGTTTGACATTTTATGCTTGTGCAGGCCTCGGGGAAGTCGTTTCAATGGGATCTCCTCCTTCTGGCGAAGAGGAGACCCTAAAACCCGCCAGGGATAGAAAGATAATGATAGTTCCTTACCTATTATAGAAGATAATGCTAGTACACATGGTACTTAGTTAGCTTAACTCTAACTAGTTTGTTGTTAACTTAACTATTGTTAGTTGGAAATTATGGTTAACCATAGTTAGTTACTCAATACAGTTGCATATATACCTGTATTAAACAGTGTACATGCAAGAGAAAAAAGATCATTTTCCTTCTGCAGCTCGAAGTGAGCCTATTTCCTATGTTCTTCATCCTCTCTTCTATTGCTCTCAATCTCACATACGCAAATTGAGCTAGTGTCCATTGATTAATCCAATAGGGTATCAGAGCTTCTAATTGAGAGAATTTAGGGATTTTCTTCAGTGATTCAGAGAGAAAATCGTGAAATTCTTCCTTTTTGAAATTCATTTTTTGAAGACCTAATTCTGCAATTATGGTGAATTTTGCTGCTGAACCCAGCTCTACTACAATCGATCAAAATCATCCGATGTATCTACATCCATCGGACTTGCCGGGGGTGGTACAAACTAGTCTTTTGCTCATTGAAATTGAGAATTACAGTATTTGGAATCGAGCGAGGTTGTTGGCGTTGGAATGCAAAAATAAGCTAGGATTTATAGACGGCATTATTCGTCGAGCTACTATTGGCAAGATTCTGGAGAAACAATGGGATCGATGCAATGCCTTGGTGAAATCGTGGATTACGAGCAATGTAAGTAAAGAGCTTCTTAGCGGTATACTTTTTCGCCCTGATGCTTATTCTGTTTTGAATGACCTAAAGGAAAAATTTGATAGAGTAAATCTCACTAGAATTTATCATCTTCATGAGGAAGTTGCTACATTGAATCAAGGAGTGTTACCTGTCTCTGTTTATTACTCGAAATTGAAAGATTTGTGGGATGAAACTGATTCTATCATACATGTACCTTCTTGTTGTGATAAATCTAAGGATTTTGTTACTCACTTGACAAATCAATGGTTACTACAATTTCTAATGTGCCAAAATGATGGTTATAGTCAAGCTCGCAGTCAAATTCTAATGATGTCCCCAACACCATCTGTAGATCAAGCATTTGCTTTATTGCTCAAGATGAAAGACAAAAATTGGTGTCTGGTAGTGGTGGTTATGGACTAGGTTAACACATTGATCCCACTGCACTTTTTACTGCTAACATGAGAGGAACTCAGAAACCTAGAAGAAATTTTCCCATGTTTTGTGACTTTTGCAACATCAAAGGACATAACAGGAAGAATTGTTACAAGCTCATGCACTGTGAATTTTGTAAGATGAAAGGTCACCTTAAGGAGAACTGTAATAAGATAATAGGCTATCCAGCTGATATCAAAGGGAAGAAGAAAGCAAATGGAGTCATAGGAGGCAATCATGCAGCTGACATTGTTCTCAGTCAGCAGCAACAGAATATTGCACAGAGCCATCATGTAGGCAACACTGCACAACAAAAGGTAAATAGACAAGTTTTAGCTCATTCTTCACTGCAGAATAGTACAATCAAATATTGACACTGCTGAGTAAGTCTCAAGTGTCTGAGGCCAGTGCAAACATGGCAGGTAAGATTTTGTCTGATAATTTGAGTGTATTAAAGTGGATAGTGGAAACAGGGGCAACAAATCATATGGTTAATGATGAATCTGCACTGAAAAATGGTATATTAGTAGGAAATTATGGGAAAGTTCAGCTGCCTAATGGAGAATTAGCAATATCACTCAAATAGGGGATTGTCACTTAGCAGGAGGTGACTTGATTGAGGATGTGCTTTGTGTACCGGATTTCAAATTTAATCTTCTCTTTGTGTCCAAACTAACAAAGGTTTTGAACTGTTGTGCTATGTTTTTTACCAACTTCTTTGTGTTCCAGGATCTCTTTACTAGAAGGAGACTGGTAAGGAAGAGGATGGCTTATATGTACTCAGATCAAGGAAGGGGAAATAGTTTGTTGGAGAAATAAAAGCAATGGCAGTCTCTGGAGAGTTGAATGCAGGCATTTGGCACAAGAGGTTAGGGCATATACCTATGGCACTACTCAGGAAGATCAATGTTTTTAGAAATAATTCTAGTTTTTCAATAAGTCATTGTGACATTTGTCCTCTAGCTAGACAAACATGAGTTCCTTTCCCAGTTAGTAGTTCTAAGACAAGTGACTCTTTTCACTTGGTTCACATGGATGTTTGGGGACCGTACAAGGTATGTACTTACAATGGAATGAGATATTTTTGACATTGGTTGATGACTACTCTAGATGGACTTGGGTTTTCTTGTTGCAACTTAAATCTGATGTGATTACTCTACTGAAAGACTTTATAGTGATGGTGTTAAATCAGTTTAACAAGAAGATAAAATTCTTTAGATCAGACAATGGCTCAGAATTCACTAATAACAATTGAAGCACACTATTCAAACAGTATGGTATTCTGCATCAGAGTTCATGTCCATATACCCCATAAATAAATGGGGTGGTAGAAAGGAGACATAGACACATCCTTGAAACTGCTCGAGCCATTAGATTTCAAGGACATCTACCTCTTAGATTCCGGGGAGATTGTGTAGAATCAGTAGTCTATGTGATTAATAGAGTTCCATCATCAACACTGGGAACAAATCTCCTTTTGAGTTACTATACAACAAATCACCAAATTTTTCACACATGAGAGTTATTGGTAGTTTGTGTTATGCTACCAACTTGGTTAGAAGAGATAAGTTTGAGTCTTGAACAATCAAATCAGTATTGCTAGGTAATGCTTCCACTCAGAAGGGATACAAATTACATGACTTGGAAAACAAGTCTATTTTTTTTAGCAGAGATGTGGTTTTCAATGGAGTCTTTCCTTTTCAACAACACATGGTTACTGAACAACCAGTTGGTTTTCAGCATTCTTCTAGTTTCCTTCTTATGAAGAGCTGAGACATTGTGTTTCAGTCGAGTCTCAAATTCATACAGCTTCAACACAAATTTCTCATGTTGCATCAGAAGCTCCTATTGCATCATCAGATATCCTCACTGCTCCCACATTACCTGCATCAGAGTTTGATCATGTTCCTGCAATCTCTGTTACATCTGAGATTCCTTCCTCCTCTCAACCTGCAGTAACTCCTTCAGAACCATTGAGGAAATCAGGCAGAGTTAGCAATGCCCCAATTTGTCTTCAAGATTTTGTCCAATCAGATAAAGGAAAGAAAACTGCCAACACTTGTTTGTACCCTATCTCTGATGTGCTGTATTACACAGCTCTTGCACCTACTTATCAAAGTTTGGTTGCCAAGTTGTCTAGTGAGGTGGAACCAAGAACTTATTTTGAAGCTGCAAAGGACCCAAGATGGGTGGAGGCTATGAAAGCAGATATTCAAGCATTGGAGGATAATCATACATGGTCAATCATGCCTCTTCCTCCTAGGAAGAAAGGCATTGGATGTAAGTGGGTGTTTGAGATAAAGTATAAAGCTTCAGGTGATATTGAAAGATTTAAAGCATGATTAGTTGCAAAAGGTTATAATCAAAAGGAGGGAAATGACTATCATGAGACTTTTTCTCCTGTGGAGAAAATGGTCACAGTAAGAGCAGTTATGTCTCTAGAAGCGGCTCACAAATGGCAAATTTATTATATGGATGTGTTTAATGCATTCTTGCAAGGTGATTTAAGTGAAGAAGTTTACATGCAGTTACCCCCTTGGTTCACACAGTCACATGGGGATCACCATGTTTGTAGGTTGCTCAAGTCTCTTTATGGACTTAAGCAGGCCTCTGAAGGAGGCCTTCGAAATATTGAGAAGATACGGGATGAAACTGAATCCCGAAAAATGCACCTTCGGCAAGGCCTCGGGAAATTTCTTGGGATTCCTCGTATCTTAGAGGGGTATCGAAGTATATCCAGAGTAGATCAAAGTAATAGATGCAATCCCAAAAGTGCTAAGCAGCAAAAAACAGGTACAGAAGCTGACGGGTCGGATAGACACCCTTTCCAGGTTCATCTCGCGATCCTCCGACATGTGCCATAAGTTCTTCAGTGTGTTGATGAAAGATCAGGGGCTTCAGTTGAACGAAGAATGCGTTGAAGCCCTAAAAAATCTGAAGGCGTACCTATCCTCGCGGCCCCTACTAGCTAAAGCAAGCCCAGGGGAACCACTTTTGGTGTATCTAGCCGTGTCTGAGGTTTCCGTCAGCGCTGTCCTGGTACGCCAGAACAAAGTTACGCAATCTCCCGTCTATTACATTAGCAAAACACTAATAGACGCCGAAACTCGGTACCTGCACCTTGAAAAGCTGGCGCTAGCACTAGTCGTAGCTTCAAAAAAGATACGACCCTATTTTCAATGCCATCCCATAAGAGTGGTAACGACCTTCCCACTGAGGAGTGTCTTACATAAGCCTGAGTATCAGGCCGACTCGCAAAGTTGGCCATTGAACTCAGCGAGAACGATATCTCGTACCTTTCGAGAAGCACCATCAAGTCTCAAGTCCTAGACGTCTTCATAGCCGACTTCAGTGCAGAAATCCTACCGAAGGTAGAGGTCGAAGCCCGATACGCCTCCCCCAGCAACGACCTATGGGTCCTCCACACTGATGGCGCCGCCAATGCATCGGGATCGGGACTGGGACTCCTCCTCGAGGTCCCCACGGGCAATACAATTCGCCAGTCCATACGATGCCTCGAAATGACTAACAACGAGGCCGAGTATCAGGCCGTTATTACACGTATGAAATTAGCCACCAAGTACGGAGCTCGGCGGATCCTTCTCTGTTGCGATTCACAACTCGTGGTAAACCAGATCGTTGGGACTTACCAGATCAAAAAACAAAGGCTACAAAAATTCCAGACAGAGATCCATAGGCTAATGGCAAAGTTCAATGAATGCCGCTTCGAACAAATTCCGATAGCATGGAACGTCGAAGCGGACGGCCTGGAAAAACTAGTCGCGGCCACAAAAAACATCAACGAAGAAAGCATGGTCACCCTTCTCCATTCAGTCATACCACATCGAGGTATTTTCATTAAATCTAACATTGGACTTGCGCAACCACTTTGTGTCCTACCTGCAGGACGAAACGCTATCGCACAACAAGAAAGAGGCAAAGAAACCCCGCGCGCAGGACGCCCGGTACTGACTGATCAACAACGACCTCTTCAAGAGAACGTTTGGCGGACCACTGGCCAAGTGCCTAGGATCACACCAAACAAGGCCAATACTCGAAGAGGTACACAAGGGTCACTTTGGCGTCCATACAGGTAATCGCGCCCTCGTACGGAGCATCATCTGCGCCGGCTACTACTGGCCCACCATGAAGAAAGAAGCAGCAGAATACGTCCGACGATGTGAAAAATGTCAAAATTATGCCCCAATGATTCACCAGCCAGGGGAACCCCTACACTCAGTCACCTCGCCATGGCCCTTCATCAAATGGGGAATGGACATAGTCGGCCCCTACCTGCAGGACCATGAAAGGTACGATTTGTACTTGTTTTGGCAGACTATTTCTCTAAATGGGTGGAAGCAGGCGCGTACGCACAGATACGCGAACAGGAGGTTATCGCCTTCATATGGAAGAACATTATATGCCACTTCGGCATCCCCAAAGAAATCGGCTGCGACAACGGACGACAGTTCATCGGTCAAAAAATGACCGAATTCTTCGGAAAATGGCACATCAAGAGAATCCTCTCCACGCCATACCACCCTGCCGCCAATGGTCAAGCAGAATCCTCCAACAAAACCATACTGAACATACTGAAGAAAAAACTTGAAGACGCCAAAGGGCTATGGCCTGAACTGTTACCCGAAGTGTTTTGGGCACACAGGACCACATCCAAATCCAGCACGGGGGAAACTCCATACTCATTGGTTTACGGAACCGACGCGGTCATACCCGTCGAAGTAGGCAAACCAAGCTTGAGGCATTCACCCACCAGCGGAATGGAGAACGATGCGAATAGGCTCCAAAACCTTGACGAAGCCGAGGAAAGAAGAGAAATGGCCCGCATAAGAATGGTGGCCCAAAAACAACAAGTCAAAAGGTACTAAAACAAAAAAGCGAAAATAAGGCCGCTCAATGTAGGAGACTACGTCCTCAAAGCCAAGATATTAGCCTCGAAAGACCCAGGTGAAGGAAAATTAGGCACAAACTAGGACAGACCCTACAAAATCACAGCAATGGAAAACAAAGGGGCATTTCAGCTGGAAACAATGGAAGGAAAAATACTCCAGAACAACTGGAGCGTCGCCCACGTCAAATATTTCCATTTCTAAAAGGCGTCCCCCAAGTCGCACTCTTTTCCCCTCACCCGAGTTTTTCCCAATTGATTTTTCTCGATGAGGTTTTAACAAGGGAACGAAGGGAACACCTAGATATTTGCAGAACAAGTGTATCACGTCAGCCTCTCCATACGCTCTCCAGCCAACCTGATACAGGGACTGGTCCAGCGACATCTCTAATATGCAAAAGGCTACGGTCATCTCCAATGTGTAAAAGGCAACGGCCATCTCCAATGAATGAAAAAGCTACAGCCGCCCCCAATGAAAGAAAAGGCTACGTCCATCTCTAATGAATGAAAAGGCTACGGCCATCTCCAATGTGTAAAAGGCTACGGCCATCTCAAATGAATGAAAAGGCTACAGCCTTCCCCCAATGAATGAAAAGTCTACGGCCATCTCCAATGAATGAAAACGCTACGGCCATATCTAGTCAACAAAAGGTTTGACGACAGTCGAAGACAATTTCATGGCCATGGCTATTCGATTCAACATGGCTAAGTCCTTCTCCACTAACCGTCGACCAAATGTCGACTACGGCAGAATGAAAGGCTCGACGATAGTCAAAGTCAATTTCATGGTCAAGGCCATTCAATTCAACATGGCTAAGGCCATCGCCGCTAACAATCAACCCAATGTCGACTACGGCAGAATAAAAGGCTTGACGACAGTCAAAGTCAATTTCATGGCCAAGGCCATTCGATTCAACATGGCTAAGTCCATAGCTGCTAAAAGTCGACCCAATGTCGACTATGGCAGAACGAACTCGACGACAGTCGAAGACAATTTCATGGTCAAGGACATTTGATTCAACATGGCTAAGGCCATCACCACTAACAGTTGACCCAATGTCAACTACGGCAGAACGAAAGGCTCGACGACAGTCGAAGTCAATTTAATGGCCAAGGCCATTCGATTTAACATGGCTGAGGCCATCGCTGCTAACAGTCAACCCAATGTCGACTATGGCAGAACGAGAAACTCGACTACAGTCGAAGTCAACTACATGGCTAAGGCCATCAATTCAAAATGGCTAAGGCCATCACCGCTAACAGTCGACCCAATGTCGACCACAGCAGAACGAAAAGATCGACTACAGTCGAAGTCAATTTCATGGCCAACATCTTCATGACTAAGGCCATTCAATTCTACATGGCTTAGGCCATCAATATCACCTTGGCTAAGACCAGTTATCCAACATGGCTAAGGCCATCTCGGTTAACAGTCGACCCAAGATCGACTACGGCAAAATGGAAGACCTGATGACAGTCGAGTAAATGTCAAACTACGAGTTGCAAACACGATAAAAGTTCCAAGGAACAAAGAAAGAATAGCAACGGAAAAAGGTATGTACTATTATATCCAAAAAGATATATACATGTCTACCCTCAGAAAGAGGCCCCATTTACAACAAAAGGGTACAAAAGCAAACCTTAGGAACCCCCGTCGCCCTAACCGGCACAATAAGCCCTCGGGCCGTCGCCACCTCCTGGCGGGTAGTCCTTAGAAATCCAAGAGGCAGACGCCAGGCTGTTAATATCTTCTGATTTATATACTTGTCTGTTAATATCTTCTGAGTTATATACTTCTCTAATGGGTGAATCAAAGAGGTAACCGACCACCTCACGAGCAACCCGGGTTAGACTCCGCTGCCTATCCACATCCTCCTCAAAGACCCGACTAGCTGCCAGGAGCTCTTCAAAAATGACTACCTGGGCATCATGGTACACCCACATGTCATGAGCATCCTGGCACTCAGCTTCCTGTGGAGCAGTCAGCGCAAGGGCCTCGATCTCATCCGCTGTAGCTTTGAGCTCGGCGGCTAAGGCCCCAACCCGAGCCCGAAGTTCAGAAGCCTGCGCCGCTACGGCATGACCAAGATGCAACTCATCATCCTTCGCCGAAGGAGAGCGTCCAATTCAGTGTTCCGGGTGACCGCGGCCATGAGCTTCTCGTCTGCCCTCTCCAACTCGGCCAGCAGCTTCTTCAGCTGCTCCTCCGTAAGGGCAAGGAACTCACAGAACAACCTAAACTTGGGGTCCTGCTTGTACACATCGGCCAACGTTTGATGCGTATCGTGGACCAACTTGCACCTCTGCAACAATTTTTTATGGGTATCTGCCCTCTTTTCCAGGCGTCACCCTCTCTCTACCTCCAAAATAACGACTTGAAAAATATCAAAGGATGAATTAGTACGCAGGAGGACCACCATTACGACACCAATGGGAAGGAGGGCCAAAATTACCTGCAAGTCCGCGCTCGCTACCCTTCGAGACAGGCCCTTGTCACTGACCTCCGCCAATGCCTCACCTTCGGCACCCGCACAAAGAAGGGTGATGTCCGCAGGTGCTTCCTCGAAGTTCTTCAGAAGTTTATAGGCGCTAGGAATCACAATTTGGCGAGTAGACTTTCCGGCCATCATCTCCACATGAGCCAGAGAGCCCCTTCCTCCGTCCGTCTTCTCCAAAGGTGCACTAGTCCCCGCTGTTGCGGCCGACGAGCCGTCCTCTCTAGCAGAAGGTAGACCGGCCTCGACATCAGCCCTCCCCCGAGGAGCGGCCCTCCACGAGAGGATTGCATCAGCCATAAATGAATGCCCCGACTAACGACGAGGCATTTGAACCCTCTCCCCATCAACAACTACTCCTTTGTCGGTGATCAGCCGGCGCCCTCTACTTTTAAGGGACTCCTCATCCTGTAGAGCCTCCTCCATCGGCTGCGAAGGTGACTCCAAAGGAAGCACCTCATTGCCCGATGCGACCTCGGTCCTCCTCGCGGGTACGACCTCAGGAGCCACCACCAGAACCTCCTCTGGAGCCACTCTCGCCATTGTTTCGTCCGCCGCCTCAGATACCGCTCCTGGCGTAACCTCCTGATAAGGAGTCGAGAGGGCGCTGATCTGGGGCGAACCCCCCCCCCCCCAAGGAACATCTTCCTCTTCAGAGCCTGACTCCACCCTAGACGTGCCGACACCAGTTTGCCTTCTTTTGGTCCTCTTGGAGGTGCCCCAGCCTGTCAAGGAAAAGATATGTCAAGCCAAAGGACCCTCAAATCAAGACAAAGGAAAAGGAAAGAACAAGGGAAGACCATTACCAATCATGCTGTACACACTACAGAATTGAGCCCAGGTACGGCACTCCTCCACATGCGGAATCATCCTCTCTACCCACGACCTAATGTCGTCCGCACAGGAAAGAGACGAGGGATCCACAGGCATACGAGCCGCTAGTGCAAACAACAGATAAAAATATCGTGAGAAGTTCAGCTGTCGCAACGAAAAGTACCGAATAAGACACAAAGGGATGCTTAATCTCCTGGTTCCACACCTCTGGAAATATTTCAGGGTTAACCACCAGATTATCCGTCCTAACGTATAAAAACTTCTTCCAATAGCCACGGTTGGCCTTGTCATCATATTGCACCACGAATCTTTTCTTGCCGCAACGCGTCTGGTTCAACATCGAACCCCTCAGCTAACTCGCATTGAACATCTGCAGAAGGTGGTATATCGTGACCACACACCCGGCTTTCTCCGCGTGGGTGGTAAGTATCCTGCACACTTTTAACGTGTAAGGGGTGAGTTGATCCGGGCACGCCCTGAAGAAACAGCAGAGTTCCTCTGCTAGAGGATTAAGCAGGAAAATGTAGCTGATCCGGAATGCATACTCGTAGAACGTACAGAACCCGAGCCTGTGCACGTCGGCGTAATCTTCTTCGGCAGGCACTATATCGACGTCGTCTAGAAACTCATATGCCATCATAAGAGCATCCAAGTGGGAGAGCGTCAATTCGCTACGTTCCCCGGGTGAAGGTGAACCTTTATGACTAAATTCATTTCTTTTCCTCATGTTCTTCGGAAGAACATTCGCCACTGACAGAGAAACGAGAACCTCTTCGACCACCTCCGCCTCACCGTCGGAGAGAGGTGAAGCCCTAGAAGGGGAATTATTTTTGGACTTCTTGCTGCGTTGAGTTCGTTTCACCATGATTAATGCTTGAAAAGAAAAGTGTTTCAAGTAGATGCACCTTTCGACCTATAGAAACAACGATTCTTAAGAAAAGCAGTGATTGCCGGAAAATTGAATGAGGGAAAGAGATAAATATCCTTTAAAAGATTCGAACGATAAATTTCTTTGAACCGCTCCATTGTTTATAGGAGTGAGATACACGTAAATCGAAGCGAGATTATTCAAAAGCTGGCACGGGAAACCCAAAAGTCCCGTCAGAATCTGAACCGACACGGGAGTAAAAGTAATTATGATGCACGTGATCGGTGATGTCATCCTGAAAAGGAGCCGAACGTCAAGGGCTCTATACTGTCACATAATCGTACATATTCGTCTACTGAAGACGCCCCTCGAGGATGGCTCCAACTGATGGAGGGACTAACTGTATGAGGTAAAATTCGGTGCACCTCGTCACCATTTATAACAAGCATGTCCTTCATAGTGAGGCTGCCCTCAAAGCCTTGTCAACCAGGTAAGGACGGCCCGAGCAAGGACGTCCTGATCAACAAAGCAGAGGAACGATGTCGTTTTAGGCCTAGATTCTTCCGTACGAGGAAGCCATCAACTTTTTTATTTTTTTTTGTGTATTTCGAGAAAGGTCTCCTAATATATAAAGGATGTCTTCACCTCGTAATAGGGCAGGTTCATTATTCTGAATAATACTATCTCTCTACCTGCTCTCTCTATTGTTATCAAGCAAACATCTCTCCATCTCTCTACCTATGTCCTTCTAATATTAAAGCTCTTTATTATCTTTAATACTTTCGGATCTATCACGATTTTAGTTAAATAATCTCTTCTATGACTTATTATACTTGATTACGATTTACCCGTATATCTTTTTTGATTGTTTTGTTAAGCTCGAAAAGTGTGTATATCATTTGAGTGAAATTCACTCTTACAACTAATCAATTAAACATCAAAATGTATGAGGCTACATAAATTTAAAGAATTGGAAAGAAATCAACAAGTCTTGACAAGATTAAGGTAGAAGCATTCTCCACGTTACACACTTATTCCTCTTTCTTTGGCACTTTTCGTTTATTGAAATTCACCTTAAACAATTTCCGGAAGCTAATTAAACTGAATAAAGTGCACTTTAAAATTGAAAGTTAGATTTAGGAAACTATATAAAAAGTATTTAAATTATTGCAATTTCTGCTCATACCGAAATGATAAAGAGTTCATTTTAAATATCATTAAAATTCACTTAATTTGACTTTTCATATGAGTAACTGACATTTTAGAAAGCAGCGATAGATAAACAATGTTAATAAAAAGAAGAAGAAAACAAGTTACAAGTAATCAAAGTTCTTCTACGTCAAGAATCGGCTATCTGGTAAGGACATCTAACTACATCGTAGGGGTGTGCATTCGATTTATCGATTCGATTTTTATCCTTATCGATAGTTAATTATCGATTATCGATTTTTACATATGCTTATCGTTATCGTTTCAATAAGGTTTCAATTTTTTCGATTTCGTTTTATCAATTTTTGGGGCTTATCGATTCGATTATCGATAACACCAATAAGCCAAGAGGCGGGCTGCACACTTTGTAAACTTTGAAAGCCCAAGCAATGATTTACATATTACAGTCCTTGCTATGTGAAAATGAACAACAGTTCTATGAGGCCCTCAATATTGACGCTGTTAAAGGACAGGCCATGAACTCCAAGATTTGCATTCAAATGACAAAAGCAGGGAACTGTTGCAACCCTTGGCCACGAACTCCACTTATCTTTCAGAACTTGATAAACAAAAGCAAGCTAAACAAAAGCAGGGAACTGTTGCAAGCTAAACAAAAGCAATATTTACAGTCCAATATTGATATTGTAAAATAAAGACAAGACCAGTCTTTGAGAATTGCGCTTCAATACGTCTTCTTCATATACACAGTGTTTATTTCAAACTGCACTTGTTCTCCAAATTGAGCCTTTTTCAGTCACTTTATGAGCAGACGTTGCAACAAGGAAAAAGTTTGGCATCTACAGATCTACTCACTTCTTCAGAATAACATCTTTTATAGCCAGCAATGTAGGAGAAGTCTGCAATAAGTTGTTAATGTCATTATGTATTCTAAAAAACGAAAATCACAATTAAAACAGCAAAAATGGCACATAAAAATCAGCCGACTCTCCACTTCCACTAACACTACTAAATTAGCTTTAACTTAGTGCAAATTTTAAGGGGCACCTGGTAAGTAATAAAACCAGCTCTTCATCATCATACTAACATTTACAGGATTTTAGATAGAGAAGAATTTACAATGTACTACATTCCTTGACATGAATGCCTGTCCAGTGGCTAAGCTGCTGCGAAAAATGGAATTATATTTCTTTGTAATTTGTACCATTGTGCATAACACCAATCCCTCTCTCTGATTCCTTTTACATTTCTATTAACATAATATGAATTCCCTATATTATGAATATTGATCCTATTAGTGCTCCAAAACAATGTTAAATTTGATCAAGGGGGAGTGGATTAAGAATTGAACTAACTTCTTTTTTTGTAATAAAAGAAAAGAAAGAATGAAAAGAAAAGAAAGCCAAACCCGCCCTGATCCAGAGCTAGCTTAACCCCTCATGGGAACTGTAGGTTCAAACAAATGTGAGGTGTAAAATTCCCTAAAAGTGAACATTATTTTTTAGAAAAATACAACTCAGTATAATGATCAGATTGTATGATGTTTGTAAATCATACATAGAAGTCCTAACAATTGAACATCGATTTTACAAAGTATATTATTTAAAATAGAGAACTTACGTAACAACTAACAAACTCTAGCAAACATCGTCGGTGGAAGCTTCTTTGTCAAGATTAGTAAAATCTAATAAGAAAATATATTAACAAGTCAAGCAATTAATATATTATTTAACTATCTTAAGCAATACAATAAAATTTAATAAAATATACATACCTTCCTCAAGTGTTTCAAGAAAATATAAATCTTCCTCAATATTTACAAGAAGTGATTCACTCCGAAGCCAATCTTGAAGGCACACTAGAGTTTCAACCAATTTAGGAGTTAATGAACTCCTAAATTGGTCAAGAATACGCCCTCCAGTACTAAATGCACTTTCAGATGCCACACTTGAAATGGGAATAGCAAGCACAACTCGAGCCATCTTAGCAAGAATAAGAAATCTAGGTGAGTTCACCTTCCACCAAACGAAGATATCAAAGTCCGATCTTTCATTTTCAGGATCTTCTACAAGATACTTTTCCAATTCTGTTTTAGAATCTACACCTCCACTTGCAGCTTTATGTTTCATTATTTCATCTAAAAGTTCACCTAAACCAGGAGTTGAAGAGCTTGGCAAAGAGGTAGAAACTTCACCACCAATATCTTTTGAGACCGACTTAGAGACATACTCATTAAACAATGAACTCATATAAGTATGAACCTCTTTTTCAATAACTGTCCCTTCATCTCCAAACATCCTCTTAAGTACAAAACTAACAGTACTAAACTTGTAGCGAGGATCCAAAACACAAGCAATGAAAATCATTTTGTTCATTTTTGTTGGTTCACCCCAATACTTCTCAAAGTTTTTCCACATACTTGATACCATTTCACCCAAAAGTTTATCTTCAGTTGTTATTAATCGATTTAAGTAAACAGCAACTTGACCAATTGCAAGAAAATGGGCATTTGATGTTACATAAAGTGATCCAGACACCTTCAAAGTGAGATTATAAAATATTTCAAGAAATTGTGCAATTCTCTTTACATCATACTAATCAGTTCTTGTAAGCAAACCTACAGGCTTTCCATCTGAAATAGCATCAAACATAAGATAACTTGACAAGCTGATATCACGATCAGAATATTCTTTAATTGCACGCTCATATTCTATAAGCCTGCTCAACATCAAGTAGGTGGAATTCCACCTTGTAGAAACATCTAAGCATAAAGACTTCATGACAATATTTTCACTTTCACAACATTCTTGAAACTTCCTCAACCTAGCAGGAGACTGTCTAATGTATCTGACTGCACATCTAACACGAGCAATAGAAATACTTGACTCTTTTAAACCATCTTTCACAATAAGATTTACAATATGAGCCATGTATCTCAAGTGAAGGTGTTGACCATTCATGGAATTGGTTCCTCAATCATTTAATTTGTCAGACAACTTCTCCACTGTCACATCATTTGAACTAGCATTGTCAACTGTGACAGTGAAAATTTTTTGCAAACTCCACTCACGCAAATAATCAATAATACACCTTGCCATATCTTTACCTTTATGACTAGTAATTGAAGAAAAGTTAATAATTCTTTTATTCATAATCCATTCACTATCAATCCAATGGGTTGTGATGCACATATAGTTAATTTTTTGAACAGAAGTCCATGTATCAGTGGTAAGACTTACTCTTTGACTTGTTCCTTTAAGAAACTTCATTAATTTATTTTTTTCCACATTAAAAAGAGTAAAACAATCCTGTGTAATAGTAGTACGGGAAGGAATATGAAAACAAGGTTGTGCCACTTTCATATATTTCCTAAAGCCTTCCTTCTCAACAAAACTAAACGGAAGTTCATCAACAATCACCATACGGCACAAAGCCATCCTACACTCTTCTTGATCAAATTTCCATGGAACAAGATCACCTTTATTACCCCCCGGTAATGTTTGAAATTGTAATAGTTTTTTACCTTTTTCAACTTTATAAGGATTCTTTGGACATTTATCGATATGACCATTTATTTGTGTCGTACTATTGCCTTTTGTCGCAAAATATTCTTGTCCACAAAATCCACATGCATATTTATTATTCCTTTAGCATCAACTTTTTCTTCAAAAAATTCCCATGCCCGTGATCTTTTTCTCCTTTGTTTTGAAACTGTCGAGTGAGTAGTTGCAACTGTAGACTCAGAATATTTACTTTCATCGGCTACTTTATCAATATTATCATTTTCAGCCATGTGAAGTGAATGAAGAATGCAACTTACAGTCTTAAACGATTTCAATGAAGCATAGCAAGACGAAGTCAGCACTTCTTGCAATTAGCTGTAAATTGTACGTATATCAGAACGAATTAAACTGATGCGCAAATAAACATAAATCAAACAAAAAATTAAAGCAACAACCACTATAAAAATCCATCAGTTGAAGGGATACAATGCTCTTATTTACAGGGTGGACGTGAGGAGAAGGGAATTCAATACAAGAAGTAAGGAATAAATTACTAGAAGGGATACAATGCTCTTATTCTTTTCCTTGCCAAAATATTTTGAAATTCTTCAATTACTAATCTAGTATGTCTCTATTACTTCCTTTTATTTAACTATTGTATATTAATAGACGAATTCTATAAGTGAACATCTTTTTTGAAAGGAAAGTTCACTTCAGTCAACCATCTTCTAGATCTTTTCTCAATTTTCTTTAAATTAGAAGTCAACAGAACAAATGTTTCAAATGCACATAATTATATTTCACAAGATATGAATCCTTCCAATATAGTTTCCTAGTATCCTAACAATAAAATATGTATCTCAAAGCAAACTCAAGTATAAGAAGTTAAAAATTCAATGACCAATTTATCAGCATTACAGATGTTTTACATGTAATAGTACCATTAGAGGGTGTGAGTAAGCTAAAAGAAATGTATAATACTCAACAAATTCAAGAAAATGTTTGATTATAAATTACTCATATCAGTGAAAGCTCAAAAATCCTAAATACATTTAACATAGCAGTCTCCCATCTTTGAAATCTTTCTCTCAAACTAATCCCAAGCGTTAAAACAATTGAGAAAATACCTGGTTGACCTTTAGGCCAATGAAAATGTATTAGCAATTCGAAAAATAGAAGCAAAAGCAAGAATATTTCTAAAGAAAAAAATAAGATCATTAACCAAAAAACTAATTTCTATATGGTATCTGCCAGAAAGTGAAGATTGAGTCAACGACGACAGCGGTGAGTGGCGATGGAACAACAGCGACAGTGACGGTTGGCGAGTGGCGATAGAACAGAGCTTGGTTTACGAACCTTATCCCTTCGCATATGAGCTTGGTGGATGCGATGGTGACTGAACTGAAGAGAACTATAGAAGCGGCGCTGGAAATTGGAAAATAAAAATAGGGTTAGCTGAGTCATATCAGTCATATGCGAAGCAGCGAAGGGATAGGGTAGTAATAGTATTATAAAATAAGGGTATATTTATCTTTTTAATATATCTTATCGATTTATCGATAAATCGACAAACCGAATGGACAAAATCGAAATCGATAAACCGATAAGGAAAATTTTCGAAATCGAATCGATAAACAGATAAACTGATATCGATAAACCGATAAAAAATAATCGATTCGATTTATCGATAAACCGATTCGAATGCACACCCCTACTACATCGTATACTTTTGGTCTTTTTGTTGCCATCTCTATGGCCATGACATTCCCTAGCATTGTCAAATTATTAATTCCTTGGTTATTGCTCTGTCTTTTTTCGTTTGAGTTAATTTTATACTAACAGTGAAAAATAATATTTACACAACTAATACTTAATTATAATATAATTACAGATAAATCTATATGATAAACCAATACTCCTAATAAAACTAATAACTTGCTATCATAGATTAAACTAGACAGATAATGTAAAATTATTTGAAACTACTAATCTATTAGGCTCTAATTTTGAAAGCTGTGACCATCTAACTTGCTTCATGTATAGGGTTATAATATGCTATTCCATATGTCCGCTTAAAAGAATAACACGTGAAATGGAAGGCAATTATCTTGTTTGGTACCAGAAGGAATGATACTCATAAAAAGTCGATAAATATTCTTTGTCCGGTAGAATTTAATGGAGAATATTGCACAGCGTTTAGTATATTGTCCGTTACAAAAGACTATGGCATTAACGCCCGCCGTTACACGCTCTTCAATAGCACTCATAATTGACGATAAAGAGGGCTTGATCCTAGTTTCTTATTCTCTAGATGTAACTATAAATAGTGCGCTCTATTATCATAATAGGACACATATTATCTGGCAAACTTATATTATAATTTACTATAAGCTATATACAATTTTATCTTCTTGATCTTTAGTTTCATCATTGTTGTGCCCGGAAGCTCTGCCTCCGGAATTACTGTTTTTCGTGACTTCATCTTTATTTCAAGGTTAAGTGTTACTTATTTTTTTGCTCATTCTACTATTTCAGGATCAGATTAATTCACTTATCTGGAAACTCGTATATTCAACTGTACGGTTTTGCGAGTAAACACTTCAAGACATAATGTTGTTCATAATTAGGGTTCTAAACAGAATTAATAAAGTATATTCCCACCGTTTTAATTTATGTGAACTCATTTAACTGGGCACGGAGTTTAAGAAAAAAAAAGAAGACTTTTGAACTTGTGGTGCAAAATGAAACACATATATTTTGTGTTGCTATAAATCATTGCATAAAGATAAATTGTTTCCAAATGGGGAAAGAAGTCATTATTTTTGGTACGGACTAAAAAGGAAATAAGTTCATATAAATTAAAACGGATGAGTATTAAACAAGAACTACAAGTTGAAACGTACTTGCATGCAGTTCAAAATCTAATTGTGTGTAATAATCTTACATATGTGTGAAAATATATGATGCCTAATTTAAAAAGGAAAATTCTTTTCTATCTGGTTTCTAACGGATACCGCTGTGCATATTCATCAGATAAAGATAAATCTTTCATTTCAATAGTTATAAGAAAGTCAACAAATATATTTTATCTTAGTTAACACATTAGTTACCTTCTAAAGATTTCTAAAGTCAGAACACATACAAAGAAAAAAGAAGTTGCAAGGTCACCTAAATACTCTGTTTGATATATAGTTAGTTAAGGTAGTTGAGCCTCAAAATCACTTTGGACTTTCGTATTTTCTTCCCTCCATTTTCTTCTTAAACCTCAATGTTTTCATCTATAAAATTAATCCTTCTTAGCATTCTCTCACAACCAACATCAAGTTCTTCCACATTCCTCTCCCTTCTTACACTTTTTCCCTTCACATTATCGTTCTTTAAAATCTCATACAAAAAGGGAAGAAATACACCTAATGGAAGGGTTCAAATTCTTGAATGATTTTCGTCGATTGGCACCGTTTTTGGCTATTGTTTTGATAATTTTTAGCATCCAAGTTTCTGGGCAAATTAGTACAGCATGTAGCGCTGCAATGCTACGTAGCTTTAACCCTTGTATAAACTTCATGAGCAGTGGTGGTTCAGGTTCACCAACTTCAGCTTGTTGTCAATCTCTCAAGGAACTTACGAGCAGTGGCAAAGATTGCCTTTGCCTTATTGTAACTGGAAATGTTCCTTTTAAAGTACCAAACAGAAATTGGGCAATTACCCTGCCCAAAGCTTGTAACAACGGTGGCGTACCCATCGAATGCAAAGGTAATCAATCATTCTAACAAGATTTAGCTACTAAAACACGATTCCACCCTCTCGAACTGTAGCTCGAGCACACATTTCATTAGGTTACAAGGATGTAAGTGTCATTTGGTAGTCAAATTTGCAATATGTTGAAGTAAGATGCAAATTGAAACTAAAAATGACTTTTGAAGGCTAGATTGATGGATGACTAATTATGTTTTCCATTTGTAATTTCAGGTTCTGCTACCCCTCTTCCAGCTCCAGGTACCAAACCAACTAATTTATCTAATCTTACATGTGTTTCCAGATCAAATATTTAATTTACCAAACTTTTGTTTTTATACTAAAAATTAGACTGGTGTGACAGGTCCAGCTGCCTTAGTACCTCCAGCTCCTAGCCCTGAAGGTAAAACTTTAACATTTCTCGCGAATTTATTGAACATGGTGAATTCTATATAGTCTAATCTTGCTAATTTGGTTCATGTAAATGAATGGCAGGTGATGATGTCCCTGAGCCGTTCAATCCTCCTTTGGGACCAGTGGGTGATACAACACCAGACTTAACACCACCATCTCCATCAGGCGGCAGCTTGGGAAATCCTTACAATGGTTTCACACCGCCATCTACAACAAACGGCGGGTTTGGAAATCCTGATACAAGTTCAGGATTCAAGCCTGATTTGACTCCTTCCTCTTCCCCAGTTTCACATAGACTTTCGGTATTTGTACTTCTAGCAACCTGTGGAGCAATTGCTTTGAAGTTATACTGAATTGATTCACCCCCAACTCCCTTCTATCCTTTTAAGATGTACTTGTAGTTTATGAACATTGTTTGGTGTGTGCATACATTGGATAACAGATTGCAAATATTATTTCTTTGTTTCCTTGTAATCAAGTTGTACTGCAGTATAATGACAATTTTGGGGTTCTACAAATCTATATTTTTCATCTTTTCAATTCTTTTTCTTTGGCTAGTTGAGAAAGAAGTCATAATGACTTCCCTGCCCTGCTATCCCTCCAACTTTATTGCTATTCAGTTGGTTTTCCCTACAACGTCAACGTTACAAGGGACTCTTAAGGAACATTAACTCTTCATATTATATTAATGACCTTAGCAAATTTGGAAGGTTGTTAATACTCTAAATCATGCAGAATTTGGGAAATTTAATTAGGGTATTCAGAGGGAAGTTCCAAAAATGAAAGTGAGATGAGAGAGGTTCAAAGCAAAAAGACCCGATCCGCTCTTAACATTTGGGGCTCCTATTATGTACTAACCGGTGAATTGGTCGTGCCCGAATTTGGCCGTTTTTATGCACCCAAGTGATGGACTTGGTTGATGAATGAGCTTCCTTTGTCAATCTTCAAACTAACCTTCACTTGGGTCAACAAAGTGTATAAAAGACGATTCTCAACAAGTGCTGACGGGAGATAACAAGATCAAGGGGAGATGGAGAGGATATTTTGAAGAATTATTCAACTTGAACCACTGGATAGCATTTTAAACCTCCAGACATCTATGGATGATAAACTTTAATTATACATGCACAATTAGGTTGATAGAGGTAAAGGGTTAATAACAACAACAACAACAACAACAACGAAGTGTAATCCACAAGTGGAGTATGGAGAGGGTAGGTTGTACACAGCCTTACCTCTACCCTGGAAGGGCCGAGAGAGTTACCCCTAAAGGATGCAATGAATAATATGGAGGTTAGAAAGGTTTGTTGTCTAGATAGTATTCCTACATAGGTCTAGAAGTGTCTTGGGAAAGTTGGAGTAATATGACTCACTAATCTATTTAATACCATACTGAGTAGCGATAGGATGTCCAAAGAGTGGTGGAAGAGTACCTTGATTCTAATCTATAAAAACAAATGGAGATATTCAAATTTGTGCAAACTATCGTGGCATGAAACTCATAAGTCATCCAATGAAACTCTAGGAAAAGGCGATAAGGTGCAGACTTAGGAACACAACAATAGTGGTCGAGAATTAATTTGAATTTATGCTTGGTAGATCTGCAATAGAGACTATAATCTTGCTAAGGAGATTAATGGAAGTTTATCGCGAAAGGAAGAAAGATCTATACTTGGTGTTCATTGACCCAGAGAAAGCATATGATAGAGTAACACGGAAGGTCCTTTGGTAGGTGATGGAGAAGGAACTCATATTAAATATATAAATGTCAAAAAGGACATGTATGAAAGAGATGTCACAAGCGTGAAAACAGTAGTAGGAGATACAAAGGAGTTCTACATAACAATAGGATTACAGTAGGGTTCTTCATGGAGGCCATACTTATTTACGCAAGTTATGGATGAGTTAACCAACAAAGTACAATATGAGGTCCGTGGTTTATGCTATTTGCAGAATATATTATGCAAATTGATGAAATTAGCGATGGTGTCAACCAAAAGCTAGAGCCATGGAGAAATACCTTAGAGAGTAAGGGTTTTACAATAACAAGTAAGACTGAGTACATGCACTGCAAGTTTAGTTGGCACGAGAAGAGCAAAGTTGAGGGGAGTCTACATGGAATTAAAGTGTCAAAATGCAAACAATATTAGATATCTATGCTCGTTATTTCAAGTGAAGGGAATGATAAATGAGTGTCATGACCCAAACCTCGCTCCGATCGTGATGGCGCCTCTCGTGAAGAGAACGCAGCCAACCAACCCTAATTACCTTTTTCAAAAATAGATAAACATGAATAAATAGTTTTAAAGATAATTTAATAATATTACTTAGCGGAAGTACAACCCAAGCACAACCCAAATCGGGATGTCACAAGTCACACGTATCTACAAGAGTCTAAATATAACTACAAGGCAGTAATATACAGAATAGAGTTTTGGAATCAAAAGGAAGAAATCCGGTGTCGCAAATGCTGGCGGACACCTTGCTCAGCTACGATAGCAAAATCTCCAATCACCTCAAAAACTCGCTACCGGGTGAACAAATACCTGCATCTGCACATGAGGTGCAGAGAGTAAAGTGAGTATTCCAAATCAGTGAGTAATAAAGGTAAAGAATAATTAAGCAGTAAGAAATCACGTATAACAAATCATCATGTTGTATAGAAGCGGTAAAAACTCTTTGAGAAAATCAGTGAAGCTCTGAAATCCTTAGAAATATCTTGGCTCAGTTTTAAACCTCTTTTGAAAATGATCTTTTACACATTTGCAAAATAATTTCAAACAATTAGTGCTGGAAAATAAGCCTATGGCAACGGTTGGTAAACCGTTGCAATTGATAGGAAAACCGCTGCCATAGAGTTATTGGAACGGTTCGGCGACCGTGACATCCGCTCTCGTGCCAATAGATCTACAACAACGGTTTTGGCAACGGTTGCAAAAACCGTTGCTATAGATCCAGCTATCGCAACGGCTTTTCCTCTGTTTGAAGCAACGAATATTCATTTCAACATCAACGGTTAATAACCGTTACCGTATAGTTTATGCAACATTTGTAAACCGTTACCATATTATTTTCTAAAATGGTTGAATTATATAGTTTATTTCAACGGTTATGTATGCTATTGCAACGGTTATTTACACATATTGAAACAAATTTTTAACGCTACCGTAACGATTTTGTTTCTAATGCATTAGTTTGTCACACTTTATGGAATGGTCTGCAAGACCTATCGGAACGGTTCAGAATGTCTATGGCAACGATATTTGTGCTTATTGCAACGGTTCTATTAGGCTATTTTAAACGTTTAATTGACATTACCACCTGGAAATTATATAAATAAAAAGATAAAATACTTCATAATCTTTCATATCCAATAAGCTAAGAATAACAATAATAGCAAAATATTTAACCCAATTGCATATGTTTTACAGTTCAACACTTCAAAAGTTTAAGTTTCAAATGTTATAACAAAAGACTCCAAGAATATCGACAACAACTCAAAGTTCTTCTTAACTAAGGTAGATCTTCACGATCTTCATCTTCCCTTTCTTCAATTGCTCCACCTTCTCCATTTTCCCTTTCTTCAGTTGCTCCGCCTTCTCCATCTTCCCTTTCTTCAGTTGCTCCACCTACAAAAGAGAACAAATAAAGTTATTAAATAAGAATAGGTATTGTAGAATTTTCTATAATTGCAACTTTGTAAGTAGAGTCCGTAAACCTGTTTATAGTTAGATCATATTACAACAACAACAACTACCCAGTATAGTCCCACGGGGTGGGGTCTGCGGAGGGTAATATGTACGCAGGCCTTACCCCGACCCGAAAGGATGGAGAGGCTGTTTCCAATCGACCCTCGGCTTAGAAAAATAAAAGGAGAAATAAAAACAAAACAAAAACAAAGATAAAAGAGCATTAGTACCTCCAGCAGAAATCACGATACATAATTATGTAAACATAGACCATAAGTAACATGACATGCAAAAGGAAAAGGTAACCAAAAATGGAAGTAAAAGGGCATTCATAAATATTAATTTAGCCACATTCCGTAAATAAAAATGGAATGCAGTAAAAACGACCACTAACTACCAGCCCCTATCCTACAACCCTAATACTAGACCTCCAAACTCTCCTATCAAGGGTCATGTAAAATCCGCAATGTAGCCATATCATGTCTAATCACCTCTCCCCAATACTTCTTTGGCCTCCCTCTGCCTCGCCTCGCGCCAACCATCTCCCATCGCTCACAACTCCTCACCGAGGCATCTGGGCTTCTCTTCCGCACATGCCCGAACCACCTGAGTCTCGCCTCCCGCAACTTCTCATCGATTGGGGCCACCCTATCTTTTTCCGAATAACTTCATTTCTAATCTTATCTAACCCGGTGAGCCCGTACATCCACATGAGCATTCTCATCTCCGCAACTTTCATTCTCTGAACATGATATTTCTTCACCGGCCAGTACTCCGCCCCATATAACATGGCATATCTAACCACAGCTCTGTAAAACTTTCCCTTGAGTTTTTGTGGCACTTCCTTGTCACACAAGACTCCTAATGCAAGCCTCCATTTCGACCACCCTGCCCCTATACGGTGAGTGACATCCCCGTCGATCTCTCCATCCCCCTGAATCACCAACCCCAAATATTTGAAACTGTCTCTCTTGGCGATGGCCTGAGATCCAAGCTTCACGACCCTGCCTACTTCTTCTTTGATCTACTCGGCACTAAACTTACACTCCAGGTATTCAGTCTTAGACCTACTTAGTTTGAAACCCTTAGACTCGAGAGTCTGTCTCAAAACCTCCAACCTCTCGTTGACACCGACCCTCGTCTATCAAGACTATGTCATCGGCAAAAACATACACCATGGCACATCCCCTTGAATATGGCGAGTCAGAGCATCCATTACCAAAGAAAATAAGAGAGGGCTAAGCACAGAGCCTTGATGGAGCCCCATAACCACCGGGAAATGGTCTGAGTCGCCACCTACCGTCCTAACCCTAGTCTTAGCGCATTGTACATTCCCTAGTTAGATCATATTACAACTGAGATAATTCCATATAGATATATTCTCCTTTCTTAAATTCAAGGGTAAAAAAATATTTAAAACAAATTCGACACCCAACGAATGGTGATCATCAAAGTATGGTCATAGAGGCGAATCCAATGCCTAGTTACGCTTTAGTTTAATATCTACTGAAATGAGGCACCAGGGCCTTAGGATTTGGAACCTATATATATGTTAAATATCTAGTGAAATGAGGCAGCAGGGCCTTAGGATTTGGATCCTATGCTAATGTCATTGAAGGCACTACCCATGCCCAGAATGCCAGCCAAAATAAGCAGATCTAAGACAGAGTACCTGGAGTGCAAGTTTAGCGCCGAGCCGAGCGAAGTAGGCAGGGACGTGATGATTGGTTCTCAGGTCATCGCCAAGAGGGACAGTGTCCGATATCTTGGGTCTGTGATTCAGGGGGACGGAGAGATTGACGGGGACATCACTCATCGTATAGGAGCGGGGTGGTCAAAGTGGAGGCTTGCATCAGGAGTCCTGTGTGACAAGAAAGTTCCACACAAACTCAAGGGGAAATTCTATAGAGCCGTGGTTAGACCTGCGATGTTGTATGGGACGGAGTGCTGGCCCGTGAAAAACTCGCATGTTCAGAGAATGAAGGTTGCGGAGATGAGGATGCTTAGGTGGATGTGCGGTCACACCAGGCTAGATAAGATTAAGAATGAAGTTATTCGAGAGAAGGTGGGGCTGGCCCCGGTGGATGAGAAGATGCGAGAAGCGAGGCTGAGGTGGTTCGGGCATGTGCGGAGGAGAAGTCCCGATGCCCCGGTGAGGAGCTGCGAGCGGCTAGAGATTGTTGGCGGTCGGCGAGGCAGAGGGAGGCCTAAGAAGTATTGGGGAGAGGTGATTAGGCAGGACATGACTAGAATGCAGGTTTCCGAGGACATGGCCCTTGATAGGAAAGTCTGGAGGTCTAGAATCAGGGTTGTAGGATAGGGGCTCCTAGAGTTTTTCGTACGCCTCATCCGGGGTTGGGTGTGGGTCAGCAGGATTACCCATAGATGATTTGTGTTTTAGCTTATGTCCCCCCTATGGCTGTTAGTTATGGTAGTTACTGTATGATATTATTGCATGCGATTGTATTTATGTTTCGTATGTTTAGATAATTATTTACGCTATTTACGTTATTTCTGCTGGAGTTACTAATGCTCTATTATTTTTGTTTTTGTCTTTGTTTTTGTTTTACTGCTGTTTTTCCTTTTATCCTATAAGCCGGGGTCGATTGGAAACAACCTCTCTGTCCTTTCGAGTAGGGGTAAGGCTTGTCTACATATTACCCTCCCCAGACCCCACCTGGTGGGAATATACTGGTAGTTGTTGTTGTTGGTGATGGAAGATTCTTAACCAACATAAGTACATTAAACACTAAACACTAACTAAATATAAAATGGAACACATGAAATATTAAGGAAACAAGAGTATTTGCATGAGATTTATTAAGATAGATATTTTGAGAAGAAAAGGAATTTTTGAAGGAAACTAAATGCTATTATAGAAGGCCGGCAGTTCTAATTCTAGTAAAAAACATCATAGTTAATCAAAACAAGTGCTACACCTAAGTTGGTCAACCTCCGAAAGCTGCTACACCCAAATACAGTGGAATTTAGGAGTAATTCCCTTGTTTGTAAAGAAACGACGGCGACAACAACAATAAAAAAAATCCAGTACAAACCCACACGTAGGATTTGGGGAAGGTAGTGTATATGCAGACCTTACCCCTACCTTTGTGAAGGTGGAAAGGTTGTTTCCGAGTGAGGAAGAAGGGATGAGGGTAAATAAAAATGGAAGGATTGAACAGTCCTATTCTTAGCCTTTTCATTTCCTTCAGAAGTTGTGACAATGAGGAAATATCTCACTTTTCCTTCCCTTCTAGCCTTTCCAAACAAGTAGTAGTAAATCACCCAAACCTCTCATCTAACCTTACAAGCGAAGACCCCAAGTAAGGCATCCGGCTACGGAGTCGTCACTATAATATGAAACAGCTCAATACACCAGCATTAGGTGGATAATGTATGGGGTCAAGTTCCCAGCCTATGTTACAGTTAAATTAGGTTGAACTGAAATAGCGCAATATATTTCATATACAAATGCTGCTATATCAACCTGATATACTAAGAAGTCACATGCAAATTACTCTCTTCCAAAACCACTAAAGGATTCTCCTTATGTGGCCAGTATGAAATTGTTTTCAGCAAATACATCTTCAGTAATAGTTAAGCACAGATGTCGGATTCAAAAGAATAAGTTGGAAAGAACAACGAAGCTCAACTCAAATTGCATGATTCAGATCACTAGAGTGGTTGCAAAACATATAATAGTAGTTCTAACATGTACTCTATTATGTAGTTTTGCTTTTAAAACATGAATAAACTTTCATAAAACTCTGGATTTGAATTAGAAATTTGCTCTGTTGCGACTGGAGCTATAAAGAAGCAAACCAACATAATTAAACAACTAGAGCTCGAGATGGGTCAATCTGTGGAATTGGGAAGTAAGGGAATTGGGTCAATATGTTTTGTAGGTACACCAATATATATACTGCTTTTAAAAAGTCATAAGCAGCAATATTCATACTTATATTCCTGCTACTGCTGCAACCATTTCCATTACTACTGTCACTGCAACTGCAATCTTTACTCTTCTTTAATCCTAAATTGCATTTAAAACATATAGGGCTAATCCTCCACGAACCAGTAGTATTCTGTTGGTTTTATTGGCAAGGAAGGCTAATTTTGAGCTCAAGATTCAAGTCAGGACATTGTGGTCTGCTACTAATTTCATCTTCCTTGATTGTTCCAAATTCAGCTATAATGTTGATGTTCTTATCTTCAATGTCTTTGTAATTACCAGAAGCAAAAGAAATTGATGTAACTTTGTGTGTGCTAGCTCGGTGTATGGTAGGATCAATACCACGACTCAATAGTTTCCACCTTATATGAGTATTCCAATAATTCCAATAAATAATCACAGAAGCTAGCGATACTCCCACATAGAAACAAAAACTTAGCCAAGAAAATATTTATCTATGCCACTCCATATGTATATATATACATCCACTAGCAACAGTTTAAGGGATAAACATGTGTCTCAGAAGATATATACTTGCAGGTGAGTAAAATCAAGTTACAACATAACTTCAACCACTTAAGTGGTTTATAACTCAGAATTATATTAGTTGGTAACGGCAGTAGAGTACCTGACAGTGGCAATAGTAGCTCCAGTCATGAGGAAAGTATACGCCCACCATGCCAATGAAAACTTGAAATTAACAAAGGAGACAAGCATTTCATATTAAGCGAAAGGTGAAGAGGAATAAGAGAGCTTTTCAGGACAAAGGCAAATTTCTCATACCTGAAGCCTCGAAAGAAATTAATACGAACAGCCTGTAAAGGGACAAGACTGAAGGATTAGCCTAACACTTGAACAGCATTCTCACGAATAATATAGCTTGTAGCTACACATAAGAACCTTGACAGCGAAACTGTTAATAAATATTTCATAAATAATTAGAGATGTTGTTCTACCCGTGGCTGACTAGAATGGTTAATGATGTATTTGAAAGCTAAATCTGCCTAGCATAATGACTTACCAGTGAGAAATAAAGGAAGAGAGCAATGAAATAAGAAGTCTTTGGTAAAGAGATACAAATAGGACATAAGGAAAACACTTCCAGTTGGTTGGTCACCAATGCATCACCACCTGAAACATTCAGAAAAAACAGACCAAAAGAACTTAGCAGAAATGCTTATTTTTCTCTAATTCTGGCTTCTTTTTGCAGGTATTTCTTCAGGCATCCAATTGGTAAGATTCTTGGGAGTGGTATTAGCATCCATGATGCTCAATCTCCTAGAGCCAACCTAATCAACACTCCTCAACCCCTACAGAAGAAACAATTCACAGAGACATAAGGAAAACACAGTTAGTATAGATGCAGAAAATGCAGAAACTTCTGCTACCTAAACCAAAAGTACCTTTTCTCCTTCCTTTTCCACTGAGCTGATATGATCCTTGATAAGAAGCCATATGTTACCATATACACTTATTTCAGTTGCACAACACAAGTAATAAACAAATAAAGTGCTTGCTTTTTGCATCACTCTGTGGTGTCCCAATAGTATTATAACACAGCTAATGTCATTAAAGTTGTAAAATCAAAAAGTAGAAAAGAACTCTTACACTCATTTCTGGCAATGAATTCTGCTTTTTGACAAAATCCTTCAATTCAAACATTCAGATGTAAACTTTATGCAGTCCAAATGCACCAGCCCCCAATTACAAGAAACATTTCATAGTTAATATTCACTGCCAAATATGCTACTCCCTAATTCTAGGATATTTCAAGTTCTTCTTTATCAGTAACCCAAAGGTTAATGGGAGATAATCCAGCTTTGCGTGATCGACTCACGTCATCATAGAAGGATTCAATGACCTCCAGCTTTCCACACAGCAGAGGAAATGATCATCGACAAAACGAAATAAAAGAGCTATCATAATTGCATCATACAGGAAAACTTCTTCGTGTTCGCGAGTAGACACTCGCCTTCGCGAAGGGTCAGGAAGGGAGGCATCATATTTGTCCTTTGCGTTCGCGAGGGGGTCCCGCATTCAAGAAGGGTCGAAATGGGAAACATCACGTTCACGAGATGCCTAACCGCAGTCATGATGGTTGGTGTGGCTGAGAATCGCGTTCACGATGATGCGGTCGCGTTTGCATTGGAGAATTTTGGTCAATGGAATTTTTTTTCTTAACAAACGCGAGTCTTTGCCCGCGTTCGCGAAGAAGGACTTCCGATTGCTGGGCAGAATGTTTAAAAGGCCATTTTCGTGAGTTTTGGCCTAAATTCACCTTTTTTTTCTCGATTTTGAAGTTTTTTGAGAGGATTTGAAGTTGGTATTCAAGAGATAACACCTGGAGGTAAGATTTTTGAACTTTATACTCGATTCTTGTGTGAATACTACCGAATTAATCATGGAATTTAAGCGTAGCATTGGAGAACTAGGGCTTGTAATTTAAAGAGTGTAATTTGGGAATTTGAAGGGCAATTGAGGTCCGATTTTGGGTGTTCTTGGTATATATAGACTCGTGAGAGGATGAGGATTCAATTGATGTGACTTTTATAGGATTTCGAGATGTGGACCCAGGGACCGGGTTTTAGCAATTTCAGAATTTTTAATGTAAATTGGATATTTTCGAGTGGGCTTTGTTCCCTTCACATATTCTAATGGTTATGTACTCATTATGGCTAGATTTAGAGCATCCAGAGGTAGGTTCGTGAAGGAAAAGGCATCACAGGCTAGAGTTTTAACCGGAACAAGGTAAGTAATGATTGTAAATATTGTCCTAAGGGTTTGAAACACCGAATTTCACATTGTTGTGCTACTTTGAGGTGACACACACGCTAGCTGATGAGTGTGGAGTCGTGCGGCATTGGGGATTGTGACTTGGTCCGTCCTGTATGAATGTTAAGTCGCATATTTGATTTGAAATCTTATGATATTCCATATTTTATAGATTTACATTATATTTTGGGTCATATGCCATGTTTGGGGCATTGTGCCAAACTGTTGACACCCTTAGGAACATTTTTACTATTTTTCCTCACTCTATTTGTTTTGAAAGCATATCCTCAGTTACGTTTTACCTGTCTATTGTTTAAATCGGGTTTTAGCACTTTATTTCTTAAAATGTGAAAAACTGCTCTGGCTAAGTTCCATGTTTCACTAATGGTCCGAGTGATTGTGAAGTTGATGACTGAGATAGACCGATGGTCGTATTGTAGGGTTAATGATTGAGATAGACCGAGGGTCTGATTGTAAGGTTAATGACTGAGAGAGTCCGAGGGCCGGGTTGTGAGGATTTCGTATTTATTGATCGGTCTGCACGCCGCAACAATATATATATGTATATATATATGGTTGCACGCCACAAAGATATAGTGCTTGGGCAGTAGGAGCCCTCCAGAGTCTGCACACCCCAATGAGCGTAGTCAACTATATACGTGGAACGGGTTGCACGCTGTAGCGATATATGGATCGGAATGCATGCCGCAGTAGTTTCTATATAGTTCCTGTTGAGTGTGAGTGCTGAGTGCGAGCGTTGATTGGTAATAGTAGAGTTACGAGTGACTGAGAGGCTGCCCAGGGGCTATAGATATATATGTACATGAGTGATGCTTTGCCAGAAGGGTCTGTTTATGAACTTAGTGTTTTTCACTCCTCCTTAAAGTGAGGTTCTATCGAGTATATTGATTTAATTATTGCTTTCCTCATTTTTAGACCGAGCCTCTATTGAAAATATTGAACAAATGCTTTAAACAACTTTCATTTAAACTGATGTTTTTAAGTTCTGAAATGGCGATGAATTTCTGTTTTACCGAGAGGCTGTATATGATATGTGCTTTGCCCGAGGGGCCGATCATGATTTTCATCACTTTCTTTATACATATAATTTTTTTATTTTTTTTATTTTTTTTTTTTATACATATATTTCATTAAACCTATATTGAAAAGTGTTGAAAGATAATTTTTAAATTTTTTTTTTTGCTGAAGTTGGGAGTTTAACTAAATGATTTGAATGGTATCCTTATTTGGGATCATGTTGTAATCATTGTGGTGTTATGACGTGCTTGACGTATTTTCTTACTGCTCAATCTTTATTTACTCTTATTACTTACTTGATTGGAGTACTCACGTTAGTACCTACAACTCGTGTGCAGATTCAGGTATTTCGGAATCGGGTAGCAAGTGTTGATTGGTCAGAGGTAGAGTCATCGGAGTTAGCAAGGTGGCTGCACGACATTCACAGCACTACTTTGCTTCCTCTCATTTTCATTACTGTTTTTAGTACTTTTTTTTACTCTTATTGTATTCAGACCTTAGTAGATGCTCATGACCAGTGATACCCCGATGTCGGGCTTGTGTAATTATACCGTACGTTAATTTTAAATTTTATTATGAGATTATTGGTTTATTAATGGTACGAAAATAACTTTTATTGGAAAATGGTTGATTCGCGAGTTATGTCGGCTGGCATAGTTCACGATAGGCTCCATCACGATCGGGTCAGTTTTTAGGTCATGACACACAAATAATTTTTGCAGCTTACCGTTCTAATTCTAGAGTTATGTTAATGCATCCAAAACTCGAATTTAGTGCATCTAATATATTTTAAGTTATTATTTATAGCATACTTACATTAGTCATGTAATAAAGATATGTCTTTTAGAAAATTCTTTCTCGACTTATTTTTCGAGTCTACAATAGTAAACGCAACTGACTTTATCCTTACTTACGTAACATATCAAATAAAAGCAGACTAAATATTATAATGCTTAAGTAAAAGAAAAAAAAGACCAGAAAAATTTGTGAACTAAATCCTGAGAAAAAGTTAACTTTCTTCCAAATTCTCAAATACAACTCTCAATTTATAACAGTTTAAAAATTGTAATCCTGCATAATCCCAAGAAACTATTATATTTTTATATTTATAAATAATTTCTATATCATATTTTTATATTTCCCTTTTTGTTGTTAATGAGACGATTTATAGGCATATAAATGTAAAGACTTATTTTAAATCATAAGTTTTAATTTATTTTTCTTCCTTAAAACTTTGTGCGTAATTAAATGGTTTTATATAAGTTAGAAACGGTGTGACTATTACTTATTTACCCATTACTATCCAAATTTCAAATCAAGAGTAATAATTATATTTTTTTAATGATTATCTAATTAACCATGTACTCCATTATTTATACAACTTAAGCCCCACTTATACGGAAATGGCACTTATATCTCAAACAGTACCACAAATTTTTACCCCAATAAATAAAACTTGAATAAATAAAGTTAGTTACAAGCAAAAAAAATCAAAATTTTACATTGAAAATGCGAGTAACAATTAAATTTAATTTTTGATTTTAAATATATGTGATTTAGTACAATGCCAATTAATAATCAAGAAATATGAATTAGAAATGTAAGAGACAAGTGAATCAAACTAATATTGCTTGATAGCAGTGACTCGAGCTTAGTGACCCCCAGGTGGGCTTAGAGAATAAGAACAATTAAGTAAGAAAAGTAACATAAGAGCAGTAAAGCAAAGGACAATTCTGATGAACAGTAGGCATAAAGGTAGAGAGTATATTCTTTTCTCAATGATTAGATGACGTTACAAATGATTGGGGTACTCTTTATATAACAGGAAAATTCCTAAATAGAGTATATTTCTATTTACAATAAGGAATATTTTTGGTACAGTTGTCTAGCCGCCTATTCTGAATTTGCGCCATGACTTTGGGGATGTGGCAGGAATCTAACTTGTTCTAGTATAAATCCATAACTTGTTTTGAAAGTAAATTCTGTATTTCGAGGCTTTAAAAATCTTTTTTTGTCTCACCTCGATTTTCATGCGAAGTCCAGGCGCGTTTCCAGAAAGCTTTTAAGTGAAAATTAAGTGAAATAACGAAATTGGATTTTAAAATTAAATAAAGATAACTTTGATCAATATTTTAGTAAACGGAACCGGGCCCGTGATCCGACGGTCTCGTAGGGTCCGTAGTAAAATTTGGAACTTGGGCGTATGCGTGGAATCGAATTTCAAGGTCCCAAGCCCGAGGAATTAATTTTTTAAAAAAATTATTTTCTGAAAAATATAAAGGTTTTTAGAAATGAATTGATGTAACTCTTGATGTTATCTGGCTCGCATCTTGGTTCCAGAGCCTGGTACAAGTTTGAAATAATAAATAAGTTGAATATGTGAAAGTTGGTAAAGATCCAAATTGGTGTGGTATAAAATGGATCTATAGTTTATAAAATAGTAATTTTGATATTCTTAAGTGATTTCAAGAATTTGAAGTTTAATTCACAGTTGTTGTTGTTGTTATTTTGATGATTTCATCACACGAGCAAGTCCATATGATATTTTTAGACTTGCGTGCATGTTTGATTTTGTGACGATCCGGTCAGTCGTCTGATGAGTTACCGCTTTGTTTTCCCCATTTTTGATTCTTATTGCATTTTTATCGATACTATGTGTGATCGGGTTGGTTGGCTCGAGTTCTGAGAGTTTTTGATAAGGCTTGAGACAGTTAGTCTTTTTTGAGGAAGCTTCAGTTGGAAAAGTTAATAAGATGTTGAATTATGTATTAAATGGATCAGATCTGAGTTTCAAAGGTTTAGATAGCTTCGAGAGGTGATTTGAGACTTAGGAGCGTGATTGAAATATGCTTTGGAGGTCCGGAGTAGATTTAGGCTTGAATTGACAAAATTGGATTTTGACGTTTTCCGGTTGATATTTAAAATTTTGATATAGAGGTCGGAATGGAATTTCGGGAATTGCAGTATTTCTGTTGTATTATTAGAATGTGTGTGCAAAATTTCAGGTTATTTGGACATGGTATGATAGACGTTTTGATCAAAAGCAAAATTCGGAGGATTTTTGGAACTTTAGGCTTGAATTTGATGTGTTTTGGATGATTCAATGTTTTTTGAAGTGTTTTGAATATTGTAATAAGATTGGATAGTGGTATATGGCATGGTTGTGCTTTTGGTTGAGGTCCTGGAGGCCTCGGGGTGATTTCGGATGGTTGATGGAAGGATTGACTTTTGTTTTAGCAGCTGAAGATGTTACATTGGTGTCATAACTGCACCTGCGGATAGGAGACCGCAGGTGCGATCTCGCAGAAGCGAGTTTGGAGTCGTAAGTGGAAGAAACCAAGCAAGGCAAGAACCGCAAATGCGAAAGTTGAGGACTTAAGTGAAGACCGCAGATGCGGCGCTTGGGACCGGAAAAGTTATTGCGCAGGAGCAAGATCTGAACCGTAGGTGCGGAAAGCCTATGCCAGAAGATATAAATTATTTCCTTCATGAATTTTTGAGTTATTCCACCATTTCTAAGTCAGTTTTGGAGCTATGGGGAGATTTTGAAGAGGGAATTCAAGGGATCTTTGTTGAGGTAAGATTATTGAACCTAAAACTCATTTTTTATGGTATTATTTCACAGATTAGAGTTGTAATTATGGAAACCAATTGTGGTCGAATTTTAGGACTTTTGATATGTATGAACTTGTGGGGAGAGAAGAAATCTATTGATGTAAATTTTATCAAAATCCGAGACGTGAGCCCGGGCTTCGGGTTTCGATTAATTTTGGGATTTCTGTTGTAAATTGATTGGGTTTCATTTCCTTAGCATATTCTAACGCTATGACTCTAATTTTGGGTAGACTCGGCACGAGTTGAGGCCGAGGCGATAGGAAAAGGCGTCGCGGAGTAGTATTTCTTCTGATTTGAGGTAAGTAACCATTGTAAATATGGAACTGAGGGTGCAAAACCCCTATATTTTGAATTGTTTTTGATAAACGAGGTGACGCACATGCTAGGTGACGAGCGTGTGGGCGTGCACCGGAAGAGATTATGACTTGGTACGTCCTATAGCGACTATGATGCCGCGTACTTGATTTGAAATCTTATGATATCCTGTATTGTAGAAATATATAATGTATTGTGGGCTGTATTCCATGTTTGGGACATTGTGCTGACCTGTTGAGACCCTTAGGGGTATTTTAGTATTTTCCTCAATCTATTTGTTTGAAAGCATATGCTAAATCATGGTTTCCCTATTTATTGCCTAAAATTTATTTCTATCACTCTACTTCTTAAAATGTGAAACTGTTTGGGCTGAGTTTTCCTAATTTCTATTGTTTTCCCAAGTGGCTATAAGGTAAACGATTGAGAGAGGTTGAAGACATAATGGTGAGGATTATATATAGATTATGGATCAGGCTGCACGGCGCATCAATATTATTATATGTATATATTATGGATCGGCATGCACACCGCAGTGATACTATTTGGATCGGGCTACACGCCGCAGCGATATATATATATATATATATATATATATATATATATATATATATATATATATATATATATATATATATATATATATATACACATATTGGATTGGGCTGCGTGCCGCACATTATGACACTTGGGCTATAGGAGACCCTCCGGAGTCTGTATATCCCCAGTGAGCGTAGTCGACTATAAACTATGGATAGGACTGCACGCCGAAGTGGTTACTTTGAGTATTACTATTATGAGATATTATTCAGGCTGAGTGCTGAGAGTGAGTACTGAATGACGAAAGATGAGTCATGACTTGCTGAGAAACTGTCCGAGAGGCCATATTTATGAGTGATACATTGCTCGAGGGGCCCATTTATGATATTTTTGTTGATTTCACTTTTCTTTTATAATGAGCCTTTGTTCAAAACTACTAAATCAATGATTTCAAAGTATTTCAGTTGAAACTAAGGCTTTATGAAGAAAATTGTTTTGAAATCGTTGAGTTTGACTTGATATCCTGTTGTTTACTTTTTTTCAATGATTTTTAACTGCTTGTCACTACCTTCAGACCTTATTTACTTTAGTTACTTACTAAGTTGGCATTCTCACATTACTCCCTGCACCTTGTGTGTAGATCTAGGTGCCCGAGCGGTAGAGTGAGGGTCCTCAGCATTGTCAAAGTTTGTTGGAGACTGCAAGGTAGTTGCATGGTGTTTGTAGCCCTACTATCTTCCCTCCTATCCTTGTTTTCCCCACATTTTAGACTTGTATTGTATTAAACAGTCGGATTTGTATATTTAGAGGCTCTACTTATGACACCAGATTGTTGGGTTTTGTTGGTTTAATGTTTTACTGATTTCCGCATATCTCAGCTATTTGATACATTTTTATGAGAATTTGAGATCTAATCGGTGTTATAAAATGGTTTTTATAAATAAAATTTATTGTTGTTAATGGTTTGGATTGGCTTGCCTAGTATTGTGATAGGCGCCATCACGACCGAGCATTTGGGATCATGACATGTTGGTATTAGAGCCTAGGTTACATAGGTCTCACGAGTCGTGAGCCGGTTTAGTAAAGTCTCGCGGATCGATATGGAGATGTCTGTATTTATCCTCGGGAGGCTACAAAATAGGAAAACTTCTCATTCTTGAATTACTGCCGTGCGAATATGTTGATCCTAGTACTAAACTTCTGTTGTTCTATTCTCTCAAAGATGGTAAGGACATGTGCTACCAGTCAGGATGGACAACCACTAGTACCACCAGTTAGTGCCGCTAGAGACCAAGGACGAGATCGTGACCATGGTAGGGGCAGGGGTGTGGCACGCATAGCTGCTAGGGCAGCACCTGCAGATCCACAAGCCGTCCTAGTTCATGATCAGGTGCCAGTTGTGAATGCTCCAGTAGCACCAGCTCAGGCACTAGCTGTGCCTATTGTGATTCTAGGACTTCAGGATGCTCTAGCCCAAATTCTATTAGTGTGCACTGGTTTGGTTTAGGCGGTCTCAGTTGCTACGGCCACAGCTACTTCTCAGGCCGGGGGAGACACCCAGACTCCCGTTGCTCACACACATGAGTATCTTGCGCAGGGACTTCATCCCTCGGGGGCACTTCCAGCCTAGCAAGTTGCACCAGCTCAGGAGTATGTTGTACCAGTTATGCCTGACGAGGGCAGTGTCGCTTGGAGATGTTTGTGTACGTGGAGAAATCAGAGGAGTTAATTTCTTGCTATCAAGCCATTTCGGAAGAAAATCTCAAGACACCGAGGACATGGCGTTGCAATCGATTCCCCTCCCTCAGGGCTCGTCGAGGCATGACTCAAAGAAGACGAAGACCGAGACTATATCAAAGGGGGAAACTCCCAAGGTATGCGGCTCAGTCTGACAGAGCCGGCCTATCCAGAGCCTATGTCGATGTGTCACGTCTAGCCATCCCATCTCCATACTTTACAATTAATGTATATTGTACTATAATCGGATTCCACTCCAATATAAAAGGGAACTCACACTACTTTATAAGGGTCTAAGGTTGCTCAAACCATTCTCCACGAGATACAAAATATCTCTCTCTTTCTTCTCCCTACCTTGCTTGTTCTTACTAGCTCGAGGCCACTCTTTGTGTTTATTATTTTCATACTTTTTCTTCATTTCTTGCTTGGTATAAGCCATAAAGAGCCTTGTTTGATCATTCCTTAATTGCTATTCCATTCGCGACTATCCCTGAAAACTTGAGGTCGAGCTGGATATCGACCCTGAGGCTTCTTCACCGACTAGTACGAGACTCGGGCGGCAAGCCCCTAGGTTTGATTACTACCCCGTTTTAGCTTACATCTCTTTGTTAAACTTCATACTTTTAGCATCAACTGCTCTAACAACTAGCATAAAAATAGATCACGTATTTTTAGAATCTCATATACAAACTTAATTGTTGTTACTGTTTTTACAGTAAACAGTTTAGCGCTCACCGTTGGGCTAAAAATAATAGTGATTATTTTCTTGCTAGTCTCATTACACAAGAATGGAAGTTTTTCCTTCACACTTTTTCTTGTCCAAGATCTCTTGATTTCGGGTCGAAATGTCTGGCTTAGTAACCAGGGTTGAGAAGGACCACTTCGAAAATCATGAAAAAAATGGTATGGCTATTCCAGTTATTGATGTGCCGCAGGACCCCAAATACAACTTCCAGTGGATGCAGGTTCGCAAGACGTGTAGCAAGTCAATGAAACCTCACACACCAGCGGAAGCATGCAGCATGGCGACAAAGTGGAAGCCGAAAAAACCCAGCGCGAGAAGAACAAGAATTAGTCTTGACGTTATTTTTGAAATATTGCAGGCATAATAGTTGGCTGTCACTTAGTTGCAAAGACACTCGAAGACTCCCAGCACAGTGGCGTTGGAAACCACTCCCCCATCCGAACGGGCTTTGGAGAGGTCAAGCAGCGACGAATCATTAGCTGACCCCACCATCGTGAAGATGCTGGAGGACCTCAACGGAAGGACCGAGTCAGGCAAGAAAATAATAGCAGCCAACAATAAGAAGGTCAAAATTTATAACTTCAGAATCGACCAAATCCCAAGCTCGCCCCTAGTCCTGAAAGGTGTAGATTTAAGGAAGTTCGTGCAACGACCGTTCACCAAGGAAGCATCCCCAAAACCCATTTCAAAGAGGTTTAGAATGCCAGAATTCCCAAAATACAATGGGGCCTTGGATCCCAACGAACACATCACTGCTTGTACATGCGCGAAAAATGGCAATGACCCAAACGACGATGAGATCAACCAATCCTATAAACTTACTTACTATACCAGAAGATTCCTCCATAAAGACACACGTCGATGCCATCGAAGCAACGACGAGAAAGACAACAAATCCAGGGCCGAAAAAAGGGACAATGAAATGCTACGGGAATTCGCACCTCACTCCCTGATGCAACGAACGGGAGTACCCCCGGTCTTGGATGACTGGGCAACACAAGCCTTCACTCAAAGCCTAAACAAGCCAAGCCCAACGATTTTAGGGAAGTTCAAACAAAACTTGATCAGGTACCCAGCCAAGATCTGGTCGGATGCCCGTACCCAGCACCAGTCAGAAATCAGGTTCATGGATGACCATCCGGGAGCCTCCTCAGGCTCAATATACCCAAGTAGGCTCCTGGCAAATAAACCAATGCCAGACATAGGGATGTACCGCATGTGCGTCGCAGATAGGAGGAATGCCTCGAGATGCAATCAGGCTTGCAACAATTGAAGAATGGCCTAAGGCTAATGTCCTCGAGGAATCGTTAACAAAGCTAGATTCGACGAGAATACATGGCCGACAAGGGCACCTCATCCATCAGAGTACAATTTCAACATCTCTATACCAAACATCGTGTTTACCATAAGCAAAACCAGGGACGTCAAATGGCTAAGACCAATTATGTCGAATCACTCTCAAAGGAATCGCGGCCTGTCATAGGAACTACATAGCAAGTGCAGCCTCAGGGCTGAAAGTGGCCACCAACTCAGGAGGAAAATAGTTTGAGCGATCAAGATCAAATTAACTTCTGAGTGAGGAAGACGGCCAGGAAGAGCGAAGCAAATGAGCTCATGACATTGTCTTGGCCTCACACTGATGCAGTGGTAACCTTTCATCTCACTCGATCTATTTTAAATAAAACATGTGCTTATGAGTCCAGGTGGCACGATCAATGGTATCGGGCCGAGGATGATAGGGCCGTTCAGTCCACCGGGTCAAAACACAACCACCTCTCGAATCTTTGACGGATACCAAACAACGATCGCTATGACAAGGAGAAAGACCATTCTCTCAATACAGCATGAGTGGCTCCAACAAGAATGTGGAGTTCCATATCATCAAAAGAGGCGCAAAGCTCGAACATATAATTCATACGACTACAGGCGCACCTTCTGAAGATAGGGCCGTCCCCACTTTGCCAAACGGATGAAATTCCACGCAAGGGATGGAATTAAAACCGTCGGCAGGAAGCAACACGCAGCAAGGGGACATTCCGCATCATATGACGCATCGCTGACATCAATATCTCCACTCTTGAAACAATTAAGGGGTAAGCGAACCATATCTATGGCCAAGTCCGATTAAACACAGGGGAGGACTATACTAGAGTCCACGCGCTGAAGCAGTAGGAATATATCAAACCTTGGAACATCGCCTGCACATCCCACGGTAACGAAAAACTGCCTCCCTCCTTCGTTATTTTTCACTAACCTATATGCAGACATCCAGCCAGGGTGTTCGAAAGTGCTAACTCTACCCGAAGATCCAAGGCCCTAACAGAACTTGTCGCCCTCTTTCCCGTCGGTCGGACATCCGCTTCGAAGAGGGTCACGCCATCAAGGTGCTTAGCGGAGCAACGTACCCCAGAAGGAGGATCCTACAATATAGGAAGCTTTTTTTTTGCAATCAAACGATGAAGGGCATCCCCCCTTGAAGGCATCGTCCGCTAAAAAGGGCCGGGAAGGGTAGAATGAGTTTCAATACGGAAACATGTACTTGACCAAATGGCCCAAGGGGCCGCACCCACGTGGTCCAAGCTCGTAGCAATGAAACGACATGTATTTATGCCAAGCAATAAAATAATATCTTTCAGCATCTGGCACTCTAATAAAGGAAATTTTAGCATGCTCACAACAGGGGTCCCTCCACCGAATACATCCTGAAATACTTGGAGACTTAGCGTGAGCAATTTGGCACCAGCACGACCCTAGGGTCAGAACTCTGTGCTCATAAGGCCCCAACAAGGCAACTCCAAGCTCACAAATAACGGCCTTCGAGCCTAAGCAAATTCGATGACTCGAAGATTGTCATCGATCACCATACACTGGAAAACCCGAGGCTGTCAGATCCCAAGCGGGCAGACCCGGTATCACCAAATCTATTTTACATAGCAAGAAAAATTGTAAGAGCTCAATAGGCATGACAAAACTATAATACCTCAACACACATGTCAAAACGGTAAGACCTCAACAGTCATGACAAAACTGTAAGACTTCAACAGGCATGAAAATTTTGTAAGACCTTACTACAGGCATAAAACTCAATCCCGAAGTTTAGGCTATACGTCACATTTGTAAAATCCCAAAAGGGCATACCCTCGGTGTAAACGCCTAAACTATCACTCAAGATAAAAAATGGCTCCAGCCAAACTCATATGACTACAGTCTCCAGCCAAATTAATGTGACTGGGGGACGCCCGACCGTCGCTAACAAAATTGCCAGCCATTACTTTGAATCTACTTCGAAAAGAACTAGTTAAAACAGGCTTACCTTAATAGGTAAATAAGCTTCCACCATGTCAGCTCCAAATCACATGGCTTCGAGCTACTCAGCCTACGAGCTAAAAACCTTCCGAGGTGCTCTAACATCGCCGCTAACTACTTGAAATCGAGGATCTTCCTGAACCAATGATGGGTCATGCAAAATTATTTCAAAAAGACCTTAACAAGAGGAAGAGAAAGCCTACAATATTCCCACGAGCGAAAAGGTAAGAGCCATAGTCGCCAGCCAAGCAAGCCTATGGGCAGCACACTAAAAGGTCGCAACGACCAACAACATAAGAGCCACTGTTGCCAGCTCTGAAATTGAAAAGTTTAGGGTTAAAATGAGCTCGAGTTGCTACCCGATTCAGAGACTGGATCCAAAATAGTTAACTACAGATGCCTAAGGGCACAGTGTAAGTGCAATTGTCACCGGCCAAACAAGCCTAAAGGTCACCAACTTAAAAGGTTGCTTTGACCCAAGGCTTTAGAGCCATTGTCATCTTCCCATACAGGAACGAAAAAACTTTTGGGTCAATTAAAACTTGAGTTGCAACATGACTTGAAGACTGAATCAAGATAGATAAAATACAAATTCCCAAGGGCAAGGAATAAGAACAATCATCATCCGCCCATGCAGGCACATGATATTGAAGGTCAGGTAAGTTTGAGTCAAGGCCTGACTTGGAGACTAAACCCAAAATAGTTGGGCAAAGCATGAAAGTGCTACTGCCTACTCGCGTAAAAAATAACACTTAAAAGACTCCCAGCCTGTATGGTGAGCTCGGATCCACAAGGCTCCCGCCTGGTCGAATGCAATGCAGAAAGAGATACAAAAGAGATAAAGCTTCAAGTTTTCTCTTATTTACATACGCAAAAGGTATGCTCTCCATCTACAAATATGCTCGCGAATGTCAAGTACAAAATGGAAAAGCAGCAAAATCTACGCTCCTCTCGAGAAGGCTACAGCCTGCCATCCCCAGATTCACTCTCTGTGACATAGGCAAGAAGCAACCGAGCATCTTGCTCGTCTGCCCTTGTACGAGCCAACTCCTCCTAGAGAACGAAGCCCCTAGCATCGATATCTTTGAGTACCTCTCTTCGGGATCTGCAACGAACATATTGTTCGATCTTATTCTCACGATCGAGGTCCAGCTTCAACTTGGCTTGGACATCAGCAGCATCCTTCAAATGAATGGTCATCTCCTGATCATTCTTGGTCCGACTTAATGTTGCTTCAGCGCGGGCATCGATTATCTCAGCCCTGACCTTTGAGAGAACGGATTCGATCTTCGCAATCATATTGCTTGAACTGAAGCCTTGTCATGAGCCAAGAAAAGTTGGGCCTTGAAGACGGGGACCTTTGCAAAGGCTCCACTCTCCTCTATATCTTGAGCATGCACCGGAGCCCTTAGTTCATCATAAGCATCCCTGACTCGGGCGGCTTCGACCTTAAGGTACTCCAAAGCTTTCGTCTTTTTTCTACAGCTAAGATAGGCAAAAGGGTTTACCTTAAGGGTCAAAAAAGAGAAATGCATACTACAAAAGGTTACCAGCTCCATCAAATAGCTCTCGTAATTCGAGGTCCGATATGCCTCATATTGCTAGTTCATCAACTCAAACTCCCTCTCCTCGCTAAGGAGCCTAAGGGACTCACCCACATCTAGAGTTTTCAAAAGCCTAGCCCATGACAGAGTAGCTCAGACCTGAGCCTATCAAAGGCTTGCAAAAGAAAAACTCGATAAAGAAAGGAAGATGCGAAATACAGAAGGACTTCGTCGAAAATCACCATGAAATGAAGCTAGTGAACTTCTTCGAAGGAGGAGCACACACCTAAATGTCCTGCCCCTTTGGCCCCGAAATAACCAACCTCAAGCAAAGCATATTCACTCACAGGAACCACTATTCTAGAACAAAAAGCTCCGGGAACAGCAGGCTCGGGCGATGTCCTCTCCTCAGAGACACGGGCCCATTTAGCCCCATTAAAAGCTCTACCCAATTATGGGTGCAAATCCCATTTATCTCAATCATACCTTAGCTTGGAGGCCGATGACTCCTTCCCCTCTCTGGAGGAGCACAACCTCGCCCTAAGGAACCGCCCGATACCTGCAACGGCAAAGACGGTATAAAAGAAAGAGGAAAATGTCATCTCAAATATATGAAGGGCAAGGTAAGAGCAGCATGCGCGAATTCTATAGAATTTCACTTCCCATCTATCACGGGACACAACTTGCCACCTACATTATACGCAAGTCAAATGGATCACCAACTTTCGGACCCAGGCGAGAAGATCGAGAACTTCGCCCGGCGTCCATGAAGTTGTTGCAAAAACACAATTACTCAATTGGTTTACGCTATTAGCAAATCTAAGGAATCACGAGACACTCCACTCACGTGCGTAATTCCATCCCTCAGGAAATGGCATGAGCTCTATATGGATAATGTCAGCGTTTCGAACCTGGATGAATCGACTAACCCACTCTTGATCCTTATCTTACTCATCATCGAGAACAAAGGGCGTGGACGAATGGCAGTGCAAGTTTAACAGGCCTCGGTGATGAAAGGTCTAGTATAGCCTGACGAGGTGGCTAAGCGGGAATTCAAGCCCAGCCTTCTCCGCAAAGAACCTCATCATCGGCACCACTCTCCAGAAAAACGAATGTATCTGTACCAAAGTGACTTGATACTTCAAGCAAAAATTAAGCATGTCCCCATCAAGGGGGCCTAATGCAAAATTATATAGGTATACATTCAAGAATCCATTAGCAGAGTCCATAATACTCTCATCCGAGGAAAGCACCTGTAGTGTTATCCCTCAACCCATCGGTAGTATCTCCTTACCATCTCCAGATGCTCCTTTATTATCAAATACATAGTCTTTAGAGTGAACTCCCGCGGATCATGAATGCTAGGAGTGGAACTCTCCCCTCCCTTCTGGCCGGCCCTGAAGTAGCTGCCATGGCTATGGTAGAATTTCAAGACTAAAGCAAGGACGTGCACCAACGCTTTTTGCGCTTGAAGAAACGAAGGACCTGATGCCAAGGCGGAGGGATAACTGCCCAATATAATGAGATCTTCTAAAGAAGCAATAGCCACCTCACATATATGTGGGAAACATCAACGTGATGCTCGACCATGAGGACTTCCATCCTAAAAAAGTCATGATTCAAAAAGCCTTCACTGCCACCATAGAATTTAAGGCGGTACCCGATCTCATGGTTTTCCTTTCTAAATAGAAAAGTAAGCGCTCAAAGCTCCGATCATAAAGGCTCTAGGAGGGCTTGAGGCATCACATAAATATAGGCAACCCCTCAACCGAAGTCTATCCACTACACTTTAAAAGGCTTCCTATGTCAAGGTCAAAATAGAACCTCGGGTACCCAAAGCTGACCTTCGCTCAGGATACCGCTCTCAAAAACTTCATATCTCAGCACACTATCTCCATGCAACTCGAAGGGCCTGACGGTCCGAATCTATCAAACAAATTCAGGCTTGGCCCGAGGTACGATAAATGGCTTGAGGAAGAGCCATTCCAGTTGGTAGAGGATCGGAAAGAATGCTCGCATCTGAGTTAGATAACAACGGTTGACAACAAAGGAAATATTAAAAAGCCTCGAAGTGCACAAGAACATACAATTGTAGGGAAAGTATCAGTACTAATTGCTTAGATTCTAGCTTGTTTTAATGCAATTATAACTGGTACTCATGTAGATTTGTTGTTCTTAAAGCACAAGATGAAGGGAAGACCAAGGATATGAAAATGGACGCAAAAAGAGAAGAAAAGAGAATGATATTGCACAATTTCCAATCTGCGGTCTAGTCTGTGGTCACAGAATACAATGTAGACCGCAGACTCGTCTCTCACATCACAGAGTGTTACAGGGTCTGGATCTAAAAGTCATGTCAAGAATGCGGCGTGTTCAGAGATCGTAAAATCAACATGCAGACCGCAGATGAGCCACAGAATGGACAAGAAGAAACTCAAGAACAAAGATACAATGCAAATCTACGGTCGCATAACTCAAATGCAGAACGCAGAGTGAACCTGGGATGAAGGCCTGGCACCTAGGGTTTTGGATTTGCGGAGCGGCTACTCAAGATGCGGACTGCAGACCTGTTCTGCAACAAGTCTGCGATCGCAGACGCGACCTGGAAGGGCAAATTTGTCCATTTTCTATCCCAAAATTAGTCCACCTATAAATAGTTTTAAGAGACTTTTGTGGGCTCATCGGGTCTTACCTTTTAGCAACACTGCAAGACATTAATATTCTCTCTTTTTGGAAGCTTTTGGGTGAAGCCTTTTCTCTTTGTAAGCATTTATGACACTTGTTATTAGTTGGTTTTTGTGTTTTAGCATGAGTAGCTAGTTTTAAATACTAAGGTTGTGGACCCTAAATGGGTGTTATGTTAATGGGTGTTTGACATTGAATATATATATAACGGGTGGTTGATGTTTGTTTACTTCTTGTTATTCATTCATTGTTGGTGGTTGCAAACATTAACAAAAGCCATTAAATTCTTACTTTGCTTGGGAAAGTGGGTTAGCATTTGGTAGAAGTAAATATCAATGACTCAAGGCTTTAAACCTTGTTTGATAAAATCGCTTAGGAATAAGTGGGTTTTAATTGGCATTTATTGATGGTTCTTAATAGCTACTCTTTTATATTTGGGAAAATCATAAAGAGGAAATACTACTCATTCATTGGAAAATATTGGGTAGTATCTTAGACATCATTTGCACATCTAAAGGACCTCTCATTAGAAATATATCATATTAACACCTGTTGACATTACACTACATTAAAGGGAACACAACCTTGGTTACTTTTATCCACTTGTTTACTCTTTAATTGTTAAAATTAGCTGTTAATGAAATTCAAGCAATCATACATACTCTTGTCACCATACACCATTCTCTCTTGTTACAATTAACTGAAGAGATATAGAACTCGACTCGAGCAACACACTAAACAAGTAACCATTTCACACCTATTCCCTATGGGATTCGACCCCAACCTTGTTGGGTTATTATATTTCACATCGACCACCTTACACTATTTATGAAAGTGTAATATGAGCGTATCAAGTACCCTCACCAGCGCCTCTTTATAAATTTGCCTTCCAGCTCCACTATTCCTCGCTCCAAATATTCTAGTTTCCTATTGGAAGTGATTGCCATTTCTTTCCATTTCTCGATCAACTTCATATTTCTCTTGTGTATTTCCCGGTGGTCATTCTTAGAGTCGTGGACCCTATTGCGCAACCTATTGTATTTGATCTTAGCTTCAGCCTCCTCAACTACAATTCTATTCCCTCGAGCGGTCCTTAGTGTCACTACTCCTTTCAGATTGTCCTCCAACCATGCCGCGTAGAGAGGCTCGCACACTATATGATACTTGTCTGGCTTAATAGTGTTCTTCTCCATAATAATTTTGAAGTTCCACATATCTTGAGCTTGGCACTTGTAAGGGACGTTGTTATCTTGAAAGTCTGCCCTGAAATGACTCATCTTGACAACCCTTGGTACAACCTGTTTCTTGCCTCATAACTCGCATAGGGAGATACAAGATTCCTATCTATAAACCTTCTAAAGCTTGATCTTGAGTCTTGGATGGTTCTTCCTGCAAACTGTTATCTGAATCCTAATGCTCATTAGCTACAATAGTTGGTTTATTCTTCTTCAGCTTTCCAGATTAAGGAGGAATATGCAGATCTTGTTACTTCAATCAAATTTTGAGTAGTCTGCATCTTTCTCCGCTTCTGCACCTTGAGTTCAACTTCTTTTCTTGTTTCTTCTTTTCTCTTATTTGGTTTGAGACTTCTCAAACCTTCTGCCTCATGGTGAAAACCTGTTTAGGCACCAAAGCAAACAAACAAATGAAATTTTTCTACCCTAGTTTTCACTAGGAATATTTCGTGAGTAATTGTAACAAAATCTAAACTATTTCTTTATTGAAAGCAATAAAATCAAGATTGTGTATCCTTGGGAAAAAGAGATTAGGGAGTGGAGCCCTATATCTATACTCAAATCAACTAGGTATCGAGGGCCCTAAGTTGGAAAGATTGCTAGGTTATGCTAGAAAAACGGTTGGGTTATGCCTGGAAAGAAAAAGGTCATTGGTTTATGCTGAAAAAGAAAAAAGGTCATCGGGTTACACCGGAAAAGGTTATCGGATTATGTCAGAAAATAAAAAGGTCCTCGGTTTATGCCGGAAAGGTCCACGGGTTATGCCAGAAAAGGTTATCAGGATATGCCAGAAATTGAAAGGTCCTTGGGTTATGCATGAGACGTTCAAGGGTTATGTTGGGAAAGAAAAAAGTCCTCGGAGTCATCAAGTTATGCCGGAAAACAAAAAGGTCCTCGGGTTATGCTGAAAAAGTCATTAGATTATGTCGGAAAAGAAAAAGATCCCCGGGTTATGCTGGGGAGGTCCACGGGTTATGCCGAAAAAGTCATCGGGTTATGCTGAAAAAAAATCCTTGGGTTATACCGAGGAGCTCCACGGGTTATGGTGGAAAAGTAATTAGGTTATGCCGAAAACAGAAAAGGTCCATGGGTTATACCGAGGATCTCCACGGGTTATGATGGAAAAGTCATTGGGTTATTCTAGAAAAGAAAAAGGTCCTCGGGTTATATCGGGAAAGAAAAAGGTCCTCGGGAATGCCGGGGAGGTCCACGGGTTATACCGGAAAAGTCATCAGGTTAAGCCGGAAAAGGTCCCCGACTTATGCCGGGGAGGTCCACGGATTATGTCAGGAATCAAGTAGGGAGTGGGACCCTTTGTTGGAAAGATTACCAGGTTATGCGACATCGATTGGTGAATGAGACAATATGTTGGCAAAATGTAGCTAGAGATTGGAGGCCCTAGGCTACCATGATTTTGAATTTTTCTTCTACTTTTCTTTCTTTTTTTTTTCTTCCTCCTCTTTTTTTTACGTCACTTTTAATTTTATTTAGGCAAATAAATGAAGAGTTGAAAAAGACTCCTCTTTTCGGGTCAACTTTTGTTGTAGAACCATTTTGGTTTTATTGCATCTGCTTCTTGCAGAGTTTTTTTTGGGTTGCACCTATTTTTAAATCAAAGAACAATTTGTCAGTTTGAAATGGTGGTAGGTTTTGTGGCTTTGATTATTTCAATCACTTGATCATGGCTCAACTCTTTTGCTGAAATATCCATTGCTTATTGATTTTCTGGGAATTGGCCTCATTTCCAAACGCGGGGCCTTGACTTTTCAAAAATTCCATATGATCATTAACCATTGTGGGGATTGGCTTTTCATTTCACTTATGGGCACATGAATTTAATTTTTTTTCCTTTTCAAGAGTTTTCGACTCTGGAGCATCGGCCATCATGGCCAATTGAGATTGTCTTGATGCACTTGATGAGGCTAGGTGGCTTTACTTAAACTTGGCTTTTGCTAAACAGAACCCTGTAAATCAGTCTTGCAAACCTTTCTTTGTCTCAGTTTCAGAAGAGGATTAACTCGAAAGGGATTCAAAGAAAAGTAAAGAAAGGACAGGATAAGGAATTTAATGAAAAGTGTCCCTTTCGGAAGGAAGGGAAGATGGACTTATCTGGAATGCATGGAAACTTCAATAGACATGACATGCTTCTTGGACTACATACCCGATCTACGCATTCATCAAATCTCACAAAGAACCTTCATAATCCATATCTCAAAGCCAAGAAACCTTGCCAGGACACTTATCAGTGCCGATGGTTGTAAGGAATTCCTTCTATTCTATCATTGGCGCCTTTTGCAAGTTTTCACTAACTGACCTCTCTCATTTCTCTTCTCACCGTTGCCTTATAGTGCTCTTTGTGAGTTTTCACTAACAAGACTCTCTCATTTCAATTTTTCTGCTCAGGATCGCCTTACCGTGTCCATGTCTGTTTTCACCAATAAGACTCTCTCCTTTTAGTTCTCTCATCTTGTTGCATTAGTTCTAAGAAAATGAGTTCTCCAATTCTTGAACATTCTCAACAATTAATCAGAAGGACTTGAACAGGACTTGGGTAAAAAGAATTTGGATTGAGTTATAACTTTGGAACCATTCACGCGGGATCATTGATGAACCATCATAACATCTTCCCAAGTTTCACTTTTGGGGAAATTTGAATTTTTGTTTTAGTATGACTGAAAGCTAGAGAGAGGCTGCCTACGTATACTTTCGGAATTAAGTTGAACAAAGTTCAAGGAACATTGTCTTTTATTTTATTTTGTTTTTTTCATTTGGTATGTTTTTTACAGGTTTCGCAGTTGGTAATCAAAGAAGGGTAATCGGCTCAAAGGGTTAGCAAAGGATTGGAGTGTTTTGGGGTAGCGAGAATGAATGACTTCGTCATCCCAATCGGATAATATTGGTATCGCAAAAATGGATAAACGTAATACATTTTGACCGCGTCTATATTTATAGCTATTTCAGGGTCATTTCTTTCAATGTCTCCCAGGTCAATGCCCATTTCGGCAATAATTTTCAGATAATGTATAGGCCCTTCCAGTTAGGATCGAACTTTCCTTTGTTTCCTCCTGATGAGGTAGAATACGTCTCAAAACGAGTTTCTCACTTCAAAGTTCCTAGGCCGCACTTTCTTGTTGTAGGCACGAGCCATTCTTTATTGATACAACTCCATGTGGCAGACTGCAGTCATTTTCTTTCATCAATCATTATTAACTCTTCCAGACGGGTTTTGACCCACTCACTATCCTCAATCTCAGCTTCAATAATGATCTGAAGAGAAGATATTTCCACTTCTGCGGGTATCACGGCTTCAGTGCCATAAACCAATAGATAGGGGTTGCTATGATTTATGTGCACACAATTGTGTGACATCCCAAAAATGCAAATGGAAAATTTTCATGCCATTGCCTAGAACTTTGGATCATCTTCCTATGAATCTCTTTGATGATCTTGTTTGCTTCTTCAACATCACCATTAGCTTTGGGCCGATAAGGGGTAGAGTTCTGATGCATGATCTTGAATTGTTCGCATATCTCCCTTATCAAACGACTATTCAAGTTCGTAGCATTGTCCATAATGATAGTTATAGGGATGCCAACACGAAAAATGATGTTGGAGTGCACGAAGTCTACCACTGCTTTCTTAGTGATTTCTTTGACAATAATTGCTTCAACCCACTTTGTGAAGTAGTCGATGGCAACCAATATGAATCTATATCTGTTTGAAGCTTTTGGCTTGATTAGCCCAACGATATCCGTACCCCAAGCATCGAACGACCATGGTACTGACATAGGATGCCGTTTTATAGGTGGTGCATGAATCATATCACCGTGTACCTAACACCGATGACATTTTCAGACAAACTAAAGGAATCATTTTCTATAGTCATCTAGTAGTAGCCTGCTTGAATGATTTTCTTTGCCAGGATGTATCCATTGATATGGGGTCCACAAAATCCTGTATGTACTTCATGCATGATTTTTCCGGCCTCTTGGGCATCCACACATCTTAAAAGATTTAGATCTGGAGTTCTTTTGTATAAAACCTCTTCACTCAAGAAGAAGCCACTAGAAAGCCTGATATGGAAACATCGAGTCCAAAGTATCGAGTGCATCGGCTAAATCATTTTGAGAATGAGGAATGTACCTAAACTCGATCGACTTGAACTGCTTGCTAAGATATTCCACTTGTTTCCTGTACGGAATAAGCTTGACATCCCGAGTTTTCAATTCTCCCTGAGCTTGTCGGATGATCAGATCTGAATCTCCCATGATTATCAATTCTTCCACATCTTGGTCGATTTCCATATTCATGCCCATAATGCAGGCTTCATACTCGGCAGAGTTGTTTGTGCAAAAAAACCAAAGTTGGGTTGTGGCTAGAGAATGCTGGCCAGTGGATGAGATCAAGATTGCCCCAATCCCGACACTTTTTGCGTTCACAGCTCCGTCGAAGAACATTTTCAAAGCATTGGTATCTTCTAATGTTACCTCAGCTGAATTTACTTCCTCCTACGGGAAGCAAGTACTTAAAGGTTGATATTCATCATCAACAGAGTTTTCAGCCAGGTGATCTGCTAAAGCTTGGGCTTTCCTTACCGTGCGGGTGATATAGACTCTGTAAAATTCATTGACCACCATTTTTATAACCTCCATGCGGGCATCGATTTCTGGAATATGTACTTTAAAGGATACAGCCTGGTGATGAGGTAAGTGGTATAGGCCAACATGTAATACCTAAGCTTCTGAGCGACCAAAGTTAGGGTGCATCAAGTCCTTTCCAACGAGGTATATTCGGCTTCATAACTTGTGAACTTTTTACTCAAATAGTAGATTGCCTAATCTTTCTTCTCGGTCACATCGCGTTGCCCGAGGACACAGCCGAAGGAATTCTCCAAGACTTTCAGGTACAAAAACAAAGGCCTATCAGGTTCAGGTAGGACCAAGACTGGCGGGTTCGACAGATATTCTTTGATTTTGTCAAAGGCTTCTTGACACTCGTCTGTCCATTTAATCGCTAAATCTTTCTTCAACAGCTTGAATATGGGATCACATGTGGAAGTCAATAGAGCAATGAATTGGATGATGTAACTAAACCTTCCCAACAAGCTAATAACCTCTTTCTTTGTTCTCGGAGGAGGCGAATAAAGAATAGACTTTATCTTTGTTGGATCTAGATCAATTCCCCTCTGACTGACGACGAATCCAAAATGTTTCCTATACGGAACTCCAAATGAACATTTAGTTGGGTTTAGCTTCAAATCATACTTGCACAGACGCTCAAAGAACTTTCTCAGGTCTCGAAATGGTCATCCTGTGTTCTTGATTTAATGATCAGATCATCCATATACACCTCAATTTCCTTGTGCATCATGTCATAAAACATGGTAGTCATAGCTCTCATGTACGTTGCCCCAGCGCTCTTCAGACCAAAAGGCATGACCCGGTAACAATAGGTGGCCCAGTGTGTCTGACGATGAATCCAAAAATTTTCCCGTACGGAATGCCAAATGAACATTTAGCTGGGCTTAGCTTCAAATCATACCCTCGCAGACGCTCAAAGAACTTTCTCAGGTCTCAAAAATGGTCATCCTGTGTTCTTGATTTGATGATCACATCATCCATATACGCCTCAATTTCCTTCTGCATCATGTCATGAAAGATGGTAGTCATAGTTCTCATGTACGTTGCCTTAGCGTTCTTCAGACCAAAAGGCATGACTCGGTAATAATAGGTGGCCCAGGGTATCATGAATGCTGTCTTTTCTGCATCTTCTTCATCAATCAAGACCTGATGATATCCAGTATAACAATTCACGAAAGAATGTATCTCATGTTTGGCACAGTTGTCAACGAGGATATGGATGTTTGGCATAGGAAAGTTGTCCTTGGGACTTGCTTTGTTCAGATCCTGACAGCTAACACACACTCATGTTTTCCTATCTTTCATTGGAACTGGGACTACATTAGTCAACCATGTGGTGTATCGGACCACTCTAATCACACCTACTTTCAACTGCTTGGTGACCTCTTCTTTGATCTTGTCACTAATGTCAGTTTTGAACTTCCTTTGTTTTATCTGGACAGGGGGACGATCGGGGTAAGTTGGCAATTTGGGCACCACTAGATCAATACTTAATCCTAGAATATCATCATAGGACCAATCAAACACATCTTTGAATTCAAACAAAAGTTGGATCAGAGCCTCCCTAGTACTTTCATTTGTGTGAATGATTATCATGGTTTCTTTGACCTCTTATGAACTATCCAAATTTATTGGCTCGGTTTCATTTAGATTTGTTTTAGGCTTATTCTCAAAATTTTCCAATTCTTAATGTATTTCCCTACAAGCCTCTTCTTCATCATATTCTGGTTATTGATTTATTATTTCACAATTAGATAGCGTATTTGGATATGGGCATGAAGTCTGCAGGCATGTCACGTTATTTAAAGCCGCATTATTAGAACTGAAAGAAGAAATAAGAAAAGTTACAAAATTAAGAAAGAATGAAGAGAGATTCATGAACGATGAAATATTGATTTTATTTCGTTGAATTTTGATAATAACAAGGTGTACATTGGAATTTAAAGATATTAATCTAAAGGAAACATCCGAGTTACACCCTGGCTTTCTCCCTACTAGAGATCTTTCTTTGAAACCCTAATTTTTGAGGTTTTTCTCTATGTTTATCTTTACGATATTCTCTAAATCCAAGTTCTTCTCTAAAAATTTTAAAGTATTTCTCACTTTTTCTTCGCCTATTTTTGTTTTCAAACTGCCGTCTTCTAAAAATTTAGGGTTTCTCTGATTTCTTTGATTTCTTCACTTTATCTGCTCTAGTGTGTGTTCTCCTCTAGTTCTTACTATGATTATGAGTACTTTCTACTATGGTTTGAGGCATTTTACTTTACTAGGTTATTTTCTAGGGTTTCGAGTTAATATGTTCTTTGCTCTTCATTATGATGTTCTGCTTTTGTTCATATTCATCTATGTTCTTCATTATGCTCAATATGTGATGGAAACCCTAAGTTTAAAGGGTTTTATGCTTCTCTGTGTGTGATTACTTGCTTCATGTAAAACCATAGCTGCCTCTAATTTCCTTCTTATGTGTTTCTGCTACATGATTTGTTCTATAATTGCAGTTTGCAAGTGCGAATCTATGCATCTCTTTTTATAGTCACATTCTCCCCCTTTTTTGAATAACCCTAATTTGTGAAAATTGATTTCGTACAGCTTGTTTGATTCTCTAATTGGGACCTGCTTTCTGACTAAATTCAAAATAAGCTAGTATCTCAATTCCTTGATTTTCTAGGTGATTAACTTGCCTTATGTGATTACCCGTGTGAATTTCAAAACTCTTTACACGTATTTGCCCTATATTTCGTGATTGTTACTTGATTTTCTTTCCAAAAATAAACTGAGGATTATTTAACTCAAGCCCGGTTCCTTAATTGAAGGAAACCTTTTCCCTAATTGGTTGTAATTGATTCTGATGGATATTTTCTTTCCTTAGTGCTGCTTATTTTTCAAACTATAAATAGCCTTCACCTTTTCTCACTTAGACAGACAGAGATACACGAACTACTCTAAGTTTACTCACTGAAAACTCTCGCTTCTCTTCTGTTCTTATGTATTACTTGCTCTATTGCTGGAGTTAGCCGGCTGAAAGCCAGGGCTAACTACAGGGATCTATCAACCTTACTTGATTTGTTATTCAAGTTTGCAACTGGTGGCTCTTAATTTATATTATCAACCTCCAAACTACCTATATACTTAACCATTTTCCTTTGCCAGTTTATGTTCTGTTAAGTTATTGCATGCTTAACCCCTTCCCCTTTTCCCTTGAATGTTTATGATCTAAGTTTAAGTTCAGCATGCTTAACCCCATTTTTACCCTTTCCCTTGTCTGTTTATTGTTCATTATTATGGTTTAAGTTCTTGTACACCCCTTTCCCCAGAATCCCCTTAATTTAGTCATGTTCTTTCAAGTATTCTTATGTAATTCCCCCCATCCCTTAACCCCCATTTGCATATGAGTTTGTTTTGGACTAGGGTGGCACTTCATTGCCACTCCTAGTGTAGAACTAAGGTTGTTATCAGCCTATACTCAAAGTAATCCCATTCCCTATCCCCATACTATGTGTTTGAGCCTTGACACAGGCCTGTTGGTGTCTTTATCACCATACCGGCCCTAGTCTGACTTTTTAGCAAGTCCGCTCTTGCCTGTTGAACCATGCAAGAGGTTAGGAGTGTGCTAGTCTCACTTCATGTCTAGGTATGACCAACTCTTGCAGTTGTTCTTCCTCTAATTCCTCACTTTTACACTTATTCCTAGTTCTTTAAGTCCTACCCCCCTTTGGTAAGCCATGCTTAGGGACCCTGGAGTCTCCTCTGAACTTGGATGCCTTAGGGCTGGTAATTCCACACTTGCACTACCCTAAATTGCTTGGGGTGTAAGAATTCCCTTGGTTTCCTTGAACACCCTTTGGAACTTTGTAACACTCTAAAGAGAAAGCCTCGGATTTGGGAGCCTGGATTTGGTGAAAGGCATATGTTGGTCATTAAAGCTACTTTGAGCTTCTTCGGGCCTGTTGTAATTGTTGATGTATTTAGCTTATTTCCTTTAACGTTTTTATGTCCAGATTTTGTAAATAAATTTGTATAAAAGAACTCGGGGGACATAGTGAAAGGGTATATGGGAGGGGTTTACTTTCTTGCATCATTTAATGGTAGAAATCATGTCTATATGTCTACTTTACCACAAGATTATATAGATACCATGTCAATAAGGCTTTACATTATTGCAGAATATCATATAGATACCATGTCTATAAGGCTTTACATTATTGCATAATATCATATCGATACCATGTCCATAAGGCTTTACATTATTGCACAATATCACATAGATACCATGTCTATAAGGCTTTACGTTATTGCATTAATATCATATAGATACCATGTCTATAAGGCTTTACATTATTGCACAAATGTCATATAAATGACATGTCTATAAGGCTTTTCATTATTGCATCAATCTCGGGATAGAAACCATGACTATAGGGCTTGCATTATCACATCTCATATAGAAACCATGCCTATAAGTTTAATGTCATATCTCATATAGAAACCATGCTTATAAGTTTTCAACATTGCATCTCGCCTAGAGAGACATGCCCATAGGAACTGTATAAAACGCTAGGCAAATAGCAGGTTGAACGTGTAAAGCAGTAACAAAAAGGGTCAAAGTGCATGTTATAAGGTCCAAACTCACCCAGTGCTTAAAACGTTTCACTGCAGTTGGCCAAATCTGTTTACTTTTAAATCGGGCGCAGGTCTGCCTTTTTACACTACTCTAATAAGTCTGCGGTTTTGAACTACTTTGTCTGCCTAAGTTTAATACTTTAAGGTACTTTTGATTCGAACAATCCGGCTAAATTGTAAGCCATTTCTAAACCTTGATGCAACTTCAACTCTCTTTTTAATAGACCTATGTCTGAAACTAATGTTCTCCTCTAAGATTAACTGATTTTAAAAAACTGTCAATTCCTAAAACGGTCCCGTGGAGCTTGAAGTAGATGTTCTATCCAACTTTTATGTGTTAAACTAATTTGTGTGCTCTTCTAACCTCTTTTAAAGACCAAAACAGTATTTAAAGTCATGCTAAACTAGTTGATGTTATGTTACGGGGTTTTATCTGAGCCGTTGATTATCTTATTTGCATACATCTTATGTGCTAGTTGTTTTGCTTGTCATTCTAGTATTTTTACCTTTGAAAACTCCATATATATCCTATCTCTCCCCCCCCCTCTTACGATTAGAAGTCCTAATACCCCTGGACTAACATATTGGGATTGGTATTAGCATGCAATAAGTAAACGATAACAACGCGTTTAAATACCTTAACGGGACCGGAAGGGTAGAATATGGAGATGATGAACGGTGCGCTAATACCATATGCGACCCCTCTTTGAGGAGTGTGTGCGGGGTATTGCACCGATGTGATCCATATTATAGTCAAACCAAGGACCCCATTTCCTTTGCTTGCTTTATTTAAACGTTTTCCAAAGTAATGCTTTCTTTTCAAATCCATTATCTCTTCTACTTTATTTAACTTATGCCTTTCCTTTTTCAAAATTCCTAAGTTGTCCAAATGTTTAGATGTCAATATTATCTGTTTACTTGCTTCATCTCTTCATAAAGTGACATTAGCACAGCCGGGAACCACATTAGTGGATCTTGAGGGGTGCCTAACACCTTCCTCTCGAGATAATCTCAAGCCCTTACCCGAACTCTGGTTTTTCAAAATACTCCTCTTATCTTTAAAAGTGTGCTAATGCACTATAATCATTAGGCGGAAACTCTTCAAATTCCATAACCCAATTCCCAAACGGTAATGAGAGTTGTTTTTCCCATAATGTCGTAAAACCCGATTTTGCTTTTGAAAAAAGGGGCGTCGACTACTTCTCCATGTTTATTCCTTATTTCAGTTATTTGTTGTTGACTTGTAGATTCTATCTTATTTCACTGCCGATTCTATTATTTTACATGTTTTCATACTGCACATTAGTATTTATATTATTGTTTATCTCAGTAGGGCCCTAACTTTCCTCGTCACTACCCCGTCGAGATTAGGCTTGGCATTTACTGAGTACCGTTGTGGTATACTCACGCGTCTTCTGCGCATGTTTTCCATGTGCATATCTAGGAACCTCTTCGTAGGCGCACTATCAGTGAGGCAGGAGGACAGCGGAGACTTTGAGGTAAATCTTCCGCGTCCGTAGACCGACGAGTCTCCCTCTTTACTCTATCTGTAGTATTTAGACTTCTTATCTTTTGGTTGTTAAAAATTCTGGAGTTTAAAGCCTTTGGTATATATTTATATAGCCTGTGTTGCCCGCGAGTTTTTGGATTTTTGGGTTTGCTTAGAATTTGTAAATGTTCGATTGTATTTTCCAAGCGGCACTTTTATACAATTTTCCTTAAGTTATCTAGTTTAATTCATTTTTGTAAATTATGATATTTTCGCACTATCAGGCTTACCTGGTCATGGTGACTAGGTGCCGTCATGTCATGTTCACGGATGGTGAACTAGGGTCGTGACAAGTTGGTATTAGAGCTCTAGGTTAATAGGAGTCATGGAACACGGGCCGATTTACTAAAGTCTCGCTGATCGGTACGGCCACATTTGTACTTATCTACAATGGGCTATGTAATTGTTTAGGAAAAATGTTCACTTCATTGAATTCCTTGTTGTGCTATATTTTGATATCAATTCTAAAACTTCTATCTTCTATTCTCTCATAGGTGGTGAGGATATGTGCTAATCGAGATGATCAGGCACCCGCGCATCCTACTGCTGTCGTCACTGGCCGAGTCCGGGGCACAAGCCGTGAACGCGCACGTGGTGTAGCTAGAGCACCTGCGCGAGCTGTCACTGAGGTACCGCTAGCTGATCCAGTTGTAGTTCAGGCACCCGACATTCCTACCACCACTACTACTCCACCCCTTTAGGAGACCTTAGCTCAGTTCATGTCTATGTACACCACCTTGTCTCAGGTGGGGTTGCTTTCCGTTGCTGCAGCCACATCCCAGGCGAGGGGAGGGGCCCAGAGTCCCGCAGCCCACACTCCTGAGCAGAGACTGCAGATGGAGCAGGTCCCAGAGGTTATTCATGTACCGACTGCAGCGCCAGTTCAGCTCGGGGATGGGTCAGCTCTATCAGAGGACAAGCAGTTGAGGCTTGAGAGGTTTAAGAAATGTAAGCCTCATGTGTTCAACGGTTTAGCATCGGAGGATGCCTTGGGATTTCTAGAGGAGTGTCATCGTATTCTTCGCACAATGGGTATAGTAGAGTCCAGCGGGGTTGCCTTTACCGCCTTTCAGCTTCAGGGAGCCGCATATTATTGGTGGCGCACGTATGAGATATCAGTCCGGGCGAGGCTGCTTTACTGACCTGGACCCAGTTTTCGGACATGTTTTTGAGAGAGTTATTTCCCTAGAGCCTCAAGGAAGCATGGCGTATAGAGTTTGAGCACTTGCGCCAGGGTACTATGACAGTTTCAATGTATGTGATCCTTTACAATATTTTCCCCATCCCTGATGATGAAATATATAGTTTAGCTAATTGATGTGCCACCCTCTTACAATTGTGTCAGATTGGCAAGACATGCACCGGCTTTGGTTACTACAATCCGCGAGAGAGTTTGCAGGTTCATTGAGGACCTTGTTCCACCCATCAAATCTAGGATGGCTCGAGAGTTGGATATAGATATCCCATATGAGCAGGTAGTGAGCATTGCTAGGAGGATCAAGGGTATGCTATCCAAGGAGCGAGGGGAGAGAGAGGCCAAGAGGTCTCGAGGTCGGGCCACTACTCTGGTGCCCGTACTCTAGCAGCAACTCGATATGGTAGGGGTTATGTGGGTCGCCCCGTTCATTCAGCTCTTCCAGCAACCAGCAGTGCTCCAGCTTCGCCTATACCTCAGGAGTCTTACTATGTACCACCAGACTCTAGTGCGCCTCCTGCGCGGGGTACTTCCAAGGTCAGTCCAGCAGACCTGGCCCTAGCCAGTTACAGCTACCACATCTTCCCGGAGCTTTTTTTTAGTGTGGCGATACACGTCATATGGTTAGGACTTCCCCAAACCTAGTAGGGGTGCATCTTCACAGTCTGCTTAGCCACAACATGATTCTTAAAGTTCTCAAGCCATGATCATAGCTCCAGCTGCCACCCCATCTGCCCAGCCAACCAGGGGCGGAGATCGGGTAGATAGAGGTCTCCCTCAAGGGAGGGGCCAGACTAGATATTATGCTATTACTGCTTGCACCGAGAATGTTGCCTTTCATTATATCATTATATGTATTATATTGGTTAGTCACAGAGTGGCATCGATTTTATTTGATCCAAGATCTACCTATTCTTATGTGTCTTCTTATTTTTCTCTGCATTTGGGTATAGCCCGAGAGTTATTGAGCTCTCCTATTTATGTCTCTACCCCCGTAGGAGATTCTCTTGTTGTGGACCGTCTTTATCGGTCGTGTTTGGTTACTATTCTTGTTGAGACCAGAGCGGTTTTATTATTACTTGGTACAGTTGATTTTGATATTATTTTGGGCATGGATTGTGTCTCCCTATCATGCTATTCTTGATTGTCACGCCAAGACTGTGACGCTGGCTATGCCAGGTGTTCCGCATATTGAGTGGAGTGGTACTTTTGATCAGACTCCTAGTAGAGTTATCTCTTTTCTTAAAGCTCAACGTATGATTGAGAAGGGGTGCACCGCATATTTAGCTTATGTGAGAGATGTCAGTGCCGATACCCCTTTTGTCGATTCTGCCCTAGTGGTACGGGATTATCCTGATGTGTTTCTAGCTGATCTTCTGGGTATGCCACCGGATAGAGATATTGAATTTGGTATTGATTTGTTGCCGGGCACTCAGCCCATTTCCATTCCCATGTACCATATGGCTCCTTCTGAGTTGAAGGAGTTGAAGGATCAGTTACACGAATTTCTTAATAAGAGTTTTATTCGACCCAGTGTTTCACTGAGGGGTTCTCCTGTCTTGTTTGTAAAGAAAAAATATGGTTCTATGCGCATATGTATTTATTATCGTCAGTTGAACAAGGTTACAGTGAAGAATAAATATCCTTTGCCTCGTATTAATAAACTATTTGACCATCTTCAGGGCGCACAAGTGTTTCCAAAGATTGATTTGCGCTCAGGTTATCACTATTTGAAGATTCGGGAACCGGATATCCCGAAGATTGCTTTCAGGACTCGGTATGGTCATTACGAGTTCCTTTTATGTCATTTGGGCGGACTAGTGCCCCAACAACTTTAATGCATTTGATGCACAGTGTATTCAGGCCCTATCTCGACTCGTTCGTCATTATTTTCATAGATGATATTCTTGTGTAGGAGTCAGGAAGATTATGAACAGCACCTGAAGACCGTGCTTCAGACCATGAGAGAGGAGAAATTAAATGCAAAGTTCTCAAAATGTGAGTTTTAGTTGAGTTCTATAGCATTCCTAGGCCACGTGGTATCGAGTAAGGGTACTGGGTGGATCCGAAGAAGGTGGAGGCTGTGCAGAGTTGGACCAAGCCCTCCTCAGCTATAGAGATTCGCAGTTTTGTCTGCCTGGCGGGTTATTACCGTTATTTTATGGATGGGTTTTCATTGATTGCATCCCCTATGGCTAGATTAACCCAGAAGGGTACTCCATTTTAGTGGACAGATGAGTATGAGGCGAGCTTTCAGAAGCTCAAGACAACTTTGACATCAGCCCCTATTCTGATATTGCCTACTGATTCGGGGTCCTATACAGTTTATTGTGATGCCTCACGAGTCGGACTAGGAGCTGTGTTGATGCAAGACGGTAGGGTGATTGCATACGCGCCCATGATTAAAACTACCCTGTCCATGACATTGAGTTATCTACTATTGTTCATGCCTTGAAGATCTAGCGTCATTATTTTTACGGCGTGCCCTGTGAGATTTACACAGATCACTGGAGTTTATAGCACTTGTTCAAGAAAACAAATATGAAGTTACGCCAGAGGAGATGGTTGGAGTTATTAAAGGATTATGATATTACTATTTTTATCACTCGGGTAAGGCCAATGTTGTAGCCGATGCCTTGAGTCGCTGGGCGGAGAGTTTGGGGAGTTTGGCATATTTACCAGCTTCAGAGAGACCATAGCGATGGATGTTCAGGACTTAGCCAGGCAGTTCATGGGATTGGATCTTTCGGAGCCCAGTCGGGTTCTAGCCTGTGTGGTTTCTCGGTCTTCAATGTTCGATCGTATTAGGGAGCGGCAGTATGATGACCCCCATTTACTTATCATCAGGGACATAGTTCACCATAGCGATGCTAGGGATGTGACCATTGGAGATAAAGGGGTGTTGAGGATGTAAGGTCGGATCTGTATACCCAATGTTAATGATATTCCTGATCTGTATACCCAATGTTATCATAGCTCATATTTTATCCGTCCGGGTGCCGCAAAGATGTATCAGGACTTGACATAGAATTATTGGTGGAGGCAGATGAAGAAACACATAGAGGGTTTTGTAGCTAGATGCCTCGACTGTCAGTAGGTGAAGGCTGAGCACCAGAGACCAGGGAGGGTTACTTCAGCTGATGGAGATTCCGGAGTGGAAATAGGAGAGGATCACCATGGATTTTGTAGTTGGTCTCCCTCTGACTGCGAAGAAATTCGATTCTATTTGGCTTGTTATGGATCGGCTTACCAAGTCCGCTCATTTCATACCAGTGTGTACTACTTACTCAGCGGAGTGGTTAGCGGGGATTTACATCAGAGAGATTATCTGTCTGCACGACATTCTATTTTCCATCACCTCGAACAAGGATACTCAGTTTACATCACGATTATGGAGATCCGTTCAGCAGGAGTTGGGTACCTAGGTGACTATGAGTACAACATTCACCCTCCGACGGACGAACAGTCTAAGCGCACGATTCAGATTTTTGAGGATATGCTATGTCCATGCGTGATTGAGTTTAGAGGGTCTTGGATCAGTTCTTGCCACTGGCAGATATAGCCTACAACAACAGTTATCACTCCAGCATTCAGATAGCGTCGTATGAGGCTTTATATGGTAGGAGATGCAGAACCCTGGTGGGTTGGTTTGAGCCGGGTGAGGCCAGGCTATTGGGCACTGATTTGGTCCAGGAGCGGTGGAGAATGTTAAGGTGATTCAAGGCAGACTCCGTATATCACAGTCCAGACAGAAGAGTTATATGGACCGGAAGGTTTGTGATGTTTCCTTTATGGTTGGTGAGCAGGTTCTTCTTCGGGTCTCTCCTATGAAAGGCGTCATGAGGTTTGGGAAGAAAGAGAAGTTGAGTCCGAGGTTCATTGGCCCTTTTGAGATTTTGAAGCGAGTTGGGGAGGCTGCTTATGAGCTTGGTTTACCTCCCAGTTTGGTCGGGGTTCATCCAGTATTTCATATCTCGATGCTTTGGAGGTGATCACGGTGATCTGTCTCATATGTTGGAGTTCACTTCATTCCAGTTGGACAAGGATCTTTCCTACGTAGAAGAGCCAGTGGCAATAATGAACAAGCAGGTCCAAAAGCTCAGGTCAAAGGATATAGCTTTAGGAAAGGTTCAGTGGTGTGGTCAACCGACCAAGGAAGCGACTTGGGAGACCGAACGGGATATGCGCAGTCGATACCCTCATCTTTTCACTACTTCAGGTATGTTCTATATCTCGTTCGAAGACGAACAAATGTTTAAGTGCAGCAAGATGTAATGACCCGGCCGGTCATTTTTACAATTTACGCCACATTCCCCTATTAACTGCTTCCCCTAAGTTCATTTCTGCTATTTTGGTTTACCGGGATGTTCGGCATTAGGACTCAAAGTGTTTTGGGATACTTAGTCCCTAAATGAGAGCTTAAGTGCTGGAAAGTGGTCCGTGATTAGAACAATGTGAAGAAGGCCTTGTAATGTAAATATGATGGTTCCGTTAGCTCCTTTAGGTAAATTTGCGGTTGGGAGCGTGTCCGGAATGTGTTTTGGAAGTCCGTAGATCATTTAGGCTAGAAATGCCTAAAGTTAAAATTTTGAAGTTTCCAGTCTAATAGTGAATTTTTGATTCAAGGGTCGGAATGGGATTCCAATAGTTGTAGCACTGTCATGTCATTTGAGACGTGCGTACAAAATTTCAGGTCAATCGAACGTGGTTGGGTTAGGTTTTTGATCGAAAGCAAGTTTTATTGAGTTTTGAAGTTCTTAGGTTCAATCTTTGTTATTTTGAGTTTCCGGCGTTGTTTTAGGTGGTTTAAGAATTGGTAAAAGTTTGAGTGATGTTATGGGACATGTCCATAAGTTTGGTTGAGGTCTCGAGGGCCTCCGGTGTATTTTGGATGCTCAATGGAGATATTGGAGTTTGGAATTGGCTGCAGAAAATTTGTAGGCCTGCTTTCCTTCTTCTCGTTTGCGAAGAAGCCTCTACGTTCGCATAGCTTTGGCCTCTTCCTTCATCGCGTTCGCGTCCCCCAATGCACCTTTGCAAAGGCCAGCCTTCCTCTCTTCTGCATTCGCGTCCCAGATAACGCGTTCGCATAGGTCAACTTCTTGACCCCTTTTGTTCCCTTCTACGCATTCGCATGAAACGCATCGCGTTCACGTAGATTCCAACCCCAGGCTTTTGCATTCGCAGCTCTACCTTCGCGATTGCGAAGAGAATTCTTCAATCACTTAATCTTTTCCTCTATGTGAACGCGACCTCCTCTCTGTGTTTGCGATGAACAAATGTCCTGGACAGTACTTCACATTTCAAAAACGAGGTTTTGCCATTTTCATCAAAACTAAAGGTTTGGAGCTCGGAATTGGGAGAGCTTTTGGAGGTTTTTCAAATGAATTTATTAGGTAGCGATTCTCTGCTCTTCTATGACTAAAATCCACTAACCTAATCTCGAATTCAACCTTTAATTTCGGATTTTGGAATGAAATTGGGGAAAACTTCTTAAACCTAGTTATGGGGTTTTGAGGGGGCATTTGACCTCTGATTTGGAAGATTTTTGTATGGTTAAACTCGTAAGAGTACGAGGCTTCTAAAAATGTGAAAAATATTCGATTCTAAGATGTTGGCCTGAGGGGCTTTTTGGTCATTTTAGCTATTTATCAGCTTAACTTTAATTTTAATATTAAAATCAGCTGCTTGCGATGTTATTTACGTTATGTAATAGAATTGAATAGATCTGGGCCATTTAGAGTCGGATACTCATGGCAAAGGCATGGTTTCTTAGTTGATTTTTTACTGGTTCGAGGTAAGTGGCTTGTCTAACTTTGTGTGGGAGACCTTCTCCCCTTAGGCCTGTTATTTGATGATGACTGCCTTGTACGTGAGGTGACAAGCACGTACTTGCTTTGTTGTTTGCTATATAGCATGTGGTAGCCTAGAAAAAGCACGCTAGTTGACTAAATTGGTTTAATTGACTAAATTGCCTTGTTGCACTATATGAAGCGTGTTAGGCTAGATTCCCTATTGCATTGGTGTTTAATTCTATTTTTCAATTATTCTCTGGCTGTGGTTTCGCATTTATATTTGGGACTACAGATGTGGAATTTCAGTAGCTCCCCCTTGTTTATTTACTTTGGGACTGCAGGTTCGATTTCCTATATATCCAACTGTACATTTACTTTGGGCCTACGGGTTAGATTCCCGATAAATCCCCCGCACATTGGTAGTTATACTACGGGACGATATCCCGAGAGATCCTTCGGACATTCTTATGAGATGGACTACGGGACGGTATCCCGAGAGATCCACTGGACAGTTGAGAAAGGACAAGAGGATGACATCTTGGGGGATCCTCATAACATCATTGATATTATGATGCACTTCTCCATGTTGATTCCTTACTTCGGTTATTTGTTGTTGACTTGTAGATTCTTCTTATTTCACTGCCGATTCAATTATTTTACCTGTTTTCATACTGCACATTATTATTATTATTATTTATCTCAGTAGGGCCCTGACCTTCCTCGTCACTACCCGACCGAGGTTAGACTTGACACTTGCTGAGTACCGTTGTGGTGTATTCACGCCTCTTCTACACATATTTTCTATGTGCAGATCTAGGTACCTCTTCTTAGGTGCACTATCAGTGAGGCATGAAGACTGCAAAGACTTCGAGGTAGATCTGATGCGTTCGCAGACCGACGAGTCTCCCTCTTTAGTATATTTGTATTATTTAGGCTTCTTATCTTTTGATTGTTAAAAATTCTGGAGTTTAGAGACTTTGGTATACATTTTTATAGCATGTGTTGCCTATGAGTTTCCGGGTTTTGGGATTTGCTTAGAATTTGTAAATGCTGGATTGTATTTGCTAGGTGACACTCTTATACAATTTTATTTGAGTTATCTATTTTGGTTAATTATTTCCACAAATTATGATATTTCTACACTATCAGGCTTACCTGGTCATAGTGACTGGGTGCCGTCATGACATGTTCACAGATGGTGAACTAGAGTCGTGACAGAGTCCTAGATCTCTATACAGGGGTGCAGGGGGTAACATGAGTGCACCAACTCAGTAAGTAACAAGTCCAAATTATGTACTAATGGTAGTGACAAAACCAAACCTCAATATGTTGCAATAGTTAATTGTACGGAAAAGTAGACATGCTTATAATTCATGTACTATCTCAGCATTAATTAAACACAGTATGAACGATACAATGTGCATAGATAACCATGATAAAAGTTACGTATAACACTTCCACTCACAATGCTCAACCACTCGTTATTGTATACGGCCCAATCAGCCCAGGGAAGATCCATCCCGGAATGTATACACATCATAGACTATAAGTCACCCAGCACCGAGGAAATAGGCCAATCCAACCTCCTTGAGAAGATCCATCTCCATACCAATAATTCAAACAAGATCCATGTCCAGGAAATATCCATCCCTCAATATCATCAATTGCACTCATTGGGCGTGTAAAGACTCCGGAGGGGCTTCTCTAAGCCCAAGTGCTATAACAATACCAAAGAAGGCATGATCAATATCTCGTTCCAGCGTATAGCCCGATCCCATACCGTCAATCTATATCAGGTTCTCGGCTTCACTCAGTCAATACTCTCTATTCCCACACACATGGGCTAAAATATCATGGCACAAGCCCATACAATGATATGATATGTCAAATGCCAATAATCAAGGCTGAGGCATAATGTAATATGCATGAACAGGATTGACTATAAATGAAGCTAATGACATGACAGCAACAAACGACCTCTCGGGTCTCAATATTATTGGCGTGAAGCCTTAACATGGTAATTAGCATGATTCGTAGCTCACTAACACATAGATACTTCACGGGTATCATCAAAAAAGAGGCACTATGCGGTCGGTGGAATGACCCAGGCCATATTTCTCTCGGTGCATGCCCAGATGCCCGTCACTTTGTATTTTTGTCACCTCAATAGTAACCACGGAACACATAGTTCGGGGTTTCAAACCCTCAGAATCAAGTTTGAAAGCATTACTTACCTTAAAGAAGCCAAACTCTAGCTCGCAATGCCTTTTCATCTCAATTCGGCCTCCAAATTCCCCGAATATAGTCAAAATCAGAACCATAACAAGAATATATTCTCAGGAAACAAAGCCCATGCGAAAATGATCAAACTACGACACAAATCCCAAAATTGGTCAAACCCGGCTCCCGGTCCCACATCTCGTAATATGATAAAATTTACTTCAATAGAATCCTTATTCCTCCACGAGTTCATACATACCAAAAGTACCAAACTCCAACTACATATGACACCTCAAATCCCTAAATTTAGGTCTCCAATTCCCAAGCCCTAAAACCTAATCTTTTTCTATTGATTTTCACATGGATTTCACGCTTAAAATGTTAAAAATCATCATAAAAACAAGTTTAGGGACAAAAAATCTTACCTCTATAAAATTCAACAACATTCCCTCCTTGGATTCTGAATCCAAGCTTACCTGACCGAAGCTCGAACCAATAAAAGCTCAAATAATGTAAAATCAACTCAATGGGAGTCCAATAGCTCAACCAACTCTAAAAAACATTGTTCTTGGGTGTTCATAACCCAAGAGTCCAACCCACACTAGTTGGGTCACATATCTCCTGAAATACTCCTCTAAAACTCGCCAAATTGGAGTATGTTATTCTCCTAGATTAGGAGAACAAGACCCCAAAAGTAATCGAAAAATAAACGCCTCTGACTCATTTTTATTTTTATGAATTTATTTCATAACCCTATTTCATGATTTAAAGAATTAAATGGATTCAATTAAAGTTATGGGTTAAATATTAAACCAAGGAAATGAATCAAAGTGAAATACTTAGGTTATGGCTTAGACCTTACCCCATAGAAGAAACTTGAAAAACATTCTTGAATTCTGCCAATCTCAAAGTTTTAAAAAGAGAAAAACTCCAATAACATTAACAGCCAAAAATACCAAGTTGTTGTGCCTCGTTTCTTATGTGAAACAATGTCGAAACTCACTTTTGATACCTCCAATGGATTTCTCAGGAAATTCCAGTCAATTTAGGGTTTTGAATCACTCTATTTGACCTTATAATGAAGGAAATATGTTGGTTTTAATATTTGAAAATAGTGCAGATTTTAAATACGAATTCAGTGGCAATTTAATAATTAATCTGAAAAATCTAGGAACCCAATTCTTAGTAAAATCACCGTAAATTCCTTATATGATGTCGAAGCTTGATGATTTCAGTTGTTGTGATTCCAAAATTATGATACGAATATAATGGTTTAGTCAAAACATGAATCAAAGGTTGTTTTCCCAATATGATATAACCTTTATGCTCGAATCGACGTCAAAATCTAAAACAATCACTATACAACGCAAAGCTATCCAATACTCATCGGAATTTAACCAAACTTTGTGGACATGTCCAACATCATCATAAAACTTATTTAAATAATTAAAACCATATTCCGAGTCCACTTACCCAAAAGTCAAACATTGGCCAACTCTTCCAACTTAAAACTTCAAAAACGAGAATTATTTTTTCATATCAATTCCGAACCACTCGAAAATTGATATCAACCATAGACACAAGTGATAATACATAATATGAAACTACTAAATGTATTAAGCTATTGAATAAAAATGTTAAAGCTCTGATCGGTCGGTCGGATCGTTACACCAAGCTTCAAAAAATACTTGCAAGATGTTTGAATTTGGTAATATATAAATAAATAACCATAGATGTATTCTTTCTATCTCCGAGGCTCATTGACTTCTACCAAGAATGTCTTCAACATATTCCCAATACCCCCGAGATATGGTGATAGCATCAATTCTCAAAATATCTCCATAACATATCTTCCTTTGAATTGTATGTCGTCCTAGGAAAGTAAAAGATTCCTGATCATGCTCTGAAGTCCAATCAACCAAATGAGAGAATTCTGCAAAAGTGGCGACAAATTCGTATAGCGATCAACTAGTGGAGCGTGAGTCAACAACTTAGTGATTACTCTGTCATTCTTAGCATTATTTATGAGATATTTATGCTTGAAAGATGGATATGCTCTTGGAAGATGGAGATATGTAGCCTATGAAGTGAACTATCTCTCTGAAACTGCATGAGCAAAAGAAGGTTGGTAAGTTTTAAGCGAAGCAATTGACAAAAGAAGGAAAACATTCCATGCCATTACGCTTTAAGATAATTTCTATATGTTGTGATGAAGTTGTCCTCTTATATGTTGTTATACTTTTATGAAGTTGCGCTTCTTTTAAGTGTTATGGATATGTCCTTCTATATGTTGTTATAGAGTTGTCCTTCTATGTAATTTATGAAGTTGTCCTTCTATAGATTATTACAAAGTTGTCCGTCTATATGTTACTATTGGATTGCGCTTTTACATGTTATCATAGATTTGTCCTTCTCTAAGTTGTTATGGATTTATACTTCTATGAGTTGTTATGGATATATCCTTCTATAAGCTGTCATAAATTTGTAGTTCTATATGTTGTTATGGATTATCCATCTACATAATTTTTGTGGAATGAAGTAGAACCTCACTGACAAAGATATGTTCATTGTCTATTAAAAAAAGAAGGAAGAAAAAAATGCAGAAGAAAAAGAAGTCATCTTGTCACAATGATTCTTGTTGCTTGCAAGTCAAACACAAAAGTTCATGCAAAGACTGATTCCTTACTCAAAGACTGCGGCTACTTTACTGTTCCGAGACCGCCCACCACAGAGAGCTAGGCCTGGGTTTCAAACCTGTCGGCCACCGCTTGTCGACGACGGAATGCATCGTCAATTAACGGGTCCTCACCTTGGACTTAGTTGGAAAGGTAGGTGTTCGACAATGTTTGAAATTGAAAGTGAGGCTCTTTAAATAGCTACGAATTGTAGCTGTCTAGAAGGCTTATCTCGATATGGGATCACTCGTTAATCCAGCTTGTGCAATTGTTTCTAACATGAATTTGGCTATTGCAATACCAATTCCTAAGGCACATAGGAGGTACGATGAGGCGCGTATATTTATCAAGTTAAATTGGAATACAATAAGAATTGAGGAACATAAAGAAAAAGCTATAAGAATTATTATTCCATTTGGCCCACGTCACTACATCCAAAGATACTCATGTTATTCTAACGTAAATACTTGGCGATTATGTTAGGATTTATGCCCGTCACTAGAGGGGGGGTGAATAGTGCGGCACGAGAATATTTATAAATATTGCGGAATTAAAATTGTAGGAATAAAATAAATTCGGTAATTAAAATAGTAAGGAAAGAACACACCGAATTTATCCTGGTTCACCACAACTTGTGGTTAGTCCAGTCCCCGAGAGACTCTCTCGAGATTCCACTAACTCCGTTAAGCATACGGGTGCCTAACAAACCGCTACACTTGCTCGTAGATGTACACTCTACAAGACTTCAACTTGCTCGAGGATACCGCACCTCAAGACTTCACCTTGCTCGTGGATAGCGCACCACAAGACTTCACACACTAAGATTGAGGGTACTTAGCAAACCCGACAGTCAATGAGAAGATATGGTCTTCTCAAATACCTTTCTCTTTTACAACAATAACTCTCTCAAAAGGGTAGATAAAGAGATACAATATTAGCTCTATGAACAACTCAAAGTTGTCTCTCAAATGGCTCAATAAAAGCTCTATAATGATGCACAAATGATATCAATATGTATATGAACAATGAGAGGTGTTGTGTTTTTCAATTCAGCTCAAAAGACCTCTATTTATAGGTGGTAGAAGTAGTATGTCCGTTGCTTAATTGGCAATCAATTATGCTGATTTTATGCCAAGATAATCGACTATCAGATTTGGATAATCGATTATCAGCTTACCGTTACAAAATCGGAAGCTGATTTTATGCAGGATAATCGATTATTGTGATATGCATAATCGATTATTTTGTTACAGCGTTCAAAAAACTTGGCAACGGATACAAGATAATCGATTATGCACTTCTGAGAATCGATTATTTTGCTGTTTTGTAAATTCCGGTTTACACTGTCTTAACATAATCGATTATCAATATTAACATAATCGATTATTTCTGTCCAGCTTTGAAAGACATGTTTAAAATACATTTTGGCTAAAATGAAAATGTTTGAAATCATTTTGTTTTAAGTATTTGAAATATGATTTGATAAAATGATTTTATGCATATTTATGATGACCTATGTTGAGCCAAAAGACGAGATAACTTTAAACGTTGCTCTTACATTTATTCTACCTAACGACCTACGCCTTGGGTCTTCGGTCTTGAACTTTTGAGCTTGTCGTTGGCTTGTCTATGCAATTCCGTCATCAATATGCTTCTCGGCATTCAATCTTGATTGTTTGTCATATAATAACATTGTTTGACACTTGACTTCATTGTTTGTCATTCATCAAAACCTATACATGAAAATCATGCTAATACAACCAAAGCACACATATCATGGATAGAATGATTTTCTACAATTTCCCCCCTTTTGATAATGACAAACAACAGGAGATATGCATATCGGATTCCCCCTAAATTCATGCTATATCTCAACATACAATTCATGCAAACAATTCCCCTTAATGATAATTCCCCCTCAAATAAGGCATACTATAACGTAGATACATTCCCCCTTATTTGATGCATATCGCCTAAACTCTTTCCCCTTTTGGCATTAGCAAAAAGAGAGCATGCAAAGGCTATTATCCCCTTTCGATACTTCCCCCTTTTGGGTATATCAATTGTTAGTGTCAAATATAATATAGGAAATACAATGAGGAATATACATTGACGATATTTAAAAAATCATACCAACATGAAATAATACCAAATTTTAGTAAAAATATAACAACCATATCAAAGGTTATAGTGAATATACCAACTGTTATTCAAACTAGAGAGATATTCATCAAAACATCAATCATTATTTTTAACAAAAATAATGATACCAATTGTTATTCAAAATAAAAGTTATCAAAACATGAATCAACAAAAATAATTAATACCAATTGTTAACAAAGATATATTAATCGTTAACATATATCAACTATTACGTTTTTATCAAAAATGTGATAACTAACCGAAGTTCTCCCTCGATGCAATAAGGTTTCGTGCTTGGTGCATCAACTACGATATTGTAGTCTTCAAGCATACCTGCAAACGTACCTAAAAATAGGTTTTCGGTACCCAACTGCTTTTGGGTCCTTGGGGGTTAGGCAAATAATAATCATAGCCAAATGATAAATCTCTATGTTTTGCAAAACATACGGGTGCTATGAGTCCTACTCGGTTGCAATAATGACATATAACATTCGGGTTGTGCATATGTCTTGGTTGAGCCAAAAACGTTCTAGGTGATCTGAAGTCGTTATTCCTAGACATATTGCGATTCCTAGAGTTATTTCTAGGTGGTCTAAAATGATTCATTTTAGACTCATTACCAAAATTCCTAGAGTTGTTTCTAGGTGGTCTAAAATGATTAATTTTAGACTCATTAGTGAAGTTCCTAGAATTATTTCTAGGTGGTCTAACTTCATTTCTATCATCCTTTCTAATATTCTTCTTAATTTCTTCAATTGTTTTAGGATCATCAACACTACGTTTTTCTAGTGTGTTTGTAAGTTCTATGTTCTCTATTTTCAAAGACTTACAAGAAGAAAAATTTGAACTTTGATCAATTGAAGAAGTTTCATTCATCTCCTTAATTTTATTTCTAAGATCAATATTGTCATTTTCCAAAAAATTATTTTTCTCTTCTAAAACTTTAATTTTAGCCTTGGCCTCTTTGGAGAGTTTTGAAGACTTTTTCAATTCATCATATAATTCTTGAAAAGCTTCTTGTAATTCTTCAAAAGAATAAGAGTTAGAATTACTTACCTCTTCTTCCTCGTTGGCCATGAGGCATAATGCGGCAGTTTCATCGCCCGAGCTGTCCGAATCCCATGTCACGCGCCTATGGTGTTTCTTCTTTTTCTTGTCCTTGGGTTTTGGACAATGTGATTTGGTGTGGCCAAGTTTTCCACAATTTTGGCATGAAGGACTTGGTTCTTCCTTTTTTATTTCCTTCTTCATACACTTATAAAACTTTTCAATTATATCATTGGAAATAATATCATCATCGCTTTCCGAATCACTTACCTCTACTCTTTTAGAAGATGAGGCTTTGAAGGCAATATTCGAACTTTTACTTCTAAGATAGGGATTAAGAATTGTGCTTTCATATGTTTCGAGGTTACCTCTTAGTCCATCAATTGTGACATCCGTGATTCCTATCGACTCTTGGATGGCATTGGCTTTGGAACGCCATTCGGGAGTGAGACTCCGTAGGATTTTTCGAACAAGATCTTTGTTCGTGTACACTTTCCCGAGAGCATGAAGATCGTTGACGATTTTTGAGAATCGTTCGAACATAATACCGATGGGTTCTTTCTCCCTCATTTTAAAGAGTTCATATTCATGTGTTAGAAAATCAACTTTAGATTCTCGGACTTGAGACGTACCTTCATAAGTGATCTCGAGTTTATCCCACATCTCCTTGGCGGTTGTGCAGCAAGAAATCTTCCGATAGTCATCCGGATTCACCGCACAATATAATAAGTTGACGGCCTTTGCGTTATTTTCAACTTTCTTGACGTCCTCGGCATCATATTCATCTTCCTCCTTTGGAACCGTGGTTTCCCCAACTTTCTTTGTTGGCATGTGTTCACCGTTCTTGATGATTTGCCACAAGCGAAAGTTATTTGATTGAATGAAGATTCTCATCCGCTCTTTCCAATATGTGTAATTTGTTCCGTCAAATAGTGGAGGCCTATAGGTGGAGTGTCCTTCGCTCATCATTCCTGCGTTCAATATTCTCAACAAAAAAGTATATCGTTCTCTCAACCGGTTAAGGCTTTCAGAGAGTTAGGCTTTGATACAAATTTTTAGGATTTATGCCCGTCAGTAGAGGGGGGGTGAATAGTGCGGCACGAAAAAATTGATAAATATTGCGGAATTAAAATTGCAGGAATAAAATAAATTCGGTAATTAAAATAGTAAGGAAAGAACACACTGAATTTATCCTGGTTCACCACAACTTGTGGTTAGTCCAGTCCCCGAGAGACTCTCTCGAGATTCCACTAACTCCGTTAAGCTTACGGGTGCCTAACAAACCGTTACACTTGCTCGTAGATGTACACTCTACAAGACTTCAACTTGCTCGAGGATACCGCACCTCAAGACTTCACCTTGCTCGTGGATAGCGCACCACAAGACTTCACACACTAAGATTGAGGGTACTTAGCAAACCCGACAATCAATGAGAAGATATGGTCTTCTCAAACACCTTTCTCTTTTACAACAATAACTCTCTCAAAAGAGTAGATAAAGAGATACAATATTAGCTCTATGAATAACTCAAAGTTGTCTCTCAAATGGCTCAACAAAAGCTCTATAATGATGCAAAAATGATATCAATATGTATATGAACAATGAGAGGTGTTGTTTTTTTCAATTCAGCTCAAAAGACCTCTATTTATAGGTGGTAGAAGTAGTATGTCCGTTGCTTAATTGGCAATCAATTATGCTGATTTTATGCCAAGATAATCGATTATCAGATTTGGATAATCGGTTATCAGCTTACCGTTACAAAATCGGAAGCTGATTTTATCCAGGATAATCGATTATTGTGATATGCATAATCGATTATTTTGTTACAGCGTTCAAAAAACTTGGCAACGGATACAAGATAATCGATTATGCACTTCTGATAATCGATTATTTTGCTGTTTTGTAAATTCCGGTTTACACTGTCTTAACATAATCGATTATCAAAATTAACATAATCGATTATTTCTATCCAGCTTTGAAAGACATGTTTAAAATTCATTTTGGCTAAAATGAAAATTTTTGAAATCATTTTGTTTGAAGTATTTGAAATATGATTTGATAAAATGATTTTATGCATATTTATGATGACCTATGTTGAGCCAAAAGACGAGATAACTTTAAACGTTGCTCTTACATTTGTTCTACCTAATGACCTGCGCCTTGGGTCTTCGGTCTTGCACTTTTGAGCTTGTCTTTGGCTTGTCTATGCAATTCCGTCATCAATATGCTTCTCGGCATTCAATCTTGATTTTTTGTCATATAATAACACTGTTTGACACTTGACTTCATTGTTTGTCATTCATCAAAACCTATACCTGAAAATCATGCTAATACAACCAAATCACACATATCATGGATAGAATGATTTTCTACATATTAAACCAAGTGGCATAAGCTTAAATTTACGATAATAAGGATTCTTATGAGCCATCAATCAAAATATGTGAGATACTATCATCCATGGCTTGTTAAACTTGAATTCTTCTTGCACTCTCATCTTTATTCGAGTTTAAGATTTGGATTCGAAAATTTGTTGTGAGCTAAAGAAGGAAAGAAAATGTCATTTCTTTTCTTTAAGAAAAAAGGCGCTAAGAAATGTCTCTCTCATTATAACTACAAATTCCATCTTGGGTTTAAGCGATCTTACTTCCAACAAGTCATAAAAACACCCAACAAGTCTTCAAATAGGGGTATTTATAGGTAACTAAAATTTTATTAAATTTAAATTCATAAAAAATTGAGTATAATCCCAAATTAAATATATCATGGCCCGAACAAACATTATGGACTAATATATTGTTGCAATGTTTAGTAATAATGAATGTAATTAGCTTCATTTTGTAAAACATAGCTAAGGTGAGTTGATGTGGAAGTTAGTTGGAAGATTCCAGAAATTAGTTAAAAGCACTTAGGAAGTTTTACATGAGAGGGAAAGTGAAGGCATCAAATTAGTTGTATATAAATATCTCATTGTACATATTTGGATCTTATTCATGAAATAACATTCTTCTTCTTCTTCTTCTCTATATTGTTCTTCTCTTAGTTAACACCTCGGTTGATACCCTGATCTAGCCTGATTGTTCTTCGAAATTCTTAATTTCCTAGAATTGTTGACACTCAATTTCATTGTGTGCATCAATTGATATCAAAGAGACTCGATCTTTGGCACTAAATCATACTAAAGACAGTGAGACGGTGACCAAAAACTGAAGTCAAAACCAACAACCTAAAGATATGGGGAAAAACTTGTTCAGATTCAATTGCAATTGCAGAAACTTATGGAAGGAATGATTAAATGAATGAGCGAAATCAAGTAGCTGATAAGGAATTGATGGAAATGCGAGCTACTATCAATAACTTCAACAAGAAAAGGAATGGAACTGAAATCTTTAGGGTTGAATCTTCGACAGATAACGGATATTGCCCTACTGATATTGAACTTGAAAGGAGAGCCAGAGACAATCATGTTAATCAACATAGCACTGGTAATTTCTTCACTAGGTACTCTAGGTTGGACTTTCCTAAATTTTCGGGACATGATTTGAAAACATGGTTGTATAAGGTAGATCAATTCTTTGCTATGGATAAAGTTCTTTTTGATCAAAGGGTTAAGGCAACTTCAACTTATTTAGAAGGTGAGGCAATTTCTTAGCATAAAGCTTACATCAAAGCTAGGAACTCAGTAATTGACCCTACTTGGACTGAGTATGTAATAGCTTTGAATGAAAGGTTTATGAAGGAATTTGAAGATCATATGGAGTCTCTCAAAAATTGGGTACAGACTGGTAGTGTGAAGAAGTATCTAGCAGAATATGATAGGTTGCTAACTTGTGTGAATCTCTCTAATAAGAATACTATCAGTTTTTTCTGGGAGGATTGAAACTTGAACACAATAAGGAAGTAAAGGTGCAAGCTCCAAGGACTTTAATGCAAGCCTATAAGATTTCAAGGTTCCCGAGCCAAAACATGGGGATTGAAAGATGTACATAGACTCTCTCAAAATGGTCTGTTACCCACTCCCAACCCCTATAAATCTCATAATCTACAAAAACCAAACACTTTCTAACCTCTATTTTAGAAGCCAGATTCCCATCAGGTTAGGCCTAATAAGATCGCAGGAAGATGGTTAACGGTTGCAGAAATAGATGAAAAAAGAGCAAAGTATATTTGTTTCTTTTATGATGAGAAGCATATTATGGGGTATAAATGAAATTCCAATAGACAAATTTATATGGTGGAGGTTGTGGATGATGATACATGTGTAGATGAAACCATGGAGGATTCATTGTAGGAAGTTGTGGAAGAATTGGAGGAACTCATGATAATTTCACTGCAGGTTTCACAGTTGTAACAAGTTATCAAATCATCAGGGTAACTGGTTACCATGAGAAAACGACTTTGCGGGTCCTTATTGACACAGAAAGCAGTTGTAATTTTATTGACCAAGATATGTCCAAGAAGCTAGGATGCAAGGCTATTAATATCATGGCTCAATTTATCAGTGTAATTGATGGAACAAGGGTCCATACAAGTTCAGTTTACAAGAATATCCAATGGCTACTGCAAGGTACTACATTCAGTTCTAACTTCTTATTGTTGCTTTTGGGTTGAATATTATATTGGGTGTTCAGTGGATGAATACTTTGAGTAGGATACTGTTTGACTTTAAGAATAGAACTATTGAGTTCATGTATCAGGGTAAGAAAAGGATGTTCTAAGAGGAGAAATGAATAAGTTGAAATCAACTAAGGAAAAAAACAAGATTAAGGAGGAGAGTACTCCTTTTTTATGTTAAAAGTAGACACTAATGAAGATGAAAGTATTTGTTGCCATAATATTCAAGCTACACAAGGTGATTCTATTGCTCCTGAACCAGCTAGCTTAATTGATCAATATGTTAGCATATTTGTTATGCCTAGTACTTTTCCACCTCACATAGGTGTTGTTGATCATGGAATTCCATTAGTTGAAGGATCAAATTCAAATCAACAACGGCCTTACAGATATCTTGAAATTAAAAAGGACATCAAAGAAAAATTGGAAAAGAGACGTCAAACCAAGGGTTATACAGCATAGTACTGGCCCCTATGCCTCACCAATTGTGTTGGTAGGAAATAAAGATGGGAAGTGGAGACTGTGTATTGATTATACAGAGTTGAATCAATTGACCATTAAATATAAATTCCATATACCTATTATAAGGGCCTGCTGGAAGAATTAGGTAGTGCACTGGTTTTCTCTAAAATTAATCTCAGGGCTGGTTTTCATCAGCTGAGGATGGCTGAGGGTGACACTCACAACACAGCCTTTAAAACACATGAAGTTTACTATTAGTTTTTGATTATGTCCTTTTGGGCTAACCAATGACCCATCTTCCTTCCAAAACCTAACGAATTCAGTTTTCGGACCCTTGCTAAGGAAGACGGTGTTAGTTCTTTTTATATGATATTAGACAACAAATGTATGGCTGATCATGTTAAACATGTGGAAGCTATTTTTGAACTATTATTTAAAGACTAGCTATATGCCAAGATGTCTAAGTGTGCATTTGATGTCTCTAATGTGGAGTATTTAGGATATTTTATAAGTCAAGAAGCTGTTGCTACAAATCCTAAAAAGATTACAGGTTTGAACAATGGCACATTCCTGACAATATTAAGCAACTAAGAGGGTTCTTAGGACTTGATGGCTTTTATAGGAGGTTCATATAATGTTATGGCAATATATGTAGACCACTACATGATTTACTTAAGAAGGATGGTTATGTTTTGACCTCTGAAGCCACTGCATCATTCCAGAAGTTGAAGCAAGCCTTGATTTATGCTCTTGTACTGGCAATGCCAGATTTTTTGAAACTTTTCTTGGTTGAAACTGTTGCAAGTGGTAAGGGAATAATTACTGTGTTGTTGCAACAAGGGTACCCAATAGCTAATATCAGTAGATCTCTAGCACCCAGACATCAAGCCATGTCTGTCTATGACATGAAGTTATTAACTCTCATATTTGTTGCTAAATGGTCACACTACCTCTTAGGAAGACCATTAATTGTCAGGATAGATCAAAAGGTATTGAAGCACTTGCTAGAGCAACAAATTCACACTGACTTTCAAATAACTAGTATTTCCAAGATTATTGCCTTTGATTTCTCTATTGAGTATAAAAAAGGAGCTAAGAATAAGGTTGTTGATGCATTGTCTAGGAAACCGGACTCTAAACTATTAGCTATTTCTTTACTGTCTCCAAATAACTCAATGTATGACCAAATCAAAGCTACCTAGACTTCTGATACTTATTTGCAAGAGTTGATTACCAAATTACAAACTTAGAAAGTCATTTGCTTTGTGTAATGACCATCTGAGATGGAAGGGTAGGCTGGTGGCAGATGCTGATCAACAACTTAGAACACTTATTATTAGCTTGTGGCGTTCAACAACACAAGTTGGGCATTCTGGAATGGATTCTAACTTAAAAAGGTTGCAATCATGTTCAATTGGAAATCAATGGATACAGATATAAGAGACTCCATCAACAAATGTGATGTATGCTAAAGACATTAGTAAAATATTGCTGCCTCTCCTGGCCTATTGCAACCATTACTTGTTCCTGATGGGATATGGACTGGAATCTGTTTATATTTTATTAAAAGATTGCCTAGATCCCATGGTAAGGATGTCATTTTTGTTGTTCTTGATACACTTAGCAAGTATGGTCATTTAATAAGCCTATAGTATTCTTATACTGCCTAGACTGTGGCTCAGTCTTTCTTGGACAATGGTTTCAAGCTACATGGGTGGCCTGCTACCATAGCCAGTGATAGAAATCCAATCTTTTTCAGAAACTTTTGGCAAGAATTGTTTGCAATACAAGGTGTTCAGCTGCAGAGATCAACAGCGAATCACCCTCAAGCTGATGGCCAAACTGAAGTTTCGAATAGAACTTTAGAGACTTATCTGAGATATTTTTGTTCTGATAGCCCTCGGGACTAGCCTAAGTATCTATCATTAGCTGAACGGTGGTATAATACTACCAACCATATTGCTATCAAATTCAGTCCTTATGAGGTTTTATATGGCTAGAAACTACCTCTCCATCTTTCCTATCTAGCTTGTGAAGCTGTTTTAGAAATGGTTGATAGATCCCTGGCTAATCGAAAGGCAATTATCCATCTTCTGAAGTTCCATCTATTGAGAGCACAGTAGAGAATGAGGGATCCAGCTGACGAACACAGGTCTGACAAAAAAGTTGAAGTGGGATATTGGTTTTATCTTAAGCTACAACCCTATAGGTAGGTATCTATTGCTACTAGACTGTTCAACAAGCTTGAGTATTATGGCGTTTATCCTATTGATGCTAAGATTGGACCTATTGCCTACAAACTGCTCCTTCCTACAGATGGTTTGATTCGTCCTACTTTCCATGTCTCTCAATTGAAGAAATGCCATGAAATTTCTTCCAACAACAATCACCCTCATGTATTTCATTTTTCAAGTCCTTATTGTCCATTACCTGAAGAAGTGTTAGCAAGAAGGATGGTGAAAAGAGGCAATAAAGATACAATACAACTGTTGGTCAAATGGACAGGAATTCATACCTCTCAATCTACTTGAGAATATTTCTCTGAGCTGTAGAATCGATTCCCTTCCTTTCAGTCTTGAGGACAAGACATTGTTTTTGTAAGGGGTATTATTGCAATGTTTAGTAGTAATGAATGTAATTAGATTTATTTTTTAAATCTTAGCTAAGGTGAGCTGATATGGCAGTTAGTTGGAAGATTTCAGAAATTAGTTAGAAGTAGTTATGAAGTTAGTTGTTGTTAAAAGTAAGTTACATGAGCGAAAAAGAGAAAGCATCAAATTAGTTACAAATAAATATCTCATTGTTCATATTTGGATCTCATTCATGAAATAAAACTCTTCTTCTCCTCCTAGCTAACATCTTGGTTGATACCCTGATCTAGCCTAATTGTTCTTCGAAATTCTTCATTTCCTAGAACTCTTGGCACTCGATTGCATTGTGTGCATCATATATATTGGTTAATTATTTAAATCTAAGTAAGTTGATTTAAATAAAAATCCAATTTTATTTTGCTATCCTTTTAGATGGATATTATTGTGCTAGCCTATTTAGATGGTTTTCTCATAATTACGTCGACCTATAAAGACAAAGCCCATGTCCCATAAGCCTTTCATAGAGACTACTTGACCCCCACAACTATGTAAAGGGGTCACTTCTCTCATTTGAGAAGAAAAAAGTTGAGGACAAACAAGATGACACAAGGGAGCTCGTGGATCAAATATCACAATTCTCTAAAAATTGCATGTGTTCAAATAATCAAGCATATCAATAAAAATTTCAAGTATTCAAGATCAAGAACGAAGTTAAATTAAATACGAGAAGTTAAAGATCAAGGCCGGTGTGTTGACCCGGCCCATCGTCTCATATGTTATTGTTCTGTTCCCCCATTTTATGTTTCTTCATGTTTTGTTGTCGGTATTTGGTGTGTTAGAGTTAATTCGAATTTGTTTTGGAAGGAAATGAGATACTTAGTCTCTTTAAGGAAGGTTTGGTTTGAAAAAGTAAACCAGATGTTGACGTATGAGTTAGAGAGCTCGGATGTGATTTTCGGTGATTCGGTTAGCTTTCGGAGATGATTTGTGACTTAGGAGCGTGATCGAAAGTTATTTTGGAGGTCTAGTGTAGAAATAGGCTTGAATAGGCAAAATTAGTATTTTGGCTATTTCCGGTTGATTGGTGTTATTTTGATCCGAAGGACGGAATGGAATTCCAAGAGTTGTAGTAGCTTCATTAGGTGATTTGGGATGTGCTTACAAAATTTCAGATGATTTGAAAGTGTTTTGGTCGGGTTTTGATCAAATGCGTATTTTGGAAGTTTTAAAAGAACTTAGGCCTGAATCCGATGTAATTTGATGGTTTTTGTGTTTTTTGTGGCGTTTTGATGATTGAAGCAAGTTTGAATGATGTCTTAGGATGGGTTGGCACTTTTGGTTGAGGTCCCGGGGGGCCTCGAGATGATTTTGGATGGCTAAGGGGAATTTTTGAAGTTGGAAATTGCAGCAGTCAGTGCAAAGCAATTTTTCTCTATGCGATCGCGTAGCACAAGGTCTGCGATCGCAAAGAAGGATTTTAGGGGCTGTTTGGTTGTTCAGTGCGTTCGCATGGAGGGGGTTGCGATCGCACAATGTTGTTTGGTAATGCACTGCGATCAAGGAGGCCATATTGCGATCGCATGGGGTAATGTGAGACCTTGGGAATTTTGTGTTATGGGATCGTAGGAGCTCGGATGAGATAGCATAGGGTTAGATACAGTGATCTGGTCACAATATTAAAACATTTCATCCGCAAACCCAACCCATTTTCTACCATCTTTGGGCATTGTTGAGAGCTTTTGGACGGGGATTTAAGAGAGTTTCAACTGGGATCGATTGGAGGTAAGTTTTATGAGTTAAAATATGATTTTATTGTAGAATCATCATTGAAATTCATGAGAATATAGACAAATTGTAAGAAATTAGGGCTTGAGTTTGAAATTCTAAATTTGAGATATGAGGGATCATTTATGGACCGATTTGGGAGTTCTTAGTATGTACGGATTCATGGCGAGATAAGGAATCCGAGGATGTTATTTTTTGACTTTCAAGAAGTTGGCCCGGGGCTCGAGTTTTTCCAATTTCGTGAATTTTAATATTTTCGAGTTTTTTCGATTGAGTTATGTTCCCTTAGCCTATTGTAATGTATTCGTTGTGGTTTTGGCCAGATTCGGCGCGCGAGGAGGTCGATTCAAGAGGAAAGGGCTTAGCGAGCCAGACTTCTGGCCGACTAGAGGTAAGTAATGATTTTAAATGATGTCCTGAGGGTTTGAAACCCCCGATATTCACAACGTAGTACTATTTTGAGATGAGACATGCACTGTATGCCGAGCACGGGGTCATTTACTATTGAGGATTGTGACTTGGTCCATCCCGATTGTTATTTGACCGCGTATTTGACTAAGGCTTCTTGTCTTTCACTATGATTTGGGCTTATTTCCATACTTGAGCTTCGTGCCGACTATTTAAGATATTTTGTGAACTCCCATTACTGTTTCCTCACTAAATGAAATATTATTTGAAATCAGTCCCACTTGAGTTACACTGTTTCGTGAACTCAGCTATACTTTTACTCAACTTGAGATTTAAATGATACTTGAACAGATGTTTGAGCTAAGCACTATTGTTTTACTGTTGCCCAAGGGGCTTATGATTATTTTATGGACTGGTTGAGGCCGAGGGTCATTTGTGAGGATATGTTGAGTGATGTGAGGAGGCTTTCAGGACTCGAGTGACATGTGAGGGGGTTTTCAGGCCCCGAGTGATTTGTGAGGAGGCCTTCAAGACTCGACTGTATTGTAAGAAGGCTTTGAGGCCCCACAGGTTACAAACTCTCCTGCTGTCTCCTTTCATATTTTCACATTTATCATTTCATTATTCATATTCATATCAACAGTGATATTGGATCACATTTTCACCCTTATTGCCTCGTCCACCCTTACTACCTCAGCCATCCTTATCACCCCAACCCACACCTTATTTCACCGTGTTGTGCGCGCAACCCGAACCCGCCTGACAGTTTTCAATTAACAACAACAAACAGAACAACAACAAGTACAAGAAATCAACCATGGCACTTTGTTAAAATAATTCCACAACAAGGGTATTAACATCCCAGAACTAGCAACAACAATTTTCCATTTCAAGTGTTTCACATTGTTTCCATTTCCATTATTCCACATTGTTTCCGTTCCCGCTATCCCACATTATTTCCGTTTCCATTGTTCCAATTACAAATTCCACAACATTCACCACAAGGTACTACCACACAATTTGTACAACACGAAAGCTTCACAATGATTTTCACATGAATATCAACTATCAACAATTTCACAACTAGCATAGGAAATTTCACGAGGATCACAGTTAGCCATACATACCTGGAATTGAATATCCTCTTTAACCTCTACTCCAATTCATCAAGCAATCAAGAAGGATCAATCTAGTTCATGGTTAATACATAGACCTTTAGAATAGGAATTCACAATTTACTACCCAATTCCCTTTTTACAAGATTTTTGGGTTTTGAAGATATGCATATGGATTTCTAACAAGAATTTTCAAAATCAAAGTATGAAATTCCCTCCCCAAAGGTGCATTAGAAATTTAGGGAAAAAGGGTTAGGGATTTTACCTTGAAATCAAAGGAGAAGGCAGATGCTCAAGATTTTTTTTTCCGGGCTTTGGTGATTTTTGAAAGATCAATTTATGAAGAAATAGCTTTATCTCCCTAGAACCCTCTCTTCCTCTCTCTTATTTGGTTCAGAAAATGGGTTAAAAATAAGAAAAGAGGGGTCGGACTTAGAATATTAGAAAATAACTGAGCGAACACGATCTGCAATGCCTATATGCGATCGTTGAACGGACATGCGGTCCGTAGAATGGACCGCGGAAATGGCTCAAGTTTCAAACCTCTCAGGTTGGGAATGGGGTGACTATGACGTTTGTATTTGTGTTCTGCGATCGCAGAATGCACCACAGAACTGACCTTTGAATTTCGTCAGGGACAATATGCGATCACTCTGCGGTCCGCATATTGATTATGTGATTGCAGATTTGACCGCATTTTCAACATCAAAATTTGGTTTCTCTCTGATTCATTCTGCGGTAGGAATGCGGTCCGCATAGCTGATGTGCGACCGCATTCTGGACCGCATTTTGACATTTTTCTAGAAAAGTTAATTCTTTCAATTTTTAAAGGCTTAAATCACTACCAAGGGTCCGAACCGCGGCGAGCTTGAACTCTACACATTCATAACACATAATCAGAGTAGACACTACGGTTTACTAAGTTCTGGGACAAAATTATTTACGGTACCTTACAAAGAGTACTCACATTACTCTTATATCGCGTTTGCAGATACAGGTAGACGGAGTTCGTCTTTGAGCGCTGATTTCCTTCCAGACCGGGCAGACTAGGAGTGACAAGGTAGTATTGACATCCGCAGCCCCGTTTTTCTCCCTTATCTTCTGTTATTTACATTATCTTCAGACTTTGGTCTTAGTTCCAAGCTTTGTAGAATTTCAGTAAACTCTCTAGTAGCTCGTGACTTGTGACACCCCGATTTCGGGCTGTGTTGGGATAGCTACCTGTTTATCATTGTTCTTATGCACTTATGATAATGATATTAATGTTTTAGACTTATTCATCCTTAGTAATTGTTAAAAGAAGTGTTGGTATTCTGTTGGCTGACCTTGTCTTCATGAGAGGCACCATCACGACTCAGTTTGGAAATTGGGTCGTGACAGCTGGCAACCATCAAGATATTATATTAGAAAAGAAATATCATAGGATTCATAGATATTATACCGTTCATATTATCTGAAATAAAATACTATGATTGTTGTAATATTTTTCAATCCAGCTTAATTTCTTGATACGATTTTTAATGTTTACAATTGCTACACACGATAATTGTATGCCAATGTCTAAGGAGATAGTGGAATTCTTAATTAAGGAGCTAGAAAATGAAATAGAATGTGATTGTGAAACATGATTTAGACCACAAAAAATGTGCTAGATGGTACGACGATCTAAGTAGGCCAAAAATGCAAAGTTGCACATGTGATGACCCGGCCCGTTGTCTCATGTGTTTCTATCCTGTTTCCCCCATTTTATGACTCTTCATGTTTCGTTATCGGTATTTGGTGGGTTAGAGTTAATTCGGATTGGTTTTGGAAGAAAATGACACACTTAGTCTCATTAAGAAAGGTTTGGTTTGGAAAAGTCAACTGGATGTTGACTTATGAGTTAGAGAGCTCGGATGTGATTTCTGATGACTCAGTTAGCTTTGGAGGATGATTTGTGACATAGGCGCATAATCGAAAGTAATTTTGGAGGTCCGGTTTAGAATTAGGCTTGAATTGGCGAAGTTAGTATTTTGGTGATTTCCGGTTGATAGGTGATACTTTGATCCGAGGGTCAGAATGGAATTCTGAGAGATGCAGAGCTTCGTTAGGTGATTTTGGAAGTGTGTGTAAACTTTCAGATGATTTGGAGGTGTTTTGGATGGGTTTTTGATCAGATGCATATTTTGGAAGATTTAGAAGAATTTAGGCTTGAATCCAATGTAATTTGATAGTATTGGTAATAGTTGTGGTGTTTTATGATTGGAACAAGCTTGAATGATGTATTAGAATGGGTTGGCACTTTTGGGTGAGGTCTAGGGGGCCTCGGGGTTATTTCGGATGGCCAACAGGGTGAATTTTGAACTTGTGTGATTGCTCATATGTTTGGTATCTGGTAGCTCCGCATTTGCACAAAAGGGGTCGCAGATGCAGTTCTACAGACGGAAAGAGGAGTCACAAGTGTGGTTTTGGAGTGCTGGGGTGACTTTCGCATAAGCGGTTTGTGTCTCGCAAATGCATTCACTGCAAAAGTGATACTGGACCGTAAAATGGGTCCTGGGCGAGTTAGTAAATTCCGCAGAAGCGGAAAGGTCTTTTCGGAGATATTTAATTCTATCTTTCGCGAATTTTTTTGAAAGAACTTAACATTTTCACTTCAGACTTGGAGGTTTTTGTGCGATTTTGGAAAGGGGATCAAGGGACTTCACTGAGGTAAGGAATTCTGAGCCAAAAACATAAATTTAATGTGTTATACATGAATTAAGGGTGAAAAATCAAGGAATTAGAGATCAAAAATGGAGGTTAGGACATGAACTTAAGTGAAAGAAAAATGGGGATTTGAGGGGCCAATTGGACTCTGATTCTGGTAATTTTTATACGTGTAGACTCGTGGAGAGATAAGGAATCCGATGAAGTTGAATTTTTTGATTTTCGAGAAGTGGGCATGGGGCTCAGATTTTGCAAATTTCATGAATTTCGATATTTTTCGAGTCTTTTTGATTGGGTTATGTTCCCTTAGCCTATTGTAAGGTATTCGTTGTGGTTTTGGTCAGATTCATTGTGCAAGGAGGTCGATTCGAGAGGTAGAGCATAGCGGGATAGACTTTTGATCGGCTAGAGGTGAATAATGATTTTAAATGATGTCCTGAGGGTTTGAAACCCCAGATTCGCACAACTTAGTGCTATGTTAAGATGAGACATGCGCTCAATGACGAGCGCGGGGTCATTTACTATTGGGGATAGTGACTTGGTCCATCCTGATTGATGTTTTACCGCATAGTTGAATAAGATTTGTTGTTTTTTACTATGACTTGGGCTTATTTCCATACTTGGTCTTATTGCCAACTATTTGAAATCCTTTGTCAACTATCATCTCTATTTGTAATATTACTTGAACTCAGTCCAATTAAATTATACTATTTCATGAACTCAGGTATTTTTACTCAAATCTGAGATTTAAATGATATTTGAACTAGTGTTTGAGCTGAGCATTGGTGTTTTACTGATACCCGAGGGGCTTATGATTGTTTCTTGGACTAAATGTGGCTGAAGGACATATGTGAGGATATGTTGAGTGATATGAGGAGGCTTTCAGGCCTCGAGTGTTATGTGAGGAGGCTTTCAGGCCTCGAGTGTGATGTGAGAAGACTTCCAGGCCTTATGTTGACGTGATCAGGCTTTTAGGACTTATTTTATATGCCACGAGATGGCTTGATATTGCGTTTGGGCTGTAGGAGCCCCTCCGGAGTCTACACACCCACAGTGAACGGGGGTACCCATGTGATTTGAGAAAGAGACCGTGGGGCTGATATTGTACTGAGAGGTTGATATTGAGCCCGAGGGGCTGGTTTCTACCTATTTCTCACTTGTTGAAAATATTTGTCTTTAACTGCTTTGAGACAGAATTAAATTGATACTTCAGTGTTTTACTGCCTAATTGATTTTACTGCTCGAAATAGCGTTCCTTTTTGCATTTATGAGATTTCATGCTTTCTGCCATAATTTATTCTTATTACTCATTGGGTCGGAGTACTCACATTACTCCTTACACCATGTGTACAGATACAGGCAGAGAAGAGTTCGTTCCTGAGCGTTGATTTCCTTCCAGACCAAGCGGACTAGGAGTGATGAGGTAGTTATTGATGTCCGCAGCCCTGTTTCTCCCTTATCTTTCCCTACCTATGTTATATCCAGACTTGTAGTATCTTAGTAGACTCTATAGTTGCTCATAACTTGTGACACCCCAGTTTCGGGCTGTGTCGGGAGGGTTCCCTATGTTATCACTTTTATTCCGCACTTTTTATTATATTGTATATGCTTCGGACTTATGTGTTAACTAAATTGGAAAAAGAGATGTTCCGTTGGCTGGCCTTGTCTTCAGGAGAGGCACCATCATGACCGGGTTTGGGAATTGGGTCATGACAAGTTGGTATCAGAGCCTAGGTTACATATGTCTCACGAGTCATGAGCAGGTTTAGTAGAGTCTCACAGACCTGTACGGAGACGTCTGTATTTATCCTCGATGGGAAACATAAGCTTTAGGAAAAACACCATATTCTTGAAATTCTTATCGTGTGACTTTGTTAATCTGAGAACTAAACTTCTGTGTTTTATTCTCTCGCATATGGCGATGACTCGCACTACCGGACGAGACGGACGACCACCAGTACCACCTACTGAGCGCACCAAAGACCGTGGATGCGGTCGTGGTCGTGGTAGAGGCTGATCCGCGAGGGCAGCACCTGTTGCTCCACCAGGTGCCTCGGCTCAAGATCAGGCTCCAGCTGCAGACATTCCACTAGCAAATGTTCAGGCACCGGCGGTGCCCATTATGATTCTGCACCTTCAGGAGGATTAGCTCAAATATTGTCAGTTTGCACTGGCCTGGCTCAAGTAATTTCAGCCACTATTGCAACAGCTACTTCTCGGGCCGGGGGGAGGCAACTAGATCCCCACTGCTCGCACCCCTGAGTAGGTAGTGTAGGGATTGTAGACACCCGGAGCATCCCCAGCTCAGCCGGTTGCACCAGTTCAGGATTCTATGGTTCCAGTCATGCCAGACAATGAGTAGCGCCATCTTGAAAGGTTTAGTAAGCTCCAGCCTCTTTCGTTCATTTCTGTTTACGGCGAGGATGCTTAGGGTTTTCTCGACAAGTGTTAGTGTATGCTTCGGACTACAGGGATTTTGGAGTCGAGTGGTGTAGCATTTACCGTATTTCAGTTCACTAGAGCTTCCTTCACTTGGTGGGAGGCATATAAGTGGCATAGGCGGGCAGGTGCAGTGCCTTTGACTTGGCATGATCTCCACTCTCTTCTTGGAGAAGTGGGTACCACATTCTCAGAGTGGGGAGCTGTGTAGACAGTTTGAGTGGCTTCGACAGGGAGATATGACTGTGACCCAGTATGAGGCGAGGTTTTTAGAGTTGGCTCGTCATGCCTCCTGGATAGTTTCGGCTGATCCGGAGAGGATCAAGAGGTTTGTGGATGGACTTAATTATCACCTTCGTGTTCTGATGACTCGAGAGAGAGTTCTGAGTATTTCTTTTGAGGATGCGGTTGATATTGCTCGTGATATTTAGATGGCTCGCCATCAGGATAGAGAGGAGAGGAGGATAATAGGCCTTGAGGTTCTGGTAGTTTTAGTGGAGCTCCATCTAGGGGCCAGTTTCAGCATGGTAGAGGTCGTCCTTTTAGGCCTCCTCAGTCGGCTCGTCTCGAGTATCATGGGGCATCTAAAGGTCGTGGTCATCATGGGTTTAAGCAGGTCCATTCTTCACTTAGTGCCCTTCCAGCTCAGAGTTCTTCACGTGCCCCGTATGTTCAGGGTTCTTTCGGGCCAAGTGCATCAGCTAGTCACTCTAGTGCGAGGGGTTCTCTTAAGTCCCATTCTCCATCACTTGGGAGCTATTATGAGTGCGAGGAGTTTGGACACATGTGGAGGCAGTGTCCTCGTTGTGCTGCCAGTTCATCACAATAGATGGGTCAGTCCTCATCTTTTGTACCAGTTCAATACCTGGCCAATCAGCTAGGGGAGGGGGTTAGATATCATGGGGTCTATCCAGAGGCAGAGGCCGATCAGGTGGCGGTCAGGCTCAATTTTATGCTATCCCAAACGGGACAGATGCCCTTGCGTCAAATGTTGTTATCACATGTACTATGTCAGTCTACCACAGAGATGCTTCTATCTTATTTGATCTCGGTTCCACCTATGCTTATGTGTCTTCATATTTTGCTCATCATTTGGGTATGACCCGATGGTGTCTTGCTTTACCTGTGCACATATCTAACCAGGTGGGTGATACTATTATTTTAGACCATGTGTATCGGTCTTGTATTGTGACTATTGGGGGTCTGGAGACCCGAGTTTATTTATTGCTATTGAACATGGTGGACTTTGATGTTATATTGGGCATGGATTAGCTATATACCTGTCATGCTATTCTGGACTGTCATGCTAAGACAGTCCCTTTGGCTATGCTAGGTGTTTCGAGGATCGAGTGGCGTGGTGTGACTAACTATGTCCCTAGTAGAGTGATTTCTTTCCTAAAGGCTCAGCGTATGGTTGGGAAGGGTTGTCTGTCATATTTAGCCTTTGTGCGGGAGTCAGAGCTGAGGCTCCTAGCATTGATTATGTTCCAGTTGTGAGGGAGTTTCCCGATGTTTTTCCTGTCAACCTGCCGGGCATGCCAATGGAAATGGACATTGATTTTGGTATTGACCTAGTGCCTGGCACTCAGCTCATTTCCATTTCTCCGTATCTTTTGGCGCTAGCGGAGCTAAAAGAGTTGAAGGAGTAGCTTCAGGAACTCCAAGATAAGTGGTTTATTCGGCCTAGTGTGTCACTGTGGGATGCACATGTTCAAGAAGGATGGAACAATGAGGATGTGCATTGATTACAAGCAGTTGAATAAAGTTACTGTGAAGAAAAAGTACCCCCTGCCTTGTATTGATGATTTATTCGATTAGCTTCAAGGAGCGAGGGTGTTCTCCAGGATTGATCTCTGTTTGGGTTATCATCAGTTGAAGATCAGGGATTCAGATATTCTTAAGACTACTTTCAGGACTAGATATGGTCACTATGAGTTTCTTGTCATGTCTTTTGGGCTGACCAATGGCCCAGCAGCGTTCATGCATTTGATGAACAGTGTATTTCGGCCTTATGGATTCATTTGTTATTGTATTCATTGATGATATTCTGGTGTACTCGCGTAGTCAGGAGGAGCACGTGGAGCATTTGTGAGTTGTATCGCATAGATTGAGGGAGGATAAGCTTTATGCAAAGTTCTTCAAGTGTGAGTTTTGGCTTGGTTCAGTGGCTTTCTTAGGGCACGTGGTGTCCAGCGATGGTATTCAGGTTGATCCAAAAAATATAGAGGCGGTGCAGAGTTGGCCTAAACCATCCTCAGCCACAGAGATTCATAGCTTCCTCAGTTTGGCAGGTTATTATCGCTGGTTTGTTCAGGGTTTTTTATCTATTGCCTTACTCTTGACAAAGTTGACGCATAAGGGTGCTCCATTTGTATGGTCGGACGATTGCGATGAGAGCTTTCAGAAGCTCAAGACAGCTTTGACCACAGCTTCAGCATTTGGTGTTACCATTAACTTCAGGTTCTTGTACCGTCTATTGTGACGCTTCGAGAGTTGGGTTGGCTGTGTGTTGATGTAGGAAGGTAGAGTGATTGCATATGTTTCTCGTCAGTTGAAGCCCCATGAGAAGAACTACCCTGTTCATGACTTAGAGTTGGCTACTATGGTTCATGCTTTGAAGATTTGGAGGCACTACTTATATGGCGTATCTTGTGAGGTATTCACCAATCATCGGAGTCTTCAGCATTTTTTCAATCAAAAGGATCTTAATTTGAGGCAGTGAAAGTGGCTTGAGTTGCTAAAAGATAATGATATTACTATTATGTATCATCCGGGAAAGGACAATGTAGTGGCTGATGCTTTGAGCCGAAAGGCAGTCAGTATGGGGAACTTGGCGTATATTCCAGTTAGGGAAAGGCCCTTTTGCGGTGGATGTTCAGGCTTTAGCCAATTGATTTGTGAGATTAGATATTTCCGAACCCAGTCGGGTATTGTCTTGCGTGGTTTCTCGGTCTTCCTTATATGATCGCATCAAAGAGTACTAGTATGATGATCCGTGTTTTCTTGTCCTCAAGGACGGAGTTCAGCACGGTGATTCTAGGGATGTGACCATCGGTGATAATGGGTTTGATGATGTGGGACCGGATTTGTGTGCCCAATCTAGATGGGCTTAGAGGGTTGATTCTTGAGGAGGCCCATAGTTGATTCTATTTGGGTGATTGTGGATCGGCTGATCAAGTTTGCGCACTTTCTTCCGGTGTGTACTACCTATTCTTCAGAGCGGCTGGCAGGGATCTTTATCCAGGAGATTATTTGGTTGCATGGTGTCCCAGTGTCTATATCTCAGATAGGGGTACTCAGTTCACTTCCCAGTTTTGGAGGACTTTTCAGCGAGAGTTGCGTACGCAGGTGGAGTTGAGCACAACATTTCATCATCACACGGACGGATAGCATGAGCGCACTATTCAAATATTAGAGGACATGTTGCGTGCCAGTGTTATTGATTTAGGAGGTTCTCCGGATGAGTTCTTGCCACTTGCAGAGTTTTCCTACAACAACAGCTATCAATCAAGCATTCAGATAGAACCGTAAGAGGCCTTGTATGGGAGATGGTGTAGATCTCTGGTTGGTTGGTTTGAGCCCAGTGAGGCTAGACTATTGCGGATGGAGTTGGTTAAGGATACCTTAGATAATGTGAAGTTGATTCAGGAGAGTTTTCGTACAACTCAATAGCGTCAGAAGGGTTATGCGGACCGAAAGGTTCGAGATGTGTCTTACATGGTAAGTGAAAAGGTTTTGCAGAAGGTATCGCCCATGAAGGGTGTTATGAGGTTTGGAAAGAAAGGAAAGTTAAGTTCGCGGTTCATTGGGCCTTTTCAGGTACTTAGGAGGATTTGAGAGGTGGCCAATATGCTTGCTTTGCCACCTAGCTTGTCGGGCGTTCATTCGGTATTTCACTTTTTTATGCTCCGGCAGTATGTTAGGGACCCATCTCATGTTTTGGACTTCAGTACGGTTTAGCTAGATGATGATTTGACCTATGATGTGGAGCCAGTGGCTATTTTGGGTCGTCAGGTTCGGAAATTGAGATAAAAGGATATAGCTTCGGTGAAGGTACAGTGGAGAGGTCGACCCGTGGAGGAGGCTACCAGGGAGACCGAGCGGGAGATGCAGAGTAGATATCCACATCTATTTGAGGCTTCAGGTATGTTTCTTGACCCGCTCGAGGATGAGGTTTGTTTTAGTTGGGGAGGATATGACGACCTGGCCCGTCGTCTCATGTGTTACTATCCCGTTTCCCCCATTTTATGCTTATTCATGTTTCATTATCGGTGTTTGGTGGGTTCGAGTTAATTCGGACTGGTTTTGGAAGGAAATGATACACTTAATCTCTTTAAGGAAGGTTTGGTTTGGAAAAGTCGATCGGATATTGACTTATGAGTTAGAGAGCTCGGATGTGATTTTCAGTGATTCGGTTAGCTTCGGGGGATGATATTTGACTTAGTAGCGTTACCGGAAGTGATTTTGGAGGTTCGGTGTAGAATTGGGCTTGAACTAGCGAAGTTAGTATTTTATCGATTTTCGGTTGATAGGTGAGATTTTGATCTGAGGGTCGGAATGGAATTTTGAGAGTTGCAATAGCTTCATTAGGTGATTTGGGATGTGTGTGTAAAATTTCAAATGATTATGAGGTGTTTTGGTTTGGTTTTTTATCAAATGCGTATTTCTGGAAGTTTTAAAAGAATTTAGGCTTGAATCCGACGTAATTTGATAGTTTTGGTGTTGGTTGTGGTGTTTTGATGATTGGAGCGAGTTTGAATGATGTTTTATAATGGCTTGGAACTTTAGGTTGAGGTTTGGCGGCCTCGGGGTGATTTCGGATGGCCAATAAGGTGAATTTTGGACTTCTGTATGTCTGGTATCTGGTATCTGGTATCTCCGCATCTGCGGAAAAGGGGCCGTGGATGCGGTTCCGCAGATGTGGAAGAGGAGTCACATGTGCAGTTTTGAGTGCTAAGGTGACTTTCGCAGAAGCGGTTTGTGGCCCGGAGATACGGTCACTACATAAACGGTATTGGACCGCTGATGCGGTCCCGGGCGAGTTAGTATATTCCTCGGAAGCGGAAAGGTCTAGTTAGAGATATTTAATTCTATCTTCGCGAATTTTTTAAAGAGCTTAATATTTTTACTTCGGACTTGGAAGTTTTGTGCGATTTTGGAGAGGTAACCAATGGACTTCATTGAAGTAAGGAATTCTGAGCCTAAAACATAAATCTAATGTGTTATTACATGAATTAAGGGTGAAAAATCAAGGAACTAGAGATAAAAATGGAGGTTAGGGCTTGAAGTTAAGAGAAATAAAAATGGGGATTTGAGGGGCCAATTGTACTGCAATTCTGGTGATTTTTATATGTGTAGACTCGTGGCGAGATAAGGAATCCGATAATGTTGAATTTTCTAATTTTTGAGAAGTAGGCCAAGGGCTCGGGTTTTGAAAAATTCGTAAATTTTGATATTGTTTGAGTCTTTTCGATTGGGATATGTTCCCTTAGCCTATTGTAAGGTATTTGTTGTGGTTTTGGCCACATTCGACGGGCGAGGAGTTTAAAACTCAGGATTTGCACAACGTAGTGCTATGTTGAGATGAGACACGCGCTCAATGACGAGCGAGGGGTCATTTACTATTGGGGATTGTGACTAGGTCCATCCTGATTGATGTTTTACCGCGTAGTTGACTATGACTTGGGCTTATAGCATACTTGGGCTTATTGCCGACTATTTGAAATTCTTTGTGAACTATCATCACAGTTTCCTCACTATTTGAAATATTACTTGAACTCAATCCAATTAAATTATACAGTTTCATGAACTCGGCTATTTTTACTCAATTTTGAGATTTAAATGATATTTGAACTAGTGTTTGAGCTGAGCACTATTATTTTACTGATGCTCAAGGGGCTTATGATTGTTTCTTTGACTGATTGAGGTCGGGGGCCATATGTGAGGATATGTTGAGTGATATGAGGAGGCTTTCAGGCATCGAGTATTATGTGAGGAGGCTTTCAGGCCTCGAGTGTGTTGTGAGAAGGCTTCCAAGCTTTATGTTGATATGATCAGGCTTTCAGGCCTTATTTTATACGCCATAAGATGGCTTGATATTACGTTTGGTCTGTAGGAGCCCCTCTAGAGTCTTCACCCCTGCAGCGAGCGCGGTACTCATGTGATTTAAGAGCGATCCCGCGGGACTGATATTCTACTGAGAGGTTGATATTGAGCCTGAAGGGCTAGTTCCTGGCTATTTCTCACTTGATAAAAATATTTGTCTTTGACCGCTTTAAAAGAGAATTTAAATTGATAATTCACTGTTTTACTGCCTAATTGATTTTACTGATTGAAATAGTATTCCTTTGTGCATTTATAAGATGTCATGATTTCAGTCATTAATTATTCTTATTACTCACTGGGTTGGAGTACTCATATTACTCTCTACACCATGTGCGCAGATACAAGCAAAGTAGAGTTCATTCCTGAGCGTTGATTTCCTTCCAGACCAGGCGGACTAGGAGTGACGATGTAGCTGTTGACGTCTGCAACCCCGTTTCTCCCTTATCTTACCCTACCTATGTTATATCCAGACTTGTAGTATCGTAATAGACTCGGTAGTAGCTCATAACTTGTGACACCCGATTTCGGGCTCTATCGGGAGGGTTCCCTGTGTCTTCTCTTTTATTCCGCACTTTTGACTATATTATCTATGCTTCAGTCTTATTCATGTTAAGTAAATTGTGAAAAGAGATGTTCTTTTTCCATTGGCTGATCTTATCTTCACGAGAAATTCCATTACAATCGGGTTTGAAATTGGATCGTGACTAACACATTAGCACCGAAGATGGATCGTAAGTTTGATATGATAGCTCAAAGAGAATGAATGCTCTTATGTTTACTAGCTACATGAGTTTTTGCGTCTATCTCTACCCGCTATATGTGCTTGGTTCATTACCAACTGCAACGTGCAATTTTCCATAATTTTCATCCCAAGGGAACATATACAAGAGGAATTGGCTAAGACCTAAGCTCTCTCTACCTATAACGATTAGTCACGTAAGGATAAGAAGGGACCCTATTTTCTATCAAAAATATTTTTAGAGAAATAAAATTCTCAAAATTTTCAACGGAACATAATAACGAAATCTTTCTATAAATAGTTAAAGTCTAAATATGAATTTTGTCAAAGTTCATTACATTCTTTCAAAAAACAAATCTAGGCAAAAGCATTTGGAATGCAGGGAATAAATAGAAGGTAAAAACTTATTCATGGCACCAAATCATACTAATTTATATTGATCAAATGGTAAATTGAAATAAAAATATGTACAATTAACTAGAGTTTAGGATAATAGTATACGTAAATTCATGTGACATATATTTGTAGGTGTTACAAATAGAATTTTATTTATGGTGAATGTCTATATTTAGAGAGATTCTAGGGTTTTTTACTTGGTGACCAAGTCACCCTCTCCCTATAAATAGAGCGTTCTATTTCATTGTAATTCATCACATATCAATAAGAATTCCTTCTCTCTCTACTTTGCTCTGCAATATTCTTCTTCTTCTTTTATTATTTTGTAACACGTTATCAGCACGAGACTTTAACCAATTGAGTAGAAGTTTTGGGATTGAGCATTATAATTGTCAATTGTTCCGTGAACTTCCTTCATTATTAAATTCTGGATTTAAACTAAGTATTTTACCGTATTTTTCTCTTTTATTCTATTCCTTAATTTTAAATACAAGCAAAGACGATAAAATTTTGATTATAACTCTAATGGAGTTTGAAAAAAATTATAGCCACCCAAAGTGGTAAAGTTAAAGAATTAAAAAACTGTCCCATTTAATTTGATCCATTTTCATTCCCTTTAGAGAATGTGATAGCAGTATGTGATAAGTCTTAAAGAAGACAAAATTACTACTATGAATGTATCAATAGATGTGGATGTGGCAATAGACGAAATTATAATCGTTATCATTGAGTAATGATAATAATAAGGATTCTCAAAATAATCCTTCACTCTGTGAAAGTTATATTTGTCATCGATATGACATGGGATTTTATAAAGCACATATAGATATTTATGGTCTATTCATGATGTGAATATGACAACATCTGATTTATGATACATATTCATTCTTGGAAGAATATGAACGTGGTAATGGTAGTGAATATACCACACTCACACTTACAAGGAAGTTTGAGAGGATATAAGAAAATAATGTCATTATTTGGCATGAATGACCGTTGGTCATGTACCTATTGTATGCCAAAATATTTTGGCAATGTGATTATTAAAGGACAACAATAATGCAAGAAATATATCCTGGATATAATTTTGACTATGACCATAATGGTATAACTTTCTCCTTGAAAGAGATATATGACCATATGAATGTTGATGAATATGTGGTAGTACAAAATTAATTGAGAGATCTGGAAGAGCCAATTATACTATTTAGGAGAAACACAATTGATTACTATCGACGCCCCCCTTTTTCCTTCCTTAAACGAAAGAGAAATCAGGTTTACGATATTATGGGCAAAACAACTCTATTTCCCATTTAGGAATTGGGTAATGGATTTGGAAGAGTCGCCACCTAATGATTATTGGGCATTAGGACACTTGAGAGATATTATTTTTAAAAGGAAACCAGAGTTCAGGTAAGGGCTTGAGATTATCTCGAGGGGAAGGTTTTAGACACCCCTCAAGATCCACTAGTGTGGTTACCGGCCGTGTTAATTGCGACTTTATGAAAGGTGAAGCAATTAAGCAAGTAAGGCTCACAAATATAGCATTCATATAACTTTAAAAAAAATCTTTGAAGAAGAAAGAGGTACGCAAATTTAAAATAAAATGAAAGAAAGTTGAAAAAACGTATTACTATGAAAGAACATTTGAATAAAACAAGAAAAAGGGAGAAGGGTCCTAGGTTTAACTACAATATGGATCATTCGATACAATATCCGCACATATTCCCAAAGAGGGGTCGCATTATGATATTATCACATCGTCATCATCTCCATATTCTACCCTTCCCACCTTGTTGAGGTATTTAAATGCGTTGATATCGTTTACTTATTGCATGCTAACCCGTCCCAACCTATTAGTCCTGGGGTAATAGGACATCTAATCCTAAGAAGGGGGTGAGAGAGATAGGGTATATATGGAGTTTCAAAGGTAAAAAATACTAAGACGACAGTCAAAACATATAGCACATAAGAGGTATGCAGATAAGACAATTAAAGGCTCAGATAAACCCCGTAGCATTACAAGCAACTAGTTTAGCATGACTTCAAGTACTGATTTGGTATTACAAAGAGGATACATAGCAGGCAGACTAGTTTGACACATGTAAGTTAGATAGAAAATCTGCTCTGCGCCCTCCGGGCCCGTATTAGAAACTGACAGCTTTTGAAAATCAGTTAATCTTAGAGGAGAACATTAGTTTGAGACATAGGTCTGTCGAAAAGAGAGTTGAAGTTGCAGCAAGGCTTAGGAATGATTGGCAATTTGGCCAAGCGGTTTGAATACAAAAGGATGCTAGAGGGAAAAAATTTAAAAGACCTTAAAGCATTAAACTCAGGAAGGCAGAATATTTTAAACCATCATTTTAAAGGGACATTACAAGTTCAGAGTAATGTTAAAGGGGCAGACATGGGCCCGATTTAAAAGTAAACAGACTGAAAAGTTTTTAAGCACTGGACATACACATTGATCTTTTTTCGTTACTGCATTTTTACAAGTTTGGACGACCTACTATTTTGCCTAGCGTTTATATGGTTCCTATAGGCATATTTTCTCTGTGAGATCATGAGAATGCGAACCTATAAGCATGGTTTCTACATGAGGTTGTAAGAATGCAGACCTATAGACATGATTTCTATTATGAAGTTGATGCAATAACGAAAAGCCTATAGACATCACATCTATATGAGATGCAAGAAAGTAAACCCTTATAGACATGGTAACTATATGATATTGATGCAAGAAGTAAGACCTTATAAGCGTGATATCTACATGAGATGATGCAAAAAAGTAAAACTCTATAGCCATGGTAACTATATGAGATAATGCAAGAAAGGTAAACCCCTCCCATATTCCCGTTCACTAGATCCCCAAGTTCTTTTATTACAAGTTATTTACAAGAATCTAGACCAAAAATAACATTAAAGGAAATAGATAATACATCAATACTACAGCAGGCCCGAAGAAGCGGAAAGAAACTTTAATGTCCAACATATGCCCTTTACCGAATCCAGGCTCCCAAATCCGAGGCTTTCTCTTTAGAGTAGTGCAAGTGTGGAATTACTAGCCCCAAAGCATCCAAATTCAGAGGAGACTCTGGGGTCCCCTAAGCATGGCTTACTAAGGGGGAAGTAGGACTTAAATCACTAAGAATAAGTGTAAAGGTGATAGATTAGAGGAAGACCATTGTAGGAGGTGGTCATACCTAGCCTATGGAATGAGGTTGGCACACCCCTAACAACTTACAAAGGTTAACAAACAGGAGCAGAATTGTAAACAAGTCAGATTAGGGCATGTATGGTGATTAGGACACCAATAGGCCTTTGTCAAGGCTCAAACACATAATAAGGGGGTAGGGGATGGAATTACTTTGAGTATAGGTTGTTAACAACCTTAGTTCTAAACTAGGAGTGTCAATGGGATGCCAACCTAATCCAGAACACACTCTCATTCAAACAAGGATCAGGGAAAAAGGAGTCACACAAGTATATAAGACTAAATTAAAAGTGATTCAGGGGAAAACGGGTGCTTAAGAACTCAAACCATATAATGAACAATAAACAGCCAAGAGAAAGGACTCGGCATGCTTAACTAAAAATTAAAACACAAACAGACAAGGAAAATGGAGAATTAAACATGTTGCAACTGAAATACACACAGACAAGGGAAATGGGGACAGGGGTTCAACATGTTAAAGCTTAAACTAAAAAGACAAAGGAAAAGGTGAAGGGGATTAAACATGCTGAACTTAAATTAAAATACACAAACAGATTTGGGGTAGGGGATTAAACATGCTGATGTTCAAATTAATAGACTAGGGGGGAAAGGAAAGGGATGAACATACCAAACTCAAATTAAAATACACAAATAGTGAGCAGGGTCAAGTAACAACCAGTTGGAAGTTGATGATATAAAGTTAGGAGCCTACCAGTTGCAACTTGACTAATAGAGCATCTATAGATCCTTATAATTAAGGAATGTAGAAGATAAGAGAGTTTTTAGTGAGAATTAGAGAGTACTCGTGTTTTCAGTATGTGCTAGTGAGAAAAAGTGAAGGCCTATTTATAGTTTGAAAGAGATGCAATACCTAAGGCAAGAAAATATTCAGCAGTACCTATCCTTAACAATCAAGGAGAAGGCTCCCTTTAATTAAGGAATCGCCTAGAAATAGCAAAACTTAGTCAGAGAACAGGCCTTAATTAGAGAATCAAACAAACTGTATGAAATCAATTAGGGTTTCAGAAAAGGGGGAAAGTGGTACAATAAAAGATGCATAGGTTTGACTAGGCATAAACTAAAAGCAATTAGAATAACATGTAGCAAAAAATACGAGGAAGCAACCAAAGGCGGCTAAGGTTACACAGAGAGACAATGGAAAACCCCTCTTTAAACTAGGGTTCCATTGCAAATCATAGCATAAGGAATATAACAGATGAAGATGAACGAGAGTAGAACAACATAAAGGAAACGTAGAACACATGAACTGAAAACCCTAGAAAGTAAACAGTAAAGCAAAACACCTTAGAGTCATGGTAGAAAAAATTATTCAAAAACATAGCAAAGACATAGAGAATAACACACATCAGCAAATAAAGTAATAAAATCAGAGAAATCATGGAAAGTCATAGAAGCCCTAGGTTTTAAAAGACGAACAGTTTGAAAACAAGAATAGGCGAAGAAGAGATGAGAAATATTTTGTTAATCTTTAGAAAATAACTAGGACTCAAAGAGAATTGTAAAAGTAAAAAAAGAGAAGAGCCTCGAGAAATTAGGGTTTTCAGAGAAAGGTCTCGAAGCATCGAGAAAAGCCTGAACGGACTCGTCGGAATTGGCAAAGGGCCCAGGGCCTTGAGGCTTGCCCGAGAAAGGCCAGAAACGACTGCAGAAACCCCATCTGAGGACCTCTAGTCCGATCATCCTTAAAGTAGGGCTCTGATCTTCGAAACTAGGACCAGGAGAGGTGCGGAGTGAACGGATGAGGACGCTTTAGGGCTTGAATGGCCATGAACGCCAGTGAGATTAAGCCGTAAATGATTAGGGTTTGAGAGGCTAGAGAGCTTATAGGATTCAAAGGCGGTGGGTTTGGAAGAATGAGTTTAGGGTTAGGGGTGTTAGGGATTTAATTACGGTAAGTGAAGTGTGGGTCGTTGATCTGTGTGATCAACGACAAGGATTAAAAGAGCTGGGGCGAGTTAGTTTTAAGTGGGTTTGGGTCGGGTAGCTTCAAATTGGGTCAGGCAATTGGGGGCTAATTTTGGGGTTGATTTTGGGTTTCAATTTGGTCTAGAATTGGTAGATTAAAGGGCTACATTTTAAATAGTCATTTTTTTCCAATTTAAATTTATAAAAATAGTAAACACATTTGTAAAATCCAATAAAATTAGTGAGTTAATAAAATATATTTAGGAAGTAACTAAAATATATCAGGAACGATTTGTACTTGAAATACTTATTAAATCAAGAAATAGGCTAAAATTGCAATTTAATGTAATTTTAGTTTATAAATACCTAATGGCTTTGTAAAATTCTGTAAAAGATACATAAATTATAATTTTTATGTAAACGAGAGAATAAAATAAATTATTTATCAAATAACAAGATTTGAGGTTGAATGTTGGATTTTATAGTATAAAATAAGTTGTAAATTGGTTTCAAAATGCTTGAAAAATTATAGAAAAATACCAAACTTTTTATGGGTGCTTATATACGCATTCACAAGATATTTTGAAATTATTTTGGGTACAAAAATACGTAGGGAAGAATTGGTTATCAACAGCTGCCCCTCTTTACACGGGGGGGATGAAAGAATTGTCGGGTAAAATAAGGTGGCCAATTTTGACCGGAAATGACAATTGTACGAGAATTTCGACTGCGCTATGGCATATGAGCTGCCTACATATTCCTGGTGTTACAAGAATCATGTCGTATGTAGTTCAGGACCCATTGGCGGAATATGCCAATGAAAATTTGGAAAGGCGGACGCAACTGGGGTTCGAGATTTGGCAAGGGTTCAGGGATCGGACGAGCCACGGAGAACTGGAGGGGAGCGCTCCTGCTGAGATAGCTATGCTTGCCGGTATACCTACAAATGAATGATGTGTGTGTAAATTGCATAATTTAAACGTGATGCAAGTTCCCATTAGACCATGAATGTTGTCTTCGGACGATTAGGATGGCGTCCTCAGACTATTATGTCCGGGCTATAAAGAGCATGATAGCAATGAATCGAAGGCCATGAAATGGTGTTCTCGGGCAGTGCAGATGGTGCCTCCAAACTATGACGCCTTTGAATAAGTTGGTGATATTTTATCCCAAGAAAAGGTGGCAATATTTCAGCCGAATGAATGTAGAGGGTGGCGATCTTTAAGCCGAGTAGGAATTTAAAATGCATGGTGGCGATATTTCAGCCAAAATGAAATAGGGTGGCGATATTTCAGCCAAAATGCAAAATAAAGGAGGTAGAGCTTAACCCCGAAAGGCAGAAGATAGCCTTATGCAATGCAAAATGGAGACAGAGCTTAGTATCGAAAGGCGGAAAATAGCCTTATGCAGGATGGAGGTAGAGCTTAGCTCCGGAAGATAGACAATAGCCTTATGCAATGCAAGATGGAGACAGAGCTTAGTCTCGAAAGGCAGAAAATATCCTTATGCAGGATGGAGGTAGATCTTAACCTCAGAAGGTAGAGAATAGCCTTATGCAATCCAAGAAATGCAGATGGAGACAAAGCTTAGTCTCGAAAGGCAGAAAATAGCCTTATGCAAGGATGGAGGTAGAGCTTAACCTCGGAAGGCAGAGAATAACCTTATTCAAGATGTAGAATGCAGATGGAGACACAGCTTAGTCTCGAAAGGCAGCAGATAGCCTTATGGAGGATGGAGGTAGAGCTTAATCTCGGAAGGTAGAGAATTGCCTTATGCAAGATGCAGAATGCAGATGGAGACATAGGTTAGTCTCGAAATGAAGAAAATAGCCTTATGCGGGATGGAGGTAGAGCTTAACCTCGAAAGACAGAGAGTAGCCTTATGCAAGATGCAGAATGCAGATGGAGACAGAGCTTAGTCTCGAAAGGCAGCAGATATCCTTATGCAGGATGGAGGTAGAGCTTAACCTCAGAAGGCAGAGAATAGCCTTATGCAAGATGCAGAATGCAGATGGAGACAAAGCTTAGTCTCGAAAGGCAGAAAATAGAATTATGCAGGATGGAGGTAGAGCTTAACCTCGAAAGGCAGAAAGTAGCCTTATGAATGCAGGATGGAGGCAGAGCTTAGCCTCGGAAGGCAGAAAATAGCCTTATGCAATGCAGGATGGAGGCGGAGCTTAGCCTCGCAGAATGTAGAAATATAAAGGAGAGGATGGTGGTGATTTTCTTAGCTGGTAGATGATTGCGACATCATGACTGATTCAGAAGTGATGAACGTAGATAGTAAGCCTTTGCCAGGTAAGTAGTGGTTTTTGGAACTTCAGTTTTGTAAAGCGCCTGGATCGCCTATTTGCATCCTGAATTCCTGCACCCAAATAAAGATCGTGAGTTCTGTAAGGGCAGGTTAGTTCGCATCCCTCGACTCGTGGTGTCTTGTACCATTTGCGGTAGCGTTGCTGAACGATATTGATCCAAATGATTTTATGCAAAATTTGACAATCTTGATGTAAATGTATAAGTATAAGTAAAGATATTTTTGTTTTATGATGAACCACAACTACAACGTGGCTCGAAGCTCCGGAATTTTGAGGGACCTCCTCAAAATTCTACCCCAGTTTACTGAGCTAGCGTTGTTGACGTCGGTGATGAATGACTGAAAGCGGATTGCCCTTAGAACTTTGAGGGTCCTCAAAATTCACCCCCAGTTTACTGGGTCAATGCTGATGCGAAAATTAGCAAGCTGACTTCGGAATTTTGAGGGTCCTCCTCAAAATTATGCCCCAGTTTCAAATGCGAGGCAAAATGGAAATTTATTAAAGATGTGACTGAACCCATAGGGCTGCCTTCGCATACCCTCTTAAACGGGAATCAGTTCAGGCATAGTTCAAATTACATCATAAAGAAAAAGCATACTGATTAAATATAGTATCTCTTCACTGCATCTGAGTTGATCGGTCTTGGCCAAACTTCTCCATCTATTTTTGCAAGAATAAGGGCTCCTCCGGTTAGAACCCGGTGAGGCACGTATTGACCTTGCTAGTTGTGAGAGAACTTCCCTTTGGCTTCATCTTGATGTGGAAATATCTTCTTCAACGCCAGCTGCCCTGGTATAAACTTCCTTGGTCGAACTCTCCTGTTGAAGGCTCTGAACATTCTGTTAAAATAAAGCTGACCGTGACAATCAGTGTTCATTCTCTTTCCGTCTATAAGTTCTAACTGCTCGTAGCGACCCTTGACCCATTCTACGTGATCTAGCGTAGCTTCTTGTATGATTCTCAAGTACGAAATTTCTACCTCGGCGGGGATTACCGCCTCTGTATCGTAAACCAACATGTAGGGAGTTGCCCCGATTGATTTGCGAACTGTAGTATGATAACCCAATAAAGCAAATGAAAACTTCTCATGCCAGTGATTATGCCTCTCGATCATTTTCCTTAGTATTTTCTTGATGTTCTTGTTGGCTGCTTCCACAGCTCCATTCATCTGAGGTCTATAAGTCGTAGAATTTCTGTGCCTGATTTTGAAAGTTTCACAAATCACTTTAATCAAGTCAATGTTGAGATTGGAACCATTATCAGTGATGATTGACTCTGGAACATCGAATCGACAAACAATACGATCTCGGACTAAGTCTACCATGACTTTCTTGGTTACTTCTTTGTATGATGCTGCTTCGACCCATTTAGTAAAGTAATCAATTGCCACTAGAATGAACATTTGTTTCGATGTGGCAGGCTCGATTGGTCCAATAACATCCATTCCCCAAGCAGCGAATGTCCATGGTGAGCTCGTTGCAGTCAGCCCGTTTGGAGGTACCTTTATCATATCCGCATGTATCTGACAGTGGTGACACTTTCGAACATAGTGAAAGCAATCTGTTTCCATAGTCATCCAGAAATATCCTGCTCGAAGTATCTTCTTTGCTAGAACAAAATCGTTCATGTGCGGCCCACATGTCCTTGAGTGCACTTACTCCAATAACTTGGTTGCTTCTGTCGCATCGACACACCTTAATAGTCCCAAATCGGGAGTCCTCCTATACAGGATTCCTCCACTGTGAAAGAAGTTTTTGGACAACCTTTGAAGCGTGTGCTTCTGAGTAGCATTAGCAAGCTCCGGATATTCTCCTGTTGTCAGGTACTCTTTGATGTAATGGAACTAGGGTTTTTCGTCGGCTTATTCCTCAAGGTGTGCACAATATGCTGGTTGATCATGAATCTTGAGCTGGATAAGGCCGATGAAGTTTGTATCTGGATGTTCAATCATGGATGATAAAGTGGCAAGCGCATCTGCAAACTCATTTTGTATTCTTGGAATGTGCTGGAATTCCGTTTTTCTGAACCTCTTTCTCAACTCCTGTATGTGGTGCAGATAAGGGAGTATCTTGGAATCTTAGTCGCCCATTTTTCTCTAACCTAGTGTATGAGTAGGTCTGAATCCCCAATCACTAGCAGCTCCTGAATGTTCATATCAATTGCCAGTTTAAGCCCTAAGATGAAAGCTTCATACTCGGCCATATTATTGGTGCATGGGAACCTGAGCTTGGCAAATACAGGGTAATGCATACCGGTTTCTGATACCAGGACTACTCTGATACCAACTCCTTTGAAATTTATGGCCCCGTCGAAAAACATCCTCCAACCGTTATAGGACTATGCAATGTCTTCTCCTATGAAATCTACTTCCTCATTGGGAAAATACGTCTTCAATGGTTTGTATTCCCTTTCCACAGGGTTTTCTGCGAGATGATCTGCCAAAGCCTGTCTTTTAACTGCCTTCTGGGTGACATAAACAATGTCGAATTCACTCAACAAAATTTGCCACTTCGCGAGCTTGCCAGTGGGCATGGGCTTCAGAAAAATATACTTTAGTGGATCCATTATTGATATAAGATAAGTAGTATAAGCACAGAGATAATGCCGCAACTTCTGAGCTATCCAAGTCATAGCGCAACAGGTGCGTTCTAGCAAGGAATACTGGGCCTCGTACGGGGTAAATTTCTTGCTGAGGTAGTAAATAGCTTGCTCCTTCCTCCCTGTCTCATCCTGTTGTCCCAAGACACAACCAAATGCTGCATCCAAAAGTGCAAGAGAGAGCAATAAAGGCCTCCCAGGCTCAGGTGGAACCAGGACTGGAGGCGTAGACAAGTACCCCTTGATCCTGTTGAAAGCCTTTTGACATTCATCGGTCCATTTGGTGGCGACATCCTTTTTCAGCATTTTGAAGATAGGTTCGCAGATGACGGTAGACTGAGCTATGAACCGGCTGATATAGTTGAGTATCCCCAAGAAACTCAATGCCTCTTTCTTGCTCTTCGGCTGTAGAAACGCCTAAACAGATTTGACCTTTGATGGATCCAGCTCTATTCCTCGGCGATTCACGGTGAAACCCAATAACATTCCCGCAGGGAACCCAAATGCACACTTGGCGGGATTCAATTTCAAGTTATACCTCCTCAGTTTGTTGAAAAACTTTCGAAGGTCCTCCATGTGATCTGCAGCCTTCTTGGACTTAATGATGACATCGTCCAAAAATACCTCAATCTCCTTGTGTATCATGTCATGAAAGAGGGTAGTCATGGCCCTCATGTAAGTAGCTCCCGCATTCTTCAATCCGTACGGCATCATTCTATTGAAATACATTCCCTAAGGCGTGATAAACGCCATTTTCTCTGCATCTTCTTTATCCATCCATATTTGATGGTATTCGCTAAGCAATCAATGAATGACTAAAACTCATGCTTGGCGTAGTTGTCGATCAGAATGTGTATGTTCGGCAAGGGGAAATCGTCTTTGGGACTTGCCCGGTTGAGATCCCGGTAGTCGGCACACACTCTGATTTTCTCATCCTTCTTCGATACTTGCACAATGTTACCTAACCAAGTTGGATACTCTACCACTTGAAGAATTCTGGCTTTAACCTGCTTGGTGACCTCTTCTTTGATTTTTAAACTCATATCTGGCTTGAATTTTCTGAGTTTCTGCTTTACCGGCGGACATGTAGGATCTGTCGCCAACTTGTGAGCGGCGATGGACGTGCTGAGGCCAGTCATATTATCATAAGACCATGCAAAGATAGCCTCATATTCCCTCAAGAATTCTATGAATTCCTATTTATCTGTCTATGACAAGTGCACACTGATTGTGTTTCTTTGACATTCTCTATATCTCCCAAATTGACGACTTCGGTTTTATCCAAGTTGTACTTAGGTTTATTCTCAAAAATTTTGGACTCTCTAACAACCTCTTCTGGTATATCATCCTCCTATGATTCTATGTCTGTTTGTTGCATAGCCTCGTCACAAGTTACAGTTGTTGGTTCATCATCAAGATACGTAATAGTAATGCTGTGTGAAAATAAAGTGAATAGCAGAGAAAAGTAATGAATAGCGAGATATTTGATAAAATTGAAAAATGATTTTGATTAAATTCATAAACGTTCAAAACATCGGAGCTCGTTTGGAAAGTAAAGACAAATGCAGAAAATAAAGAAAACGACTAAAACAAATATGCATGATGCTTGTTCATCCTTGCTACCCCGAAGGTTTTCGGGAAATGGGGGTCCTGATTGACCAGATGGTGAGCGCTCCCCTCGATTCATAGCCTGAATGGATGGGCCTTTCTCCCCTTCCTCTTCAAAGATCACAAAATAGTCCATGTCCTCCAGAAACAGGTTTTTCATCGTCGCAAGAGCCTCGTCTTCTTCTGACCCGTAGAGAGTGTCGGCTGGCTGAAATGTCTATTCCAACTGAGGTATGGGGCGTTCCAAAGGGTAATATGGGTCGCTCCATGATGGTGACCAGTTCTTGAATTCTTGCCAAGTGTACTCGTACCCCAGTCCGAAGGTAGTACCATGTTTCTTCAACTAAATAGGTTTGGTGATACCTTGAAGATTCTTACCGAGTCCTTTCCCTGGTTCATACCCACTCCAATTAAGAATGCTCTCAACCTTGTTGCTCCACCATTTGTCTTTCTCCACTGCATTGACTCGCTCAATATGATGATATCTTTCTCCGCCTATTCTTCTTCTGCCTCCAATCATTGGAAGGATCTGGCAACTGTATATGGGGTTGCTACCATCGCCATGGATGATTACTTCCTGATGGTTCCATTCGAATTTGGCCTGATGTAAGGTGGATTCCATAGAGCCAGTGGTGTGGATCCAGGGTCGTCCCAGCAATAAGTTGTAAGATGCCGGTACGTCGATGACTTGGAACTCGACATCAAACCAAGTGGGCCCCATTTGCAAACACATGCTAATCTCCCCGAGAGTGGACCTCTGAGAACCATCAAAAGCCTTAACATTAATAGCCCCATATTTTATCTCGTGCAGTCCTTTGCCTAACTTTATGAGGGTGATCAATGGACAAATTTTGAGACTGGAACCTCCGTCGACTAAAATTCTGGTGATGAAATGATCCTCACATTGCATAGTGATGTGCAGTTCTTTGATATGACTGAGCCCTTCAGGCGGCAATTCATCCTCGTGGAAAGTGATTTTGGACTTTCCTACACTCGCCCTAGCATGTTTGCCATTTCTCCTCATGTTATGTTGCTTGGGACATAAGCCTCGCTCAATATCTTCATCAAGGCGTTCCTATGAGCCTCAGAACTCTGCCATAATGCTAAGATTGAAATATGCATCGGAGTCTTGTTTAGTTGTTCATTAACCGAATATTCCTTAGCTTGTATCTTTCTCCAGATATCATCACGTCCAGTTTCAACGGGACGTCCAGAGACCCGCTTGCTGGACTCAGCTAGGTGCTCTGGTGTGTATACCCTTCCTGTTCTAGTCATACCTTGCGCGGCAATTGCTTCACCAGTGTGCGCTTTTCCTTTCCTTCTCGCCTCGGCTGTGTAGTACCAAGGTATTGCATTTGACTGAAATGGGGTTATGTCTATCATGGTGATCGGAATGGGCACCCTTGGAGGCAACATAGCTACTTCAATTGGTGCTGGCGTGTTTGGAGTCTCAAACTCCACCTCAATTGGTCTTGGAACCTTTGCAGGAGGTGCCTCAAACTAAAATGGTACAGATATATTCACCACGTTGTCCTTAGATGGCTGGATTTGCACAACAATAGGATTAAGAGTGATCACCGGTTTCTTGGGCTCATCTCCCTCAGATAACAAACCAATCGACCCTTTGGAGTCCCATTCGTCTTCTACCTTAATCATGTGGGTGCCTCCACCTTTGTGGTCTGGCATAGGGTTGCTACGAACATTAGAAGCAGGCTCCTAAGCTATGATTACCTTGTTGTCAATTAAGGTCTGGATTTTGTCTTTCAACGAGCGGCACTCGTCAATGGTATAGCCTTCATCCCCGAATGGTATGCGCAGGTTTTATTTAGGTTGATCCATTGGGAGGGGTTTTCTGGGGTTAAGGCTAGGATGGGTGTAACATACCTGGTGGCTTTGCGCTTCTCATACAGATGGTCAATGGGTTCAGCAATAGCAATGTACTGTATGGGCGGTTTGCGGTCAAAGTTTGGTCTTGGTCGTGGAAAGTTTTGGCGGGTAGGCGGTGATGGATGGTGAGGAGGTTGGGAGTTGTAAGCTTTGTATACGGGTTTGGGTTGGGAATATACTGGCGAGGTGGGTTGATATGTTAGTGATGGAGTTGTTTGGTAGACGGGATGTGGATTTTGATAGGTAGGTGAAGGTGCTTGGTAATTTAGAGAGGGTTGGTATGTGAGTGGAGTTGAAGGGTAGGGTTGGTATTTCATGGGAGAGTGGTTTCTTTGCGCAACCATTATGGAGTTTACATCCTTTTCTTTGACGAACCACCAGATTGCAAGGCTTTATTTGTGGCCTACAGTGCCTCAAGGTTAGTAATCGTACCATTTTTTATTCCCTCTTCAATTCTTTCTCCCAGTTTGATGATATCACCGAACTTCTGCCCCTCTATCAGCATCAATCTCTCGTAATTCTACGGATCCTGAGCACGAACAAAAAATTTGTTCATTTGTTCTTCTTCCAAAGCCAGCCTGACTTTGGAAGCTTCCGACCTCTAACGAGTAGCATACTTGTGAAAGGTTTCAGTAGGATTCTTCTTCAAATTCTGGATATAGAACACATCCGGTGCATTCTCAGTGTTTAACCTGAAACGGTCCATGAAATTGGATGCCATGTTTACCCAACTAGTCCACTTTTCCGCATCTTGGCTGATATACCAAGATAACACATCAACTTTCAAGCTCCTCATGAACAGTTTCATGCGGATCTTTTCATCTCTACCGACTCCCACTAACTTGTCACAATACATCCTGAGGTGAACCCTGGGATCACCTGTACCGTCAAACATTTCGAACTTAGGAGGTTTGTACACCTCTGGGAGTTCGACATCAGGTTGAACACATAGGTCTCATAATTCAAACCCTCTATGACTTTATTACCTTCCACGCCTTGAACCCTGCTAGTGAGTTTCTTGAGTTCAGCAGCCAAGTTCTAAATAAGTGAATCTGATTCTGACACATCTGATATGGGTTGCATATAGTATGGCACAGTATCCACAAAGATAGGGGTATTCTGGTGGTTTGGAGCATTTTGAGGATCGGGGATGAGCGCTGGAGAATTGTTGCGAGCCTGGGTTGGAATCTTTTGTGGAGGTGCAGGGACCTGGTTGTTGACATCTGCAACAGCAAGGGAGATGGACAAGCTCGCCAAACTCCGTACCTGGTCCAATTCTTCTCGAAATCTTAACAAAGTTTCCTCCAAATGAGCAGCAATTTCTTTGGTGATCGGGGTACCCTGAGAAGCTCCTTCAATTTCCTTCATTGCTTCATTATCTCCCATCTTTCCTTTGTTCCTGTTTCTGGGAAGACTCGGAGGAGCAGGAGGAGGAGTACCCTTTGATCTTGTTGAGTATGTAGATGGTTCCAGAATGCACGAACTAACCTTTGGGGAGGGGAATAAAAACAAAATAAAAACAAAAGGTAAAAAGTTAGTGCGGATTCTGAGAAAGAAAATATTACGGTATTTAAGCACATTATTGCAGGAACATAAGTCGTTTCCTATTTGGGTGCCTCGTTGTGCCCGAGGTAGGCCTAGCGACAAATATGATTTGGATAACTCGTAATACCAAATGCCTCATTTTACAGAAAACAGAACGAGTCAGGCCTTATTATATCAAGAAAGCAGTAAAATCCTAACTACTTGGTCCCAGGAGGACCTTCCCCAGATTCGGTATGTTTGCCTCCCTCGTACAGTTTCATCAGCTCGTGCAGTCCCAGCAGCAGCCAACAAGTAAGCTCGAGCCAGGTGCCCATCTTCATTACCTTCGGCTTCCTGACAGTAATTGATCCTTTTCAAAAACTTTCCTTCCAGCTCCACTAGACCCCGCTCCAAGTACCCTAAATGGTTGTTTTCGTGGACAGCCATGTCCTTCCATTCATTGATTACCTTTTCTTGAGCCTCTAGCATTTCCCGATGTTCACTTTTACACTCTCGCATCCTCCTGTGCAACTGATTATACTTGACCTTTGTTGCAGACTCCTGATCAATAACCCTGTGACCATGGACGAAACCTGTTTTTCCCAAGTCAATGTGTTCATCTTCTAACCACCCCGGATAAAGAGGCGCATGCCCCGCCTGATACATGTCTGTCTCCGTAGATCCCTTTTCCAAAATGATTTTGGAGTGCCACATATGCTGAGCACGACACCAGTGTGGGCTATCGTCATCCTGGAATTCAGCCCTGTAGTGAATCATCTTTTCCACCCTTGGTAGAATTTTCTTCCTTCCTGCTTGCCTCATGACTTGAAGAGGGACATAAGGGTAAGTTCCCCTTAAGCCAATGAGTACAAGGAATGGTGCATCCCTAGACCGAATGATAAACTCTCCAGTTTGAAACCACTCACACATCCATTGTACCTGCTCTTCTCTCAGATTCCCTAATAGTTCCACCCATCCACTGGCATCTTCCAGGTGAGCAAACATATCCGGCATAAAGTGCATCCGCTTTGGATGATGGAAAGCAATATGGTCATCCCAATCTCGTCGCACGATCTCTTGTCTATAGTCTCCCTTCTGAAGATGCTCGATGAGCCAGAGTTGTAGTACCAAATTTCACCCTTCAAAGTGCGGTGCTACTTGTTGACATTTTTCTATGGCTCGGTACAGTTCGGTGAGGATCATGGGTGTTATGGTGAATGTCTGCCCGTCGATACCCTCCATTACGGCTTTGGTTACCATGTCTAGTCTTGTATGGATTCTAGCCTTCTTCATCGGAAAAACTATCATGCCCAGAAAACAGAACATGAATACAAAAGCCCTCCTATGTATGTGCCCCAAAGAGATGAGGGTGAACTCGTCCATGTGTTTGCGGTATGATTTACTATGTCCAAACCTTTCATACATAAAGTCGTAGGATTTGTAGGAGTCCTTCAGATTGGTCAGATTAGGATTCCTCTTGATCCCCATCATTTTCAAGAACCCTCTACCTTTTCGATTTTCCGGCATAAGCAGCCCGGGGATGTCCCAAGGAATTCCGGCTAGACCCCCAATTTCTTCCAACAGCGGTGTCATTTCAATACCCCCAAAGCAGAAGACGGACCGTGCACTATCCCAAAACATAGTAGCACCTTCCACAATCTTGTTATCTGGCTTAACTTCTAGAAGTGAAGGAAGATTTCCTAAGTGATTTCGGATAGGAACCCGATCACTACCATGAAAATCATCCCATCAGCTTAGCAACTTTGGATGAATGTTTGATACCATACCAAATCTGGGGACCCCGTGCCTCATTTTCCTGCAAAATAGAGTTAGGCCCTCAACCCCACCGGACTCGACTATTTAAATTAATAATTAGCAAAAGGTATTTAATCCTCTAAATCAATGCACATAACATGATTGTCCGTTGGGTTTCGAGGAAACCCGATGGACTTGGTTTAGGGTATCCTAATGAGTCATTATGCGGACAACATAACTGACTCGTATAAGTTCGACCATGATGCATGAACATTTTAACAGAGTAAGGCTTCTATCTAAAGTGCTAGACAAGGTACCCTTGAGCGGACAACTCAAGAGGGAAAGGCACGGAACTGTCGACTACACCGTTGATCGACTAGTTTTACTGCAAATATGCCTTTGCCAAATTTAGGGGGTTTATAATATGGAAGAGCGCAACCACTCATTATAAGCGTTGCTATAGGATTTTTTGGCACGAGTGGAAAATGATGTTGAAGGATGCAATTACATTAAGGAAATAAGTACATGTATTTTCACGTTCATACAATGATGGTTACAATGAATGCTTGAAATTAAAGACGGAATTGAAATAAAGTAAGGCAATAAAGCAATAAAACAATTAAAGAAAAAGAAAGACGTGAAAAAACAAGTTAGTAATTGTGAAACATTGATTAAAGCAATAAATAAAGGTAGTAAAGAAAGTAATAAATTCACGAAACACATAATGGTAAATGCCTTAAAGAAATTCCGCAGCAGAGTCGCCATGTTGTCGACGCCCCCTTTTTCCCTCCTTAAAAGAAAGTGAAATCGGGTTTACGACATTATGAGCAAAACAACTCTATTTCCCGTTTGGTAATTGGGTTATGGATTTGGCAGAGTCTCCGCCTAATGATTATAGTGCATTGGGACACTTGAGATATATTATTTTGAAAAGGAAACCAGAGTTCGGGTAAGGGCTTGAGATTATCTCGAGGGGAAGGTGTTAGGCACCCCTCAAGATCCACTAGTGTGGTTTCCCCCCGTGTTAATTGTGACATTATGAAAGGTGAAGCAATTAAGCAAGTAAGGCTCACAAATATAGCATTAATATAACTTTTAAAAAAAGCTTTGAAGAAGAAAGAGGAACGCAAATTTAAAACAAAATGAAAGAAAGTTGAAAAAAAGTATTACTATGAAAGAACATTTGAATAAAACAAGCAAGAGGGAGAAGGGTCCTAGGTTTAACTACAATATGGATCATTCGATACAATATCCGCACATATTCCAAAAGAGGGGTTGCTTTATGATATTATCACATCGTCATCATCTCCATATTCTACCCTTCCCACCCCGTTGAGGTATTTAAACGTGTTGATATCGTTTACTTATTGCATGTTAATACTCGTCCCGACTTGTTAGTTATGGGGTATTAAGACTTCTAATCATAAGAAGGGGGTGAGAGAGATAGGGTATATATGGAGTTTCAAAGGTAAAAAATACTAAGACGACAGTCAAGACACATAGCACTTAAGACGTATGCAGATAAGACAATTAAAGGCTCAGATAAACCTCGTAACATTACAAGCAACTAATTTAGCATGACTTCAAGTACTGTTTTGGTCTTTAAAAGAGGTTAAAGAGCAGGCAGACTAGTTTGACACATGGAAGTTAGATAGAAAATCTGCTTTGCACCCTTCGGGCCCGTTTTAGAAACTGACAGTTTTTCAAAATTAGTTAATCGTAGAGGAGAACATTAGTTTCAGAGATAGTCTGTCAAAAAGAGAGTTGAATTTGCAGCAAGGTTTAGGAATGATTTACAATTTAGCCGGGCGGTTTGAATACAAAAGGATGCAAGAGGAAAAATTTTGAAAGACCTTAAAGTATTAAACTCAGGCACGCAGAATGTTTGAAACTGTTATTTTAAAGGGACATTACAAGTTCAAAGTAATGTGAAAGGGGCAGACCTAGGCCCGATTTAAAAGTAAACAGACTGAAACGTTTTTAAGCACTGGACATACACATTGATCTTTGTTCGTTACTGCTTTTTTACAAGTTTGGACGACCTACTATTTTGCCTAGCGTTTATATGGTTTCTATAGGCATATTTTCTAGGTGAGATCATGAGAATGCAAACCTATAAGCATGGTTTCTATATGAGGCTGTTAGAATGCAGACCTATAGACATGATTTCTATTATGAAGTTGATGCAATAACGAAAAGCCTATCGACATGACATCTATGAGATGCAAGAAAGTAAACCCATATAGACATGGAAACTATATGATATTGATGCAAGAAGTAAAACCCTATAAGCATAATATCTACATGAGATGATGCAAAAAAGTAAAACCCTATGGCCATGGTAGCTATAAGAGATAATACAATAAAGGTAAACCCCTCCCATATTCCCTTTCACTAGATCCCCAAGTTCTTTTATTACAAGTTATTTACAAGAATCTGGACCAAAAATAACATTAAAGGAAATGGATAATACATTAATATTACAACAGGCCCGAAGAAGCGCAAAGCAACTTTAATGTCCAATGTATGCCCTTTACCAAATCCAGACTCCCAAATCCGAGGTTTTCTCTTTAGAGCAGTGCAAGTGTGGAATTACTAGGCCCAAAGCATCCAAGTTCAGAGGAGACTCTGGGGTCCCCTAAGCATGGCTTACTAAGGGGGAAGTAGGACTTAAAGCACTAAGAATAAGTGTAAATGTGATAGATTAGAGGAAGACCATTGTAGGAGGTGGTCCTACCTAGCCTATGGAGTGAGGCTGGCGCACCCCTAGCCACTTACAAAGGTTAAAAAACAGGAGCAGACTTGTAAACAAGTCATACTAGGGCATGTATGGTGATTAGGACACCAACATTCCTTTGTCAAGGCTCAAACACATAATAAGGGGGTAGGGGATGAGATTACTTTGAGTATAGGTTGTTGACAACCTTAGTTCTAAACTAGGAGTGGAAATGAGATGCCACCCTAATCCATAACACACTCTCATTCAAACAAGGACCAGGGAAAAATGAGTCACATAAGTATATAAGACTAAATTAAAAGGGATTCAGGGGAAAGGGGTGTATAAGAACTCAAACCATATAATGAACAATAAACAACCAAGAGAAAGGACTAAGCATGCTGAACTAAAAATTAAAACACAAACAGAAAAGGAAAAATGGAGAATTAAACATGTTGCAACTGAAATACACACAGGCAAGGGAAATGGGGAAAGGGATTCAACATGTTAAAGCTTAAACTGAACAAACAAGGGAAAAGGGAAAAGGGATTAAACATGCTGAACTTAAGTTAAAATACACAAACAGATTTGGGGAAGGGGATTAAACATGTTGAAGTTCAAATTAACAGACTAGGGGGAAAGAAAAGGGGTTGAACATGCTAAACTCAAATTGAAATAAACAAACAGTGAGCAGGGTCAAGTAACAACTAGTTGGAAGTTGATGATATAAAGTTACGAGCCTACCAGTTGCAACTTGAATAATAGAGCAAGTATAGATCCTTATAATTAGCCTTGGCTTTCAGCCGACTAATGCTTAGCAAGGGAGCAAGTAACAGAGAAGGAATGTAGAAGAGAAGAGAATTTTTAGTGAGAATTAGAGAGTACTCGTGTTTTCAGTGTGTTCTAGTGAGAAAAGGTGAAGGCCTATTTATAGTTTGAAAGAGATGCAACACTTAAGTCAAGAAAATATTCAGCAGTACCAATTCTAAACAATCAAGGAGAAGGCTCCCTTAATTAAGGAACTAGCTAGAAATAGCTAAGATTAGGTCTAATTTTGAAAAGGAAATCGAGTACTAATCACAGAGTATAGGGTAAATATATGTAAAGAGTTTGAAAATTACACGGGTAAACATATAAGGCAGGTAATCAACTAGAAAATCAAGGAATTGCGATACTAGTTTGTTGAACTTAGTCAGAGAACATGCCTTAATTAGAGAATCAAACAAATTGTACGAAATCAATTAGGGTTTCAGAGACGGGGGAAAGTGGCACTATAAAAGATGCATAAGTTTGAACAGGCATAAACTAGAAGCAATTAGAATAACATATAGCAAAAAATACGAGGAAGCAACCAGAGGCGGCTAAGGTTTCACAGAGAGACAATGGAAAACCCCTCTTAAAACTAGGGTTTCCATTAAAAATCAGAGCATAAGGAATATAACAGATGAAGATGAACGAAAGTAGAACAATATAAAGGAAACGTAGAATACATGAACAGAAAACCCTAGAAAGTAAACAGTAAAGCAAAACACCTTAGAGTTATGGTAGAAAAAATGCTTAAAAATCATAGCAAAGACATAGAGAAGAACACACAGCATCAAATAAAGTAATAAAATCATAGAAATCATGGAAAGTCATAGAAACCCTAGGTTTTAAAAGACGAACAGTTTGAAAACAAGAATAGGCGAAGAAGAGATGAGAAATATTTTGTAAATCTTTAGAAAATAACTAGGAATCAGAGAGAATCATAAAAGTAAACACATAGAATAACCTCGAGAAACTAGGGTTTTCATAGAAGGGTCTCGAAGCATCGAGAAAAGCCTGAACGGTCTCGTCGGAGTTGGCATAGGGCTCATGGCCTTGAGGCTTGCCGGAGAAAGGTCGGACACGACTGCAGAAACCCCATTGGAGGACCTATGGTCCGATCATCCTTGAAGCAGGGCTCCGACATTCGAAACCAGGACCAAGAGAGGTGAAGAGTGAACGGATGAGGACGTTTTAGGGCTTGAACGGCGGTGAGATTAAGCCAGAGACGATTAGGGTTTGAGAGGGCTAGAGAGCTTTTGGATTCTAAGGCGGCGGGTTTGGAAGAATGAGTTTAGGGTTAGGGGTGTTAGGGATTTAATTATGGTAAGTGAAGTGTGGATCGTTGATCTGTGTGATCAACGACCAAGATTAAAAGAGCTGGGGCGGGTTAGTTTTAAGTGGGTTTGGGTCGGGTAGCTTCAAATTGGGTCAGGCAATTGGGGGCTAATTTTGGGGTTGATTTTGGGTTTCAATTTGGGCTAGAATTGCTAGATTAAAGGGCTACATTTTAAATAGTCATTTTTTCCCAATTTGATTTTATAAAAATAGTAAAAACTTTTGTAAAAATCTAATAAAATTACTGAGTTAATAAAATATATTTAGGAAGCAACTAAAAAATATCAAGAATGATTTTGTACTTGAAATACTTATTAAATCGAGAAATAGGCTAAAATTGCAATTTAATGCAATTTTAGTTTAAAAATACCTAATGGCTTTGTAAAATTCTGTAAAAATTACATAAATTATATTTTTTTATGTAAACTAGAGAATAAAATAAATTATTTATTAAAATAACAAGATTTGAGGTTAAATATTGGATTTTATAGTACAAAATAAGTTGTAAATTGGTTTTAAAATGCTTGAAAAATTATAAAAAAATACCAAACCTTTTGTGGATGCTTATATATGCATTCACAAGCTATTTTGAAAGTATTTTGGGTACAAAAATACGTAGAAAAAAATTGGGTATCAACAATTACCAATAAGGCATTGTGTTGTAGAAAGTCTCAAAGAAACTTATTCAATTTCCAAAGTACACGCGAAAGCAGTTGATTATATTGAGATTCTTGTAGCAGGGTAATATGTATGTGAAAAGTTACCTACTTTATTCTTCAGTTTGTACTACACAAATAAATGAATATCACAATAAAGTGGATATTTATTGATATAAAAATTCACATCATAATAAACTTGGAGTTTATTGATAATTGCACATATCATGGTGTAAATCTGAACTTTATCAATATTGATAATTTATTTAGTTGGCATTTATGTTAGCCATATCAATTTAAGTATGATATGCAAAAATAATAGAGAATTCACATGGGTAAATATTAAAGAACCAGAAAGTTCTTTATGAATTCTCTTACATTGCTTGTTCTTATTAATTAATAGATCAACTAAAATCGGGATTGATTCCCATGAATGCTGAAAATATCAAAGGTGAATATGGGCTCATTCACCTGCCATGTATATGATATAAGATGTATCTATGAGATGGTTATATGTGCAATTATTATTAACTCGCAATATGATCTTTTGCGAGGTAACTTGCTCAATAGTTTAATTTCGAGCATAATTTCTAGATTTTCTATTCAAGAAGTTCATCTTGATAAGTTGGTTTACATCACAGCTTGTTTAGCAATATAATTTATTGAGTGCCTCCACTTAATAGCTAAACTATTGCTTATGAGAACAAAGTTATCTATATCAATTTGATATACGTTATATACGAGAGTATATTATATTCTCCCCTCACAAGTGGTTCTGGGTCAGGAACCAAATAGTTCTATCTTATTATTACTGATGTGCAGTGTATATTGATTTACCATAATGCACAAAGATGGGTTCTCAAAGTTGAGAAAACAAGTTAGTTGTTCTAACATGAGGGGGAGACACGACAAAAAATTGAGAAAAAGTTACGTGGAATGAATTATCGTGTGTATATCTAGATCCTCAAATACGATAATATGAACTTGAACTTCATAAAAAGATAATTCATCTGCAATATATTGCAAAGTATGCTAGACGCATTTGCTAACCAAAGAAAGTAACTATATTCTCATTGAAAATGCTCATATTAAGTCCTAAAAGGACAAAATCTATGATACGCTTAAACAGTACATACAAATTGATTTCAAATAAAACTTCTTGATAAAGAAGATGAGCAAATGATCAAACTGATCATAATACGGAGGCAAGTGATTTAGAAGATCACATGACATAACATTTCCTAAAAGCTCATGAGAGATTCAGGTACCTGAATATATTAATGAAGAGATCACTGTGTTATGTCTTTATGAAAATTTATTGGAACCGATATAAAATGTTCGTCGACGACATCTATCATAGTGCTAAGTATAAATGGGGATTTAAGGCTATGGAAAGATACAAAAATATTGGCCAAATAGACGATATGCAATTCAAATAAAATTGGTTTAATATGAAAGATATATAATTTTGAACATGTAGTTCAAATACTTTAAAGAATAAAGTCAATGGTATATGCAATCAGTTTCCGATATCTTATATGCCTAGCATGACATAAAAACTTGATATGCATCTAAAGTCTATTATATGGCTTATATGACTTAACTTATATGACAATCCATGAAGGATTTAAGTTGCTTGAAGCATATACAATTCTTGATCTTGAAGTACCGCTTCCTTAGTGCAGTTTGTGTACAAATGTATCTTGCTATAACTATAACCTTGATAATATGATAGCAAGAGTTTTCACCTCTATGTGAAGATACTGAACTGTCGATTCAAATAAGATCATATGAAGACGATACATCTATTAAGAATGATTGTTTCAAGGTTCAACATATTTATTCAATTTAATATGGCTGATTTATTTATCAAATCTCTACCAATGATCTTTTGAAGATGGTGCACAAGATTGGAATGCAAATGCTTAAAGATGTGAATTGATGCTCTCATCATGGGGAATTAATACGCGTTGCACTCTTTTTTCCTTACAAGGTTTTGTCGCACTGAGTTTTCCTTGTAAGGTTTTTAACGAGGCAACCAAAAGGTGTTTTGTTAGATATGTATACTCTTTTTCCCTCTTTAAAAATATTTTCTCATTGGATTTTATTTAGTTAAGGTTTTAACGAGGTAAATTATCTGTTGAATAGACATTCAAGTGAGAGTGTTATAAATAGAATTTTATTCATGATGAATGTCTATATTTAGAGAGATTTTACGGTTTCTTACTTGGTGGCTAAGTCACCCTCTATATATATATATATATAAATAGAGAGTTCTATTTTATTGTAATGCATCACATATCAATAAGAATTTCTTCTCTCTACTTTGCTCTGCTATATTCTTTTTCTTTTATTATTTTATAACAATGGGATTGACATAAACATTGTGTGCTAATAAATTAAAAATACGATAACAAAATACAACAAAGCTAAAAAGAAATACCGGCCTATACATAAAGCGGACAAAATAAATTAACCATCTAGACCATTTCGGCAAAATCGCGACAAATAAGAGGGTATATCTGTAATAAATAAAATCTCCTTTCCCGCCATTCGCTACTCTCCTCTTCCATGCACAAAACAGAATTTACAACTCCAACAAACTTACAGTTACTCAACAACTCACATAACCTTTTCTCTCTCCTCTCTCTTTCTCTCTAGAACAATGGCGGACGTACTCTTCCTAGTCTCTGTTCTACTACTCGCCGCCGCTGGCAGTACAACTTCGGCACTGCCATCAACACCACCGCCGTCTTCCGGCTGCGCTGACGAACTGTTGGCGTTCTCTCCATGCCTTCCCTTCATTTCCGGCTCCCCGAACAACATCTCCGATTCGCCTCCCGTTCAGTGTTGCGATAACTTCGCTGCAGCGTTTGATGATAATACCGCGATTTGTCTCTGTTACCTCGTTCATAACCCTCAGATCCTTGGATTCCCTATCAATTCAACGAAGCTGATGTCGCTAGCTTCTGTTTGTCCTGTTAAGGAGAAAGAAGGCGAGGAGAATTTATCTCTTGAATCTCTCTGTTCAGGTAATTTTGCTTCCGATTTCACGCTTGTTTACGTACATATTCTGTGATTGCACATGAATCGTCTAGAAGTATCAAGAACTTTTCGTTATGGACTGATGTTAACATTATACTTGGAAGAAAATGTGTTAATTACTCGAGTCTATAGTTTGAATTAGTTGCTCTCTTTCAAAATGTTTGATGCTTCCGTCTCAGATGTTCAGGCTAATTGTGATTTTAAAAATGTATATTTAATGTTTAATCATTTTGATATGAGGAGAGTTCTAGCTTATGTAATCGTGTAGTTTGTAAATACTTATCTAAACTTTAATTTTAGAAAATGATTCAGTTTAGGTCAATTTAGCTCTAAGAGTTGATCAAAACTAGATAGATGAGATTATATTAAGTGCCAATATGGGGCAATAGAGAACTATATTACCTATGCTATAATTACTGTTAATTCTATGAGGGAAAAAAAAAGAAGGAAAATACTGGTTCTGCTATTGGCAGCAGTAATTTAGTAGGCGTTTGGACATGACTTTCAAAAAAAATTCAAATTTGCAATTTCACTAAAATTTAAATTGAACATGAAGTTGTGTTTGGTTATAATTTTTACAACATATTTGAATGTCTCTTTTTCAACTTATATTGCATCTAAAAACTAGCAACCTTCCCATTTTCAATTGAAAAATTGGTTCTCGCCAATTTTTCAAATTTAAAAAAGTATTTTCAAGTGAGATTGGAAAAATTGTTAGATTTTGATAACCAGACACAATTTCCAAAAAAAAAGTTGAAAAAAAAAAGAAAATTTTCTTACGTCTAAACGAGCTCTTAATTTTACTTTATACATTTAGGCATATATAGATATATATTAGGAAAATGTTTCTGTAGGCTGCTTACCTACATAAGCATTTTCCTAATACATGCATTTTACATTTGGAAGAATTTGCTACATACCTTGTGATGCAGCCGGTACAGACGAAGATTTATATTAAGGCTGTATCCGATTCCGGTTCTGGGTCTATTTGGGTAAACGGTTCCGGTTCTGGCGGTTCCCGGTTCTGGCGGTTCCGGTTCTGGCGGTTCCCGGTTCTGGCGGTTCCAGTTCTGGCGGTTCCGGAGCCGGAACCGGAACCATACGGTTCCGGAACCACCCGGTTCCGGTTCTGGCGGTTCCGGAACCGCGGGTCTGGCGGTTCCAGGCGGTTCTGACATTTTTTTTTTTTTAAATTAAATATCTTGTATAGTAGTGATTAGTATATTGTAGAATATATTTTTATATGGTGTACTATGTTCTTACTATAGCATATATTGTGTTTGGAAATTAGTATATATTCAAAATAAGTAGTGTATATTTTGTATATAAGTAGTATATGTTGTAGTAAAGTAGTATATATTGTATATAAATAATGTATATTGTGTAGTAGTTAGTATTAATAGTATTATGTGTTGTATGTTATATATTATATGTTATATAAATATTTTATATTCAAGGATTGATATAGAAGTAAAGACAAAGAAATATTGAGACAAATATATTCAAGTATATGATAAAAAGCATATTTATTGACCAAAATGGCATATCTTTCTTAGTCTTCCTTCCCCCAATGGAATGAGCACAACATGGTACTAATACCACCATTAAAAGGAAAAAAACTAAAAGAAGACATGCCAATGTACAAGTTACATCATAATTTATGTATTATTTCTAACAAATCTCATAAAACCTTCAAGGTTTGGAGGTGGTTGTGTTGGCGGTGGTGGAAATGAAGGTTGTTCATCACCACTTCCGGGTGAAGATGATTCTTGAGCAAGTTCTGCTAGCATTTCTTCATAGCACTCATCTATTTCAGGTTGAGATTCAGCTAGCCCAAAGTTTCTTCTTTCAGAGCGGATCCAATCTCGGAAGAGCACTGATTTTTTCAACTGTCCCGCATCGACGCTCTATGATCTCCTATTTGTAGTCTGGCTTGACTAAATACGCTCTCCGATGCAACAGCTGACGCTTGAATGGACAGAACATCCCGAGCCATCCTTGCAAGAACGGGAAAATGCTTTTCCCTTGTCTTCCACCAATCCAAAAGGTCGAAAGATCCGTCTGGATTATCATTCTCTAGCCCCTGCGACAAATAAACTTGAAGTTCGTTTAGATGGGAAATATCATCTAAATTCTCACTTTGAGTACCCCTGAACTCCATCCACGATTTAAGAGCTGTTAAGCCAGCAACTCTTTTAGACGATTGTGACGTGGACGAAGTAGGAGGTGGAATATTAGGCCTAGCATGCTCTAAGGCCTGTGTATAAGCATTATAAACAGTTTGAGCATTCACTGTAATTGATGCTTTCGCATCAGATAGTGTAGCCATTTCTTCTGGTGAAAGATCTAAACATTGATAAATACTAGTATACCAAAAGTTAGGACCTCCTGCTTTCATAGTAGGGTTTAACAAAGCAGCCACACCAAAAATAGGAGGGATTGGAAAAAAATATTTTTTAAATTTCTTTTTCATTTCAAATATTGCATTTTCATAAATTTCCCCTCCCTCGTTAAAATCAGCAAATAAATTAGCAAGTGCGGCAATATATACTAAACAGTTTGAAATTGTAGGATAATATTGGCCAGATAAAGCAAATTCATAACAGTAATCATTTTAGCTAATTCTTCACGATCCTTATTAGGATCGTAGTACAATATACCTCCGGTGACAGTGTTTATTCCTGGTTGAACCATGTTAGAACCAGTACTTTGGTTAATTGTAGTATCAGGACTTGACTTCCCCTCTTGTTCCGCTTTCATTTGAAAATATCTAGCCTTATCGCTAGGATGTATATATATATGTTTAACTAAACTACCTGTTTCGCTACGATCACCCGTATACCTATGAACAAGTTCTTTACCACAGTTTTGCATTTAGCCCTATCTTTATCTCTTAGTTGAATAAAAAAATGCCAAACTAATGAAGTTTCTGTACGTTTCCGAGGTTGTCTTCTAAAAGTGGGAGTTTGTACGGGTGGGTGTTCTGGGTCATTAGGAGCAGGACTAGTAGGTGTATCATCTAAATCTACCGGAGGTTGGGTTTCGTCATCATCATCAGCCTCATTTCCCTCTGATATTGGTGCATTAGGATAAAGCAAATTCATAATATCATCATCTATTCTATCACCGACTGCTATATCATGTAGAAAATTAACATCGCTAAATTGAAAATACGGGTGATCACTATCAAGTATTCCTAAGTTTTCATTAGTATTTCTAGGTTGGCTACTAGTTTGAACTTGTTTATCTTTTCTAGGTCTGGGAGCCGGGGGAGGGTAGGATTTTGGCTACTACTTTCACCGGATTTAGATGTACCTTTTCCGAACATTCTTTTCAATGAAAATGCCATACTAATTATAATTAAGGAAAATATCAACACACAACAAATATTCTTAGCACGTAAGAGTTGAAACGAGTTTACCGGATTGACGAACAACTTCTTGAAAATTGACAATCGTTGTAATTGAACACTTGAAAACTTCAATTCAACAACTTCACGATGTTTCACGAATTTGCAACAAAAATTAAGCACTTGCACAGAAAGATTGAAAGAGAGCTTGAGAGAGATTGAGTAAGATTGATGAATTGGTGAATTAAAATGAAAGAATGAGGGGGTATTTATAGTTGAGAAATGGGAAATTGTGTAATTATATAAAGTTTGGGGTTAAATTAAATTTGAGGGGTCAAATGGCTAAATTTTAAAAATGCCAAACGGCTATTTCTGCAATACCAACGTTCTGATTTTCAGAATTTAAAAAAAAAAAAAAATTTTTTTTAAATATGGCCGTTGGGAACCGGATAGAACCGGAACCGGACCGGTTCCGGCGGTTCCAAACGGTTCCGATATTAAAAAAAAAAAATTTTTTTTTTAATATCGGAACCGTTTAGAACCGCCTGAACCGGTCCGGTTCCGGTTCCACGGTTCTAAAGGGTGGAACCGGCCCGGAACCGCGGAACCGGAACCGTATAACCGGAACCGTTTAGAACCGCCGGAACCGCGGTTCCGGTCACGGTTCCGGTTCGGAACCGTTATTCGTAGAGCCTTAATTTATATAGTATGGAATAATGCATACTGGTAGTATTAATTACTAAGGTAAAATGATAAACCTGCCTTACGTAAAACCAGTGGCGAAGCCACCTTATAGGAAAGGTGTCAAATGACACCCTTTCGTGGGAAAAATATATTGTATAGATAGGCAAAATAATAAATTTTATGTATATATAATGTATTGATTCTCCTTAATTTTTCGATATATTTACTTTATTTTTTTTGACATCTCTTAACGAAAATTTTGACTTCGCCATTGTAGAAAACACATATTGTTATACATGCCTGCATCATTTGCAAGTAAATATATCCACTTAGTGGATCTTGATTCCATAGTTGCATTAACTTAAAGCATTTGTAACTTAACAATATATGAGTAGTCCATCTGCATGTTTGCTAATTTTACACTTGAGTTTCATTCACCACTTACGTTATTCTGGAGTCGTTTTAGGGGTACGTACATATATGAACTGCAGTATACTTCTAAGAGTTCAGTATACTCATGTTAACCTAATCGATCCAAATATGTTAAAGACAAATGAAAAATTTACGTATATAGTTCACTACACAAAAGATTTTAAATTAGACATTTCAATCAGTACACAAATCTCTCGACATAAAAATGCTTACTATTTTTGTTTCCGTGACTCAGGATCAACTATGCTGCCTCCTTTTCGGGCGATAACAGGTAATTCTCCTTTGATCTTTTGCTACTACCAAACTGGTGATGCTACTTATTCAGAATATCCTGCTCACTTCATTGTGTAAAAATTTCTAGCAGATCACAGGGGTTCAAGTTCGGGTCCAAGGCGTCCTAGCCCTAGCCCGAGCCCAAGTCCTAGGCCTACACCACGCATTCCTCACCCAGGTAATCTACACCAATTGGAACTGATATATATATCTTCTGTTTCGTTTAATGTTTATAATTTTGACATACAAACTGTTCCCTTCAATTTTCATGAATACCTTGCTACCAAATTTAGGGGCACTACTGTATCTCTAATCACATTCATAAATTGATAAAGCCACAAACTGCATTTCTAGAAGCTTAGATAGAAAACTACGACTACTAGCTTCCAATATGGACGGAAAATGAATGGAAGAATAAAACAGGGGAATGAATTTTGAAGTGGAAGTTGAGTTTATACTAGAAAAATGAATTCTCACTTTATTGCAGGTGATCATGCTAACCCTTCACCGCAAGAACCACCAGGACAAGGCAGTTCATCGCCACCATCCTCTGATGTTGATGATAATCCTTCCCCTGCTGCTCAGGCCACACCATCATGTGCATCAACCATAGCCATACGAATACTGAGTTACCATATAGGGTTTCTCATTCCAATATTGATTTCCCTGTTTTTCTCTGAATGTGGTGATAATCCTTCTCGTGCTGCCCAGGCCACACCATCATGTGTTTCAATCATAGCCAAAGGAATTATGATATGGAATTACTATCTCTGTGGTCTCTCTGCCATAATATTCACTCTCCGATATTTCTCTCGCAAGAACACAACTTAGGTATTGCTGTCTGTTTCATGGCTTCATAAACAGACAGGCCAACATTTTATAACTCCTTCTAAAGTGTACGCAACAGATTGGATTTTGAAAAACACCTATTGTGAGGCTTGGAAGCCCTAGTAGTTTCAATATGACCTCCAAAAAAACAAAACAGACGTTGCCAGCTTTATCTGTACTGGAGTTATTTCCACTCATTCTGGTGCATAATCTGAGTATTAATCTTGTATTGTAGTTTTCTTATACCATTAGTATGCAGTTGGCTGGTTTATATGCCATTGCAATAGAATTTTGAGTTCATTATATGTCATCTCAATATATAGTTCACAGGTTGGCGTTTTTGCTAGATCGGTTCGATGATCTAAAAATGCCTTTATGTATCTACCCACTCTTAAATATGCTTTTAGCATATGCTCAATTTAGAAAATACATCATTTTGGCCAAATAAGCAACGCATATTTTTTCGTTACTTTGTTCGGGGATGGGGGATGGGGGATGGGGGATGATGGGGGGAGAGGGGGGGAGGGGATTGTTAGTGTTTATCCGTTTAATATATGACTTATCGAAAAGTACTTCTATGTTTACTTTATGCTCTCTCTTGTTCTTCTTTCTAAATTTGGGTTATAAATAGTAGGGCTGCATTCGAATAGATTTATGGATAAATCGAATCGATTATTTCTTACCAATATCGGTTTATCGATTTATCGACTTCGATTTTGATTTCGAAATTTTACTTATCGAGTTATCGATTTCGATTTTGTCATTTTCGGTTTATCGGTTTATTTGTTTCCATTATTCTTAGAGGACTGCTTTGGTCCGTCACTCAAGTTGGTGTAGGAACTTCGAAACGTTCTCTTTCTTCCAATCAACACTGCAACTTGAAAATAATTAAAACTAAATTCCTTGCTACAATCGATCAAACAACGAACACTTGTAACATCTGATACTTTGGCAGTTATAATGACTGAAGTTTTTCTCATCACATAAGATTCATATGCTTAAAGAGTAAACATAAAAACCAAACGCAAAGCTTCAAGAGTCGGAAACAGGGGCATCTTTGACAGACTGGCGCCAAGCATATTCCCTAGCTCCATCCTTGTCGACAATTTTAATCACAAAGTTAGGTGGGGCAACCACCAACCTAGATCGGATCTCCAAGATGCACTTATCAGCTAAATCAACAGCTTCTTCAACTGTCATGTCCTTCCGATAGTGCCTATCCATCATGGCGAGAGAGAAATAGGAGCCATAACCAAATGCTGCCTTGTCCACTTTGTGAAGAGTAGCAATATAATCAACGTAATAAAGAGAAGGGCCTGTCTCTTTGTCATAGCCAGCCAGGATAATGTTCACCATGTAAGGATTCTACAAAAACAACATTGCAGTTACCCAATGTGTAGCAGATAACCAATTGCACATCAAAATTCTGAAAACTAGCCCTTGAAAGAATGAAGACTTTTCAAGGATAAAACAGACCGCAAGGCTTCTTTCCCCAACATCCTCTACATAATAAGTAATCAAAACCAAGGATCTCAACATAAATGATAAGGGACAATAAGGGTAAAACTGGCCAAGACACACTACAATAACAACAACAACAACAACAACTACCCAGTACAGTCCCACAAAGTAGGGTCTGGGGAGGGTAATATATAAACGGGCCTTACCCCTACCCTAGAGGGCAGAAAGGTTGCTTCCAATCGACCCTCGGCTCAGTGAAGGAAAGGAATAACAGAAACAAAAACAACAACAAAAGAACATTAGTAGCTTCAGCAGAAATAGCATAAATAATTATCTAAGCATAAGAACCATAAAAAAAATAGTATGCAATAATATTATACAGTAACTACCATAAATAACTACCATAAAGAGACACAATCCAATACACAAATCATCTATGGATAGCCCTGCTAAGCCTCACCCAACACCGGGTGAGGAGTACGAAAAACTCTAGGGGGCCCTATCCTACAACCCTGATACTAGACCTCCAGACTTTCCTATCAAGGGTCATGTCCTCAGAAACCCGCATTCTAGCCATGTCATGCCTAATCACCTCTCCCCAATACCTCTTAGGCCTCCCTCTGCCTCGCCGTGCGCCGACCATCGCCAGCCGCTCACAACTCTTCACCGGGGCATCAGGACTTCTCCTTCGTACATGGCCGAACCACCTCAGCCTCGCTTATCGCATATTCTCATCCACCGGGGCCACCCCCACCTTCTCACAAATAACTTCATTCTTAATCTTATCTAACCTGGTGAGCCCGCAAATCCACCTGAGCATCATCATCTCCGCAACCTTCATCCTCTAAACATGAGAGTCCTTCACTTGCTAGCACTCCGCCCCATACAACATGGCCGGTCTAACCACAGCTCTATAAAATTTCCCCTTGAGTTTCTGTGGAACTTTCTTGTCACACAAGACTCCTGATGCAAGCCTCTACTTTGATCACCCCGCTCCTATACGATGAATGACGTCCCCATCAATCTCTCCGTCCCCCCTGAATCACCGACCCAAGATATCTGACACTGTCCCTCTTGGCGATGACCTGAGATCCAATCATCACGTCCCTGCCTACTTCGCTCGGCTCGGCGCTAAACTTGCACTCCAGGTATTCTGTCTTAGATCTGCTTATTTTGAAACCCTTAGACTCGAGAGCATGTCTCCATAACTCTAACCTCTCATTAACACCTCGCCTCGTCTATCAAGACTATGTCATCAGCAAATAGCATACACAAAGGCACATTCCCTTGAATATGTCGGGTAAGAGCATCCATCACCAAGGCAAACAAGAGAGGGCTAAGCGCCGATCCTTGATGGAGCCTCATAACCACCGGAAAATGGTCTGAGTCGCCACCCACCATCCTAACCCTAGTCTTAGCTCCATCATACATGTCCTTAATTACTCTGATGTAGGCTTCTGGCACGCTCTTCACCTCCATAGCACCTCCCTTGGGACCTTGTCATACGCCTTCTCCAAGTCGATAAGCACCATGTGCAGGTCCTTCTTCTTATCCCTGAACTGCTCCGCCAGCCTCCTGACAAGGTGGATAGCTTCTGTGTGGAGCGACCCGGCATGAAACCGAACTGGTTCACAGATATAGATGTCAATCTCCCTCACCCTCACCTCGATCACCCGCTCCCAGACCTTCATGGTATGACTTATTAATTTGATACACCTATAGTTGTTGCAGCACTGGATTTCACCTTTGTTCTTGTACAAGGGCACAACTGTACTCCACCTCCACTCCTCCGGCATCTTTTTGGTCCTGAAGATCGCATTGAACATCCTAGAGAGTCACTCCACTCATGACATACCAATGCATTTCCAGCACTCTATCGGGATCTCGTCAGGCCCGGTCGCTCGACCCCTACTCATCCTACGCAAAGCCCTCATGACCTCCTCCGCCCTAATGCGCCCTGCAGTACCCAAGGTCTCTATGTTGCTCGGCCAAGACACACTACATTTTGTTTAAAAAAGCTTCAGATATCAAACAGAAGATTGTGACACCTTGGTTCCATTGTCATAAATCTGATCATGCTTATAAAGAGAGATGGTAGGAAAGATCAATGAGCACCCATTTAGGTGGACCCTAAAAGGTATATAAATCTAATTATTAACACACAGTAGCAACTGAGAATGCAGCGGAGAATGGATGTATTTGCTTTAGTACTGCACCAGTTCATTACAGTTTCCTAAAAAAGAAAAAAAACAAACTATGAGAATCTTGCAAATTTTCTTTTATCTACAGCTACACTGCTGCCCAGATTCGGCTTTATTTTGCTTCTCTACCCTGTAACCAAAAGATTAAGTAAAATCATCTGTGCGATACTATCAATACTCTTACCATGTAAAGTGAAATCAATCTATGTGTGCCAAAAATTCCTTCTAGCTACAGTTCTTGCAGTCTCAGAACATGCCACATAGAAGCTGCCGATTAAAATACGATTAGTTCTTTCTCTGTGGGAGAAGCCAGGTTCCTTGGTGATGGAGCATGTCAAAACTGTGTCTTTACTACCACCATTCTCCCTTTATCTATCTCATTTGGTTTCCACATATCAGACTTCACTATTTGGTATGTAAGATCTCTTCCTAATCAAAAATATGTCTCATAAACGAGATTGAAGGAGAAATACAAATTAGTTTTTCCTAATACGATATTGTTTCCCTTCTCTTTTTTCTTTCTTTCCTTTTCATTTTAGATTCTAACGCAAGACTAGGCTGTATCTTCAAGCAAAGCTTTCTTCTCTAATCCTCTTCTCAATTCAACATAAACTACAACAACAACGAACCCAGTGTATTCCCATAAATGGGGTCTAGGGAGGGTAGTGTGTGCGCAGACCTTACCCCTACCTTATAAAGATAGCAATTCAACATAAACTCAAAGTCATGATTATTTTCATTTTCCCATTAAGTAACTGTATATAATTTAGTTTTAAACAATAGGTACTTGGCTTTACGCATTCTAGAATTTTAACAATAGGGTGTTAATGCATTTAAACGGTTCTTTTTCTTCTCTTCTCTTAAGGTGTTTCATCTATTCCATGGTTTTTCTTATCTTTTTACAGGAAACGCATCTATATTGATCAGTTAAAAACTTGGGGATAAATTGATGAAACTCTAGATAATGTGGAAGCATTTAGAGGACCAGGAATTTGTATTTTGTTATCCCCGAGACTTCAAGCAGGAGAAATAGTTTGATTACATTTTTGCTTTCCATAGAGCACTATGTAATCTGTAATGTATCAGAGGAATAGGTAAAATGAATTTTCTTGCAACATTTAGCAATGGTGATGCATGTGCTATAAATTAATTCCACTGTTTCCCATGCTAAAGCACCTTTTAATTGCACATATAAGTTTTTCTGAATGATGTTCATATGGATATCTACATGATAGTGGTGTCTAATTTGTTAGGGAATGTGGGTTCAAAGATGTCCTAATGAATACGAGTGACTCTTCTCCTGTTAACAGATCCTATGCAAGATTTTTCCCCAAACAAGTGATCCAATTCAAGATTTTTAAATGGGTGAATGACTATATGCCCACATCTTCCTCATATGCATGCTTCCTCTTAATGGTGGCCAATTCTTAATGACTTCATTTCCAACTGTAATAACACATTAACCATAGTCAGTACTCAAGTTGGAGCAAACCCCTCCCCCTCCTTGTCCAACTTAATTTAGATGGTTGTTCTAAGGTTAATTCGGATTGAAGTGCCGATGGAGGAACCAGCGTAAGCCGTATGGCAACATATCCTAGGCCTATTTATGCTAATCATAAAAAGAGAGCAAGGTGGTTGGGTGTAAATGGTTTTGAAGCACATCACTATTCATTTCATCATACTTCATAACTGCAAGATTAACAAGAATACATGGAGGCCATAAAGCTGATTTGCATTAAATGGGAGGCACTTCATTTTACCCGAGTTCTCACTATCCATCAGCACACTTTGTATTTCTGTTCTTACCCAATTAATCAATTTGTTCGAAAGAAACAATGAAGTTAAGCGAAATCAAATAGGAGTTGTGGTGTCTGCCTGAATGCATACAGTTTAAATACTTAGATTCAATCTTTCAGGAGTGCCACGACATATCCTATGGCCTACAGGACTATACCTACCAAAGCGACAAGGCAGATTATATAGAATGCTGTAAGAGTAGCAATGTTAAATGAAAAAGAATATTAGCGCTTACCAAATCCACAAAGAAATGATAAGTTTGATGTGCTTCATATAAGATTAGACAAAACTTTTTAGAATTATAAGATTAGGAAAAATTAGACAAATTTTTTAATATTGTATATTATACATAACAACAACAACAACAACCACCACCCAGTATAATCCCACTTAGTGGGGTCTAGGGAGGGTAGTGTGTACCCTTGGGTAGAGAGGTTGTTTCTAAATAGACCCCAGCATCCTTCCCTCCAAGAACTCCCCACCTTGCTCTTGGGGAGGCTCGAACTCACAACCTCTTGGTTGGAAGTGGGGGTTGCTTACCATCAGAGCAACCCCTCTTTTCTCATTGTATATTATACATAGGAGGTAGGAAAACGGAAATGGGGAGCGGACTACAAGATGGGAATTGAACCCTCACCAACAAGGTGAGAGTTCAGGTAGCCAGCCATCGGAGCTACTAAATTCTCCAAATTAGAAAAGATTAAAAATGATTCCCATGCAACAGAGGGTTCAAAGGGCACATACAGAGGATAAAAAAAGAAAAGGTCCCTTGAGATAATTTGGTCATGTTTTATGTAAACCTACAAATGCACCACAGGTGTGATACAATGATGAATGAAGGTGCAAAAGAGGACCTAATCCTACAATCATGTAAAGGAAAGTTCTCCGAGAGGACCTAAATTTTCTCCACTATCTCTCTAAATCCCAATAGATTTATCTAAGAATGAACACAACGGAAGAAAATGATCAGTGTAGATGATCCCAATTAGTTGGATTAAGACTTAATGGTTAATACCTACACTAAATCTCTTACTTGCCAGAATCTGTTTAGTTTGCTAGAAGATTTGTATGGCAGTGCAGCAATAAGTGTGAGACCTAGAGAAACTCTAATTTTTGATAACCCTTACTTTGTATTAAAAGAAAAATTACTGAGTAATAAAATAAAGTGGGGCCTCAATAGAGCAAATCAATGTAGAGAATTTATAAGCCAACCTCAATTAGTTAAAAAATTAGTTTGGAACTGAAGCTTAGGTGATTGACCCATCACTGTCTTTTAGCAAAAATATAGATTGAGCAGACAGACAAGTCCGTGCCTTGAAATCAAGTTAAACGCACAATGATTTTTGCAAACAGCCTATTTTACTTCTACAACCGTGACCTACAAGTCATCAAGGAAGCAACTCTAACATTGCAACAAAACTTGCCCTCTATATCTTCATTGGTAAATGCACTTATACTGCAGCTGGGGAAGAGATTTATGTTAGGATTAGAAAGGTTCCTCAACGGTGTGTATCATGGAATTATACCCAAAACCTATGTTGCGCGGACTCTCCAAAATGTTGCCACACCCGTGTCGGATTCTTCAAAAATACACTACTTTTGGAGTATCCAACACATACCCGGCGACATTTTCTGACAGTCCGAGCAACCTAGCCCAAGACTGACATATGGGCTATATAGTAGAGGTTATACTAAGTTTTATACAAGGAAGGAAGTTTCTCTACTTCCAGGAACATAAAGTTTATCAATTTCCAGATTCTGAAAGGTCCTTTTGCTGTTTAACTTTCTTCCTTTTATTTTATCTTTTTGGGATGATAATTGAACAGTAAGTTATGTAAATCTGAGGGAAAACCTCCAGTTAACATTGTCACCAAAGAAGCTAACACAAGAAGACAGAACTTTCACAAAATTTAGGAGTGCAACCAAAGATAACGATCTTCACGGTGAATCTAATGTATACACAAAATGGAGAGAATTCAACTACATTAAATGACATTAAGTGATGATGCACGAAATTGTTACTGCTGCAGACACTGAAACACAAGGTTGATAATATGGCAAGACTCAAAAATGCTACAGCAGGAAATGGCACAAGAAGTGTCAACCATGTGCCATTACCAACAGTATGGTATGCCATGGTAAATATGCAGTATGCAATGGCTTAGACACAACAACAGCGACTCACTATTAGATAGAGCAGACAACTACAAGCAGGAGCATATGCCAAACTTGCCAGGACAATCTTACTTTTCTCTCTCAATAACGTTTTCATACATACAAATGTAATAGAAAACCAGAGAAAGATGCTTAATTGTATCAGCATCTGTTTAAATTTTCAATTTCCCTCTTTGTCTGGCTTTACAGAACCACAAAATGAAATGGGCCTGAATAGAGAGAAATGGTATCAAGGATTCACTCCGCTGACCCCAACTACTTTGGAGTAACACTTATTACTTCATTGACAGGGGCGGATCTAGCGAATAAGTTACAGGTTCACGTGAACACAGTAGTTTCGGCTTAGACCCTACATATGCGTTACAAAAAATCACTAAATAAGTAAAAATAATAGATTTGGAACCCAGTAAATTGGATGAGATGTGGTAGAACACCTAATTAAAACTCATAAAGTTCAAATGCTGCAACCGCGTTGATTGAGTTATAATTGATTATTAATTATATTATTAACTGGCTGAAACCCCAAGCCCTAATTTTGACATTTTGGACTTCTACAAATTTAAAACCCTAGAATTGCACAACAAAACAAAACAGGCCCAAATTCATCATTTAACCATAATACTAAAACCCTAGATGCTAATAAGCAATACCTTTCGTAAGGCCGTAGCAAGCTCGCCTCTTGTAAAATTCGCCGCAGCAGCCGTAGTCAACGGAATACCATTACGGAACTGGTACAACGCCACATTTTTCTGTACATACTCCGTGAACTGAGCTCTGTAATTTCACCCAAAAAATACTCAAAAACTCAGCATAAATAAAAAGTTGATGGAAAGCGAAAATATGATTATTGAATCTAGGAAATATAACCTGTCGCCGGCTTCACCGCTCGCTCCCATGAGCTTGTGAGAATCGAGGATCATGATTTTATCTTCGTTGGATTTGTGAACCAGTATACTATGCACCGCGGATGAATCCGCCACCACCAGTGCAAATCCATTGCCCACCATCCCGAACACGCACTCCATCTTCTTCTCGGAAAGAGTTCTGAGGATTTCTCACACACGAATCTGAGGTTTGGTTTCGACTTTCGAATAAGAGCTTTGAAGGCGTCTGTCTTGGAGAACAAGCAGAGTTAAACGTTTGCTTCAATTTTGAGTTAATTGCACTTTGCTCTATATATCTTATCATTATTATATCAAACTACCTTACAGTTTTTTGAAATTTAGAATTCTACCACACCAACTTTAATTTATTATTGTTCCTTAATAAGGACAACAACTACCCAGTATAGTCCCACAAAATTGGGTCTGGGGAGGTTAATAAGTACGCAGGTCTTACCCTTAGCCGAAAGAATAGAAAGATTGTTTCCAATCGACCATCGGCTTAGAAAAAGAAAGGAAAAACATAAACAAAAACAAAACTAAATGAGCATTTGTAACTCTAGCAGAAATCACAATATATAATTATTTAAACATAAACCATAAGTAATATGACATGCAAAAGGAAAAGGTAAACAAAAATAGAAGTAAAAGGGCATCCATATTAATTTAGTCACATTCTGTAGATAAAATGGAATGCATTAACAACAACCACTACCTAAAAGTCGCTATCCTACAACCCCGATACTAGATCTCCAGATTCTCCTATGAAGGGCCATATTCTCGGAAATCTGCATACTAGTCATGTCATGCCTAATCACCTCTTCCCAATACTTCTTTGACATCACTCTGCCTCGACTCGCGCCAACCACCTCCAAACACTCACAACTCCTCACTATTAACACCTAATGTTTTACCATATTTGAATTTATTACCAATTTCCCTACTTATCTCATCAATACCTCACTTTCACCCATTTTTTTCACTTTTCCTTGTCCTCACACCGGTCCATTATCCCACTCTTCCCTTATTTTCATCACACTCTTCTTTGTCCATATATCTACTCCCCTTTCTCCCCTCTCACTTTATCCATTTTCCTCACTTCACACCCCAACACTCCATAAAACACACCCTATATAATGAAGAGACGGGGATATCAGAAAAGACAAGGAAGGAAGGGAGGGTTATAGAGAAGGGAGGGAATGAAAAATCTGGGAGAAAAATAGGAAGGAGACAGAAAAAAGGGACTGGGTAGAGTGCTGTATACGCTCTATATACATTCGGAATACAAGAGGTATACAGCGGGCAGAAAGAAAACCGAACTGAAAAACAACCCATAACCACCCAAAAATGACCTGAAAACGGGCTGAAACTCCATGAATACCAGCCATCTTCTCTACCATTTCAAACACCATTAAACATCTTCAATCATCCATTAAAGCTGTGCGAAAATCAGTCCAAATAACCAACCAAATACCTGAAGTTTCAGCGCCCAACCACCATCCGAACCCGGTCGAAATAGTAAAGCTCTCAGTCGAGGTCGAGGTCGCGGCGATTTCGCAATGCTCAATTTGTGGCCTGCGGTGATGGGTCTGTTCGTTTCAACTTCATCGTTTTGTTCTTCTTGTAAGTTCGTTGGGAGATCTTTGATAATTTGAAGAGTTATAAAAGGTCCGGTTCTTCTTCTTCTTCATAGTTTTATTTATTCCTATTATGTTCTTTTTTTCTTATTTCTATGTGTTTGTTTTATTTTTATTTTTGTTTGTTGTAGTTGGAAGTATTGTATACTCACACTAATATTCTTTTCATTATTGGTTGCCTTTATTCAATATATTTTTAATGTTAAAAAAAGATAAAGAAGCTTACCATGTGTTTAGATCTAATGTAACTCTTAAAGAATAAGTCATTTTGATATTGAGAATAGAGAGGTAGAGTAGAAATTGTAGTCACTTTAGGATTGTCCTTTTAAAATAAAATGAGATGAGCCAAGCTCAATGAAAAATGCAATAATTCGTAGGGCCTTCAATAAATGTATATATTAAAATACTTAGATTTCGAGATGAACCGTTTAGCGAATTTCACGGCATTCTCCAAAATAATAACGCGTTAGATTTTTTAGGCGCGATTTTAATAAAATTACATTCCTAAACTCGGGTGCATATTTATGTGACCCAATTCCAAATCTCAACGGAGTCGAAATGTGTCAACAACCATGGGTGCATTGATTGTGACGTGGTTCGAGACGCATTTTCACGAATTCCATTAAAAATAATAATAAAAGCAATTTAAAGTTAATAAAAGTACATAAGTTATAACATGTATTAAAATCATATATTTAGTTGTTACAACAGTTTAAGCGACCGTGCTAGAACTACGGGATCCGGGGTGCCTAACACCTTCCCTTGGGTCAACAAAATTCCTTACTTAGAATTTCTGGTTGGCAGACTTCATTTGAAAAGTCAAATATTTTCCTCGAATTGGGATTCAAGATAAACCGGTGACTTGGAACACCAAAAGCCAAACCTATCCCAAGTGGCGACTCTGAAATAAATAAATAATCTCACTTCGAACATTGTCACTTAAATTGGAAAAACTCCTTTGTGCATCTATCCCCGGGGTAGGTGCGCAAAAAGGAGGTGTGACAGCTATGACGACTCTGCTGGGGACAAGAACCCAGAACGTTTTGTTCAGAGTTCAGAATTCGAGCTTAGATAAGTTGTTGTATTTGGTTATATCTAATTTTCTTACATGTTTTATGCTTAAGGTGCTAACGCTTACCGCTTTGATATTAGGTGAATTGTACATATGAACTGTTACGAAACTCATTTTTCCTCTGAGTCTTTTGATAGGCGGGTATGTTGTGTTTGCCTACCAGCATCACAAAACTTCTGTCTTGAGATAAAGCCACTTAGCCTACCAGCTTCTGGTGAAGGATTTAGTCACACATATTTAAGCGGGAGAGCAGTTAGCTAACCAGTGTTGTTCTACTACGGGCGACGCTAGACGCTCCTCGACTCGGGTTGTCCGCCCGGGTAAGCCAGGTCTAGATGTCATCTCCTTCAGAATTTGAGAACCTAGAAAAATGTAACTTCATGCCGGATCCCTAGTAGGAACACTTATTTTTCATCATATTGCATTTGACTTAGGGAACTCAACACAGGGGTTGAGTCCGTCTAGGACTAGCAACCTGAAATGAAAAGACCATCATGTTGCATCCTATTTGTTTTCGTGCATTTATTTATCTCGGACTTGCATGCTGACTAGCTTTGGAGTATTTGAAAAATAAAAAAAAAAGAGTAGAGAAATAGCAGTGTGGAGAACTAATCATCTGTTTTAGAAATAATCAATGTCAAAATAGTGGTGAAATTCTGCCGAACTTTTGGAAAAATAATTTGTTTATTGGTCAAAAAAAAAAGAGAAAAGTTTCATTTTTAAATAGTTTGCTGAAAAAGAAAATACAAAAAAGTGTATTATTTTTCCAAAAAATGTGTTTGTCAATAAAAAGAATATTGTTTTAAAAAATAGTTAGTTATATCGGACTGAACTACGCGGGTCTGATTCTCACCGAATGTTAGATACATACGCAAACCTCATTGGTTCCGACCCCAATTTTCAAAAATCCAAAAATATTTTCCTTTAGTTCCTTCTTTAGAAATCTTTCCATAGAAAAAAAAGTAGTTTCTTTCTTTATGAAGTCTTTCATACGGAAAATGAAATAATGAAAAATCAAGGTCCAAATACGGGCTTCTTTCATTTTGAAATATGTTTCTAAAAAAATCAGATACAAAAATCCAAAAAATATTCGTTTCTTCTTTAGAAATTTTTCTTTTGTAAATGTCCATTAAAATTTGAAAAATTGAAGTCCAAAAATGTTTCTTTGCTTTTCTTTAGAAGTACTTTTATAAATAAATAAAAGCTTAGAAATTCAAAATATGTCCTTTTTCGAAAATTAAGAGGCAACTTTCAAAATCGAAAAATATTTTCTTTCTTCTTTTGAAAAAGAGAAAACAAATGAAAATTTAAACAAAATTATCTTCCTTTTTACTTCTAAAATTCCCAAAGTTCCAATCAAAAGAAAAGGAATTTTTAGAAGTCTTTCTTTCAAAAATAAAAATAGAATTAAATTCATAATAAAAAAACCTTTTCTTATTCTAAAGCATTTTTTAGAAAATTCCAGAAAAAAGAAATAAGAATCCAAAGAAAAACCTTTATTCTTTTAAAGCATTTTTTTAGAAAAAAAATCCAAAAAAAGAGTTAGTTTATTCACTCTATTCTCAATCTTCCCGAACTACGCCGGATCTGATTCATGCGGGGTCATGATACGCAGACAATCCCCATCGAATACGATCATAGCCATAGAATTAACAACAACAACAACTACCCAGTATACTCCCACCAGGTAGGGTCTGGGGAGGGTAATATATAGACAAGCCTTACCCCTGCCCGAAAGGGCAGAATAGCCATAGCCATTGAATTAATTGAGTGAAAAAATAATCTGAAAAAGAGTAATTAAAAAAAAGAGCGAAAAAAAGAGAGTGCAAAAAAAAGAGCAAAAATAAAGTTATGATCAAACGAGGCAGAAATGAAGAAAAGGGGTACAAAATGAAAAGGGCTAGTCAAAGCCGTGATTAGACATGCAACCTGTTCAAACACATGGTTGAAACGTTTAACTATATAGGTGCATTGCATCCCAACATGCGATTTCCTATATGTTAAATGCCTCAAAACTAACAAGGTTGTGTGTGTGAGCAAAAAAGGCAGGTTCTGTTAATATGGTTGATTTTGTTGGAATGCGATGATGAACGCGCAACCTTGCTCGCAGCCATAACATTATCCACAAAACCGAGCTCCACCTCCCAGAAATGCTCATCCTTACCAAGCTCCACATAATCCTCAACCAAATATTCCCCAATACAATCCTCGCCCAAAAAAGCCTTTCAGAAAGAATCAGCTCGCCCCTATTGATGAATCGTGTTTAAGCTTGTTTCAAAAGTTAATCAGGCTAGATCTATTGTAGCTAGTGGCCCCAAACAGGCCGAACCCCAAGTCCCCCTCTCACCTAGTTGATGCCATATGTGAATACCACTCTGGAGTAGTGGGGCATAGTGCAGAGGACTGTTGGACCCTCAAAAGGGCAGTTGAAGATTTGATTGAGGCTGAAAGAATCATTTTTCGGGATGAAGCTGAGGAACTTGGTCCAGCAGCCATTGCCAAGACAGAAGAAAAGCCAAAAATGGTAGCCAAGCATGAAGTTTCCCAATCAGACGGGAGTTTTGATAGCAAGTCTTGCTATCATTTCTGCATTCGGATTATCTCAGGGTGTGGTCCTAATATTTTATTTTATTGTCTTACTTTCCGATGTAAACCCTTCTATCTTCAAAATTTGAAACAAAAAAAAAGTAAAAATAAAAAAAAATCAAAAATCAAATGAAATTAATATTCCATTTTCCATGAATGCCTCTTTCTTAATCTTGTCAATTTTCTCATTCTCTTTTTAGTTCGGTTAAATGCAGATTTCAACAACATGACATGCTTGCGGACTTCATGTCCGGATCTAAAAATGCTTTCAGACCTTGAAATAATGAATAAAAAATTGGGTCGCATTGAAGATTAGCTTAAGGAAATAAAACAAAGGGTTGGAACAATTGAAGGAAAATTGGTTCCCCAAATTGGAAAGGTCCATACATTACAGCAGGAGTACTGCCAAAAGGGTGCGTTGTACTTGGGACACATCGATTAAATTGTCCTTGAACATCTGTCAACGCAAATGCAGTCAAAAGATACTATGTTGGATCCTTAATATAAAATAAATTTCTCCAGTTGGGATGATGAATGCTTTCATTCTCGCTACCCAAACATTATTAACCATTTGCAAACCCTTAGAGCTGGATACTCTTCTTTGATTACCCTCTTTGGAACCTGAAAGTGTCATTGAAAAAAAAATTGATGAAAAATAAAAATGAGAAAAAAGGAAAAATGAAAGGAAAAATAAAAAGAAAGAGAAAACAAAAACAAAAGGTAAAACAAAAGAAAATCCAAAAACAAGAGTCTCTTGAACTACGTTCAAACTTGATTTCGAAAGGATACGTAGGCAGCCTTTCTCTGGGGTTCAGTCACACCAAAATAAAAATTCAAAGTTCCCCGAAAGTGAAACTGGGGCAAGTGTTATAATGTTTCGGTGATGATCCCACATGATTGGTTCTAAAGTTACAATTCAATCCAAATTATTTTTACCTAAATCCTTTCAAGTCCTTCCGATAAGTTGGCGAGAATGTCAAGGATCAGAGAATACAACTACTTGGATTTGACACAATCAAATGAGAGAAATAAAATGAGAGAGTTTTATTGGTGAAAACCCACACGGGCACCGTGAGGCAATGGTAAGCAGAGAAATGGAAAATGAGAGAGTCTTGTTAGTGAAAACTCATAAAGAGCACTATAAGATGATGGTGAGAAAATAAGTGAGATGGGTCAGCTTGTGAAAACCCACAAAGGGCGCCCATGATCGAAATACTCACAGCCATCGCATCAACAGAGTCCTGACAAGGTTTCTCGGTTTCAAGGCAAAGTTGTGATAAGATTCTGAGTCTAATGGTTTACACAGATCATGCATCCTGTCCAAAAGGCATGTCATGTTCATTGAAGTTCGCATGTACTCCAGATAAGTCCTTCTCTCCTTTCCCCGAAAGGGACACTTCTAGTTTTAAACTCATTCTCCATTCAATTGTTTGTTTCTCTTTGAATCCCTTTCGGTCTAACGTTGTTCTGAAACCAAGACAAAGAAAAGATGGCGATACTGATTTACAGGGCTTTCGTTTGATACACGCTAATGTGCAAAAGGTACCCAGCCTCATCAGGTGCATCAAGTCGACCCCAACTGGCCATGGCGGCTGATACTCATGAATCAAAACTCTTGGAAGGATAAAATCAAATTAAAGCACCTATAAAGGCAATTGAAGTTGAAAGGGCTGAGTTCCACATGGCTAATCGCCTCAGCAAAAGTTGAAGAAGCCAAGGTACCCCAAATGCTCTAAAATTGAAGTTGGAAGAAAGAAGCCAGAAAAGAAAGGCTTACAAAGGCTAAATAAGTCGGAAATGTTAAGTCCCACACAACTAGCCATTACAGTTAGCTTTGAGGATCAAAGTTCTCCAATGCTTCGGAAAAAAAAGAAGCCAGAAAAGAAAGGCCTACGGAGGCAAAGTAAAGTCAAAAGGTTGAGTTCGACCGACCAACCATCATGGCAAAATCTTGAAAAAAAACAGAGGTTCTAAGGGCCTGAAATAAAATTGGTCCTCAAGAAACGAGCAGTTGCAATTGAGATCTTCATCAAAGAAGCTGGGCCGGGATCAAAACAATCAATGCCACAAAACCAACCAACGTTTCAAACTAACAATTGTTCTTTGTTTGAAAACATGAAATAGGTGTAACCCAAAGCAACCTTGCAAGAAGCAGATGCGACCAAGAGAAACTGCACAAGGGCTAGAAACAGCTTGGCAGCAATAATCAATCCAAAAGGCAAGTCTCTTCCAAATTCTTTCCTGCATTTTTACTCATTTCAAAAAAAAAACAAAAAAATAATGAAAAAAAAAGTAAAAATAAAAATCCCAAAAGAAAATTCATGGTAGCATAGAAATCTCGGCATAACCCGAGATCTCCCTAGCATAACCCAATGAGCCTTTTTCCTTCCAAATCCCAACCAAAAAACCGAGGATCTCCCGGCCAAAAATCTGTGGACCAACTGCATAACTTTTTCTTTCCCAAATCTCGGTCAAAAAACCGAGGATCTCCCGGCTAAAAATCCGTGGACCTTTTACTATCCAAATCCCAGCCAACAAAGATAGGATATCCCGGCCAAAAAACCATGGATCTTTTTCCATCCGAATCCCGGCCAGAAACTGAGGATCTCCCGGCCAAAAAATCATGGAACTTTTTCTTTTCCAAATCCCGGCCAAAAAACCATGGATCTTTTTCCATCCGAATCCCGGCCAAATAACCGAAGATCTCCCAACCTAAAAATCGTGAGACTTATTCTATCCAAATACCGACCAACAAACTGAGGATCTTCCTGGCAAAACCCAAGGAGTTTGTGCTTTCCAAATCCCAGCCAAACAATCGAGGATCTCTCGGCCAAAAAATCGTGGAGCTTTTTCCATCTGAATCCTCGCCAAAAAAATCGGTGATCTCCCATCCAAAAACTGTGGAACTTTTACTACCCAAATCCCGGCCAAAAAACCGAGGATCTCCCGGCCAAAAAACTGTGGAGCTTTTTCCATCCGAATTCAGTCAAAAAAATCGAGGATCTCCCGGCCAAAAAACCGTGGAACTTATTATATCCAAATCCCGGCCAAAAAAATCGAGGATCTCCTTGGCATAACCCAAGGAGCTTGTTCTTTTCAAATCCCGGCCAAAAAACCGAGGATCTCTCGGCCAAAAAATCGTGAAGCTTTTTCCATCCGAATCTCGGCCAAAAAATTAAGTATCTCGGCCAAAAACTCGTGGAACTTATTCTATCGAAATCCTAGACAAAAAATCGAGGATCTCCCTGGCATAACCATAGGAGCTTGTTCTTTCCTAATCCCGGCCAAAAAACTGCAGAGCTTGTTCTTTCTAAATCCCAGACAAAAAACCGAGGATCTCCGGCCAAAAAACCATGGAGTTTTTTCTATCCGAATCCCAGCCAAAAAACCGAGGATCTCCCGGCCAAAAAACCATGGAGCATTTACTATCCAAATCCCGGCCAAAAAATTAAGAATCTCCTGGACCAAAAACCGTAAAACTTTTGCTTTTCCAAATCACGGCCAAAAAATCGAGGATCTACCGGCCAAAAACCGTGGAGCTTTTACTATCCAAATCCTGGCCAAAAAACCGAGGATCTCTCGGCCAAAAAACTGCGGAACTTTTCTTTTCTAAATCCCGCAAAAATCGAGGATCTCCCGGCTAAAAAACCGCTGAGCTTTTTTCTATCCAAAACCCGGCCAAAAAATCGATGATCTACTGGCCAAAATACCGCGGAACGTTTTCTATCCAAATCCCGGACGAAAAACTGAGGATCTTCCTGGCATAGCCCAAAGAGCTTGTTCTTTCCAAATCCCGGCCAAAAAATCGAGGATCTCCCTAACATAACCCAGGAAGCTTTTTTTCTTTTCGTCCCGGCATAACCCGATGAACATATTTATTTTCTGGCATAACCCGGTAATTTCTTAAGCATAACCTGGATTCATTCACAAGGATACACTGTCCTAATCTTGATCACTTAGATGTATGTCACAATTAATTCATGAAATTTTCCTAGTGAAAACTAGGCAGAAAATTTCGTTCGTTTGTTTGTTTTGATATCTTAAGCAGGTTGACATCAAGATATAAGGTGAGAGATGATCGATGAAATGAGTATCTACCTAGAATAAAAAAAAATAAGAAAAGAACAAAAAGCAGATGGGCTCAAATATCGGAGCAGAACAAAGATGCGCATAGCCCGAAATCTGATTGAAGACATGAGCTCCGGCAATCCCGTTTCGCTCAATGCCGCAGGAAACCAGCACATACAGCTAACGAGCATCAAGATTCAGATCGGAGTCTGCACCAAGACCTAGCCAAGACTTAAGATCAAGCTTCAAGAACTTTATAGATAGGAATCTTGTTACTCGTAGCTGATAGTCTTAGTTAGTCTTCGTAATTTTTATTTTGATGTAATAAACGGGACCGCGGACCGGAACCTCGACGGCACCTCCCTCGACACTTCATTGTCTCATTTACTTCTGAACTACACCTGACCTGATTCCCTTATAACCCGGGATATCTAGGTCATCCAAAACCAGGACTCCGTTGCGCCTTTCCTTTCTTTTTTTTCTTCCTCTTTCGAATAACGATATGGTCAAAAATTAGTCACTTGGTTCACTTTACCTTTGCCTGAAAACTTTTCGTATTTTCGAGCAAAGAGGGGCAGTTGTTGACACCTAATTTTTGACTATATTTGAATTTATTCCCAATTTCCCTACTTATGTCATCAATACCTCACTTTCACCCATCTTTTTCACTTTCCCTTGTCCCCACACCGGTCCCTCATCCCACTATTCTCATATTCCCATCCCACTATTCTTTGTCCATACATCCACTCCCCTTTGTCCTCTCTCACTTTTTCCCTTTTCCTCACTTTACACCCCAACACTCCATAAAACACACCCTATTCAAGAAGAGGAGGGGAGATCAGAAAAGAAAAGGAAGGAAGGGAGGGTTAGAGAGAAGGGAGGGAACGAAAAATGTGGAAGAAAAATAGGGAGGAGACAGAAAAAGGGGACTGGGGAGAGTGCTGTATACCTTATATATACGTTCGGAATACAAGAGGTAAACAACAGGAAGAAAGAAAACCGAAATGAAAAACAACCCATTACCACCCAAAAATGACCTGAAAACGAGCTGAAACTCCATGAAAACGCAGCCATGAATACCGGCCATCTTCTGTACCATTTCAAACACCATTAAACACCTTGAATCATACATTAAAGTTGTGTGAAAGTCAGTCTAAATAACCAACCAAATACCTGAAGTTTCAGCACCCAACCACCATCCGAATCCAGTTGAAATAGTAAAGCTCTCAGTCGAGGTCAAGGTCGAGGTCGAGGTCGCGGCGAGTTCGCGATGCTCAGTTCGTGGCCCGCGGTGATGGGCCTGTTCGTTTCAACTTCATCGTTGTGTTCTTCTTGTAAGCTCGTTGGGAGATCTTTGATTATTTTAATAGTTATAAAAGGTCCAGTTCTTCTTCTTCATTGTTTTATTTATTCCTCTTATGTTCTCTTTTTCTTATTTATATGTGTTTGTTTTATTTTTATTCTTGTTTGTTGTAGTTGGAAGTATTGTATACTCACACTAATATTCTTTTCTTTATTGTTTGCCTTTATTCAATATATTTTTAATGTTAAAAAAATAATAAGAAGCTTTCCATGTGTTTAGATCTAATATAACTCTTAAAGATTAAGTCACTTTGATATTGAGAATAGAGAGGTAGAGTAGAAATTGTAGTCACTTTAGGATTGTTCTTTTTAAATAAAATGAGATGAGCCTCGCCCATTGAAAAATGCAATAATTCGCGGGGCCCTCAATAAATGTATATATTAAAATACTTAGATTTCGAGATGAACCGTTTAACGAATTTCACGGCCTTCCCCAAAAAACTAACGTGTTAGATTCTTGAGGCGCGATTTTAATTAAATTATATTCATAAAGTGTGCAAATTTATGTGACCTAATTCCAAATCTCAACGGAGTCGAAATGTGTCAACAACCATGGTTGCATTGATTATGACGTGGTTCGAGACGCATTTTCACGATATTGCAATTCCATTAAAAATAATAATAAAAGCGATTTAAAGTTAATAAAAGCACATAAGTTATAACATGTATTAAAATTAGATATTTAGTCGTTACAATATTTTAAGCGATCGTGCTAGAACCACGGGATCCGGGGGTGCCTAACACCTTCCCTCGGGTCTACAGAATTCCTTACTTAGAATTTCTGGTTCACAGACTTCATTTGGAAAGTCGAATATTTTCCTTGAATTAGGATTCAAGATAAAACGGTGACTTGGGACACCAAAATCCAAACCTATCCCAAGTGGCGACTCTGAAATAAATAAATAATCCCACTTCGAATATTGTCACTTAAATTGGAAAAACTCCCTTATGCATCTATCCCCCGGGGTGGGTGAGCAAAAAGGAGGTGTGACACTCACCGGGGCATCTGGGTTTCTTCTTTGCATATGCCCGAACCACCCTCGCCTCGCCTCCCGCAACTTCTCATCCACTGGGGCCACACCCACATTTTCCCGAATAACTTCATTCCTATTCTTATCTAACCTGGTGAGCCCACACATCCACCTGAGAATTATCATCTCCACAACCTTCATTCTCTGAACATGATATTTTTTCTCCGGCCAGCACTCCACCCAATACGACATGGCAGGTCTAACCACAGCTCTATAAAACTTTCCCGTGAGTTTCTGTGACACTTTCTTGTCACACAAGATCCTGAGGCAAGCCTCCTTTCGACCACCATACCCTATACGATGAGTGACATCCTTGTCGATCTCTTCATCCCCTTGGATCACCGACCCTAGATATTTGAAACTATCCCTCTTGGCGATGGCCAGAGATCCAAGCCTCACGACCCTGCCTTCTTCTTCTTTGCTCAACTCTCCGCTAAACTTACACTCCAGGTATTCTGTCTTAGACCTATTAGTTTGAAACCCTTAGACTCGAGAGTCTGTCTCCAAACCTCCAACCTCTGGTTGACACCGACCCTCATCTCGTCTATCAAGCTTATGTCATCAGCAAATAGCATACACCATGGCACATCTTCTTGAATATGGAGAGTCCGAGCATCCATTACCAATGATAAAGGAGAGGGCTAAGTGCAGATCCTTGATGGAGCCCCATAACCACCGGTAAATGATCTAAGTAGCCACCCCCATCCTAACCCTAGTCTTAGCTCCATCATACATGTCCTTCATCACTCTGATGTAGGCTTTCTGCACACTCTTCGCCTCCAGGCACCTCCATAGAACCTCCCTTGGGACCTTGTCGTACGCCTTCTCCAAGTCGATGAACACCATGTGTAGATCCTTCTTCTTATCCCTGAACTGTTCCACCAGTCTTCTGACAAGGTGGATAGCTTCTGTAGCGGAACGGCCTGGCTTAAAGCCGAACTGGTTCATGGAGATAAACAACATCTCCCTCACCCTCGCCTCCATCACCCGCTCCCAGACTTTCATGGTGCGACTTAGTAATTTGATACCCCTATTGTTGTTACAACACTGGATATCCCCTTTGTTCTTATATGTGGGCACCACTGCGCTCCACCTCCAGTCTTCCGACATCCTCTTAGTCCTAAAGATCACATTGAACAGCCTAGATAGCCACTCCACTCCTATCCTACCTATGCTTTTCCACAACTCCACTGGGATTTCGTCTTGCCCGGACGCACGACCTCTACTCATCCTACGCAAAGACTCCACTACCTTCCCTACCCTGATGCGCCTATAGTACCCAAGGTCTCTATGACACTCTGAGTACCCAACTCCCCTAACTCTAAGCCTCGATCCGCTTCCTTGTTAAGCAGATCACGAAAGTATGCCTGCCACCTCTTCTTGATTTGGGACTCCCCCATCAGGACTCTATCATCCTTATCCTTGATGCACCTCACTTGGTCTAGGTCCCGCGCCTTCCTCTCCCTCACTTTAGCCAACCTGAATAACTTCTTGTCCTCGCCTTTCTCCCCCAATTCCTCGTGCATGCGACCAAACGCCGCAATTTTAGCTTCTGAGACAACCAACTTTGCTTCCTTCCCCGCCCTCTATAAGCTCTCCCTATTCTCTCTCCTTTCCTCTTCGCTTGTGCTCCCTGCCAACTTAGCGAATGCCGCTTTCCTCGCCTCCACTTTTCCTTGAACAACATCGTTCCACCACCAGTCACCAAGATGTCTGCCGAAATAGCCCTTGGCTACCCTGAGCACATCTCGTGCTGCCTCCCTAACCCGATTTGCCGTCTCTGACCACATTGCGTCCGCTTCTCCAGAATTCCTCCAAGCTCCACCATCAGCTAACCTCCTCTCTAGCTCCTATGCTTTCTCCTTAGACAAAGCTCTGCATCTAATTTGCAGCCGGCCCAGGGCACGCTTCCTCTTCCTCTTCACCTAGAGACCGATGTCCATCACTAGGAGTCTATAGAGAGTCGAAAGGGATTCTCCCGGAATAACCTTACAGTCCTTGCACTATCATCAATCGCTCCTTCTGAGGAGGAGGTAGTCAATCTAAGTTATTGCCGCCGAACTCTTGAAGGTAACCAAATGCTCCTCTCTGTTCTAAAATGCTGAGTTCGCAATCAAAATCTCAAAAGCCATGGCAAAATCAAGGGGTGAAGTGCCTCCTCCGTTCCTAACCCCAAAGCCATAGCCACCATGCACCTCACTATAACCACCAGCATCAGCCCCAATATGACAATTAAAATCTCCTCCAATAACTAACTTCTCAGATTGGGGAATACTACTCACCAACTCGTCCAAGCCCTCCCAAAAGCGCCTCTTAACCTCCTCATCTAATCCTGCTTGCGGAGTGTAAGCGCTGATGACATTGAGGACGCAACCACCAATAACAACTTAATTGACATCAACCTACCATTCTCCGCGTAACCTCAACCACTGACTCCCTAAGTCCCTATCCACCATGATACCCACTCCATTCTTACCCCTCTCCACCCCATAGTACCACAGCTTGAACCTGTCCACATTCCACAGCTTCGACTCTTTCCACCTAGTCTCATGCAGACACACTATGTTGACCCTCCTCTTCTGAAGAATCTTAGCCAACTCAATGGACTTACCTGTCAGAGTGCCTATGTTCCACGATCCAATCCTCAATCTATGGACTTCCGTTATCCCCTGCTCACCCTTGCCTCCAGCCCCACCCACAGAACCGCTCCCTGCTCCCCTACTCACCCCCACCCCTACACCCGAGGACAAGATGTTATACTACCATTTCCCGCCGCGGCCACTATCCCTTAGAAAACAGAAAAAGAAGGCTAACTAGTACACGAGAAAGATGTACAGAGTAGACAAAAGATTGGGAGGTACCAACTCCCGATGTAAACAAAAACCTGGAAGTAAGTTGCGCCTGAGGTCAACTACTACTAACTCCTACTTGTTCCATCCAGTGTTGCTATGCTCTTAGCTCCCAAACGCCGCAAACTCACCTCATCTGCCAAAATCTAGTACCTAAAAATCACAAACACACAACCCTACAAAAATGCAAAAGGGGAGGGGGGCTGGCTGAATCAGGAAAGAGAGGGGTGGGGCTGCCTGAAAGGGAGGTGTAGTGGGAGGGAGGGGAGGGGGAACCGGAAAGAGAGAAAAGAGAAGAAGAAGAAGAGGGAGAGAGGAGGAGAGAGAGGGAGGCGGGAAACAACAGAAAGGCTAGAAGAGTGGGGCTGAGGTGGCGGGGGCAGGGGGTTAGGGCTGGGGGAGAAGAGATGAGAGAGAGAGAGAGAGAGAGAGAGAGAGAGAGAGAGAAAGAGAGAGAGAGAGAGAGAGAGAGAGAGAGAGAGAGAGAGAAAGGAGGGGGAGCTTACCAGGGGGTTGCCGACGTGAGGGGTTTCCGGAGGAGGTGGTGGTCGCCAGTGGGGGTGGGGATGGGGGAGGGGGCTGTGCAGGGGGCAGGGGACCATTAGGACTGGAGAGAGAAAAAAGAACGTTGGGGTGGAAGAAGGGAGGAGAGAGTAAAAAAACGTTATTGATAAAATTCTAATTATAATTTTGTGATGGCTGACTAACCACATTTGACCTTTAATATTTGAAATGTGCGATTTGGACCCTTTTACTTGAAAATATTCGTGAATTACTTCGCTCCACTAATTTAGTTACTCATTTCTTATATTGAATTAGTAATGTTACTCTATATTTGAGGGTAATATAGTTCTAAATATTATATTACCCACATAAAGAGAAAAAAACTACACTTTAATTAGTTGAAAGTTATATATGATGAGTCACATATCACAACAACGACAAAAGTAACATATACAGGAACATGTTAAGCAGAGAAAAAAGAGAGAATGAGCAACTTCTCACTAACCAATCCAACAAAAAATTCACATCAAATTCCTCCCAAACCCCCTGACAAAAACTCACAAACAACCAATCCATCAACCAATCTAACAGTCAATTCTTCTTCTTCTTATAAGGAGAAATTAATTCAAGGTTATTCTCAACTGATCCTCAATCAAACCTAGGGCCCTCGTGTACAATAATGGAACCCCAACCCCATGACGTTGGAAATACTTCAATGAACGATATGCGCAAAAGTATAAGGCAAATCATCCTGAGTGAGGATGATAAATAAAGAATGTATAATTCATGGAAGTACTTGCTAATTATCAAAATCGTGAGCAAATGAATAGTTCATCACTACCTTATGAGGAAAACTCAAGAATTATGAAAAGTAGATGAAAATTATCCTCTAGTAGACCTAAGGGAGGATTATTATACGGTTAAGTCGATGAAAGAAGAGAGCATGATAAGGATCCTACATAATGGTACATGGTTCATCAAAGGTTACTTATTATACGTACAAAAATGGGTTCTAAATTTTGTAGCTACTAAGGCATCCCAAAACTACATAGCCGTTTGGATTAGATTACCACATCTTCCCAAAGAATTTTATGATGGGACCATTCTCATAAGGATTGCGAATTGCATTGGTAAGCTATTGAAAATGGATGCATGCACATTAGCCATATTAAATAGGAGGTATGCACGACTATGTGTGGAATTGCCATTGGACCAGTCGGTCCAAACCTTCATTATGATAGGACACCACAAACAATCAGTTCTCTATGAAGGTGAAGGTCTCTTATGCAAAGGTTGTGGAAGGTTGGGCCACTCAAATAAATGTTGTCCACATAGGACTCTTCCAAGTGGACAAACAAATGGATCATCCAAAAACAAGGCATCACTACCTAAGGAAGACAATGCACAAGAGTGGATGATATTTTCCTTCCAAGAAAAAGCAAAGGCAACGCAGCCAATCATCAGATGACTAAGGCAATCTCCACTACTGGCACATATATCAGTGTACATATATTTAATGTAATGCCAGGTAAGTTCTTAAACGCTCAACGTATGAATTATGATAACACTCAAGCACAACACAACTCTAACTCAGTTTATACTAACTCTTAACTAGACAAAGGAAAAGGAGTAAACTTAGAAGTAATTCACCCGACTGAAAAACTACACTTTGTGAATATGAGTGGTTTTTCCGGCAAACCACAAGAGTACACAGATTTGTAAAATTTTAAACAAAAAAATTAAAAATGAACTATAATTTGCATAGCACTATAGCCATACTCCCTACAAGTGGCAATAACGTGTCACAACAATATCCTAATAATAACTACTCAAACCTATTATCTAATAAAATGAACAAGGTAGCCGTCACGTAGTCCAACATATATATGTCCTAAGGATCTCCCAGGATGATGTCCGTATTCCAATTACCAATGCGTGGGGATCTACTTGAATTCCAATTCGTAGTCCCAAATGTAAATGCCTAGTACTCGGAGAATCTACTGGGTGCATTCCGGTAGGGCCATATAACTGTGCAGGGGGGTGTATCGGGAATCTAACCTGCAGTTCCAATGTAAATATGCAGGGGAATCTACTGGGAATCTAACACGTAGTCCCAAAGTACACAGACAAGAGAGAGCTACCAGAATCCCACATCCGTAGTCCCGATGTAAATAAAAATCGACAACAAGAAGATATTCACAAATGGAATTTCTTATCAAAGCAACACGAAATTCTAGTCTACCATGCTTCATGTAATGCAATCAAGTCAATTTAAGCAAATAGGCAATTAAAGTCAACTAAACATGCTTTTCTAAGTAACAACATGCTAAATGTTCAAGTATAATAAATCAGGAAAAGAAACGTGCTAATGAATACATTAAAGACCATATTTCCAACAATTTGCACAAGTATGTGCTCGTCACCTCACACACAAGGCTATTCAGTTACCAAATATATCAAATCCTTAGGGGGAGGTCCCCCACACAAAGTTAGACAAGCCACTTACCTCGAACCGGCTAAAAATCAACTCAAAACCACGCTTTTGCAACGACTATCCGACTCTAAATGACCCAAATCTATTCAATTTAATTGCAAATTGTAAATAACACCTCAAGTAACCGATTCTATGATTTAATTCAATGCTAATACGCAAAATTAGGTAAAATAACAAAGATGCCCATCGGGCCCACATCTCAAAATCGGGTAATATTTATATTTTCAGAAATTTGGTACTCTCACGAGTCCACCCATACTAAAATTATCCAAATCTGAGGCCAAACACCCATTCAAAACCCAATCTCTTGGTCTAAGAACTTTTTCCCTAATTTCTACCAATTCAAAATTAAAGGATGCATTTAAGTGAAGATTCATGGAAATTAGTTTAAACCGAGTAAGAATCACTTACCCAAGTCGCCCATATGAAAATCCTCTCATAAATCGTGATCTCCCGAGCTCCCAAGAACAAAATATGAATTATGGTCTAAACCCTCGATTTTGGGTTTTAAATTTTGCCCAGGTATATTGTACATCGCGATCGCAAAGTTTAAAAATGATGGGCTTCTGAAATGGCCTAAGAGGATGCGATCTCGTAAGAGGAAAAGATGGCCTTACGCGATCGCGGTTAAAGACAAGCGAACGCGAAGTGGAAAGAGACTACTGAGCCATTGGCTCATGTTTCTACTACGCGAATTCGAAGGGGCAAATGCGAACGCGAAAGAGGAAGGGGCAGCACTGTGTGATTGCGAGCCAAGTCATGCGATCGCGAATAAGAAATTGGACCCCTTGCCAAATTAACCTACGCAAACTCAGAAAGAAGAATGCGATCGCGTAGAAGAAAACCAGAAACCGTTGAGCATCCGAAAAACCCCCGAGGCTCCAGGACCTCAACCAAAAGCACCAACATAACGTAAAATATCATTAAACTTGTTACAACCTTCGAAACACTACAAACAACAGTAAAACACCTACTTTTCATCGAATTCAAGCTTAACATTTCAAAAACTCTATTAAACACACTTTCACTCAAAAAGTATTTCAAACCTCGTTTGAATGACCTGAAATTTTTCACACATCCCAAATGACATGACGGAATTATTACAACTCTCGGAATTCCATTATGACCCTCAAAGCAAAATCTCACTATCGAAATGGCATTTCGAGCCTAATTTAACTACGGACCTCCAAAACACTATCCGAACACGCTCTTAATACCAAAATTACCCAATAGAGCTGACGACGCCATCAGATATCCATAATGAGGTCGTCTTCACACTATTCCAACTGTGGTCAATTTTCCAACACTTAAGCTCTTATTTTGGGACTACGTGTCCCAAAACTTTTCGAAACTCAAAACCAAACATCCGGGCAAATCAAATTAGTAGAATTAAACTTGGGAAAAACAATTTATAAGGGTTCGAGGCATTAATTATTAAGATGACCGGCTGAGTCATCACATCCTCCTACACTTTAACATTCGTTCATCCTCGAACGAGCATAGAGATATACCTGAAGTAGTGAAAAGATGAGGGTAACGACTACACATATCCTGCTCGCTCTCCTAGGTCACCTCCTCGACCGGCTGACTCAGCCACTGAACCTTTATTGAATCAATGTTTATTGACCTCAACTTTCTGACATGCCTGTCAAATAAAGTCATTTTCTCCTCAACATAGGATAGATCCATGTGCAACTGGATCGAACTGAAATCCAACACTACGAGGAATCACTGTGATACCTTCAGAGCATCGAACCACGGAATATCGAATAAACTCCGGCCAAGCTGGGAGGTAAGGCAAGCTCATAATCAACCTCCCTGACATGCCTCAATATCTCAAAAGGGCCAATTAACCTCGAACTAAACCTATCTTTCTTCCAAAATCTTATAATGCCCTTAATAGGCGAAACCTAAAGTAGAACCCGCTCTCCAATCATATAGGAAACATCGCGAACATTCCGGTCCACGTAAAACTTCTATTTGGACTGGGCTATGGAATCTATCCTAAATCACCTTAACCTTCTCCAAAGCATCCTGAGCCAAATTTGTGCCCAATAGTATGGCCTCACCCGACTCAAACCAACCCACCGGAGATCTACACTACCTCCCATATAAATCCTCAAATGGTGACATCTGATTGCTAGACTGATAGCTATTGTTGTAAGCAAACTCTACCAATGGAAAGAACGGATGCTAATACCCATCAAACTCAATCACACACACACACACACGAAGCATATCCTCAAGAATCTAAATAATGCTTTCGGACTATTCGTCTGTATGAGGGTGATATGTTGTAGACAACTCTACCCGAGCCCCCAACTAAAGCTGAACGGACCTCCAAAACCATGATGTACACCGAGTACCTCTATTTGAAATAATGGAAACTGGAATACCATGAAAATAAACAATCTCTGACAACCGCTCCGAAGAATAAGTAGTACACATAAGAATGAAATGAGAAATCTTGGTAAGCCAATACACAAACACCCAAATAGAATCAAGCTTCTTCAAAGTTCGTGAGAGTCAAACTACAAAGTTTATGGTGATCTGCTCCCACTACCACTCAAGAATCTCTACCTACTGAGGCAACCCACCCGGTCTCTGGTACTCATACTTCACCTGCTGATAGTTGAGACACCTAGCTACAAATCGAACTATAACTTTCTTCATCCGCCTCCACCAGTAGTGCTGCTTCAAATACTGATATATCTTCACGGCACCCGGATGGATGGAATACATCGACCTATCACCTCCTCTAGAATCAACTATCAAAGACCATCAACATTGGGTACACAAATCTAACCCTGCATCTTTAATACCCGTTATGTCCAATAGCCACATCTATGGCATCACCGTACAGAACCTTGTCCTTGATGACAAGCAAATTAGGGTCATCATACTACCTCTCCTTGATATGATCAAAAAAGGGAGACCGAAAAACCATGCAAGCTAGAATATGAATGGGCTCCAAAACATCCAATCTCACAAACTGGCAGTCTAAATCCTTAACATCCATCGCCGTAGGTCTCTTTGATGTTGGTACGTATGCCAAACTTTCCAAACTCTGCTCCTGGCGACTCAAGTCATCAGCCACTACATTGACCTTTCCCGAGTGATACAAAGTAGTAATGTGATAATCCTTCAGCAACTTTAACCACCTCATTTGGCACAAATTTAAATCCTTTTGCTTGAACAAATGCTACAAGCTTTGATGGTCAGTATGAATCTCATAGGTAACCCAGTATATATAATGGCGCCAAATCTTCAGGGCGTGAAAAATTGCAACTAACTCAAGGTCGTGAAAATGGTAGTTATTCTCATTTATCTTCAACAATCTGGATATGTAGGCAATCACCCTACCGTCCTGCATCAACACCGCTCTGAGGCCAACCCTCAAGGCATCACAATTGACTATATAAGACCTCGAACCAGTAGGCAATATCAAAACTGGGGCTGTAGACAAATCTGTATAGAGCTTCTGAAAGCTGATCTTACACTCTTCGATACACTAAAATGGAGCACCCTTCTGGGTCAACCTAGTCATAACGGCTGCAATCGATAAAAACCCCTCCACAAAATGATTGTATTAGCCTGCCAAACCAAGTACGATGGAGATCTTTGTAAGTGCGGATGGCCTTGGACTACTTTGCACAGCCTCTACCTTCTTTGGATCCACCCGAATACTCTTACTCGATACCGCGTGGCCTAAGAATGCCACTCAATCCAACAAAGCCTCACATTTTGAGAACTTAGCATATAACTTATTCTCTCTCAGAGTCTGAAGTACAGTCCTCAGGTGCTACCCATGATGTTCCCAACTTCGTGAATACACAAGAATATCATCAATAAAAACAATTATGAACTAGTGAAGATACGGCCGGAACACACTATGCATCAAATCTTTAAAGGCCGCCGGGGCATTGGTCATCCCAAATAGTATAACAAGGAACTCGTAATGATAGTACCGAGTCCTGAAAGCAGTCTTCGGGGTGTCTGGCTCTCGAATCTTAAATTGATGGTAACCTGAGTGCAAATCAATCTTAGAAAACACCTCTACGCCCTGAAGCTGTTAAATAGATCATCAATACGAGGAAAATGATAACGGTTCTTCACTATAACCTTGTTCAGCTGGCTATAATCAATACACATACGCATAGAACCATCTTTTTTCTTCACAAACAAGATAGGAGCACCCCACGGTGAAACACTACATCGAATAAAACCTTTATCAAGCAATTCCTGCAACTAATCCTTCAATTCCTTAAACTAGGAGGAGCCATATGATACAGAGGAAAAGAAATGATATGAGTGTCCGGCAATAGATAAATGCCAAAACCAATATCTTTATCAGGCGGCATACTTGGAAGATCAACTGGAAACACATCGGGGAAATCCTGTACTACTGGGACTTAATCAACTGAAGGGATATCGGTACTGACATCTCTCACATAAACTAGATACGTATCACACCCCTTGTCAACCATATGCTGAGATTTAAGGAATGAGATAACTTTACTGGGAGTGTGATCTAAAGTACTCTCCACTCAAACGCGGTATAAGTGGCATAGTTAGTGTCATGGATTTGCGTGACAATCACGAATAGCATAATGGGACAACAACCAGTCCATGCCTAAAATAATATCAAAATCAACCATTCTAAGAAGCAATAAATTGGCTCTGTTCTCAATACCGCAAATAATAACCAAACACGACCGATAAATGCAGCCCATAACAAGGGAATCTCCAACAAGAGTATAAACGTAAATAATGGAACTCAAAGAACATCGAATTACACCCAAATGTGGAGAAAAATAAGAATACACATAAGAGTAAATGGAGCCTGGATCAAATATAACTGATGCATCTCTGTGATAAACCAGTATAATACTGGTGATGATAAAATTGGAGGCAACAAACTCAATGCGGACAGGAATGGCATAGTATCTGGCTTGGCCTCCCCCTCTAGGACGACCTCTAACTACCCGACCTCCAACCCTAGCTGGTTGGGCAGATCGGGTAGTAGCTGGAGCTGTGATCATAGCCTAAGAACTTTGCAGAGAACATTGTGGCTGAGAACTCTGTGAAGGTGCACCCCTTCCAAGTCTGGGGCAATCCCTAACCATATGGCATATGCCAACACAATCAAAATAAGCTCTGGGAGGACGTCGTGGTAGTGACTGGCTAAGGCCAGGTCTGCTAGACTAACCTCAGAAGGTACCCCGCGAAGGAGGCGCGCTAGATACCCGTGATGCATAATAAGGCTCCTGAGATCTAGGATGAGCTGGAGCACTGCTAGCTACCGAAAGATATGAATGTATAGGCTCTTATTAACCCTACCATGATGACCTATAGCTGGGGTACGGGCACAAGAATAATGGCCTGACTTATGAGACCTCTTGGCCTGCCTTTACCTCTCTCTAGCATGCATACCCTTAATCCTCCTAGCATTTCTCACCACATTCTGATAAAAAATGTCCATCCCCACCTCACGAGAAATGATAGACCTGATGTTGACAATGTGGCCCTCAATAAACGAGCGAACCCTCTCATGGATAATAGCAACCAATGATGGTGCATGCCTAGCCAATCTTGTGTAACGGATAGCATACTCTGAAACAATCACATCAACATGGTGTAAGTGCTCAAACTCTGTTCTCCATGCATCCCTGAGGCTTTGAGGAACAAACTCTCCCAAGAATAGATTTGAGAGCTGGGTCCAAGTTAGTATAGCAGCCTTGTATGGACTATCTAACTCATAAGTGTGCCACCACTTACAGGCGGCTCCGCGAAGTTGGAAAGCAGTGAAGGAAACCCCACTCTATCTTGATATACCAATAGTTCCAAGAATACGGTGGAACTACTCCAAAATTCCTAAGGCATCATCTGATGCTAGTCCACTAAATACCGAAGGATAATACTTATTGAACCACTCAAGTATCCATTGCTCATCCTCTAAAGCAGCCGACCCATCCTCGGGCTGAGCTGGCACTGCAGGCGGTGGTGGAATGATCTTTGGGACCTGCTCAATATGCACTCGCTGATCAGGATTGGGCAGCGGGAGTCTGTGCTCCTCCCACGACCTGGGATGTGGCTGCAGCAAGGGGAAGCAGCCCTGCAAGAGCCAAGGTGGTGTACATGCTCATTAAGTGCGGTAGAGTCTCCTGAAAGGCTGGAGTAGTAGTAGCAGTAGGCATGTCAGGTGCCTGGACTCCGGCTAGATCTACTGGTAGTACCACTGCGATAGCTTGCGTAGGTGCTCTTGTTGCGCCACGTGTGCATCCTCGGCCTCTACCCTGGACCCGAACTATAACTGCTGCAGTATTGGGAGCAGGTGACTGATCATCTCGAGTAAAACGTGTCCTCACCATCTATGAGAGAGTAGAAGACTGAAGTTTAGAATTGTGATGTAAAAAATATCACACGACAAGGAAATCAAATAAAGTGAAGGTTTTTCCTAAGAGTTACATAGCCTCTCATCAATAAGTACATACCTCTCCGTACTGATTAGCGAGACTCTAATAAAACGGCATGTGTTCTGTGACTCATATGAACCTAGATCTCTGAAATCAACTTGTGACGACCCTTGTTCGCCTTTTGCAAACTATCATGACGGCACATAGTCTCTACGACTAGGTAAGCCTAACAAGTGCGAAAAAATAAATTTAAACTTGTGGAGCTATAAATTAAAACCAAGAATACATAAAAAGAAATGGTATATAGAATGTTGCTCGGCATATACAGCACAATATCTCAACTTCTGCATCACTATCCCAAATTCCGAAAACTCATGAGAACACAAGCTGAAAGAAAGATAGTAAAATGCTCTAACCCCAGAAATGTCTGCATCAACAGTACGATAGAAGGGCTAACACTACAAGACAGAATAAAGATGAAGACATTTTGGTCTGCGGACGTGGCAGATGTACCTCGAAGTCTCCAAAAGCTCTCCCTGTCTAAGGGATGGTAAGCATATGCAGAGGTACCTGGTTACGCACATGAAAAACATGCGCAAAAAAGGGTATGATTACAAAATAGTGGTACTCATAAATGTCAAGTGTAACCTCAATCGGGTAGTGAAGAGAAAGGTAAGGGCCCTACTAAGATCAAATAAGATATATGGGTTAACAGTGTAAATAAACAATATAAATAAATACAACAGTAGGAATAAACATATAATTGAAAGAACAAAAAATGTTAGAACAAGGACAAATAAATAACAGGAAGAAGTACAACTCAACACAGAGATAACAACTAGGCCATCATCCAGGATATAGTCTTGAGGTCCCAATCACAACTAACCTGTGGATCTCCTAGGTTGTCATCCCGGAGTCCATCATATATATGTCCGAAGGATCTCCCGGGATGCCATCCCGTAGTCCAACTATCAATGTGCGAGGATCTACCAGATTCCTTATACCTACTCCCAAATGTAAATACCTTGTACTTGGGGAATCTACTGCGTGCATTTTTGTAGTTCCTTACAACAGTGCAAGGGGGATCTATTGAGAATCTAACCTCCAGTCCCAAAGTAAATGTGCATGGGGGAGCTATCCGGAATCTAACCCGTAACCCCAATGTAAACAGACAAGGGGGAGCTACCGGAATCCCACATCCGTAGTCCCGATGTAAATACACAGTAACAACAATATATTTAGAAATTAAATTTCTTATCAAAATAACAAGTAATTCTAGCCTAACATTCTTCACATAAGGCAATCAAGGCAATTTAAGCAAATAGGTAATTAAAGACAACTAAACATGCTTTTCAAACTAACAACATGCTAAATTTACAAGTATAATAAAGTAGAAAAAGAAACAAGCTAATGAATACTTTCAGAAAAAATTGGATTTCCAACAATTTGCACAAGTACGCGGTCGTCGCCTCACTCACAGGGCAATTCAGTTACAAAAAAATATCAAATCCTAAGGAGGATGTCCCTCACACAAAGTTAGACAAGCCACCTATCTCGAACTAGGTCAAAATCAACTCGAAACCACCCTTCTGCCGCGAGTTTCTGACTCCAAATGGCCAAAATCTCAATTCACTTGCATATTATGAATAACACCTCAAGTAACTGATTCTACATTTCAATTTAAAGCTAATACACAAATTAAGTAAAATGGCCAAAATGCCCTTGGACCCACGTCTCATAATCAGGTAAAATTTATATTTTCAGAAACCTCATACTCTCATGAGTCCAACCATACTAAAATTATCCAAATCCGATGTCAAACACCCAATCAAAACCCAATCTCTTGGTCTAAGGACTTGTCCCCCAATTTGTACGAAAATTCCGAAATAAAAGGATGAATTTAAGTGAAGATTTATGGAAATTATTCTAAATCGAGTATCCTCTCAAAAATTGTGATCTCCCAAGTTTCAAAACACAAAATATGAATTATAGTCTAATCCCTCGATTTTGGGTTTTAAATTCTATCCAGGCATATTGTACAATGCGATTGCGAAAGATGGCCGGCAATCGCGGAGAGTAAAAAAGAAGTGCTTCTGAAATGGACCATGCAAACGCAACATGATTCATACGATCGTGTAGAGGAAAAGATGGCCCTACAAGATCGCGATAGAAGTCACGCAAACGCGTAATGGAAAAGGACTACTAAGCCACCAACTTATGTTTCTACAGCGCGAACGCGAAGGGGCAAATGCAAACGCAAAAGAGGAAGGGGTAGTACTATTCAATCGTGAGCTAAGTCGTGCGATCACGAATAATAAATTGGGCCGCCTCCGGAAGTACACTATGCGAACGCGGAAAGAAAGATGTGGTTGCATAGAATAAAACCAGATACCAGCAGTTCAACAATTCAAGAAATTCCATAAGTGACCTGTTGAGCATCCAAAACACACCCGAGGCCCTCGGGACCTCAACCAAAAGCACCAACATAACCTAAAACATCATTCGAACTTGTTCCGACCTTCAAAATGCTACAAAAACAACAAAACACTGACTTTTCGAGGGAATTCAGGCCTAAAATTTCAATAACTCTATAAAACACTCTTTCGATCAAAATGTCTATCAAACCTCGTCTGAGAGACCTGTAATTTTGTACACACATCCCAAATGATATGAAGGAGCTATTGCAACTCTCATAATTCCATTATGACCTTTGGATCCAAATCTCTCTATCAAACCAAAAATTTCGAAAAATCAACTTTCGACATTTCAAGCATAAATTAACCACGAACCTCCAAAACACTATTCGAACACGCTCCTGACCCAAAAATTACCCAAGGGGGCAAACAGAACTATGAGATTACAATTCCGAGACCTTCTTCACACTAATCCTGAATACGATCAATTTTTGAACACTTATGCTCTCATTTAGGGACTAAGTGTCCCAAAACTCTCCGAAAATCAAAATCGAATATCCCAACATCTAAAATTAGCAGAATTAAACTGGAGGAAAGTAGTTTTAGGGGATCGGGATATTAATTCTTAAGACGATCAGCCTGGTCGTCACAGAAGTCATAGATTCTACTAGAGTTCTGCAAAAGTTGGACCGCAGATGCGGTAACAGCTGGGTAGAAATATGAAATTTTGAGGGTTTAGTTTCAAAAGTTGGAAATTCTATTTTGATCTCGGGGGAGGACAATTTTTAGAGCAGATTTTAGAGTAGATCATTGGATAAAAATTCCTTGAATCTTTCAAGTTATATTCCAACAATCTGTAGTTAGTTTCATCATTTAATTTCGGATTAAAGATGAAAATTAGAGAAAAGTTGGAAGAATGTTCTTAGATCTAAAGTTATACTTTTGATTGTGAATTTGACCTTAGATTTGGATTGTTTGGTGTGCATGAACTCGTGAGGGTATGAGAATTCTGAAAATATAAATTTTACCCGATTTCGTCTGAGGGGTGTTTTGGTTATTTTACTTAATTTAGAGTAGGGAAAAGGGTCAGAACTACCCATAACGTATTGACTCCAGGTTAAAAATGCCCTCCGTTAACCGATTTTGAAGAAAATGCTCTACCGTTAAAAATGTGGCATATTTGTGCCTCTAAGTCTAACAACTGACTGTACTTATATTTAAAACGGTAAGGGCATTTTTTTCAAAATAGGTTAACGGTAGGGGCATTTTTAAACTGTTGTCAATACGTTAGGAGCACAAATATGCCAGAATTTTAACGGTAGGGGCATTTTCTTCAAAATAGGTTAACGGAGGGCATTTTTAACCTGGCGCCAATACATTAGGGGCAGTTCTGACCCTTTTCCATTTAGAGTATTAGCTTAGAATTTCTTTGCAACATCAGTTGCTTGAAGTGTTATTTACATTATGAAATTGAATTGAATATATTTGGGCCATTGGAATCGAGTACTTGTGGCAAGAGTGTGGTTTCAGATTCGTTATTGAGCCGGTTCGAGGTAAGTGGCTTGTCTAACCTTGTGTGGAGGACCTTCAACTTAGGATTTGGTATTGTTGATAATTGAAATGCCTTGTATGTGAGGTGACGAGTTCGTACTTGTGCTAATTGATGGAAATCCTATTTTTCATTAAGTAATTACTAGTATGTTTCATTTCATGTTTATTACTTGCACTATTTAGCATGTTTTTAGCTTAGGAAACATGCTTAAGTGATTAATTGCCTTATTTGCTCGAACTATTTTACCTAAATATTATGCAGCATGCTAGACTAGACTTTTTTGTTTTCCTTAATATGGAATTTGACCTTTATGAGAAATTTCCTATTGCTGTTGTATATTTAGAATAGGACTACTGATGTGAGATTCCGGTAGCTCCCCTTGTCTATTTACATTTTGGACTAAGAATGTGGGATTCCGGTAGATCCCCATGCACATTTTTATGGAACTATGAGACTGCACCGGGTAGATTCCCCCAGTACTGGGTATTTACATTTTGGGACCACGGAATGGGTTTCAGGTAGATTCCTGCACACTGTGAATAAGGCTACGGGATGGTATCCCGGGAGAAACTATTATATATGTGTATGCGGGACTATATGACGGTATCCTGGGGGATCCCCGATGGTTATGATTTTGTGCTGAGTTGTATTTTCCTTCTGTGCTTGCTTTACCTCTACATAGTTGTTGTTTTTCTTTCTATCTTGTGTTACTTGTTATACCTTGTCGAACTTTATACTTTATTTAACATCAGTGAGTCCCTGACCTTCCTCGTCACTACACGACCGAGGTTAGGCTTGGCACTTACTGAGTACCGTTGTGGAGTGCTCATGCCCTTTTTGCGCATATTTTTCATGTGCAAATCCAGATACTTCTCCTCAAACATACCATCCTTGAAGCGAGGCAACTTCGAGGTATATCTACCGCATACGCAGACTATGGAGTCTCTCTCCACGCTCTCTTATAGTCACAACCATTTTGTATTTATTTTGTTTTAGACTATTCTAGAGATAGAGCATTATGTAGTGATCCTTAGCTTGTGATTCATGGGTTTTCGAGTCTTAGAAGTATGTACTGGTTTGAGAGTTAAATATTGTGTATTCCGAGGGTCCCTTTTAAATACTATTTTATTACTCTAATTCTATCTTAAGTTGTTTTATTTCCGCAAATTAGGTTTATCTTTTGTAATTTAGGCTTACATAGTTGTAGAGACTAGGTACTGTCACGATGGTTCATAGAGGGAGAACCGGAATCGTGACATACTAGAATCTTGTAAGATCTGAGATAATTTAAAGTTATTTTGTTACATCTCTTTAATACTTTTTGTGTTTTCTTATTATTAGCAAATGTTTGTCTACTCTAAAGCTAGGATTTCATTCATTTAAGTTTCTGAATGATACTAATTTTTCAAAAAGTGTTTAACCCTAATTGTCTTTGTTTGTTCGACTGATTCTCATGATTATGTTCTTTACCTTAGGGATTTGATCTCTAATAGGTTTTCGGTGAAAATTCTTAGACATTTAAATGCTTTCAACTATGGTTTTCTTTTTTATTATCTCAACTAATCCTTTTGAGTTTCATCTCTATGCCTTTGACATATCTTATGTTTTGATTCTCTGAATATTTATCATGTTGTATTTTGCTCGTTACCTTTAACTCTGTCAATTAATCTCTTAATTGATTTAGTTACCCAAATTAAGGTTTGAATTTAGTACCCATATTTCCTTACTTAAGATTTACTTATTCTTTCCCTGTTTGTATATCCGTAACATTGGCTTGAATGTGTATCTTGATTTGTAATTGATTCTGGAAAATATTTCTTACCTTATTAACCTTTCTCTTAATTACTGGTTGATTCTGCGTGAGATCATTCCTTAAATTAAGTGGTACTGATTTGATTCTACCCTCTTAATTGATTCCTTACTTAATGCTTATTAATTTTTCATGCCCTATGTATGTGTGATTAATTCATTACCTTATGTGACCTGCCCTATTGCGTGCTATAAAAGCCTTTCTTGCTATTATTTTCAATAAAACGTACTCAGGCACTTGCACGAATACTCAGAAAGAAGCACACAAAAAAAAAGCTCTTGCTCTTATTCAAACCTTTCTGTTACTTGTGTTTGTTACCTTGTCTAGCCGCCTGAAAGCCAAGGAAAGACTATTAGATTTTTTATACTTTCAACTTCATATTTGTTATTTATTAACTGGTATGTTTCCACTTTTGCCATCATTCAATATACTGCAATTAGACATATCTGCTTTATGCTTTTGATCTTAATTAGCATATCTACTTTTATGTAATTAAACATATATGCTTCTTGTTTTAATCATGTCTGTTAGACCTATGTCTATTTATTTCTCAAGTAGCGTGACTTTTTCCTATTTTTTATAGTGTTCACGCTTTTAAAAACTTCTGATTAATTCATGATTTCTATACCATTAACTTTGCTACCTTTCTCTATGATTGTGCTATCAGTAATTGGATCCCAACATGTTGTTCTCTGATTAATATATGTCTATATGTTGACATACTAATAGTTAATGGACTAAGGCCATGTGAAACCTTGTTCAAACTAATTGTTACTCTGTCCTTCTGTTGTGATTGCTGGAGTTCATGGATGAACTCCTTTTGCTAAATGTCTGCTGCTTGTGGTTCTTGTAATTTGGGAATCTGTTTCTATGTACTTCTGAAATCCAAACTATTTTTTCTAAAACAAAACTATCTTATACTTTTAATATATTATTTTCAACTCCTACTCTTAGTTAATTAGGGTTCTTCCACCCCCAATGTGAGCATTACTTAGGGTCCATGAGACACCTCTAAACATTAACACATTGGGGCTTGTTTCCAATCCTTTATGAACTACTTCTGAATATTGGTTCTTTGGTGTGAGCATTGTCCTGGGTTCTCGAAGCCCTTGGGAACTCTGACACACAATAGATTTGGGTTCTTCGTGCTTTGCCAATGGTTATTGTGTATCCTTGAGCTCTGGACCAGTTATGGTTTGAAGGCCTAGGGTATATGGGTGCATTGGGCCAGTTGCAAGCCTCCTATACTTATGTATTTTGTAATTTATTCATTTGTTTATGGTCTATAATGATTATTTTGTAATAACGATGGGGTGATAGTGAATTGGGAAAAACCTGGGCCAAGTTTAATTTTGGCATGATAACGCGCTAGAAAACATGCTTTGGGTGCAATTTTCTTTCAAATATTTTCACTACTAAATATTAAATATCCCGCTTATCGGTTATTTACTTGTTCAGTCATATTCTTCTATTGTATACATTAGATAACATGCATATAGGTATTTGTTTCAATACATTCTTTACTATGCGCGTTAGATAACATGCCTATATCATTTAATTTGATTCAACATGCTCTGATCCACTTTTAGAGGCCATGCCTATAAGGTTGTCAAATTACTTTTTTACATTAAAATACATGCCTGCAAAGTTTTGAAATCAGTTATGCATTTTAAAATCATGCCTATAAAGTTTTAAATCACTTATGCGCATAAAATCATATCAATAGGAATTTTCAGAATTATTTTTGTATTTTGACGTCATGATTATAGGAAATTTCCGAACTACTTCTACATTTAGATACCTGCATGTCACGACCACAAATACCTTGACCGTGAAAGCGCCTATCATAGTACTAGGCAAGCCAACCCAACAAGTCACCACAATGAATTCTTTTTATAAAATAATTTTTCTAAAACCGGTTAAGTCTTAAATTCTCATATTACATATATAAATCAACGAGAAAATGCAAAAATCAGTACAAAATATAACAAGACATTATTTGAATAATATAAAATAAGTCTGAAATAATGAAATACTAAAATAGGAAGGAGGAAGGCAGGGCTGCGAAAGTCGTGCAACTACCTTGCGATCTCCGGTAAAGCTCTCACTCTGATGCTCGGGCACCTAGATCTGCACACAAGGTGAAGGGAGTAACGTGAGTACACCAACTTAGTAAGTAACTAAAGTAAATAAGGAATGAGTGCTGTGACGGGATATTTAAAACCATATAAGAGTTTTCAATGGAAATATCAAGTCAAAACCAGCAATGCCATGGTCAGTAATCTCATAGAACTTTAGTTTCAATTAAACTACTTTGAAATCATTTATTCAACATTTTTCAACAGAGGCTTAGTGTAAAAATAAAAGTAAAAGCAGCAAAATATCATAAACGGGCCCCTCGGGAAAGGTATCGCTCATAAGCATAGCCTCTCAGATAAGGTATCACTCATAAGTATAGCCTCTCGTGCTAGCCTCTCATTCACTCATGTCTCAGCTCTCGTAAAATAGTACTCACACTCAGCACTCCGGCTCAATAATACTCAAAATAATAATAATCATAATAATTACTGCGGCGTGCAGCCCGATCCACAGCCCGATCCACAGTTTATAGTTGACTGTAGTTACTGGGGGTGTACACAATCCGGAAGGACTCCTACATCCCAAGCATCATATCGCTACTGTGCGCAACGTCATATATATATATATATATATATATATATATATATATATATATATATATATCACTGCGGCATGCAACGTGATCCATAGTGCATATATATATATATATATATATGTATATATATGTGTGTGTGTGTGTGTGTGTGTTTATATATATATAATCCCCACAATTCGGTCCTCAACCTCTCTCAGTTATTAACCTCATAGCCACTTAGGCTTATCAGTAAAAATTAGGGAACTCAGCCAAAACAGTTTTCATATATTAAGAATTAGATTTATGAGGTCGGATTTAAGCAATAAATAGGTAAAACATGACTGAGGATATTCTTTCAAAACAAATAGAGTGAGGAAAGTAGTAAAAATACCCCTAAGGGTTTAAACGGGTAGGCACAAGGCCATAACATGGCATACAACATCAAAATATAGTATCAATCTCTATAATATGGGATGTCATAAGATTTCAAATCACATAGGTGGTTTAATAGCCACTACGGGGCGAAGTAAGTCACTAATTCCTATCAGTGCACGCCTACACACTCGTCACCTAGCATGTGCACCACCTTATTTATACAAACAATACGAAATACCTGGGTTTCATACCCTCTCGTTCAGATTTACAATGTTTACTTATCTCCAACCGGATAAAATACTACTTCGCGATGCCCTTGCATCTCGACTTAGCCCCAACTCACAATGAATATATCCAAAATAAGAATCATGACGTTAATATATGCTAAGGGAATGAAGCCCATGCAAAAATAATCAAATTATATCAAAAGTTCCGAAATTGGTTCAACGTGACCCCCAGGCCAATGTCTTGAAATTCTATAAAATTCACATCAATAGAATCCTTATCGAGTACACATATACAAAGAACATCAAAATCCGACCACAAACGACCCCTCAAATCAAAATATCCAATTCAAGCGCTAACTCCCCAATTTTAGGCTTCAAATCCCATTAATTTCATATTTAAAGAAGTAAGAATCAACATAATATCGAGTTTTAGCTTCAATAATCTTACCTAAAAGAAGTTCTCTTGAATTACCAATTCAATCTCCCCTAAGAAGCTCCAAAACTGGCTCAAAATTTGTGAACTGTATTCACAAATCGTGAAAACGGTATTTTAAGCATTCTGCCTAGCGATATAAATTCCTTAATCGCGAACGCGGTCAAAGCCTTGTGTTGGCTAAGCACAAAAAGCATTGACCACTTAATCCTTTTTCGCGAAGGCGGCCTCCCAAACGCGAACGCGAATGCGAAGGTTCAGCTCCTCAGACCATCACGAACGTGACATACCAGTAGACATGTAGTTTTTGACCCTTCACAAAATTTTACATACATTAGCATTTAAATATATGGTTTAGGCCGACCTAATATCGCTATTTCAATTAGTTTTGACTCTTTTACTTTACTTTGTCACAAAAATAACATATTTTCTTTTATTTAGCTAGTCGATGTAAAATAGTTCCACTTTTAATTTTTAATTTTATTTAATTTATTAGAATAATTTCAATATTTTACAGTTATTATTTTAGGAATTAATATTTTTTTAATCTAATATAGTTAAAGGGCCATTTTTGAAGATAAATTTGACAAAATTTTTGTCTAATTTGGATCTAGTCCATAATAACCCAAGGCCAATACCCTTAAAACTCTATAAATCTATGAAAAATAATAACCCTAGACCAAGCTAAAGTCTTGAGCCATTCCTTAAGTTCTTGACAAAAAAAACCTAGTTATCTTCTTCTTCTTCACGGAAGACTCAACCTAAAACTCCATACCAAAACAAGCATCATTCGTGACCTCTCACCTCTCATCTCATCTTCATCAACCTAGCAGCCAGAACCCTAGGGACCCTTCTTCTTCATGTTCCTTGGGCAAGAACACTAGAGAGCCCTAGAGAAATAAAGGGAGTCATTTCCCTGAACTCAGTCCATCAGCTGCTCGAACAAGTAGCACCGATCTCACAACCGATGACCCCTTCTTCTTCACCTCACCCCAAATGACCCTTCAACTTCTATTCTCATCAATCCAATGACGAACTCGCCGGAAAATTCCATGACGCACACATCAGATGCATAAAAAGTGAGGGGTGGCTGCTCGTTCTTTACTGCCAAATTCCAAGAACAGAACACAGACACAGATCTCTAACGAGCTCGACTCGATTCCGTCCTTCACCTATCGAGGTCGGTCCGCGGTTCTGCTTGTTATTGAGTTTCAAACTAGTAAAGTCGTATCCTTTATTTGAGATCCGTGCTTTCTTATCCTTTGTTCTAGTTTGACAACAAAATGTCTCTGCCTGCTTTCGTGTTTTTGATGTTTAATTGATGAATATGCTTGATTTTCTTTATTAACTTAATGCACTTAAATGATCGCATTGGAGCATTCGATCATCTGTTTATTTGAACTATTTTAAAGACTTTTTTTTATCAATGTCCTTATGTAAATAATGATGTGGTGATATGATTAATTGTACGAAAATAAGAATGGGAGGGAAAGCTATTCCTCCAAATATCGATAGGGTTGGGGATATGTAGAGTGATGCATTGTTCCTTTTGTTGGTCGAAAAGGATGCTGCTTTTATGGTTTTGCACAATTCTTTGTGATATATTTTGTTATTCCAATCAAATTAGCTTGAGTCTTGTTCCCAGATTCGTAGATGCAATCAAAGTAATGAGATTTTTGCTTATAAGTTTTGCAGTAGGCTAGTTAGATATTTACCTTAACCGAATGAACTTGAGCTTGAATTATATAATAGGTTTGATTTAATCCGTTGGGTTGCTTTATATTTACTGCTTAATTTAGAATGAGGTTCGGACAAGTTGCAATGTTGAGTGATCGTTTGGTTACCGATATCCTTCCCCCCTGGCTCGAGTTATCTGCTCGAATAAGCCAGGTCTAGAATTATACACCCAGGTTTTTACATCTAGAATAACATAGCCTCATGCCGGATCCCTAGTACTTATGTTTGTTGGCATCGCGTGTATTTAACTTTGGTGACTCAGCACATGGATTGGATCTGTATAAGACAGGTGTATCCAGAAAATAAAAGACCATTTCGATACATCATATGTGTACATGTTGCAATCTTCAAGGGTAAAATGGGTCATTTGGCAGATCAATGAGGTTGAGGGTAAATGAGAAAGAAGTGAGGGCGAAATGTGAAAATAAAACATGTAGGACCTAGTTATGTGTTTCTTTCACTTTTATTTTTATGAAAAGGAAAAAATAAAATTTTAAAATCGAAAACGATTTTGCACTTTGCCATCATTTTCCAAAAAAAAATCAATAAGAAAAGGAAAATGAAAATTCAAAAATGAGTTTACAAAAATATATTTTCTCTAAATTAGTTTTTTTATTTATATTTTGTTTGTATCCAACCTTCCTGAACTATGAGAACCCGATTCTCGTCTCTCAGGGCGGGATACGTAGGTAACTCACATCGGATATGATGTTCCAAGTGAATCTTAGGTTCTTGGTTTTGCAGGGTGTTAGCCAAATTTTGCATTTCTAGATGCCTTTGGGCATATAAGTCATTTTGCAAAAATAGCCTCAATCATGTCTTGCATGTATCCAATAGGGAGTGTTATTGTCTCACACAGTGTTCTAAATCTTTAACTTTATTTGGTCTTCATTTCTCATAGAGGTGTGGGTCTACTTACCGGAGTTTCATCATGACAGACACCCTAGGACTACCCAGTCAGGATCGCTCATTCAGGAGTTGCTTAAGCAGATTTTTCCTTTTATGTTTTGAGTATGTTTTTCTTTTTATGTCGTCCTTTACCTTCTTGTTTTACATAGCAATGTCGAGTCTTTTAGGTGATGTTAGAGTTTGTCATAGTCTAGTTAACTTTATCGAGTCTTTTGTTATTGTACTGCCTAATTTTTATTTGAAAAAAGCATGTTATAAATCATAAATACCAAAAAGAGATTTTGCACTTTAATATTTCCTTTAGAAGTTTAGAAGTATTCTGTAGAAAACTAATTCTAGAAATTAAAAATAAAATTCCTTTGAGGTGGTTTTACTTTACGAAATTAATATCTAAAAATAAAAAAAAAAGGAATTTCTTTTGAGGTTCTTCTTTGGGAAATATATAAAAAAATATACTTTTTATCTTCACTAGAATACTAGGACATTGTAGATAGACCAAACAAAACATACTTTATTTTTTATTTATCTTTACAGTTTCTCCCTTAGGTAATCAAAAGCTGAAATCCAAAACTATTTTTTTTATCTTTTTCATTGGTTGTTTCGAAATCTTTCTTCAGGATATCAAACGACAATGTAAACCATTTTTGTTTGGTTCATTCTTTAGATTTCCTTCCTAAAAAAAGGAATCAAAAAAATATTTTTACTCTTCTAGGGGTTTTTCCTTGATAATTTCTCATAGAGTATCCGTTTTAAAAAAAAGAACAAATAAAAATACATGCTTGTTTAAGATTGAGTTTAGAATAGATTATTGAACATTAACTCTAAAAAAAAAAGAGTGATTTCCTTCTTTTTTCCAATCAGAGTAGTCATTAAGGTAAAAAAAAAGAGAACGTTCGTTTCTTTACTTTATTTTCAATCTTCTAGAACTATGCTTGATCTGATTCAAGAGGGACATGCTCCGTAGGCAACCTACATAGGTTTCGATCGAATCATTTTTAAGCTAAAAGAAAAAGAAAAAAGGAAACAAAAAAAAAAGATGAAATTGTGGGTTAGGAGAAATGATAGGAAAGAAAACCGTGATAATTAGAAAAAAGAGGACGGAAAATGAGCAAGCCAAGAAGTGCTAGAAAAGAAACGAAAGAGCAGATTGAAATGAATAAATTGGGATGATGACATATAACCTTCATATTCTCGAAGTCATTTTTGAACCAATAACTGTGACTAGGTGCAAGATTATCTTGTGTTAAATGCCTTAACGCTAACGTGATTACTTCATTTTGTTCCTCTTTGTTATTCTCATAAAGCAGAAGGGTGGTTGGTTTGTGTTTCTTAAAGTTGTAACTCCTCTCTGCAACGTAAATTTGAAAGTCAATGGCAGATGACAACAAAACTGAGTTGGTTGATATTGGTACCCAAAAGAAACTGGTTGAATATGTCAATGGGTTGGTTATAGAGGTAAGAATGTTAAGACAACACATGACAAACATGTATCGGGTTTGGATGACTAGAAAGGCACCATCCCTGCCACCACCTAGCTTCCTAGATGCTACCCTTACCCAAAACTCCGGTCATAGTGCCAGATGATCCCCATATTCTCCAGATTCTCCCGCTTATCACAACTTTCCTAACCACCCTAGTAGCTCTTTTACTCATCCTCCAATTGCCTTTCCCAAAAAATTGCCCTTATATAATATTCATTATCCCTACGATCACAACTTCTCGATAATCTTTCCATTATAGATCCAACCATTAACACCTACTTAAAACTCAAACCCTAAAATCCAAGGAGCATGACCGGCGTTCAACCGAGTAAACCCAACTGAGCAAGCCTTTTAGGTCTCATTCTACCCAAAATAATTGATGAATAAATAGGAGATGGACTCCATTAATCATACTTAGTACATATTTCATTAACAACTTCCATTTCATTTCCATCAGCAACTTATATCATAATTATCAAAATATTACAAGTTTTATAAATCTTTGCTAAACATCAGTGTTTCTACTTTAATTCCAATACCTGACACTACCCACAACATGTCTACGGAGCCTCTAAACATATCTGAAGAGTAATGTAATATTAAAATGCTGATAATAATGCTCCGGCTATACCTCATCAAATAAAAAGTACACGATAAACAAATGGAACAGGACCCTGAAACGAAGTGGAGCTTACCGACTCAACTGAAAGGATGATGTGGCACTAGCTGCAACCAACACTGCCTGCTATAGAAACACATATATCCATATAAAGATGTAGCGCCCCTGGCAAAAGGGACGTTAGTGCCATCAAATAGCACTAGTATGTATAACTAAACACCATCTAGTTAGAGAGAACATTCATAAAATTATAAGGAAATCACAAGTACAACTCAAACACTTTGAATAATCGCAATATTATAAAATAAAATAATCATTCCATTTTCACATAATTTTCCCGTAGCATTTAGTTTGGGGCATTTCATACTATTCAACATTGTTCACAATACACTGCTATCTTGAGTGGAGTTTGATCTCGACCCAATCGGCTAGGTTGCCTCATTTGAGACATATATTTCAATCACAATATCACTTTCCTATTTTCCGAAATTCATTCACAATACCACTACTATATTGAGCAGAGTCCGATCTCGGCCTGATCAGCTAGGCCACCTTACCAAGGCATTGTTCCCTTCTCATCAGCAATTTCCTTTCACATATATCATTTCATGGGCACTCGGGGACATAACTTATCACATCATTCTTGGCACTAGGCTGCATTTTACATCGTTCCCAATTTCAATATTAGCTTTGCCAGTTAGGACAGTAGGTGCACACAAGAGCAATTTAAACTATAAGCATAGATAAGATGTCATATAGATGCAACAACAATGCAACTTCAATATAAGGACTAAGCATTTCAATACATGATTCATATTCCTTGCACCTATTCAAATTATCAAGAATAGCACATTGATCATATTGAGACACATCTTTCATGTATATAAGGTTACAACACCAATTCATGTAAAATAGCAAGCAATGCAACAATTCAACTTAATCTTGCCATATTCACACAAACACTGATGAAGCTCAATTTCTAACAAACGTGGTTATACCGATACATATCTTTTTAATGTTTTTCTTAAGTTATTACAATGTTCCAAAAATTCTAGCAATCCCAATCTGCTTTGAGAAATAATAGAATTGAACATAAATTAGGAAGGTATTCATGATTTCAGCCAGCACATTTGAGCATTTTATTAAATACTAGTTGAGCATCTTGATTTCAAATATCATTTACAAGGTTTCCTTCATTTCCCAACCAATCATTACTTATTTATGTGTCGACGCCCCCTTTCTCCCGCTAAAAGGAGAAGAGAGAAATCAGGTTTACGAGATTATGGGGGGAAAACAACTCTTATTCACCTTGGGGGAATTGGGTTATAAAATTTGGAGAGTCGCCACCTAATAATTATATGGCATTAGGACACTTTTAAGAAAAGAAAAAGATTTTGAAAGAAAACCATAGTTCGGGTAAGGGCTTGAGATTATCTCGAGGGGATGGTGTTAGGCACCCCTCAAGATCCACTAGTGTGGTTCCCGGCCGTGCTTAATTGTGGCTTTAAAGGAGTAGAAGAAAGCAAGTAAGGTTTACACATAATAGTTAAAAATAATTTTAAATTTAGAAAAGAAAAGGAAGAATAGACAGTCTTTAGAAAAGGAGTTGATGCAAAGAAATGAAAACACTTCAGGAAAACATTACAAAAGAAAAGAAAGGAGTTCATATGTTTAAATACAATGTGGATCACATCAATACAATACCTGGCACGCACTTCTCAGGAGAGGGGTTGCACGTGGTATTAACGCACCAATCATAATCTCCATATTCTACACTTCCTACCCCATTAAGGTATTTAAACGTGATTAGTCTCGTTACTTATTGCATGCAATTACCCATTGCAACCTATCAATCCCGGGGTATTAGGACTTTCAATTCTAAAGGGGAAGAAAAGGGATAGAGGCATATATGGAGTTTAAAGGAAAAACGCTAATTTCGACAAACAAAACGAATAGCAAGTAAAGTGGGTTAACAAGCAAACATGCACGACTCACATAAAACACCTTAAATTCAGATAACACATAGTTTAGCATGCTTTGCACTTACCTATTTGGTCTTTAAATTAAATTTAATAGTGGACGGACTAGTTTAATACATAGAGTTAGATAAAAAGTGTGCTATAGACAACCCAGATCCAATTGTCAGAACTTGAGGTATTTTAGACAGGTTATTCAGAATGCACTGATTTCAAACAAGACCCTAATGCAGAAGAGTTTAAAACTGAAGATTGAAAATTACAGAAGTTCACATATGTCTTTGAAATCAGCAGAGTTGTTTAAGTGAAAATACAGTAGAATTGTAAAGAAGAGTTTTCGAAAGTGAGAATGCTTTAAAAGGAATAGTGAGTTAAAAAACCTGTTTTGAAAGATAGCTTCAAGAGATGACTATAAATTTAGGTAGAAGGTTAAAGGGATTGGTTTCGGAATAAATATGCAAGTTTGGAAAATTTAAGAACACTACGGATTTATAAGAGTTTTAAAACAAACGGGTTTGGACGAGTTTTATTAAAAACACTGAAGCCAACTGCTAGGTTATTACTTACACAGATTAGGCGAGTTTGAACTCCTATTTGCATGATATTTATATCTTGATTTTTAAGACTTGTTACTATTATTAGATTGGTAAAGGATTGAGTATTTGATTAACCTACAGTTTGCCTAGTGTTTATGCATTTCCTATAGACATGATTTTTATATGCAACTTGTTACATGCATATTAAGTCCTATAGGCAGGATTTCTAATGATTTGGAATATGACTGCACAATAAACCTTATAGGCAAGGTATCTAGGTGATTGAGTTAAAACTGTTGAAAACCTATCGACATGGTATCGACGTGATTAAAACATTAAACCTATTGGCATGGTATCTACCATTTTGTCTAATAAAGTAACCCCTTCCCATACCCTTTACTAGTACTCCCCGAGTTCTTTTTTACAAGATTATTACAAAACCATAAGAAAGAAAGAAAACAACTAAACATACATCACAACCTACGGCTAGATCCGAGCAGCCTAATTCAATCTTAATATCCAATAACATGTGTTTCACAAAATCCGAATTCCATATATCCAAGGCCTTTTCTTACCCAAAGTGTTTAAACTTTCCAAGGAGCCTTAAGAACCCAAGGCAGTGCTTACACTCTGGATAACAACTATAGTAACAGAATAGTGCAATGTGGAATTGCCAGTCCTCAGGCATCCAAGTTCACAGGGAGCTCAAGGGTCCCAAAGCATGGCTTACAAATATGGGGCAGAACATAGAACAAGGAATGAGTGCAAAGTGAGAGAGGGATTAGGTAACCATAGCAAAAAGTGGTCATGCCTAGCCATGGGTATAGACTGGCACACCCCTGACCCTCTGTTTGGTCCAATCAAATAAAGAGCAGACTTTGTAAGTCAGACTTGGGCCTGGGTGGTGATTAGGACACCAGCAGACTTTAGTCAGGGCTCAACATTTAAAGAGGAAGACGGGAATGTGAAATTGACTTGAGTAGAGTTTCAAGAGAACCTGGTCCCGAGTCATTGATAGCAATAGGATACTGCCATGATATAGAATTGTACTCTCATACAAGGGGTCAAAGGGAAGGGGACTCACATTAAAAAAAACATTTACATAAACTCAAAGAAGGAAGAAATCATGACAGATTACAGGTGCAAAAACATAAAAGAAGTGTCGTAACAAACCAGGATATATATGCATAGTGCAAGAAAGCATAATGGAAGAGGAGGAGTAAACACATAGTGAATGATGTATAGAAGAGGAGAAATAAACAAATAGTTGAAGGGTATCATTTAACTAGAGGGACATACTAGTTGCAATTTTTTAGAACAACACAATAACAATAGCAGATAAGCAGCCAGAAATCAGAAAGATCACACTCAAATCCTTTAGCAAGTATTTGAGAGATCAAGAGGAACTCAGGAGTATTTCAGACAGTAGAAGAAAGAAGCACAGTGCTCAGTAGAGAAAGTAGAGAAAGTAATGGTAGATGGAGTATTGGAAACTCTATAGTATTCGAAGTGTTTTTTTAAATCTGAAGTGACTGTGTGTGGAATAAAAAATGAGTGTCTTGATAGAGGAGCATGTATTTATACTTGTAGTCAGCAGGCAAGCAAGGAAAAAATTTGTCAAGTATCAACTAGGATCAATCAATAACAAAGATTCCTTTAATTAAGGAGTCCAAATTTGAACGGTGAATGACAGGAAATATTTAAGGAAAGAGAATCAAATTAACACATTGTGCACAACATACAAATAAGAGTAAATACATGTGGATCTTATTTAAGGAAGGAGAATTTTGAAATACACGGTTATGAAAATAACGCAAGAAGTAAACCAATTAACACATGGTAATTCAGGGAATCAGAGATTCCCTAAATCACTAATGAACTAAGCCAGACAAAAGAGGAATCGAGAGGTTCAAAATTAAACAAAGAAAAAATCAATCAAATTCACATAAGGCAGGCTGAAACCAATCCCCAAATCAAAGGTTATTCCGAGGGTGACAATCCAACTATAAAGAGGGCATGAGCTTTAAACATGCGAGGCTGGATTCAAATAATAGCAAAGTGATATGCAACCAAAGGCCAGTGAGTAGAGGACAATAGCTAAAAGAGAGTATCAGATGTCATGCGAGAGGTTAGATAAAAAGCCCTGTAGAATTTTAGCAAAAATCAGAACCACAATGAGAAACAAAGATGAACTTAGAAATTAGGGCTTTGAAATCAAACTAGTTCATAGATAAGAAACAAACAAGTCACATACAAGCAGCCTCAGAGACTCGACTGAAACCCCAAAATCTAGGGTTTCTACCCTTAATCGAGTGTAGAGACAAAAGCAAATAAATCAGGTAAGAATAAGTTAAGAAAACCCCAAGGAACTTAAAATATTTCATGAAAGAAAATACAGTAAGTAAATTATAAGGAAACAGTAGAAGAAAGCACATTAGAATAAAACACATGGGAATCACAGTAGAAACACACAAGAGTTACAGTAGAGCAAATACACTAAGAGTAACACATAGGAATCACAGTAAAACAAGTAAAATCAAAGAACCCCTAAGTGGGAGAAGACGAACAGTTTTGAAAGCACAATTTTAAAAAGAAACTTTGAGGAATCGTTTGAAAACCTTAAAATAAACACAGATCTAGAACAGATCTGGATAAATTAGGAGAACCTCTAAAGGTAAGGGTTTCAGAATAACCCTAGAAGCGATAAAGGCCTGGAAAAGGTGTGTTCCGAGTCGAATGAATCAAAGATAGGTTCATAGGGCTAGGATATGCTGGGGTCAAGCCGGATATGGTCGTGAAACTTGAATTGGCGGAGATCTGAGCGAAGGCCTTCAAGATCGAACCTTGAATCTTTTAGTAACAGGGGTATAAGGGCACATGGAGGTGAGTGCATGCTACACAGGGCTTGGGATGCCATTGATTCCGGTGAAACAAGGTGAAAACTGGCGGGATAGGGCTAGGGTTTTGGAGAGGGTTAGAGAGAGTTTGAGAGATGAAGGGATTTTAGGGCGCCTGTTTTGGATAAGTGAATTAGGATTAGGGTAGTTGGGAATTAAAAATGGAAAGAAGGAATGGTGGTCGTTGATCAAAATGTTCAACAGCGTAGATTAAAAGGGATGACCGGGCGGGTAAAGTGAGTTGGGTTTGGGGCGGGTCAAAACTAAAATGGGTCCTCTCAATTGGTTGGACTTGGGGTTTGAATTGAGGCTAAAATTGAAATAGAAATGGGCCAGATTTTAAATAGCCACTTTCTCCTCTTTTTATTTAATTAAAATAGTTAAGAATAATTTAAAACAAATTAAAAGAACTGAACTAGTTAATAATATATAAAAAATAATCTAAAAATATTAGGAATAATCATGTAGTTGTAAAACTCTATTAATGGTAACATAGGCTATAATTGTATTTTTATGCAATTTAAATTAGAAATATCAAATGAATTTATAAAAATATGCAAAAACCCTTAATTATATTTGGTATAAATGTGAGGATGGAAATAAATTATTCACCAAAATGATAATTTTGGGAATAATTATTGGATTTTGTACTGTTAAAATAGACAATAAATTAATTTAAAAATCTTAAAATTTAGGAAAAATACCAAAACCTTTGGGCACAATTATATATGAATATATATGCTATTTTGAAAGTTATTTGACTATTAATACACATAGGAAAAAATTGGGTGTCGACAGCTGCCCCTCTTTATCCGAGGAGGATGAAAGAGTTGTCCGGTAAAGACAAGATGACAAATTTTGACAGGAAATGGCGATCGTAAAAGAAACTTGACCGCGCAATGGTTTCTGAGCTTCCTACATATCCCTGGTTTTGTAGTAATCATGACATATGTAGTTTAGGAACCATTTACGGAATGCATCGATGGAGATTCGAAAAGATGAATACGACGGTCAAGTTTAAAAAGGGTTTTGGAGTCGAACAGGTTACGCAAAATCGTAACGGGATTGCTCCTGCCAAAAAGGTCGTTTGCTAGCTGGTGTACCTGCAAGTAAGGAATGTGGCATATATTATGCATAATTTAAACATGATGCAAGTTCCTGTTTAACCATGAATGTTGTCTTTGGACGATTAGGATGACGTCCTCGAACTATAATGTCCTGGGCTATGAAGAGTATAAAAGTAAAGATTCGTAGGCCATGAAATGGTGTTCTCGGGCTACGCAGAAGGTGCCTCCGAATTATGACGCCTTTGAAATAGTAGGCAATTTTTCAGCCCATGAAAATGTGGCAATTTTATTAGCCAAATGAATGCAAAGGGTGGCGATCTTGCAACCAAAGCAAGAATTTGAAAGCAGGTGGCAATATTTTAGCCGAAACAAGAATTTAATTGCAGGTGGCAATAATTTAGCAGTTTGGAAAAAAAATAAAGAGGTGGTATTTCAGCCATGCAGGATGAAGATAGAGCTTAACCTCGAAAGGCAGAAAAGTAGCCTTATGCAAAGTGCAGATGGAGGTAGAGCTTAGTCTCGAAAGGCAGATAAGTAGCCTTATGCAAGGTGGAGACAAGGCTTAGTCTCGGAAGGCAGATAAGTGACCTTATGCATGATGGAGGAGGAGACAGAGCTTAGTCTTGAAAGGTAAACAAGCAGCCTTATGTCGGATGAAAGAAGAGCTTAACCTCATAAGGTAGAAAGGTTGCCTTATGCAAGATGCGGATGGAGACAGGCTTAGTCTCGGAAGGCATATAAGTAGCCTTATGTAGGATGGAGGTAGAGCTTAACCTTGGAAGGAAGAAAAGTAACCTTATGCAATAGATGCAGATGGAGATAGAGCTTAGTCTCGAAATACAGAAAAGTAGCCTTATGCAAAAAGTACCGATGGAGACAGAGCTTAGTCTCGAAAGGCAGAAAAGTAACCTTGTGCAAAAAATGCAGATGGAGACAGAGCTTAGTATCGAAAGGCAGAAAAGTAGCCTTATGCAAAAAATGTAGATGGAGACAGAGCTTAGTCTCGAAAGTTACAAAAGTAGACTTATGCAATGCGGAATGCAAAGGAGCGAACGATAGTGATTTCTTAGCTGATAGACGGTTGTGATATCATGACTGCTGGGGAATATTGGGTGTAGATAGTAGACTTGTGAATGAGGGATTGTCTGAGAGTTTTAACCCTGAAGAGTGAACGCGTTCAATGATCTACGACCTGAGTGCCTGCATTTAAAGAAAAATTGTGAATTCTGTAGAGGGGGGAAGGTTAGTTCGTATCCCCTTGCTCTTGACATCGTGTATCATTAGGGTAGCGTTGCTAAACGACATCGATTCCAATGATATTTGTGTATGACATAGTAAATATAATGTAGGTACATATTTGAATAACAATTTTATTTTGGATGAACCAACGACTGCAACATGGTTCAAAGACACAACAACCTTGCCTGTTCTAGAATTTTAAGGGTCTGCCTAAAAATTCTGCCGTACTTTATTGGGCTGGCACTGCTTACGGCTATGCTGAATAACTTAAAGCAGATCTGCTCCTGAATTTTTAGGGTCCTCCTCAAAATTCTGCCCCAATTTACCGGGCTGGCACTGTTGAGAAAATTGCCTTCGGAATTTTGAGGGTCCTTCTCAAAATTATGCCCCAGTTCCAATAGCGGGGGAGGGGGGGGGCTACTAGAATTCTTATTAAAATGGGACCAAATCCATAGGGCTGCCTACGTATCTCGTCTTATATGGGAATCTGGTCAGGCGTAGTTCAAATTACATCATGAACAAAAGGCATATGATCAAATGTAGTATCGTTTCACTATGTTTGAGTTTATTGGCTTCCGCCATACTTCTTCGTCCATTTCTGCAAGAGTAAGGGCTCCCTCGATTTGGACCCGGTGGACCATGTACAGACCTTGCCACTTGGGAGAGAATTTCCCCTCGGAATCATCTTGATGCGGGAATATCTTCTTCAATACCAGCTGCCCTGGTGTAAATCCTCAGCTTAACTCTTTTGTTGAAGCCTCTGGACATTCTCTACTGATATAATTGACCGTGACAAACTGCATTTATTCTCTTTCCATCTATAATGGCTAACTGCTTGTAGCGACTTTCTACCCATTCTGCGTCGTGTAGCTCTGTTTTTGTATGGTCCTCAAGGATGGAATTTCTACCTCGGCGGGAATGACCACTTCTGTACCATAAACCAGCATGTAGGGAGTTTCCCCGGTCGATTTATGGACTGTGGTGCAATAACCCAATAAGGCGAACGACAATTTCTTATGCCACTGCTTGTGCCTTTCAATCATCTTCCTTAATATCTTCTTGATGTTCTTATTGGCTGCTACTACAACTCCATTCATCTGAGGTCTATAAGATGAAAAGTTCTTATGTTTGATCTATAAAGTCTCACACATTTCTTTCATTAGTTCTCTATTGAGATTGGAACCATTGTCAGTGATGATTGATTCTGGAATACCGAATTGACAAACCATACAGTTGCGGACGAAATCTACTACAACTTTCTTGGTGACTGCTTTATATGATGCTGCTTCGACCCATTTAGTAAATTAATCAATTTCCACTAGGATGAACATGTGCTCGTTTGATGCGGCAAGTTCGATTGGTCCAATGACATCCATTCCCCAAGCGGCGAACGGCCATGGTGAGCTTGTTGCATTAAGCTCGTTTGGTGGTACTTTTATCATATCTGCATGAATCTGACAGTGATGGCACTTTTGGACGTACTGGATACAGTCTGTTTCCATAGTCATCAAAAAATACCCTGCTCGGAGTATCTTCTTTGCCAAAATAAAGTCATTCATGTGCGGCCCACATGTCCACGCGTGCACTTCATCCAATAGTTTGGCTTCTTCTCTCGCATCGAAACACCTTAACAAACCCGAATCAGGATTCCTCCTGTACAGGATTCCTCCGCTACGAAAGAAGTTATTGGATAACCTCCAGAATGTGCGCTTCTGAGTAGCATTGGCAAGCTCTAGGTATGCTCCTGTTGTCAAGTATTCTTTGATGTCATAGAACCATGGATTCCCATCGGCTTCTTACTCAGGTGAGCATAGTAAGCAGGCTGATCATAAATCTTGACCTGAATAGGGCCAATGAAATTCGTATCTGGATGCTGAATCATGGATGACAATGTGGCCAGCGCATAAGCGAACTCATTCTATATTCTCGGTACATGTTGTAATTCTATTTTTCTGAATCTCTTCCTCAACTCCTGTATGTGGTGCAGATAAGGGAGTATCTTAGAATTGGTTTCCCATTCCTCTCGAACATGATGTTTGAGTAAGTCTGCGTCTCCAATCACTTATAACTCTTGAACGTTCATGTTGATGGCCAGTTTGAGCCCTAAGATGCAGGTTTCATATTCGGCCATATTGTTAGTGCACGGGAACCTGAGCTTGGCAGATACTGGGTAATGCTGACCGGTTTCTAATACAAAAACCGCTCATTACCGACTCCTTTTAAATTTGTGGCTCCATTGAAAAATTTCCTCCAACCATTATAGGATTCTGCAATATCCTCTCCTATGAAAGATACCTCTTCATAACGATACGTCTTTAGAGGTTTGTATTCTCCTATAATAGGATTCTAGGCGAGGTGATCTACCAAAGCTTGCCTGTTGACTACCTTCTGGGTAACATAAACAATGTCGAACTCACTTAACATGATTTGCCATTTGGCGACTTGTCTGTAGGCATGGGCTTCTGAAAGATATATTTCAATGGATCCATCCTTCATGTGAGATAAGTGGTGTAAGCACAGAAAAATTGCCTTAAGTTTTGAGCTACCCAGGTTAGGGCACAACATGTGCGTTGTAATAAGGAATACCGAGCCTTGTACGGAGTGAACTTCTTGCTGAGGTAGTATATCGCTTGCTCCTTTCTTCCGGTTTCATTATGTTATCCTAAAACACAACCAAACGCTCCATCCAATACTTTGAGATAAAGGAATAGGGGTCTCTTTGGCTCAGGAGAAACCAAGACCGGCGGCTTTGACAAATATTCCTTGATTCTCTCAAAAGCCCTTTGACAATCATCAGTCTGTTTGGTGGCAGCATCCTTCTTAAGCATCTTGAAGATAGGCTCACAAATGACAGTGGACTGAGCTATGAATCGGCTGATATAATTCAGGCTTCCTAGAAAGCTCATCACATCCTTCTTGTTCTTTGGTAGTGGCAACTCTTGAATAGACTTGACCTTTGACAGATCCAATTCTATTCCTGGGCGACTCACAATGAAACCCAGTAGCTTTCTAGCAGGAACCCCGAATGCACACTTGGCGGGATTCACTTTTCTCTGGTCTTCCATATGATCTGCAGCTTTCTTGGATTTGGACGATGACGCCATCCATATACACCTTGATCTCTTTATGTATCATGTCATGAAAGATAGTAGTCATGGCCCTCATGTAGGTGGCACTAGCATTCTTCATACCAAATGACATCATTCTGTAACAGTACATCCCCTACGGCATGATGAACGCCGTTTTCTCTGCATCTTCTTCATTCATCCATATCCTATCGTACCATGCAAAAACAATCGATGAGTGACTGTAGTTCATGTGTGGCGCAATTGTCAATCATGTATATATTTGGCAAGGGGATGTGTCTTTGAGACTAGTCCGGTTGAGATCCCGTTAGTCGACACAGACTCTAAACTTCCCATCTTTGTTTGGTACTAGAACGATGTTCGCTAACCATGTCGGATACTCTACCACTCTGAGAACCCTGGCTTTGACGTGCTTGGTAACTTCCTCTTTGATTTTCAAACTCATGTCTGGCTTGAACGTTCTGAGCTTCTGTTTTACTGGCGGACATGTCGGATCTGTTGGCAACTTGTGAGCTACTATGGATGTGCTGAGACCAGTCGTATCGTCATATGACTAGGCAAAAATGTCCTCATACTCTTTTAAAGACTGTGTGTACTCTTTCTTTTCTGATGGCGACAAATTCACGCTGATGCATTTCTTTGATATTCTCTGGGTCTCCCAAATTAACAACCTCAGTGTCGTCCAAGTTAGACTTAGGTCTGTTCTCAACGTCTATAACAACCTCTTCTGGTATATCATCTTCCTCTCCTGAATCTATATCCATTTGTTGGGTTGACTCGTCACAAGTTACAATCATCGGTTCATCATCAAGATATGTAATAAAGTAAATGATAGAGAATAGTAATAAGAGAAAGATATAAAAATAAACTTGGAAAATGCTTTTGATTAAATTCATAATTTTTCGAAACATCAGAGCTCTTTTCAAAACTAAAGACAATGCGAAAGAAAAAATCAACTAGTGAAATAAAGATGCAATGTTTGGTGCTCGTTATCCTTGCTACCCCGAAGCTTTGTGAGCACTTGTGGTTCCCACCGACCTCTTGGTGAGGCATTCCCCTTGATTCAGAGAATGAATGGAAGGGCCTTCCTCCCCTTCCTCCTTGAAGATAACGCAACAGTCCATGCCATCCTCTAGAAATAAGTTCTTCATTGCTGCAGTGCCTCATCTTCCTCTGATCCATATATCATGTCAGGTTGTTGAAAGGTCTGCTCCAGCAGAGGCATAGGGTGCTCTAGCGAATAAAAGGGGCCGGGCAATGGTGGCGACCAATGGTTGAATTCCTCCCATGTGTATTAATACCCCAGGTCAAAAGTGGTACCATGTTTCTTAAACTTGATGGGCTTGGTGATGCCTTGTAGATTCCTTCCAATTCCTTTCCCATGTTCATACCCCCTCCAATTCAGGATGCTCTCAATATTGTTATCCCACTAATTTTCTTTGTCCACACCATTGACTCGCTCGATGTGGTGGTATGTTTCTCCCCCTATTCTTCTTCAACCTTTGATCATTATGATGGTTTGGCGACTGCATATAGGGTTGCTACCGTTCCCATGAATGATCACTTCCTGGTGATTTTATTTAAACTTCACTGCTTGATGTAGAGTTGATGCCACAGCCCCAGCAGTCTGGATCCAGGGTCATCCCAACAATGAATTGTAGAATGCTAGCACGTCCATGACTTGGAAGTCAACATCGAACCAGGTGGGTCCCATCTGTAAGCACATGCAAATTTCTCCAGTGGTAGATCTTTGACACCCATCTAAAGCTTTAACATTGATAGCACCATCTTTGATCTCATGCAGACCTTTCCCTAATGATCTAAGGGACACTAGTGGACAAATGTTGAGGCTAGATCCCCCGTCGACTAGGATCCTGGTAATGAAATAACCTCCGCATTGCACAGTGATATGCAACGCCTTGTTGTAGCTAAGTGCTTCTGGTGGTAACGCATCCTCATGGAAGGTGATCTTGTGGCTTTCCAGCACTTGTTCTACCATGTTTGCCAGTTCGCCTTCCGTTATGTTGCTGGGAACATAAGCTTCACTCAATATTTCATCAAGGCATTCTTATGTGCCTCAAAGATTTGTAGAAGAGCCAGGACGGAAATCTGCACTGATGTTTTATTTAGTTGCTCAATGACCGAGTATTCTTTAGCTTGTATCTTTCTCCAAAGGTCATCGGGCCCAAATTTGACAGGACGTCCAGAGGCTTGCTTATTGGACTTGGCTAGATGTTCTGGGGTGTATACCCTGCTAGTTTTAGTAATGCCATGCGCAGCGAATGCTTCACTAGTATGTATTTTCCCTTTTCGTCTAGCCTCTGACGTGTAATCCCAAGGTATGGCGTTTGACTTGAATGGGGTCATGTCTGTCATGGAAAACAGAATAGGCACACTCAGGGATAACATATCTATATCGAATGGTGCATGTGCTTTTGGGATCCCGAACTCAACCTCAATTGGTTTTGGTGCCTTTTCAGAAGGCGCTTCAAACTCGAGTGGTACGAATATATTTACCTCATCGCCCTCAAAAGGCTTGATGTGAACCATAATGGGGTTGAGGGTGACCACTGGCTTCTTAGGCTCATCTCCTTTGGCAATCAATCTGATTGACCCTTTGGGGTCCAATCATTCTCTATCTCCATCATATGGATGCATCCACCCTTGTGGTCAAGCAGAGGGTAGTTGCAGACAACGGGAGAGAGCTCATTTGCTACAATAACCTTGTTACCAATCAAATTCTAAATCTTATCTTTCAATGAGCAACACCCGTCAATGGTATGGTCTTTCATTCTGGAATGGCGTGCGCAAGTATTGTTTGGATTGACCTACTGGGAGGGATTTACTGGTGTTATGGCTAGGATAGGGGTAACATAACGGCTGCTTTGAGTTTTTCATATAGCTGGTCGATTGGCTCGGCTATGGTGGTATATTGTCTGGGAGGTCTGCGATCGAAATTTGGTCTGGGTCGAGAAAGTTTGGGCGGGCAGGTGGTGATGGGAAGTGAGAGCGTTGAGAATATATACTTGGTACACGGGTGCGAGTTGGGAATATCTTGGTAAGGTGGGTTGATATGTGGGTGGTTGAGGTGATTTATAGGCAGGTGGTGGCATATGGTGTGTAGGTGAGGGTGCTTGGTAATTTAGGGTAGGTTGATATGTGAGTGGAGTTGAGGGATAGGTTTGGTACTTCATAGGGGATTTGGTCTTTGCGCAGCCATTACAGAATTCACGTCCTTTTTCTTTGACGTGCCACCAGATTGTAAGGCCTTGTTGGTGTCCTGTAAAGCTTCGAGAATGGTGACCATACCATTCTTGATACCTTCTTCGATTCTTTCTCCCAAATAATGATGTCGGAGAACTTTTGACCTTCTATCAGCATTAGCCTATCGTAGTATTGCGGGTCTTGAGCCCGGAGAATGAACCTCTTCATTTGCTCTTCCTCGGGGGCTGACTTGACTTTGGAAACTTCTGACCTCCAATAAGTATCATACCAGCGAAAGGTTTCTATGGGCTTCTTCTTTAGCTTCTGAATATAGAACACATCCGATGTGTTCTCAGTGTTGAACCTAAATCGGTCCATAAAGTTAGATACCATACTCACCCAACTTGTATATTTCTTTGCATCGTGGCTGATTTACCAAGATAAGGCATCGCCTTTGAGACTCCTCATGAACAGCTTCATGCGGATTTTCTCATCCCTCCCGACTCCTACCAGCTTATCACAATACATTCTAAGATGGACCCTGGGATCCCATGTACCATCAAACATCTCAAACATCGACATCTGGCTGAACATAAATATATTCATAGTTCAAACCCTCAACACCTTTGCTACCTTCGACACCTTGGACCTGGCCGGTTAACTTCTTGAGATCAGCGGCCAAATTCTAAATGAGGGAGTCTTTTTCATCTGAGTCAGATGCACTCGAGATTGGCTGGGTATAGTGGGGCATAATGTCCCCAAAGATAGGAGTGATGGTCGTTTGTGGTGTTTTATGGTATTGGAATGAGTAGTGGAGTGTTATTTGATCTGTTGCAGGCATGGGTGTTAGTAGGTTTTACTGGTGGTTGCGGGCTCTTTTGTGGAGGTATGGGGTTCTGAGCATTAACATGAGTGGAAAGAGTGATGGATAAGCTTCCTAGGCTCCGGACTCGGTCCAATTCTTCCTGAAATTTCAACTAAGTCTGCCCAACGAATCCAAGGCATTTCGAGCGAAGCCTAATCAGGCACCCAGTCGAGGTCCAGTTGGATGCCTACACCCGGCACCAACCCTGAATCGGGGCCATGGACATCTTTCCAGGAACCTCATCGGGCTCGGATATACAAGAAGACTCCTGAAAAAAGAAGTTGATACAAAGCATATGAAGGAATCATCTTTGCACGGCGAACGGAAGAAACGACTTGAGATACAACCTACCTCGCAAAAACAAGGAGATGGCCCGAGGACAGCACCCTCGAGGAACCTACAATGGAAGAAGATATATGCATTGCTATTCCAAACATCATAATCATCATAATCATCATAAGCAAAGCAAGGAATGCCAGGAGGCTCAAACCTATTCGACCAAAACCCTCACAAAAGAACTACGACCTGGTACAGGGACTGCAAACACGCGGGGTCACCGACCTAAAAGAAGGACAACTGTTCTATTCAATTGAGTCGCCGCCAAGTGTCATCGAGCGACCAGGCTCGAATCTAGCTCCAAGGGAGAAAGGATATCGGGAAAACCAAAGATCACATGACACAGCGTATTTCCACGGCAGCAAAAGGGCAGAGGCACCCTTCAAAGATCCATAAAATGTAGAGAGAAAATGCTCATAGCCAGGAAAAGACAGGTCTAGGGAGTATCCCCAGAGGACACCTCATCATCCAAGGAAAGGGACACCGAGATTTCGCCTCGGCCTCGTATGCATGCGTTGGTAACCCTATCCCTCATTTAACCTATTTCAAATAAAGTGTGTGTTCATGAGTATAGGTGGTTCGACCATCAATACCAACGGCGTCAGGCCAAAGACAATAGGGCAGTTCAAACTAACGAATCAAATCTCTCCCACACCTCAAATCTTTCGTGGATTCCATATGCCAATCGCCACAACAATCAGGAAGGTCGTTCCCTCTATACAACCCCTCATTAGCTTGAACTGAAAGGCAAAGCCCGTAAAGTGTGAATCTTTTTATTGATGACTACAGGCACACTCCGATTTCGACCCCATTCAGCCAAAAGGATGAAACATCCCGACGAAGGTGGGATTAAGGCATTCGATAAAAAGCTACCCGTTATGAGAGGAAATCCCTGACCATATGACCAGTCGCAGGCGTCAACGCCTCCTCCCTCGAAGGGATCAAAGGGTAAGTAGAACTGCATCTTCAGCTAAGCCTGGTTGAACCCGGCAGAAGGTTGCATTAGGGCTCATGCCTCAAAACGACAGGAACATACCAGACCTGGAAAACGTCGCCTACACACCCCGCTGCGTGAAAGAGCTACCCCACTCCTTTGTCGTTTCTTTCCTTTTCCTAACCTACATACAGGTAGTCAGCCAAGGCATTCAGAAATTCTAACATCCACTCAGAGATCAGAGGTCTCTGTAGGTCCCCCTGAGCTTTATTTCCTCGATCGGGTTTCGAACCTAAAGGTCCCACCCGCAAGATTATTACCGAAGCAACATAACTCCAAGAAAGGGATCCAACAAGATCACATTCCTTTTTGCTACAGTAGAAAGACATGCGATGATCTCTTCTTAAGGGAACCAAACCCTCGGAAGGTCCAAAAAATGGCAGGCTAAGTTCCAAAACGGAATCATCTAAACAGATCAGATAATCAGAGGAGTCGCACAAATGCGAGTTGAGCCCACAACAATGGGACGATATGTATTTATAGCATATATTTACTCTAAGCAATAAAGAATATCTTTTCAGTATTTCGTATTTAGGAAAAGGTGATTTTGATATACTCACGAAAAATGCTTCTCCATCAAATGACTCCCGATATCTCAGAGACTTAGCATTAACGATTCGATTACATGCATGGCCCCAGCTCAGTACTCCTGGCTCATAAAGCCCGTGGAAGGAAACTTCAAGCTCACAAGAAGTTTTCTTCAAGCTTAAACAACTCGATGTCTCGGAGACTGCTGTTAATCGCCATACAACTAGAAAACCCAAAAATATAAGACCCCTAGCGGGAAACCTCAGCGTAACAAGATCTATTGTACAAACTGTAAGACCTTAATAGGCCTGGCAAATTGTAACACCTCAATAGGCATGACAAACTGTAATACCTTAATAGGCATGACATCTCTAAGACCTCAACAGACATGAAAACCCCAAAGTTTAGGCTATATGTCGCATTTGTAAGAATCCCTAAAGGGCATACCCTTGATGTAGATGCCTAAACTATCACTAGGGATCAGAAATGACTACGGCCAAACGCATATGACTACGGTAAAAACGGCTGACACATCCAAAATTACGAAAATTAGGGATGAACGACTATCACTAAAAATTGCAGATCATTACTCCGATTATACTTCAAAAAGAACCGGTTCAAACAGGCTTCCTTCAACTGGCAAAAACGAGCTCTGACAACAACGGCTCCAAATTGCAAGAGCATTGATCTACTCGACCTACAAGCTATGAACCATACGAGGTGCTCAAAACATCGCCGATAACAACTTGAAATCGAGTTTCCTCCAGAACCGATGATGGGTCAAGAAAAAATACTATAAAAAGACCTTAACAAGCGGAAACAAAGCCCACAAAATGCCCACAGGAAAAAACATCGTAAGAGTCATTGTCGCCAATTAAGCAAGCCTACAGGCCTCATATTGGAAGGTCCCTATGACCAAATAGCATAAGAGCCATTGTCGCCAGCTTAAAAATCTTGACAACTTAAGGATTAAAATGAGCTCGAATCGTAACCCTATTCGGAGACCAGGTCTAAAATAGTTAACTATTGAAGTTTTCCTGGCCACATACTAAAAGGTCTCAATGACCAAACGGCATAAGTGCCACTATTGCCGGCTAGAAACTCAAGGAAATTTAAGGGTCGATTACAGCTTTAAATCGCAATGTGAATCGGAGACTGGTCCCGAAGATTGCAATATGCCTAAGGGTACAGCGTAAATGCCATTATTTCCTGCCAGAGAACCATGGAAACTTATATGACGATTACTGCTCCAATTTTGATGCGATAAGAGGCTGGCCCCAAAAGCTTCAATATGCCTAAGGGCACCGCATAAATGCCACTATCGCCAGCCAGAGAATCATGAGAATTTATGGGGATTACAGCTCGAGTCACAATGAGAGTTGAGACTGGACCCAAAAGCTGCAATATGCCTAAGGGTGAGGCATGAATGTCACTATCGCCAACCGAGAAAATCTTCAAACCAAGCGCCCATAAGGTCACTTGGACCCAGATCACAAAATACATCATCATCCGTCCATACGGGGAGAAAAAAGCCTGAGGGTCAATTGAAGCACGCGTCACAATGCGACTCGGAGACTAAGCCCAAACAGCCAAGCCAGGCATAGAGGCCCTAGCACCTGCTAGTATCAAGGATCGCACTTAAGAGCCCCCAAATCTATCCGATCCATTATGGATCTATGAGGACATTTCCAAACACCAAAACCGGCCTAACCAGTCGAAAGCAACAACAATAAAAAAGAGAAAAATACATATAGAATAAATAAAGCTTCAAATTATTTCTTATATATTACACGTACAAAAAGGGAGCATCTCCATCTGCAAGTATGTCCAACGTATATCAGAGACAAAGCGACAAAATGGAAAAATCTACAGTCTGCACTAAAGGGCTACAGCTTGTCAAATTCACCCTTCGCAATGTCAAAAAGAAGAGACCAGATGCCACGCTCGCCCGCCCTTGCTCGAGCCAATTCCTTCGACAGAATGAATCCCCTTGCACCAACCTCCTAGAGTACCTTTCTCCAGGATATACAACGAACATATTCCACGATCCTCTTCTCACGGTCGAGGGCTCACTTCAGTTCAGCTTGGGCATTGGCATCTTCTTTCAAATGAATCGCCATCGCACCATTAGACTTGGTTCAGCTCAATGCCGCTTCAGCCTAGGCATCGATTATCTAGGCTCTGACTTCCGAGAGATCAGATTCAAGTTTCTCAATCATATCCGCTTGAACTTTGGCATTGTCATGAGTCAAGCTAAGTTGGCCCTCAAAGGAAGGGACTGTTGCCGAGATGCTCATCTACTCTAAATCTCGGTCCTGCACCTGAGCCCTCATCTCCTCGCAAGCAACTCTAACGCGATTAACGTTGCCCTTTAGGTACCCTAAGGCCTCTGACTTTTTTTGCAACTAATACGGCAAAAGGGAATTAGCCTTGAGGTTAGAAAGGAGTGAAGCACGCACTACAATAAGTTACCTACTCCATCAAATAGATCTTATAGTTTGAGCACTAGTACGTCTCATTTTGCCAATGCTGCAGCTCAACTCCCTTCTTCTTGCAAAGGAGCCTAAGAGATTCGCCCTCACCCAGAATATTCTGAAGCTTGGCCCCTTGTCGGAATGGCGCAGACCTAAGCCCATCACAGACATGCACGAAGAAGATTCAATAAAGGGAGGAGGAAACGAATTACAGGGAAACTGCACATAAAACTCACCACAAAGTGAAGCTGACAGACTTCTTTAAAGTCGGAAGACACTCCTGTTGATCCTACCCCTGAGGCCCAAGAAAAATCGACCTCGGGCAGCACATATTCACTCAAAGGAACCGTCGGCCGGGAATCAGGAACTCCGGGAGAAAAAGACTCGGGCGACGCCCCTTCCTAAAAAATGTAAGCATTTCCAGTGCGACTTAAGGCTTCGTCACACTTTGTGTGCTGATCTCCCTTATCGCCATCGCCCATGGGCCCAAAAGCGAATGACTCTTTCCCCTCTTCGGAAGAGCATTGCCCCGTCCCAGAGAACCGCTGATATCTATAAATGACACAAATGGATGGGGAAAAGGTTATCTCGGGTATACAAAGGCAAGGTAAAGACAGCATATACACATACCTTTGTATTGCGCTCCCCATCTGGTACAAAGTATAGCTCTCCATCTGCGCTCGTCGCATGATAAATGGGTCAGCAGCCTCCGAACCTAGCCAAGTAGGTCATGGACCTCACACAGCATGAACGAAGTTTCGCCAACAAGGAAAACAAAATTATTACTCAGCTGATCTATGGTAAATGTAGAGTCTGAAAAAGCGCCAAACGCCTCACTTACGTGCATAATTCAACCCTACGGGAAATGGCAAGAACTCAACAAGGATAATATCAGCCGTACGGACCTGGAAAAACCAACTGTCCCACTCTCATTGCCTGCCATCCTCGTCATATACAATGAAGGGCGTGAACGAATGACACCTCAAAGTTAGCAGGCCTCGATGATGAAAGGACCGATATAGTTTTACAAGGTGGTCAAGCTTGAATTCAAGCCCGACCTTATCGATGAAGAATCTCATCATCAGCGTCGTTTGCCAAAACAACGAATGAATGTGTTCTAGGGTAACCCGATACTTTAAGAAAAAAATCATGCACAACCCTATCGGGGGGCCCAATGCAAAAGGGTACAGGTACACGCTCAAGAACCAATCAGTGGAGTCCGCGATGCCCTAATCTGTGGAAAGCACCTGCAGTGTTACCTTTTTGCTCCTGCTGCACTACCTCCTCGCCATCTCTAGGTATTCCTCTCTTATCTAGGACGCCATCTACATAATGAAATCCCTCGGTTCCTAAGAACAAGGAGCATCACTCTCTCTCACCAACCGGATCTTTCCCGAAGTCGTTTCCATGACTATGGTGAAACAAACAGGTTAAGGCAAGGGCGTGCACCAATACTTTTTGCTCCTAATGATATGAAATACCCTGTGCCAAAGTAGAAAGGCAGCTATCTAAAAATGGTGAAGTCTTGCCAGGGAGCTGAAGCCACCCCACATATATGTTCGAAGCAGTGACGATTCGTTTGCCCAATGAAAGCCTCGGAAAGTGAACGACCTCAATACAGATCGACGGGTCGATAGCCGGTCTGTAAAGCATCTTCCAAATGAGGAGTCAATACTCGAAGGGTCTTATATATTATCTCCATGATTAGGGCAGCACTATACGACAAGAACCCCCGCCCCAAAGAAATCGAACCTCGGGGAGATTTAAATGCCGACACTCGATGCAACGTAAACACCTAGTCTTATGATCCCTTCTTCCTGAAAACATGAATAAACATAGGAAGCTCCAATTGCGAAAGCTCCACGAGGTCCGAGTAACTGCCCAAATACGAGCAAAATCCCAGTGGAAGTCAATCCTATTTATTCTAAAAGAGGTTATCTACATCAAGATCAACAAGGACCCCCGGTTACCCAAAGACGACTTTCATCCAGGGTAACATTGCTAACGGTACTGGAATTTGACGCATTATCTCCAAACAACTCGGAGGGCCTCGATACCACGGATCTATCAAAATCAATCAGAGATTGGTCAAAAGTACGACGATTGGGCAGAGGAGAGCAATGACGATCAGTATAAGGTTAGAATGGGTGCTCGCGCTTGAGTCAGATATCAGCGGTCAACAAAGAAATGAAGGCATGCGAAGAACCTCGAAGGGCATGAGATCATAGAAAAACACAGCGAAGTTTGTGAAGTAGTAATCAGCAAAGTATATTCTCATTCATAAAAAATTGCGTACAAGCAGCCCTCAAGGGGTCGTTACATGCAATTACAAAAGCCTGCAGGAGTCCACGCCTAGAGGAAGAGGTAAAGAGATGCACATGCTAGATGAAAGCTCGAAGACCAATCCACCTTCAAAAGTCATTGACAGGCGCCCCCGGACACTCGTCCTCGAAAGTTTCATCCCCACTTTCTGATCGCAGCCTACTCCGCACCACTAAAAAGTAGTGAGAGAAGGTCACAATAGCTTTTACCCAATTTGTGGGTTGGGATCTATTTCCACAGCGAGCTAGAAAAAGAGTCGAGTATCTATTTAGGTTGGAATTGTGTTTTTTTTCAAATATCTTTTCTATTCATTTTTGGTTTTTTCGTTATATTCTACTATGATAAAACTACAAATTATAATTGCAACTAAATTAAACTAAGAGTAAATTGCTAATAGTTGTATCTAATAGTTTAAAAGACACTAGGGTAGTAACTTTCACCTAGGTGGCTAATTGACGGGTAATTGCATCTATGACACGATTGATATTATTGGGGAATATGGTATAATCATTTCTCGATACTACCCACTCTACACCCCTTGTTAAAAAAGTGGTTTTGTTTCATACGCATTGACCGTGTAGGGGTATTTTTGTTCAGTTTTTCCATCTTAGAATAAATAGAACCTTTTTTCCATTTGAAAACTCTGGCAAGTGTGGGCACTAAGTTAAGCTAAGTATGGATGCAACAAGGGGGAAAATACGAGGAAAAGTAACAGCTTACGTTGAAAGAAAGATAAGATGGAACGAAAGAATTATTCGATAATAATCCAGAGTTAGTACATTATAGATACACTCAAGATTTTGGAGCATTATCCAGGAAGCATATTTGTTGACAATCATACAGCCATTGATGACTCTGGTACAAGTTAAGAGAAAGAATTGATCCCAAAGCATAGATAAAAGATTGAATTGTTAGAAGAATACATGTTGGATATTCCATAATTTCCATGAAAAGGCTAAGGTAATAATTGATACCATGAGCCACGAATAAGAAGATAGCTTAAGCCTACATAAAGGTTTATCAGAAGGAAGAGGAAACTAAAGAATTACATCACCTATGTAAATCAGGAATTTAATTATTGGACCTAGAAAAATTATAGAAGTGTTCTTGAGAACATGACCAAACCGCTCTTAATATGAGACATTCAAGAGAAATATACAATGACCATAATCTATAATAGCTCTACAAGGAAGCCAGTTAGAAGAAATACCAGCCTCATAAGAAGTCAGTGCGAAGATCCACCGGATTATGTATATACCAGAGGTGGGAGTATTATAATAGAGCTTCAAATTATGGATGTCAATTATACATATGTGAAAGAGAGGTAATGAAAGAGATAGAAGATATGGTGTGATATTTTAAGGTAAGTAAGTTAAAAGTGAACAGCGTACGAGATACTCAAAGGTAGAATATGTAAATAGTTCATACATCGAATAGAAGGCTAGAAGTACTAGAATTCAATATCCAGGAATGATAGCGGCATAGTCAGTGACATATCTCATAGCCTATGGTTTCTAGGTATCGATGAGGCTAATTAAGCAGTAAAGAAGAGTTAGAGACGATATAATGTCGTGCTTGATGTCTCAAAATGATATAAGAAAATCTATGATGAAAGCAAGTTAAAAGGTTGCAAGTAATATAAAAATAGAGTTGTGTAGTTTGCAAGTCATTATATGGTGAAGCAACAAGGGTTCTAGAAGACAAGAGTAAGGATAGGTAAGGGAGAGTGAGAAGGTAACAAAAATGAATAAGTCCTCAGGATTAGCCCATGAAAACTAGAACAACAGAGGGTTTCTTTTAGTTATAGAAAGTTCAGTATAGCCTTAGTAAACCCAAAAGGGTCTGAGACTAATAACATTCAGAAGATATGAAATGTTGTCTTGTTAATAGGATGAGGGTGTAATTATTATAAAACAATAACGTTTGGGCCTTCGATTGAGTAATGATCTGATAAATAAAAGAAAGGGGTCTCCTAAATTGGACAGGATTAAAATACTCACACAAGGTAAATCACATTGGGATGCAGTAAGATACAGCTATGAATATAGGGTATCGCCCCAGGTGGATTAATCTAATCATTTCAGATGTTCCCCGATGAAACATGAAGCCTAGCAGCAATATTATATAAAAGGTTAAGTTATCAGGGATGGATTATGGATAAAAATTAAGGTGAATCAATAATGGATGGATAAAAGTTATAAAGTATGAGAAGAGAATAGGTTGTCATTCTTAAGATGAACAGTAATGTGAAAGCATTAGAGGACATAGATTTATACGCATGGAATAAGCAATGAAAGTAACCTGGGATTTGGTAGCAGACCTCAGTAGCGCGAAGTCGAGGTAAGAGTTATGGTATAATATGACCTACGAAGATGCTGTAAATTCATACGAATGGATAACCACATCTATAAAATAAGATATAGAAATATTCATAAGTTCGACAAAAAAAGCGAAGAACTTCATGATTGGCTAAAAAAAGCTAGAGGAAAAAGCAGAGGAGAGTCGCATAAGCACACTAACAAGGTCAGTATCGTAGAGGCTGCATTATGGGAGGTAGCATTAGTTGTGAGATTGGAAGGAACTTGATCACAATCCATGACGTAGGAAAGAGGCCAAAAGGGGGAATACCCTGACCTTTGGATTTAGTCACAGAACAGTTGCCTAGATGGCAAGAGGATTACTAAAGTATTTGCTAGAGCTTTAGCATATGAGAATGATAAGTGCATCAGTCAACCGTCGAGGAAGAATGTTGCAAAGGAGGAATGATGTTACACCTCATATTTTCATACATGAAAATACACCATAAACAAATTAATGAGAGCCCGAAAGGGAGCTGTCACGTCCCGCAGTATTATATTGCGGTGATGTCATATTTCGCAGTAATAAGTTACGATGATGTTTCATCTTGTAGTATTGTATGTTAAAATTTCATTTCAATAAACCGATGCAAGACTCAGGGATGAGATCATCTTGAAGTTAACGTACTTACGTTATTTATAGAAAGCAACAAATAAGCGTTATAAAAAATAAGAGGGTACCAGGATTAAAAAAATGAGTTTCGTTGAAAGTGGTCAATTTGGAATAAAATATGGTCGAGTAAATAAAGCTCGATAATTATGAACTAGTACCATGTAAAGCACCATATGACTACGATATTATAATACATAATGTATATATGAAGAATATGAAAAATAAGTTGAATTTTAAATTATTTGAGATAATTTCTAATTATATGGGTAATTAATTAATTACCGGATAACAAAACATTACCGATTAACTAATAAACGAATAAAAAAGCTAATTGTTATCCCCAACCACGTGGCAAGAAGCCACAAAAAGCTAGAAATGACTAAGTAGTCATCTAGTCTAGGTGGCAACCTATGAAAATGATACAAAGATTATCCGTCCAATGTTGAAGTTAGCTAGATAAAATGTTGTGAATATTCTAGCCAATATGGTGCATTACATCAGCCCATGTCTACGAAAGTAAATGATGAGAACACATTAAAAAGCAAAACAAGAAAGCTTCCTTTCTTAATTTGAAATGTTATAAACTAAGGAAAATGTTAGCCTTTTTTCCAAGCCAAAATTCATTCAAAATTCGGAAGCAAAAGCTTCATTCTTTCGTTCCAACATATTTTATGGAAGCAGAAGCAGAAGCTTCGACCAAATAATTTAAGGAACAAGTATGTTAAAGTTAGTCGTTCTTTATTTTGGCATGATTCACACGATACGAACAAAACGTATAAATGCACAAATTTTATGTATGACTTTATTCATAAAAGTATTAGAAGTGCTTATGTTCTTGAATTTGTATGTCTGATTATGCCATCATCTGTTCATGGGTCTCAGAAAATACGTAAAAGGATTTGATGATATTAATCAGAGGTATAATTGTCTTATGACGTACTGAGAGATTTTGTTGTCGTATTTCATATGCATTTCATGCATTTATACATGTACATTGACCCATGACTTAGACAGCATTATATACGCGCATATAGGTGTATATATGTATATGGGGTATTAGAAAATGTTGTGGTGTTATGTATGCACCACCACCTGATCAGCTGGTATATGATGATATTGTTTCCTACAGTAGCTGAAATATGATTCAAATGGCGTTATATACGCATATGTATATATATATTGTTTCCTATATGTATATATATATATATATATATATATATATATATATATATATGTATATATATATATATGTATTCAAATGGTATTATATACGCATATATACATCAAACAGAGTTATATACCCATATATATATATATATATATATATACACACGCACCACCACCTGATCAGCTGATACACGATGAGGATTTTTTACACACAGTGGCTGGTATGATATAATGGGATGCCTCAGAAGCTGATGATGTGATAAAACATATACATATGCACGAGATAACATTCATTACAGGTTGAGTCATGTATTCTATCTTTCTTCCATGTCTCTTATATACTTATTTATGTACTTTACATATTCGGTACATTATTCATACTGACGTCCCTTATCCCTGGGGAGTCTACATTTCATGACTGCAGGTCCTGATAGATAGAGCGAGAGTCCTCCAAGTAGGCTACTAGCTCAGCATAAGATATTGGTGCGCTCCATTTGCTTCTGAGTTGCTTGTTTGGTTAGTATAATTTAGACATGTATTGTTTGGGATTGCGGGACTCTATCCTATCCTTTGTGATAGCTATGTACTCTTAGAGGCTTGTTGACTTATGTCGCATACGTGAAAGATTGTACGACCTTGTCGGCTTATGTTTTGAGTTTATAAATAATTATGTTGGCCTATTAATCTCGTATGTCACGTGTATATGATGATGTAATGAGAAAAATATGTTATGTTAGTACTCGAATAAGGTATAGGGTATTCATCGCGGTCCATCGATTTGGGTTGTCACATGGGCGTATCATTGAAGAAGCAGAATATAAGCACTTCAAATAAACAATTAACTAATCAAAAAACTTCTTCTATTGCAACTTCTTAGTAACCCATGAGAGCATTCATCAAACTACGGGTTTTTTTACCACAAAACTTTGAATCAATCATGAAAGTTTGACTAGGTTCACCTTCATGCAAGTTGTAGTAGAAGTTCCGGAGTATTAGTTTTTTTTTTGGGTGCAATCCAGAGTATTAGTTAGCAATTCTCAAAGACATATTGTTATGTCTTACACGAAAAAAGGGGTGGACCTTTTTGGTATCTGCGGCTGTCGGTTTTCTTATATTGTCAAAAAATATTTTAACTAGGTCTAGGTCTTGAAAACTTGGGGTAGGGTTTCTATAATTGGGTATTTTATAGGGAAGTTGATGGCCATTGGATTAGAAGGAAAAAGTATGGCTAGGATTAAATCTTGCACTTAAATAGGCTAATGGGTTGGGAAGACTTGGTTAAGGGTAATTGGGTTAGATCATGTCTTTTTTGTTGTTTTTTCATTTCTTTTCTTTTATTAGAAAGATGAATTAATTATTGCTTTATAAAGATACTAGTATATTTAAGATGATAAAAATATTTAGAGAAGAAAATATAATTACTATATTAATGAAATTTAAATACTACTCAATATATACTAAAATGTAAAATATTTTTGAACTTTTTCTTCTTATCCCTTTTTTTGGAAAATAAAATACCAAGACTGTTTTTTGTATTTTTTTCAAAAATAAAACTAACTAGACCAAATATCAATTAGCTAGAATAAAAGAAAATATTTTTGTATTTTTTTGTTCTTTTAGTTAAAATAAAGTAAAGAGAGGGATACTAAATCTAAACTAAATATTTATGCTAAAATACATAAAAAATCTGGGGAGGGTAAAAATCACATGTCTACAGCTGCCCCTCTTTGATTGAAAATGCAAAGTATTTTCACACAAAGAATGACTAGACAAGTTCTTTTGTCCCGACCCTTATTTAAAGAGACCACAAACTAAAAGAAAGGAGAATGTGACTGAGTCCTGGTATCTGAGCTGCCTACATATCCTTGGCTATAGAGGAATCAGGCCACGTGTAGTTCATAGGTGGAGGAAATAATGGATTATGTGAAGAGGCTGAGAGAGTCGGTCGAGGTGCCCTTCCGCTGAGATTCTGGTTCGCGGTTCCGTTATTACATCAAAATAAAAAATGAAAAAGACTAACTAAGCCTATCAGCTATGAGTTACAAGATTCCTATCTATGAGTCTTCCAAAGCTTGATCTTGAGTATTGGTTGGTTCTTCATGCGGACTTTGAGCTGAATTTTGATGGTTGTTCACTACAGGTGTTAGTTCAATCTTTTTCATCTTTCGGATCAAAACCGAATATACCATGCTTGTGACCCCAGTAATGTATTGAGAATCTCAGATCTTTCATTAACTTCTGCATTCGGATTCACTTCTTGTCTTTCTTTTTTTAATTCTAGAATGCGACTAACTTATGTTGATCCTCTCAGACTGCTGACCCGCATTCTTCACGCGAGCTTTTTTGTTGCTGACTTGAATTGCATTCTGAAATGAATTCTTTTATTTTTAGGTGGACGCCTGATTGTTGAACTTGAACCGTCTTCTCTTGTTCCTTGACACTGTTTTTTCCTTGCACCTTGAACCATTTTCCCTTGAAACTAGAACTATCTTCCTTCGAAAATGCTTTCTTGAAACTTGACTTGTCTTCCTTCGAAACTACTTTCCCTTGAAACTTGAGTTGTGTTCGATCGAAACTACTTTCCCTTAAACTTGAGTTGTCTTCCCTTCGAAATTGCTTTCCCTAAGAACTTGAGTTGTCTTCCCTTGTCCTCCAGGTGGGCACCTCATTACATCAAAAAAGACAAAACAGAAGAAACTTTTCTGCCCCAGTTTGGTACCGGAAACATCTGTGAGTATTAATTGAATCCTATCATCCAAAAGAGTTTTATGAATTTAAAATCTAAATCCCATTATCCAAGAGATCCTGATTTCAAGATAACTAAAGATTGATAACTTAACAAAAATAAAACTGACACTTGCAAATTATCGTATGAGAAAATTCGTTAGACTAGGTCTCTTTTCTTCTTCTTTATTTTAGTATCTTAGGAGAAAAAATTCATCAGACTAAGATATTGATCCTAGGAGGAAATTCATCAGACTAGGTCCATTTTTATTATCTTAGGAGAAAGATTTATCAGACTAAGATTTTTATCCTAGGAGAATGTTCATCAAACTAGGTATTTCTCTTTCTTTTTTTGTTCTTGGTATCTTAGGAGAACGATTCATCAGACTAAGTCGTTTATCCTAGGAGCATATTCATCAAACTAGGTCTCTTTTTTTACTTCTTTTTTGGTATTATAGGAGAAATATTCGTCATACTAAGATTTTGATCCTAGGAGAAAGTTCATCAGAGTAGGTCACTTTTTTGATATCTTAGGAGAAAGATTCATCATACTAAGATTTTGATCCTAGGAGAAAGTTCATCAGACTAAGATTTCTATCATAGGAGAAAGTTCATCAGACTAGGTCTTCTATCTTAGGAGAAAAATTCATCAGATTAAAATTTTGATCCTAAGAGAAAGTTCATCAAACCATGTCTCTTATCCTAGGAGAAGGTTCATCAGACTAAGGTTTCTATCTTAGGAGAAAAATTCATCAGACTAGGATTTTGATCTTAGTAGAAAGTTCATCAAACAAGGTTTTCTATCTTAGGAGAAAAATTCATCAGACTAAGATTGTTATTGGGAGTAAAATCAATCAGACTATAAACTTTTATCATAGGAGGAAAATGTGAAGATCAATGGCAAGATTTTATGCACAATATCAAGACAAATAAAGGTAAAGATTTGATAAACTTCTCTTTATCGGCTCTTCTCTTCTTCTTCTTTTTTTGTTTTTTTTTCTTTTTGTTTTTTTTGAACCACTTTTCTTGTACCGCTTTGTTCCTGTGTCACACAAAGAAAAATATGTCAGTTTTAAAAAATGGTGATCAATTTGTGGCCTTGAGTCTTGAGCAACATGGGTTCTGCTCAATTAGCTGGAGTATGTTTCTTTTGCTCTGCACCAACCCTAATTGTTTCACATCTAGTACCATTTGTGTTTACAACTCAAACAGCCTTATCCCAACTGGAGATCTTTGCTAAGGTGACCCCTTCTGATATTTTGAATGACTTCCTACTTTTGAGAAACTTGTCTGTAAGAGAGAATCAGCACTTATCTTTGCTTGCGCCAAGTAGGCTGACAAAAGTCTTTTGGGGGGAGCCTTTGCATGAATCCTCAAGGCATGTTGATAGTAACAACTGAATATACTGGCCAAATTTACTTTGTGCAGCTTAAAAGATGGTAGCAGATTTTGAAATCTTTTCTTGCTATTTTTGACAAGGACTGACTTAGAGTGAAGGACAAAATGATGCAAAGATACGAATATTAACAAGAAATGCCCCTGGCCGGAAGGACAGAAGGAAGAGATTTTTTTTCTTTTTTTTTTTTCAATAACTAGTCGTAGTGGTCATGACATGTATTTTGAACTCAACGTCCTGATCTATCAAACTAATTCAATCTTCCCTTTTTCCATTCTTATAACCTTTAAGTCGGGTTTGTTCGTGTCAATCCTTAGCATCTGCTTCACGACTCACTTTCGTTTAGTGGTGCCTCGATGGGTTTTCACCAACAAGTCTCTATCATTTATTCGTCTCTACTTATTATCTCCATACAGTGCCTGTGAGGATTTTTTCTAGTAAGACTCTCATATTTTTCTTTTTCTTTCTCTCTTCTGTGAGCAACTTGACAAAGTTCTATGTCTTGTGACAACAGTTTCTCATTGCATGCTTCTCTTGGCATTCTTGAAGGCATTTCAAAAGGTCTTGTTAGGAAGGTTTTTTGATAGGGTTGGAAAGAAAGGTCGGAAGGATCAGAGTAGACTCAAAATGATGGGATTGTAAACTTACAACTCTTGCAATCGATTCTTTCACAAACAAAATAAAATCTCTTCCCCAGTTTCATCTATTGGGGATTTTTCTTTTATTTTTTTTCATATTTTCTTTAATTATTTATCTAGGATTGTTATTTGGTTGGACCGAACCGTGAGGCTGCATACGTATCCTTTTTTAAGGAACCTGGTCTGACGTAATTCAAATATTTGAGCTAACTAATTTTTTTCAATTTCCTTTCTGTTGTTTTTATTTTCTTTTTTTTTTGTTTCCAAAGCAAGTTTCCCCAACTGCTATTTTTAGGGTATGGACCTTTGACAAATCTTTTCCTCTTCTTTTTTTCTTTTCACTTGAACTTTCTATGAACTGCCCCTGTTTGTACTCTTGGGACATGTAATTTTTTTCTTTTTATTTTTTTTACTCTAAACTTTATTCCAAAAGAGGGTAGTCAAAGAAAATAACACAAGCTCAAAAGAGGTAGTGAAGGATATAAAGTGTTTGGGTAGCAGAAAAAGGGCCTCCCAACGTCGAGAACATCAGATACGGTATCTTTTTGGGATCACAGCATTGACGAACATGTCTATCTTCTTTGTGTGTCATGGTCACAAGATACTTTTTTCATCCCTTAGAGACAAACTTTCCAACAACTTCAATTGACTAAACATCACCAAGAACAATCTTCACAATGATTTGAAGGTGAATTTTCTTAACCTCCACGGGTATGACTATTCTAGTTCCCCTTGAAATTTACTCGGACTTAATTCCAAGGTATTTCAACTCTTTTTCAACCTCAAAAATGTCTTTTCCTCAGTTGTCCAGTTTCTAAGATCTAGCCAAAATTTTCGCATGCATGTCATGTTATTAGAACTAGCGAGAAAAGAACTAACAACAAAATAACACAAAAGGACAAACTGTATCTTATTGAATAAAGGATGAAAGGGATTGACAACAAAACAAAAAACCTAACATCTGAGTTACAAACCTAAACTAACCCGGATAATGAAAATAGCAACAAAATAGACAGACATGACTCACACAAACAAAATATAAGAATAGAAGGGTTTGACTCAACAAGACAAATAAAATCTGGGTCACAACACTGAAATAACCTAGATAATAGAAAAACCATCAAAACAAGCTACTAAGATTCCTTCATAGTAGGAGAGAATGACTTTTCAATGTTAGTCTTGACATTTAGCCATAAATTTGCTCATCAGAATCAGCAGAGTCATCTCCAATTTCAAAATCATTAACTTCAGTTAGCAGGTTCCCGACATTATTCTCATACTCCATGTCACCAGGCATCATTCCGACGAAGTGTGAATCATCATGTGCAGGTACAGGATTTTGCGCGATGTTCTTGGTGTCACTGTCTTGGATCACAATAAGGTTTTTCTGGATCATCCTTTCTATTTCTGTTTTCAAATCCCGACAGCTTTCAACATTGTGCCCCTGGGTATTGGAATGGTATTCACACCTTTTAGAAAGGACAAAGCTTCTTGTACGTGGTTCCACATGATTTGGAGGAATATGTGCAATCATGTTATAATGCTTTAATTTCTCAAATAAGCTTGCATAGGACTCTCCTATTGGTGTGAAATTATCTTTCAACCTTTGTTTTCCCTTATACCCTTGGCTTGGATGTGGGCTATACATCACTTGAAAATTTTATGGAGGCTGGTGGAAATTTTGCGGTGCTCGTGCTCGCATTCTTGGGTGATCTGGTGGTGGGGCAACATACTGAGGTAGAGCGACAGAGTATTGAGGGTTCTGAGGTGGATAATACTGCTTAGGGGAGTCATGAAAAACCTGAGGGGGCTTCTCATACCTTCGAGATGTTCTCTTGGTACCTCTTCTCGACCCTGATGTTATCATGATTTTCTCAACATTCTCATTCATGTCGCCAAAATTAGCGGATTCAACATGAACAGTCTGAGTTATGGCTTTAAGAACCGCTTGACTTATAATTTTTCCTGTCTTAAGACCATTCTATACCATTTATCCTATTTTGATTGCTTCTGGGAAGGATTTTCCAACTGCGGACATCATGTTTTGAAAGTAATTTGGCTCTTGCGTTTGAAGGAAGATAGTAATTAGATCGTGGTCATCCATGGGTGGCTTAACTCGAGTTGCTTGCACTCTACATTTAATGACATATTCCCTGAAACTTCCACTTGTTTTCTTCTTCAGGTTTGAAAGGGATTTGCGGTCTGGGGTAATGTAGATATTGTATTAGAACTATTTGACAAAAGCATGTGCCATGTATCCCAGACGTACTAGCGAGATGTGTCTTGATCCAAAAACCATTAAGATGCTACTCTTGTAAAGTTTTCCCCGAAATGAGTTTTTAGCAATTCCTCATTTCTTCCCACACCTCTCAGTTGATTGTATTACCTTTTCAGGTGGGCTATGGGATATCCATGTCCATCATACTTTTCAAATTTGGGAGTCTTGAAACCAGGAAGCAAGAGGACATCGGGAACATACATAGATATTTTAAGGCAATACTCTTTTAACATGCCACTCCTTGCATGTTTTCAACCGCTGTTCTAAGCTTTTCATTATTTGGGTCATTTCTTCCTGTACCATCTTTCGGACAGGCTTCTCAATGTTTGCAGAAAGATCAAACGAGTACGAGTGGTTTTTAGAAGAGTGGAACTGCTCTTGTTGTGTAGCAAATTGTGAATCATGACAAGGATGTCCTTGGCCATTGGCCCGTGCTTGATACATTTTTGTCATTTGCTGTTTGAGCATTTCTATTCTCCCCAACCATTGTAGACTCTTGTTGAACCATCTGAGACTGAGCCTCATGACTGCTTGCAACAGCTTCAATGTCAGTTGTCATTTTTTCCTTTGGATTTCGTGTTGTCAGCTTATAGACAAACGGTCACCTCAAAAATTATTCACAATTCAAAATAAAAGACACGTTAGAATGGACTAAGTCAGTCCTTATTATTATCAATATTATTTCTTTTTTTAGTGGTTGATCGAACCTGATGTGGTTTGCCTATGTATCATGTGTGAACATAAACCAGATCTTGCGTAGCTCAGGAAGATTATGAATAAAGTAAATAAACTAACACTCTTTTTTTACATCATGAATTTTTTTTAAAATTTTCGAAGGAAAGACTCGTAAAGAAGAAAGAAAATATTATTGATTCCGTTGCTTTCTTTCTTTGGAATTTTTAAAGACAAACTTCAAAAGAAGATAAGAAAATATCATTGTATTTTTATGTTAAAATAATGAAATAAAGACTTCTAAATAAAATATTTTTGAATCTTAAATTTTTCTTTCAATTTTCGAAAGAAAAACTTTTAAAGAATAAAAAAAATATTTTTGGATTTTTTGGAAGTTTTATGAAAGAAATGCTTCTAAAGAAAAAGAAATATTTTTGAATCATGAATTTTCTTTTTAATCTTTTAAGGAAGAATGAAAATTTTTTTTTTTTTTGGATTTTTGGAAGAAATTAAAAGAAAATTTTTTTGGTATATTTTTTTAAAAAAGAAGTTGTGGTCCAACAATAGGATTTTTAAAGAAGCAAGTAACATAAAATATTTTTGGATTTATTTTTTCTAAATTGTGGGCCGGAATCGATGAGGTTTGCCTACGTATTTCATATTCGATGAGAATCAGAATCACGAAGTTCACCAGATTTTTCAGAATTTTGCCAGATTTATAGAATTTTCTAAATACCTACCTCTCATTTTCTTTATTTTTCTTCTTTCTCCTTTTTTTCATTTTCTTTCCATATTCTAGAAGCCAGTCAACATGCAAGTTGAAGCAGACAGATAATCAAGTAGCATGTAAGATGCATTAAGATAGTCATTTGATTTTGGTACACCTATCCGAGACACCCAGTCCTTGTATTGAGTCCCCAAAGGCAAATGCACATGATGCAAACAGATGTTCCTACTAGGGATCCGGCATGAGACTGAGTTATTCTAGGCTTAAAACCTGGGTGTATTGTTCTAGACCTGTGCACCCGAGCAGACAACTCGAGCCGAGGAGGGAGCTACGCACCGGAAACCAAAAGGCCATCCGGTTTAGTAACTTATCCGAGCCTCTTTCTTATTTCAAGGTATGACAATAACAGAAGAGGAGTCACGCCAGTGTGCACATCCCTAAAGATGAGAAGAGAAGGGTTTCGTAGCAGTTTACATACAGTTCAGGTAATATCAAAGCGGTAAAATTGTAACATTTAGCACAATAGACCCAAACATGCAAATAAAATCAATCAATAAATAAAGACAAATATAACAATTACTCTAAGATCGAATTCTGAACCTTGTACCAGAAGTTCTGGGTTCTTTTCCCCATCAGAGTCGCCAGAGCTGTCACACCTCTTTTTTACACCCCCGAAAGGGTATAAGAGTGTTTTTTCCAATTTAAGTGATAATCGAAACAAAATTATTTTATTTATCAAAAATCAGAGTCGTCACTTGGGATAATTCTATGGTGTCCGAGTTCACCGGTTCAAATCCCGAATCGAAGAAAAGATTGACTTTGTTTTACAGACCGTGAACACAGAAATCCGGGTAAGGAATTATGTTAGCCTGGAGAAGGTGTTAGGCATTCCCGGATTCTGTAGTTCTAGCACGGTCGCTCAACTGTTATTATTGACATGTTATCTGATTTTAGAACATGTTTAAACCTATGTGCTTTTTTAAACATTAAAATCGCTTTTACTTATTATTATTTTAAGGAAGATTCAACGTCATTTAAAACAAGTCATCAACCATGTCACATAAATGCACTCGCGGCCCACAACATATTTTATCTAATATTGTTGAGATTTGAATTTGGGTCACATAAATGCGCACCCAAATTTAAGAAAATTAATTTAAATTACGCGCCTAAAGTAACTACGCAATTAAATCACTTTTCCCTAAGCTTTGAGATTGTTGTGATACCAAATTTATGAACAGGATATTATCGGGGCAAATGGGCTAGGTAACATGATCTATTACTTGGCTAGATTCAAGAACCAAGACCACATACATCACAATCGCAATAAAAACTAATTAAACAATTTAAATGACAACTAAAACATGTTGCTCAAACAACGTAGAATCACAAATCCATCAACACACGCACTAAGCTATAATAACACAATTAAATGAGAATAAAAATTGAGAACTAAACATTTTATTGATGAACAAAGATGAAAATTTCAAATCAACCGGAATAATAAAAAAAATAATTATTGAACTGAAACACCAAAATTATAAACCGAAACCTTAAAGACACCAAAATCAACCTCGGCTCAAACGAAACTCCTTCTAGGAAGGAGCCACCACGTTCACCGGGAATTTGAGAGAGAAGTGACCAATCAGCCTTAGCTATACGGTCAACTAGCACAAATGGTTGGAGTCCAACTACTACGGGTGCACTACCAATTTCACTTTCAATGTTGGCGGCTCGAATTTCAATTTCCATAATGCCCCTTTCCAAATTTGAAGAAATTTCGTTTTATTTTCCACAAATGGGATACTAATCCAGAGACGGACGTATCCGTGAAGAAGCAGAATATAAGCACTTCAAATAAACAATTAACTAATCACTAAACTTCTTCTATCGCAATTGTATTGGGACAAAACTGTATTTAAATTAAAGATGATGTGGCATGATACTTGGGTTGGTCAAATAATTTAAGTGTGATAATTCAGTAAAAGGCACGAAAAATTATAGATACGGGAAAAGGAATGAAAACAGGCACGGAAAGGAATTTAGACACGAGTTTTGTACCAATTGAAATCATTTAATGCCAACGGGTAAAAAGAAGCGCTGAAGACGAAAATTTGGTGGCAAAAAGTAGTCTAAATTCATTATTTAATGTCTGATACGTATTGAATCAACATTTAATAGCGATGATTGTGTAACGTTTCATTAAATATTCTTTATTATTTAGATTAAGCCGTTACTCCTTATTAGCTATAAAAGGATGAGGTTTCATCATTTGTAAGGGCACGAAATATCATCTATATCATATTGAAATAAAAATTTCTTATTGCTTTATTCTTATAAGCCTATTATATTCTGGTCTCTTTAATTATCAGTAACCCAACTTCTTTTTTCAAAATTCACGCTTTGATCAAATTATATTTTTTTGGTTAACCAGCAACTTCTTAGTAATCCATGAGAGCATTCATCAAATCTAACCGTTTCTACCACTAAACTTTGTACTATCAATCATGAAAGCTCAACTAGGTTAACCTTCATGCAAGTTGTAGTAGAAGTTCCAGAGCATTAGTTAGCAATTCTCAAAAGCGGATTGTTACGTCTTACACGAAAAAAGGGGTGGACTTTTTTGGTATCTGCAGCTGGCGCTTTTCTTGCAATGTAGGTAGTTTTTTAGCTAGGTCTAGGTCTTAAAAACTTGGGGTAGGGTTTATTTACTTGGGTATTTTATATGGAGGTGGGAAGAGATGATGGCCATTGGATTAAAACGAAAATTGATGGCTAGGATTAAATTTTGCACTTAAATGGAATAATGGGTTGGGAAGAATGAGCTAAGGGTAATTGGGTTGTACCATGTCTTTTTGGTTAATTTTTTCCATTTCTTTTCTTTTATTAAAAAGATGAATTAAAAATAACTTTATAAAGATACTAGTATATTTAAGATGATAAAAATATTTAGAGAAGACTTATAATTACTATGTTAATGAAACTTAAATACTACTCTATATATACTAAAATGTAAAATATTTTTGAACTTTTTTTCATATCCTTTTTTTTTTGGAAAATAATATGGCAAGACTATTTTTTGTATTTTTTCAAATATAAAACTAACTAGACCAAATATCAACTAGCTAGAAAAAGAGAAAATATTTTTGTAATTTTTTTTAGATAAAATAAAGTAAAAAGAGCGATACTAAATCTAAACTAAATATTTATACAAAAATATATAAAAAATCTTGGGAGGGTCAAAAATCACATATGTACAATGGTAACCTACGTCGTGCCTCGACGTTAAATCAGGCGCTTCTTGCAGGGCAAACCATGTGTTTTTCTTCTTATTTTCTTTGATTTTCTTTGTAATATAGGATTGATTCTTGGGCCAATTGATTGTAAGATGTTACAGGATTGTGTTGATGCAGTGCAGGACTCTGTAGAAAAAAGTGCCAGGTCTCTGAATTTTCTAATGCGGTCGTACTATATTTAGTGCGGACCGCACTGGTTAGGGTGAAATACAGACCTCTCTAAATTTTGTCACTGCGATCACACTATAATTTGTGCTGTCCGCAGTGGACCTCTGCAGCCGCAATCCATTTTGTGCATATCGTAGAGTGATGCCTCATCAAGCTTGAAAGTATTTATGTAGCGCGGACCGCGATTCATTTTTTGAGGTCCGCACTGATTGGTGAGACTGGGCCCCAGGTCCTTTTCGATAAATAGGGCCAGAGGCCCTCTTTTTAACCTATTCGAACCCTGACTCTTAAAATTAATACAAGCATTGTTCATCACCTCCTTTGCTCGTAATTAACTGCTTGGATTTGTTACTCTTTACTTAATCTCACATCTGGTACCATTACTTGCCTTTTTAATTGTTTAGTTTTGTTAATTTCTTTTAATTTTAGTTCTTCTTTCTTCCTTCTCTATGTTTCCTGTACTTTTTCTTCAATTTATTAGGTTAGGGTTGCAAATTTCGTGATTAGAGTAGGCCGAGGTAGTTAAAAAAAGGTAATCACTTAGGGACTGACATAGCCATCGACATATCGAGGAGAGAGTACGAGCCTTCTTGGGAGATCTCTTCAGATTCAGTACCAACTCATATCCCTGATTGGCCAGAGATGCATAGACTGAGAGATACACCTATGGTATCCCTCATTTCCCAAGCATCCGTAAAAATTTCTTCTGGGTCATTTAAGGCCTCAGGTGATGATAGTTGGGAATACTCCACCTCTCCCACAACTTCAGTATCGAGAGAGGGTGCAGTAGGTAATTAGGAAGAAGTAGGGGTAGAAGAAGGAGTAGGACAACAACAACTGAGGGGTATTGCCGAACTAAGAAGCCGGATGTATGGCAAGACCGGTTTGTTAGTAAGACAGCGTACCATAAATTCCGGGAATGGTGTCCGGTGAGCAAGTTGATCCCGAAGAGGAGCTTCATAGATAGAGACTTCCTACTCACAACCCCAATGAGAGGAGATAGTTTCGGGGAAGAGTAGGATGAGAGAACGTATTGGGGGACTGTGTGGATGCAAACGAGTACTTAGTCAAAGAATTCTACACCAATGTTGCCCATATCAAAAAGGTGACCAAGGTGTAGAACTTGAAGGTTTCATTTGATGGAAACACAATCAGTGATTACCTTGGCTTTGACGAGGAGGATGAGACCTTATACGTGGCTAATATGGAACTAGGTGAGGAGGCTCGTCCCTGACTAGCACAGTACCTGGCAATCCCATGTACCCCCCCCCCCGACTGGTTGACTGCTGGAGTTAAGATCATGAGACGGAGTTTGAACTTTGAAGCGAAGGGGTGGCAGTCATTTGTGTGCAGCAGGTTGGACCCTACCACTCATGACAAATCCTTACCTCTTCACCGGGCAGTTTTGGTGGCGTCGACCATGGTGGGGTACACAATAAATGTAGGGAATATGATGTTGCAGATTATTACTATTGTGGGTACCAAGCATGACAAAAATTATTTGTTCCCCAGTTTCCTCACTATGTACTTCCGGGATCTGAAGGTAGAAAAGAGGCCCTTAGACATTAGAGTCAAGGCGAAGGCCCTTTTTCCTGGTTAAGCAAGCAGGGGAATGACAACCCCAAGAGCAAGAACTTCAAGAGTACAGTTACTGCTCCAACTAGCCAGTTTGAAGAGCCAGTTGTGGTAGTGACTCCAGCTGAGCCTGCCACTACTTCCATTGATCCCTCCTTGTCCATCCACCTCAGAAGACCCGAAGATTCCATCTTCCCGGGACTATCCCATTACTACCCACAGACTGAGCCAGGCACTTCTAGTATGAACAACTGGATGCAGACTACCTCATCCAAGTTGTCTACCCTCATTACCACGGTAGAAGCTCAGTCGGCACCTTCACCCCCACAGGTTCCCCAATCGATCAAGGATGCTCTCATAGAGATTTTAGACAACCAGAAGAAAATCCTCGACACTCAAAAGGTACTGACTAAGGCTGTTGATTCACACAACAAGGCTTTCAAGGATCTTGCTTGGGAGCATAAGAAGCTAAGGAAGACACGAGCGTCCAAGAGTCCATGAAGGAGTTGAGAGCTGATATTTAAAGACTGAAGGCAGATCAGCTGCCTTTATACTTACTGCTCCAGGACCCAGCACCCGCACCTTATTTCCATCTAGTGCATTCATAAAGGCCTCCCAAGAGCAAGAGGATGATTCCTAGAGCTGACAATGCAATCATCCAACTGGTAGACCTATATGATACCTCCTCCAGCCAGCCATAAGGTGCACCACCTCCGAGTCATGTTCAGGTCCAGGCCCAGGTCCCAACAGCATAGCAGCGGGCCACCGGGAACTAGTTCCCGAGCAGAGTGAGGACCCTACGACCACTCAGGAGCCTATGCACACAGACAAGCCATAGGGAATCCCTATATTCACACAATGTTTTGTGTTTAGGATGGTAAAAGTCATCACCTTGAGACTCTTGTGTTGACCGATAATCATCAAGTGGTTTTTCGGGACCATTTTGTGCTTAAATCTTATCTATGGTCATTGTGGCCCCCGAATATGTGTCTTTGGCAATCCCATAGCTTGTGTGGGGAGTAATCATATTGCAAGTCCATGTCCCAAGCCATTGGTCTAGAACTTGCCCTAAATTTTTGTTGCGGCAAAATCCTAAGTGAATTTTGACTTGAGACATGATTATAGGCTCTCCTTGGTCCAAATGATAAGTGAACACATCTATAACCTACCAATTATAAGATCCCTAGTAAACCCTTTTGAGCCTTAGAACCTTTTTCTTCAAGAACCATGATAAAATCCTATACCTGTTGTGAATGATACCCTCTCTTGGCACCCGATCTTTCCTTTATCACATGGAAAAAGTATAAGTTTGGGGAGGGGGAGATGAGGATTGCAACCAAGTGGTAAAAAGGCAAAGAAATGAAGAAAAGGAAAGGCAATGAAAAAGAAAGAAAATAAAAAAAAAGCCAAAAAGAATGTTCAACGTGAAAAAATAATAATAAAAAGGGATTCAAGAAAAGCAAAGAATGAAAGGTGTGAACAGTTGAAAAAGGAGAAAATATTTGAAATGCATAAGAAAAAGTGACAATGTGTCTCTCTAACCCCTTAGAAAGAAGTGAAATGACTCAAAGAGTCAAGTGAATGTGTGCCAAATGAATGAAAAGAAGTGCTTAAGGAAAGATGGAACCTACTTAGACCGAAACATTTCCTACTCCTAGCCAAAAGCCTTCACAATTTCTCCACAAAAGTAATATATGATCTTGAGTTGAATGAAGCTTACATTAGTGGATACTCACATAAGAGGCAAGCATACGGTACCTAAAGCTGGACTTGTGGCTTTTTATTGAGAGAGGAGTGAATTTTCATTATCCTCGTTCTAAGTGCCACTATCTTAAAGGTGAGGATTGCTTAGAAAGAGTTGAGGATGTGCGAGTTAGGGTTCCACAATGATCGAAGTAATACAAAAGTATACTTTGCCATGTTGAGTCAATTCTTTATGCTCTTGTTTCGCACTTAATCCATGAAATTTCAAAGATTAAAGTTATTAATAATTTATTTGTATTGAGGGCGATTGTTAGACCCAATTGATGCTAGATAAGTTTACTTTAGGACAGCTGAAAATTTCTTGAATTTTTCCTTAAGGGGTGGGTCTTATTTTCTTTGCTTGAGGACAAGCAAAAGCTTAAGTTTGGGGGAGTTGATAACTAGGGATTTTGACACATTTTATAATCCTTATTGCTTATTCTTTTATTAGAAATTCATACAAAATAGTCCCAAAAGGCTCATAAGTTGTTCTTGATTACAGGTTTGATCAACAAGGTGACATGATGTCAAAGATCAGCTCAAAAGGAGTGAAACTTGCACAAGTGCCAAAGACAAGGCAAGCTCAGGCAAGACAGGCCCAGTGTGGTCGTACACCATTTTGTGCGGTCCGCATTAGGAGCTCCAAAGAGGTTGATTTCCAGGCAAAGAGGCAATGCAGCCGCATTAGGTTTTGTGCGCTCCGCACTGGAGTTAATGCGGCCGCACTAGATTAGTGTAGTACACAGACCCAAGATTCATAGATATGCCAGATATGAAGTTCCAAGCCAATGCAGTCCACATTCCATTTTTTGTGGACCACACTAGAAACCTCCGTGACCGTAGTTCATTCTGTGCTGTCTGCATTACCCGAATTCAGAGAGCTGTATTTTCAAGTTCAGAGCCCTAGTGCGGCCGCACACCATTTTGTGCGACCCGCACTAACCCCGCAGGGGAATTTTTTTCCTGATTATTCAGCATATTATAAATAGATTCTTTTTCTATTTTAGGGCATCAGATAGTTTTGTAACTTAGCTGTGCTCGTGGGTTCGACTTTCTTAGCCATTTTGGGCAATTTTGTCTACTTTTTATTATTGAATCTTGTTATTTAACTTAGTGATTAATTAATATGAGTTTTTCTTCATCTATTTCTTGCTTTTCTTCTTTAATTATGAGTATCTAGACCCATAATCTAGGGTTGTGGCTCAACCTTAGTGTGGATAATTTATGGGTCTTATATTCTAGAGCTAAATTGACTATAGATGTTTGATATTTTGGCCAATTTTATAGTTAATTGCTGAATTAGTGGTTGCAAATACTAGTTTGTGTTTAGTTGACTTTGGGTTCTTCTTGAGAAAGAGAGCCTAAGCCTCCGAAATTGGTCCACCAAGGAATTGGGGTGTACTCAAAAGATTGATAGCCTTAATAAAAGGGTTAAACCTCGAGAGAGTACTACCCGACTTGAACCCTAGTTGCTTGTGCAACTTGAGAAAGTCAATTCGGGCAAAATCACTCAAACCACCGAAAGGTATAGAGTGGGTAAAGTCGTGCAACGGTTATATCATACTCCCCAATTATGTCAATTGTGCCTTAGACTCAAGTACTCGTCAATTGACCACCTAGGCGGAAGTCACTGCCCTAGTGCCTTTTAAACTGTTTAAACAACCTCTAGCATTTAACTCTTATCTTAATCTAGTTCCATTTACCATTTGTAGTTTGATAATAGTAGAAGTAAAAAAGTAAACCTCAAAAATAATTAGAAGTGTAATTTGAAATACATACGCAATCCTAAACTAGATAGACTCTATTCCAATTTTAGCTCTCTTTGAATATTGATCCCGACCCAAAATTGGGTAAAAACTGTTCCGACCTTCTCTTGATACTTAATTAATAGTGCGAAGTAGACCGCGACCAATACCCAAACACCCTCCACTTCTAAGCATGTTAGCTTTTCAGCTCGTAGATAAAGCACACATGTTCGGCCCTAAGCTCCTCAAAATGTAACTTATATATAAGTAGAATGCATCGAGAGCAAGCACTATCCACGTCTACATGTTCTTAGTTTCCCGCATCTTATCCTTCAAAATAATTTAGTGGCAAGTTAGGAACCCGGCTAGCTTTAGTCCCTTTGTTTGAGTAAAAATATTATCAAATTCTTTTTAGCCCATTCTGACAACCTTATACTTTTCAATGAGAATCAGGTTTATCTAACTTTTCTTTTTTGCAACATGTTCAATATTTTTCTGAATTGCTTTAAACATATTAGTGCATGAATCTTTAAAGTGTACGTTATTCCCATAGCGTGTGCACAAGCGACTATCAAGGGTAGAGACATGAGTGATTTTAGGGTTGTAAGCGGTCTTGATCTTGTTATGTCCTAATATTGTTATTGCGGTTTTCATGCAAAGTGATTAATACCTCTGAGGAACTGTTTCACTTTGGAGTTTATTTTCAATTTACGTCTTGTTCAGATTTTTTTGGAGCATCCTACTTTTCTCAGATTTAGCACAGAGATTATTTTTAGCCCTTTTTCAATTTAATCTATAGATATTTTCTGAATCTCGCTAGCATGAAACTTTCCTTTATTAGGTGCATCAAGAAGCATTTTATTCTCAAGTTGTAAAATTTATTTTTCATTACCTAGAGTGAGAAACTGATCTTTTAGATCTTTAACAACATTTTAAAGATTTTTCTTACTAATTTCTAGGTCATCGTTGTCAAACTTAAGAGTTAAGAGACGCATACCTTTATGAGTTGTTCCTTTTCAACATAGAGACCATGATATGCATCAATTAAGACCTTAGACAATGAACTTGTTTCTTTTTATAATAAGCTTTAATGTCATGAAGGATTACCTTAGATTGTTCATCTTGCATATTAGAAATCTGAGTTGGCCATCAAAGGAAGAAGGTCGTCATCAACTGAGTTCATCCTTGGACATCAAAGACTGATGCTCAACTTTTTTGTTTTGTTGTTCAAAATAGTCATTTCTTTGATTACTTTTTCAAATATTTTAATTAAATAGTTATTTATGTAATTTTTATTTAGCTTATAAATATATAATTTTTATTTTTTTTAAAAAATTAGAAGTAATAAGTTGATGACAGAAGCTACACCAAAAGTATATTTTGATTTTGTTTCCAAAGTCTATCATTTCTTTCGCGCGAAGGCGAAAGACTAAATGCTAAATTACTGATCCTACTTATTGGGATGGGCATTCACCACAAAATATATCAATACTAGAAATTCAATAATAAGCGATCATAAAAATCGATCAATATTAAACGATTTTGGCTAATTACCTACCAAAACACGTCCAAACATGCTTGGTCGCTTTTTTGATGGTCGTCTTAGTATCCCGGCCTAGATTGGCCGTTAATTACCGACCAAGGTTGGTCGGTCAATTAAATTCAAAAAACATATTACAAAAAAAACCGACCAAAGTTGGTCATCATTTTAATTATGTAATCAAATGATTCACCATCTGGGAATCGAACCGGAGTGTGTACTGTGACATGATACTATTCTAACACTAGACTATTGCGCCAAATAAAACCAACCAAGTTCGTCGGTTTCATAAAATAAATTAAAAAATAAATTATTTTTAAAAACCGACAAACTTTGGTCGGTTTTTGGCAGGTTTTGACCGACCAAAGTAGGCAGTGGTGGACCCAAATTTTTGTGCAAGTGGTTTCAGTCGAAAAAGTTCATAACTAACATAAGCGTATAAGCCGTATAAGCGGGTTCAAAAATAATTTCTGTACAAAATTTACCTTGCTTTAGCCATAATTTATACATATACACAATATTATTTTTTGACAAAGCGGGGTTCAGTTGAGCCCACTTCTCACCACTTGGATTCGTCCCTGAAAGTAGGTTGGTTTTTCTTAATCAATTTTTACTGAATTTCTAATAGTGTATACTCAACAATAACTTTATGGATTGTGTTTAGGGTTATATATCCAAATTTTATGTGGAAAAGTAAGTTAGCTTTTAGTAAATTCATACTTGAGAAGATCACATTCACACTTTTAACCATAACCTTTTCGAATTTTAATTATTTCCTGCCGTATAAAAAAATAAGAATCAATTAGTTTAAAGTAATGCAGGTTTTTGTAATGAGTGTGAGTCGATAACTTGAGAAGTACTTTTAACAATATTAGAGTTGATAATGGTTTTACTATAGTAGAGAACTCCTTTTTGTACATGTAGTGATCCTCTAAATATGCACTCCAACATATATACTAGTAATCGTTGTAATAGTAGTCAAAGTAGTTATAGCAATGTGGTGCACACCAGCACCACACTCTCTGTAACAGCAATATTTAATAGTTAATGCAATATTGTCCTTCTTGCCAAGAAAAAACATAGTAGCGCTGGTCAAATTGCGGCAAAAAGCCCTTTACAATTATTTAGCTCAAAAGTTATTTGTATACTTTGTAAGCTTTAAAACAATTAAAAATAAATAAGGGTGTATCATAATCAAATATAATGAGACCTAGAGATGAGAGAGCAATACAGTAAAGGTAGATCTGATGATGCAAAAGATAATATTAGCTTAAAAGAGAAGCAATCGATAGAGATAGAAACAGGGAAAGAGAGAAGTATTATTGACAATAACACTGATACCCATTACAATGTGAATTAAGGTCTCCTTTATATAGTAGGAGACATTCCTCGGAATAATAAAAAAAAAGTACAAAAGCAGGTGGCTTCTTCTTAGTGAAGAGGTTAGGACCTAAAGGACGTTGCCTTCATCCCCACACTCGGGTCGTGACCTCACTCTGGTCGGCGCCTACTCATTGGGCGTTCTCGTTGGCGCGAGGACGTCGAGGGAAAATTTTTACCCTATATAGTTAGTCCCTCCGTTCGTTGGAGACATGCCCTATGGACGTCTTCAATGGACGGAATTACAAGCCTCGTCTTAAGAGAATTTGGACACATCCTTGGACAATAGCACGAATGAGACAAAAATGTATGACACGGTTGAACCTTGACTTATGCTCTATTTACAGAATGACATCATCAGTTGCATGCGCCATCATTGCACTTGTTCCCGATGTGGTTCAGATGATGTGATATTTCTGTTTCCCGCGCCCATTTTGAATCATGCCCCTTTCCCTGTAGCCTAACTCTATAAATTAGAGAACGTTCAAACCGATTCATCTTTCAAACCTTTGGAGAGTATTTTCTTATTCGCTTTTGTGCCTTGCTTTCTTGCAATGGTTATCTTGTGTGAGATCCTCTCCATTTCTGTGTAGTTATATTTCCCATCAGCGGTATTTTAAAACAAGTACATATGGAGAAATGACGCCAGAGCAGCAAAAAGACCAAAGATACTGCCCCATCTAGGGTTCCGCCCTCTTCCGTTGGCGAAGAAGAAGAAGTGGTAAAGTCCCTTGTTCCTCTTTCGGTAGATAACGTGCTCCCCTAAATAGATGCACGTTCGAAATGATTTTAAGAAGAAGAGCTCATTTATTCCCTGGGAGCATAGTGAACTACTACAATCCTACTTAGATGCCCTTCGATCAACATACAACATTCCGGGCCATGTAGAAATGGTTCAGGCTGAGATGGACTATGCCAATGTGCATAGGCCTGGGTGTTGTACATTTTATGAATATCCGTTTAGGATCGGGTACAACCTACCATTTAACTCTTTAGCAGAGGAGCTCTGCCGCTTCTACAAGGTGTGTCCGGCTCAGCTTACACCCTATACTTTGAAGGTGTGTAGAATCTTTACCACGTACACGGCCAAGGCGAGGAGTGAGGTTTCGGTTTACCATCTTTTGCATATGTTCAGCCCAAGCTACTTGAGGGGTACCATGCTTCATTTGAAGAGTCGTGGTACAAAGAGTTTTGTAGTGAAATCCAATAATAAGACCAATCGCGGCTTCTGGAAAAGATACTTCTACATCAGGATGGATCACCTGGTGCCTGATCCTGAAGTGTTCCCAGAGGTGGAACCCAGAATATAAGTATCCTTGTGCGGATTTCATGATTGTTTGGGGTTCTGACACTTCAGCCGTTATGATTCTTTTTCATTTTTGTAATGGCGGTTTCTCCACCCCAATTCATTGAAATTATTAGATCATGGGTGGAGAGGTTGATACCTTACATGGAGAAGTTCCGCACTTGGACCGCATTTTGCAACCAGTATGGCCTGCCGGGTAGGTTTTTTTATTTTGGCTTCAGTTTCGAAGGCCCCTTTAATTTTGTTTGCCTGACTCGCTTGTTTTGGCAGGTCGGGTTGTTTCCAAAAAGAAGAAGGCCGTAGTTGCCCCGTCTAGGGTGGAGGTTGACTCTAATGACGAACACGTATCTTGCGGCTCGCCCAATGACAGCGCCCTTGCGGGTTCTCAGCAGGGGGCCGTGCCGGTAGTGTCATTCGAGTCGGTGCCTGAGGTTATGCCAGTAATAGAGCCTGAGGCCGCGTCCACTGATGAAGTGGTTCCTTCGGAGCCATCCTCGAAGCCTATGGATGAGGCTTCTGAAGGTGAAGAGCCTCTAGAGAGAAAGAGGCGGCGGCTGATCACTTATAAGGGGATTGCGACTGAAGAGGTGAGGACTAGCAAGCCCCATCAACAGCTAAGGCTGATTTTCATGGCCGAGGCCATCCGCTCAAGAAGGTTGGCTCCTCGAAGGAGAACCTCCGCCGCTGCCAGCTCAGTCCGCATTCCAAAGGGCGGTTCACTGTCTGTAGTCAGAGAAGCTTGCATTGAGGTTGAGAGGACGAGCCCTGAGGCTGCCGTTGGAGATGTGGACGAGGTGGTGAAGGCTTCTACCCGTGTGGGGATTATGGCTGGCAGGTCCAACCGCTGAATCGTGATCCTTAGTGGGTACAACCTTTTAGAAAACAACGAGCAAGCTGTAGCGGAAATGACCCTGTTATGTGCACCTACGGAGCATGAAATGTTGAAAGGCGTTAGTAATAGGGATCTGTCTAGGAGGGTCGCTGGTGCAACTCTGCAGGTAGTTTTCAATTTTGTATGGGTCGTGAAGACGACTTTGGTACGTACTGACTTGTATTCCCTCTTTCCTTTCCTTTTTAGACTCTCGTATTGGAGATGGAGAGGAGGCGGCGTAAGCAAAGAAAGGCATCCACCTTCAATAAAATGATGAAGAAGTATAAAAAATGTCGTGATAAGCATCAGGCGTTAATAGATTTGTTCAAGCAGTACCCTCAGTTTCGGGTGTTCCGAGCGGGTCTTGAACAATCGGAAGCTCACTTGAAGCGGATGGTGGCCAAGTTGGAGGAGGTGATGAGCAAGTGATGGCTGCTTTGGCTCGGAACATCGAGCTAGAGACTCTCCTTCAGTCAAAAGAAGAGGAGCTGGCGATCAGCCGTGGGGTAGCGGCGGAGGCGGCTCAGTTGAACACCAGAGTCGCTGCTTTGAACGGCGAGCTTGATACCAATGCTGCTAAGGTTGAGACCCTCAAGCGGGCCACTTTGTCAAAGCTCAAAAATGACGTACATCGTGAGGCACATTAAATATGGGTGTACGCTAAAGTTAGACTGGTCGTCTCGAGGAGTACTTGTCTACAAGTCAAGCCACTGAGGCAGAGGTCGAGGAGCAACGATGCTTAGCGCACGTTGCCCGCGTGACTTGTGGTTATAGCTCTGATTCCCTTGATAGGGCGAGCTATAACTCTGAAGACGTCAACCGTCTAAAATCTGGCTCCTAGATCTCTAAGACTTACCAGCCCAGGGGCGATGACGGATCAAATAGCGGCCAAGCGGGGTGTGAAGGATGAAGCAGCGGCGGCTCTTAGGATTTGTGTATATATTTTTTTTGTGATGTAACCGGGACCTTTTTCAGGGTCGGATGTACATGTATTTTTTTGGAGATAATGAAGCATAGCTTTTTGCTAATTTATTCTTTCCTTTGCTCTCTTCTTTTTTGGTGCCCCGTCTCCGTAGAGCCGGTGCTCATTTACTTGTTGGACTTCTATTGCATTTTTGCTTGTTGTTCACATGCTTTATGCCGCAGTTGAACTAGGTTGGTGATTAGTGGAAAATGATCGAATTAGATTGTTATTTTAATATCGATGGCCTTAACCATACATGTGACTTCAGCTTTTATCGGGTTGTTAATTTTTCATAGCCGATCTCAATTGCCTTGGCTAATGGTAGCGCGGATGGCTTTATCCATATAATTTCGACGACCTTAGCTATGTGCATGACTTCCAGTGTCGTAAAGTCACTTGCTTGTTTGTCACTGTCGATCTGGGTCGACGTCTAATGGCGATGGCCTTGGACGTAATGGATTATATGGCCTTAGCAGTAATTTAGTCGATGGACTTGGCCAAAATTAAGTTGATGACCTTGGTCACAACTTGTTAATGGCCTTGGCCATATGGGTGACTTCAACTATTGTCGAATTACTTGCTGGCCGCAGTTAAACTAGGTTGACTATTGGTGGCGATGGCCATAGCCATGATGAAGTTGATGGCCTTGTCCAAAATTAAGTTGATGTCCTTGGTCATAACTTCTTTATGGCATTGGCCATATGGGTGGCTTCGACTTTTGTCAAATCACTTGCTTGCCGCAGTCGAACTGGGTCGACTGTTGGCGCCGATGGCCTTAGCCATGCTGAAGTCGATGTCCTTGGCCCAAATTAAGTTGATGGCCTTGGCCATATGGGTGACTTAGACCGTTGTCAAATCACTTGCTTGCCGTAGTCAAACTGAGTCGACTATTAGCGATGATAGCCTTAGCCATGATAAAGTCGACGGCCTTGGCCGCTTACGCATTGGAGATAGTCGTAGCCGTTTATTCATTAGAGTTGGTCGTAGCCGTTTATTCATTAGAGATGGTCGTAGCCGTTTATTCATTAGAGATGTTCGTAGCCATTTATCCATTGCAAATTTTCGTAGCCATTTATCCATTGGAAATGGCCGTAACCGTTTATACATTGGAGATGGCCATAGCCGTTTATGCATTGGAGATGGTTGTAGCCATTTATACATTGGAGATGGTCGTAGCCATTTATACGTTGGAGATCATGCTAGTCCAGTCCCTTTATTATGTCGGACTAGAGAGCATATGCAGAGGCTGATATGATAAACTTGTTTCGCAAATTTCTCCGGGTGTACCCTACACCGCCTCGTTACAAAGCTCCCCGAGAAACCCATTTGGGACAATACTTCGATAAAGGGAAAAAGAGTACGATTCGGGAGACGCCTTTCAAAAACGAAAATACTTGAGGTGGGCGACATTCCAATTGTTTTGTAGCATTTTTCCTTCCATTGTTTCTAACTGGAATGCTCCTTTATTTGCTGCTTCTGCGATCTTGTAGGGTCCGTCCCAATTAGTGTCCAATTTTCCTTCGCTTGGGTCTTTGGATGCCAATGTCTTGGCTTTGAGGACATAGTCTCCCACTTTGAGTGGTCTTATCTTGGCCCTTTTCTTGTAGTATCTTTCGACTTGTTATTTTTGTGCCACCATTCTTATGTGGGCCATTTCTCTTTTTTCCTCGGCTTCATCGAGGTCTTGGAGACTGTTCATGTCATATTCTATTCCGCTGGTGTGCGAATACCTCAAGCTTAGTTCACCGACCTCGACAGGTATGACCGCGTCGGTCCCGTAGACCAGTGAGTATGGTTTTCCCCTATGCTGCATTTGGGTATGGTCCAATGGGCCCATAATACTTCTGGTAGTAGCTCGGGCCATAACCCTTTGGCCTCCTCAAGTTTCTTTTTTTAGTATATTTTGAATTGTCTTGTTGGAGGATTCTGATTGGCCGTTGGTAGCGGGATGGTATGATGTTGAGAGTATTCGCTTGATATGTCATTTTTCGAAAAATTCTATCATTTTTTGACCAACAAATTATCGTCTGTTGTCACAGCTGATTTCCTTGGGGATGCCGAAGTGCCATGTGATATTTTTCCATATGAAGGCGATGACCTCATGTTCATGTATTTGGGTGTACGCACCTGCTTCCACCCACTTGGAGAAATAGTCAGTTAAAACTAGAAGAAATCGTACCTTTCCTCATCCCGCGAGGAGGAGTCCGATTATGTTCATTCCACATTTGATGAAGGGCCATGGGGAGGTGATCGAGTGGAGAGGTTCTCCTAGTTGATGTATCATGGGGGCGTAATTTTGGCACTGTTTACACTGGCGAACATATTCTGCTGCCTTTTTCTTCATGGTAGGTCAGTAATATTTAGCCCGTATGAGGTATCGCAGGAGGCTCAGTTACCTGTGTGGGCACCGCAGTGACCCTCGTGCACCTCTTCGAGCACCGGCCTCGTTTGGTGCAGCCCTAGGCACTTCGCCAAGGGTCCGCCAAACATCCTTTTGTAGCGGTCATTGTTTATCAAGAAATACCGGGCAGTTTGTGCGTAGAGTTTCTTTTCCTCTTTCTTGTCGAGTGGCAGTGTTCCATCTTGCAGATAGGATACTAATTGATTGCGCCAGTCCCAAGTCAGATTTAAAGAGAATACCTCAGTATGGTCGATGGCTGAATGGAAGAGGGTGACCACGCTTTCTTTGTGGAAATTTTCAGCGGCCGTGGCCAATTTTTCTAGGCCGTCTGCTTCGACGTTTTATGACCTCAGAATTTCCTCGAAGCGGCACTCATTGAACTTGGCCATTAGCCTGTGGATTTCCGACTGGTATTTCTTCCGCCTTTGTTCTTTTATCTAATAATTCCCAGCGACTTGGTTCACCAAGAGTTGGGAGTTGCAATGGAGGATGATTTGTCGAGCCCCATACTTGATGGCTAATTTACTACCTGCAATAACAGCCTCGTACTCGGCCTCGTTGTTAGTCATTTTAGGGTATCGTATGGACTGGCGAATTATTTTGCCCGTGGGAACCTTTAGGATGAGTCCCAATCTCGATGCCGATGCATTGGTGGCACCGTCAGTATATAGAGTCCATAGGTCGGTATTGGAGGAGGCACATTGTGCCTCAAGTTCCGCCTCTAACAGGATTTTTGTGCTGAAATCGGCTATAAAATCGGCAAGTACTTGCGACTTGATGGCCGTTCTTGGGTTGTACGAGATGTTGTGCTCGTTAAGCTCAATGGCCCATCTGGTGAGCTAGCCTGATAATTCAGGCTTATGTAGGACGCTTCTCAATGGGAAGGTCGCCAACACTTTCATGGGGTGGCGTTGAAAATAGTTCCAGAGCTTCCATGAAACCACGACCAATGCCAGAGCTAATCCCTCAAGGTGTGGATACCGTGTTTCAGTGTCCACTAAGGTTTGTCTAATGTAATAAATAGGATATTGTGTACCTTTGTTTTTGCGGACCAAGACTGCGCTAATGGCGACCGCGGGTACGGCCAGATATACCAGTAGGGTTCGCCCGAGCTTGCTTTGACTAACAGGGGCGGTGAGGATAGGTACGCTTTTAGCTTTCTCAAGGCTTTGACGCACTCCTCGTTCCACTGTAACCCTTGGTCTTTTTTCAAACACATTGAAAATTTTATGGCACCTGTCGGAAGACCGCAAGATGAATCTAGATAGAGCGGTTATCCGCCCTGTCAACTTTTGTACTTGTTTTTTACTGTTCAACACCTCAGGTATTGTGTCTATCACCTTGATCTGGTCTGGGTTGACCTCGATGCCTCATTGTGATATGAGAAACCCGAAGAATTTTTCTGAGGCCACGCCGAAAGTGCATTTCTCGGGGTTCAGCTTCATCATGTGCTTCCTCAATATCACAAAGGCTTCCTTCAGGTGGCCGATGTGGTCTTCTTTCTTTGCTGATTTTACCAACATGTCATCAATATAGACCTCCATGGTCTTACCGATTTGTTCTTTGAACATCTTGGTGACCAGTCTCTAGTACGTGGCTCCTGCATTTTTGAGTTCGAAGGGAATTACCTTGTAGCAATATGTCCCTTGGTGGGTGAAGGAAGTTTTTTTCTCCTGGTCCTCCTCATCCATCATGATCTGATTGTAGCCGGAGTAAGCGTCTAGGAAGCTTAGCAGTTCGTGTCCTGCGATGAAGTCAATTAGTTGGTCAGTGTGGGGTAGTGGGAATAAATCCTTTGGGCACGCTTTGTTTAGGTCGGTAAAGTCCACACACATTATCCACTTCCCTTTGTCTTTTTAACCATGATAATAGTAGAGACCCATTTGGGGGTATTTCGATTCCCTGATGGAGCTGTTGGCCAGCATTCGGTCCACTTCCTCACTGGCCGCATCGTTGATGGCAGCGTGAATTTACTTCTCATTTGCTGCACGAGTGGGTGTAATCGGTCAACGTTTAGCTTGTGAGTGGCGATGTCTCGTGGGATTCCTGGCATATCTGAAGGGGAAAAAGCAAACAGATCTGCATGGTTAGTTAAAAATTCATGATACTTACTTGGATTAGTGAGGTCGTGCCTGATGTAGGCTTTCTTCACAAGGTTGGCATCGTCCAATAGACTGGGTCGAGATCTTCGACCGTAGATTTACAGGCCTATACGGTATCAGGATCTTTAATGGCGTCTATCGTCGAGTCGACCTTAGTCCCTGACATAGCTGATTGTTATGCCTCTACACTCGCCCGTTTAAGCTGTTTGGTGTGGGCGCAATCTTGCGCTATTTTGTAGCATTCCCTTGTGGTGCATGGCTCGCCTCAGATACTGAATATTGGCCATGGGCTAGGGAATTTTATTTCTTGATAAAAGCTTGACGGGACCCCTCGCATGGCGTGTATCCATGGGCGTCCTATGATTGCATTGTATGACGTTTCCTAGTACATCATGTAGAAAATAATTTCCAGCAAGACTCATCCCGCTAAGACGGGAAAGGATATTTCTCTGGAGGTCCGTTCCACTGCATTATTGAAACCAATTAGGTTATGCAGTGCAGAATAATCTTGTCCTTGAGTCCCATCTGGACGAGGACCCTCGGGTGGATAATGCAAGCCCTGCTTCCGTCATCAATCATGATTCTTTTTACATCTATATCAGTGATACGTAAAGTGATAACTAAAGCATCATAGTGAGGGAAATACAAACCGTCGGCATCGGACTTATTGAAAGTTATTCTATCTTCGAAGTCGTCATACTGTTCATGGGTGACAGTATGTTTCAATTTGTGCGTGGTGGTGAGTTTGATGTGGTTGATTGTTGAGTCACCGCCACCTCCAATGATTATGTTGATTTCACGTGCCGGGGAGGGCGGCTTCGGCGGCCCATGGGGTTGTTCATGTCTGCGTGCAAAGTTGATTTTCCATTTGTCGCTGAGTAGTTCCCTCAGGTATCCATGTTTTAGCATTCCGACCACTTCCTACGTAGGCCTATGTAGTCATTGGTTTTGTGCCCGCGTTCCTGATGGAACTCGCATATGACGTTTGATTTCCTTGTGGTGGGGTCTAATTTCATCTTCGTTGGCTATTGTAACTCGTTGCCCAGCTTCTTCAATGCGTACACTATCTCTAAATGAGACAAGCAAAAGTTATGGGCGGAAAATAAAGGAGACATACCTCTTTCATTTCGAAATGGAGCGACATGTCGTTGTAGTGCATCCGTGTATCTTAGTGGCGGCGGATGGGAGGATTTGACGTAAGGCTGGTGCCTTTCTTTGTTGAGACGTGGGATTTGTTCCTGTCGTCCCTCGATGAGTCGATCCCTTCTAATTTCTGGATGTATTGTTATTAACCGTTGGGTCAGCCCATTGATGTCGTCCTCATCTTCTCGTACCTCAGCACAATAGGAATTATGGATTTCTTTCCATATGGTAGGAGGGTACTTCAAGGGATGGCTTGTAGCTTTTTGGTTGCCCTAGAACCGTCTCCGCTTAGCCCGTTCTGGAAAGCAGGCACCTCCATGCCTTCCGATACGGTTGGTAAGCTCATGCTCACCCTGTTAAACCTGGCTAGGAAGTCCCTAAGTCACTCTCCTGCGGTTTGGCGGACGACGAAGATATCGTTAACCCTTGCTTTTGCTTTTTTTGCTCCTGCATGGGCGGTTATGAACTTGTTCGCCATTTCTTCGAATGTAGAAATAATCTGAGCCAGTATCTGGGAGTACCACGTCAGTGCTCCTCCTGTCAGCATTTCGCTGAACTTTTTCAATAGCATGGATGGTACATGTTCTTTTGATAGGTCGTTGCCCTTTAATGCCGTGACATAGTGGATCAGATGATCCTCGGGATCTGTGGTTCCGTCGTATACTTTTAGGTAGGGTGTCATTTTGAAGGTCTTCGGAATGGAGTACGGGGCAACCTCCTCGGTGTAGGGTTGTTCAATGAATCTTCCAATGCCGCGTTTTGGCAGCAACTTGGGGGCATCAGGATCTTGTCTATCCTCTCCTGGTATTCCTTCATCTGGTCACGAAAAGATTGATTTTCTTTTTCCATCTGCTCTATCTTCTTAAGAATGGTTGTGAGCGTGCCATCGTTGGCATGTACCTCGCCTGGCATGTCATTTGCTCGTGCAATTTCAGGTTCAGCCATGGCAGCGGTAAGGTCCATTGTCGGTGCACATCTGGTGTTACCTTGCGGTGACTTCTCTATCAAGTCACTTAGGGCACCTGTTAGTCATTCTTCCATTAGCTTTTTTACCTCCGAGGGTACTTCTTTGGTTGTAGATATAGAAGCACCGTTTTTCCTCAAGATCGTTAGATCTCTATGTGGGGAAGGTGGGATCTCCCCACTCGTTGTAGTGCTAGGGGTTGTAATAACACCCTCTTCACCGGCTTCATTGATAGGACCGATGAGGTTGGTTGCAACATCTACTATCGCTTTCATTCTTGCATTGTTTTCAGCCATTTTTTTTCGTGTGGTGTAGAGAATAGTTGTTGATTGTTCTCTAGGTGCAAACTATGGTTTTGATTCTTGAAATCCCCACAAACGGCACCAAATTGTTTGGCTCAAAAGTTATTTGTACACTTTGTAAGCTTTAAAACAATCAAAAATAAATGAGGGTATATCGTAATGAAATATAATGAGACATAGAGATGAGAGATGCAATATAGTAAAGGTATATCTCATGATGCAAAAGATAATAGTAGCTTAAGAGAAAAGCAATCGATAGAGATAGAAACATGAATAGAAAGAGAGAGAAGTAGCATTGACAAAAAAAAAAAAACACCGATACCCATTACAATGTGAAGGTCTCCTTTTAATAGTAGGATATCTTCCTCGAAATAATCAAAGAAAAAGTATAAAAGCAGGTGGCTTCTTTTTAGTGAAGAAATTAGGTTCTAAATGACGTCGCCTTCATCCCCACGCTCAGGTCGTGACCTCACTCTGGTCGGCGCCTACTCATTGGGCGTTCTCGTTAGCGGGGGGACGTCGAGGGCCAAATTTTACCCTATACAACAATATTATTATAAAAGTTAGATTCATTTTACATGGTAAGAGAGTTTATTGCCAAAATAAATATATTATAGAAGCGGAGTAATTTTTGTATTTTAAAGTTTTGATTAGTCTTCTGTGCCACGCAAGAAGAGGAATAGAAGTTTTGACGAAACAGGCAGATCTCAATTCGCAAAATTTCACATTCTCATTCTCTGCTCAATATTATATTGCATATTCATATTCTTGTTCTATTTCCTTTTGCAAAAAATAATAATAATAGTAATTCTAATTTCTCATTCGACAGACGCTGGAGCGGGCGATCCGACATATCTGATGTTACCGATGACAATAGCTGTAGGGGGTGGCACGGTGGTTGTATCCTCGTAGCGGCCTAAATATTGGTTGAGGTAACGAGCTGTTGCGGGTGGTTTGGGACAAATTGGTGGACCAATTGGTTGACAAGGTGCTCCATTCTTCATACCACAGCGGCAAATCCAGTAAGGAAGTCCCCCTCCAGGGGCTACGCAATAAGAATACACTAATCCAATGCCTCTGTAGCAGGGTCGACAAGTTTCAGCGCATGCATTTTTATCAGGGCAGCCACCCGGTGTGCTGTCTAAATAGCAAGCTTCTGCTGATGGTACCATACTTTTCACTACCATAAAAACAAGGAAAAACAGGTTCAAATTAAAATTCCGAACAAAAATTTCGATTATCTTATCTTAAGGTACCTACTATTACTAGTAGTATTTATTGACTTTTTGTGAGATTTCTTTTAAAAAGTGTTAGTTTGTTGCATTCAAAAGTGAGCTTAACAGTTAATGAAATGAGTGGAAACTATGGAATATCAGGTTTTCAAATTTCAGAAATAAAGAAATACTAATTATATTAGTTACAAGTTGATACTCTCTTCGTTCTAGTTTATGTGAACCTATTTTCTTATTGGTCCGTTCCAAAAAGAATGAACCCTTTCTAAATTTGGTAACAATTTAGCTTAAAGTTACAAGTGAGAACCTTTTATAACCACACAAATACTCTGGGCCCCATTTAGACTTGTTTAGGACCACAAATTTCAAAAGTCTTCATTTTTTCTTAAACTTCGTGCCCAATCAAATAGGTTCACATAAATTGGAACGAGGGAGTAATTTCTTTCGTTGATCTACCTAAACTTTAGTGGGTAGAGTATCGTTTATACAATGTGCTAGTGTGAGCTAGAATAACAAATAGTCAATGTAATACTCCTTACATTTCAATTTATGTGAATTTGTTTGATTGGACGCGAAATTTAAAAAAAAAATAAAGACTTTTGGAATTTGTGGTCTTAAACAAGTCAAAAAAAAGCTTAAAGTATTTGTGTGGTTATAAAAATGTCCCATTAAGGATAAAATTATAAGTTTAAAGTAAATTGTTTTCAAATTTAAAAAAAGATCATTCTTTTCCGAATGACACAAAAAGAAAATAAATTTATATAAACTGGAATGATGGAAGCTGAGTCACCACTATATTAATTAACATAAAAGAAAAAAGATAGGAGCTAGATTGTAACATGTACCTGAGAGGTATACCAGCAAAACCAGAGTCAAAGTAGAGTACCTAGCCATGTTGACCATCTTGAATTAGAAACCAAACTGTTTTAGAGAGTGCCTTAAAATTTCAATTAGCTTAGGAGACTTTTATAGGCAAACTTTAGGAGATTATCTGAATCGGAGAGCCATTCTCATGTGATCCCATCTAAATATATGAACAAAGTAGTAAATGTGTTTCTTCAAAATTATTGGAGATCACGTTTCTTAATAGTAATTTCAAATTATTATAGATTTTAGGAAAAGAATGGGATTAATGTAATATTCCTTTTATTTTAACTTTTCCCAGAAAAGAAGTTAACGCAAGTAGCAAATGCAATATCTAATTTTTCCTTTGGATCGAAGAGGAGTTTAATTTAAGATTGGGATTAATGTATGTATTGTTCGCACTCAATACATACATTAACTTAAAATAATCTGGATAAGTTTTTCTGATGATATCTTTGCCAAACAAATTAACAAGGAGATTATTGCATATGAAGGTGTTGAAAATGGCCTAAAAGCTGGTCAAACCAGCTTATAAATATTTCTTGACTTGTTTTTGTATTTGATAAGTGGAGTACTAAAATACTTTTAAGCCAAAACAAGCCAAAAATCATAAGTAGAGGTTGCTCAACTCATTTGGTCAAACCAATAATTTTACTTTATTTGACCTAGTTATTACTTATAATCCCTAAAAAATATCTTTCACTAGTCCTTCATATTGTCTTGCCTGGTCAAATTTAGACGGCTTCTTCGTCAAACCCACATCCTTTTCTTCAACTAGCATATTAGGTTGTCAAATTATTATAGTAATAGGTAAGATTTCATTTCATTTCTTTCGTTGACTGTGATTTTCATGAAGCAATCTACCGATTAATTTTCTTTTTCAATGCGACGCATTCTGATGCCTCTATTATCTCATTCACAAGTCATAAAATAAATAGATTTATAAGAAATTCACTCCTTGCGAGGACGTTTTTGAAATTCTTGCCATAGTTTGAAAGGATACATAGTTCACATTTTTTTTCTTTTTGATTTCCCATCCGGTGTTCGGTATCCGCATTGGAGCCTGATTATATTCAAATTTGCGCCGGGTAAGGCTCCATTCGGAGGTAGCGCTCTCTGCCAATGATTTTTCTATACCGAGGGCTCGAACTCGATACCTCTGATTAAGGGAAGAGCAACCTCATCCACTGCACCATATCATTTGATGGTAGTTCACATTATGTAATATCAATAAATATCGTATATATATTTAAATAATCCTATCTATTCAATTTTGTTATGAAATAATATAAAAGACAAGAACAATAATGCAAGAACAAGAGCAATAGAGAGAAGAATAGAGAGAGTTTTTCTTATTGATACTTAGAGAATGTTAGGAGTGGTTTACAATGGTAGAAGACCCCTTTATTTATAGGGAGGGGGATGATTTATCTACCAAGAATAGAACTCTAGAATCTCTCTAATTATAGACATTCACCTTAAATAGGAGATTTCATAACACTCCCCCTTGAATGTCTATTCAACAATGTGCCTCGTTAAAACCTTAAAACCAAAACCCAATGGGAAAAATTAAAGAAAGGAAAAAGAGTACACATGTTTGAATATTCGCCTATTGGTTGCCTCGTTAAAAACCTTGTAAGGAAAACCCAGTGGGACAAAACCTTGTAAGGGAAAAAGAGTGCAACGCGCATTAACTCCCCCTAATGAGTACATCAATTTATATCCTTGAGCATTTGCATTCCAATCTTGTGCATCATCTTCAAAACGATCTTTGGTAGAGATTTGATAAATAAATCAACCATATTGACTTGAATAAATATTCCGTACCTTGAAATCATCATTCTTGATAGATATGAACATCTTCATATAATGTCGTGGAATAACTTCTTCAATATCTCCATAGATGCATTCTCAATGCCATCATGCTTATAGTTATAGCAAGATACATATGTACACAAATTGCACTTAGGATGTGGTACTTCAGGACCACGAATTGCATATGCTTCAAGCAACTTAAATCTTTCAAGTTAAGTCATATAAGCCATATAATAGACTTTAGATGCATATCAAGTTTTCCATGTCATGCTAGACAAATAAGATATCGAAAACTGACTATACATACCTTTGACTTTATACTTTCAAGCATTTGAACTATAGGTTCAAAACTACATGTCTTTCATGTGGAATCAATTCTTCTTGAATTGTATCTCTTCCATTTAGTTACTTTCTTTGGGTCAGTAAATGTGTATAGCATGCTTTGCAATATGTTGCAATTGAATTATCCCTTTTATGAACTTCAGGTTCATATCATGATATTCGGGGATATACATATACAAATGATAATTCATCCCATGTAACCTTTTCTCAAGTGTTTATCATGTCTCCCCCTCATGTTAGAAAAGCTAACTTGTTTCCTCAACTTTGGGAAATCATCTTTGTGCATTATCATGTCAATATACACAGCACATTAATAATAAGATGAAATTATTTGGTTCCTGACCCTGAACCACTTGTGAGGGGAGAATATAATATACTCTCGTATATCATACTGATATATATAACTTTGTTCTCACAAGAAACAGTTTAGCTATTAAGTGGAAGCACTCAATAATTATCTTGCTAAACCAACTTTGATATAAACCAACTTATCAAGATGAACTATCTTGAGTAGAGAATCTGGAAATTATGCTCGAAGTTAGATTACTGAGCAATTTACCTCGCAAGCACCGGCCAGGCTGCGGGTCAATAACAATTGCGCATGTAACCATTTCATAGATGCATCATTTGTGGTATACATGGCAGGTGAATGGGCCCATATTCACCTTTGATATTTCCAGAATTTATGGGCTTCAACCCGAACTCTTTAGTTGGTCAGTTCATTAATGAGAACAAGTGATACAAGAGAATTCGTAAAGAACTTTCTAGTTCTTTAATATTCACCTATGTGAATTTGCACATCATACATAAAATGAGATGGCTAACACGAATGTCAACTGAATAAATTATCAATATTGGTAAACTTCAAATTTACACCATGACATGTGCACTTATCAATAAACTTCGGGTTTATTATGACATGGGTTTTATACCAATAGATATCCACTTTATTGTGGCATTATTTCGTTTGTGTAGTACAAACTGGAGAACAAAGCGGGTAGCTTTTCATATGCAAATTACCCCTTACAAGTTGTAGTAATAGGAGATATCAAAGCCTTCCTTTATTTATAGTCTCAATATAATCAATCGCTTTCGCGTGTACTTTGGAAACTGAATAAGTTTCTTTGAGACTTACTACAGCACAATACTCAATTGTGTTTCTCCAACATAGTAATAATTGGCTCTTCTAGAGCTCTCAATTAATCTTGTACTACCACAGATTCATCAACATCCATGTGGTGAATATCTTTCTTAAAGAGAAAGTTATACCATTATGGTCATGTCAAACTTATATGCAAGATATGTTTCTTGCATTATCGTTGTCCTTTAATAGTCATATTTCCAAAATACTTTGGCGTACAATAGGTACGTGACCAACGATCATTCATGCCATATATCATCTCAAACCTCCTTCTAGGGGTGAGTGTGGTATCATCTCAAACCTCCTTCTAGGGGTGAGTGTGGTATATTTAATACCAATTTCATGTTCATATTCTTCCAATAATGAATATGTATTCGTGAATCAGATGTTGTCACATTCACTTCGAGGATATGTGATTTTGTTATCCTTTTCAAATCTATAAATGCGTCAGGCATTTGATTTGCTATTCTTTGCAAATGGATAATCTTTTGTGCCTCTTTCTCACAAATAGAGGTATGTGGATCAAGATGAGATAATGATGCATTTTTCCACAAAATTTTCCGTTTGGTTTCACCAACTTCTCCCCCTAATTTTGGGAAAAGTGTCTCATCAAATTGACAGTCTGCAAATCGTGCAGTGAACAAATCTCCTGTCAATGTTTCGAGGTAGCGATAATGGAGGGCGATTCAACCTCAACATATATTCCTAACCTTCTTTGCAGACCCATTTTGGTGCGGGATGGCGGTGCTAAAGGCACATATACTGCGCATCCAAAAATTCTTAAATGGGATATATTGGGTCCATGACCCGAAACCAATTGCAACGGGGAATATTTGTGTCAATTCGTCAGTCAGAGACGAACTAGCATTGCTGTATGCAAAATGGCATGACCCCAAACCGAAGTGGGCAGCCGACGAACTAGTATTGCTGCATGCAAAATGGCGTGAACCCAAACCAAAGTGGGCAGCCGACGAACTAGCATTGCTGCATGCAAAATGGCGTGAACCCAAACCGAAATGGGCAGCCTCGTTTTCATGAAGAATTCAAGATTATTCTCATCTATGTCTCAATATGATATCCATTTTGAATGATATCTTTAAAACTCAACAAGTTCTTCTTAGACTTGGAGGAGAATATTGCATTCTCTAAGATAAACGTCATGCCTTTGGGCAGAGTTACAGTTGCTCTTCCGGAGCCTTCAATCAATTTACTTCCCATGGTTTGACATATAAAAGAAAATATACGAACATGAGAATAAACAACTTCAATTCGTTTGTGTCACATAATATTTTCAAAATCTGCTGCTAACAGTTGACTAACAAAATCAGATATGTTATCCATAATTGATTACTTTGCAGTTTGAAAATTTTCAGCGTTTTTCATAAGACAATCGATTATTAAACACACACAATCGATTGTTTGAACATAGACAATCGATTGTTAAACACACACAATCGATTATTTGTTATTTTTGAAAAACTTCAGATCACACTGTTTAAGACAATCGATTGTAAGATATAGACAATCGATTTTTGGCTTATTTTGAAAAATTCCGGAGCACTGTCTTAAGACAATCGATTGTTAACTATAGACAATCGATTGTGGATGATTTTTGAAAAATTCCAGATTACACTGTCTAACGACAATCGATTGTTAGACATAGACAATCGATTGTGGATGATTTTTGAAAAATTCCATATTACACTGTCTAACGACAATCGATTGTTTAAACATTGACAATCGATTGTTGACTGTTTTTGAAAAATTCCAGATCACACTGTTTTAAAGACAATCGATTGTTGATCATTGACAATCGATTGTTTTGCAGTTTTTATGCGAAATATGAGATAACCGACTAGTTTTTCAGGTTAGTCGATTACCTCTACTGGAAAGTAAAAATATTATTGATATTTGAGCATATTGATACATTCTAAAGAACTAATACTAACATTATATCATGAACTAACTAATACGAGCTAATACTAATGGCTATTAGTTTATTCATTCACTAATACAAACAAGTAAAATAAAATCAAATAGCTCCATCTTCTTTCATCACGGATCCATCACCGATTAGGTGGTCTATCTTCCCTTCGGGTTGCTCAAAGAAGTCTGCCACATCCAAGTGGGTGATGTCAAAGTTGTCGTCAGAAACAAAATTCGTTTCAGGGCGTTTTACTCTTTCGAGATGCTTGATAAAGGTCAACCAAAAGTCATGGTATACGGCAAGCCTTTGACCAGTGCCCGTTTTCACCGCAACGATAATATATAGTTTATTAACTATTTGCTTTTGGGTTCTTATCGTATCGTGCTTGTGGCAGAGTGACCAACTTCAGGTTGTCATATCTCTTCTTTAAGCCATTCCACAAGATAGGTGGATCCTTGACAGTGAGATATTCAATCTTCAAACCTTCATCAAGGTGATGGCGCAAGAAAATCAAGGCCTTCGCACATTCTTGGGTGGATGCTTTTTCTCTATCTTTGATGGTGTCTCCGAGACCCATAGCATCTAAGTGGATTTCAGCATCCAACACCCATGTCATATAGTTCTTGCCCGAAATTTCAAGGGCAACGAACTTTCTTTTCATAATGTCAGACATAAAACAGATTTACATCAAGAGCGTGTTCATACTTACGGGCTCTATTACAATTATCACATTCACTTCAGGGAATGGATCAAAATCATGTGCTTTACACAATCTCATGTCAAATATTACTTTCATAAAGTGAAAGATTATTTTGAGAATCCTTATTGTCCTCATTACCACAATAATGACGATTATAACTTCGTCTATTGCCATGTCCACATCCATTGATACCTTTACGGTAATTAGTCTTCTTTCAGACTTATCACATACTGCTACCACATTCTCTAAAGGGAATGGAGCAAATTCAATTGGACGGAATTCTTTGCCACGTCCACATTCATTGATACCTTCATGGTAATATTTTAGTCTTCTTTCAGACTTATCATATACTGCTTCCACATTCTCTAAAGGGAATGGAGCAAATTCAATGGGACGGATTTTCAATTATTTGCCCACAATCATACATGAATTTAATCATGGCAGGACATAGAGATTTAACCACTTCATGTGGTTATAATTTCTTACAAACTCCATTAGAGTTATAATCAAACTTTGTTTGTATATTCAATCAAATCGTAGAATTTCAAGAATTTGAAAGGGAAAAGTAAATTACTTACCTTTAAGGTATACCAATTATATTTTCAATGTTTTCTTCTTTTTCTCCACTGATGCAGACGACGGCGGTTCCGATGCGGAGAAATTGACGGCGGCTTAATCTTCTTAAAGAGCTTCTTGAGACGGTAGAGTCTCGTGCTGATAACGTGTTATGAAATAATATAAAAGACAAGAACAATAATGCAAGAACAAGAGCAATAGAGAGAAGAATAGAGAGAGTTCTTCTTATTGATTCTTAGAGAATGTAAGGAGTGGTTTACAATGGTAGAAGACCCCTTTATTTATAGGGAGGGGGATGATTTATCTACCAAGAATAGAACTCTAGAATCTCTCTAATTATAGACATTCACCTTAAATAGGAGATTTCATAACAAATTTAAATTTAAAGAGAATTTTTTATTTAGTCAATTTAAAATAATAATAAGCTATTTTGGTACTAACAACATTACTAAAAAAGAGTTGTTTACCGACTCAGATTATCAAGGGACGTCCCTCGGTAATAAGGCTTTACCGTGGGAAGCCCTTCGGTAAGGGGTACATAGGTAAATTGCTCCTCAACAGTAGCTTTCTGACACAATTTTGTCAAATAATTGTATTTACCAACAGACAATCATCGGTATATTATAAAATAATATAATCTTAATAATATCCATATCGATGTAGATCTCTCAGTAAATTAAAAATAATAATCTAATATTTTGAATTTTAATGTAGTAAATTTCAAATATGTATTATTTCATATTCCGATGGACATCCATTGGTATGTTCAACGAAATTTGGAAATCTATTTTTAGTATATCGACGCGCTCCATCAGTAAATAGAAATTCTAGACTGACAAATAAATATTTTTCTGACGGGCTCTGTCGGTAAGTCCCTCGGTAAATCCGGTATATTTTTCCAACGGACTTTGTCGGTAAGTCCCTCGGTAAAGCTGGTATATTTTTTCGACAGACTCTATCAATAAGTCCCTCTATAAATCTGGTATATTTTTATCAGGCAATGCTTAGTTTTTGTTGCACCACCAACTAGCCAAAATATTCAATAGAAATAGAAATGCAACCACAATAAAATACAAATTAACAACAATAAAAAATTTTGAACAATATAGACATCCAATTTTATCTCATAAAACATCAATATGATCCAACCAAACTTCATAATCATCCAATCAAAACGGATTAATTTTACTAATGGTCATTGAACTATCATTTAGTTTCAATAAAGTCATTTAACTATTTTTTATCACTTGAAAGTAACTAAACTTTGTCATTGTAACTTAAAAGTCATTTTGTCTCCAACCTCAACCACAAAAATGTCATGGCATTAATTTTAATAAGAAAAAATCAAAAAAATTACCACATAAGCTTACATGGGTCAATACCCATTTTAGATCCATATTTCCTTTAATATAACATGACCCAAACTCCAAATGGGTTTTAATGGGTAAAAAAGATACAATTAAATTCCACATTAGTTTAAAATAATTATCATGACATAAAGTTTTTTCCTTTTCTGTTACATAATGCACATTCATAATTATACTATACTAAAATAGTTTATGCTAGAAATTCTTATTTTGTTTATATGCCCTATCTGAGTCATTTTATAAATCTATTACAGCTAAAATACACTGTATCCAACTCACATAATATATTTATATGTTGCTTTGTTAAGCAACACTAGCATACAGAAAACCTGCTTAGTAAGCAACAGATAAAATTAAAGTGCATAATAAAATTTATCAATAGACATGCAATTACAGACTGCCCATAGCAACTGTTTAGACAAAAGGACGCATTACCAACTGTTTAGACAAAAGGACACAACATAATGCGTCGCCTAAGACCGTATCTATATGATCAACACCCAAAATATAATTTACAAGACCTAATTTTTCTTAAACTCTCTAGTCTTCTTTTTTGCACATCAACCACGAAATCAGACTTGATTTTTCTCTTCACATTTCCGCCTCTCTTTGAAACAACTACAATATTTAGAGGTTGGATGATATCAACTTGTGAAGAACTAGTACAATTAATCTTGTAAATTATTTTTTGGGTTTTGTTTGTCTAAATAGTTGGTAATGCATCCTTTTGTCTAAATAGTTGCTATAGGTAGTCTGTAATTGCATGTCCATTGAAAAACTTTATTATGCACTTTAATTTTATCTGTTGCTTACTAAACAGGTTTTATGTACGCTAGTGTTGCTTAATAAAGGAACATTTTAAAATTAATAGAATAATGTAAATATATTATGTGAGTTGGATACAATCATATTTTAATTGCAGTAGAGTTATAAAATGACTCGAATAGGGCATACAAGCAATAAGAATTTTCTATCATAAATATTTTAGTATAAAATAATTATGAATGTGCATTATGTAACAGAAAAGGCAAAAATTCTGTAGTATAGGATAATTATTTTAAACTAATATGGAATTTAATAGTATCTTTTTTACTCATTGAAACCCATTTGGAGTTTGAGTCAAATCATATTAAGGGAAACATGGATCTAAAATGGATATGACCCATGTAAACTTATGTGGTAATTTTTTTGGATTTTTCTTATTAAAATTAATGCCATGTCATTTTTGTGGTTGAGGTTGGAGGAAAAATGATTTTAAGTTACAATGATAAAGTTTAGTTACTTTTAAGTGACAAAAAATAATTGAATAACTTTACTGAAATTAAATAATAGTTTAATGACAATAAGTGAAATTAACCCAATCAAAATTAAACAAAATGCAACCAAACTTCAAAATGTAATATTCAAAAGTCCACATCCAACTATTCAAAAGCTAGCTTTGATAGTATTTTAGTCTAACAGAAAAAGAAAGAATATACTTTTTCAGTCCTTTTTATCAAATACTTTAAAAAAAATTTGATTGGTTCAACCATCTCTTCAGTGACGTTAGAGGACCTAAAGTTGTCAGACGAATCTAAAGGGAACAATATCGATAACATCCTGATTATTAGTTTGATACTGAGACATGATTGTTGTAGCTGATTCAACAGTCTTATGCCATATTGACACGCGAGAATCTGCTAAATAAAGTTCGCTCAAAACAATAAGAAGAACAGATTTCCAAACTTGAGTTTCTTTTCCTTAAGCTCGTACATCCAAAAAGCAACTCTAGTAAGATTTTTAACAAAAAAACAAAAAAAAACTCTAATAAAACTGAAGAAACAGATTTGGTCCAGAGTAAGGCGGGAAGTTTTCTGATGTAAGGATGTCGGGGGTCTATTTGGAAACAATAGGGGTAAGATCCGCGTACATACTAACCTCCCCAGACCCCACTAAGTGAAATTATACTGGGTTGTTATCGTTGTTGTTAAACAGATCTTCTCCAGAGTTTTATTTGAAGCAAAAGACTCGAGAGCAATGTCGCCGTGGACAAGAGCAGTAGCAGGCGGCGCCGGAACGGCTGTTGCGTTGTAATAGTGAGAGTGACTGAGGTTATAAAGAGCCATAGCTGGTGGTTTAGGACAAGTAGGGGGACTAACTGGTGGACAAGGTGCTCCCTTCATGAAATCACAACGGCATCTCCACCAATAAATACCTCCACCAGGTGCTACACAATAAGTATACACTAGCCCAATGCCTCTGTAGCATGGTCTACAAGTTTCATAGCATGCATTTTTATGAGGGCAACCACCTGGTATACTGTCTAAGTATCAAGCATCTGTTGTTGGCGTTACCATACTTTCCACTATCAAAACAGGGTTTTAAAAAAAAGTGTTAAACTTAATACACTAACCGCGCAAAGAGATTTTTTGCACATTCAGCTCACCTAGATGAAATTACAAAGTATCAATTCTTAGAAGATGAAGTCATCATCCTAAACACTAACAGCGCCTTGTTTGGATGATTGTTTTGTATTAATGTATTATATAGTACTATATCGTTCTGATATATAAAATGTTTGGATAGATTATATTGTTTGCCGTCGTTTTATGATGTCATGCACCAACAATATAAACAATGTTAGGGTATGTGGATCGATTGGGCGTTGGTAAACACAAATTTGACAGAAAAACAACCTATATTACTCACAAGAATAGATTACACGAGTATTTACAAAACTCATAAAAAAATCTATCAAAACTCACAAACGAGGATCACTCTATAGGATCACTCTTGTTCTCACTCTTCTTGGTGATGAACACTCTAATTGTTGTGATGAAGGCAAACACATCTATTTATAGTAAAAATGGTGAGGGTTTTTTTGTGGAAATTCCCGTGTGAATAAGGAAGCTTCCCATGGAGGCTATGGTTGGCTTGTTCAACCATTGTGGGCTGCAACTTGTTGAAGGCTTGTCAAAGTTTGCTAGTTTGAACATCTAGAAGTACGACTAAAAGTCATCAAACAATAAACTTGCAATATTATAAAAAAAGATACGAGGTAGAATTATTATATAAAAAAGTAGGGTAAAAGATAAAAGAGGATTATTTAATAATAATGAAGGGCAAAATGAGAGAAAAATATAGGGTAACGACACAACCACATCAAATCGGTCATTCCATAAAGTGGTACTTTTCGTCATTATATAACGACGTATTTAATAATACGATACCATAAAATTTAAGTAACAATCAAAATAATTATTATATTTAAAATAATAATACGATAGTAACAACCATCCAAACAAGTTGTAAGGCAGATTACTCGTTATAACCGGATAAAATACATTTATAGTGTAATAATTCTTTGAAAAAAGTATAAAAGTTTCATTAAAAAAGAATCCTTCAAAAGGAAATTAATGCCAATTAACAATTGGAATCTTTAATTATCTTAATGTAGCAGGATCGGAGTACTTTAGATTGAATTTCTCGATGATGTATAAGTACCTGAAAGATATGCTAGAAAAACAAGAAGTAAGGTTGCGCAATTGGCCATCGTGAATCTCTTGAATTCAAAAACCGAACTGTTTCCAGACTCTTCGATTTGTTTGCCTTTGGAAACTATTATTAGTATATGCTAACTAATTTTGGGATAAAAAATGGAGAAGCCATGTTCTGTACGTTAAACTTGCTCCCATTTAATAATCAATTTATATTTTATTTCATTTTCCAGTTGCGCTGACTTGCTGCTTAATTACTTAGGAAAATGATATTAATTTCATTTCCCACATTTTTAGTTGGCTACATTTCTAAATTTAAATCTCAAGTCCTTGAAGATTTTGGGATAAGAATGAGATTAAATGCAATTTTCTTCACAGAAAGAAGAGGATACGAGGAGCTCAGCGCAAGGTTCTCTATCTATTGTGTTAAAAGGAGGAACTTTATTTATGTTACAAAGTTACACTGCACTCCAGAAAATATTAGAAGACGAGCCAGAGAAGACAGCCCATTTATTTTAAGTACATCTACTCTCGGACACATTTTCTTACTTACTCACAAAGACAAAGCTCACTTCATTCTTGCTGCCTCGTGCAAGGGGGCGGATTTACCTTAGGCCAAAGGTGCCTCGTGCTGTCTGCAACTTAGAAAACAAAGTCCAAACTTGAAGAAACATATTGTCGTCCCCTTGTTCCTTCTTCGCTCATCTGTTGCTGTCGCTGCTCTGGTCTTGCTACAAAATAGGACTGATCTTGCTTCTGCAAGATTTCTTCCACCTCACTTGCTGCCATGTTGAATGACACTTCTTTTGCTTCTCTGTCTATATTTCTCCATATGCTTTGTCCACCTTAACTTTCAAACCAGCAACAATTTAAAAGAGATTTATAATTTCTATAAACTGATAATGTATGTAAATAATTACAAGTAATTGTTTATAGAAAGTGGAATTAGTACCATGAAAAATATATAAGATGTTCCGACTATGTCAAGTAATAAAGAAACTAATACCATACCTGCAAGGAAGTTCATTCTGTTGTTATGCGCATTGAATCCAATACCAACCATTCTGAGATCTGAATCCCCGGTGGCTATAACGGTAATAGGATGGCCTTCACGAATTATCATAACATCACCAACTGATAAAGAACCTTCGACTTTCTGGTAGTGGCGCCCCTGTCTCTGGCTTTGGCTACCAAGATGAGGGCAAGCCATTTCAAAGCGCCCATTTCCTTCTACAACCATTACAAACCATGTTGTCCTTGTACAGTAAACTGGTAATAACATCCCCCCCTGCAAAATTAATTCTAGAACGTTCAAAAGTAAGGTTCGGCTATATAAATCTTCATCGTCCTTGTCTCTCCATTCAGTAAATGTCCATTTTGTAACACTAGGGATGTAGTGTTACGAAGCAAAATCCAATGTGAGGCCATCTCTGAAACAATTTAAATTGAAAAGTCAGCTTACTCGGTTGATGTTCATGATACCAGCAGCAGCATCCAAATCCCTCAACTGTTTGAATCTCTCCGGGGTGGCTTCGAAGTAGTGTCCAAATTTGTTTCCAAGTAATGGGCGTTCCTTCAATAGATTGAAAGGACCTCTAGTTTGTTGCTTAATGGAGCGTGAAGCGTGTTCGCTTATTGCTTTAATTTGCTCTTCAGATGCTTTGACAAATACTCCCTTTCTTTGTTGACCAAATAGCCTCTCTATCGTGTCCCTTGGGGTCTAATGAATTATAAGAGCAAATACAAGTAAATAAGATTGCAAGTAAGGTGATCCAAACAACAACAACAACCCAGTATAATCCCACTTAGTGGGGTCTGGGAGGTTAGTGTGTACGCAGACCTTACCCCTACCTCTGGGGCAGAGAGGCTGTTTCCAAATAGACCCCCGACATCCTTCCCTCCAAGAGCTTCCCACCTTACTCTTGGGGAGACTCAAACTCACAACCTCTCGGTTTGAAGGTGGGGGTTGCTTACCATCACAGCAACCCCTCTTGCCCCAAGTAACGTGAACCAAAACGCTGAGTAATTCTTTTGCTGAATTAAGCATCTGGCTTACATTGAAAGCAGTCTCCAGAATCTCACTGCTGAAAGCTCTGTAGAAGGATTCTGGATTTTCACCTCCACCACTAAAATATTCCTGTGAACTCAGATATTATATTAGTATCCAAAAACATCTTACAGTACCATGTCCCAAATTATCGGTATTTGATATGAAGTCTCATTTCACCAATTTAGCTGGTCAAAATAGAAATATTAAACAATAATAAAAATAAATATTTCCTCCCAAATTTAAAAGTTGAATAAAATAATCTCCCAAGGGAAAGACAAAATTTTGGGGCCTATTATCTTCAATTCTACTCCCTTCCATCCAAAGGAATGACCCGGTCACTTTATTAGATCCTTTCCAAAAAAGGAATTTAAATGTAAACAAATTTAATTTGAACTTTGTATTCTACCTTTCGTGCAAGCTTATAACCACACGGATATTATAATATATTTAAAATCACAAATTATAAAAGATATTATATATATTATGACTTAATACCATAAATTTCAAAAGTCTTCGTCTACCTCTAAACTCCATGTTAGATCAAATTAAGCCATATCAATTGAAATAGGAGGGAATATGGTTACCTGAAATTGGCCAGGAATATTAACGGTCTTGGTTAGCACGTAAACGAAGAGCCTTTCATTGTTATCCCTGTTGATCATGTAGATTGTCGAACCAACATTCACTCTGATTACATCTCCATTTTCCAAGTTGAAGGAGTTCTTCTCTTCTTGTTCCGCTATACTTATTGTTCCTCTTCCTGAAAAGAAAGAAAAACAATTGTTTAGTAATTCACAGAGTTTCTCTTAGTCGTTTTAGTATGAACTACGAGAAAATATATAAGCAAAAGGGACTTACCTCTAACAACAAAAAATATGACTTCAGCATCACAGTGATGAGGAAGCATGAAAGACAGAGGTTCAAATTCAAGGACTGCAACTCTATACTTGTCTAGTCCTCCAAGAAATTCAGATCTTTCAGTGAATTTCTCAAGGACTCGAAATTCACCATGTTTTGATGTAAATCGAGATCTGAACCTATGAGACTTAAATAAGTAGGGATTGTTCTCTGCTTCATCACATTGAGAAGCAAGAAAGATGGAGAGGATCAAGAAGAAGACAAATAAGAGCTTTGGTTTAGTGAAAATTGCCATAGTTACGAAAATTGAACAAGCTTATTTGGAAGTTTTGATGAAGAGATGTTTGATTTAGCGGGGGAATTTTTGATGAGTTTGAAACTCTGCAAGCATGCAGATTGACAAGTGTTGAATTGAACACTAACGAGGAGAGGTGTAATTGTGATATACAAAGGCTAGCCTATGTCACATGGGGTACACTGTTAGATCAATTTTGTAAAGGACAAGATTTATGACACCGAGTTTTCTTTTAAGGCAGAAGAACTATTTTTTTTTTTGTCAAAACTTCTTTTGAGCAAAATACTTCTTTTTTTGTTAAAAATAATTTTTCTTAATTAAGGTATTTAGTCAAGCTTTTAAAAAAAATATTTAAAAACAAAAAAAGCAGAAGCAGGTTTTGAGGGGCAAAAAAAAAAAGCAATTTCTTTCCAAAAGCAACAACAACAACAACAACAACTACCCAGTATACTCCCACCAAGTGGGGTCTAGGGAGGGTTATATGTAGACGAGTCTTACCCCTACCCGAAAGGGCAGAGAGGCTGTTTCCAATCGACACTCGGGCGCATAGGATAAAAGAAAAAACAGCTGTAAAACAAAAACAAAGACGAAAACAAAAACTATAACAATAGAGCATTAGTAACTCCCGCAGAAATAGCGTAAATAATTATCTAAACATAAGAAACATAAATACAATTGCATGCAATAATATCATACAGTAACTATTATAACTAACAACCATTGGGTGGACATAAGCTAAAACCCAAATCATCTATGGGTATCCCTGCTGGCCCACACCCAACCCCGGTTGAGGCGTACGAAGAACTCTAGGAGCCCCTAACCTACAACCCTGATTCTAGACCTCCAGACTCTCCTATCAAGGGTCATGTCCTCGGAAACCTGCATTCTAATCATGTCCTGCCTAATCACCTCTCCCAAATGCTTCTTAGGACTCCCTCTGTCTCGCCGACCGCCAACAATCTCCAGCCGCTCACAGCTCCTCACTGGGGCATCGGGACCCCTCCTCCGAACATGCCCGAACCACCTCAGCCTCGCTTCTCGCATCTTCTCATCCACCAGGGCCATCCCTACCTTCTCTCGAATAACTTCATTCTTGATCTTATCTAGCCTGGTGTGCCCGCACATATACCTAAGCATCCTCATCTCTGCAACCTTCATTCTCTGAATATGAGAGTTCTTCACGGGCCAGCACTCCGCCCCATACAACATCGCAGGTCTAACCACGGCTCTATAGAATTTCCCCTTGAGTTTGTGTGGAACTTTCTTGTCACACAGGACCCCTGATGCAAGCCTTCACTTTGACCACCCCTCTCCTATACGATGGGTGACGTACCCGTCAATCCCTCCGTCCCCCTGAATCACAGACCCAAGATATCGGACACTTTCCCTCTTGGCGATGGCCTGAGAACCAATCACCACGTCCCTGCCTACCTCACTTGGCTCGGCGCCAAACTTGCACTCCAGTTATTCTGTCTTGGATCTGCTTATTTTGAAACCTTTAGACTCGAGAGTCTGTCTCCATACCTCTAACCTTTCACTAACACCGACCCTCGTCTCGTCTATCAACACTATATCATCAGCAAAAAGCATACACCAAGGCACATCCCTTTGAATATGACGGGTCAGAGCATCTATCACTAAGGCAAACAAGAGAGGGCTCAGCGCCGATCCTTGGTGGAGCCCCATAACCACAGGAAAATGGTCTGATTCGCCACCCACCGTCCTAACCCTAGTCTTAGCTCCATTGTACATGTCCTTGATTACTCTGATATAGGCTTCTGGCACGCTCTTCGCCTCCAAGCACCTCCAAAGCACCTCCCTTGGGACCTTTTCATACGCCTTCTCCAAGTCGATAAGCACCATGTGCAGGTCCTTCTTCTTATCCTTGAATTTCTCTGCCAGCCGCCTGACTAGGTGGATAGCCTCTGTGGTGGAGCGGCCCGGCATGAAACCGAACTGGTTCCCAGATATAGATGTCACCTCCCTCACCCGCGCCTCAATCACCCTCTCCCAAACCTTCATCGTGTGACTTATTAATTTGATACCCCTATAGTTGTTGCAGCACTAGATGTCCCCTTTGTTCTTGTACAAGGGCACCACTGTACTCCACCTCCACTCATCCGGCATCCTTTTGGTCCTGAAGATCGCATTGAACAACCTAGAGAGCCACTCCCCTCCTGACTTACCCATGCACTTCCAGAACTCCACCGGGATCTCGTCAGGCCCGGTCGCTCGACCCCTACTCATCCTACGCAAAGCCCCCATGACCTCCTCCACCCTAATGCGCCTGCAGTACCCAAGGTCTCTATGCTGCTCTGAATGCCCCAACTCCCCTAGCTCAATGTTACGATCCCCTTCCTTGTTAAGTAGGTCCCGAAAGTACGCCTGCCACCTCTGTTTGATTTGAGATTCCCCCATCAAAACTCTACCATCCTCGCCCTTGATACACCTAACTTGGTCTAGATCACGTGCCTTCCTTTCCCTTGCTTTAGCTAACCGGAATAACTTCTTATCCCCGCCTCTCTCCCCTAGTTCCTCATACATGCGACCGAATGCCGCAATTTTAGCTTCCGTGACTGCCATCTTTGCATCTTTTCTCGCCTCCTTGTAGATCACCCTGTTCGCTCTCCGTTCCTCCTCGCTTGTGCTCCCTGCCAACCTAGCGAATGCTGCCTTCTTCACCTCCACTTTTCCTTTGACTACATCGTTCCACCACCAATCACCCTGATGTCTGCCTGAATATCCCTTGGCTACCCCGAGCACGTCCCGTGCTACCCCCTAACCAAGTTCACCGTCACTGTCCACATAGCGTCCGCTTCCCCAAAACTTCTCCAAGCTCCGCCCTCAACTAACCTCCTTTCCAACTCCTGTGCCTTCTCCTTAGTCAAAGCACCCCATCTAATCCGCGGTTGACCCCGAGCGCCCCTCTTCTTCCTCTTCACCCAGAGACTGACATCCATCACTAGGAGTCTATGAAGAGTTGAAAGAGACTCTCCCGGAATAACCTTGCAGTCCTTGCACAAGCCCCTATCGCTCCTTCTGATGAGGATGTAATCAATCTGAGTCCTCGCCGCCGAACTCTTGAAGGTGACCAAGTGCTCCTCTCTCTTCCGGAATGTCGAGTTGCAATCAGGAGCTCGGAAGCCCTGGCGAAATCTAGCAGCGAAGTGCCTCCTCCGTTCCTGACCCTAAAGCCGAAGCCACCGTGCACCTCATCATAGCCACCAACAACAACCCCAATATGACCATTAAAGTCCCCTCCAATAACTAACTTCTCAGATTGGGGAATACTACCCACCAGATCATCCAAGTCCTCCCAAAAGCGCCTCTTAGCCTCCTCTTCTAAGCCTGCTTGCAGTGCGTAAGCGCTGATGACGTTGAGGATGCAACCCCCAATAACCAGCTTAATAGACATTAACCTATCATTCACTCACCTAACCTCGACCACAGACTCCCTTAGGTTCCTATCCACCAAGATGCCCACTCCATTCTTACCCCTCATGACCCCATAATACCACAGCTTAAACCCATCTACATTCCTCGCCTTCGACCCTTTCCACCTAATCTCCTGGACATACGCTATGTTAACCCTCTTCTTCTTAAGAACCTTCGCCAACTCTATGGACTTACCCGTCAGAGTGCCTATGTTCCATGACCCAATCCTTAATCTATGGGCGTCTGCTACCCTCTTCCCTCCCTTACCTCCCGCCCTGCCCGTAGGACCACCCCCTGCTTGTTGGAAACACGTTCTCAATGCAATATACTAAAACGTGTGTTCTTTTGTGTAGGTTTTGATGAATGACAAACGAAGCGAAAATTGATATATGACGAAGTTCAAGAAACAAGCGCACAATTGATATACAACGAGATTCAAGCTCAAGACAAAGTTTTATAAGTTTAATTGAGTCATTCTTATCTGTGATCTTGATCCTTCAACTTGACTCGTAACATGGCTTCTCTCATAAAACTATTTTCCAAAATCATGCATATTTAATTTAACGTCAAATGATTTTAAATCATGCATATTTACAGTAGTCAAAACAATTTTTAGACATGCCTTAAAAATCTGGACTAAGATAATCGATTAGGTACTTATGATAATCGATTGTCTTAAGCCAAGACTGCATGACAATCGATTGTGAACTAATGACAATCGATTGTGTTAAGGTAGTGAGCATCAGGTTTTTTCAAACCTGCATGACAATCGATTGTGAACCTTATGACAATCGATTGTGATGAGGCAGTGTCCATCAAAGTTTTTCAAAACTCAGAATAATCGATTGTGAAGCTAATGACAATCGATTGTGAAGAGACAGTGTCCTTCAGACTTTTCAAAGTCACAAAATAATCGATTGTAAACTTATGACAATCGATTGTGTTGAGGCAGTAACTTCCAGACTTTTTCAAAACTATTAAATAATCGATTGTGAGTATATAACAATCGATTGTCAAGAGGCAGTGTCTAAAATGATTTTCAAAAACTGATAAGTAATCGATTGCTGACTTTGTGCAATCGATTGTGAAGCTGACCGTTGTCGTAATGTTTTCAAATACCGTCAGGTAATCGATTATTGATTCTGCATAATCGATTGTTTTGATTAAAATCCGAAAAAGATTTTTTGAACGTTATTGGGTAATCGATTATTGATTCTGTATAATCGATTGTTTTGATTAAAATCCGGAAAAGATTTTTTGAACGTTGCTGAGTAATCGATTGTTGATTCTGGACAATCGATTGTTTGTGGTAAAATCTGGAAAGGATTTTTTGAACGTTGCCAGTAATCGATTATGGATTGTAAGTAATCGTCGTAAAATCTGGGATTGAATTTTGATCTGACTGGCAGACAATCGATTGTTGGGGTTTGACAATCGATTGTCAGTGAGTAAAATCAGCAACTCTTAATTGGCAATTAGGCAACGGTAATGCCAAGTTTTTCAACTATTAATACAGCTTCATTTCAGTGTTTTAAACACAACAACATACTACAACTGATCATTACATTGCTATAAGCTTGCATACTTTTGTTTATCATTTTATATTCAATTTCATAAAGCTTTTGAGAGCCATATTCTTGTCCAAAGTTATTGTGATCTAGAGCTTACTTCTTTTATTCATACCTACTCATAAAGGAGTATTTTGTTTGAGTGTTAAGTGTTTTACACACTTGTAAGAGAATTGTGATTCTCTTGTTGTAAGGAACTTGTGCTTCCTTGGTTGAAGTCTTAGAGTGTTGTATCTCCGAGCAAAGGTGTTAAGGCTTGTGTCCTTACGTTGTAAAGGTTTGTTGAGCACCCGTAAGCTTAACAAGTTAGTGGAAAATCTCGAGAGAGTCTCTCGGGGACTGGACTAGCCACGTGTTGTGGTGAACCAGAATATATCGGTGCGTTCTTTCCTTTTTGTTTATTTAACGCACTTATTTATTTCCTGCAAATTTTAATTTCCGCAAGTTTACGCTAAATTTTATCATAACGGTATTCACCCCCCCTCTAGCGTTAAGCGTATTTTCTAACAATTGGTATCAGAGCCCAACTCTCTGAAACTTAACAGTTTGAGAGAACCATCCATGGCTTCTACTCGTGATTCTTTTGCAGGAATTGATGAAGGACAGTGCTCCACACGACCACCTCTATTCAACGGTACAAATTACACGTACTGGAAAGAGAGGATGAAAATCTTCGTTCAGTCCAACAGCTTTCACCTTTGGAAGGTGATAATGAAGGGAAACCAAATTCCAACAAAGAAGGTGGAAAACGAATGGGTTCCCAAGTCCGATGATGAGTATGACGCGGATGACATCCGAAAGGTTCAAAATAATGCTAAAGCAATTAATTTATTATATTGTGCTATTAATGCTGACGATTACAGGAAAATATCGTGTTGCACAACGGCAAAGGAGATGTGGGACAAGCTAGAAGTTACGTACGAAGGTACGGACCAGGTAAGGGAAGCAAAAATTGATTTCCTAACCCATTCTTATGAATTATTTCACATGAAGGAAGGTGAAAAGGTGGACGAAATGTTTGAGCGATTTTCAATAATCGTAAATGACCTACATGCTCTCAAGAAAACATTCATGGATAGAGAGCTCGTGCGAAAAATTCTTAGAAGTCTCACACCGTCATGGAGATCAAAGGCCGATGCTATTCAAGAATCCATTGGCGTTTCAAACGTCACCATCGACGCACTAAGAGGTAACCTTAAGACCTATGAATCTACTATTCTTAACCCTTTTGTTGATGATCAAAGGAGGCAAAGAATAGCTCTAAAGGCAAGCACAAGCCAACCACAAATTGATGAGGAAGGAGACAACGAGTTTGGACTCGTTATCAAAAGATTTCAAAAGTTCATACGCAATGAGTATGAACGCAAGGGCAAAAAGCAAGGCGAACAAATCAAGTGCTATGAATGTGGTGAAACCGGGCACATCAAATCAAATTGCCCAAACATCAAAAAGGAAAAGAAACCTTTTAAAAATCAACGTGCATACATTTCTTGGGGAGGCGACTCCGGAGATGAGTCAAGCGAAGGAGAAGAAGACGAAGCAGCAAATCTTTGCCTCATGGCACAAGAAGATAACAAAGACGAGGTATGTCAAATTTCGTCTCAAAACTTTTTTACTCTTGATGAAATGCGAACTGCTTTTGATGAATTATATGCTGAGTTTATTAAGGCTTCAAAAACTGTTAAGGGCATAAAAGAAAATGCTTCATTAAAAGAAAAGGATTTTCAAAAACAGCTTTCTTTGAAAGAAAAGGATGTAGAAAAACTGGTTTTAGAAAATGAAAAGCTGAAAGAGGAAAACAAGTTTTTTGGAAAAAGAAGCGTCGATAAGCCCGAAAGTTCTACTAAAAGTTCTTCTTCTTGCTTGCATCTCAAAAATGAGGTAGATAGACTCAAAGGTACATTAGATAAGTTTAATTCTTCGCACAAAAACTTGAATAATGTTCTTGTTAACTTGAAATCAACCAAGCATGGAATAGGCCTTAAGAATGAAGAAAAGGTTGACGCTAAACCCCAACAACCTAAAGCTCAACCTAGGATTAACAATAGAAATGTTTATCCTAGAAACAACAACTCTAGAGCCAATATGCATGCTAGACAAAATGCTGAACTTTTTAGAAGACCTAGGAATGAATTACCACCTAGAAATAGTCACCCTAGAAATGATGCATATTTTAGGCCAAATTTTGAACCCCTTAGAAGACCTAACAATGGCCCTCAACTGAGAAACAATCACTCTAGAAATGCTGCCTATCCTAGAGCTCATAGTAGGAGAAATAATTCTCATGAAATACGAAATAGTCATAGTGTTCAAAATAGAGTAAGAAATTTTCATCCGTCTAGTTACTATGAACCTAGAAGGATGCATAACCCAAATGTGACTTGTCATTATTGTAGACGTATTGGTCATATTGCTCCTGCATGCTTTACACGTCATAGACATATTACTTAATCGCATCATTATAATATGCCTAACCCCCAAGGACCCAATATGGCATGGGTACCTAAAGAACATTAATTTGTTTTGTAGGTGTGCTTGAAGGTATCAAGTGTACTATGGTACCTTGATAGTGGATGCTCCAAGCATATGACGGGAGATGAATCCAAATTCCTTCAATTAGAGCACAAAGAAGGAGGAAGTGTTATCTTCGGTGATAACAATAAAGGAAAGATCATCGGCATCGGCTCAGTCGGTATCTTAGATAGCTTGAAAGACAAAATACAAGAGGAACCACCCAAGGAAAATAAAGATGAAACTGAGGAACAACCAACGGAAGAAGCGCCACAATTGGAAAAAGAAACAAAAGTGCCAAATGAGTGGAGGACAATCAAAGATCACCCTCTCGAACAGGTAATTGGCAACGTTGGAGACAAGGTAAGTACCCGAAACTCTCTCAAAAATACCTTAGAACATAGTGCGTTTGTTTCTCAAATTGAACCCAAAACCATCTCAGAAGCAATTGGGGATGAATTTTGGACCTTGGCAATGCAAGAGGAGCTTAACCAATTCGAACGCAATGACGTTTGGGATTTGGTGCCAAGACCCGAAGGTCATACCATAATTGGTACGAAATGGATTTTTCGCAATAAACTAGATGAAAATGGTATAATCACTAGAAACAAAGCTAGGCTTGTAGCAAAAGGCTATAATCAAGAAGAAGGCATTGACTATGAAGAAACATATGCTCCCGTAGCTAGATTAGAAGCTATTCGCTTATTGCTTGCATTTGCCTCTGCTATGAATTTCAATTTATATCAAATGGATGTAAAAAGTGCTTTTCTAAACGGTTTTATTCAAGAAGAAGTTTTTGTTGAACAACCCCCCGGTTTTGAAGATTTTAAATCTCCCGATCATGTTTTCAAACTCAAAAAGGCTCTTTATGGTTTAAAACAAGCTCCCCGAGCTTGGTATGAAAGATTGAGTAAGTTTCTTTTGGAAAATGATTTCATTAGGGGAAAGTTGACACAACTCTCTTTGTTAAGCATAAAAACATTGATATTTTGTTAGTTCAAATATATGTAGATGATATTATATTTGGTGCTACTAACAATGTTTTATGCAAGGAATTTTCCGATTTAATGACAAGCGAATTTGAGATGTCTATGATGGGTGAGTTAACATTCTTTTTGGGATTACAAGTAAAGCAAATGAAAGAGGGTACATTCATTTGTCAAACCAAATATTGCAAAGAATTGCTGAAACGATTTGAGATGAACAATGCAAAAGAAATGGCAACTCCCATGAGCACATCCGATCATCTAGACAAAGATGAGAAAGGTAAGGAAGTCGACACCAAAAAGTATCGAGGTATGATTGGATCTCTTCTTTATCTTACTGCTAGTCGTCCGGACATCATGTTTAGCGTGTGCTTATGCGCTCGTTATCAATCGTGTCCGAAGGAGTCTCACCTTACTACCGTAAAACGGATTTTAAGGTATCTTGTTGGTACTACAAATGTGGGTCTATGGTACCCCAAAGGCTCTTCATGCCAACTCGTTGGCTACTCCGATTCCGATTTTGCTGGATGCAAATTGGACCGCAAGAGCACTAGTGGCACTTGCCATTTGCTCGGTAGCTCTCTCGTTTCTTGGTTTAGCAAGAAACAAGTAAGTGTTGCGTTGTCCACAACCGAGGCTGAATATGTAGCCGCGGGGAGTTGTTGCGCTCAAATCCTATGGATGAAACAACAACTCTTGGACTATGGCCTTAGTCTTGATCATATCCCTCTTAGATGTGATAATACTAGTGCCATATGCTTGACGAAGAACCCCGTTCTTCATTCGCGAACGAAACACATTGAAATTAGACATCATTTTATTAGAGATCACGTTCTCAAAAGCGATGTCGAAATTGAATTTGTTGAAACCAAAAACCAATTGGCAGACATCTTTACAAAGCCTTTAGAGAAAGAGTCCTTCTTCTGAATTCGCAGTGAACTCGGGATCCTTGACTCCACGTTGATCTAAGTCATGCATTGTATTTTTGTTACATAATTTCTAACTTGAGCGTCGGAGACGTCTAATCCTTTTTTGCAGGTATCGCCCTAAAAGTAGGGGGAATTATAAAGCATGACGCGCAAGAATCGAGTCTTCTTCAGAAAAATCTGGTTCTGTCATCTAATAATCGATTATCTCGTATCAAATAATCGATTGTAATGATATCTTTTGAGCTATTATACTCTCTTTAAATAATCACGCCATCTTTCCAATAAATAAACAAGGTTTATTTCATCTTTGGCATCTTATTATTATTTTTGCTAATGGCAAAAGGGGGAAGATAACGGGTAAGCACTCTCAATATTTATAAGCTAAAATTGAGGGGGAATTCTCAAATTGAAGGGGAACAAATTGCATACTTGTTACATGTCTTGAATCGTCAATATAAATTGCTTGTCTTGCATATCCCGCTTAATGTTTGCCATTATCAAAAAGGAGGAAATTGTTGGAAACACGTTCTCAATGCAATATACTAAAACGTGTGTTCTTTTGTGTAGGTTTTGATGAATGACAAACGAAGCGAAAATTGATATATGAAGAAGTTCAAGAAACAAGCGCACAATTGATATACAACGAGATTCAAGCTCAAGACAAAGTTTTATAAGTTTAATTGAGTCATTCTTATCTGTGATCTTGATCCTTCAACTTGACTCGTAACATGGCTTCTCTCATAAAACTATTTTCCAAAATCATGCATATTTAATTTAACGTCAAATGATTTTAAATCATGCATATTTACAGTAGTCAAAACAATTTTTAGACATGCCTTAAAAATCTGGACTAAGATAACCGATTATGTACTTATGATAATCGATTGTTTTAAGCCAAGACTGCATGACAATCGATTGTGAACTAATGACAATCGATTGTGTTAAGGCAGTGAACATCAGGTTTTTTCAAACCTGCATGACAATCGATTGTGAACCTTATGACAATCGATTGTGATGAGGCAGTGTCCATCAAAGTTTTTCAAAACTCAGAATAATCGATTGTGAAGCTAATGAAAATCGATTGTGAAGAGACAGTGTCCTTCAGATTTTTCAAAGTCACAAAATAATCGATTGTGAACTTATGACAATCGATTGTGTTGAGGCAGTGACTTCCAGACTTTTTCAAAACTATTAAATAATCGATTATGAGTATATAACAATCGATTGTCAAGAGGCAGTGTCTAAAATGATTTTCAAAAACTGATAAGTAATCGATTGCTGACTTTGTGCAATCGATTGTGAAGCTGACCGTTGTCGTAATGTTTTCAAATACCGTCAGGTAACCGATTATTGATTCTGTATAATCGATTGTTTTGATTAAAATCCGGAAAAGATTGTTTGAACGTTATTGGGTAATCGATTATTGATTCTGTATAATCGATTGTTTTGATTAAAATCCGGAAAAGATTTTTTGAACGTTGCTGAGTAATCGATTGTTGATTCTGGGCAATCGATTGTTTGTGGTAAAATCTGGAAAGGATTTTTTGAACGTTACTCGTAATCGATTATGGATTGTAAGTAATCGACTCAAGCATAAAATCTGGGATTGAATTTTGATCTGACTGGCAGACAATCTATTGTTGGGGTTTGACAATCGATTGTCAGTGAGTAAAATCAGCAACTCTTAATTGGCAATTAGGCAACGGTAATGCCAAGTTTTTCAACTATAAATACAGCTTCATTTCAGTGTTTTAAACACAACAACATACTACAACTGACCATTACATTACTATAAGCTTGCATACTTTTGTTTATCATTTTATATTCAATTTCATAAAGCTTTTGAGAGCCATATTCTTGTCCAAAGTTGTTGTGATCTAGAGCTTACTTCTTTTACTCATACCTACTCATAAAGGAGTATTTTGTTTGAGTGTTAAGTGTTTTACACACTTGTAAGAGAATTGTGATTCTCTTGTTGTAAGGAACTTGTGTTTCCTTGGTTGAAGTCTTGGAGTGTTGTATCTCCGAGCAAAGGTGTTAAGGCTTGTGTCCTTACGTTGAAAAGGTTTGTTGAGCACCCGTAAGCTTAACAAATTAGTGGAAAATCTCGAGAGAGTCTCTCGGGGACTGGACTAGCCACGTGTTGTGGTGAACCAGAATATATCGGTGCGTTCTTTCCTTTTTGTTTATTTAACGCACTTATTTATTTCCTGCAAATTTTAATTTCCGCAAGTTTACGCTAAATTTTATCATAACGCTATTCACCCCCCTCTAGCGTTAAGTGTATTTTCTAACACTGCTCCCCTACTCACTCCCGCTACCACCACCACCCCCCGACGACATGAGCTTACGCTATCATCCCCCGCCGCGGCCACTATCCCTCCAACCAACTATGGGGTACCGTGGCACACACACGCACTATAGCGAAAAATGCAAATAGGTGCAAACTAGATAGCAATAGAATATACCACAGTCTAAATGCTAGCTAAAATATGTAAAAAGGTGCACAAAGTAAACAAGAGAGCGAGAGGTACCAACTCCCGGTGGAAAAACCTGAAAGTATGCTTTGATGCGCCCAAATTTTCCTGAAGCTTAGCAGAACGTGTAGTCCTATTGCGTCCTGCCGCGTGTCTGAACGGGAGTCACTGGGAGTACTATGTCTTACCGGAAATCCTTGCCGGTAAAATAGGCACCTATCCAAGAAAACAGAACACACCCACAAAAAGCAGAGGAGAGAATAGAAAGAAAAGAGCAGGAGTTGCCGGAAAAATTTCCGGCGAAAAGCAAGAATTCCAGACCTCTAAACAGCAATAAGATCTGCTGTGAATAAGCAGTGAGAAGAAGGAGATGAGGTGGCTAAGGGAAAAGTAGAGAATGAAAGTGACCAGGGGAATATTCCGGGAGTACCAAGTTAGTCGAAATTGTGGGGGGAAAATCTGTCTAAAAGGAGCCGGGGAAAAAATTGACGGGAAGTACACTCACACGCGCGGCGCGTGGCTGGCAGTGGCGGCGCGTAGGTGGGCAGTGGCGGCGCGTGGGGATGATTCCGGCGACGGAATTTGTAGGGGGTGTGCGCCTGACGTTGTGTGTCTCGATGGTGTGGGAGGTGACAAAGAGAGACCACCGTGAGAGACCACTGTGGGCTGTTGAAGCATGACTTATACCCACAATTCTAAAAACTATCACAAACTCAACAGTACCATTATCAATAACATTCATTTTATTATTGTATATCGTAGTCCTAAACAAAATTAAATTTGGTACAAATATAACACTATCAGATGGCGGAGAAGACGAAGCAACATTGCTATAAAATAATAAAGGAGAGCAATTTTATAAAACACAAAAGTTTGGGACAATTTTTAAAAAATGTAATAGTCGTTATAAATAAAATTGTATTTATGGTGAATGTCTATATTTAGAGAGATTCTAGAGTTTATTACTTGGTGGCTAAGTCATTCTCTCCCTATAAATAGAGGGTACCAAAATTCAATAAGAATGTCCTTTCTCTCTTTCTATGCAATATTGTTCTTCTTTTATTGTTTTTATCGCACATTATTAGTACGAGACTTTACGGTCTCAAGAAGCTTTTTAAGAAGACTAAGGTATAATTTTTCTCCTCTTTTAATTATGATTGATATTATGAAAAGAAAGTTCGTTGGCCTTGAAATTTCGGGCAAGAACTATATGACATGGGTGTTGGATGCTGAAATCCATTTAGATGATATGAGTCTTGGAGACGCTATTAAAGACAAAACTAAAGCATCCACCCAAGACTGTGCTAGGGCCTTGATTTTCTTGCGTCATCACCTTGATGAAGGATTGAAAATAGAATATCTTACAATCAAAGATCTACTTATTTTTTGAAATGGCTTAAAGGAAAGATATGACAACTTAAAATTGGTCACTCTTTCACAAGCATGATATGTTTAGGCTCATCTGAAGCTCCAAGACTTTAAGTCTGTTTCTGAATATAAATCTATAATGTTAAGAATTACTTCTAAATTGAAACTCTGTGGAGATACTATTACTAACTATGAAATGCTTGAAAAAATATTTACAATATTTCATGCCTCCAATATGGTGGAACAGCAGTACAGAGAAAAAGGTTTCAAGAAGTACTCTAAGTTAATTTCTCTTCTCCTTGTGGATGAAAGAAACAACGATTTGCTCATGAAAAATTACGAGAATCGGCCCACTGGGTCTACACTATTGCCTGAAGTGGATGAGGTGTATTCTTATTATGCTAAGCATGGAAAATATTGTGACTCTATTCGTGGCCATAGACAAGGAAGAAATTTTTCTGGTGTTAATCATCCCGCAAAGAGAAATAACCACCAAAAGTGGAAGGGGAAAGATGAGAAGCCAAAGGCAAATGGTTCAGAAACTAAATGTTATCGTTGCGGTGGAAAATGGCATTGGGCAAATATTTTTTGTGTACTAAGAAATCAGGTTGAGCTTTATCAAGCATCTCTAAAGAATAAAGGCCCTAAAGCCAATTTTGTCTCTAACAATGATTTTGACATCACCCACTTGGATGTGACAGACTTCTTTGAGTGCCCTGATGGAAAAATAGACCACTTGAGTTAAAGATGATTGAGTAGTTTAATTTTTATTTGTGCATGTTCGTAGTAGTTAATGAATAAAAATTATGTAATTATAGTTCTTTACATGAGTAGTAGCCATTAGTATCAGTTAGTATTTTTTGATTTATGAAATAGTGTTAGTTTGTTTTGATTAAATATAGTTCTAATTTTTGTTTTATACAATCAATTGAGTGATTCGCACTGGATAGTATACGTATCATATATTTATCGTTTATGTAAGTATTCATGTTGTTATCTGGTTTTGCAATGATTGAATGTAGTAGAGACTAGAGAAAGTGCAACCTCATGATGCTAAGCCAACTAAAAAGTTAACAAGAAAGTGGCTGAATATAGCAAATCTGAGTTGACATTCTATTATCCATGTGAGTAGAATTTCATGAAGTTGGACAATAAAACTAAAATGAAATAAAAGGTCAGGAGTGTTCCTCCCATGGATAGCTGCTGGTACTGAAAGAAAGTCTGTGCATGCAGAGATAAATATGTTGTTGGATTTGTCAGCAATAGCTGGCTTAAGAAAGGGGATAAATACACAGTACAAAGTGGATATCAATGGTATAAGGGAGAAAAAGAGGTAAAGCCAGGGTATCGAGGGGTATGTGGTTGGATGAATGTGCCAAAACACAGCTTCACGAGATGGCTTACCATGCATAGGAAATTATTGACTAAAAAGAGGCTCCAAAAGCTGAAGATATGCCAAGACAGTGACTGCATGATATGTGGAAGACATAAGGAAACAGTGGAGCACTTGTTCTTTGAGTGCAAGCTTTTAGAGGAATGCCTGAAAAATATGTTGATGTGGATGAAAACAGGAACAACAAAACATAAGCTCAAAGGTATATGGAGGAGAATAGTTCGAGGAATATTAGGGAAAAGATGCAGAGAATTTGCAGTAGCAGTGGTTGCAGCATTAATATACAGAATATGGTGGGCAAGGAATGAAGCACTATGGAACCACAAGGTACCCACAGTAAGGAGTATATGTGCACTAATAAAGCAAGAATGTAAGACTAGAATAGTTCCTATGTTGAACAAAAAATGTAGTAGAAAAAAAAGAGAAAGGATAGATCAATTGTATAGAATTGTATAGATGTGAATAGGAATACAGAGGAGGAAATATAGGAAAAGATATAGAATCAGGGGAAATAGGGAAATAGAGGTATACATGGGAGAATGAGGGGAAGTTTGTAAAGTTCCTGTTAATTTGTGAATAAATACATTTCTGTTTCACCAAAAAACTAAAATGAAATATGCCAGTGGAGCATATGATTTCAAAAACATTAATGCAGTCATATATTTGTTGTTTATGTAAGTATCCACGTTGTTAACAGTGATATGGACTGAATGGTATACTGTATTCCCACTTATATTCTGCTTTAAATTCATATAGGTACATGGTACTTTAGAAGAATTATTTTCAAAATCATTGTGTGAATATTTTAAACATGTTTAAAAGCACTATGGTAATTGTTTTGTCCTGTGTTTATGATAATAGTACGGTTTATTTTATTTCTATGAAAATGCTAATATTTATTTATATATTTCTTTATGTATGTCAACGCATGGGAAGCAAATATGGATATTCCACAAAGTAAATTTGGATCAAAGTTCAATTATAAAAATATTTATTTAATTAATTCATGTACGACACATACAATATTCAAAGAGAAGAAATATTTATATCATTTAAGTATATGTAAGGAAGATGTTACCACAATTTTTGGTAGTAATTGTTTAATTAAAGGCTCTGGAAGAGCTACGATAACTCTGTCTAAGGGAACGATATTTATCATATAGAATGCGATATTCTGCTCCAAGTCCAAGAGAAACTTGTTGTGTTTTAAAGATATCCGTCAAAATGGATATCATATTGAGACAATAGATGAGAATAATCTTGAATATCTCAATATTAACAAAAATGTCTCTGCCCATAAAAGGGTCATTGAGAAATTTCCATTTTTATCTTGTGATCTGTATTGGACAAGAATTAGTGCAATTGAGGTATATCCTATTGTAAACCAAAAGATCGCTAATTCCAGTACTTTTGTACTTTAGCATGATCGATTGGGACACCCTAGATCAATTATGATAAGACGGATTATAGAAAACTCAAATGGACATCCGTTAAAGAATTTAGATTCTTTTAAATAATAAATTTTCTTGCACTTGTTATCAAGGCAAGTTAATTATTAGACGATCACCAACAAAGGTTGGATTGAGTCCCCTGCATTTTTTGAACGTATACAAGGGGGCATTTGTGGATATATTCACCCACCTAGTAGGTCGTTTAGATATTTCATGTTCTTAATAGATGCATCATATAGATGGTCTCATGTGTGCATATTGTCATCACGCAACCTCGCGTTTGCAAAATTAGTGGAACAAATAATTTGATTACTAGCGCAATTCCCCAATAATCCAATTAAGTTTATTAGACTTGATAATGTTGTTGAGTTTTCATCCTAAGCATTTAATAATTATTGCTTATGAATTGGGATAAAAGTAAAATATCATGTAGCTCATGTTCACACTCAAAATGGCCTTGCAGAGTCTTCAATTAAATGTCTGCAATTGATAGCAAGATCGTTACTCATGAAAACGAGGTTACCCATTTCCGTTTGGGGTCATGCCATTTTCCATGCAACAATGCTAGTTCGTCTCAGACTGATAAATTATCATAAATATTTCCCGTTGCAATTGGTTTTGGGTCATGAACCTAATATATCCCGTTTAAGAATTTTTGGATGTATAGTATATGTGCCAGTAGCACCTCAATATCAGGCCAAAATAGGTCCCCCAAAGAAGATTAGGAATATATATTGGGTTTGAATCGCCCTCCATTATTCGCTACCTCAAAAAATTAACAGGGATTTTATTCACTGCACTATTTGCAGAATGTCCATTCGATGAGACACTTTTCCCAAAATTAGGGGAGAAAATGGTGAAACCAAACAAGAAATTTTGTGAAAAAATCAATTATTATCATATCTTGATCCACGTACCTCTATTTGTGAAAAAAGGCACAAAGTATTATCCATTTACAGAGAATAGCAAATTAAATGCCAGACGCATTTACGGATTTGAAAAGGATAACAATCGATATTGAGACAAATTTGAATCGATTGGATATAGTGGTAGATTATGTATTTGCATATAATGTTGAATCTATCATTATGCAAGATAATGAGGATCTTGAACCTCAATTTTTGGAGAATGTCGACAAAGATGTGATTTGACAAAGTGGCAAGAAGCAATCCAACCAAAGCTGAATTCACTTGCGAAATGTGAATTTTTTTGCCCTGTAGTCCAAACACCTAATGGTGTTAAGCATGTTGGATATAAATGGGTCTCTGTACGTAAAAGGAATGAGAAAAATGAGGTACAAATATATAAGACACGCCTTGTTGCATAAGGATTTTCACGAAGTCCTGGTGTCATTTATGAAGAGACATATTCACCCGTAATGGATGCTATAACGTTCCGTTATCTCATTAGTTTTATTGTTCATGAAAAGCTTGACATGCATTTAATGGGTATAGTTACTGCCTACCTTTATGGCTCACTTGATAATGGGATATACATGAAAATTTCTGAGGGATTTAAAATGCCTACCGCACATAATTTAAAGTCCCAAAAAATATTTTCAATCAAATTGCAAAGATCGTTGTAGGGTCTAAAGGAATCAGGACGAATGTGGTATAATCTTCTTAGTGAGTATTTGATAAAGGAAGGTATATAAATGATTCCATTTATCCATGTGTTTTTATAAAGAAAACAACATCGGAATCTGTTATATTTGCCGTATATGTTGATGATATAAACCTTATTGGAACTCCTATAGAACTTCAAAAGGCAATTGATTATTTAAAGAAGGAATTCGAGATGAAAGATCTCGGAAAGACAAAATTATATCTTCGTTTGCAAATTGAACATTTTGCAAATAGAAGTTTCGTTCATCAATCTACCTATATAGAAAGGTATTGAAACAGTTTTATATGGATAAAGCACATCCATTAAGTACGTTGATAGTTGTTCAATCACTTGATGTGAATAAGAATCCATCCTGACCTCAAGAAGATAATGAAGAGCTACTTGGTCCTGAAGTACCATATCTTAGTGCAATTGGTGCACTAGTGTATCTTGCTAATAATACAATGCCCGACATAACCTTTTCAGTTAATGTCTTAGCAAGATATACTCTGCTCTTACTAGGAGATATCGGAGTGAAATCAAACATATATTGCGGTATCTAAAGGGAACTACCGATATGGGCTTATTTATGGCAATAATTGCAGTCCCAATCTTGTTGGTTATGCCGATGCTGGGTATTTATCTAACCCACACAAGGCTCGATCTCAAACATATTATGTGTTTACCTGTGGAGGCACTGGCATATCTTAGCGATCGACTAAGCAATTAATTATTGCTACTTCTTCTAATCATGCTGCGATAATTGCTATTTATGAAGCAAGCCGAGAATTTGTGTGGTTGAGGTCTATAATACATCTTATTCGAGACAAATGTGATTTGAAATATTACAAATACGCACAATTTTGTATGAAGACAATGTAACATGCATAGCCCAATTGAAGGGACGATTCATGAGAGGAGATAGGACAAATCACATTTCACCATAGTTATTTTTCACACATTATCTTCAAAAGAATGGTGATATTAATGTGCAATCACCTATCTACCTTCAAGAAGCTAGTGTACAATATTAGGATGCTAATTCTCAAAGATGTGAATTGATACTCTCATCAAGAGGAGTTAATACGCGTTGCACTCTTTTTTCCTTACAAGGTTTTGTCCCACTGATTTTTTCTTGCAAAATTTTAAACGAGGTAACCAAAAGGTGTATTATTAGATATGTGTACTCTTTTTCCTTTTTAAAATTTTTTTTCCATTGGTTTTATTTTACTTAAGGTTTTAACGAGGTACATTATCTGTTGAATAGACATTAAGGGGGAGTGTTATAATAGAATTTTATTTGTGGTGAATGGCTATATTTAGAGAGATTTTAGGGTTTATTACTTGGTGGCTAAGTCGCTCTCTCTCTACAAAATAGAGGGTTTTATTCCATCGTAATTCATCCCAAAATTCAATATGAATTTCCTTTCTCTCTTTCTCTATAATATTTTTCTTCTTCTTTTATTACTTTCATCACAATAGTGATCTTCTGGGGGCAATTGAGCTGGTTTTAGGATTTGGGATTTGAAACTTGGTATTTTGTCAAAATATAAGTAAAATCTATGGCCAAACATGTATTTGCCAAATAAAATTTTATTTTATTTTGGCAAAATCTATGGCCAAATTGGTGCATAGAAGAACTTTTTAAAGCTTGGTCAAGCACTAATTGATACTCGAAAGTACTTTTCAAATCAAGTAGCCAAACACAAACTGCTTCTCTTCAAAAGTATTTTTTTGAAAGTCAAAATAAACTGATTTTAGAAGCTTGGCCATACAGGCTATTAACCTGCTAACATAATTGGATATAAATAAATAGTATTTAATCCGTCTCAATTTACGTAATATTTTTTAATGTTATATTTTTATTTAAAATAATATTTTTTTTTTATGAATGAACTTATGGTCGCACAGATACTTATAATTTTGTTGGTAACTATTGTCAATTTACCATGAACTCGAAAAAAAAAAATTATTACAATTAAGAGCACCTTCTTTCTGTATCAAAAATTTGGCCTCCAACAAAATAGAAAAATAGCTACACTGTACTCTAGTTACAAAGGATTTGTTGTACTAAATTCCTACATCTACGTGCTTTATGTGAATTTCTCATAACCTATATTCTTTCTATGACCCCCTACTTTATCTGTTGTACTACATCCTCTTTACGTACAATAATGCCTCTTAAAATCTTCTAGTCTCTTGCACGCCGTGTGTGGTAAATCACAGCTCCATTAATAGCAGCTGCCAATTCTTTCTTATTGACCTTCCAATGTTTCCTGTTTATAATATCCAAAAACTGTGAGATATTCCCTACTGGTATCTTAATGTTTGCCCATTGATTTACCTCTTGCCTTAGAGCTATGATCTATGTACACTCCACAAATAAGTGTATGTTAGTTTCAGTCATGTGAGTATTACACAAACAACACCTCCTATCCTCCACTGGAACTTGCAACTTGAGTAATCTCTTCTTTGTGAGTAGCCTTCCATGCATTTCCAACCACACTATAAACCTTTACTTAGGTTGAGCTATTGAGGTCCATATCAGATTAGCTATATTCAACTTAGGAGCACCAATGAGAGCAATCTAACTACTGGTAATAGAGTTGTCACCAGTTCTAGTAAGCTTATAATTATCTTGCTCACACCAGCTCTGCATTTTGATTTTCAGACCATTAATCTTTTTCCAGTACAAACTACTATCTGTCGGGGCTGATGGTTCTATACATTTATTTCTGCTCTCATGTACACCCATGTGTCCGTTTCACCCCATAAGGGTTATTTGCATTTAATAAGCTGCCATAATAACTGGTCCACTAGACAAGAGGGGTTGCTCTGATGGTAAGCAACCCCCACTTCCAACCGAGAGATTGTGAGTTCGAGTCTCCCCAAGAGCAAGTTGGGAAATTCTTGAAGGGAAGGATGTCGGGGGTCTATTTGGAAACAACCTTTCTATCCCAGGGGTAAGGTCTGCGTACACACTACCCTCCCCAGACCCCATTAAATAGGATTATACTGGGTTGTTGTTGTAATAACTTCCCCACTAATGCCATATTCTAGTTTCTGCAACTCTTAACATTTAATCCTCCTAGCTTCTAAGGATAACATATCTTTTCCCAAGCAACCAAGGATAGTTTCTTTATCTCCCGCGAGCTGCCCTAGAGATATTCTTTATATATTCTGTCAACCTCTTTAAGTATACTTTGAGGTAATATGAACACTGTGCCCCACAATCTATGGATGGAAAACAACAATGCATTAACAATTTACAGTCTGCCAGCATATGATTGAAGCCTTGAGTAGGTAACTCTGATCCTTTTGAGTGATTTTCTCTACCAGCATATGACAGTCAATCTTATTCTATTTCTTTGGGGAGAGGGGAAGTCCAAGATATCTTATGGGAAGAGTACCCAGAACAAAGCCAGTTATTTCAAGCAACTTCTTCTTAGTATTATCATCCACACCAACCATGAAGATACTAGACTTGTCCATATGTGCTTTCAACCCTGTTATATTGCTAAAGTACTTTATTGCCTCCATAATCCTTTTAACTAAGCTTTCATTTCCTTTACAAAAGATCATCAGATCATCCGCATATATGAGATGAGTCAGCTTCAGTATTTTGCACATGGAATGATATTTGAAATCAGGAAGTCTGCTAACCATCTTCAACATCCTTGATAAGTATTCCACAACAAGCACAAATAGAAGAGAAGAGATAGGATCACCCTACCTAAGCCCTCTCTTCCCAGCAAAATATCCATGACTTTCTCCATTAACTTCTACTGAAATTATAATAGTAGACACACACACACATACACACACACTATATAATCCAGAGTAAATTTTTCTCGGAACCCAAAGCCCCTCAGAGCTCTTCTAGGAACTCCTAACTCACCATGTCATAGGCCTTCTTGAGATCAACCTTCATAAGACATCTTGGAGTTGTTTTCCTGTTATAGTGCCTTAGAATATCATGACAAATTAAGACACTGTGCAGTATGGACCTCCCCTGTACAAATGCAGACTGGTTCTCTGCTACTAAGTGATCAACTGTTGCCTTTAGTATGTTTGCATAGCAATTTGAAAATGCACTTGCAACATGATATTGGTCTGTATTGGCTAGCAAATGTTGGGTTGTCCACCTTTGGGATAAGAGCTAGTAAAAGCTTTCCCTCTAGAAGTAGGCTTTCTTCCTAATAACTCAGAAAGGTAATCCACAAACAAGTTTGCAATAGCCCCTGGATCAGTTTGCCATGTGCCTGCATCATCTTTAAGTTGTGTTGTGGCTTGTTTCAGCTTCCTGTGCTTTATAATTGAGTAGATATATCGTGTGTTATCATCTCCTAACTTATTCCACGTAGCTTTACTTCTCTGTTGTAGGTACATTTCTGCCAAGTGTGAAGACTGCTGAATCGCTTTATTTGAATGATCCCTTTGGAGTTTCAACCTTCTTTTCTTAAGAAACTTCCTATCTTCTTCTGCTTCTCTCACAATATCATGAGAATATTGTGACTTCAAAACCTTCATCTTCTTCTTCTTAAGTAGTTTCAAATTTTTTGCTACTTGATACATTTTGCAGCCCTCAATACTGTCAGCCCACCCTTCTTTTACTATTGTGTTAAATTGTGGATGTTAAGCCCACATGTTAAACAACAACAACAACAACTCAGTATAGTCCCACAAAGTGGGGTCTAGGAAGGGTAATATGTAGACGGGCCTTACCCCTACCCGAAAGGGCAGAGAGGCTGTTTCCAATCTACCCTCAGCTCAGTGAAGGAAAGGAACAACAAAAACAAAAACGAAAATAAAAGAGCATTAGTAACTTCAGCAGAAATAGCGTAAATAATTATCTAAACATAAGAACCATAAATAAAATAGCATGCAATAATATCAGACAGTAACTACCATAAATAACTACCATAAGGGAGACACAATCCAATACACAAATCATCTATGGATAGCCCTGCCAAGCCTCACCCAACCCCGGGTGAGAAGTACAAAAAACTCTAAGGGCCCCTATCCTACAACCCTGATACTAGACCTCCACACTTTCCCATCAAGGGTCATGTCCTCAGAAACCCGCATTCTAGCCATGTCATGCCTAATCACCTCTCCTCAATATCTCTTAGGCCTCCCTCTGCCTCGCCGTACGCCGACCATCGCCAGCCGCTCACAACTCCTCACCGGGGCATCAGGACTTCTCCTCCGCACATGCCCGAACCACCTCAGCCTCGCTTCTCGCATCTTCTTATCCACCGGGGCCACCCCTACCTTCTTTCGAATAACTTCATTCTTAATCTTATCTAACCTGGTGAGCCCGCACATCCACTTGACCATCCTCATCTACGCAACCTTCATTCTCTGAATATGAGAGTTCTTCACTGGCCAACACTTTGCCCCATACAACATGGCAGGTCTAACCACAGCTCTATGAAATTTCCCCTTGAGTTTCTGTGGAACTTTCTTGTCACACAGGACTCCTGATGCAAGCCTCCACTTTGACCACCCCGTTCCTATACGATGAGTGACGTCCCCGTCAATCTCTCCGTCCCCTTGAATCACCGTCCCAAGATATCTGACACTATCCTTCTTGGTGATGACCTGAGATCCAATCATCACGTCTCTGCCTACTTCGCTCGGCTCGGCGCTAATCTTCCACTCCAGGTATTCTGTCTTAGATCTGCTTATTTTAAAACCCTTAGACTCGAGAGTCTGTCTCCATACCTCTAACCTTTCATTAATACCGAACCTCGTCTCGTCTATCAAGACTATGTCATCAGCAAATAGCATACACCAAGGCATATTCCCTTGAATATGACGGGTTAAAGCATCCATCACTAAGGCAAACAAGAGAGGGCTAAGCGCCGATCCTTGATGGAGCCCCATAACCACTGGAAAATGGTCTGAGTCGCCAGCCATCGTCTTAACCCTAGTCTTAGCTCCATCGTACATGTCCTTGATTACTCTGATGTAGGCTTCTGGCACGCTCTTCGCCTCCAAGCACCTCCATAGCACCTCCGTTGGGACCTTGTCATACGCCTTCTCCAAGTCGATAAGCACCATGTGCAGGTCCTTCTTCTTATCCCTGAACTGCTCCACATGTTACAAAAACTGAAATGATTTTTTGAACTTACTTCTTTCCTCTATCAGTGACACTTTTGCAGGACAGTGATCACTGATTCCTTCTATGAGAAATATGGCCTTACATGCCGGCATTACATCTAGCCATTCACCATTTATGAAGGCTAATCAGTCTTCTTCATGTTTGTCATTCTAAGTGTATGTATTGTCTTGTGCTGGTAACTCCAATAAGCCACATTCTACTAAATAGTTGTGGAAATCTTTCACTTCTGCCCAGGTCCCAAGGTTTCTTCTTATTCTGTCTTTTGCTTTGAGGACTGAGTTAAAATCCCATAAAACCATCTAAGGCCTTGTACATCCCCTGCAATAAGACACTAACTTATCCCATAATTCCTTCCTATCTTTTCTAGTATTTAAAGCATAGACATAAGACAATTCAAATTTCATTTGAAGAGGAATGTAATGAACTTCATAGTTGATTACTTGAGCTGACATTTCATTCGGGTTCTAGTAGACCAACCAACCCCACTCGTTTCTCATTGCAAATGAGGTTCACCTTCTTTTGCTTATTAGTGTCATTAAGCCCCATAACATTCAAACTTAACATATTAATCATCCCCAAGAGAGTGATTGTTTTGGCCTCCCATATTTGTGCTACTCTCTCCCTTATCTATTATGTTGACCTCTTGACTATGCAGGACTTGAAGGAAATTTGAATTCTCAACTTGTTGTTGCTGCTTTTGTTGTGGCTTTCCAACTCTTAATGGGTTCTGCCAGCTTGTAATATCTCCTTGATTTGTCTTCCCTTATTGTCTCCCCACCATTTACTCCCCAGTACCTTCAGTTCTAGTATTTGTTGCCTCCTTCCTTTGTTCAGAGTTCGCCTGAATTTGTTCCTTGCTCTTAGGTTCTGTTTGAGCCATAATGTTCATCTCCTTATGTTGTTCTGCATTTACCATTGCCAGTTTGTTCTTGTTCCTACAAACTTCCTCTGGATGATCATATTTAGAGCAATGACTGCCCATAATTTGCTTCCAGTCATAGTTGACTTTTTGTTCTATTAACTTGCCTCTTTTATTCCTGAAGAGAATTATATCTGGCAAGGTTCCATTCATTCCTACCTCAACTAGTAACCTTGCAAAATTCAATCCATTCCTTTTTTCTATATTTTGCTCTTAATAGGTTTCCGACTAAGCTGTCTACCTTGCTCAAACCTTTCTTACTCCATATTTGAAGTTCAATCTAGGAAGCTTAATCCAAATTGGAGCTGCTTGCAATTTCACTCTAGGAAACTTAATCCAAATTGGAGTTGCTTGCAATTTCACTCTAGTGAATTCCAATTAAGGTGTCCAAGCCTTTATAGTGAATGGTTTGTTATCAAAATGATAGATACCACCCTGAGTCACCTCTTATTCCTTACCTCTATCTCAAATCAAATAATTAGCACTCCATTTTTAGCATAGCGATTATGTCGATGCCATATTTACCCCCACTAACGTTTAATGTACCCCTAACACATAATATATGATAATAGGTAAATTTAATTGTATTCAGACCCTAAAATAACTACCTTTTTGTATTGTCTTGGTAATGAAAGTGATAACAAAATGCGAGCAGAACCGCGGTGAAAGGATGCTGTAGACAAAGTTGGTATCTATGGGGGTGTTTGGCCGCGGTTATACCGCAACCGCGGTAGAACCGTGGTAGGCGTGCTGAAGGCCAAGGGCAGTTATGTCAAAGCATGAATTTTAGCCCTATAACCTATATTAGTCATTAGGTTTCGCCCCTTAGAGGCATGTATTGATTTCTTAGAGTTCTTGGAAGGAAAAATAATTGTGAGAGATTAGCTTAAACATATTTCTTCTTCCCTTTTGATTTTTATTGTTAGATTACGTTGAATACTACTTTAGTTTGTTTACCCATAGCTATGAGTAGCTAATTTTCCTGTCTAAGGTTTTGATGGAACCTATTGGGGGTTGAATTTGTCGTTTATGTTAATGAAAATTTGCCAGTTTTAATCTTTATTTATTTAAATATGTTCTTGTTGTAGTTAATTGACAGGATCCTCAATTAGCTGTGCTTATTTTGTGTGTATAACTTCGGAAAGAGTGCATATTTAGGTAGTTGTTGAATAACACCACTCTTAAAATAATAAGAGGAATCTATAACTGCGGGTTTAAAGGCGGGATTAGGAGTAACGAAGCCTTGGGTGCAATTTTAAATGAACTGTGTTAATTAAAGCTAGCTAGTGTATCTCAGGAGAGTGCAATAATATGTTACTGTAATTGTTCGGGAGAGATTTACGGTAAGTTGAGTGTTCATTATTGATTTAGATGTGTTCGTAAATTTGTATGAAGCATAAACATAAGGAATTCCATCAATAGGGAAGGTCATTGCCTTAGCGTTTCTCTCATTATTATTTACAACTCTAGTTAGTTTATTTACGGCTTGTTAGTTTGCTGCAATTTTAGTTAGTACAAAACCTCCAATTGTGATTCAAAAGTCTTGGGAAGCTGGTTCGGATGGATTTAGTGGGTCTGAAAATGGTAGTTGATAAGTTGACTCTCTGTGGATTAGACCCTGGGCGTAATACTCGGACTTTATTTGCAACACCCGCAGAGTCCTTTCTAGAGGGCATACTTGGGCGTGATCAATAACTACTGTTTTTCCCCAGTAATCAATTTCAGAACTAGTATCATCCAATTCAATTTCTACTATTGAGGACTCACCACGTATTTTAGGTGCTACATATTCCAATTTATAACAAGTATTTGAAATTTATTCTATGTCGAAGTCATCCCAGATTGATCCTTGCTTCATCTGCATTTCCAGCTTCTTTTCAACCTCATTTGCCCATTATTTCTTGCCACTACTAGTTGGTGCTGCTTGATCCTTACTTGGTGAAGCTTTTAACACTTTAGACCATACTCGTTGTGCTTCGATCTGCTTAGATTTTTCTGTTTCACTATTTAGGGTTACTGTTTCATTGGATTTTGGACTTGACTGAGTTTTCCTTGCCAATTCCTCGCTACCATTGCTTGATTTCTTCCCTCGCTGAGCAATTTCATATGATTTTTGTTAGAGCTTTCTAAGATGGGATGCGCAGGTTAAGCTAATATGCACTGAGAGAGAAAACAAGCCCTTATAATTTTTCTTTAGACCATAATAAAGTTTTTTTCTTTATAAACTGCTGAGACTGAAATTGGGAGGGAGGGGGGTAGTACTAACTACTGATGCTACTGCTAATTGCTATAACTCTTGTTCTATTCTTTGTACCTTATTCAGCCAAGACGGCATTAAATGGATGGGTGCATGCGGAGAATTAATTAAAGAACTAATTGTCTTTTCTGACTTTGTATGGAGCAATTCAAGTTTTAACTCACTAATCTTTATGCATTAGTGAGTAGTGACAGATTTAAACTAGAATGCAATAAATATGATAAAAATACATATATTTTATATTTTGAATTTGCCGCTAATCTAACATTAGACTTTATTCAAACAAGACATGATGACTCATATGGAGTTAGCCGTACATGTCGATGGATATATACATCAAGGAGAACATTACACGGTGTCCATTAAACCTTATGCTTATTTTGAGTGTTGAACTATTTGGTTGGTGAGCCAGTGACAGGTGAAACATAACGAGGCTAAAGTATTTGTTGACAGCTTCAAAATCAATTGCAAAATTACAGAAGTAAATTCAAATTGAACATACAAGCAAAACAGAAAACACTTGGCAACCAACACGCATGCAGGGATGACGAAGGTTTGCCTCTGAATATTTGCGTACATATATATATGTATATATAAATGTGCGCGCAAAATGACACTATAATTTACTTCATCATGCTATGGCCAAAGAAAAAGACATCCGGCAGATGCAGTGTACTAATAATAGCATTTGCAGACAAATATATATATATATATATATATAAACACCTGTCCTTGGGAGCATCGAGATCACGTCCCCCTGAACCGGCTTGAGCCTCAAGACCTCGAAGTGCATTACCAGAAAATCGCACACGACTGACAAAAGGCCGTGATGTCCATACCCAATCGGATATTATGGCGTGAATCCCAGCCCGTATCAGTAGAAAATCATTGATTAGCGAAATGAAAGACTTATGTCTTTCTTAGGATTGTACTTAAGGTAAAATTCACCTACTATATAAAGGGGAGGCTTATTATTTATCAGGGATATTATAATACACATACCAAAGAAATTTAATTCTATTCTCTATGTTATTCAAAGCGCTCCTATTTTTATCCATAAGTTCTTCATAGGCGCAATCTCGAATCGAAGGCAGATTCCTCACTGAGCCATTAACCGAGCCTGGGATCACTCTTATTATTGGTTTGGCGATTTATTACATCTTTTATTTGTTTAATCTAACGTTATTAATCACTTGTATTAAATTAATTCACATATCCTTAAAAACACGTATAAATTCAATTGTTATCCGTTTTTAAGGGTAAATGATTTGGCACCCACTGTTGGGCTAAGGATAATAATGACAGTTTGGTATAAATTTCTATAACACACCATATTTTACACTTGTTCTTAAGATTTTAATTGTAGATCTGCCTAAGGATGTCAAGCTCTCAGTTCGCTCACTTCAATGTTAATATTGAGTATGGCCATCATAGTGAAAACAACAATATTGAACCTAAAAACGAGGTGCCTCTTTCTGATCCTAACGGAGCCCCAATCACAGACCCAATTGATGCCAACTCGCATGTGGCCATCGACGCCAACCTACCAACTGACCTTGATAAAAGCATTCATGGGGGAGCCCGACCAATGACTCGGGCTACGCACGAAAGTGAATATGACAGATTTACCTATGGGTGATCTTCAAAATGGTACAAGCTCAACATGCGGCGATGGATCAGGTATAGAACCAAAGCCTTATCCCCAGCAGAGTTGAGCCCGAACAATCCCGGGAAGACACCCGAATGAACGAGCAAGTCATGGAGAGGCTGGATAAAGCTGGCATGCAAAGTGGGAATTCTAGATTGCATATAGGATTGAGTAGAGCAAGTTCTTAAACCTGGGCATCGGGGAACGGATTCACGGTTAGGATAGATATATACCTAATTGCCTTGCTTGGTTGATTTACAGAAATTATAAATGTGTTCTTTCTTATTCTAAATCCATAGACATATAGGAGTTACGTTAGCTTGAGTAAGCGAGGAAGAACACGACAGATTCTTATGAGCAATATTAACCCTGTCAACTAATAAATTAGATAAATTAGTTAGTTAATTCGACTGAAGAATACAATAGGAATGTTAGATAGCCATAACCCTAGATCATTTTCATTACATTAATATCATAAAAATTCATTTTTTCTCTGTCCAAAGTTCATTATTTGTTTTTATTTATTTTCATTAGTTTAGAACCAAATACTTCTTGGTTTAATTCTTGTATAGATAATTAGGATAGTCTAATTTAGTTAATAGTTAATCATAAATCCTCGTGGGTTCGACATACGACTTTTAGTCACTTTATTACTTGATGACCGTGTATACTTGCATGTGCGTTTGGCCGCAACAAACTTGTTGCGACCTAACACACACGCAAATATTACGCGGTCGTCAAGTAATAAAGTGACTAAAAGTCGGACGTCGATCCCACGAGGACTTGTAATTAACTATTAACTAAGTTAGACTACCTAATTATCTAAACAAGAATTAAACCTAGAAATATTTGATTCTAAACTAATTAAATTAAATAAAAACAAATAATGAACTTTGAATAGAGAATAGAAGATTTTTATGTTATCAATGTAATGGAAACGATCTAGGGTTATGGGCTATCTAACAATCATATTGTATTGTTCAATTGAATTGACTAATTAATTTATCTAGTTTATTGGTTGACAGGGCTAATATTGCTCATAAGAATCTGTTGAGTTCTTACTCGCCTATTCAAGCTAGCCTAACGCCTATATGTCTATGGAATTAGAATCAACAAGAACGCATTTATAATTCCTGTAAATCAACCAAGCAAGGCAGTTAGGTATACGTCTATCCTAACCGCGAATTCGTTCCTCGATGCCCAGGTTTAAGAACTTGCTCTACTCAATCTTATATGCAATATAACTTCCACTTTCGAGTTCAACTCAAGATTCGTAGATAGTATTCAATTGGTAATCAAGCAACCAAATAATTAAGTGCACGATTTAATAAATAAACCAATATGATCATAAACTAAGAAATCAAAATCAATATCCGAATAACAATAGTCATGATATAACCACAATCCTAGAACGTGAATTTTAGCTCCACATAGATATGGTAATAAAACAATAAATCATACAAAGAATATAAAAAGACTAAGTTGATGGAAGAAAAGATGAAATCGGCCTCCAATCGCCTTTGTTCTTGTGTTTTCCTCTCATAAACTTTCTCCTCGCTTAAAATACCCTTTTTCATGTATATATACCAAGTAGGGTTGGTCCCAATAACTATACCTTCTCCAATGTTAAAATGACACTTTTCCCAGGTTGACTAGCGCGAGCTCGCGCAAAACTTCGCACATCATTCTGCCTCCAGCTCCTTAACTCGCGTGACTTTGCGCAATTTTCACGTTGTTCCGTTGTGAATTTGGAAAAACGCTGAACATAAAAGTTGTAGCCCTTTTAATTAGCTTTTCAATCATATATTGTGGAGCCCAAATGGAGTTCTGAACAAGAAGTTATATCTAGTTTACTAGATAGTGTATAATATGCCCACTGGATTCTTTGTTCGCTCTAACTATCATCCGTTGACCCCCAAACATGATCCTGGCTTAATTTCTTAAGCTTTTACTCAGATTTCAAAGTTCCAAATCACTTGACTTCGTTCCATAACATCTATATAGCTCGAAATTACTCCTACAAAGCATAAGACACACCATTAGTGCAAGACACTAGCGATTAAAACTCAAAGTCAATTAAAATGCAGTAAATTAGAGTGTAATAAGCGATTAAAATACGTAATTATAGCCTATCATCAATAGTATTCACTAGAGAGGGAAAATATATACAAAAATTGTGTATTAAATCTTAAGTTCAAACTTGTAGTATGCCGCTGCACTTTTGGAAGATTATGTTAGTAATATTGGTGCATGATCTGGAACACTTTATGAATTAATTGTATGTAGATGTCATATGTCAATTATTTAAAAATAAAAGAGCAACATATATAATACTATTTATGTGATGTATTTCTCTTTTAACTTTAAATAATCATATAAGAATTTAAAAATCTTACTCATATCATGAAAGTATATATATATATATATATATATATATATATATATATATATATATATATATATATATATATATATATATATATATATATATATATATATATATATATATATATATATATATATTCGTGCACTATTACTACTACTTCAAAGGCGAACCATGTTTATTGTATTGATTTGTCTTTGAAATGTAGGTAAAGATAGATACACGAAGACTTGAATATTATGAAAAAAAAGTGATGTTTCAGAAGGGAAATACAAGACATTGTAATATGTACTGATTACAAGAGCATACCGAGGAGATGAAGTAGGTGAAGAATAACTATTCCGACATATTCTCGAGGAAATGTGACGGAACTCATCTTGTTTACTGTTATAAAATATTCTATTTTAGGTGAATGTCCATATTTAGAGAGATTTTAGGGTTTACTTCTTAATGGCTAAGTCACCACCTCCCTATAAATAAAGGGGTTCTATTCCATTGTAAACCATCCCAAAGTATCAATAAGAATACTCCTCTCTCTACTTTTCTCTCTATTGTTCTTGTTCTTATATTATTTCATAACACGTTATCAGCACGAGACTCTACCGTCTCAAGAATCCTCTTGAGAAAATTAAGGTATTTCCCTTTTTTCGAATTTGGTTTTAATTATGTCTGATATTATGAAAAGAAAGTTCGTTGCCCTTGAAATTTCGGGCAAGAACTATATGACATGGGTGTTGGATGCTGAAATCCACTTAGATGCTATGGGTCTTGGAGACGCCATTAAAGACAGAGATAAAGCATCCACCCAAGACTGTGCTAAGGCCTTGATTTTCTTGCGCCATCACCTTGATGAAGGTTTGAAAATTGAATATCTCACAGTCAAAGATCCACTCATCTTGTGGAAAGGCTTAAAGGAGAGATATGACAACCTGAAGTTGGTCACTCTGCCACAAGCACGATATGATTGGGCTCATCTGAGGCCCCAAGACTTTAAGTCTGTTTCTGAATATAATTCTGCAATGTTCAGAATTACTTCAAAATTTAAACTCTGTGGAGACAATATCTCTGATTATGATATGCTTGAAAAAACGCTTACAACGTTTCATGCCTCCAATATGGTACTGCAACAACAGTACAGAGAGAAAGGTTTCAAAAAGTACTCTGAACTGATTTCTCTTCTCCTTGTGGCTGAGCGAAACAATGACCTGCTCATGAGAAATCACAAAAATCGACCCACTGGGTCTACACCATTGCCTGAAGCAGATAAGGTGTATTCTCATTATGCCAAGCATGGAAAAGGCTATGGCTTTAATCATGGTCGTGGTCGTAATCAGGGTCATGGTCGTGGACGTAGACAAGGAAGAAATTTCCCTGATGTCCGTCACCCCCCAAAGAGATATAACCACCAAAAGCAGAAACGGGATTATGAGGATCCAAAGGCAAATAGTTCAGAAACTATATGTTATCGTTGCGGTGGAAAAGGGCACTGGTCAAAAGCTTGCCGTGTACCAAGACATTTGGTTGATCTTTATCAAGCATCTCTAAAGAATAAAGGCCCTGAAACAAATTTTGTCTCTGACGATAATTTGACATCACCCACCTGGATGTGGCAGATTTCTTTGAGCAACCCGAGGGAAAAATAGACCACTTAATCGGTGATGGATCCGTGATGAAGGAAGATGGAATTGTTTGATTTTATTTTACTTATTTGTATTAGTTAGTGAATAAACTAATAGTCATTAGTATCAGCTCGTATTAGTTAGTTTATGATATAATGTTAGTATTAGTTCTTTAGAATGTTTCAATATGCTTAAATTTCAAAGATATTTTTATTTTCCAGTAGAGTTAATCGATGAACCTAACAGTTAGTCGATTATCTAATATTTCGCATTAAAACTGGACTTTTCCGCAAGCTAAGTTAGTCGACTATCTGATTTAGTTAGTCGACTAACCTGATGACTGTTTACTAAGTTAGTCGACTATCAACTTAGTAAGTCGACTAACTAATATTTCGCATTAAAACTGGACTTTTCCGCAAGGCAAGATAGTCGACTATCTGATTTAGTTAGTCGACTAACCTAATGACTGCTTCCCAAGATAGTCGAGTATCAACTAAGTTAATCGACTAACCTCAGCAGATTTTGAAAATATTGTTTAAATGTGAAACAAACGGATTGAATTTGTTTATTCTCATGTTCGTGTATTTCTTTTGTATGTCAAACCATGGGAAAGCAAATATGGATATCTCACAAAGCAAGCTTGGATCAACGTCCAACTGTAAAAATATTTGTTTAGTTGATTCATGTACTACACATACGATACTCAAAGAAAAGAAATATTTCTCTCAACTAAGTATGTGTAAGGCAGATGTTACTACAATCTCTGGTAGTAGTAAATTGATTGAAGGCTCCGGAAGAGCAACTATAACTCTGCCTAGAGGAACAATGTTTATCATAGAGAATGCAATGTTCTCCTCCAAGTCTAAGAGAAACTTGTTGAGTTTTAAAGATATACACCGGAATGGCTATCATATTGAGACAATAGATGAGAATAATCTTGAATATCTCATCATTATAAAGAATGTCTTTGGCCAAAAGAGGGTTATTGAGAAATTCCCGTCTTTATCTTGTGGCCTGTATTGGACAAAAATTAGTGCAATTGAGGCACATTCAATAGTAAACCAAAAGGTTACTGATTCCAATACTTTTGTACTTTGGCATGATCGATTGGGACACCCTGGATCAATCATGATGAGACGCATTATAGAAAGCTCATATGGGCATCCGTTAAAGAATTTCAAGATTCTTTTAAATAATGAATTTTCTTGCACTTCTTGTTATCAAGGCAAGTTAATTATTAGACCATCACCAACAAAGGTTGGGACTGAGTCACCTACGTTTTTGGAACGTATACAAGGGGACATTTGTGGACCTATTCACCCACCTAGTGGGTCCTTTAGATATTTTATGGTCTTAATAGACGCATCCTGTAGATGGTCTCATGTGTGCCTGTTTTCATCACGCAACCTTGCCTTTGCAAAACTAATGGCACAAATAATTCGACTACGAGCACAATTTCCTGATAATCCAATCAAGTCTATTAGACTGGATAATGCTGCTGAGTTTTCATCCCAAGCATTTAATGATTATTGCTTATCAATTGGGATAAAAGTGGAACATTCTGTAGCTCATGTTCACACTCAAAACGGTCTTGCAGAATCTTTAATTAAACGCCTGCAGTTGATTGCAAGACCATTACTCATGAAAACGAGGCTACCCACTTCGGTATGGGGTCACGCCATTTTGCATGCAGCAATGCTAATTCGTCTCAGACCGACAAATTATCACAAATATTCCCCGTTGCAATTGGTTTTGGGTCATGAACCCAATATATCCCATTTAAAAATCTTTGGATGCGCAGTATATGTGCCTATAGCACCGCCATACCGCACCAAAATGGGTTCGCAAAGAAGGTTAGGAATTTATGTTGGGTTTGAATCGCCCTCCATTATTCGCTACCTCAAAACATTGACAGAGGATTTGTTCACTGCACGATTTGCAGACTGTCAATTTGATGAGACACTTTTCCCAAAATTAGGGGGAGAAGTTGGTGAAACCAAACGGGAAATTTTGTGGAAAAATGCATCATTATCTCATCTTGATCCACAACCTCTATTTGTGAAAAAGAGGTGCAAAAGATTATCCATTTGCAAAGAATAGAAAATCAAATGCCTGACGCATTTACAGACTTGAAAAGGATAACAAAATCCGACATCCCCGCAGAGAATGTTCCAATCCGTATTGATGTCCCTGTTGGACAATCATCTAGTGTCATATCCAATGAGTCGAATGCACACCTGAAGCGTGGCAGGCTATTAGGTTCCAAAGATTGAAATCCTAGAAAGAGGAAAGCAAACGATCAAAATGACACTACGAAAGAATCTCATGAGGAAATTCATGATTTAATAAATTCTGAGATTCATGAAGAATCCATTGAGCCCGAGACTCAAGAAAATAAGGAACTATCAATAAATTCAATCGATATTGAGGCAAATTTTAATCGAGTGGATATAGTGGTGGATTATGTCTTTGCTTTTAATGTCGCATCTAGCATTATGCAAGAAAGTGAGGATCTTGAACCTCAATCTGTTGGAGAATGTCGAAAAAGACATGATTGGCCAAAATGGCAAGAAGCAATCCAATCAGAATTGAATTCACTGGCAAAACGTGAAGTTTTTGGCCCTATAGTTGAAATACCTAATGGTGTTAATCCTGTTGGCTATAAATGGTCTTTGTACGCAAGAGAAATGAGAAAAACGAGGTACAAAGATATAAGGCACGCCTTGTTGCACAACGATTTTCTCAAAGGCCTGGTGTCGATTATGAAGAGACATATTCGCCTGTAATGGATGCCATAACTTTTCGTTATCTCACTAGTTTTGCTGTCCTTGAAAAGCTTGACATGCATTTAATGGATGTGGTTACTGCCTATCTTTATGGCTCACTGGATAATGAGATATACATGAAAATTCCCGATGGACTCAAAATGTCAAACGCTCATAATTCAAAGTCCCGGGAAATATTTTCAATCAAATTGCAAAGATCCTTGTATGGTCTAAAGCAATCAGGAAGAATGTGGTATAATCGTCTTAGTGAGTATTTATTAAAAGAAGGCTATATAAATGATGCCATTTGCCCGTGTGTTTTTATAAAGAAAATAACATCGGAATTTGTTGTACTTGCCGTATATGTCGATGACATAAACCATATTGGAACCCCCATAGAACTCCAAAAGGAAATTGATTATCTAAAGAATGAATTCGAGATGAAAGATCTCGGAAAGACAAAATTATGTCTTGGTTTGCAAATTGAATATTTGGCAAATGGAATTTTTGTTCATCAATCTACCTATATAGAAAAGGTACTGAAACGGTTTTACATAGATGGAGCATATCCTTTAAGTACTCCGATGGTTGTTCGATCACTTGATGTGAATAAAGATCCATTCCGACCGCAAGAAAGGAATGAAGAGCTACTTGGTCCTGAAGTACCATATCTTAGTGCAATTGGCGCACTAATGTATCTTGCAAATACTACAAGGCCTGACATAACCTTTTCAGTTAATGTCTTAGCAAGGTATAGCTCGGCTCCCACAAGGAGACATTGGAATGGGATCAAACATATATTGCGGTACCTAAAAGGGACTACCGATATGGGCTTATTTTATAGCAATAATTGCAGTCCTGGTCTTGTTGGTTATGCTGATGCTGGATATTTATCCGACCCACACAAAGCTCGATCTCAAACGGGTTATGTGTTTACTTGTGGAGGCACCGCCATATCTTGGCGATCGACTAAGCAATCAATTGTGGCTACTTCATCTAATCATGCCGAGATAATCTCTATTCATGAAGCAAGTCGAGAGTGTGTGTGGTTGAGGTCTATAATACATCATATTCAAGACAAATGTGGTTTGAAGTGTAACAAACTACCCACGACTTTGTATGAAGACAATGCAGCATGTATAGCTCAATTGAAGGGAGGATTCATAAAAGGAGATAGAACAAAGCATATTTCACCAAAGTTATTTTTCACACATGATCTTCAAAAGAATGGTGATATCAATGTGCAACAGATTCGTTCAAGCGATAATATGGCTGATTTGTTCACAAAATCTCTACCAACGTCAACCTTCAAGAAGCTGGTTCACAAGATCGGAATGCGAAGACTCAAGGATATGAATTGATGCTCTTTTCAGGGGAAGTTAATACGCGTTGCACTCTTTTTCCCTTACAAGGTTTTGTCCCAATGGGTTTTCCTTGCAAGGTTTTTAACGAGGCAACCAATAGGCGCATATTCAAACATGTGTACTCTTTTCCTTTTCTTTAATTTTTCCCATTGGGTTTTGTTTTAGTTAAGGTTTTAACGAGGCACATTATTGAATAGACATTCAAGGGGGAGTGTTATAAAATATTCTATTTTAGGTGAATGTCCATATTTAGAGAGATTCTAGGGTTTACTTCTTGGTGGCTAAGTCACCACCTCCCTATAAATAAAGGGGTTCTATTCCGTTGTAAACCATCCCAAAGTATCAATAAGAATACTCCTCTCTCTACTTTTCTCTCTATTGTTCTTGTTCTTGTATTATTGTTCTTGTTCTTATATTATTTCATAACATTTACTTTTTTATTTTTATTTTATAGAAAAAACAAATGCTTTTAGAATATACAATAAACTTTCTTTTATATTTTGTTTTAAACTTTACATATATGCTTTAATAATAACTTTGTGATTTAAAAACAAATTTAGGCTACAGGTGCTAAAAAATTTCGGGAAAAATTAAAACGGGATTGAACGCAATTTTCCAACACATATGCAGGAAATAAAGGAATATCTTGGTTTGCCGGGACATCTGGCATTAGGATTCGGAGTGTTTTGGGGCACTTAGTCCATAAATTAGAGCTTAAGTATTGAAAAGTGGTCCGTGATCGAAATAGTGTGAAAACGGTCTCGGAATGGAAATTCAATGATTTTGTTAGCTCCGTTAGGTGGTTTCAGGGTTGGGAGCGTGTCCGGAATGTGTTTTGTAAGTCCGTTGCTCACTTAGGCTAGAAATGCCGAAAGTTAAAATTTTGAAGTTTCCGGTCCGATAGTGAATTTTGGATCCGAGGGTTGGAACGAGATTCCAAATAGCACCGTCACGTCATTTAGGACGTGCGTGCATAATTTCAGGTCAATCGGACGTGGTTTGGTTAGGTTTTTGATCGAAAGCGAGTTTGGTTGAGTTTTAAAGTTCTTCTCAAGTTATTGGTTAATTCGAGTTTCCGGCGTTGTTTTAGGTGGTTTAAGGATTGGTACAAGTTCGAATATTGTTATGGGATATGTCAGTAAGTTTTGTGAGGTCCCAAGGGCCTCAGGTGTGTTTCGGATGCACAACGGAAAAATTTGAAGTTTGGAAATGCAACAGAAAATTGCAGGTCTGAACTCCTTCTTCGCTTCGCGAAGAAGCCACCGCGTTCGCATAGCTTTGGCCTCCACTCATCGCGTTCATGTCCCCTACCCCTTGTTCATGAAGCTCAGCATCCCCCTCTTTTGCGTTCCTATCCTAGTCAACGCGTTCGTATAGGCCAACTCCTGGGCCTTATACGATATCTTCACTGCGTTCACGTAAGCCTCGTCGCGTTCGTGTAGCATTCTATCCCAGGCCTTCGCGTTTGCATTCATACCTTTATGTTCGCGATGGGCATTTTCAGCCACTTAAATTTCTCCTCTGTGCGAACACGAGCTCCTCTCCGCGTTCGCAGTGAACAAATGATCTGAACAGTACTTAACATTTCAAAAACGAGGTTCTGCCATTTTTATCAAAATACAAGATTTGGAGTTCGGATTTGGGAGCAATTTCAAGGGTTTTTCAAACTCAATCATTGGGTAACAATTCTCTACTCTTTTATGACTAAACCCTGTAATCTAATCTTAAATTCAACCTTTAATTTTAGATTTTGGAATGAAATTGGGAAAAGTTCTTAGACCTAACCATGGGGTTTTGAGGAGGCAATTGACCTCCGATTTGGGAGATTTTGTGTGGTTAGACTCGTGAGAGTACGAGGTTTCTGAAAACATAAAAAATATTCGATTCCGAGACATTGGCCTAAGGGGCGTTTTGGTTATTTTACCTATTTTCACACCATAGCTGTAATATTACTAGTGAAAATTAGTTACTTGCGATGTTACTTACGTTATGTAATTAGATTGATTAGATTTGGGCAATTCGGAGTCGTATACTCGCGGAAAAAGCATTATTTATTTTGATACCGGTTCGAGATAAGTGGCTTGTCCAACTTTGTGTGGGGATCTCTCCCCTTAGGATATATTATTTGTTATTTTAAATGGCTTGTACGTGAGATGACGAGCGTGTGCTTGAGCTAATTGTTAAAAATCTATTTTACTTAGAATATTTAAAGTGTGTTTTCTTGCGTATTTGCCTATTGTAAATGCAATTTAACCTGTGTTGGCTTAAGAAAAACATGTTTAGCTAACTTACTTGCTTATTTGCCTAAACTGTATTATCTGTCCTCCGTGAAGCATGCTAGACTAGAAATTCTATTAGTTGTTCTTACTTAGCATTATACAACATTTGAATTTTAGTAGTGTGTTTACAATTTGGGACTTGGGACGGCATCCCGGGAGCTCCCCATGCACGTGTTACATTCTAAGATTGAGAGTGCGGGATACCAAGAGATCCCTGGTAAATATAAGATTATAAAATGGAGGATACTAGGAGATCCTCGCGATACTAAGAGATCCCTCGTGGAGGATACCAGGAGATCCTCGGGATACTAGGATATCCCTCATGTATATGATGAGGATACCAGGAGATCCTGGGGATACCAGGAGATCCTCGATGATAAACATCTGGTTGTGGTTTGTACTTCTATTTATTTACTGTGTTGGTTCTCGATTACTGCTTTTATTTATTATCTTGCTAGATTCTCGTTGTAGATTATATTCATGTTATCCTTCCCTTATCATATTGATTATTATGTTTATTCTCGGTAGGGTCTCGACCTTCCTCGTCACTACCCGACTGAGGTTAGGCTTGACACTTACTAAGTATCGGTGTAGTGTACTCACACCTCTTCTGCGCATGTTTTTCATGTGCAGACCTAGGTTGTGACGAGCCAAAGGGGTCATCACCGTGATTCTCCCTTTCTTTGAACTTCTGAGGCCTTGAAAACCTCTTATTTGGTTGCCTCGATTTGCATGCGCAGTCCGGGCGCGAAGCCAGAAAATTTTTATGTGAAAATATTTGAATTCTGTGTTAAAAGCTATGTATTTTGATACTAATATTGCTAAAGTTGACTTTGGTCAACGTTTTGGGTAAACGTACCCGAACCCGTGATGTGATGGTCCCGGAGGATTCCTAATGAAATTTGGGACAGGAGCGTATTCCGGAATTGGAATCCGAGGTCCCAGGCCCGAGTACGGAGCTTTTCTGTGAAATTGTTTTTGAAAGTGCTTAAGGAAAAATGAAAATGAAAATTTGATAAAAAATGATGCTATCGGGCTCGTATTTTGTTTCCGACGCCCGGTACAAGACTTAAATAAGCGTAAAGCACTATCTGTAAAGTTTGGTTCACAACGGACGTCTTTGGACGTGTTTCAGACTAAAAGTGGAAAAGTTTGAAAGTTTTGAACTTGAAATGAAAATCATGAGTTTTGGAGGTTGATTACTTGATTTAGATGTTATTTTGGCGATTTGATCGCACGAGTAAGTCCGTAGGATGTTTTAGAGGTTGGGTGCATGTTTTGGTTGGAGCCCGGAGGGCTCGGGTGAGTTTTGGGTAGGTGTTAGGCTCATTTTGTTGCATTTCCACAGCCGGCGTCTGCAGTCTTCGCAATTGCGAAGACTTAGCTCGCAAATGCAACCCTCAATTGGTTGGCCAGCCTTCGCAAATGCGAAATACCATTCGCAATTGCGATCCTCCCCCTTTGTAACCAGACTTCACAAATGCGAAGTCCAATCTCACAAATGGGAGTTTCCCTAGCCCAAGACTATGTTTGCATTTGCGAACCTTTTCTCACGAATGTGAGTTTCCCCCTTTCCCTGCCCAGTTCGTAATTGTGAACTGTTTCTCACAATTCCGAGGTCCCTTTCGTATTTCCCCAGTTTGCAAATGCGAAGTCAATATCGCCATTTGCGAAATCTGCACCCCTGCAACTGATACTTAAACGAATTTAAACCGCACTTTTCATATCTTTCAAAACCCAAAACCACCATAGGCGATTCCTCTCGAACCCTTTCATCCCCAAACCAAATGTTAGTCAATTTTACTGGTTTTCTTTAATCTTTATCATATTCTAAAATGATTTCATCCTTAAATCAAAGCTTTCATGGTTAAAAATGGGGGATTTGGCGTAGAACCTAGATTTTCATAAAATTGGGGATTTGGACCTCAATTTAGGGTCCAATTTTAAAATTAATTGCATATATGAACTCGTGGGGGAATGGGCAACCCGGTTTTGGTTCGAACCTCGGGTTTTGACCACGTGGGCCCGGGGGCATTTTTGGAATTTTTGAGTAAAACTTTCGGAATTTCATTCTTATGCATTTCAATCGATTTAATTAGCATTTGCTTATACATTTGAGTAAATTGTGGTTAGATTCGATCGGTTTTGAAGCGAATTCGAGGGGTAAAGCTATCCTAGAAGCGTGAGTTGAGTTGGAAGCCTCCGAGGTAAGTGTTCGATCTAGCTTTGGCTTGAGGGAATAGGATTAGGTTGTTAAATTGTTATGTGTTATGTGGAGTCGGTGTATAGGTATCGTGACAGTTACCTATGCGCCCGAGTCAAGCATGACCATGTTGTCATTTTTGTTTTTAAAATTAAGAAGGAAGTGAACAATTGTGATAAATTCTTGTTATAAGAGCTATGAAGTGAAAGATGAAAAGTAAATGAACCAAAGATGAGTTTTTGGTACTTTTTCCTTGCCGGGACTTGTTGTATCGTTTTCCCTTGCCGGGACTTATTGTTAAATTATTTCCGTTGCCGGGACTTGTTGTGGCATTGTTCTCCCTTGCCGGGATGATTATTACTGTTTTCCATGCCCTCGCTCCAAATTTTGTGATCATTGTTTGGGTGAGGATGAGCGTAAAGAACAATGGGTACTGCCGTGTACTTATTAATTTCCTCCACAAGATGGAGTGGTACTTATTAATTCCCTCCAAAAGATTGAGTGGTGCTATTGGTTTCCTCCAAAAGATGGAGTGGTGCTATTGATTTCCTCCATAAGATGGAGTGCTGCTATTGATTGGGTGAGGACGAGAGTAAAATCACGATGGGTGGTGCCGTACAACGTTTGTTTAATTGGCTTTATCTTATTGGTGTTTCTTATACCGTTTCCTTTCTTTGTGTTGATGGTTTGATAATTGAACTGATATACCCCCAGCATGTCGCTTTCCCATTATCTGTTTGGACTTTGTTATTTTTGGTTTCTGCACATACATCTATACAGGTTGATTTTGGTAGGTCCGGTTTAGCCTCATCACTACCTTGTCGGGGTTTGGTCGGGCACTTACCAGCACATAGGGTCGGTTGTGCTGATACTACGCTTTTGTGCCTTTTTGTGCACAGGTCAGGACCCTGTCTACGGACCGCAGCTTTAGATTGGGAGTGATCCTTCAGTCCAGGGATTCTAAGGTAGCTCATTGGCGTTCGTGGGCCCTGAGTCCCCTCTATCTCTTTCTAGTTTGTTTTATTTATGAAACAGACATATGATGCATTTCTTTTAGACTAATGTTTTTTGTACTCTTTAGTTGTCGTTGAGCAGTGACACCAGATACTGGGTAGAGACTTGTTGTTAGTTTTTCCGCACCTTGATTTCATTGTTATTATTAAAAGACTTCCGCATATTTTATCTAATTATTCTAGTATTTGACTTGTTTTAGATTAAGTTTGTGAAAAATGATTATAAGGGTTAGCTTGCCTAGCTTCGATAGTAGGCTCCATCACGATTTCCGATGGTGGGTAAATTCGGTTCATGACAAGTTGGTATCAGAGCACTAGGTTACTTGGGTCTCACAACTCACGGACAGGCTCGATAGAGTCTGAGTGATCAGTACGAAGACGTCTGTATTTATCCCCCAGAGGCTACTGAGTTAGGAAAGTTTCACTTTGATCATTCTTGTCGTGCTATTCTATTTCCCAAATATTTATTTTCGTTCTACTTTGTTCTTTCGCAGATGGCGAGAACACCTGTGTCTTATTTTTCCGCGCAGCAGCTCCCACGAGGGGCAGGGGCTGAGGTCATGCTAGAGGCCGTGGCAGGGGCAGAGCTCAGCCCCAGGCAGCAGTTCTAGAGGTGGAGCCTCATATTAACTTTAATGAGGAGGTTCCAGCTCCACCAGCTCAAGTGGGCCCAGCTCAGGTCCCAGGAGGAGTGATGTTTTCTTTGGATCTTCAGGATGCTCTTGTATGCATAGAAGGCTTTATGGATAGTGTGGCCAGAGCAGGATTGCTGCCAGTAGCACCAGCCACTTCTCAGGCTGGAGGAGGGCTTCAGACTAATGCTACACGTACTCCAGAGCAGGTAGCGCCCTAGACTCAAGTTCCATTGGTTCGGCCCGTAGTGGCAGCTCAGGCAGGTACTACAGCTCAGACCGGAGATGGGTCGGCCATGTCTTCGGATGCTTTGTGGAAACTTGACCGGTTCTCCAAGCTTTTCACTACCACTTTCAGCGGTGCTTCATCGGAGGATCCCAGGATTTTCTTGTTAGGATTTATGCCGGTCACTAGAGGGGGGTGAATAGTGCGGCACGAGAATATTGATAAATATTGTGGAATTAAAATTGCAGGAATAAAATAAATTCGGTAATTAAAATAGTAAGGAAAGAACACACCAAATTTATACTGGTTCACCACAACTTGTGGTTAGTCCAGTCCCCGAGAGACTCTCTCGAGATTCCACTAACTCTGTTAAGCTTACGGGTGCCTAACAAACCGTTACACTTGCTCGTAGATGTACACTCTACAAGACTTCAACTTGCTCGAGGATACCGCACCTCAAGACTTCACCTTGCTCGTGGATACCGAACCACAAGACTTCACACACTAAGATTGAGGGTACTTAGCAAACCCGACAATCAATGAGAAGATATGGTCTTCTCAAACACCTTTCTCTTTTACAACAATAACTCTCTCAAAAGAGTAGATAAAGAGATACAATATTAGCTCTATGAACAACTCAAAGTTGTCTCTCAAATGGCTCAACAAAAGCTCTATAATGATGCACAAATGATATCAATATGTATATGAATAATGAGAGGTGTTGTGTGTTTAAAATCAGCTCAAAAGACCTCTATTTATAGGGGTTAGAGGGTGTATGTCCATTGCTTAATTGACAATCAATTATGCTGATTTTATGCAAGGATAATCGATTATTGGATTTAGATAATCGATTATTTGCTCTAACGTTCAAAAATCAGAAGCTGATTTTATGCTGGATAATCGATTATCTGAAGTGCATAATCGATTATTTTGTTACAGTGTTCAAAAACTTTGGCAACGGTTACAAGATAATCAATTATGCTATACATGATAATCGATTATTGTGCTTTTTTGGAAATTCCGGTTTACACTGTCTTAATATAATCGGTTATCACAATAAGCATAATCGATTATTTCTGTCCAGCTTTGAAAGACATGTTAAAATTCATTTTGGCTAAAATGAAAATGTTTGAAATCATTTTGTTTGAAGTATTTGAAATATGATTTGATAAAATGATTTTATGCATATTTATGATGACCTATGTTGAGCCAAAAGACGAGATAACTTTAAACGTTGCTCTTACATTTGTTCTACCTAACGACCTACGCCTTGGGTCTTCGGTCTTGAACTTTTGAGCTCGTCTTTGGCTTGTCTATGCAATTCCGTCATCAATATGCTTCTCGGCATTCAATCTTGATTGTTCGTCATATAATAACATTGCTTGACACTTGACTTCATTGTTTGTCATTCATCGACTTCGTTGTTTGTCATTCATCAAAACCTATACCTGAAAATCATGCTAATACAACCAAAGCATACATATCATGGATAGAATGATTTTCTACAATTTCCACCTTTTTGATAATGACAAACAACAGGAGATATGCATATCGGATTCCCCCTAAATTCATCAACATACAATTCATGCAAACAATTCCCCTTAATGATAATTCCCCCTCAAATAAGGCATACTATAACGTAGATACATTCCCCCTTATTTGATGCATATCTCCTAAACTCTTCCCCCTTTTGGCATTAGCAAGAAGAGAGTATACAAAGGCTATTATCCCCTTTCGACACTTCCCCCTTTTGGGTATATCAATTGTTAGTGTCTGATATAAGATAGGAAATACAATGAGGAATATACATTGACGATATTAAAAAATTCATACCAACATGAAATAATACCAAATGTTAGTAAAAATATAATAACCATATCAAAGGTTATTTTTAGCAAATATACCAACTGTTATTCAAACTAGAGAGATATTCATCAAAACATCAATCATTATTTTTAACAAAAATAATTGATACCAATTGTTATTCAAGATAAAAGTTATCAAAACATGAATCAACAAAAATAATTAATATCAATTGTTAACAAAGATACATTATTCGCTAACACATATCAACTATTACGTTTTTATTAAAAATGTGATAACTAACCGAAATTCCCCCTCGATGCAATAAGGTTTCGTGCTTGGTGCATCTACTACGATATTGTAGTCTTCAAGCACACCTGCAAACGTACCTAAAAATAGTTTTTCGGTACCCAACTGCTTTTGGGTCCTTGGGGGTTAGGCAAATAATAATCATAACCAAAAGATAAATCTCTATGTTTTGCAAAACATATGGGTGCTATGTGTCCTACCCGGTTGCAATAATGACATATAACATTCGGGTTGTGCATATGTCTTGGTTGAGCCAAAAACGTTCTAGGTGATCTAAAGTCGTTATTCCTAGAAGCGTTGAAATTCCTAGAGTCATTTCTAGGTGGTCTAAAATTATTCATTCTAGACTTATTAACAAAATTCCTAGAGTCATTTCTAGGTGGCCTAAAATGATTAATTTTAGACTCATTAGTGAAGTTTCTAGAATTATTTCTAGGTGGTCCAACTTCATTTCTATCATCCTTTTTAATATCTTCAATTGTTTTAGGATTACACTACGTTTTTCTAGTGTGTTCCTAAGTTCTATGTTCTCTATTTTCAAAGACTTACAAGAAGAACAATTTGAACTTTAATCAATTGAAGAGGCTTCATTCATCTCCTTAATTTTATTTCTAAGGTCAATATTGTCATTTTCCAAAAAATTATTTTTCTCTTCTAAAACTTTAATTTTAGCCTTGGCCTCTTTGGAGATTTTTGAAGACTTTTTCAATTCATCATATAAGTCATGAAAAGCTTCTTGTAATTCTTCAAAAGAATAAGAGTTAGAATTACTTACCTCTTCTTCCTCGTTGGCCATGAGGCATAATGCGGCAGTTTCATCGCCCGAGCTGTCCGAATCCCATGTCACACGCCTTTGGTGTTTGTTCTTCTTCTTGTCCTTGGATTTTGGACAATGTGATTTGGTGTGGCCAAGTTTTCCACAATTTTGGCATGAAGGACTTGGTTCTTCCTTCTTTATTTCCTTTTCATAAACTTATAAAACTTTTCGATCAAGTCATTGGAAATATTATCATCATCGCTATCCGAATCACTTACCGCTTATCTTTTAGAGGATGAGGCTTTGAAGGCAATACCTGGACCTTTATTTCCAAGATAAGGATTAAGAATAGTGCTTTCATAAGTTTTGAGGTTACCTCGTAGTCCATCAATTGTGACGTCTGTTATTCCTATCGACTCTTGGATGGCATTGGCTTTGGAGTGCCATTCGGGAGTGAGACTCCGTAGGATTTTTCGAACTAGATCTTTTTTTGAGTATACTTTTCCGAGAGCATGGAGATCGTTGATGATCATTAAGAACCGTTCGAACATAATATCGATGCGTTCATTCTCCCTCATTCTAAAGAGTTCATATTCATGTGTTAGAAAATCAACTTTAGATTCTTGAACTTGAGGCGTACCTTCATAAGTGATCTCGAGTTTATCCCACATCTCCTTGGCGGTTGTGCAACAAGAAATCTTCCTATAGTCATCCGAATTCACCGCACAATATAATAAGTTGACGGCCTTTGCGTTATTTTCAACTTTCTTGACGTCCTCGGCATCATATTCATCTTCCTCCTTTGAAACCGTGGTTTCCCCAACTTTCTTTGTTGGCATTTGTTCACCGTTCTTGATGATTTGCCACAAGCGAAAGTTATTTGATTGGATGAAGATTCTCATCCGCTCTTTCCAATATGTGTAATTTGTTCCGTCAAATAGTGGAGGCCTATAGGTGGAGTGTCATTCGCTCATCATTCCTGCGTTCAATATTCTCAACAAAAAATATATATATATCGTTCTCTCAACCGGTTAAGGTTTTCAGAGAGTTAGGCTCTGATACCAATTGTTAGAATTTATGCCCGTCACTAGAGGGGGGGTGAATAGTGCGGCACGAGAATATTGATAAATATTGCGGAATTAAAATTGCAGGAATAAAATAAATCCGGTAATTAAAATAGTAAGGAAAGAACACACTGAATTTATACTGGTTCACCACAACTTGTGGTTAGTCCAGTCCCCGAGAGACTCTCTCGAGATTCCACTAACTCCGTTAAGCTTACGGGTGCCTAACAAACTGTTACACTTGCTCGTAGATGTACACTCTACAAGACTTCAACTTGCTCGAGGATACCGCACCTCAAGACTTCACCTTGCTCGTGGATACCGCACCACAAGACTTCACACACTAAGATTGAGGGTACTTAGCAAACCCGACAATCAATGAGAAGATATGGTCTTCTCAAACACCTTTCTCTTTTACAACAATAACTATCTCAAAAGAGTAGATAAAGAGATACAATATTAGCTCTATGAACAACTCAAAGTTGTCTCTCAAATGGCTCAACAAAAGCTCTATAATGATGCAAAAATGATATCAATATGTATATGAATAATGAGAGGCGTTGTGTGTTTAATATCAGCTCAAAAGACCTCTATTTATAGGGGTTAGAGGGCGTATGTCCGTTGCTTAATTGACAATCAATTATGCTGATTTTATGCAGGGATAATCGATTATTGGATTTAGATAATCGATTATTTGCTCTAACGTTCAAAAATTAGAAGCTGATTTTATGCTGGATAATCGATTATCTGAAGTGCATAATCGATTATTTTGTTACAGTGTTCAAAAACTTTGGCAACGGTTACAAGATAATCGATTATGCTATACATGATAATCGATTATTGTGCTATTTTGGAAATTCCGGTATACACTGTCTTAACATAACTGATTATCACAATAAGCATAATCGATTATTTCTGTCCAGCTTTGAAAGACATGTTTAAAATTCATTTTGGCTAAAATGAAAATGTTTGAAATCATTTTGTTTGAAGTATTTGAAATATGATTTGATAAAATGATTTTATGCATATTTATGATGACCTATGTTGAGCCAAAAGACGAGATAACTTTAAACGTTGCTCTTACATTTGTTCTACCTAACGACCTACGCCTTGGGTCTTCGGTCTTGAACTTTTGAGCTTGTCTTTGGCTTGTCTATGCAATTTCGTCATCAATATGCTTCTCGGCATTCAATCTTGATTGTTCGTCATATAATAACATTGTTTGACACTTGACTTCATTGTTTGTCATTCATCGACTTCGTTGTTTGTCATTCATCAATACCTATACCTGAAAATCATGCTAATACAACCAAAGCACACATATCATGGATAGAATGATTTTCTACATTTTTGTTCAGTTGTCATGAGATCCTCAGGACTATGAGGATAATGGAGACCATTGGGGTCAATTTTTGCACTTTCAGGCTTGTAGGATCCACCAAGACTTGGTGGAGAGATTATTGTCTATCTAGACCAGCAGGGTCCCCAGCTTTGACATGAGATAAGTTTGCATAGCTATTTTTGGAGAAGTTTCTCCCCGTCACTCAGTGGGAGGCACTTCGTAGACAGTTTGACCACCTTCATTAGGGCTCTATGACAATTACACAGTGCGAGACCAGATTTATTGACTTGGCACGCCATGCAGTGGTGATACTCCCTACTGATCGGGAGAGGGTCCGGAGGTTCATTGGCGGATTGATTCAATCGATTCGCCTTCATATGGCTATGGGAGTTGGCAGTGATATTACTTTTCAGAATGCGACCAATGCGGCCCGTCGAGTGGAGATGGCACTGGCTCGAGGAGGTAGCCATGGTTCAGATAAGAGGCCTCGACATTCGGGCAAATTTAGTGGTACCTCATATGGAGGTAGGGATTTCCATGATAGGGGACATCCCCGAGACCTTTCCAATCTGCACTTCAGGTTTCTCATGGTACACCAGGCAGTGGTAGTCATTAACAATATTACTCGGACCAGCAGTCTTTTAGTGCACCACCAGTCCCCATCAGTGCACCACCACTTCAGAGCATCAGGGGAGGACATACAAGTCGACAGGGCCATCAACCTCAGCAGTCGAGGGCATGTTATAGTTGTGGTGACCCAGGTCATATTGTCCTGAGAGACACAGTGTAGATGGGAGGTGCCGAGGAGATGACTTTGGGAGATGATGGCATATTGAGGTTGCAGGGGCGAGTTTGTGTGCCCAATGTTGATGGTATTCGAGAGTCGATCTTATTAGAGTCCCCCATTTCTCGGTATTCTACTCACCCGGGCGCCGCGAAGATGTATCAGGATTTGAGACAGCATTATTGGTGGTGTATAATGAAGAAAGACATTGCTGCATGTATGGCTCGTTGTCTAAATTTTCAGCATGTTAAGTGCCAGCATCAGAGACCCGGTGGAGGATTGAGCTTCCCGTGTGGAAGTGGGAGAGAATAACCATGTATTTTGTTACTGGCCTTCCGATGACTCGGAAGAAGTTTGATGCTATATGGGTTATTGTTGATAGGCTGACTAAGTCTGTGCATTTCATCCCAGTTGCCACCACCTATTCATCCGAGAGGTATGCAAAGATTTATATCAGGGAGATCGTTCGCCTTCATGGGGTACCCATATCTATTATTTCGGATTGGGGTTACCTCGCATTTCTAGAGAGCGGTGCAGCATGAGTTGGGTACCCAGGTCCAGTTGAGAACAACATTTCACCCCCAGACAAGGTCACTCCGAGAGGACCATTCTAATTCCTGAGGATATGCTCCGAGCCTGAGTTATTGATTTTGGAGGCTCGTAGGACCAGTTCTTGCCTTTAGCGGAGTTTGCCTACAACAACAGCTACTAGTCTAGCATTCAGATGGCTCCATATGAGGCCTTGTATGGTAGGCGGTTTCAGTCCCAAGTCAGATGGTTTGAGCCTGGAGAGGCTCGGTTATTGGGTACAGATTTGGTACAAGAGGTCTTGGATAAGGTCAAGATCATTTAGGACAGACTTCGGTCAGCTCAGTCCAGGTAGAAGAGTGTTGCAGATCGTAAGGTCAAGGATGTTTCTTTCATTGTTGGTGAGCGAGTATTTCTCGGTGTGTCACCTATGAAGGGCGTGATGAGGTTTGGGAAGAAGGTCAAGGTTAGCCCTAGGTATATTGGCCCATTTGAGATTCTTGACCGTGTGGGGAAGGTTTCTTATAGGCTTGCATTGCCACCTAGCTTGTCAGCCGTGCATCCGGTCTTTCATGTATCCATGCTTCGAAGGTATCACGGTGATCCCACCCACGGGTTAGATTTCAGCATTGTCCAATTGGACAAGGATCTGTCAAATGAGGAGGAGCCGGTGGCTATTTTAGACCGGCAGGTTCGACAGTTGAGGTCACAAAGTTTCCCTTCAGTGCGTGTTCAGTAGAGAGGTCATCCTCCTGAGGCATCGACCTGGGAGTCCGAGTCTGATATGCGGAGCCGTTATCCCCATTTATTCCCCGACTCAGGTACTCCTTTCTCTTATCCGTTCGAGGACGAACGGTTGTTTTAGAGGCGGAGGATGTGACGACCCAAAGGGGTCATCACCATAATTCTCCCTTTCTTTGCACTTCTGAGGCATTGAAAACCTCTTAGTTGGTTGCCTTTTGCATGCGCAGTTCGAGCGCGAAGCCGGAAAATTTTTATGTGAAAATATTTGAATTCTGTGTTAAAAGCTATGAATTTTGATACTAACATTACTAAAGTTGACATTGGTCAATGTTTTGGGTAAACGGACCCGGACCCATGATGTGACGGTTTCGAGGGTCCTTAATGAAATTTGGGACCTGGGCGTATTCCCGGAATAGGAATCCGAGGTCCCAAGCCTGAGTACGGAGCTTTTCTATGAAATTATTTTTGAAAGTGTTTAAGGAAAAATAAAAATGAAAATTTGATCAAAAGTGATGGTATCGGGCTCGTATTTTTGTTCTATACCCGGTACAAGTCTTAAATGAGCGTTAAGCACTATCTGTAAAGTTTGGTTGAAAACAGACGTCTTTGGACGTGTTTCGGACTAAAAGTGGAGCAGTTAGAAAGTTTTGAAGTTGAAATAAAAATCATGAGTTTTGGAGGTTGATTCCTTGATTTAGATGTTATTTTGGTGATTTGATCGCACGAGTAAGTCCGTAGGATATTATAGAGGTTGGGTGCATGTTTTTGTTGGCGCCCCGAGGGCTCGGGTGAGTTTTGGGTAGGTGTTAGGCTCATTTTGTTGCATTTCCAATGCTGGTGTCTGCAGTCTTCGCAATTGCGAAGACTTAGCTCGCAAATGACACCCTCAATTGGTTGGCCAGCCTTCGCAAATGCGAAATCCCATTCGCAATTGCAATCCTCCCCTTTTGTAACCAGACTTCGCAAATGCGAAGTCCAATCTCGCAAATACGAGTTTCCCCTGCCCAAGCCTATGTTTGCATTTGCGAACATTTTCTCGCGAATGCGAGTTTCCCCCTTTCGCTGCCCAGTTCGCAATTGCGAACTATTTCTCGTAATTCTGAGGTCCTTTTCGTTTACCCCAGTTCGCAAATGGGAAGTCAATATCGCATTTGCGACATCTGCACTCCTGCAACTGATACTTAAACGAATTTAAACCTCACTTTTCATATCTTTCAAAACCCAAAACCACCATAGGCGATTCCTCTCGAACCCTTTCATCCCCAAACCAAATGTAAGTCAATTTTTACTAGTTTTTTTTAATCTTTATCATGTTCTAACATGATTTCATTCATAAATCAAACCTTTCATGGTTAAAAATGGGGTATTTGGGGTAGAACCTAGGTTTTTAGAAAATTGGGGATTTGGACCTCAATTTGGGGTCCGATTTCAAAATAAATTTCATATAAACTCGTGGGGGAATGGATAATCCGGTTTTGGTTCGAACCTCGGGTTTTGACCACGTGGGCCCGGGGGAATTTTGGGAATTTCTAAGTAGAACTTTGGGAATTTTGTTCTTATGCATTCAAATCGATTTAATTAGCATTTGTTTATACATTTGAGTAAATTGTGGTTGGATTCGACCAGTTTTGAAGCGAATTCGAGGGGTAAAGCTATCCTAGAAGCATAAGTTGAGTTGGAAGCCTAAAAGGTAAGTGTTCGATCTAGCTTTGGCTTGAGGGAATATGATTAGGTTGTTAAATTTTTATGTGCTATGTGGAGTCGGTGTATAGGTATGGTGACGGTTACCTATGCGCCCGAGTCAAGCATGACCGTGTTGTCATTTTTGTTATTAAAATTGCGAAGGAAGTGAACAATTGTGATAAATTCTTGTTATAAGAGCTATGAAGTGAAAGATGAATAGTAAATGAACCAAAGATGAGTTTTTGGTACTTTTTCCTTGGCGGGACTTGTTGTTGCATCGTTTTCCTTTGCCGGGACTTGTTGTTAAATTGTTTCCCTTGCCGGGACTTGTTGTGCCATTGTTCTCCCTTGCCGGGATTTTTATTACTGTTTTCCATACCCTCGCCCCAATTTTTTTGATCATTGCTTGGGTGAGGATGAGCAAAGCACAATGTGTGATGCTGTGTGCTTATTGATTTCCTCCACAAGATGGAGTGGTGCTATTGGTTTTCTCCAAAAGATCGAGTGGTGCTATTGATTTCCTCCATAAGATGGAGTGGTGCTATTGATTGGATGAGGACGAGAGTAAAAGCACGATGGGTGGTGCCGTTCAACGTTTGTTTCAACGGATTTATCTTATTGGTGTTTCTTATACCGTTTTCCTTTCTTTGTGTTGATGATTTGATAATTCAACTGATATACCCCAGCATGTCCCTTTCCCACTATCTGTTTAGACTTTATTATTTTCGGTTTTTGCACATACATCTGTCCATGTTGATTGTGGTAGGTCCGGTTTAGCCTCGTCACTACCTCGCCGGAGTTAGGCGGGCACTTACCAGTACGTGGGGTAGGTTGTGATGATACTACGCTTCTGTGCCTTTTTGTGCACATGTCAGGACCCAGTCTACGGACCGCAACTTTAGATCGGGAGTGATCCTTCAATCCAGGGATTTGAGGTAGCTCGCTGGCGTTTACGGGCACTGAGTCCCCTCTATCTTTTTCTACTTTGTTTTATTTGTATCAAACAGACATATGATGTATTTTCTTTTAGACTAATGTTTTCAGTACTCTTTTGTTGTCCGTGAGCAGTGACACCAGATACTGGGTAGAGACTTGTTGTTAGTTGTTCCGCACCTTCATTTCATTGCTATTACTAAAAGATTTCCGCATGTTTTAATTAATTATTCTAGTATTTGACTTGTTTTAGATTAAGTTTGTGAAAAATAATTATAAGGGTTGGCTTGCATAGCTTCGGCAGTAGGCGCCATCACGACTCCCGATGGTGGGTAAATCCGGGTCATGACACAGGTACTTCTTCCCAGGCGTATCATCCTCGCAGCGGAGAGCATTAGTGGGGACTCGAGGTATATCTGCTACGCCGTAGACTCGAAGTCTATATTCCATTCTAGCTGTAGTAGATAGTAAGTCTATATTCCATTCCAGTTGTAGTAGATAGTCCCCTTTCCCTTCTTTTCGTGTTGTTTAGATACTCTGGTGTAGAGCATGTTATGTTATGATACTCTTTTAGTCTGTGTTGTCCGTGAGATTTTGGATCTTGGGAATTGTTTCAGAATTTTTGTGTCAAAATATATGTGTCAGGCGACGACTTTATACATTTCATTATGTTATTTAACTTTAAGTTATTACTTTTCGTAAAGTTTGTTAATTTCCGTAATGTTTTAGGCTTACCTAATCGTGAAGACTAGGTGCCGTCATAACAGATTGACGATCGATGAACTAGGGTCGTGAAATTGTATTAGTAATATTGGTACATGATCTGGAACACTTTATGTATCAATTATATGTAAGATGCCATATGTCAATTATTTGTGTGATATATTTCTCTTTCAACTTTAGATGATCACAAGAATTGAAAAATCTTTACTCATTTACTCGCTATATATATTCGTGCGCGAAGCATGTAAAACTATTATTATATTGATTTGTCTTTGAAATATAGGTAAAAGTAGAAACGAGAAGACTTGAATACTGTGAAAGAAAAGTGACGTTTCAAAAGGGAAATACAAAAGGGGATATGCAAAAGGACATTGTAATATATAGTGTTATATAGTGTTACAAGAACATACCGAGGAGATAGTAGGTGAAGAATAACTATTCCGATATATTTTTCGATGGCCTCGAGGGAATGTGACGAAACTTATCTTGTTTATTTTTTTATTTCTAACCAAAAACTAATCTAACTATAAATCTCAAATTCTTAAAAATTTGATTGAACGCGATTTTCCAACGCATTTGGAGGAAAATAAAGGAATACGAGGAGCTCAGAGAAATGTACTCAATTCTTTGGGGTTAAAATAGAAGAGTTCTATTTATATTTCACATAACTTACATAGCACATGATAAAAACTACAAGAAGCAAAAACGTTACAACCTTACAGCTTATATGGAAGATCCACATCCACATTTATTTGTAGTTATATCAGTACTACTCTTAGAGCCTTTATTTATTTACTCAAAAAGCTCTCAGTTTCCACAGCTGCATCATTACTAGTGCCTCGGTGCAAATCTACAACTTAGAAATCGAAGTCCAAAATTGAAGACAGATACTGTTGTCCCTTTCCTTCTTCACCCCTCTCCCTCTGCCCGCGCTGTTCTGGTCCTTCCACAAAGTAAGATTGATCTTGCCTCTGCAAGATTTCTTCTACCTCCTTTCCTGGCATGTTGAATGAAAGCTCCTTGGCCTCTCTGTCCACATTTCTCCATATGTTTTGTTGTCCTAAAATTTCAAACCAGCCAAAGAATTTTAATATGACACACACATACACATCATGTTAAAATAACACTAGAGCAGAGGAAATTAATATACCTGCAAGGAAGTTCTTTCTGTTGTTATGAGCATTGACGCCGAAACCAACGATCCTGAGATTTGAACCTCCACTGGCTACAATGGTAACAGGATGGCCAGCAGGGACTATCAATACATCACCAACTGAGAGAGTACCACGGACTCTCTGGTAATGGACATCTCCACCTTCTTCTGATTCTTGTTCTCTTCTTTCTCCACGGGACCCTTGCCTCTGGCTTTGGCTACCAAGATGAGGACATGCCATTTCAAAACGCCCACTTCCTTCTACAACCATTGCCAACCTTGTTGACCTTGTATTGTAGTGTGGTAATAGCATCCCACCCTGCAATAGTATATCAAAGAGTTCAACTTAGTGGATATAAATTAAAAAAATTATTGTTAAGTTTCCAAAATAATTCCCAAAAATATTCAAGATATCAAGATCCTGGTTCTTTAATTAATATGCAAAGAGACATACTTGGTTAATATTCACGAAAGCAACAGCAGCATCCAAATCCCTCAACTGTTCAAATCTGTCTGGAGATGCTTCAAAGAACTTCCCAAATTTGTTAGTGATTAGTGGGCGTTCTTTCAACAGATTAAAAGGACCTGTTGTCTGACCCTTAGTTTGTTGCTTAGTGGAGCGCGAAGCGTGTTCGCTTATTGCTCTAATTTGCTCTTCAGATGCTTTGATTACTATGCCCTGTTTTTGTTGCCCAAATAGCCTCTCCAACCTGTCCCTTGGGGTCTAATGAATAATAATAAACAAAATACCAGTGGGAATAAAAATGATTGAGTGAAATATTAATTAGTTGGTTATCAATTAGCGGGCTTACATTGAAAGCAGTCTCCAGGATATCGCTGCTGAAAGCTCCGTAGAAGGTTTCTGGATTCTGACCTCCAGCACTGAAGAATTCCTGAACCAAGATAAAATACATCAGTATTCACAAATTGTATGTACAATATTTTGGAGGCTGTTATCTTGAATACTTCTACACCAAGTCCTGATTTCTAATTCTAACTAATGAAGATAGAAATACTCATAAGCAATAGCCCCAAAATTTGAACTAATTGTTGAGAATAATTTGGTTTTGTCACGCAACATATAATACTACTATGATTACCTGGAATTGGCCAGGGGTATTGACAGCCTGGGCCAGCACGTAAACAAAGAACCTTTCACTGTTATCCCTGTTGAGCATGTAGATTGTTGAACCAGCATCAACTCTGATTACATCTCCATGCTCCAAGTTGAAAGAGTTCTTCTCATCCTGTTCTGCTATACTTATGGTTCCTCTTCCTGAAAAGAAAGGTAACATTACTGTAATTACCATTTCACTTGGTTTTTATTAATACTCAAACAACATAAGCAAAATGGAAAAAATTAATCACCTCTAACCACAACAAATATGGCTTCAGCATCACAATGATGAGGAAGCATGAAAGACAGAGGCTCAAATTCAATTACTGCAACTCGGTAGTTTTCTATTCCTCGGAGTAGTTCAGATCTTTCGGTGAACTTCTGAAGGACTCGAAAATCACCATGCGTGGCTCTGAATCGAGACCTAAACCTCTGAGACTCAAAAAAGTAGGGATTGTTCTCTTCTTCTCTTTCTCTTTGTGGGTTCTCCCTTTCTTCTCCTGTCTCCTGGCCGCGTCGCTGTTGTTCTTGCTCTCTCCTGAACTCTTCCTCGCAATGTTGTTGGCACTGTCTCTGTTGTTGTCGTCCTTGTTCCTGTTGCCGACATCTTTGCTGACACTCTCTGAATCTCCTTTGGGGGTCACGGCCTTGATTATCTTCTTCGCTCTCCTCGGGGCCTCGTTGTTCCTGTTCTCTCCTGTATTCTTGCTCGCAACGTTGTTGGCACTGTCTCTGTTGTTGGCCTTGTTCTTGTCTTTGGCACCTCTGCTGGCATTCTCTGAATCTCCTCTCGGGCTCACGTTGGCCTCGTCCTTGATTTTCTTCTAGGATCTCCTCCGAGCCACCACGTTGTTGTTCTTGCTCTCTCCTGTATTCTTGCTCGCAACGTTGTTGGCACCGTCTCTGTTGTTGGCCCTGTTCTTGTCTTTGGCATCTCTGTTGGCACTCTCTAAATCTCCTCTCAGGTTCGCGTTGGCCTCGTCCTTGATTTTCTTCTATGATCTCCCCTTGGCCGCGGCGTTGTTGTTCTTGCTCCCTTCTGTACTCTTGCTCACAACGTTGTTGGCATTGTTTCTGTTGTTGACCACGTTCTTCTGTTTGACATCTCTGTTGGCATTCTCTGAATCTCCTCTCCGGTTCACGACCTGTTACACAATAAACAATAAAACAAAAAAGATTTTAAGAAAGGCAGTTCAGCTTATTTATATATTTATGGTGTTAGTTAATATTTTTATATACACGTATTTATATATTGCTATTGCTATTGCTAAATGCTAAGATACAGGTGACAAAAGAGTTTTTCCCCAGCGTTGACGCGTATCCCCACGGACATTATATTTATACAGATTAATTACTCCCTTGTCTGCACTTTATATAACATGCATGGTACCACTTTATACTAGACAGACTAACTATTTCCTAAGGCATGATGTCTAGCGCCTTTGACGGTGATTTTGGACCCATTTTTTTTTGTGTGGGTATATTTAAAGATAATGTAAAAAATAATAGTATAAGTTAAAATATTTAAAACGCATGTAACAAGCTTATAATTAAAGGTAATATAAGCTATATAAATAATAGTTTAAAATGCATATAATAAACTTATAATCAAAAGTAATTTAAGTAATAGTTAAAATGCTTATAATTAAATAATAATCAAAGAGAGGCTTGTATAATCCTCGAAGAACGGTAACACAAGCTAACATGAATTGAGGAGACGAGTACTTTTTAAGGGCATAGAATTTTTAAACTTTTTTTAAGGACATAAAATTTCCAATTTTAAAATTTACATATTTAAAATTATGTAAAAAGTTAATACAAAACTATGTGAATTAATAAGATAAGCCACACTAATTAAACATTCAAAATGCTTTTAAAAAGTATTTGCAAAACGGTAATAAAGAAAAACTCTTTCTACTGTTTCACATAAAATAAAATAGTTCGAGTATGAAAATCACCATACCTTCTCGTCCTTGATTATCTTCTCCAGTCTGGAGGCCACGGTGTTGTTCTTGTTCTCTCCGATACTCCTGCTCACAGCGTTGCTGGCACTGTCTCTGCTGTCCATGTTCTTGCCTCTGACAACGTTCCTGGCACTCTCTGTAAACCCTTTCGGGGTCACGGTGATGATTCAGTATGTCCTCAATCACTTCTTCAGATTTCTCCCTTTGTTGACGTTCATAACGTAAAACACAGCTTCGCTGACACTGGATTTGCTGTTCAGGGCTCTCTTGTCTTTCACTTTGTACCTGGCATTGCCTTAAGCAACTCTCGAGCTCGCGCCTCGGGTCTTGGCCTCGAGGGTTTTCATCATCACATTGAGAAGCAAGGAAAAGAGAAAGGATCAAGAAGAAGAGAAACAAAAGCTTCGGTTTTGTGAAAGTCGCCATAGTTATTGAACTGTGATGGAGAAGTGTTGATGGGGATGAAGAGAAGTTGATTTTGTTCGTGGGGATTTATAGTGGAGGAAGATGAGTTTGAGACATTGCATGCATGCATGCAAATTGACAAGTGTTGATAATGAAGAGAACGAAGAGTAACGTGGAGAAGAAAATGAAGTGATCAAGTGGAAGTGTGATAAGGCTACCTAGCTAGCTGCGTGCATGTCACGTGAGTACGGTGTACGGACAATTTGTAAATGACATGAACGTAGCTGGCACTGGAAATATGCGGCGAGTTGATAAGTATTGACGCTTTTGCTGATCGCTATCCCCTTTGTTTTTTCCCATTACACCATATACAGCCAAGATATTATTGCACTGTATGCATTTAAAAATGGGTGGGTAAGTGCGGAGAATTGAAGTAGTAAGTTTTCATGTTTCTCTTACTACAATACAAATTCTAAGTATTAACTCACTATTTTTTTAGCATAATTTAGCAGTGGAGTATTCTAGCAATAGTTTGGTGAGAACTGCAGAATTATTCAATTTGAGATTGAACAATATGTAAAAATCTTGTGCAAATAAAGTTAAATTTAAATTTAAATTTAAATATATAGTTGCTTTTTTTATAATTCAAAACTTATGACGTTTAAATTTTCGTTAATGCTGATATCAAACTTTACCGAAACGACACATATCACTCAAACAAGAGAGATCGGCTAACATGTTGATGATTACATTAAGGACAAACAGGGTTTGCTGACCTAAATGCTTATTGGAGTGTTATTTCCCTTAAGCTATTTGGTCGGAGAGGTAGTAAAAGGGGAAACATAAGGAGGCTGCAGGTATTTGTCTTCATAAATCATAGTAGCAAAATTGCAAACAAATTAGTATAGCAAAATAACCGACTTAAGAAGATGTCACTGCTAGATCCAAAGTGAACACGTGAAGTAAACACTTGGCAACAACCACGCATGCAGAAAGGACGAAGGTTTGCCGCGGCACTGTGTCTTATATATGTGCAATTGCAAAAAATGACACTATTTGCTACATCTCACTGTGACAGAAGTGGTAGACATGGGGCCTGGGGCAGATGCACAGTAATATTAGCACGTCCAGACTATTTTTGTATAGATGCGTGTGAATTATCAACTTTGTAGTTGAAACGATTTAAAAGACAAAAGGGTTACGCTTTTATTTTTAAAAATAGTTTATATTTAAATTTCATTATATCATTCGATCAGATTCAATCAGATTATTTTATAATAGCAATTTTATATAATACTAATTATTATAGCATCTAATATAAAAGTCAAAAAAAATTCGAGGCCACTATTTTAAGTTACATTCTATCTTTCTATGGCAACCTTTTACCTACAATAATATCCATCTTTATAGCAGGACGTTTTTTGTAACATTACAATTCTATAACAGTCATATAAACTATCTAAGATTAATGATAATAAGTCTAATAATTTTAATCAAATATTTAATGTTGTGATCCGGATTTTCCTATCATCGGAAGTTAGGTGGCGCCTACTATCGAAGCTAGGCAAACCAACAATTAAATATTCCTTGAGAACATTCACAACAATAGAAATAAAACGAAAACTATTAAATAAGCGGAAGTCTTTAAAACTTAGATAACAGAAAATTAATAAATGTCGAAGTTTCGAAATTCATCTCTACCTAGAGTCTGGTGTCACTAACTCACGAACTACTATATAGTACTAAAAACAAAAGTTTGAAAGAAATACATCAGTGTTTGTCTCGGTACAAAGAAGAACAAACTAAATACAGTCATACAGAGAAAGGGACTCCGGTCTGCGGAAGTCAGCTAGGCTACCTGGCAAGTCCCTAGACTGAAGATAGCTCCCGATCAATATTGTTGCTGTGGTCCAAAAGCTGCTCCTGGATCTGTGCAAAAAGATGCACAGAGTGTAGCATCAGCATAATCGACCTCATGTGCTGGTACGTGCCTGGCCTAACCCCGGCGAAGTAGTGACGAGGCTAGACAAGACCTACCGAGAACAACCTATGCAAATATGTATGTAATAGCGGGAAAAATATATACATTTAAACAGTTAATAAGGGGGAGCATGCTATAGAGTGTAACAATTCAGATATAGGATCAACGAATAAAGAGATGGAACTGTACAATAACATCAATTAAAGAGAACAGGTAAATCAACAACTGCGCGACACCAACCTTCGTGCTTTTACTCTCATTCTCATCAAAATAGTCAAATAAAGTGCCCGACGCTACCCTTCATTTTTTTCCTTACATAATTCTCATATCAAGGCACGGAATGACCCTTCGTGCTCAATTATTCAAAACATGGAACAGAATGACCATTCGTACATAATTATAAAAACATGGCACGGAATGACCCTTCGTGCATAATCACTCTTCCTCACCCAATCAACAGTCACAACCAATAGGGGTGAGGGGATAAACAACAATATTAAATATCCCGACAAGGGAATATTTAGAACACTTTCTCTTTTGACCACTTCTTTCTCAGTTATCATATTCTCATTCGAGCCAACACTCCAATAATGCAAAAATCATAATTCTTCCTCGAACCTTTCACGTTATATGAAACTTATTAATCAAACAAGGAAAATGTATCACAAAAAACCGAATACACAAAATTAAGACTCATTGTCATGCTAGACTCCGGTGTATAGATACTCGTCAACATGCCTACACATTGTACTCAATAATTAGAAAATAGCAAACAACATCATAATCCTATTCCATCAAACCAAAGTTAGAACAAACACTTACCTCAAAAGCTCTAAACTCAACTCAAGCTTCTAGAACAACTTTATCCCTTGGTTCCACCATCAAACCGCTCGATTCTAGCCACAAATTACTTAAATACATCAGTAACTACTATTGAAACTAGACCCAATGCATGAAAATAATTTTTATAAGGTTTTTCCCAAAAAGGTCAAAAATTGCCCCAGATCCACGTGGTCGAACTCGAGGTTCGGACCAGAACCCGGTTATCCATTCCCCCACGAATTCAAATATATGATTGATTTTGAATCAGACCCCCAAATGATGTCCAACTCTCCAAATTTAGAAAAATCTATGTCCTACCCAAAACCCCATTGAAGTTGAAATCATGTTAAAAGATATTAAGGAGTAAGGAAAGTAAGTTAGAAATCACTTATTAATCATTTTGGAGAAGAAAAGTGTAAGGAAGTCGCCTCTTAGGTTTTGATTTTTTTTTTCAAAAGTGAAAAATGGTTGAAAATCCCGAATTTTTATACTTTTCTGGTGGCTGATGCGGACCGCGCAGAAACGCATCGCGGGAGGAAAATTGTGGGCTCTCTGAACCCACTCAGTGCGGATTCTGGTACGCGGGCGCTGGTTGACCTGAAACCCCTAACCCTCAGATTTAGCCACGCGGACCACTCAGAAAGGCATCGCGACCGCGCAGAAATGATCGTGGCAGTGCTAGTGTCTGCTACACCTGAACCTGTTTTCTCTATGTCTAATACCTCTTGGCCTCACCCAAAACTCACTTGAGCCCTCGGGGCTCAAAACCAAACATACACACGACCTCAAAAACATCATACAGACTTACTCGTGCGATAAAATCGCCAAAACAATATCAAAATATATGGATCAAGCCTCAAAACACATGATTCTTCATTCAACTTTCATGAACTTTAAATTTCCCATTTTACGTCTGAAACACGTCAAACGACGTTCGTTTCCAACCAAACTTTACAGATAGTGCTTAGCACAGATTTAAGACTTGTACCGGGCGCCGGAATGAAAAATACGGGCCTGATACCTAAATTTCTAGCTCATTTTCTTTTCAAAATTCCATGTCATTTTCGGGAAAACAACTTTATACAAAATTCATTTCTCGGGGTTGGGACCTCGGAATTCGATTCCGGACAAATGCTCAAGTCTCATATTTTCCTACAGACCCTCCGGAACTGACACATCACGGGTCCTGGTCCGTTTATCCAAAATATTTACTGAATTCAATTTAAGTAATATTAATATCAGAATTCTTAAAATTTTACCCATAATACACATAAAAGTTTTCCGGCCTCGCGTCCGGATGGCGCACATAAATCGAGGCAACTAAACGTAAGGTTTTCAAGGCCTCAGCAGCACGGAAAAAGGAAGAGTTACGTTGATGACCCTTGGGATCGTCACATCCTCCACCTGTAAATCAACCGTTCATCCTCGAACGGACAAGAGAAAGAAGTACTTGAGTCAGGAAATAAATGGGGATAACGTCTCCGCATATCACGCTCGGACTCCCAAATCAATGCCTTAGGAGGCTGACCTCTCCACTAAACACACACTGAAGGGAAACTCTTCGACCTCAACTGTCGAACCTGCCAATCTAAAATAGCCACCGGCTCCTCCTCATATGACAGATCCTTGTCAAATTGGACAGTTCTTAAATCTAATACGTGGGATGGATCGCCGTGATACCTCCGAAGCGTGGATACATGAAAAATTGGATGCACGGCTAACAAGCTAGGCGGCAGCGCAACTCTATAGGCCACCTCTCCCACACGTTCAAGAATCTCGAATGGGCCAATGAACCTAGAGCTAAGCTTTACCTTCTTCCTGAATCTCATCACGTCCTTCATAGGCGATACACGGAGTAATACTCGCTCGCCAACCATGAAAGCAACGTCTCTGAACCTTGCGATCTGCATAAATCTTCTGCCTCGACTGAGCTGTTCGAAGCCTGCCCTAAATGATCTTGACCTTATCCAAGGCCTCCTGAACTAGATCTGTACCCAATAACCAAGCCTTTCCCTGCTCAAACCACCCCACTGGGGACCGACAGTGCCTACCAGACAACGCCTCATACGGAGCCATCTGATGCTGGACTAGTAGCTGTTATTTTAGGAAAACTCTACTAATGGAAAAAACTGGTCCCCCGAGCCTCCAAAATCAATAATGAAGGCTCGGAGCATATCTTCAATAATTTGAATAGTCCTCTCCGACTGACCGCCCATCTTGGGATGAAAAGATGTACTCAACTAAACCTGGGTGCCCAACTCTTGCTGAACCTCTTTACAGAAATGCGAGGTAAACTGCGGACCTTGGTCTGAATGATAGATATAGGTAGCCCATGAAGGCGAACGATCTCCCTGATATAAATCCCAGCTAATCTGTCTGATGAATAGGTGGTGGCAACGAGAACAAAATGTGCTGACTTGGTCAGTCTATCGACACTAGCATCAAACTTCTTCCGAGTCATCGGAAGGCCAGAAACGAAATTCATGGTAGTCCTGTCCCACTTTCACTCGGGAATATCAATCCTCTGAAATAATCCATCGGGCCTCTGATTCTCGTACTTAACCTGTTGGCAGTTCAAACAATGAGCCACATATGCGACAATATTTTTCTTCATTCTGCGCCACCAATAGTGTTGCCTCAAATCCTAATACATCTTTGCGGCACCTAGATGAATAGAATATCGAGAACTATGGGCCTCCGCTAAGATCAACTCCTGAATACCATAAATATTGGGCACAGAAACTCGCCTCTGCAATCTCAATACACTATCATCTCCCAAGGTCATTTTCTTGCCACCTCTATGCTGCACCGTGTCTCTCAGGACACATAAATAGGGATCATCAAACTGACGCTCAAAGATACACTCCAACAACTATGAACGAGCGACCGTTCAAGCTAACACCCTGCTAGGCTCAGAAATATCCAACCTTACAAATCGATTGGCTAAGGCCTGAACGTCCAAAGCAAGCGGTCTCTGGCTAACCGGAATAGAGTTTTGATGCTTCTGATAGCTCCGTATGGTGATTTTGAACTTAGGAGTGTGTCCGGGTATTTATTTGGAGGTCCGTAGATGATTTTGGCTTTAATTGACGAATATTTAAAAAATAAAGGCTTGAAGAGTTGAGAAGTTTGACCGAAAGTGGACTTTATTATTATCGGACTCAGATTTCGATTGGGAAAGTTGAAATAGGTCATTTGTGTCATTTATGAATTGTGTGCATAATTTGAGGTCAATTGAAATTGGTTTTATAGGTTTTGACATCGATTATTGAAGTTGAAAATCTATTAGTTTCATTAGGCTTGAATTGAGGTGCGTTTCATATTTTTGTTGTTATGTGGTGCGATTTGAAGCCTCGACTAAGTTCGTATCATATTTTAGGACTTGTTGGTATCTCTGGATGGGTTTCCAAGGGCCTCAGGTGTGATTCGGATGGTAAACGAATTGAATTTTAGACTTGTGGAAGTCTTGGTGTGATTAGGTCTGGTGCAGAGCCGTAGAAGCAGCCGTGGGGTCACAGGCGCGGTCCTGTATGTGTTGGCAGTGGTCACAGGTGCGAGGAGTTTTTTGTATCTACGAGCTCGCAAATGCGACGAGGTCTCCGCAAATGCGAATTTGGTAGGAGGGGGCTGGAGTCGCAAAAGCGGATTGGAACCGCAGGAGCAAAGCCTGAACGCAGAAGTAGTCCTGCAGGTGCGCCTGGTCAGGTGCTCAAGTGATTTTCATAAAAGCGGGCTTTCGTATGCAGAAGCAGATCCACAAGTGCAGCTGGTGAGTCCGCATGAACGAAAAGGCTGGACAGAGACCTAAAATTGCGGGTTTGAGTTTCTTCTCATTTTGAGAGTTTTGGGGGCAGACTTATACAATTTTTTAGAGAGGATTTCACCTAGCTAAATTGAAGAGGTAAGTGATTTTTGATCACTTTGATCCATATATTCTGAATATCTATTGATTATTTCACTTATTTATCATGAATCTAAGTTTGAAATTTGGATTTTTTTTACCCATGTATTGGAGAGTGAGATTTGAGGGTTTGAGGATCGTTTTGTGGTTAGAATATTTTAGTATGGTTGAACCTATTATTAAATGTGAGTTCGGTTTTTATAAATTTTGTCCGATTTCGAGGTGTGAGCATTGAGTTGACTTTTTGACTTTGGTTAAAGATCTTAACTTTATCGTTTGGAATTAATTCTTATAACTTCTATTGATAGTATTGCGTTATTTGTGGTTAGATTCGAACCTTTCGGAGATTGATACGCGTGAAAATGACTTAATAGAGAAAATTGATCAATGGTTTGGTACTAATATGAAAACGTTGAGGAAATCTGACCAATTTTTTATTTGTATATGTTGTTTCATCTTTTGATCTTTTATCTGACTTAACTGCATATCATATCTATATGTCGAGTATTGACTGAACATGATATTTGAGAAACTGTACACATACACACACAAATATTTTTTTACTAAACTTTATAATTTGATGATATTATTGTTCTGTACCAGTTTAAAGGATGAAACTACACAAATGATAGCTAGTGTCATTTGATAATTAGTGTTTCTCTTACCTTGCCGTGTTTATTTATTATACTTAGTAAGCATATTGGGTAGGTTATATTCATACTACACTCCTACTTAATTATGCAGATCCAATGTGGGGACCAGTTATCAACAATAAGCTTGCGTGTTGGACTATCTGCTAGAGGCGAGGTAGAGCTGCATCCCTGGTTGCAGTTTGACCTGTCATTTTCTTTCATACGGTTATTATAGTTCAGACAGTGTATTTAATTGTTCAATTTCAAACTTATCTTCTGCAATAGAAGCTCAGGAGTCATGACCTGTATTTATCAGTTTCCGCGGAAGTACTTTGTATTAGTAGTTATATTGTATTAAGACCTTAGACTTATACTATTTCTATAAATTTTGTTATTTTATTTGTCTTTATTATCATGTTTTGGCATGCCTAGCCGGCGTGTTAGGCACCATTTCGACGAATTGAAATTTTGAATGGTGACAATTTCATTGGCCAAATTAAAGTTTTCATCGTGCACATATCTTTTTATTGGATAAAGTTTTGAACAGATTTATGAATAATATATTGTTTTTTGTTCATTAGAAACTTTATTAATCACCAAGTAAATATTTACAAAATTATAATTAGATCAAAGACATCTAACTATCTAAACTATCTACCAGCCGCCAGAAAACTCCATGACTTAATTCAAAACATGAATATGTTAGCTTTCCTTAATACACATATTTTTTGAAATTTTAAATTTAAAAAATTAATATCCTAATTATTATGGCTAGCATCTCAAAACAAAATTCTAACTGACTAGTCTCACTCTGATAATTATTGTTGTACTTTCTTATATTGTTGTTAGTTTATTTTGATTTCATTGATGGTACTAATAAAACATGTTTCTTGTTGTCTTCTTGAGCCGAGGGTCCCATGGAAGCAATCTCATTACCCCCACGGGTAGGGCAGTAGGGGTAAGGTCTACGTACATATTATCCTCCCCAAACCCCACTTGTGAAATTATATTGGACCGTTGTTGTTTGTTGTTGTTTAAATTTAAATAATTTCTTATTTTATATAAGTACACAATTAAAAAAAAGTAAAAAAAAATATTTTTAGATAATTTCTGTGTCTAACAATCAAATGTTATAATTCACTATAAAGGTCAAATAATATTACGGATAAGGGTCAGAACTGTCCCTAACGTATTGAAGCCAGGTTAAAAATGCCCTCCGTTAACCTATTTTGAAGAAAATGCCCCTACCGTTAAAATTCTGGCATATTTGTGCCCCTAACGTATTGACTCCAGTTTAAAAATGCCACTACCGTTAACCTATTTTGAAAAAAATGCCCCTACCGTTTTAAATATAAGTATAGTCAGTTGTTAGACTTAGGGGCACAAATATGCCACATTTTTAACGGTAGGGGCATTTTCTTCAAAATAGGTTAACGGAAGACATTTTTAACCTGAAGTCAATACGTTAGGGGCAGTTCTGACCCTTTTCCCATTATATTAAAACAAATGATATTGTTATATAAATGTTTGCTTGTATACCCTACATGGAAAAAGTCATATTTATTCTTCTATTTACGTATATTGTTTATATTTACCCTTTGTTATACTAGTCAACCAAATTGATCCCTACTGTTATAATCTCGGCCATATTTATCTTTATATCTAGCAAACTTTTAAAATTATCCCTAATCCTAATAGTTATTCACAATCTTTCAAATTTCATTTAGTTAAGGCATTTATTCTTCTCCTTTATCCATCATTTTTGGAGTAGGAAGAGGAGGAAGAGGAGGAGGAGGCAACGTGCTTTATTAAATATATAACCAATATCTCTGGTTATTATAAAGTGAGAGAAAACAAAAATTATAAATTTTATTGCACAATAAATTTCATGTATAAATCACAATCTGTAGTCCCTGTTAATATAGACCAACTTAATTCATATCTCTACATTATGCATATCAGATCTTGAACTACTTTATGCATATAAAAAAATTATGGATATTTTGATAAACACCCATACAAAAAAGAAATCAAAGAATCATATGATTGCTTGTAAAGTTTACTCTGAAATTGTTACCTAACTAATTAGTATTTCATAGGAATAGAATCGACAATATAATTTGCGAACTTGGATTCTCCCACAATTTCGAATTATATATATTCGTTTTGGTCTTTCATCTATGAAATATCATTATTAGTTGTGGTCCCCAAGTTTCAAAAATATGCAAAAGATGGGACCTCGTGTATTCAAAGTCATTTATGGTCCATTAGAATGACATTTAGAATTTAATACTCATTCTTTGCTCTTTCATCTTTTGAAAGATCGTGTATTTCCTTTTATTACTTTGGCTTTTCTCGATTTCTCTTAACATTTTTTGGAGCTATCAAGTTGATGGCGCTTTACTTTCAAACAATAATGAATGAAAGATAAGAATACGTGTCTTACATAAAGGAATTTTAGAGATTGTGGATAATTTGAAAAGTTAGGTAGAGGTAGAGATAAATTTACCTGGAATTATAATAATAAGGATAAATTTGACCAAATATTATAATGATAGAATAACTTTAATTAGCTGGATAGTATACAAAGGATAAATGTAGATAATATTCAAAAATAAAACGGTAAATTTGTACTTTTCCCTTATCAAATTATAAGATACATCCTTGTTTTTAACGGATGTCCCCATCCATTTTTTAAGATGAGACCTAGACGTCATGTATGTATTCATTTTATATCGTTTTTCTCTTCTTTAGAAGAGAAAGAGTTTGGACATATGTGTTTAGGATTATTTCAACAAAGTTTGAGGTCATTTCACATGACCTACATACGTGTCAGTTTTCTTATATCAGATCCCAGACCTTTCTTCTCTCATCTCCACGCCTCTTTCTTATCGAAGCTGTTCTGAAGTCTCTCTCTAGTAAGATTTCTAAAGCATCTGTAGATATTTGTTCAATCAATTTTGCAATATCTTTTTTCTACTTTTTCCTTCCTTCTTTTTTCATTTTGGGTTTCTTCTATGTACTCTTTATCATTGTTAATTTTGATTCTGAAGTTCAGTGTTTGCTGTAGGTTCTTTTCTGATTTTCTCCAGATCCTTTTTCTTTTCTTTTAATTTCTGCCCTATTCTTTTTGAGCTATCTATATGATTTTAAACTTGCAATCTTATGGCAAATGTGTGTTAAATCGAGTGATAAAATTGTGTTTTTAATGCAATTTCATGGCTGATGTATGCTAAATTGAAGGTTGCGAGTCCTGTAGGTGCTAAATGGGATGCTGATACTCAACAAGTCTTAATTTAAGAATTTTTTATTTATAAAAATATTTGTAGTTTAATTTTTATTTTGGCGAAGAAGAACTGAAATCAAGAAAACAATTTTGTTTTTGGACAAAAATTGATTTTTGTGTTACACTGCGTAGGAACATAGAACATCAAGTGCGAATAATTTTTTTTTGTTGCCTAAACGAACAATTGTGAGAAATTAAAGGTAAAGAAGCTATCAAGTGTATCTTAACCTATGCTGTTCAAGATCTTCAAAATTCTGCTGGGTCCTTCAATAGTAGTATATTTGTGAAAGATATGTAGGAGCGTGATAACATTTTTGAAAATTTCAAATAACCAGAAGTAGTACCAGTAGATAATTTATTTTGTTGTTCTTGAAATTTACTTTTTCGCATATTTGCTATCATGTATAATTAAATAGTTGAAAGAACCCTCTTATTAGTTAGAAAATTTCAACTTCTTCAGCGATATTTTGTTATAGGAATCAAGCAAAAAGCATAGGATCATTGTTCACGAACTCATTAGTTACTACTCTTCCAACCTCTCTTGGCTTGCCCTCAACCTAAATTAGAATGTCGATTTTTTTTTCCATATTGAATTTAATACTAGAGTTACTTTAGCACAAATATATGTATAAAATTTTGTCTGCCCTCGGTTTGGCGGATTTTATCACATTTAGAATCATAATGTACATAATATTCATGGTGAATTTGACAACAAATAATGAATCGTAGTAGTTGTTTTCACAAATTTTAATTGATGTAAGCCTTTCTATAAAGGTAATGACAAAAATTTCTGGTTTGTAGCCATATATTTGGAAAATTATGGATTAGGAACTTGGCAAGTAAAGTTTTAAAAGCTGGAAAATCACATGTAACAACTTTTACTTTTTCTTGGATTCATGGCAGGTTTCATTTGCTACTTTCTTACTTAAGAAGTAACTCAAGTCCATTATCTAAAAGAATACCTATGGACGACACTTTTCCAACTAATACTAGGAAACAGGATAGACCCATATCCTACGGAATCCAGGTTTAGGAATTGCCAGATACTTAGATGAAGAAAAGGGAAGGGTGTAGTGGAAATTGAATTTTAGTTGCTAAACTCCTAAGTGATCATAATTCTGAGGATGGATGCTGTGACACATATCTAATGTCACATATGCTTGTCATCTGTAGTATTTGTGTGAAAGACAAACTTATGTAATATGTAACGTTTATGTGAGAGAGATTCCAAAAGAGAATGATTACACATAGGTCAAACATTTTGTTGTCTCTGGTAATGTATATGATTTATTTTGTAAATGATTTAATAAGTGATTATTTTCAAGAAAAACTTGTGGCTCTTAATAAGTCCTTTTTGAGTTGAAATTTGAGTTTGTTCTTAAGTCTTTCTGCTCGATTATTGCTTTATTCCAGCTTTTCTCCTCATTTTCCTCTTCACTCTGGCCATTAGTTTTTACTTGATTTCTAGACTCTTTCATTTGTTCTTTGTTTCTGGGATCTATTGTATATGTGAGAGTTCTGCGATGTTTTTGAGCGATCGAATTTTAATGATATGTGTTAGTTTTTGCAGTTTCACTATTTGTGTTTTTGGCCTCTGTTGTAAACTTTTTCTTCTGATTATAATTTTGTGTGCTTCTAGCTATGTCATTCATTTATATATATATATATATATATATATATATATATATATATACACACACACACACACAAACCCACCCACACACAATTCAAGCATATGCAGGGTCTAAAATGAAAGTTTAATATGAAACCTCTATTTGTTCGTTTCTTTTTCGGCTCTGTTGTGCATGGAAATTTATTCTCTTTGTCATTGTAGTTCTTGTGATCTGTTGTGGTTTTTATTCACTTTTGTTATGCAGTAGCACTTGGACCAGAAGGTAAATTTTCTAATCTCTGGTCATCTATTTATAGGTGTTGTACGTTTTTATCTGGATTTTTTTAAAAATGTAAGCATATATACAAACTACGTGCAGCTTAGTAGACGAGTAAAATGTCGAGTAAAAATCATAAAAATGGAATCTCTGAAAAAAATATGCTGACAAGAAGGCTAGGTGACGTAAATTATACAAAATGATGCAAGATGATAAAAAGGAGACTCTCTTAGCGCGAGCACGAGCACGAGCAAGTAAGTGTCACACAAGTGGCCGACAACTTCCTGCCTGCTCGCTAATTAATAGCTCTGTTATCGCATCATCCTGTATGAGTACTAATATTTCAAGCGAGCAGTATCCTTCCTTTGCGGGATATTCAATATGTGAAACATGTTAGGAAGTTAGACTTTCATTTCTTGACAATATACGTACATCCATTTATAACTATGAAAATTATATATTTGTACTTGTTATTATTGTATTCCAAGATCTACATCTAACAAAAATCATGACCAATATACTGAAAAGTCAATAACAATTCAACCATCAACTGATTATGTTATGCTAAAGTCTGTTCCCAAATGCAAATTTTGCGGAGCCATAAAATTTGAATACGAATCACCCGCATTTTGTTGTCGCAAAGGCACTGTTTTTTTAAGCTGATTTCACATCAAGTACCACAAGAATTAAGAAATCTGTATCTAGGAAATATTGAAGAATCAAAGCATTTTTAAACCTATATAAGAGCATACAATAATATATTTGCGTTCACATCCCTGGGAGTAAGGTATGACAAAGAGCTGGCAAAAAGAAATAAAGGTATTTATACATTTCGAGTTCAGGAAAAAGTATATCATTTCATTAATGACTTGATACCAAAAAAGGAAAACATCTACAATTATACTTTTATGATAAAGTGAGCAACCGAATGACATGCTCTAACAAGTCGAACGAGTATATTGTGAAAAATTTAATGGAAATATTAAAAGCAATCCTTATTCTAAAATTTTAAAATCCTTAATAAATGTCTCATAATTATCCGATTTCTACATTGCACATAAGTGTGATACTTGTCTTGATTAACGTATATACAACCTACCAACTATGTCAGAAGTGGCGAGAATATGGGTAAAACAAGATACCAATAATTGTATCCCTATATCACATATCCGAATATATACAAAAAGTGATAGAAGCTAGCTGGTAGATTATTATTACGGATGTTATGATGCATTGCAATATCCATTACTGTTTCCCTATGGTCAAAATGGTTTGCATTTTGGTATTAAAAAACATAAGCTTTCAGCTACCCTTTCTAGAACACATCCGTGTTGTGAATACGAACAATTACCATGTGTAATCAATATGACTTCAATTGATGGATTCCTTGACATGGAAGTTGAAGTGATGCAAAAAGGAAAACAAAAAGAGAAACAGTTTCTTGTCGTGAATACTATTGTTATCAACTCCAAATTAGAGATGATAAAAATATAATCTTGCATCCAGGACGATTATTTCAATAATATGTTGCAGACGAATGAATAAAAGTTGAAGCTCAAAGATTAGATTTCTCTTTTTTCAATCAAGATTTATTCAGGATGGACGTGCTAGTTGGACTTTTAGATCTTTTACGTCGCGGTGAGAGAGAAGGCTCACAGGTAGGTAAAAATAGAGTACTTCCACTTAGCTACACGATATATTTCTAACTATCACATGCAATCCTTCTTGGCTTGAAATTTAAAAAAAACTTGTTGTCGACAGATGAGGACCAAAATAGACTCGGCTTAGTTAGGCTAATATTTCGAGCAAAACTAGAAGAGCTTAAAAAGTATATCCTAAAAAAATAAATATTTGGTAAAGTTGCAGCATTTATGTACACGGTAGAATTCCAAAAACGAGGACTTCCGCATGCTTATTTTCTTATGATACTCGATGAAAAATATAAACTACTCACTCCTGAGGTATATGATAAATTTGTTTGTGTTGAATTACCGGATCCTAAAAGAAACTCTGATTTATTTAAGCTTGGTACACAACATATTATACATGGTCCTTGCGGTCAATTAAATCCAACTAGCCACTGTATGAAGATAAACATGGTCATTGTAAATTTAAGTTTCTAAAAGAATTTGCTGAACAGTCAACTAAAGGAAAAAATTCATACCCTATTTATAAAAGATGAAATACTGGAAAATCTATGGAAATTAGAGGACAACTTATTGATAATTCATGGGTAGTTTCTTACAATCAATACTTGCTTAGTAAATTTAATTGTCATATAAATATGGAGATTTGCTTTGATATTAAAGTGGTTAAGTATATTTATAAATATATTTGCAAAGGACATGATAAAATTGTCACGGTCCTAGTTCACCAATCGCGAACCTGTCACGACGGCACCTAGTCTTCGCGACTAGGTAAGCCTGACACATGCGGAAATTCAAAAACCTTTACGAAACAATAATCAATACTGAATAACATAAGAAAATGTATAGCAGCTTCCGGAATCCCCTTCCGACACTTGAATAAAAAATTCACTATTGGACCGAAAACTTCAAAATTCTAACTTTCGGCATTTCTAGCCTAAATGAGCTACGTACATCCAAAATACATTCCGAACACGCTCCCAACCCTGAAATCACCTAACGGAGCTCACAGAACCATCAGATTTCTATTTTGAGGTCATCTTCACACTTTTCTCGTTATGGACCATTTTTCAACACTTAAGCTCTCGATTAGGGACTAAGTGTCCCAAAACAGTCCGATTTCTATTACCGAACGTCTCGACGACCACAATAGATGAATTGAACTTAGGGGAAGCAGTTAATGGGGGAACGGGGCTTAAATTCAAAAGACGTCCAGCCATATTGTCACGTCCTCCTACACTTAAACATCCGTTCGTCCTCCAACGAGCATAGAAAACATACCTGAAGTAGCAAAAAGATGAGGGTATCGGCTGCGGATATCCCACTCGGTCTCCCAAGTCACCTCCTTGGCCAGCTGACCCCGCCACTGAACCTTTGCTGAAGCTATATCCTTTGACCTAAGCTTTCGGACCTGCCTGTCTAATATTGCCACTAGCTCCTCAACGTAGGCCAAATCATTGTCCAACTGGACTGAAGTGAACTCCAACACGCGAGACGGGTCACCGTGATACCTTCGAAGCATCGAAACATGAAATACTGGATGAACCTCGGCCAAACTGGGAGGTAAGGCAAGCTCATAAGCAACCTTCCCAATCTGCCTCAAAATCTCAAATGGGCCAATGAACCTTTGGCTCAACTTCTCTTTCTTTCCAAACCTCATGACGCCTTTCATAGGCGAGACCCGAAGCAAAACCCACTCACCAGCCATAAAGGAAACATCACGAACCTTCCGGTCCGCATAAATCTTTTGTGTAGACTGGGCCGTACGGAGTTTATCTCGAATCACCTTAACCTTCTCAACCGCATTTTGAACCAAATTAGTGCCCTATAGTCTGGTCTCGCCCGACTCGAACCAACCCACCGGGGATATGCATCACCTACCATATAAGGCCTCATAAGGTGCCATCTGAATTCTTGACTGATAACTGTTGTTGTACGCAAACTCGGCCAATGGCAAGAACTGATCCTAAGACCCTCTAGACTCAACCACGCACGCACAGAGCATATCCTCAAGAATATGAATAGTGTGCTCAGACTGTCCATCCGTCTGAGGGTGAAAAACTATACGCATGGTCACCCGAGTACCCAAGTCGTGGTGGAAGGCTCTCTAGAACCGTGATGTAAACACTGAACCCCTATCTAAGATGATAGAAACTGGAATGTTGTGCAGACGGAAAATCTCCTTGATATATAAATCCCTGCTAACCGCTCCGCTGAGTAAGAAGTACACACTGGAACGAAATGAGCGGACTTGGTTAGCCGATCCAAAACAACCCAAATAGAATCAAACTTCCTCGCCATCAGTGGAAGACCAGTCACAAAAAATCCATAGTGATATTCTCCCATTTCCACTCCGGAATCTCCATCTGCAGGTGTAACCCTCCCGGTCTTTGGTGCTTAGCCTTTACCTGCTGACAGTTGAGGTATCTAGCAACGAAATCTACTATGATCTTCTTCATCCGCCTCCAGCAGTAATGTTGTCTCAGATCCTGATAAATCTTCGTGGCACCCGGATGGAAGGAGTACCACGAGCTATGTGCCTTAGTCAATATCAACTCATGAATATCATCAATATCGGGTACACAAATCTGACCCTGCATCCTCAATACCCTGTCATCTCCAATTGTCATATCCTTAACATTACCATGCTAAACTGTTTCTCTGAGGACAAGCAAATGAGGGTCATCATACTGCCGCTCCCTGATACGATCAAACAATGAAGTCTGAGAAACCACACAAGCTAGAACTCGACTGGGCTCTAAAAGGTCCAATATCACGAACTGACTGGCTAAGGCCTGAACATCCATCACCATAGGTCTCTCTGAAGCTAGTAAATATGCCAAACTCCTCAAACGCTCCGCCTGGCGACTCAAGGCATCGTCTACCACATTGGCCTTGCCCGGGTGAGAAAGAATAGTAATATCATAATCATTCAGTAGCTCCAACCATCTCCTATGGTGCAAGTTCAGATCCTTCTGCTTGAACAAGTGCTGCAAACTCCGATGATCTGTATAAATCTCACAAGGCACACCGTACAAATAATGATGCCAAATCTTTAAGGCGTGAACAATAGCGGCTAACTCAATGTCATGGATATGATAGTTCTTTTCATGTACCTTCAACTGTCTGGACGTGTAGGCAATCACCCTACCGTCCTGCATCAACACCGCTCTAAGTCTAACTTATATGGCATCACGATAAACTATATAGGATCCCGAACCGGTAGGCAAAATCAGAATAGGGGTCGAAGTCAAAGCAGTCTTGATATTTTGGAAGCTCGCCTCACATTTGTCTGACCACTGAAAAGGATCACCCTTCTGGGTCAATCTAGTCATAGGGGCTGCAATAGACAAGAACCCCTCCACAAAACGACGGTAATACCCGGCCAGGCCAAGGAAAGTGCGGATCTCTGTAGCTGAGGAGCGCGTAGGCCAACTCTGCACGGCCTCCACCTTCTTTGGATCTACCCGAATGCCCTCACTCGATACCACGTGGCCTAGGAACACCACTGAACTCAACCAAAACTCACATTTTGAGAACTTTGCATATAATTTATTTTCTCTCAGGGTCTGGCACTGTCCTCAGGTGCTACTTATGATCTTCCCGACTCTGGGAGTATACAAGAATATCATAAAGGAAAACAATGAAAAACGAGTCAAGATAGGGCCTGAATACACTATGCATCAAATGCATGAAAGCTGCCGGGGCGTTGGTCAACCCAAATGACATGACAAGGAACTCGTTATGATCATACTGAGTCCTGAAAAAGTCTTTGGGATATTCGGCTCCCGAATCTTTAGCTGGTGATAACCTGAGCGCAAATCAATCTTAGAAAACACCTGTGCGCCCTGAAGCTAGTCAAATAGATTATCATTATGAGGCAAAGGGTATCAGTTCTTCACTATAACTTTGTTCAACTGATTATAATCGATACACATGCGCATAGAACCATCTTTTTTCTTTGCAAACAAGACAGGAGCACCCCATGGTGAAATACTGGGTCGAATAAAACCCTTATCAAGCAATTCCTGTTACTAATCCTTCAACTCCTTCAACTCAAGAGGAGCCACACAGTAGGATAAATAGATATGGGCTGAGTGCTCGGCAACAAATCAATACCAAAATCAATGTCCCGATCGGGCGGCATGCCCGGAAGGTCAGCTGGGAACACATCGGGAAAATCCCGTACCACTGGAAGAGAGTCAACATAAGGGGTATCATCACTAACATCTCTCACATAAGCTAAATACGAGGCACACCCCTTCTCAACCATATGCTGAGCTTTAAGAAAAGATATAACTGTGTTAGGAGTAGGATCAAAAGTACCACTCCACTCAAAACGTGGGATATCTGGCATAGCCAGCATCACAGTTTTAGCGTGACAATCAAGAATAACATACTAGGGTGACAACCAGTCCATGCCCAAGATAATATCGAAATCAACCATATCAAGTAAATAAAGAACTGACTTGTTCTCAAAACCACAAATAGTAACCAAACATGACCGATATACGCGGTCTACAACAAGGGAATCTCATACGGGAGTAGAAAGATAAACATGACCGCTCAAGGTCTCTCAGGCTGTACTCAAATGCAAAGCAAAATAAGTTGACACATAAGAACAAGTAGATACCGGATCGAATAGAACCGATGCCTCTTTGTGACTAACCAATATAATACCTGTGATAATGGAATCGGCCTGGCCCCTCTCTCGAGGGAGACCTCTATCTCCTCGATCGCCGCCGCTGGCTGGCTGGGCAGGTGAGGTGGCAGCTAGAGCTGGAACAATGACCCGCTGACCATGTGGAGCATGATGAGGTTGTGGAGTCTGAGAAGGCGCACCCCTCCCATGTCTAGGGCACTCTCTAACCAAGTGACGGGTATCCCGGAACTCATAAAAAGCTCAGGGATGGCGTGGTGGCTAGGATTGACTGGACCCACCCCTGCTAGACTGACCTCTGGAGGTACACTGCGCAGGAGCCACACTAGAAACCGGAGGTGCACAATAAGGATCCTGAGATCTGGGAGGAGCTGGAGTACTGTTGGATGAAGGAAAAGCTGAGTGAACTGGGAGACCCGTATAGCCCCTACCATAACGTTATGATCCTGAAGTACGGGTACCATTAAAATTACCAGACTCTCGAGGCCTCTTGTCCTCTCTCTCCTCTCGCTCTCTGGCATGCATACCCTCTATCCTCCAGTATATACTCACCACCTGCTGATAGGGTATATACATCTCCAACTATCGCGCCATACCAGACCTGATGGAAGGAATAAGACCCTCGATAAACTTGCGAACCCTCTCACGAACAATAGCCACCAAAGCAAGCGCATGCCTGGCCAACTTAGTATAACAGATGGCATACTCAGAGACAGTCATAGGGCCCCGGTGCAACTGCTCAAACTCCACGTGCCATGCATCTCGGAGGCTCTGAGGAACAAACTCCCTCTGAAACATATCTGAAAGCAGTAAGCGAGGCAGCCACATTTGGACTGTCTAACTTAAAAGTGCGCCACCAGTCATGGGCGGCTCCCTAAAGCTGCAAAGCTGCAAAGGAAACCCCACTCAAAGCAGTAATTCCCATGGTGCGAAAGATGTGACAATCCTCCAAAAATCCCCCAAAGCATCATCATTAGATAGCACACCGAGAATAGGAAGGGTCATACTTCTTGAACCTCTCCAATCTACGCTGCTCATCCTCCGAAGCAGGTGCCCCATCCCCGGGCTGAACCAATACTGTAGGCTGGACAGGAATGATATTTGGAATCGGTCCCATGTGCACCCTCTGCTCTGGAGTGCGGGCTGTGGGAGTCTGGGCTCCTCCCTCAGCCTGGGACGTGGATGCAGGAAGGGGAAGCAATCCCGCCTGTGACATCGTAGTATACATGCTCATAAACTGCGCTAATGCCTCCTGGACAAATAGAGTAGTAGTGGTTGTGGGCGTCTCTGGTGCCTGAGTCCTAGATGGGTCTGCTGGTGGCACTTTGGCGGCTGCTCGTGCTGGTGCTCTGGCTGCACCATGCGCACGTCAACAACCCTTGCCCTGACCCCTACCTCTGGCGGTTGCAGGAGGGGGTGCAGGTGCCTGATCGTCCCGGGTCGTGCGTCTCCTCACCATCTGTGAGAGGATAGAAGACAGAAGTTTAGAATTGATGCCAAAAATATAGCATGACAAGAATTCAATGAAGTGAAGATTGTTCCTAAACAGTTACAAAGCCTCTCGTAGATAAGTACAGACGTCTCTGTACCGATTAGTGAGACTCTAAATAATTGACATGTGTCCCGTGACTCCTATGGACCTAGAGCTCTGATATCAACTTGTCACGACCCTAGTTCACAAATCGTGAACCTGTCGTGACAGCACCAAGTCTTCGTGACTAGATAAGCCTGGCACATTACGGAAATTCACCAACCTTTACGAAAACAATAATCAATACTGAATAATATAACAAAATTTATAGGTTGCTGCCTGGCACATACACTTCAACTCAAAATAATGTAACAACCTCCAAGACCAGGAAACCCACGAGCAACACAAGATAAGAGTAAAACATAACATATGGCTCTAATATCTAGAAGTGTCTACAACAACTGAGTACATGAATGAAACTGCTAACTAAAAGGTAGAATAGAAGGAGACTCTTCGGCTCTGCGGACGCGACAGATGCATACATCAAGTCTCCAAATGAGCTCCGAAATCACTGATAGCGTGCTCGACCAGAAGTACCTAGATCTGCACAACGAAAGTGTGCAGAAGAGTAGCATGAGTACACCACAGTGGCACTCAGTAAGTGCCAAGCCTAACCTCAGTGGAGTAGTAACAAGGCAGGTCGAGGCCTTACTGAGATGAACATAAGAATAAATGTAAGATAATATGACAGTATGAAATGCAGTAAATCTCAAGTATTAGAAAGGCAATAAGTAGAATGGAACATGCTACAAATACAATCTACGAATACAAGAACAATCACGCGAAAATAAGGATGCCGCATGGAGCTCCAAGGATTGAACCTGCAGTCCATTCTTACCAATATCTGAGGATCTTTCAGTAATCAAATCCGCAGTCCATCATACCAACATCAGAGGATCTCCCAGGAATCGAACCCGTAGTCCATTATATCAATAACAGAGGATCTCCCAGGAATTGAACTCGTAGTCCATCATACCAATAGCATGGGGTTTACTGAAAATCGAACCCGTAGTCCATCATATCAATAACAGGGGGATCTCCCGAGAATTGAACACGTAGTCCCAATCGTAAACACATCCCAACAATTCAATATTTAACAGAAAGAAGCCAAGTAGAGCAACATGTAATGATCTAGATCCTAGCATGCTCACAAAGAGGACAGATATTGCAATTTAGTCAAATAGAGCAAATAAATTACTAACATGCTTTTCCTAAGCTAAAAAAAGTGAAGTTGCATTTTTAACAGCTAAATATATAAAGAAACACAGTCTAAATAAGCCAAGTAAGGTGAATTTTCAACAACTAGCACAAGTATGCACCTATCACCTTACACACAAGGCATTTTAAACAACAGTAAAGATATCCTAAGGGGAGAGGTCCCCTACACAAAGTTAGACAAGCCACTTACCTCGAACTGATACAAAACCGCTAAGAAACAATGCCCTTGTCTCGAGTATCCAATCCAAGTGGCCCAAATCTATTCAAACAAATTACATATTGTAAATAATATCGAAAGTAACTAATTACACTGTTAAAATTAAAGCAAGGCATGAAAATAGGTGAAATAACCAAAATGCCCTTCAGGCCAACGTCTCGGAATCGAATAATTTTCACATTTTCAGAAACCTCTTACTCTCACGAGTCTAACCAAATAAAATCTCCCAAATCGGAGGTCAAATGCCTCTTTAAGTCATCAAAGTTAGGTCTATGGACTTTACCCCAATTTTTATTCAAAATCCGAAATTAAAGCTTGAATTTTAGATTAGAATAATGGGTAATAATCATAAGGAAGTAAGGAATCGTTACCCAATTGTTTTCCCTGAAAATCCGTCGACAAATCTCCCAAAACCGAGTTCTCTAGCTTGAGTTTGATAGAAATGGAAGAACCCTCGTTTTTGAAAAGTTTATAATTGTTCTGATACTTTGTTCAATGCCATTGTAGGAACACGTCTGTGATCATGAAGAGTACAATTGAAGGGCCCTGGAAAATGGTCTATGTGAACGCAGGGATGGGCCAGCGATCGCGGAAGGGAAGGAAGCGAACCTATGCGATCGCATTAATGGCCTTGCGATCGCGTAGAAGGAGTTGGGCTCTGAGACACCGGCTCAGCTAACTTAGTGCGATCACGGGAAGGAGGTTGCGATCGCAGAGAAGGGGAAACAAAGCTATGTGATCGCAGGAGGGGTTGTATGATCGCATTGACGGAAACATGCCACCTCTAAATTTCCACTACGCGATCGAATGGATGAGAATGCGATCACAGAGAGAAAGTCTGCAACATCTATAGCAGCAATTCTGCAACTATTTTTCAACACAAAATTCCCTGTTGGGCATCCGAAACACACCCAAGTCCCCCGAAGCCACGCCCCAAATCCGAGGGACATGACCGGCACTCAACCGGGTATTCCCGGTCAAGTCGACCTGGGTGTCTTTCCTATTTCCCATGCGTTACCCCACATTATTCATTTGTTAATTAGCCAAAAGATACCAAATGTAATTGAAAGTAAATATGAATTCCCTTTTATAAGCACACATTATGATTAACAGGGAACATCTTTAACTAAACACACATTATGTTTAACAGGGAACTTGGTGTACAAACTTACAGTGCCCAAAACATACACCTATATACATAATTTCTAACCCACATAACACTGTCTACGGATCCTCTAAGAGAAATATGATACAACACTTGCCGGTGACAAGGCCCCGGCTATACCTTTGAAATGACATCAGAACACTATTATTACAACAACATAGGTGGCCTGAACCACGCAGGGCCCCAGAAGAAGAGGGGCTCACCAACATGTACACAACTGATAGAAAGGAGGAAGAGCTCCGGACGGTGGACTGGAGTGCCTGCTGTAGATCCACCTACAATTATAACACGAATGTAGTGCCATTGGCAAAAGGGACGTAAGTACATTTGAATTGTACTTGCATGTATGAACAAACTCCGTCCCAAGTAAACTCATGCCAAAAATGCATATGCAAGTGTAAAGCTGAAAAACAATAGTACAACCATGGAACAACAACCAAGCATTTCATAGCAAATGATACAATTAGTCAAACAAAGAGGCAATCAGTGCCCCACAGGTTACAAACTCTCATGCTGTCTCCTTTCACAATTCCACATTGATCATTTCATGATTTATATTCATTTCAATAGTGATATTGGATAACTTTTTCCACCCTTATTACCTCATCCACCCTTATTACCTCGGCCACCCTTATCACCCCAACCCACACCTTATTTCACCGTGTTGCGGCGCGCAACCCAACCCTGCCTGACAATTTCATTTCACAAACAACATACAACACAACAACAAATACAAGAAACCAATTATATTACATTGTTAAGATAGAACCACAACAAGGGTAATGTATTTACACAACTAGCAACAACAATTTCCTCATGTTCATCAATTTGTACACAATTTGGGTTACCACAATAGTTGTTCACAACCAATCATACACGTTGTTCCACAAATTTTCCATTTCCACCATTTCCAAACTCTTTCAATTATAATTTCCTCAACTTCCACCACAAGGTGATGCCGCACGAACAACAGTCACAAGAATTACACAAGAATCCCCACATGGATGCCAATTACCAAGCAATTTCACATACTAAAACAGGGTGATTTCACAAGAATCAGAGTTAGCCATACATACCTGGAGTTGATTATCCCATTTAAACCTCCAGTACAATTCGCCAAGCAATCAAGACGTCAATTTAGTTCATTATCAACACTTAGGTATTAGAAATTAAACTCATAGTTACTACCCAATTTCTTGTTTAGCTAGATTTTAGGATTTTAGGAACATGCATGAGAATTTTATGATGAATTTCAAAACAAGTGTATGGGGTTTCCGTCCCAAGCTTAAATTTCAAAATTTAGGGGAAATGGGTTAGGGATTTTACCTGAGAAATAAGTAGAGAAGACAGTGCACCAAAATTTTTTGAGCCCCAATGGTTTTGGAAGACTAGATGATGAAGAATTAGCTTTCTATCTCAAGAACTCTCTCTCCCTCTCTCTTATTTTGATCAGAAATATGTTAAAAATGAGGGAGAAGGCGTTTTAATAAAAGGTGGGTCGGGTCTAAAATTTAAAAAAAATACCAGGTGAGCACGATTTGCGATGCAATCTGCGGTCAAGAACTGACATGCGGTCCGCAAAATGGAACAAAAATTGGTCCAAAGTTTTGTAACTCCTCGGGTTGGGATTGCGGTGGATATGTGGTCCGCATTCATATTCTGCGGTCGCAGAATGCTCCGGAGAAATGAACTTTGAATTTTTTTCACGGGCTATATATGATCACTCTGCGGTCTACATATTGATTATGCAATCGCAGACCTGACCTCATTTTGAACATCAAAAATTGGTTGCTCTCTGGAAACTTCTGCGGCAGAAATACCGTCCACGTTTCATATCTACGACTGCATTCTGGACCGCTGATTGGACCTTTTTTGGAAAATTTTCTATTTCACATTTTGAAGTGCAAAACAGTAAAAAGAATCCGATCCACGTAGGTAGACTCGACTCTATGAGCTGCTAACATCTGAGCACTGATTTTCGCGGGGCCTTACTCCCGGGACCTCAACCAAAACCACAAACATATCCTATAGCATTATTCAAACTTGTATCAATCCTTAAACCACCTAAAACAATGCCAGAAATACAAATTAATCAATAATTATAACTTAGAAAACTTCAAAACTTAACCAACTCGCTTTCGATTCAAAACCTAACCACACAGGTCCAATTAACCTGAAATTTTGCACGCACGTCTCAAATGACATGACGGTTCTACAGAATCTTCCGAAATCCCGTTCCAACTCCTGGATTAAAAATCCACTATCTGACCGGAAACTTCAAAATTCTTACTTTCAGCATTTCTAGCCTAAATGAGCTACGGGCATCCAAAATACATTCCGAACACGCTCCCAACTTCGAAATCATCTAACTGAGCTAAAAAAACTATCAGATTTTCATTCTGAGGTCGTCTTCACACTGTTCTAATTACGAACCATTTTCCAATACTTAAACTCTCAATTAGGGACTAAGTATCCCAAAACACTTCGAATTCTATTACCCAATGCCCTGGCAATCACAATAGAAGTATTGAACTTTGGGTAAGCAGTTAAAAGGGGAAGGGGCATAAATTTTAAAGACGATCGGCCGGCTTGTCACCAAAATTGCTTTTCATATAAATCCTAATGATACGAATATAGAAGTGGATGAAATAAAAGAATATCAATCTGCTAGATGGGTGTCACCACTTGAGGCTACGTGGCGTATATTTGCTTTTCCTATCAGTGAAATGATTCCAAATGTATACCATTTTCAACTCCATCTTGATGGACAACAAGTTTTTCTCTTCAAAAATACAGAGAATATTAGTAGAATTGTAACTAATCCTATGATTAAAAAAATAATGTTAACTGAATTTTTTAGAATGAATAGAGAAAACGAAAATGCTATGACTTTGAATTTATTATATCGGGAATTTCCAGAATATTTCGTATGGTCCACAACATACAAGATGTGGTCGCATCGCCATACCACTATTAACATCATGACTTTGAATTTAAAAAATATATGTGTGTTCATCCCGCAAATACCACTATTAACATCAAAAAACGAAAAACTACCGCTTCAATTCAAAAGAACACAATTTTCATACGATTATGTTTCGCCATGACTATAAATAAAGCTCAAGCCCAAATATTAGCTTTTGTTGGTATTTATTTGCGAGAACCTGTATTTTCTCATGGTAAGTTCTATGTTACTTTTTCAAGAGCCAAAGGTTCCAATTGTGTTAAGGTATTAATTAGACCGGCTACAGCTGACGATGATGATGATCACTCAACAAATAATGTAGTTCATGATGAAATTATCAAAAAATCTTTTCCTGTATTTTAGATCATCATTTCTAATAGTAAGTGTGACGTACAACTTGTTCACTCTTTGAATTTGATGATTTTGTATTGTAATCGTTCTGAAAATTTTACGTTTTCTCATCATTATATTGTGATATATTATAATTGCAGATTACGTCTAGATGGCAGAAATGTTCCGCACCAATGCGATTACTCCAGAAACAGTAGAATGGACCTATAAGGTTCAAGTAGTTGATAAAAGCCGAGCTAGAGACAACATAGAGAAAACGAAAAAGTATCAGCTGATGATTTTGCAAGATGAAGATGTGATTTTTAGAGGCTTTATAAACTTTCCAATAGTAATTAAGTTAATATTATCCTAATTTTTTCTTATTTTATTTACAGGAAAATCAAGTGGAATGCATAATATTCAATGCGGAGATAATGCATTTTGAAAATCTGTTTTTCTCTTTCCATGCTTACTTGGTGTCCATTGCACATGTCAAAGAATCAAACTATATGTATGGAAATACACTAAACAAATTTACGTGGATAATTGATAGGTACACCATTTTCAAGCAAATACAAACTGTTAATCCTCCAGAAGAGCCACTACCTCCGCAACCGTGGTTAAATCTTATACCATTTTGCAATGTCGAATATCAACCCGAGGGATCTGAATTCGGTAATTGAATATTTAACTATTCATGTTATTTGATCACCTAAGTGTCATGACCCAAATTCCATACCCGGTCGTGATGGCGCCTCTCGTGAAGACAAGGCCAGTCGACAACCCCAAATATCCTCTTTAAGCAGCTATCAAACATAAATGAATAGAAAGAATAGTGAATGGCATTTAACTATGAAATTTCATTCAAAAATAACCCGACCGGGGTGTCACAAGTCACAAGCATCTAATGTGTAGGGACACTACTATGGCCAACAAAATATATATACAAAGCAAAACTGGAACTCAAAGTCGGAATATGGTACCGCGAATGCTGGCGGTCACCTTGCTTAGCTACCAATATATGGCCCTCGGTTCTGCTAACTACCCGCTACCAGGTAAACAATACCTGCAACTGCACGCAAGGTGCAGGGAGTAAAGTGAGTACTTCCAACTCAGTGGTAGTAAGAGATAATAATAATTGAGCGATAAGAAAACACGTTCGGGCACACAAAAATGCTATAAGAAACAGTACACCCTTTTTTGAGAAAAAACGAAATACCATTAAAAATCCCTTTAGAAAATCCCAAGTTCTGTTAAAAAATCTCTTTTGTAAATATGCTTTTACAACAAATTCAAAGGTAATTCCAACATGTAGGAAGTAGTACAAAACTTGCCCCTCGGGATGAATATCAACTCACAATATCCCACATCAGCCTCTCGGCTCTGCACTCCTTAACATATAACACGAGGGTATATGGTCAACAAAGCAAGTAATAGTATGTATTCCAATGATATTTGAGTGCGAAAGGTTGTGCCACGTGGTTCAAACAGAAGTAAATGCATGAATGCAATGCAATGCACATGAATATGCTGCGGCGTGCAGCCCGAGCCAACCATGCATGAGATTTCACGTCGACGACGCTCACTTTGGGGGTTCAGACTCCGGAGGGGCTCCTTCAGCCCAAGCGCAATATCATACAGTGCCAATAGTTACCATTGTTTCCATTACAATACACGGTGTCAGTAGTTACCACAATTTCCATTTCAAAACACGGTGCCAATAGTTACCACCAATACAAGAATAATATACGGTCTAGGAAAATAAAGAGATAATGATCGTTTCCCCGAAATATCATTTAAGAATCTTTTGTGTTTTCAAAATATAGAATTTTGGCTGAGTTTGCAAAAATAGTGTTAAAAACCCTCGACTGAATGCAAATAGTATGCAAATCATGCTATCTCTGAAATATAAATCCCTACCGGATTCAACAAGTCGGCACAAGGCCCTAAACATGGCATCAACCCAGATAACATCAATATAGGGTGCGAAGCAATCACCATTATAGTACAATTCATCCCTCGGATTGAACCGAGTCACAATTTCCCATATATATGACCCCGCACTATCCATGGAGTGCGTGACTCGCCTCACATAGTGTCACAATGTGATATACCGGGATTTCAAATAATAGGCAATAAGCCCCAAGTATGGCAATGAGCCCTAGTCATAATTATTAAAATAAATCATTTGTAATTTCACGGTAAAAACCAACAACCGGGACGGACCAAGTCAAAATCCCCAACGGTGCTCTACCCCACGCTCAGGTCTAGCGTGCAAGTCACCACAATACAACACTAAGAAATACAAATCCGAGGTTTCAAACCCTCAGGATATCATTCCCAAGTATTACTAACCTCGAACCGGCGAAATCTCAAGCTCGCGACCCTTTGCCCCTCAAATTGGCCTCCACGCGCGTCGAATCTAACAAAAAATAGAGCGAATACATCACTATGTGCAAATAAGATGATACCCAATCGAAACCAAATACACCCCAAAACACAAAGTTGGCAAAACCCGAGCCCCGGGCCCACTTCTCGAATAATTACAAAATTCACATTTTCAAAATCCTTGTCTTGCCACGAGTCCGTACATATAAAATTCACAAAAATCGTGGTTCATTTGACCCCTCAAATTGGTGATTCAAACCAAGAGGGTTTTCTACCCTTTCCAACAAAAATCCTCAAATTAAACACCAAAACTTGCAATAGATTCGAGTTATACAACAAAAATTGAGTTAGGAATACTTACCCCGATGTTTTCCTTGAAATTCACTCGAAATATCGCCTCACCCGAGCTCCCTTGGTCCAAACATGAAAGAGTGATACGAGTTTGGACTTTAATATGCTGCCCAGGTATTTGTTCTTCGCGTTCGCGGTCTCCCTTCGCGTTCGCGAAGAACAAATTTCCAGGAAATCATTTTTCAAACTCTTTTCGGACAGCCTCTAGTAAAATGATCATAACCTTTGATACAGATGTCCAAAGGCCTATTATAATATTTTTTTGAAAACTAGATTCAAAGATATACAACTTGCTTGTTTACATCAACTCCAAATTCTTTGTTTGTCAAAAGGTATGAGCATCCGAAGTAGGACCTGCGCGACAGAAAATTCTTTCTTCGTGAACGCGAAGAACAAAAGTCCCAGATGGCAATTCATTCTTCGTGAACGCGAAGAACAGTCGCGAACGAGAAGACCAAAAGTCCCACCTCGCTAACGTGAAGGACAATATCAGATACCAGCAATTAGCAGTTCAAAACCTTCCAAAAATGACCTGTTGACCACCTGAAATCACCCCGAGGCCTTCGGGACCTCAACCAAAAGCACAAATATGTTCTAATACCTCATTCAAACTTGCTCGAAGCATAAAAACACTATCATAAACATCAAAATCATCAAATTCCCCCGGATTCAAGCATGAGTTAAACTAAAACTTCTGAAACTTGCATTTGATCCAAAACCCGACCTAAACACCTCCGAATGATCTGAAAATTTGCACACATCTGAAAAAAAATACCTAACGGAGCTACTGCAACTATCGAAATTCCATTCCGACCCCTGGATCAAATTCTCACATATCAACCGGAATCTGCCAAAATTCAAACTTAGCCAATTCAAGCCAAATTCTACAGTGAACCTCCAAATTAAATTCCGAGTTCACTCCCAAGTCATAAATCACCTCCCGAAACTAGCCGAATCGTCGGCAATCCATTCAGATCCCTATAACTTATTAGTCAACATCCGGTTGACTTTTCCAAATTAAACTTTCCTTAAAGAGACTATTTGTCTCATTTCTATCCAAATTCAATCCGAAACACTTCAAACTCACCCAACACATATAATAACACATGAAGAAGCATAAAACGGGGAAAACGGGGCGGTAACTCACGTGACGACGGGTCGGGTCGTCACATCCTCCACAACTTAAACAAACGCTCGTCCTCGATCGTACCTAGAGTTGTACTAGAAGAAACCCAATAAATGAATGACCTCACCAAGCATGTACTCGGGGTGATCGTACGTCACCATATATCACATAGGTCCGATAACACAATATAGCCGGAATTTCACAGTCCATCTAAACCATAAACCACATTGCACTTCCCGGAATAATGCACCAAATCAGAACCCCACGTCTATACTCAGAATAAACCCGATCCAACTGTAATAACCCATACTCGCCACTCCAGGTAAGACCATATGATATTTTACAGAACCCAAACACTCGAGACGACGACATCTATTCCCAGCAGTTGCCCACAATAACCAATGCTGATAGAAAGACCTTTATGTTAGATAAAGTCTTATTCCAACACCTGTACATACTGCCAACGGCAACTGAAACACGCGATAAACAGAACCCATCTCTCAGATCACCCATTCATGAGTCCATTTCCCTTTTGAGTGTTACTACAACAGATTTCGAAGCCAAACCTCGATATTACCTTTATAATAAGACGAAATCAAATATGCTTGTTCTCATTAATTACCCCGACGATTATCTCAACTACATCATGCCACTCTAGTGATACGACACCCCAACTCCGGCCTAACCCACAACGTGCTCAGCACAGGCACCAATACGAAATAATCTGAACACACTCGAACCATGACAACTAACTCAAACGAAAGAGCTGTAATTAAAATTCCTCCGTACGATTACAACACAGAACTGAGATCCCATCTCACATTGTAGAAATAGAGTACATGAATCCTCCTCAAAAGGTCATAACATCACGTGGCCTTGCCACAACGCGTGATTGTATCCAAGAACTATTACCCATGAAGCACCTCAAGCCACCATGCTCAACACAAACTGCCGCACACAGATTGAGGTCTGAACCCAAGCAATCCATCACACCTATGGCGAAGCAACTAGTATACACCATTCAATCCTGAAAGGATACAACCAATGCACTATTTCCCGAGCAACAACGAATACGGATTTTGTTTCCTCACAAACCAGGAAACAAGGCATACAAAGTAACATATAGGAATCTATTCTCCACATCATACTGTTTCAGAGTGCAACCCGGTCCAGATAACATACCGTGGAGGCGTTCCACCCGATCCAGATACCATACCTGTGGCGGCGTACCACCCGATCCGCACATATATCTCATAAAAGGAGAAGCACATCGAGTCAAATGTGCTCATCACAATAAACACATATAGCCTTATGGCCGGCCGCAAGAAATGCATCCGAAAGGTCCATCAATACCAGAACTGACTCAATGGTAGAAACCTCTGCACTGACATCCATCACGACGGCCCGATTGATAGGCATTGTTTGCTAGATGTCCGCTGGTCTCAGGAATTCAAGCTACCCCGCTAGAACATAATCCGATGTACCTTGCCACACAGCCGGTGGCATTTTTTGACATTGCCCATAACACATTAGTCTATATCATCTGACCCTGGAACAACCAGTCTGTCATCAAATATCATAACCCAAATTTAACATACCACGCAAAGAAAGATCCACTCGGACCTCCAATTCCAGCAACGGCTAGACGATGTCGGTACACACGACCCCCAACCATCGCATGGTCGGATCAAGAGAACTTGTAGTCTCTAACACATATAACACATGAATCACTGTTCCTGATCCCACACCACACCGTATGAATACATAACACACAGACCATACCATACTAGGATAACATGGCCATTTTCAAACCACGGTGAAACAAATCAAGAACTCTTTCTCCCAAACCAAGTTAAGCAAACTACCGACACTTAAAGTTTTTATGCACAATACATGTAAGGCTCATTGCCTCAAACACATACAATAATTAATCATATCATTACCCTACCAATTTGGTTCATTATCAATCTATTCCATTTCATCCAGTTTCGTTACCGGCTCGTCTTCAATTTGATATTCTCCCTTGCTGTAGCACCACAATCCCTCGACCTAGGTTACCACACGATAGTTGCACATAAAACCACACTGTCGAAGACCCATAGGCCATGAAATACCCTCTCAAACGTTTCCCAGAAATGCCACATTCCAGAATGCTTTACCTTGAAGAATTTCCCGCGATTCTGAATTCTTTTACCATTACCTTCTAAATGCGGATACGTAGAATCCCATGATTAACACAAAGTACCACAAGTGTTGATCTTTTCTAATGAAAACACAGTCTCTAGCCACATACACAAACTTAAGACACTTAATTGTTACATGCAAAATCTTGAACATAATAAAACCATTCTCGAGAGTCATTCACTCTTATTCATCTGCAATTCACCCGCTCTACATGAACGGAACCACTCGCGTCTCATTAGCACCCTAACACCGCAAAACATGATTTCATACAGATACAAACAACCATTTTCCTTCTTTATGCACCGAGCATTCTTTATCAACAGCAGCTCAAAACATCCTAATATATTCTCACATTTAGAAGAAATTTTCCTCACACGTGTCATCCTCGGCTCAATTTTCTTAACCAGAATTGATCCACCATACCTCAAAACGGAACCAACATAGCACATAACCATGCAATCAGCTAACCAACACCAACCTCCCCAACTTGGCTCGAAGCCATATATTAAGGCATTCTTAACAACTCAAAACACTTTTACTCTAATGATGCCACAATGAGATCGAACTCAAATCATTTATAAGTTTTGTGAATACACATATCATCTAGCATTGACATTCTTTGCAAACCTCGCATTCATTTCCACATCAGCTGAGTCCACTTTCTTAAGTGTCCCAATACTTTCAAAATATAACACATACCTTCCACCATCATAAATGTAATACACAACCATTTAGTCTTTCTGAGTCTATACTCATACTGCCACATGGAATATACATTACTTGCCAACTAAGAGACATGAAATATTCTTCATGCGTCCATAACTCGGACTACACATAAAATCACAATAGGAGTCGAACACTCGACAACTCATCTATTATTCAAAGAACTCTCTCGTCACTACCAAGATCACATAGATATACCCCACGATACTAATATACTCATCACATGGGTATCCGGTCGCCTTTCCGGCTAATAAGATCAACACTGAATATATAAGTTCGAATCACTTGCTCACTCAATCAGCATCTCGGTGCTCAAACCATAGGCAAATATTCGGCCTCAAGTCCTCCAGACTGGCCCAACATCAAATTCACGAATATTACATCTCGCCCCTCGATCGGGGAATCACAAGCCACCAAGGCACATCTGATACTGAGCGCTAATGTGCGCATACTAACATGAGGAAGGAATTTTGAGAGTTATATTCCAAGCTGAATCAAGTATGCAAGATAAGAATTCCAAGAATGTGAAAGTTTCCTAAAGGTTTTACAGCCTCCCGAGGATAAATATAGACGTCTCTGTACCGATCCGCGAGACTCTACTAACCCTTCTAATGACTCGTGAGACCTAGTAACCTAGGCTCTGATACCAACTTGTCAGGACCCAAATTCCATACCAAGTCATGATGGCGCCTCTCGTGAAGACAAGGCCAGCCGACAACCCCAAATATCCTCTTTAAGAAACTATTAAAAACAAATGAAATACTGAATGGCATTTAACTATGAAATTTAATTCAAATACAACCCGACTAGGGTGTCACAAGTCACGAGCATCTAATGTGTAGGGACACTATTATTGGCTAACAAAATATATATACAAAGCAAAACTGGAACTCAAAGTCAGCATACGGTACATCAAACGCTGGCGGTCACCTTGCTCAGCTACCAAAATATAGCCCTCGGTCTTGCTAACAACCGCTACCGGGTAAACAATACCCGCAACTGCACGCAAGGTGTAGGGAGTGAAGTGAGTACTTCCAACAAAAACAACAACAACAACCCAGAATATTCTCACTTAGTGGGGTCTGGGAAGGATAGTATGGGCACAAAAAATGCTATAAGGAACAGTACAACCCTTTTTTTCTTTTTTGAGAAAAACCGAAATACTGTGAAAAATCCCTTTAGAAAATCCCAAGTTCGGTTCAAAAATCTCTTTTGAAAATATTCTTTTACAACAAATTCAAAGATAATTCCAACAGGTAGAAAGTAGTCAGAAACCTGCCCCTCGGGCTCAATATCAACTCACAATATCCAACATCAGCCTCTCGGCTCAACAACCCTTAGCATATAACACCAGGGTATCTGATCAACAAGGCAAGTAATAGTATGTATGCCAGCGATATATGAGTGCTAAAGGTTGTGCCACGTGGTTCAAGCAGAAGTAAATGCATGAATCCAATGCAATGCACATGAATAAGCTGCGACGTGCAGGCCGAGCCAACCATGCATATGATTTAACGTCGACGACGCTCACTGTGGGGGTTCAGACTCCGGAGGGGCTCCTTCAGCCCAAGAGCAATATCATACAGTGCAAATAGTTACCACTATTTCCATTACAATACACGGTGTCAGTAGTTACCACTCTTTCCATTTCAACACACGGTGCCAATAGTTACCACCGTTTCCATTTCAAAATACAGTGCCAATAGTTACCTTCATTTCCGTTTCAACACACAGTGCCAATAGTTACCACCGTTTTCATTTCAATACATGGTGCCAATAGTTAAGAATCTTTTGTGTTTTCAAAATATAGAATTTTGGTTGAGTTTGCAAAAATAGTGTTAAAAACCCTCGACTGAATGCAAATTGTATGCAAATCATGCTAACTCGGAAATATCAATCCCTACAGGATTCTACAAGTCTGCACAGGGCGCTAAACATGGCATCAACCCCAGATAACATCAATATAGGGTGCAAGCAATCGCCATTATAGTATAATTCATCCCTCGGATTGAACCGAGTCACAATTTCCCACATATATGACCCCGCAATAGACATGGAGTGCGTGACTCGCCTCACATAGTGTCACAATGTGATACACCAGGATTTCAAATAATCGGCAATAAGCCCCAAGCATGGAAATGAGCCCAAGTCATAATGATAACAATAAATCATTTTCAATTTCGCGGTAAAACAAACAACCGGAACGGACCAAGTCACAATCCCCAATGGTGCTCTACCCCACGCTTAGGTCTAGCGTGCAAGTCACCACAATACAACACCAAGATGTACAAATCCGAGGTTTCAAACCCTTAGGATATCATTCCCAAGTATTACTCACCTCGAACCAGCAAAATCTCAAGCTCGCGACGTCTTTGCCCCTCAAATTGGCCCCCACGCGCGTCGAATCTAGCCAAAAATAGAGCGAATACATCACTATGTGTAAATGGACGATACCCAGTCGAAAACAATCGAAATACACCCCAAAACACAAAGTTGGAAAAACCTGAGCCCCAGGCCTACTTCTCGAATAATTACGAAATTCACATTTTCAGAATCCTTGTCTCGCCACGAGTCCGTACATATAAAATTCACAAAATTCGAGGTTCATTTGACCCCTCAAATTGGTGATTCTAACCAAGAGGGTTTTCTACCCTTTCCAACAAAAATCCTCAAATTAAACACCAAAACTTGCAATAGATTCGAGTTATACAACCAAAATTGAGTTAGGAACACTTACCCCGATGTTTTCCTTGAAAATCACTCGAAAAATCGCCTCACCCGAGCTCCCTTGGTCCAAAAATGAAAGAGTGAGACGAGTTTGGACTTTAATATGCTTCCCAGGGATTTGTTCTTCGGGTTCGCGAAGAACAAATTTCCAAAAAATCATTTTTCAAACTCTTCTCGGATAGCCTCTAGTAAAATCATCATAACCTTTGCTACAAATGTCCAAACGCCTATTATAATATGTTTCTCTAAACTAGATTCAAAGAGCTACAACTTTTGTTTTTACATCAACTCCAAATTCCTTGTGATCAAAAGATATGAGCTTTCGAAGTAGGACTTGCGCGACAGAAAATTCCTTCTTCGCGAATGCGAAGCACGGTCGCGAACGCGAAGAACAAAAGTCCCAGATGGAAATTCTTTCTTCGCGAATGCGAAGACCAAAAGTCTCAGAAGCCAATTTCTGCTTCACGAACTCGATGGGACCTCGCGAATGCGAAGGATAATACCAGATACCAGCAATCAGCAGTTCAAAACCTTCCAAAAATGACCCGTTGACCACCCGAAATCACCCCGAGGCCATCGGGACGTCAACCAAAAGCACAAATATGTTCTAATACCTCATTCAAACTTTCTCGAAGCATAAAATCACTATCATAAACATCAAAATCATCAAATTCCCACGGATTCGAGCCTGAGTTAAACTAAAACTTCTGAAACTTGCATTTGATCCAAAACCCGACCGGAACACCTCCAAATGATCTTAAATTTTGCACACATATCATCCGAAACACTTAATACTCACCGAAAAGGCCTGTACCGACGACGGTTTTGAGGCTGCGATGCTAGAGGTTGATGATGGTGCAGGTGGTGGCGCGGACAGCGCCGAATAAAAGCGTTTTTTGTTTATTTTTGTTTTATTCACCGCTTGGCGTTAAGGTGCTTCTTATTTTTCTTTTTCCTTTTCATTGTTCTGACCGTCCTTGGCCAGGTGTAAGCGGGGATGACCCGAAATTAACTTTGTAGATAAATGAAGTTCTCTTTTCGTTAGTTTCTTTGTATTTATTTTTGAACCTTCCTTTCTTCCCCCTTAGACTTTTCCATGCACGCGTTCGAAGGGGTGATTTTCCTTTGAGTTTGACTCTGGTAGGCATGTTTATTTTTTATTGTCGACGACTTTTTTCTTCAACTCAGTGTGAGCGAGCCGGATCCGTTACGTTATAATAGAGGCACATAGTCTTAGTCCCAATTCGTGTGTGGTCGAACTACCAGCCGTGATGATAAAAAGCGTGGCCTTATAGTTTGACTAGGGCTGATCATTACGTGGCCCGAATCTTAGTTCGAGTTTGAAGTACTTACTTGATTGGCGAGGGAGTTTAGTGTGTGCCTCGATTCGTCGGAGGTCGGGTTTTGTTGAGTTCTATGATGAAGGTGTTTTGCCTGGTTCCTGGTTCAACTGTGGTTGAGCATGTTAGATTTTAGGATGGAGGTGTCTATCAATGCTGTTCGAGTGGGGTCGAACTTATTAGATTTATGGCGAACGCTCATAGCCTGAGTTTTTGTTTAACCGTAGTTAAACTTAGTGGCAAAGGTAGATAGCCTTGGTTTAATAGCGAAGGCGCATACTCTACGTCCCAATTCAACTGTTGTTGAACTTGTCGAATTTGAGGGCGAAGGCGCATAGTCTGAGTCCCAGTTCAACCGTAGTTGAACTTTGATAAATTTGATGGTGAAGGCGCATAGGCTGAGTCCCAGTTCGACTGTTATTGAACTTTATCAATTTTGATGGCGAAGTCACATAACCTGGTTTTAACGACGAAGGCGCATAGCCTAAGTCTTGGTTAAACCGTAGTTGAAGTTACTGGTTAAGGCACATAGCCTTGTTTTGATGGGGAAGGCGCATAGCCTTAGTCTTGGTTAAACCATATTTGAACTTATTGGTGAAGACAAATAGCCTTGTTTTGAAGGCGAAGGCGCATAGCCTTAGTCTTGGTTCAATCGTATTTGCACTTACTGGTGAAGGCACATAGCTTTGATTTAATGGCGAAGGCACGTAGCGTGAATCCCAGTTCGACCGTAGTTAAACTTTGATGCATTTGATGGCGAAGGCGCGTAGCCTGAGTTCCAGTTCAACCATCGTTGAACTTTGTCGATTTTGATGACGAAGGCGCATAGCCTGTCTTGGTTCAACTGTACTTGAACTTACTAACGAAGGCACATAGCCTGGATTTAGCGGCGAAGGCACATAGCTTGACTCCTGGTACAAACGTTGAACTTTGAAAAATTTTATGGCGAAGGCGCATAGCCTAAGTCTTGGTTCAACCGTAGTTGAACTTACTGGTGAAGGAACATAGCCTTGTTTTGACGGCGAAGGCGCATAGCCTTAATCTTGGTTCAACCGTAATTGAACTTACTGGTGAAGGCACATAGCCTTGTTTTGACGGAGAAGGCGCATAGCCTTAGTCTTGCTTCAACCGTAGTTGAACTTACTGGTGAAGGCATATAGCCTGAATCTGGGTATGTCAGTGTTTGAGAGCTGAAGCTCGGTTTTGATTCGAGATCTTGAGCAACTTAAATGTTATCTTCCCAATCGGTGTATGTAGGCTGGCTTGAGGCGACTCTCGGTTTGAGATATCTTCATGCCGGTTTTCGACTAGAGCGCATAGGGGGGGACTTCTTCTTCTTTCTTGCACTATCCGAGAGAGGAGAGACATAGGAGTTGGATCTCGATTCGAGATCTTAAAGTTCCCCTTGTCCGACATTCCGCTTTGCTTGTTTGAGTTGGGTTGTTTTGTGGCGGGGTGTTGCTATGTCTTTTCTTTCTCTCGTGAATAGTGGTGAAGAACAAGCCCCCTGTTTAGGGTTCCCTCTCTTAGTATTTATAGTTGTGAGCTTCGTGAGCGGCCAATAAGTGCCCATGACCATGACCATGTTGTGAGTTCGCCTTCATGATGGAGAATAGGGTGTGGCCTTGTTGGTCGAACCAGATAAGAGTTAAATACCGTTAACTCTGAGCGGTCATACAACTTATTATTCATGAATTTGCTAAATCGGGATTAATTTCATTAATTATCGTGGGGCCGGATTCCGACCCATACACAAACAACATATGTTCAAAGTATATCTCTATACTTCTTACACAAACAACACCAAATTGTACTTTATATGTTGTTAAAATTGTATCCTAAACAAAAGCCAGCTCTTAGGTGCCTTGCTATCCCATATATTGTCTCTCCCCTGTTTAAATCATATTGCAACTAAACCTAAAATTTTGAGGAACTCATCCATGTCATCTCATTTTAATTCGGGATGTCTCCCATTAAAGTTATAACTCATTTATACTATGGTTGTCGATGAGGTTAGTTCAAAGCATCCATGTGCAATTAGAGTCGTCAAAACAGGCTAATTAAGTCTAGCTTAGCTCACCTAAATTAGGGAAAGAACATTATATATTCGATGTTAAAATAAAATAATCGAAAAATATATTATATATATATATATATCTATGTATGTTATATACTATAAAAAATATACAAATTTTATGTATTTTGCGGCTAGCGAACGTAATTTACGCCGCGGACTAAAAATGTTCTTTGCCCATATAAATCGATAGACTAGAACAAGTTGGCTCTTTGTTTGATAATGACCTTCAAGATGCTAGTCTAATCAACCCTAAGCGGGTCATGTCTATTTTAACGATTTTATTTGTAATAATTATGCACTAATACTCCATAACACATAAGGGTAAAATTTACTCGTACGTAGTATTTGTGCCATTAGAGACGTGTCATTTAAATAATATATATGCTCACTCAAAGTTATTAAGTATCATGATTAAATTGCTTGATTTCATATGAATATTGGACTATTTACCATATGTAGGACACGACACAAGAATGAAAGTGTAAATAATATTGAAATTCATTCACTCACTCCTCCCTATCTCGCTCCGTTTACTAGTCAAGCATTCTCAAATTAGCTTTAGGGTGTGTTTGGTATAATGAATCTTTTTGAAAAATAAATAGTAATCTTATTTATTTTTTGGTTTTTGATATGCAAATAAAGGTAAATAACTTCTCAAATATATTGATAAATAATTTAGATACAATAAACATAAAACCATAAACTTTCTAACTAACAACCTTTCGAACCCATAAATTCTATAAGCTTCTGAACCTGTAAACTCCATTACTTCTAAATTAGCAAACTTCCAAACACATAAACCTCTGAACTCACACCTGTAGAACTCGTAAACTTTTTAACCTGTAAACAGAAAAGTAAAAAAACCATAACTGAAAATATAAATAAAAAAATATATAATGTATATATATATATATATATATATATATATATATATATATATATATAATTAAAAATACATAAAAAATGTAAAAAATAATAACTTTTTTCACGGGGGGTGGGGGCGCTACGAGGTCTGTAGAAAAAAAATTACAAAAATTTAAAGATACAAAAAAAATTTAAAAATGGGGAGGGAGGGGGTTAGCAGGGTGGGTGATTATGGAAAAGAAAAAACACTTTTTTGGACAGAGAGGGTGGGAGATGTGGGGTAGGAGAGAGAAGGGGGAGGGGTTGGGGTTAGATGTGCGGTGTGACGACCCAAAGGGTCATCGTCGTAATTCTTACTTTCTTTGTGCTTCTGAGGCCTTGAAAACCTCTTATTTGGTTGCTTAGATTTACGTGTGCTGTCCGGGTGCAAAGTCGGAAAATTTTTATGTGGAAATATTAGAATTCTGTGTTAAAAACTATGAATTTTGATAATAATATTGCTATAGTTGACTTTGGTCAATATTTTGGGTAAACGGACCTGGACCCATGATGTGACGGTCCTGAAGGGTCCGTAGGAAAATTTGGGACCCGGGCTAATTCCCGAAATCGAAATCCGAGGTCCCAGGCCCGAGTACAGAACTTTTCCGTGAAATTGTTTTCTAAAAATGCTCAAGGATAAACAAAAATAAGATTTGATCAAAAGTAATGGTATCGGGCTCGTATTTTGGTTACGACACCCGGTACAAGTGTTAAATGAGTGTTAAGCGCTATGTGTAAAGTTTGGTTGAAATCGGACGTCATTTGACGTGTTTCAGACTAAAAATGAAAAATTTGAAAGTTTTGAACTTTGAAATAAAAATCATGAGTTTTGGAGGTTGATTCTTTGATTTTGATGTTATATTGGCGATTTGATCGCTCGAGCAAGTTCGTATGATGTTTTTGAGTCAGTGTACATGTTTGGTTTGGAGCCCCGAGGGCTCGCGTGAGTTTCGGATAGGTGTTGGTGTATTTTTGGCCTTAGAAATGCAGCAGGAATCGCTATCTGTTGTGCCCAGTGATTTCCTTCTATGTGATCGCATAGGCAGTGTTGAGATCGCATAGAGCAAAGACCCTTCTATGCGATCGCATTAGGTAGCTTACCAGTCCCCTTCTACGCGATCGCATAGCCCTTCATGCGATCACATTGAGCAAATTGCCCAGCCCCTCTTCTCCTTCTATGCGAACGCAACTTGTCTTCTGCAATCGCATAGAACACCAGCCCGTACTCTATGCGATCACAGTCCCTTCTATGTGATCGCATAGAGCAATTTTCGCCCAGTGATTATTAAGTCACAAAAACATAACAGAACGGGATTAAATCTCATTTCTCAAAACTCTCTTTGGGCGATTTTGGGGCAATTCTTCATCAAACTTCTTTGGGTAAGTAATCTAAACATCGTTTTCTCACTACTTCATTATCTAATCACTAAAATCCTATCCTAACAATATGAAATCATGGTAGAAATTAGGGCTTCCGGGTAAAGTTAGGTTTTTGAAAATTTTGGGCAATTCAACCTCAATTTGGGGTCGAATCTTAAAATAAATCATATATTTGGACTCGTGAGATTATGGGTAATCGGAAATTGGTCCGAGCCTCGAGTTTGGACCATGAGGGCACGGTGTCGGATTTTTGTATTTTTGAAAGAAAAGTTAGAAAATGCATTTCTAAGCTAGGAAATTGTATCCTTGTGCTATTATTGATAATATTGAATCAAATTATGTAAGATATTGTTTGCTCGGGGTCGAATTCTAGAGGAAAGGCGATTGTTGAGCTTTGAGTTGCTATTTTCGGATTCGAGGTAAGTGTTTGGTCTAACTTTGGCTTGAGGGAATAGGATTAGGATAATATTTGCTATGTGTTATATGGAGTTGATATATAGGTATGGTGACAGTTACCTATGTGCCCGATTCTAGCATGACCGTGAGTCATAATTGCTATTAAAATTTTGAAAGAAGTGAACAATTGTGACAAATACTTGTTAAGTGAACTATAAAATGATAGTTGAGAAGTAAATGAGCTAAAGAAGGAATTTTGGTATTTTTTTCCTTGCCGGGACTTATTGTTGAGCTTTATTCACTTGTGGGGACTTATTGTTGAGCTATTCTCCCTTGCCGGGACTTATTGTTGAGTTATTCACCCTTGCCGGGACTTATTGTTGAGTTGTTCTCCCTTATCGAGATATTTTATCTTGTTATATATTCCTTTCCTGTTCGGTTGCCACTGTTGATTGGGTGAGAAAGAGAGAGATTATGCACGAAGATTCTTTCCGTGCCACGTTTTGATAATTATGCACGAAGGGTCTTTCCGTGCCATGTTTTTTGATTATTTGAGCACGAAGGGTCATTTTGTGCTTTGATATGAGAGTTATGTGAGGAAAGCACGTCGGGTGATGCCGTGCACTATGTACTGAGAGTAAAAGCACGAAGGGCGATGCCGTGCACTATATTTGACAGTTTTGGTGAGAAATAAGAGTAAAAGCACGAAGGGTGGTGCCGTGCAGTTGTTGATATACTGGCTTTCTTTTATTGATGTTAAATATTCAGTTTCCATTTCTTGTTCGTTGGACTTATAATTGAACTGTTACACCTCCAGCATATCCCCTCCCCATTAGCTGCTTAAATTTTGTTATATGTTCGTTATTGCACATATATATGTACATATTTATTATGGTAGATCCAGTTTAGCCTCATCACTACCTCGCCAGAGTTAGGTCGGGCACTTATCAGCACATGGGGTCGGTTATGCTGATGCTACACTTCTGTACCGTTTTGTGCACAGTTCAGGATACAGCTTACGGACCGCAGCAGTAGATAGGGAGCGAGCCTTCAGTCCAGAGACTCCAAGATAGTTTGATGGCATTCGCAGGCCCTGAGTCTCCTCTATTTCTTCCGTTTGTTTTCTTTGTATCGAATTATGCATTTTTCTTTCAGACTGATGTTTGTAGAACTTTGTTAGTGTCCGTGAGTAGTGACACCAGATACTGGGTAGCGTTATGTTATAGTCTTCTGCACTTTGTTATATTGTTGTTAAAAGTCTTTCGCGCATTTTTATTTAATTATCTCGGTTATTACATTGTTTATATTGAAGTTTTATGGAATACTTTAAAAGGGTTGGCTTGCCTAGATTCTACAGTAGGCGCCATCACTACACCCGATGGTGGAAGAAATTCGGGTCATGACATGCGGGCAGGTGGAGTTTTTGAAAAATATTTTCCTAACTTTTTCTAGGGAAGTCATTTTTCTTCCATTTCAGAAAAAATGTGATCTAGGCAAATAATTTTCATACCATTTTGTAAAACCAAACACTGAAAAAAGAAAGTATTTTCCGAAAAGTATTTTCCGCCGTACCAAATACACCCTCAATTCAGTAAAAATCAGGAGATACATTCCGAGATTTGAGTATTATCAAATTTCCATCAGCTTTGCATCTTCGAACAGGAAATAATCAATAGATGAATGTGTTAAAGATTCTAAAATAACTGGCTCAACTTAGTTTCACTTAGCTTGCACATGATTCAGCTGATTTAATTCTATTTTAACTCTATTTACCTTTCACATCCATAAATGCCTTCCATTGAATAGATATGTGATGAATTCTTCATAGCTTTGGCAAGTATTTCTCCCAATTTTATTGGAGTCTACCATAACAAAGTGTTTGTAATTAGTTTTATATTATCGATAGTGTATCCATAGGTACTATATTGAATTTGAATCAGATTTCGGATCAATCTATATTGAGTGACTGCCTCCATTATGTTGTCGCAGAGGTGGCTCAATAGTCTTTGAGATCTAAAGCCAAAACGCAATAAAATACCTTAAACTTATTTTATAATTTTAGATATTTTAGTTGAAGTTTATTCTTTTTACTTTTCAAGATGCAATTTCATCTTGACGATGTATCCAACCCCTTTAATCTTTGTTGAAATGTTACTAACATTTGACAAGATTTTATTAAGTTTAATTTTAATTTTTTTTCTTTTTACATGACTACCAATGCAACTCACTATATTGCATTTCCTCCCAAAGTAATAATCATGTAGATATTTGTATTTATAATAATGATAAATATTTTACGATCTAATTAGCTTGAAACACGTCTATAGAGATCTTGAAAGAAAATATCTAACAAAGTTAGAACTCAAAATAAAATTTATTCAAGTTGGAGTAAGATGAACTAGATAGTAACTACAGATTTAATTGTCTTTCACTTTCATTTGAATTTTCTCAACCAACTCCACAAAACTACTACATAAAATATAAAACTATGTTGTTAATGATTGGTGAAGAAGTAGCAAAAGATGGTTCTAAAAATTTCTTATCACTATTTAATAGTAACAAATACAATAAATATTCAAATTACATATAAAAAGAGTAACTTTTGGGACCTATAATTTTGTGAGGCCTAAAGCGGCCGCTTTAGTGGCTTGGGGGTTAAACCGCCTTTGTGGGGGTCGAATTCGACCCTCGACGTCTCTGCATTAATAGGTATGACCAGCGAACGTACTCCGGGTTAGACGTGAGGATTGGAACGATATGGTTTGAATTCGACGTCCCCGTAGAGGGAATGCTACCTACTTTTGTACTATTTTTATTATTTCGTGGAGGGTCTCCTACTATATAAAGGAGACCCTAATGTTGTAAAAGGGGCATCACATTTTTCTCTGATAATACAACTCTCTATTTCTCTCTCTATCTATCTCTCTATTTCTAACAAGCATTCTCCAAATATCATCAGATCTACTAAGATCAATATTATTTCCGTCTCTAGGTCATATTATATTTGATTGCGATTTACCCTTATTTATTTTTGATTGTTTTATGCTTGTAAAGTCTATCAATAACTTTTGAGCCAAACAATTTGGCGCCGTCTGTGAGGATTTCGAGAATCAAAATTAGAGTTTTGCACCTAGAGAACAACCAACCACCATCCCACTACACAACACAGAAACAAAGATGGAAGAAAACAACGCAAGAATGAAAGCAATAACAGGCGTTGCAACCAACCTCATGGTCCCTCTCAACGAGGCCGGTGAGGAGGGTATTGTGAACACAACCCCTAGCTTCACACTAGGTGGAGAGATCTCACCCTCTCTATATGAGGATCGGACTATCTTGCACGAAAAGGGGGCATCAACCTCTGCGGTAAAGAAAACGCTACCCCCAGCGGTCAACGGCTACTAAAGGAGTGGTTGATGAACACCCTCGGTAGCTTGCTCGAAAAGCCACCCCAATGTAATATGAGAAACTCATCAGCAACAAATATCGCCATGACTATCAATGAACCTGCTGTTGCACGAGCAAATAACGCCCACATCGAAGCCACCACCAGCGAAAGCACACATGCAGTCTTTCTCAAGAAAATGGAAGAAGTGGAAAATTAAAATAGGGAACTCTATGACCAAATGAAGGAACATCATAAAAGAGTAGTCAAGATCCCCGGTGCTCCCAAGTTGCAGCCCAAGCGCGACGTGGGAAGGTTCGTTGAAAAAGCATACATCGAAGAAGCAGCCCCTTACCCTATCCCGAAAACCTTCAATATGCCACCTTACTTGAGGATATATGACGGGACCACAGATCCCGATGATCATCTAATCCATTATGTCACTGCTGTGAAGTGCAACTATTTATCGAAATAACAAGTACCATCCATGTTGCTAAAGAAGTTTGGCGAGACGTTGAAAGGAGGGGATCTAACATGGTACTCTCAGCTACCAGCTAGAACGATATCAACATTCGAGGAAATGGCGGATAAGTTCATCACCGCCCACGCGGGAGCAAAGCAAGTAGAAGCCAAAGTTAACGACATTTTCACTATCAGGCAAACAGCAGGAGAAGGGCTCAGGGACTTCCTAGCAAGGTTCAACAGAGTAAGGATGAGCCTACCTAATGTATTGGAAGGTATGGCGGTTGCAGCTTTCCAAAACACGTTGAATAGAGATGGTTCAAGAGCGACCAAAAATCTACTAAGAAGCCTCATGAAATATTCCCCTACAAACTTAGAGGAGATCCGCAACGCCTACTGTGCTAAGGTGCGAGCGTACGAGGACGACCTTAACGGGCCGACCCAACAGCTAACAACGATACACTCGGAAGCAAGAAGGGATCGACGCAACAAGGGGCGGCGGAAGAAACTCCCACGTTTCAACAAAGAAAGGCACCAACCCTACGTCAGATCTTCTCATCCGCCACTTCCCAGACATAGGATGCCTTGCAACGACATGTCGCTCCACCCCGAAATGAAAGAGGTATTCCCCCTTTATTATCTACCCAAAACTTTTGTGTGTCTTCTTCAGAAATAGTTTACGCACTAGAGAAGTTGGGCACCAAGGTGCAGTGGCCACAGAAGATGAAATCATACCCTACCACAAGGAGGGCAAACGTCCTTTGTGAATTCCACCAGGAACGAGGGCATAAAATTGAGGACTGCATAGGCCTAAGAGGTGGCCAGGATACTGAATCAAGGATACCTGAGGGAACTACTCAGTGACAAGGGAAAGCCAACTTCGCACGTGGATGAGAGCAACCCCAGGGGTCGCCGAAGCCACCTTCCCCAGCATGCACCATATACATGATCTTCGGACGCGGCGGCGACTCAGCAATCAATCACTTCACGTTCACCACCACGCATAAACTAAAGCAAAAAGTCACCCATGAACGGTATAATTACCTCGAAGATAGTATCATGTTTGATAGGTCTGATGCCGACGGCTTATCTTTTTCTCATTATGATTCTCTTGTTATAACTTTAAGTATTGCCGATACTGACGTTAAAAGGATCATGGTCGACGATAGAAGCAGTTGCTGTATTATACATCCAAGGGTCCTCATGCAAATGAGACTCGAAAATAAGATAATACCGCATTGCACAACACTGACAGGTTTTAATAATGCAGCGGAATGGACCTCTGGAGAGATAATGTTGTCGGTTTTGGTGAGAGGAGTCACGTTAGAAAGCACCTTTCACGTGATAAACCAGGAAATGGCTTACAACGCCATCATAGGATGCCCTTGGATACATGCCATGCAAGCAGTCCCTTCGAGCTTCTACCAAGTTATCAAATTACTTACCCCCTAGGGAGTATTTAACATTTGAGGTGAGCCAGCACCGCATAAGAATGCTATCGAATAGCTCATGATTGCGCCCATATCAAATAGCTGAAGGGAGCAAGTACAGAGCATAGCAATCAGTTGTGTCAGGGGCCAAGGTCAACCTGACAACACAAGCCATCAGAGACCCCGGCGTCGTTGAAGCCTGCAAAGCAACAGTCGAGGATCTCGACCCGGTCCAATTGGATGGAACCAACTACATAAAAAAGTCCCACATTGGGCACAGCCTCGACCATCCAAGTAAGTACCATGAATTATTAACTAACCATGGACATTTGCTTGCTTTCACCCATTCAGATATGCCAGGAATTTCGAAAGACATCGCCACTCACAAGTTGAATGTCGACCCTCTACACCTGCCCGTGCGGCAAGTTAGGATAAAATTCAATGCCGCAATCATTGAATCAATCAGTGAATACGTGGATAAGTTTTTGGCTGACTGCTCCATGAGAGAGTCGAAGTACCCCCAGTGGGTCGCCAATATCGTCATAGTCAAAAAAGAAAAATGGGAAGTGGAGAATGTGCGTAGATTTCACTAACCTAAACAAGGCGTGCCCGAAGGATTCGTTCCCACTACCCCATATCGACCAGCCGATCGACGCCACCTTATGACATGAATTACTGAGCTTCTTGGATGCCTACTCCATTTACAATCAAATCATGATGGCCACGTATTGCTACAAGGTGATGCCCTTCGGACATAAAAACGTAGGGGCAACATATCAAAGAGTAGTCACCAAAATGTTCAAGGAACAGCTCGGTAAGACCTTGGAGGTCTATGTCGATGATATGTTGGTAAAGTTAGGAAAGAAAGAAGACCACATCGGTCATCTG